>OX457030.1:14189820-15623021 GCA_949752745.1 Protula sp. h YS-2021
GGATTTCCGTATGCTAGCTCCATAGGTTTACATGTTATCCATTTTTTCGGCGGACATTCGCTCGCAGACGGTCGCAACTATGTGGTATGGACTTCACAAGGAGCCACTTGATGACAGAGAGAGAGAAAAAAAAGAAAAAAAAACATACTGCCGTCAAAAGAGTTATCGTTCATCTCAAGTGAAATCACTCCATCTCTAAGGCTACTCGCGGCAAATTCAATACCATATTAATAATGGCTAGTATTTGGTGGTTAATTAATCGATGGTCGTCTGTCCAGCCTAATCGTACAGTGGTTCGTTTGTTGGTCGGGAGGGAAGAGCGGAGTGAGAAGCAAGTGTCACTCCGGTTCTACAACGGTTGAAACGATCGATTCCACATTTTTCTGGGTTATCTTCGAATGTATGGCTTTAATTTATAATAAATCTTTGTATTTTAGCTCTACCGTCCCGTATTCTTGTAAGATCGAGAAAATGTTCAACTCAGTGTTAAAAACTGGCGTTGGAAAGCCATTGTTTTAAATAAATAAAAAAAAGCATTCCTATATCGATAAAAAAATGCGTGTGTCTGTAGATCTATAAAGTTTCAGACTTTCCAAAAAAAAAAAAAAAAAACACTCACACACATGCTAAAATGCAGTGCGAAGTCGAAAAAGTTCTAAAACATTCGTAATAATACGATCATGTCTTCCACAAACGCGACGGAATTGTACTAAATTTGCAAGAAGCATGTGATTAACCGATTATATGATAACTCGCCATGCCATCAACCGATATCCCCTCTGCGAGGAACGGTAATAATTGCCCGATGACGTTTCACTCCGTGTTTCAATTCACTCCAAGGCCAAGAAAATAGATGCATCGCACAGGTAAATAAAGAAAAAATTGACAACAGACATGACGTCACGCAGGCTGAATTGCGAAATAGACAGGCGTTTATTTACATCAATTATAGATCATTCATAGATCTGAATGTCTCGGTCAAATCCGAATTTGAATTTCATATAGACAACAGAGGAGCGAATTTAATGCAACACATGCTCATAATGCAGGTCGGAATATCATAATTCATTTTCATATGTTTTGAAAAAAAAACCCTGAAAATTTTCGGGACGCATCCGTCTGAAATACATTTACATGTTTTCTGCCTTGCGTAGAAAGTGCAATGATGATTTGTGCATAATACGCAGAGCAGAGTAATTCTTAACCAGAGAGCTTAAAAACTACAGCTCTTTCAGTGGTTATTTCAAACAGTTCATGGAAATTGCCAAACTGTCTTCTAAAACTCCGGAGGTCTTTTTTGGTGCCCTTTCTTTAAAAAAAAATGTCCTCTAAACTAGAACCTTATTTCGCTAGCGAAATGTTTAACACTTGACAAAAATTAAAACGCAAAAATACTTCCTTCAATGGTTATTTCTTGAATAATATATTGTAACAACACAGCTTGAATACGTCTTATAAGCCGAGTAGTGTTTGGTTTTTGTTGGCTTAAGGTTTTATTGACTGAGCAGGCATACGCCGTGTTATCTATTTACGCAGTGAGAGCTCGCACAAAGCTCAGCAACTGTGTTCTGTGGTGTACGTTAAAGGCACTGCATTTACTTGCAAAAATACACTCTTTTCACATGGCGTTTTAACAAAGAAAACGAAATCGAAGACGAAATAAAAAATGACATGCACACGTTCAGATCAAGCTCTTCACAAGTCCCAAGTTTCATGGCCCATAGTGTCAGAGAAGAAGAAGACACAAAAAATCGGAAAAACTGCCAAGAAGAAAAAAAAGGACGAACGGCTGCTCGCACAAATTCATATTACTCTTGCAAGCCAGAGGCTTGTCAAGTGTTAAATATCAATAGCAAAAGCAACACAAGCACAAAGCCATTTAAATTTGCTTACTGTACTTTGTAGCTCCACTAAGGTGCTCTGATGACGTCATCCTAGCGCCACTCAGCAAACTCGACTTGGAGTGTTCCTGCGCGACCGCAGCCCGGGTGACGCTGGCCTGTACGTCGCCGGGGCTATGGTTAGCGGGACCCCTTTTAGACGCGTATTCCGGGCCCCATATATACACACTCCTGTCACATTTGACTGCGGTTTCGTAAGCTATGTCACTGCGTGTGTCTGGTTCCATGCTGACTGCGTGCGAATGTGAGGATGCTGTATAGTTAGCATGTGCTGAATAGTGGTAAGTTATGAGGAGTGGGAGAACGCCTTGCCTTTATGCAAAATGTGACAAGGCCCAGATGCAAGCTCTCTCCATTAAAACACAAATTCTATCCTGTCAAAGCGAAAAGAAATGGAATTATTAAACTAGAGCGGCCAGTGCACACAAAACATAAGAGTAAAGGCTTATATTATACATTTTCACCATTTAGTTTCTTGTTTTTGTAAACAAAAACAAATGTCTCCCCGACTAAAACCATAATTCCCCAACACCCATTTTCCTTGTTTGTTATTACTGAAATAAAATATTTATTTCTGCAAACATAATCATAATTCATTGTTAAAATTACAAAAATAAACAAAACGGATGGTGGTCACTACAACAGATTTTACTGCACCTTTTTTTTACTGCTCGGGTTCTACGTCCTTCTCATTCGGGGGAACAGGCCCAAACCCCCCGACCGAAACCCCCCCGGCCCTAACCCCCCCCCCGACTAAAACCCCCCGGGGGCCTAAACCCCCGACCCAAAATCCCCCGGTTCTCAGGTCTATTTTATATTTTGTAATTGCGTTACATCAAAATGCCCATTGAAGAGACCACATGGCGTTTAAAATTGCAATTTCCGAACCACTGATGGAATTGATCATCACTATAAAGGAAACTTCAAACATCCATTGATGATAGCACTCAGTTTTTGAAATCGCAATTCCTCTTACGATTGATGAGTGTGTACACATTACAAATTGCAATTCATATGCCGGTTGCGAGATCAGTCGAGTTTACAAATTACAATTTCTCTTGCGGTAGATGTGACTTATATTTAGGGTAATGGGTAATGGGTAATTTAGTGACCCAGATTGCTGTGAAAAATCATGCTACCATCATGGAATACATCACATCTGCTAAAGGGTATCCAAAGATATTGTACCAAGGGCATTTGCACGTAAAGCAAAAAAAAAAAATCTAGCAAATGGCTATGTTTCGTACGAGTGCGAAAAGAGGCGCCATAACAAATTATCATTACACATTTTCTTTGAGAACGGGGGGGGGGGGGGGTTTGGATCGGGGGGTTTAGGCCGCCGAGGGGTTTTAGTCGGGGGGGGGGGGTTTGACGGGGGGTTAGGACCGGGGGGGTTCGGTCGGGGGGGTTTGGACCTAGTCTCCTTATTCGGGTCTGAAAGTTGGTCAAGACAAGCAGGTTTTACCATGCGTCTTTTTATTCGAATCTTGAAGGGGTCACGACAAACAAGTCTTACTTTACATCTTTTTATCCAGGTCTTGACGATGGTCTGGATTTTTTATCTTTACCTGTACCGTAAATAAAACTTCTACCGTAATTAAGGTTTGTGGGTCACGTGACGTCATCAATCACGTGACCCACTAATACAATCTGTCTATCATGTGTCAATCATCGTGACGTCAGAACCACCACCCCTCCAAGGCGACGGGAGTTCTGGCCCACCTGTCAATCATTGTGACGGCATCAATCACGTGACCCACTAATACAACCTGTCTGTCATGTTTCAATCATCGTGACGTCAGAACCATCCCCCCAGGCGACGGGGGTTCTGGCCCATCTGTGACGTCACAAGGTGGGCCAGAACTGTCATGACAGTTTTGGTCCGCTTTCGTCATGATGAAACACCTTTCGTCATGACGAAACACATCACGTGACCTAATGTTTTAGAACACCCCCGTCGCCTGGGGTGGTTCTGACGTCACAATGATTGACACATGATAGACATATTGTATTAGTGGGTTACGTGATTGAAGACGTCACGATGATTGACAAGTGTGGTGGAATGCCCACTTTCCCCCTACTTTTTTTTCGAGAGAAAAAAATATGCACAGGGACATTGTGACCAGCCCAGATCTAGCGAATTAAGTATCAGTAGGCTTATATGATCCCTAAACAGTGGTAGTCATATTTTAAAAATCGTTTATTGAATTTTTCAAAGACCGGCATTTCCCTAATCTTTCGTAGCTTTCAGAAAAGCAAATTTCAAAGCGTCCTAACGTTGGATTAGTCCCAAAAAATGAAAGCAATCTGACTAAAATTACTTGCAGAAGAACTGTTTTGAAAAGCTTGATCCCAAAACCATTCAAATGGCGATATGAGGCCAATTTTTGGAGCGCAAAAAAGAATTTTTAAAGAAACCAGTACGTCAGTAAAACTGACTAAGTCCCCCACAGGCGTGCAATCACAGTATTTCAATACGACAAACACCACTGAATAAGTCAATTGTGTTAAATTTTCAAAGTTTTCCCATTTCCCCAATTTTTGTAACATTTTCAAAATAACCACTCGTTGCACAGGTCCACCACATAATCTTTGCATGTGCAAGAGAACGGTTGATTTGCCTCAATGTTTACGGAGATATGGCGCCGACAAACACCCACTGAATAGGTCAATTGTGTTGAATTTTCAAAATTTATAATTTTCCCAATTTTTGCGAAAATCTCAAAATAACCCCTCGTTGCACAACTCCACTATATAGCCTTCGCATACGCAAGAGAACAATTAAATCGGTTCAGTGGTTGCGGAGATATAGCGCCGACAAAAAAACGGACCCGAATCCCATAGTCCCCCGCTTCGCGCTAACCGGCGGCGTGGCACTAAAAATCACATGAAGAGTTATATTCTTAAAGTTCGAAGAAATCCAATCAAACTGCAACGGGCAAACGGATTTTGGAAGACAAAAAGATTTAAAATGCCGCTAATTGGCCAATTTTTGAAGAATCCCCCAGAAAAGGAATCTTTCGAAAGACAAACATAGAGAGAACATTCGTACAAAATTTTAAAGGAATCCCGTCAAAATTGTGGGAGAAGAAGCATTTTGAAAACTGGCTACTACTTTTTTTAATGCCCCCGCCCCCACTCACCAATTACCCAATTTCTGGCGGATGGCGAAAATAGTAACTTTTCAAGGGAGGACCGTCTATTGAACATTAACAGTAGTCTGTGGTAAAATTTAAAGGCAATATCATCTAAATTGTGGAGTAGAAGCATCTTGAAAATTGCTGACCAAAACATACTAAATGCCCCGCATTTAGCCAATTTTCGGCGGATCGAAACAAAAAGTAAATTTTCATCAAAGAACCATCTGGGGAATAATCGTTCAAAATTGGAAAGAAATACGATACAAATTGTAGGAGAAAACGCATTTTGAAACAGGCAACCAACAAATTCTAAATGTCCCCCGTTTAGCCAGTTTTTGGTGGATCGCCAAAAAAGGCATTTTCAAGATCAACCATCTGGGGAACAATCATTCAAAGTCGGAAAATCGAGGGAGATGAAGCATTTTGAAAACTGGCTACTGATTTTTTTTTTCATTTGCAAATTTATAGCCGATAGCCAATAAAGTAACTTTCAAATGTGAACCGCCTGGTGAACATTTTCGAAGATTTGAAGGTAATCCAATCAAAATTGAGAAAGAATAAAAAACTTTCGAAAATTGGCCACCAAAATTTTAAAATCGACCTTCCCCCCCCTACCATTTGGCCAATTTTTTGCGCTCCCAAAAAATTTAAAATGCCCGGCATTTAGTCAATTTTATTTTTGATCGCCCAAAAAAGTAATTTTTCCAGAGAAGACAACCTGGCGGACATTTACGCGAAGTTGGAATGTAATCCGATCAAAATTGTGGAAGAAGAAGCATCTTGAAAATTTACTACAAAAATGTTCGAAATGGCCCCAATTTGGCAAATTTTTGGCGGATCCCAATTGTGACCAGCCGAGATCTAGTGAATCTATGAATAAGCTTGTCTGGTTGCCGAAAGTGGTAGTCACACTGTACAAGCCCAGGACAAAGCCCCAGCTAACCAAAAGCGATAAAACCAAATCCGGCGGGCTTGAACAAGGGAATTTCCCTGAAAAAATCGGGTTTCAAAAGACGAGATGACAATGAGTTAGTTAAATAATTAATTTAGCAGCGGACCCGAACATAGACCGCTAAATACATACAAAGATTTCTTTCCCAGACAAATAACTTCGAACAACGCATCGAAATTGTATCCACACGTATACTGTTGACATGTACTGTCGGACATACACATACATATTTTGCGGGGTTTGCATTTCCGACCAGTGCGCATGTTTGTTTAGCTTGTGTTGATGCGCGTTTGACTTTTCGGACCAGTGCGCATGTTTATTCAATTTGCATTGATGAGCGGTTCTTATTTTAGACCAGTGCGTAGTTTTATTTAACTTGCGTCGATGCGCAGTTTGCATTTCAGACCAATGTGCATGTATATTCAACTTCAGTTGATGAGTGGTTCGCAATTCGGACAAATGCGCATATTTATTTAGCTTGCGTTGATGCGCTGTTTACATTTCAGACCACTGCGCATGTTTATTTAACTAGCGTTGATCAGCATTTCTTATTTTAGACCAGTGCGCATGTTTATTTAACTTGCGCTGATAAGCGGTTCGCATTTCGGACCACTGCGCAAGTTTATTTAACTTGCGCTGATGCGCAGTTATTATTTCGGACCACTACGCATGTTTATTTAACTTGCATTGACGCGCGGTTTGAATTTTAGACCAGTGCGCACATTTATTTAACTTGCGTTGATGTTCGGTTCGATTTCGAACCAGTGCGCATGTTTACCCAACTTGCGTCGATGCGCGGTCCGTATTTCGGACCAATGCGCATGTTTATTCAACTTACAAGTTTTGGCGGATGGCCTAAAAAGTTATTTTTCAAGAGGGGCCTGGAGAAGAATCGTACAAAATTGGAAAGAAATGCAATAAAAATTGAGGGAGAAGAAGCATTTTCCAAATTAAACGCCATTAAATTAAAAAATACCCCTCATATCGCCAATTTTTGGCGGATCGACAAAATCAGGAATTTTTCAAAGAGGACTAGTTAGAGAGTAATCGTACAAAATCTGATCAAAATTGTGTGAAAAAAAAAGCATTTTGAAATTTGGTGACCATAAAATCACAAATGTCTCCTATTTGGTCAATTTTTGGCAGATCGCCAAAAAGAGTAAATTCTCACGATAGGCCTACCTAGAGAACAATCGTACAAAATTGGAAAGGAATCCGATCAAAATTGTGGGAGAAGAAGCATTTTGAAAATTAGGCAAAAAAATTAAAAATGCCCCCCATTTGCCCAATTTAGGGGGATCGCCCAAGAAAATAAATTTTCAAGGGAGCACTATGTTAAGAACATTCGTACAAAATTCGAAGAAAATCGGATCAAAATTGTTCGAGAAGCCTTTTAAAAATTGGCAATAAAAATTTTTAAATGCATACCATTTAGCCAATTTTTGGCAGACCGCCAAAAAAAGGAATTTTTCAAGAGAGAACAACTGAGAACAACTGCTCAAAATTGGAAAAGAATCCGATCGAAAATGGAAGATGAGTAATTTTGTAAAAGAGGACTACCTAAGGAATAATCCTATAAAAGTTGAAGAAAATCTGATCAAAATTGTGTGAAAAAAGCATTTGGCAACCACAAAATTACAAATGTCCCCAATTTGGCCAATTTTTGGCGGATCGCCAAAAACAGTAATTTTTCAAGAGAGTTCTACCTAGAGAACAACTATATATCCAAAATTGGAAAGGAATGCGATCAAAATTGTGGGAGAAGAAGCAATTTGAAAATTAGACACAAAAAGATTACAAAATGTCCCCCATTTTGCCAATTTTTGGCGGCTCGCCAAAATGAATAATTTTTACAAAGAGGCCTACCTAGGGAATATTCCTGCAAAACTTGAAGAAAATGTGATCAAAATTGTGGGCAAAGAAGCATTTTGAAAATTGGCAACCACGAAATTACAAATGTCCCCAATTTGGCCAATTTTTCTACCTAGAGAACAACTATCCAAAATTGGAAAAGAATCCGATCAAAATTGTGGGAGAAGAAGCAATTTCAAAATTAGATACCAAAAAATTAAAAAATGTCCCCCATTTCGCCAATTTTTGGCGGATCGCCAAAATGAGCAATTTTTATAAAGAGGCATACCTAGGGAATATTCGTGCAAAATTTGAAGAAAATCTGATCAAAATTGTGGTAGAAGAAGCATTTTGAAAATTGGCAACCACCAAATTACAAATGTCCCCAATTTGGCCAATTTTTGGCGGATCGCCAAAACCAGTAATTTTTCAAGAAAGGTCTATCTAGAGAACAACCATCCAAAATTGGAAAGGAATCCGATCAAAATTGTGGGAGAAGAAGCAATTTCAAAATTAGATACCAAAAAAATTAAAAAATGTCCCCCATTTGGCCAATTTTTGGCGGATCGCTAAAATTTTGTAAAAGAGGCCTACCGAGGGAATATTCGTGCAAAATATGAAGAAAATCTGATCAAAATTGTGGGAGAAGAAGCATTTTGAAAATTGGCAACCGAAAAAGTTTTGGCGGATCGCCCAAAAAAAAAATTATTAAAGAGAGGCCTGCCTAGAGAACATTCGTTAAAAGTTTGAGAGGAATCCGATCAAAGCTGAGGGAGAAGAAACATTTTAACTTAACATCTTTAAGTAAAAGTTTACACACGTACATACAGACGACGGATACCCCTCTGTTGTGATAAGACCAGCCTGGCATAGTCGGCTGGTCTAAAAAAGGTGCGTACGTACTTTATCGAGGGCTTCTAGGGACATGCAGCTCAAAAATATAGATTGAAGTTATTGAAAATCATTCAAGAAATAAAAACTACTCAACATCATTTAGAATACTGGATATTTTATAGTATAATAAGATACTGATTACGTTTACGGAATATATGTTTCAATTCCATGAAAAAATACCATTTTTCTACAGGTGTATTGATTTTAACAATAAGCGATGCAAAAAAGTTGGAAATTACATACACATACATTGTAAGAGTGGTTAATATTATGACCTAATCAAGGGTTATGACTAGGATAAGAAAAAATTCTAGCAGAAAAAAGACTATTAACTAATTAGGAAAAAACAGTATTTTGGACAAAAAAAAATGAAAAAAAGTATCAAAATAAAATACAGGATGAAAAGCGAAAAAAGTATAAAAAAGGGGATAAAAATTGAAAAAAAAGTATAAAAAAAGTATTTAAGGAAAAAAAAAGGATAAAATTGGACTTTTTTAAAAAAAAAGGATAATCCTTTTAAAAAACGGAAGATGTGGCAACACTGGGTTATGACTAGGGTGAGAAAAAATTCTAGAAGAAAAAAAACATATAACTAATTGGGAAAAAATAGTATTTTGAACGAAAAAAATGAAAAAAAGAATCAAAATTAAAAAAAGGATGAAAAGCGTAAAAAAGAATAAAAAAGGATGAAAATTTTTTTAAAAGTATAAAAAAAAAATACTTAAGGATAAAACAAGGATAAAATCGGGCTTTTTCAAAAAAAAAAGAAAAGAAAAAAAAGAGATAATCCTTTTAAAAAAGGATGATGTGGCAACACTGATAAATACTGAAGTTTTGCGACGTCGTATTATTTTTCGATTCGACCAAAAAATGACGAAATGGCGACTTGTTGAAATAGGCAACTTTTTAGTATTTCTGTTGCCTACAGTGCAACTTTGTGCATGCGAAATCTCAGCCACTATTCAACACTGGCTTTTGATTGTTGTTACAGTGAATATATATATATTGAAGTTGTGCGACGCTTTTTGGTTTAATCCCAGTTTTCTCTCCAACGAGATAGTTCGTGGCGGGGGGACATTCATCAGTTTCACTGATAACTTATTTATTATTATTATTATTATTATTATTATTATTATTATTATTATTATTATTATTATTATTATTATTATTATTATTATTTTATTTATTTTATATTATTTGTTTTCTTTTTTTTCACTCTGAACTGACGTGATCACTGATATCGCTAACAATATTATTTCTTCTCATTATCATAACACATCTCAAGGGAAAATGATATACATGTATAGATATTACACATATCTAATCAAGTAGCAATGCGCACAGCAAGAATTGAATGTAACACTAATATTTTAAGCCACGACGTGACCGTGACTGAGCTCTCAAGATCACCTAATTCATGATTACACATTTCTCTCATTATCAATGCCTGGCTGGATTGCTTTGAGCTATCCACACTGTGTTTTCCTGGCAGTCATGTACCACGTGACTGGCTTAAGCCAATGACTTGCCTTGGAACAGTTTAATTTGCATATATCGGCGTACAAGCACAGCTCTCAAATCCATCACAGCGGTAAAACTTGGCGAACCGCCAAAAAATGACACAGTTCAACTAAGGCGCACTGGAAGCACTAGTGTTAAAAATATCAAAGAGAATACAGCACATTTTTAGCAGAAATTTGGCGAAATTGACGAAAATCAAAAATCGACTCTCACGTTTTTGAGCCCTGACCCAGACTACTTTCATGCAAAAGTTCGAGCAAATTTAACAACTTTGTATGAGTAGCAGGCCCTTTTCGCAAAGGTGGTGATCGGTTCGCCAAACTGACGAATTGCGAAAACAAAACAATGTCATTTGTCCCCGGAGTGGGCCATATTTGGCCAGAATTTTATTGCAACCCGATGAAAACTGAAAGCTGACTAGCCAAAAACAAAAGTTTACAGACGGACGGACTGCCAGACAACACGATGGGTGTAGCACATGTGGCCAATGGCCACCTATGCTAGTTATCGACATACCCCCCAACCAAAACATTGTATTAAAAGCTTTTAGCATGAAGAAACTATGATTATAGATAATTGTTTTGGAAATATTCTGCACAACAAAGACTTCTGTCGCAGTTCAACGAAGGCTCAAGGACTGACCCATCTCAAGGAAATCCACAGTTTGCCTTCGACATAAAAGAAGTGGTCAACTGATTGATGGCATTGTCGGCAACATGCAAACGAGTCGTCAGCGATTACTATGCATTGTTCGTGAGACACCTAAGTCCGAAATATTTCTCACATTTTCAAAAGAGCCACCAAAAGCAACATGTGTCTTACTCGGTATGCCAGACTATCGATTCAAGATGGTCTATTTTTGCTAACAGTGTCACATACCCTGTTATTTCAGTATTCGGCACCGTTACCCTGAATTTTATATTAAATTTATATAAAAACAAGCAATCGTAGATACCACAGGCGCTCATCGGCGGCATAAATTACTATGAAGTGGTTGACGCTTCAATGCGCACAGGATCCCGTGACTTGTCCTTGTTGGTACACGTTTGTACAAATTAGGGACATATACGCCTTTTCATCTTATTCCAGCACAAATCGGCATAAAGTCAACTACATCATTTTTTGTTCAAGTCGTGTATGTCCCTTATCAGTGAAAGAAGAAAAAACTGGATACAAACCGGTGTACAACTACAATATATGTTATTTCACTGTGTAAGGTTTCGAAAGATTCCACCCAATAATGCGGGTAGATCTAGCTCGGACTAGGCACACACCCAAATGGAGACACCCAGACGGACAGACGGCTCGACGGACAGACACACAGAACTCTTTCCTACACCCCCCCCCTCCCCACCTCGGGAGTGGGCGCCTAAAAATCGATCATTTCCAAGCCCCCTATATGGCTCAGGGTGTATCACAGAGAACCTGTGTCAGTGGAGTTGCCCGTTCGACCTCTGGATACAGCTGTTTTGTTTCCTCAAAGGGCGGGACAAGAAAAACTGTCGACGTCTCAGTCCTGTTTTTTTTTCAGCCGTATTTATTACAAATAATGGCCTTGTATGCCAGCAAATATCACAGACTGGTTCATGGGCTTTGTTAAAAGTAATGACGTGCGGAGGAGGTCATTATCACGAATAAAAGCTAGCGATAAAACAGAAGTGTGCATTGAATCAATTCTTCTTTGAAAGTTTATTAGTGTTCTTTTTCTCAGAATGCCAAGCGTGGGACACAACGCAAGACCAAGTTCAAGGCTTTTGAAATATCTCATTTTTTTTTATTTTCAGACTCAAATGAAAGCAACTGTAACTGTATCTAAGCTTAACCACAGTAAAATTTCATAATTAATTATGTAACATACCTGTAATACTGGAAAATATATATCCATGAACAGTGCGCACTCATTCCGTCATTCGTGAATGCTTCCATTTTTCGACAATTCTCGTATTTTTTTCCATTTTTTTATAGTTCAAGTGTGACTATTTAACAATCTACTTTCACTTTGAACCTTAAAATGTTTGACTAAACAAAAAAAGAAAAAAATAATAATAACTAGAAATGTGTCCGTTGGAGCACCTATGGCCCGCCTAAACCATTACATTCTGAAACATATCGGATAATCCATATATTCAACACATAAAACTTGGTCTATGACTATGCAAGTATTTATAATGATTTTTCGGCATAAGTTCAGGCGTCTCTGACGGAACAACCAGCACTACCCCAACCGGAGATACACAGCTATAACCTATAAGCTTTCAATCCATATGTTTCAGAGTGATCAAAGCAAAATCCTACGACAAGTTAAACCCATAACCTCTCTCACGAACCGACGGATGGACAGACGTCGGCCCTAAGGTTAGGTTAGGTGCACAACTAGGTCCCATAGGCATTGAATCCATATAGGTTTCAGGTTGATCGAAAACCCTAGGACAAGTTCAGTCCACAAAACTCGCATGCACAATGGGCGAAAAAAAATTTCATAAGAATCACCTTATTTCATCATAGCAACGCGTTTCCAGGCATTACCTGAAATTTCGGTCACGCGCGCACGCACGCATGGACAAGTTAATTAATATATGGCCTTCCGGCTATCGCCGGGCAGGCCGTAATAAAAATCAAAAATAAAAAAAAAACTTTATATATTAAAACACGTTTTCTCACCAACGTATAACAGCTGTCTTCAATCCAGCAACATTTCTTCCTTTCACTGCAACATAATTAAAATTCGCCTTAACTTTGTTTACATTCCACAGTGCGATATTAATGGTCCACTAAGTGCATTATGTTTTTTTTTTTTTTTGGCGAACAAAACTAAACTAGAAGATGGCAGTGTCACTAATGCTTTACATTCAGAAGTCCGCCAGACCCCATCTCATCATCTGAAACGAACCGGAAGCAGCAGTACAATCAACACACGGAAAAACGGCCTTGTGTGTTTTTTAAGATTCAAGATTCCTGGCTTATTTTTCGGGAGGGGAAGAGGGGGGAGGGTTCGGTCGGGCCACCGGAGAAATCCAAGGAGCAAAAGCAAATTACTTATATATATATATATCGAAGCTGAAATCAGGGAGCCTTGGGCCAGCAGTCCTCCGTTAATTTCCAGCCTCTTAAATGTGAAAATGTGATTTTAAAAAAAATCTGTTGACAATTCTGCGTTTGCTTTTAGCAGTACCAGTTTTGGCTAAAGCATCTAAAGCATACCATATTTCATGTAAAATTGTTTCATTTAAATTGATCATAAAAGATATCTACATCCGTAAATTAATAATGCTGGTCCTTCAAGCAAATTTGGCCCCATTTTCGACATTCTTTATTTTGCGATACTTGACAAATGAAAAAAGTTTTCAGCTACGGGAGATGTTTTCATCTCACCAGTTTCGTCCTACTTTAACCATTCAATCTGCCCCTCGCACAACAACATCCCCGACTGTCATAAAACTCGACTTCGAACCATTTCAAACGCTCTGTTAGTTAAAAAAAAGAAAACATCAAGCCAATAAGAACGTAAACAGTTCTCGCGCAGTCTTAACTACTTTTAACACAGTGAATCTATTTTAGGAATAGATCATGGGGCTGAGTGCTTTGTATAAGCACGCGTGGAAGGCCTGTGAACGAACCGCGAAGTGGTGGGTTCATTGGCCTTCCACAAGTGCTCGAACCCCATACAAAGCACGACTGCACCAGGATCTATCCCCATTATAACACAAACAAGCAAAATCGATTCATAGATAGCGGAAAAAAGCCAAAAACGCGAGATTTTGCTCGAA
Organism: Protula sp. h YS-2021; assembly: GCA_949752745.1. Taxonomy (NCBI): domain Eukaryota; kingdom Metazoa; phylum Annelida; class Polychaeta; order Sabellida; family Serpulidae; genus Protula; species Protula sp. h YS-2021. The sequence goes on from OX457030.1 coordinate 14,203,847, forward strand.
AATAGTCTCCTGCGACACGAGTGTCGCACAGCAACTTGCGCAATACAAAGGAATCTCGGAGTCATGCCTATTGTTTTTCTGTGAATTGGCTTTGTGACTTTTGTACGCGGTTAGAGCACGCTGACGGTCTCTTATCATTTCTTTTTACGGGAGTTCATGACTCAGTTGGTGCATGTTATAATCCGGAATAGATTAACGCAAGCAAATGGCCGTAAAACTTCTACTACACCGGGTCTGAAGTTTCTTGCTTGGCATAGAACTAAAAATCTCTAACTCTGACTTTCAAATAACAGAGCATTTTCACGTAACACTAAATATATATGTATATGTAACAGCCTCGAGAGTACTCGCTATTTTTTATAATTCTTCAAATATTCGGTCATTCAAAACAATTACACAAAGCTGTCTTTGAATTCCGGTATTTTTTTTTTACTGGACGGAATCCCTTTTAGTCCCTATTCATGTTTGTATTATGGTGGCCTTGTATCCACTACGCATTGAATGACTTGCTACTCTGACACTGCTTAAAAAATGAACAACTCTAAAGACACATTGACTCCTCTTGTGTTCCAGTTCATGACCGCTGCCGTGCGAAAACTTGGATTCCCGATTTATAGAATCCAGCGTTGACTTAAAGGCCGTAAACATGGCCCCGAGATCTGCAGGTTTGCCTCTAGTATCTTCATTTTCATTTCTACCTTGTATAGTGGTGTTATCGCTATTGTTATCGCTATCTTTATCCATTTTTTTTTTTTTGTGAGGCGTTAAGCAGCACAAAATGACAGGCAATTGAATTTGAAATATAGTATAAATGAAGTTTAGAAAGGTTGAAAATCTTAGTTTGCCTATATACTAGCGAACAATAACAAGTGCAAACTGAAAAACCACGTTATGCACAAACAACATGTAAATTTTTTGCTCAAGCGTGTTGCCAGTTAAAGGACCAAACGCTAAGTGATTAGTCGTCTGGATCAACGCGCCTCTCTTGTGCTTCCGAGTGACAGTGACTGATGGGAGGTAGAACTTGGATTTGTGTTTCTAGTTCCGCAAATGCATCCTTGCGTAGTGCTGGCTCTTGAAGGCCTGTTTTTCTCGTACAGTCGAGTGCGCTTAATATGCCCAGATTTCGGCAAAATACGGGCACTGGCTTATTCGGGACAGAAAAATTTAAAATTTGCATACGCTGTGTAATAGCGAATAAATTACATCACAAATATGTGTACGGGTAGTGGGGGGGGAGGCGGTGAGCAAATCCGAAAAGAAATGTACAGTTTCTTTTAACAGTCTGTAATGTGCTGGTTCCAGTTAATTCGTTGATGGCCACGTAATACTGAACTTCGAATGTTCTCACATAAAGCAACATTTTTCTACCTTTTATCTTTCATACTAATGTTGTCTTCTTTCTCTCCCAACAGAATGTATACCAAGCAGTTAGAATATCAATAATGACCAATTTGCATGTAAATTTTTCTTTCCTGATGGTTTCCACCAATAGTCGTTTACAAGAAGAAACGACAAGAAAAGGAATGGGAAAGGGTAAAAAAAAAACATTAAAAAAGAACACTCAGGAATGCACAATCCTAGGCATCCGTTAACAAGTCATTGATGAGTCAATCGTTAATAGCCTTCCAGCATAATTAAAAAAAAACAAAAAAAACAATGGTTTACAAACAAAACCCGGTAGCTGGTGTCAAAGTATTCCGATAGGTTTTTTTCCGAGGAAGACTGCAGAACGTAAATTGTGGCGTTTTGACATTACTGGAACCTGACTTCTGTCTCAGTTATATGTCGATAACACGACACGGTGATTCAGAACACAACACAGCGATCATCATGTAACAGCTCACAACACAACACAGCGATCATCATGTAACAGCTCACAACACAACACAGCGAGCATCATGTACCAGCTCACAACACAACACAGCGATCATCATGTACCAGCTCATAACACAACACAGCGATCATCATGTACCAGCTCACAACACAACACAGCCATGATCATGTACCGGCTCACAATACAACACAGCGCTCATCATGTACCAGCTCACAACACAACACAGCGATCATCATGCACCAGCTCACAACACAACACAGCGATCATCATGTACCAGCTCATAACACAACACAGCGATCATCATGTACCAGCTCACAACACAACACAGCCATGATCATGTACCGGCTCACAATACAACACAGCGATCATCATGTACCAGCTCACAACACAACACAGCGATCATCATGCACCAGCTCACAACACACCACAGCGATCATCATGTACCAGCTCACAACACAACACAGCGATCATCATGTACCAGCTCATAACACAACACAGCGATCATCATGTACCAGCTCATAACACAACACAGCGAGCATCATGTACCGGCTCACAACACAACACAGCGAGCATCATGTACCAGCTCATAACACAACACAGCCAGCATCATGTACCAGCTCACAACACAGCGATCATCATGTACCAGCTCACAACACAACACAGCGATCATCATGTACCAGCTCACAACACAACACAGCGATCATCATCTACCAGCTCACAACACAACACAGCGATCATCATGTACCAGCTCACAACACAACACAGCGATCATCATCTACCAGCTCGCAACACAACACAGCGAGCATCATGTACCAGCTCACAACACAACACAGCGATCATCATGTACCACACTTCTATGGAAGGAATACCGTATCCCAACCGCTACACATCAATTTTCTATGGGGGAGGAGGGAAGAGAAATACCGTATACTAACCGTTACAGACCAGTCTACTATGTGAAGAACACTGTACCCCAACCGTTACGATCCACTCTCCGATAGGAGGGACAGGGTACCCCAGCCGTTACGGACCAGTCAACCATCCAAGAAACAGACTACCGGCAGCATGCTGCTTTCAGCAACACGGCTTTATATATCACACTTTTTTTTTAAAAAAGTACATATGCACCGCTGTAACAATAAACAGATAAAAACATACCTGTCAATGAGTCACGATGGCATTTCCCAGCATCCCCTCTTGGTTAATGAGAAGTCGCTTCTGGTCATTCCGTGGGAGCCTTAATGTCAGCAGTGCCACGCCATGCTTTTATATAGCAACAAGTTTCCCTCCTTTCCATTGATCTACTGAGTCTTCTTCCTATTTGTGTAAGAATAGAATTTGCCGTGTCATCCAGCGAACCTTGCCATGAGAATCACTTTACTTCGTTTACACAAATTTCAACGCCTATTGATATTTTATTGCTTGTTTAATGGTAGTTCAAGGGAAATTCCTATAAGTATCAAATATAATCTGTAATAATGGAAATTATCTCCCACCCCCCCCCCCCCCCACCCCCATGCCTACTTTATGGATGGGGTCATATCCAAATAAGATTCAAGTTCAAGCAATAGAAGATTCAGTGTTTTTTTTTCTTTACAATGTAAATGCCCTGCACGAACTTCGTAAATTTGCCTTGTAAAATAAGACACAAGGAAGATAATATTTCACTTAAATGTACATTGAATGAAAATGTGTACACAGAAAGACCTCCCTATAAGGAACGCCTTTTGGACTTTAGGGAAAGAAATGATAGGAAAGGGAGCGAAGATCATCAGAGGTTGTTTCTTCACGAGGTTAAAACAAATTTTTAACATACACAGTGAAATAACAGCCTTCTATCCCCACCATTTTTCCGAAATCGGAGAGTTTACTGTACTAACAAGGCCAATCAGCAAGGCAAATAGAGAGCCAAAAATAGAAAACGATAGCAACTCGAGATAATTTTAAAACTGTTGTCCGTGAGAAAGTCAAGCAGAGTACAGAAAAACCTCCACTTAAGGAACACCTTTAGAGCGGAAAAATGTTTATTATAAAGAGCTTTTCTTAAATAGAGGTGAGTTACGGTAGAAATACTAGGAAATGAGACCGGAGAGTATTTTCCGGTATTAGAGGTTGTTCCTTAACGACAGGTGTGAGTGTTCCTTAAAGTTTTTCTCTTTTTTTCTTCTTCTTGTCAAAACAGACGTACTTGCATTACGTAGGCTATCATTGTGTTGGCATTAATAACCAGAACTGAAGAACGTAAAATGAAAGAAATGACAGTAGGAACAGGAATAAACCAGTTTTCATTCAAAACCTCTTGGAAATGGACAATGCCCCAGCTAACGAATGCCGATGTCAAGATTTATGACAATAAGTATAACGTGCAACCCAAATTTCAAGACAGAAAGGGTGTCTTGGTTTATTGTCAATATATCCGCCAATTTTTGTGAATCGTCAAAAAAAGTAATAGCCACGTTTCTCGGCCATTTTTTTCGAATCGCCAATCAAAAAAAAAAAAAAAAAAAAAAAAAAACAATAGCCAGGTGGACATATATACCACCACCTTCCATCAACATTTTCCGTTTAAATCATAGGAGTAGATACGTTTTTATGAAAATTGTTTTTGGCTAATATTATCACCAATTTTAGGCGAATCACAAAAAAAACCCAGAAGCCAGGTAGGTACCAAAGGCTGCCACCTTTACTCAGATTTCAAAAATATAAGGCTAAATACCTAGAGCCAGTTGAGTTCTCAATAATGTTTTTGGCGAATCACCAAAAAAGATTATAGCCAGATAGGTACTAATTTCCACTTCAATAATTCAAAAGTAACATTATATTCCTAGCGTTAGTAACGATTTTAGTAAGAATTGATTTTTCCCCAATATTTCCGCCATTTTTTCCGAGTTACGCAATACCCAGGTAAGTACCAATAACCACTATCTTTAACTAAACTTTCAAAACAGTAAGGCCATTTTTGTGGCGTGAGTTAAGGTGCATCGGAATAAAAATACGACGTTGCACACCGTCAATAGTGCAACAGTGCTGTATCCGTATGCGAAATTTCAAAACAATCCAGTTAATACTTTTAGAGATCTAGCCCGGACACGACGTCGCAAATACCCTAAGTTCCAATAATCAATTCTCTACGCATTCGAACAAAATACGAAATTCGAGCACCTCCCGACGGCAACTGCAGGAGGAGTGCATCTACAGAGCGTGCGTTCTTAATACTTTGTTCTATGGTAGAGAATCATGCACTACCTACCGCTACCAAGAAAGGAAACTGAACAGTTTTCACATGCGATGCCTACGTCGTATCCTCCACATAACCTGGCTGAAGCGTGTACCAAACGCGGTCATACTACAGAAGGCCGAACTCCTAAGTATGTCTGCATTGCTGAAACAGAGACGACTACGCGGGCTTGGCCATGTTCGCCGTATGGATGACGGCCGTATCCCTAAGGATCTACTTTATGGTGAAATAGCTGGTGCCATAAGGCCAAAGGGACGTCCAAAACTCAGGTTTAAAGACGCCTGCAAACGTGACATGAAGGCATTTGGGATCCCATGGGAGAGCTAGGAGGCCCGTGCAGACACCATGTCCACGTTGAAACGCGATATTAGTGAAGGCGTGAGGCTTCATGATGACAAGTGAATTAGCGAACTTAATGCCCGCAGACTGAAGAAAAAACCCAGACTTAAGCAGATAACCACCGTCTCTAGCAGACGGGCGGATGCCAATCAATATGTGCTCTATCCGTGTGTGAAATTTCAAAACAATCCGACCTATAGTTTCGAAGATTGAGCCTGGACTAGCATGCGGACAGACGGGAACGGTCATTACTATATCCCTCCGTTAAACGGGTGGTACAAAAGACACATTCTGCAACAGTTTTCGTTACATACCGGCCTTTTGTCTCATAAGGGTAGCCGGCCCAAAACTCGGATAGTAAAACGGGTATAAATACGAAAGTTGCTCAGAATCACGCACTTGGAACATGTATCTGAGAACTTCGATGACTTAGGTGAAAAAGACAAATTATAGGCCGATTATTTTTCTGGACATTTCTTCATCCAAAACTTTCCATCATCACAAATCATTCATTAGCTACAGACACAAATGTACACATTTTTTTTAATTGTTGATTATTAGTTGATCAGTATTATATTATTTAGTTTTGAAAGAAACCGAGGGAAATGCTAACTAGAGCAGTGTGCAAGCCCATATATTCCCTCAAGCCACCCCCCCCCCCCCCCCATCAGTTAAACACGGCCATCAATAGTCAATCAAGAGCTGGTCCATTTTCCTTGGACGAACCTGGCCCATTTACAATACCGATCTGTGTTTGTTCCCATAGAAGCTACATACCAAGTTTAATTAAAATCCTTGCAGGAGTTTTTAAGTAATCGTGTTAACAAGCTCTTGATGACAGACCAACCGACAGACCGACACGCGGTCGATCGCATATATTCCCTGCGGGGAATTAAAATCTTTGCAGTTTTTAAGTTATCGTATTAACAAGCTCTTGATGACAGACTAACCGACCGACCGACACGCGGGCGATCGCATATATTGGCTGTGGGGAATAAATTAATGTGAAACGAAGCTTATTTTTACCATTTGATGCCACATTCACGAAGCATGACCTACCAGAGTGACTCCAGGCTATCTGAAATCAGCCAAGAAAACGGGGGGAAATGTCACTTCCGGGATAAACTTTGCATCGGGAAGTGACGACATTTTGTCGGAATTTGCCCATTTTCTAGCATTTCCTTATGTCTTTATAATTTCCCAATTCGGTGGAACCTTGTAAGTAAGAATCCATTTATTGTACAGGGTACTTGCATAATAAGATGTTCTTTAGACAATAATAATTTTCTTCAGGTGACAGGCGGATCTGTAATTTGTTCAATTATGATGTACTCTACCGCTTCGACGGTGCTTCGAGCCTCGAACCCTTGGGTGATTTAGGACAACATTTTTGGGCCTCTCAGGAAACTGAGAATCCACTCTCCCAACAGACCAGAGAAGCTTTAGAAACACCGTTCAAAAGAACACGTCTCACAAAGTATAGAAATAAAAACACAAATCTATTTATTTGGAGCTTATTTCAGATAAAGATGTCATTTTCATGCCCAGAAATAAATCCTGGGACAATCATTTATTGCGGCTTTTATTGAGTCTATAAAAGCATGGACTTAGCACCGAGCACCTAACTGCAGTAAAATTGCCTAAGCTCAAAGGCCAATTTCGACCGAATAAACGCCTCGTCGAACAAACAGACGACGTCCTGCACAACTTCAATATATTAGAAATAATAATCTATAAAAAAATAAATCACCAAACAAATATGTAGAGTGAGGTGCGATCCACAAAACTTAGTACATAAAACATCTAACTACAGTAAAATTGCCTAGGTTCAAACCCCAAATCCGACCGAATAAACGCCTCGTCGGACAAAAGGACGACGTCCTGCACAACTTCAATATATTAGGAACAATATCCCCAAAACAAAAAGGTTGCTGGCCAAATAGCTAGGCTACAGTGCGAGCCACAACCCTACCTAAAGCGTAGCGTACACACACACAGACGGACGCACAAGTCAAACACTATATGCCTTGTGCCAAATGTCAGCGGGGCATAAAAATACTTGTCTATTACACATGATATGTTTCATAACATAGTGTTTACCCTACCTATATTGTGTTATTGCCGAAAAGTTCAATTTTACCTTTCAACCGATTTTATCTTGCTGACTTCGTACAAATGCCTTTGTTTACATTTCATCTATCTTGTATCTTACCTTCTCCAGACAAAATTTTCGAGACAAAAACTGTCTCTAGATAACGAGTAATTATTTACAAGAACACGTCTCGTTTTTCCGAGAGTCTCTTGGTTTTCCGAGACGGTCCAACAGAATGCACCCTAGCTCCAAGAAGCGGTACGCTACAAAGTTTCCACGCACCGCTTCAAAGCCTCGCTGAAAAACGATAAGTAAGGCAACTGCGCTCGCTTTGAGGCACCCCTGTGGTTACTTTGTGCGAGATTCAACGACCATAAGTCTTTATTGGCATTTGCTAAAGGCGTCAAAGTACAACGGTAATGATATACAACTTCTGTGTTACGCTTTATTTAAAAGAAAATAACACGGAAATAACAACAAATCTCCCGCAATAATTGGCATTTGTTTGTACACAGGGAGATTACTTTATTACGTGAAAAAGTAACAATCATTTTTGCAATTATCCACCAAAACTTTTAAATTGATATTTCAAAAAGAACGTAAAAAATAAAAAGTCAAATATTGTGGGTGTACAAAATAAATTTATACGTAATTCTGCATCTATCAACTATTTTAGTATATATTTTACAAATGAACTCTGACCCCTTTATTTAACTTTTTGGTCACTTGATTTTGGTCACATTACATCTAAAGGCCGGAATGTAAACAAACGTTTGACAGGTGGGTAAGGAAACTAACTTTTCTGCACTTTTATGAGCAAATAGAAGATAAACAGCTCACTAAAAATTGTGCCTGTTTTAAAAAAAGAGTTTAATGAGCATGTACTTTCAGTAAATTTTGAATAATAGTGTTGTAACCTTAAGGTTGATCGTTACTTTATCGCCAACCGAAGGTTATTTGAGTGCAATATGGTGTGGGCTATGAATCCAACTAGTCGCCTTGCAGCATAAAACAAGAAGATAATCGTTATCTGATTTATTTATTTATCCACAAGAACGAACATTTCACACTCAGCGCTGCAAATTAAACCCTAAATGCTACACAGACAACAAACGTCAGACGTCGGAGTTAATCACTGAACTACTAAGAATAAAATATAGACTTCCAAAACCCCCGAAATAATCACCTAATAAACAACCCCAAGCGCGATGCCACCGACCAGGACGGGGAACCACAGAAACTCACATGCAATAGCCTGGCAGAGATTTGGGGAGAAACGACGACCTCAGTGAGGATACTGTACACTTATCTGATCTCAGCGGAGACTTCAAAGTGTGCCCCTTATTCTCGTCTTCGTGGCTCAGCTTAAGCTGTTATGATCTATCTCCTCAGAGAGGAGATTGGAGTGTCTTAGCTGGGTTTGCCAATGACACTCTGCCGAACTGCTGAATATCCCGAGTATTTCTATACATAAATGACGTCACACGGACTATTCACATTGGCGTAATAATATATATAACTCACCGATGCATAGAAGCAGACTTATATGGCATAAAACCTATTTGAAAGGTTATATAATATATATGTAAAATCATAAGATATAAAATTACACGAAAAATATATCAAGATTACATATAGAAACTGAGAATGCGGAAATATTTTTTGTAAAGTGGCACGCCGCATCACCAGTTCTCGCATCTGGTAATCAAACACAGAGAAGTATAGCCAAAATATAATGGCGGACTATTAAAATGTTATTTCCTTAGCTGTCTTCGCGTATCTTTCTTAAATTCCCATGATAAACCAAAATCACGAAGTAAACTAGAACCTCATTTCAATGTTAAACACTTGACAAAAATTAAAACCCAAAAATATTTCCTTCAATGGGTTATTTCTTGAATAATATATTGCAAACAACACAGCTTGAATACGTCTTATAAGCCGAGCAGTGTTTGGTTTTTGTTGACTTAAGATTTTATTGACTGGTCAGGCATACGCCGTGTTGTCTATTTACGCAGTGGGAGCTCGCACAAAGCCAAACAACTGCGTGTTCTGCTGTGCTGTGCGATAAATATTCCACATGTACTTGCAAAAAATACACTCTTTTCACATGGCGTTTTTAACAAGAAAACGAAACCGAAGGAGAAAATAAAAAGTGCCATGCACACGTTTATATCAAGTTCTACCTAACTCCCAAGTTTCGTGGCCCCAGGGCCCGTAGTGTCAGCTGAGAAGATAACACAAAAAATCCTTTCACTGTCAAGAAAAATAAGATACCAACGGCTGCTCGCACAAATTCAAAACATCTTGCAAGCCAAAAGCTTGTCAAGTGTTAATAGACAAATCCGGGGTCTTACAATAGGGACTCGCATGCAGGATTCGCGCCTCAGAGCATATGAAGTCGACCCCAATTCGTGGAACAATGGTAGGCTTCCTAGCTCTGACAGAGAGATATACGATGCTATACAAGTCAGAGCTGACTCGGAGCTAAATGCACCCTTATTGGATATTATATTATCGCCCAATTCAGGAACTTCCAATGAGTAAAATAAAAAGTTGCCATTCGAATTTATATTTCTTAAACGATGGCTATAAGTGTATGTCATCTATTTTGAATAATACCGAAAAGAACAACTGTTTATCTACACATTTGTTAGAGAAAAGTAAGAAATCTTACATAATTCCGCACAACTATTTTACAATCGGTGCGGTATTTTGTCATATGTATATTTATGCCAATCCCGATATCTATATTTATTAAGGCCCCAGCTTCTCTGTTAAACAATAAAATCAATCAATGACAGTGTTCATAACAGACAACATACTGTTTATGTTGAACTAACTGATCTGCATATTGGCATAAAATCTGCCAGTTAAGGTCTATTTACATTGCTTAAATTGAAAATTAAAACAAAGCAAAGTCTTTCGTTCTTGCAAATAAGTATTTTTTCCTTATGACTTTTGACATTCCTTGAACTCCTAATCATCAATGGCATCCGTCGGTGGCGGTGATTATATGCTTAAGTCTGTTTGGGTTTCTTCTTCAGTCTGCTGGCATTAAGTTCGCTAATCCACTTGTCGTCATGAAGCCTCACGCCTTTACTAATGTTGCGTTTCCACGTGGACCTGGTGTCTGCACGGGCCTCCCAGTTCTCCCCCGGGATCCTAAATGCCTTCATGTCACGTTTGCAGGCGTCTTTAAACCTGAGTTTTGGACGTCCTTGTGGCTTTTTGGCATCAGCTGTTCTGTATATGCTTAGTAAAGTATATGCTTAGTAATAAGGCCGTCATCCGTACGGCGAACATGGCCAAGCCAATGTAGTCGTCTCTGTTTCAGCAATGCAGACACACTTGAGAGTTCGGCCTTCTGTAGTATGACCGCGTTTGGTACGTGGAGTATACGACGTAGGCATCTCATGTGAAAACTATTTAGTTTCCTTTCTTGGTAGAGGTAGGTTGTCCATGATTCTCTACCATAGAGCAAAGTACTAAGAACGCACGCTCTGTAGATGCACATCCTCGTTCCTGTTTTTGGTTGTTCCAGGCGAGTTTGGTAAGACGACCAAAGGTGGTTGTGGCTTTGCTTATGCGTATGTTTATCCTATCGTCCTTTGAAACTGAATCTGTGACGGTTGACCCGAGGTAGCAGAAACTGTGCACAACTTCTAGGGGAGCGTTGTTTAGGGTAATACATGAGCCTGTTGGGCACCTTGTGACACGATAACCGTTTTCTTCACGCTGATTGTTAGGCCGAACTTATCACAAGCTATGGCGAGGCGGTCCATCAGGTGCTGCAGTTTCTTCATAAGAAAAACGTCGAAAGGCCTTTTCTGGGAAAGTAATTTAATTTTAGTAATTTAAGTTGGTTTAGAAACCTGATTTTTACCCTACTACATCATGGTAAAATGTTCAAACTTATTTTATACATCATATGTTGTTAAAAAACAAAATTTGTTAAAGTTGGTCTAGAACCACCATTTTTCCACTACTATGGCTTTAGAACATTTGAATAAGTAGCATGCTAAAATGTTCAAACTTATTTTATACATCATATGCTTTCAAAAACTAAATTTGTTGAAGTTGGCCTAGAAGTACCATTTTCCTACTACTATAACTTCAAAACATTTGAATAAGTAGCTTGTTAAAATGTTTAAACTTATTTTATACATCATATATTGTCAAAAATTAAATTTGTTAAAGTTGATCTAGAACCACCATTTTCGCACTACTATAACTTTAGAACATTTGAATAAGTAGCATGGTAAAATGCTAAAACTTATTTTATATATCATATGTTTTCCAAAAACTACATTTGTTAAAGTTGGTCTAGAACTACCATTTTCCAACTACTATAACATAAAATATAACATTAGACTTAGCGTGGGAAAAATCCCATTGCTTCTCAAATTTATTGAGTGCTCCAACGCTCTGAACTAGTGCACTCTGAAATTTATCGATCGTTTTCCCACGCTCTGAATTAGTGCACTCTGAAATTTATTGATCGTTCCCACGCTCTGAGGTCTTTCATGTACTTATTCCTACGCTATCTGTGTGTGTGGTTACTGTAATAGAACCACTGAAATATGACTAATTAAATATTATTAGTGAAAATAGACATAGAAATATAGTTACTATGTTAAAAAAATGTCACAGTCACATAATGTCACAGAGTCACATGATGTCACATAATGTCACAGAGTCACAAAAGTAAACAAAAAAAAGTTTGCCCTGAGGTGGGATCGAACCACCAATCTTCTGCTTACGAGTCCTCTGTTCTGCCAAGTGAGCTATCAAGGCAGGTCTATTGAACGATTTGGTAATGACATACATACTTTAGACTAATTATGTTCACATAGCCCTTACATGGTGTCACATAGTTTTATAGTCGTATGAGGTGACATGTTCGCATAGTGTCACATGATGTCACATCATGTCACAGAGTCACACAAAAATTCACTTACCTTAACTCTTTTGCCAATTCGTCTCCATGTCTCCAATCTTTCACTTTCCTTTTCCAAAGAATAACCAATCTTTCACTTCCTTTTCCAAAGAATAACCAATCTTTCACTTTGTCTCCTATGTGTATTCCAGTCAATCCTTCACTTGTTTTCCAACAGCACAACAGTACAATAGGTAAGAGCAACTGTTTTCACTTTTTTCCATGTGTATCCAACAGCAGCCAGAGCATGAATGAAACACATGTGCACACACAATGTGCTCTTATAGAGCTGCTGAATCACATCCTAGGGGGGTCCTCAGATGGAGGACCCGGGGAGTCCCCATGGTATGATAGACAGATGATGGAAGTCCTCACATGGAGGACCTGGGGAGGGGAGGTCCTCAGATGGAGGACCCGGGGGGTCCCCATGGTATGATAGACAGAAGATGGAAGTCCTCACATGGAGGAACCCAGGGGGAGGTCCTCAGATGGAGGACCCGGGGGGAGGTCCTCACATTGAGAACCCCAATAATATGATAGACAGAAGGTGAAAGTGATGCCCGAGGGCGGGATCGATCCACCAACCTTCTGCCCAAGGGTCCGCTCACGGGCCTCTGCTCTACCAAGTGAGACATTCAGGCCGGAAGATTAATAAACGGGAAAATATTCCTCATATAGGGTTAGGGTCACATGACTGATGATTAACAGGTCACGTGACTGATGATGATTAACAGGTCACGTGACTAATGACGTCATGATGATTGACAGGTGACTTAGGATTATGCTGCTGAGGACTGTCTTAGTGTGATGTCATGACGTCATAACGTCATTATGACGTCATTATGACGTCATGATCACGTCACGATGACGTCATTATAACGTCATGATAATGTCATGATGACGTCATCATAACGTCATGATGACGCCATTGACACGGGCGCGCGCTCCTATAAATCACCATCTGGTCCAAAACTGTCATGACAGTTCTGGACCACCCTATGAAGTTATGACGTCACTGTTTTACTATCCCCATGGGGGTTCTAAAACAATGACGTCAGTTTTACTATCCCCATGGGGGTTCTAGAACAATGACGTCACTGTTTTAGAAACCCCATTATATATGTTTTAGAACCCCCATTATTCAACTACTCATACTTTTAGAAAAATTGTCGTATTAGTTTTTACTTCAAGACTTTTGTTTGGCTTAAGCAATTGTCCTAAGAGTTTTTACCTCATGACTTTTGTTTCGCTTGAGCAATATGAATAGAATTTCAGAAAACATACTACAGAGTTCATTTGGTGACACACAGATCTTCGGTCAATTTGAACTGGAAAAAGATTGTTAAGATTTTGTTCTCTTGGTGAACAGGAGTGGATTTCTTCAATTTCTAATTTGATCAAGCCATGAAGAAACCTCAATACAAAGATTACCTCTATTATCCTATATGATAAAAAGTTGATATGGGATTTTGCTTGCCCGCCCGTTGTGTTCTGGAACCATACTTTTACATTTTTTTTGCCGATGCTCCAACGCTTATTCTTCACACCACAAAGTTAACTGAGGTTAGTTAAACGGAAATTGTGCTGGGCGATATCATGGAAGTTATTTTTGCACAAGGTGGACTTTGGAAGTAAAAATTTTCACCGATTCCGCGGAAAGAACAGATTACAATGTGTAACAAGACCCTCGGTCAACAAAACCTCATTTAAATTTCTCTTTGTTGGCATTTCTTCACACTAAAATGTTTCTTTTCAGTTACAAACCTCGTCAAAACAAATAAAACTACAGACTTGCAAATGTGCCAATGTGGATTGTTTATTTTCACTATTTTAACCGATACAAATACAGCTACACCACAACAGACCAAAAGGAAATTTAAGTAATAAATTAGCGAGCAGCAACACTACAAATACGAAAATTTGCAAGAGCAATTTTTTTTGTTAAAAGGCAACTTTCTTATACAGCTATAAAAGCATGATATTTGCATTTAGGTCATTAAATAGGGCAAAAGCTAAACCACAGGGAGGAACCTTCCTTTATGATTTCTTTCCAAAGCCATTCAAAACCAAAAATATCAAGATTTTTATATGATACATTTCGTTTGGAAAAGTGTTTTACACATGATTTCTTAAGTAACGTCAACTACATGTCCTGTTTGCTGAAACAGGAAATGAGAACAAAAAGGAATCTACAATGTCAGGCTTCGAAAATGTAACCGGTATTTTTTTAAAAGAAATCTTGAAGAGTTATGCTTGGAGCACCTTAGACCTTCGCCATAAATATATCGCATGAACTGAAATATCGAAAATAGGTTCCAAATTTCTTCCATTATGACCAGTCAAATCTCGGTTTTAGCTTCAACTGACACGTAACAATTCTTATATAGCGACCGTCTACTATCTCAGGGTTTTAACGATCGAAAACAGCCATGTTTGCCTCAGCAAATATTCACTAGCAAGCCAAGACCCAAAAAATGTGTCACCTTGCGATACAACCGCTGGCAAGCACTAAACATTATACTCTCGTTTACACGGGTTGCAACAAAACTTTGAACAAAAGTACACATTCCTGTTGCTCGGCAGATAATGCACCTTAGAAATTTGGTTTAGCTACCAGACTTCATTATTTCGCTATTTTAAGCAGGTTTTCAAGTAATCCACGCCTGTGGTGCTGTGGTGAATAGCACTGGCAAATTATGCTATGCTTTTATCTTATTTCTGTAAATTTTACAGGCTTCCAGTTTACGACTGCTTTGCAACTCAGTAAAATTAAAGTATTTATATCAGAGCATCATCTGAACTAGGATTTTTTCGAACTCTTACAGCTGAAATTGGTTTTAAGACAAGGCGTTCATATCAACTGCCATGACATGTGTGTGTGTGTGAGAGAGAGAGAGAGAGAGAGAGAGAGAGAGAGAGAGAGAGAGAGAGAGAGAGCGAGAGAGAGAGAGAGAGAGAGAGAGAGAGAGAGATGACGCGATAAACGCTGAATTCGGGCACCGACTCAATCCGGGTGTTTCGTTGGATTTGTGCAGTTGTTTAACGGTATCTAATGTACTTAAAAAAACTCACGTATCGTGGAACACTTGAACTTGTTTTATCTGTAGCGCAAGGCATAATGAACAATTACTGGCACATTTTCATGATATTTTACATTAACAAAGACACATCATAAAACGTACTTTTATTATCGTCAATAACTTGTAGCATTTATCATTATTTTATAAATAGAAGTGAGCTATATATTATCAAAAAATCCATGACTGTTATCTTCAGCAATTGTGAATGTTATCACTGTTAAAGTACGGTACTGCATTCAAAATGATTGGCAGATGATCCCTAATATCAACATAACATTAAATTTTAGAACATAGAACACTAAGCACTGTACAAAAATACAAAACTGCAAAACATTTCAGCCAAATTTTGGTTCTGAACAATTGTGTACATTTCAATTTGTTTCCTAAGTGTAGGAAATGTCCCTAAATGGTGCAACAGACATAAACAAGTGCAAAATAGTTCTCGTAAATGTTCATGATTGAACCAATGAACTAATTTAATAATTTTAATTGTACATTTGATGATCAGAAACATACACATATGCCACTCCATAACTACAATACATCTGAAAGACAATATAATTCGCAAGCATATATTCATTACCTAAAATTAAAACGCTGTACAAGTAAAGAATTAAAATTTACACTGTCAGGCACAATCAATTTGGTCCAGAAATCGTTCAATACCATTTGCATAAAATCAGCAGTTATTCAAATTCTTCACCATAAATTGAAAGAAAAAAACCTATTTTTTCTAGTTTTTTCTCCAATTCTGTACGTAATCATTTTATTTTTGTTTTCGCCTGGTTTGGATACCTGTATATGTGTCTATACGAAACAACGCGAAAGTACTAACAGCATTCTTACACGCCAAACCGTGACTGTGTCTTTTTTGAATGACCAATAACATCAGTGAAAACCGAAAGTTCATGAAGCTGGTACCGTTATTTTGGATGAGAAAGCAGCAACTTCAGACAGCAGTGCAATTTTAAAAATAATAATAACATTAACAATAAGCGTTTAACGCGTTATTCTACTTGGTATTTTGACCAGTCTGCCTAGTTACTTCTAATCACACCCCTGCTGCATATGTGAAAAAGCCTACTAAATTACATTGACCCCTCCCAATCTCGTTCAAATCTGAATTATTCATTGTTTTTTTAATCAAAAAGTAAACAATCTTTTAAGAGAGACACAGATAATGTTTACATACGAAACAATTCCAATGCTATGCAAATCTTTTGTGTATTTGCAAACCAGTTAAAAGTGCACCTGCATCTATTATTGCTATATAGCCAAGTTTTCTCTCAAAAAGTGCAACTTTATACAGTATCCGCTGTACAAAAGGAGTATTGATATATTTACAACGCACTCTTGTGCGTCTGAATTTTCACTACTTTCCCTCGCACTATATAAATATATTTACTAATGGTTTAAGTCTGACCAATAATTATTATTAGTCCCAAGTACAAGAGGTAAAAACAAACATAAACAAAGAAAACTCGTTGTTTACAAACAGCAAAGACACATTTCCACTCCTTTACAATTTATGCTCTTTCATAGTAAAAAAAATGATCTACAGCGCATATTCGATAACTCGAATTTCTGTGACTCGAAATATGACGTAACGCGCACTACACGCGGCTCAATGATTTAAAAATTACATTTAGTTTCTTATTTGCCAAGTTAAATATTCAAAAGCTCGAGTGTTGGACATTTCAAATAATTAAGCTCTGGTTGGTCAAAGCTATCGAATATTACTGTATACCTTAAACGGTTCGTTTGCAAAAAGATTTTATGATTTATGGTACCCCAAAAAAAGTCTCATCTGAGAAGGGGGTGGGGTGGGGGGGAGGGGGTAGAGTGAGCAAAACTAAGGCAATGGGGGAATTCAAGGAATGTCTAGAAGAAGCTCGTTCATTGGGGGGCCCTGTCTTCTACACGGGTATTAAACAAACATACATTTTCCACAATGACTACTTGGGATCGTCGTGTGAATGTTCCTCGCCTTGTTGGTCATCTTCTTCGTGCTGCTCGTCCCCATTCGAACCCGCCTCTTCTTCCGCTTCGCCTTCGCTGGTACTCGCTTGTTGCTCTTTCGCGGCGATTCTCGCCTCTAATTCCCGGATGCGTTTCTCCTGCTGTTTGATTGTTGATTTTAGCTCCTGTACGTCACACACCAGTGTCTCTATATCAAAACCCTACACACAAAAAAAAACCAACACAATATAACACGAGAGAGAATCCAGCGCTACAGATTAGAAAATAGAGATTGTGATGCTATGTATTAGATGTGTGAATCTACAATTAAAGTTTTTTTAAATTGATAGAGGCCGAACTAGACTTCTTTGATTTAAATGGGTACTATTTTGAAGCCATTTAAATGAAAAACAAGCCACGAATTCTAAAGGGGTTGAAAACAGAAACAGTGTAAGGATCTAGTTTTGCGGTTGACCAAAACGCTAAATGTCTTAAGATCAATTCTAGTCATGCCCCATTTTTTTTTTTATTATTATGTTTAAATATTTTTATGGTCCGAAACTGACCACGACATCACTGCATATCGAGCCATGCAAGTCATTCGATACTACAAGTGAATACTACTTGCTTATATTTCATGCACGGTGCTTTTCTCGTGAAACAAACAAACGTAAAAAAAAAAATTCCTTCACTTCATTTTCCGTTACTACTAAACAAAATAAAGGAAAATAAATAAAACTTTTTCACTGCCAACTAGTAACATCAAAGGCAAAAGAAACTTTCTCTATCAAACTTTCTCTATTCTCTATCATTGCAAAACGTCTCACTACTTATGTGTATTTTGTCTATGATACATGTTAAAAGTCGAAGCCTACACCCCCCCCCCATCCCCTTCCCCTCCCTGTTCTTTTGTCGAGGGTAGCACCCGCAAAATAACTGATTGATTCAAAATCACAAAAATTCGGAGATCGTGACCCGGCACAGACCAGCCGGCAGCAGATAAACATCAACTTTCCTCGAATCAGTTGCGAATGTAGAAAATTGCAGAAATCAATAGAATTTGGATTAATAAATTATTCAGAACTTCTAGTAATAAACTCAACTTTAAGCGGACATACACACACAGACCATGCGACATTCTTATCCACTTATTATCAACAAGAAAATAAACGAAACACAGATTAGGTAGAACCTTTGCACGACCAAATTTTTGTCACTATTTTGCCAACTGGTTGTATTGAGCCATCGCGTTCACTGTGAAAAATATAGGGGGTGTTTTAATACTGCAGTATACAAGTTTTAACTGTGCTGATTCCAACTGCAAATAAAAACGAGCAACAGCAGGCTATTTTGACTGTTATTTTTCTCTTTCAGTGACGTCAAACATAAAGAAAAGATTATTTATAACAAGCAAAATGTCGTAATAAATGGCGTACATTTCATGCCCTTATCTAATCTATTACTAGTGAAGTCCCGCACTACTTTAGTGTTGTAAGTAATGAAAGACATATCACTCAAAACAATACATATACATACGCATCTCAATCTCAAAAATTCGTATAAAAGAGACGTATTTCAAATTAAGAACAAATCAATCAATCACTAACAGATGCAGTCATCTACTGAAGCCAAACATCAATTCATACTTGAAGAATTACGAATGCAAATCGAGGGACCGTATTCTTGTGCCCTTAAGTCACTCAAAGAACCGACAAAACAACATTTTTTTAACTGGTTGAATCAGGAAAACCAGTTTTGTGCTAAACACAAGAAACTCACGGATTTAGCATGTTTGCTATGTCGCTATACACTCCAGCCAAACGAGTCAATCTTCGTCACTCGATACATTACATTTTGTTTATTTATTTTTGTCGAGAATACGGTCCCTCGAGAAGAAATCAAAATCAAAACCCCAAAGAAGAAACTCTACTCTCTACTAACAGATGCTAACGAGGCAACAGAAAAGTGAGAAAGTGTATATTTACTGTGCATATATAGCAGCAGTCTTTAAGTGGGGGCCTGGTTAGGGGAGGGAGCATGTATTATTTCTCGTACTGCGCTAGCCTCTCCTCTAACGTCTTTATTCGTCGCTCATGGCCCTTCACGATAATTTTCATCTTCCGTATGTCGTCCAGAACGTTTTGCAAATCGACGCCCTACGTAAAATACACAAAATAACAATACACAAAACTTTATGTAGTTTTTTTTTGGGCCAAATAACACCTGTGATTTATTACAAAATGTATCAATTAAGTTTCAATATCTTCATTTTATTGCTTTCGCCATTTTATTGCTTTCGCTTCATTTTATTGTTGTTTTTTTTAACAACTATTCTGGGATCCGAGTTGTGGGATTCTCTTGTTCTTGGGCGCCCATTAGGGGCAAATGACTCCCCCCCCCCCCCCCGCCCAACCCCCCCACCCGTCCCCCCTCTTTCTTCTAGATACGAAGATGACGAAAGCAAGCCTCTATACAGGGCACTCGGTTGATATCAAGATTCTTCCAACGGGTTCAATTTTTTTCTTTCAATGAGTGTTGCTGGGCGTGGTGTCGGATACGACTGCTATTGCAATCCTAAGCTTTTCTAAGAAATGACATTTTCTTACCGTATGGGTTCGCACTAAAAAAAACAAATAACTTGAGCCCCACACCTCAAAATTCTTACAACAATTACCTTTTAGCTTATGGCTAGAGAACAATTTACTATTTTTAATGTGCAAACAGCTTTATCGATGTTACAGTCATGAAACTAGTCACCAGATGAGTAATGAGCTGAACACTGAGTAACTCAGGTAGTCCTTTTTTTTTTTTTTTTTTTTTTTGGTGAACGGTTTATCTGCCTTAACATTTATGTCTAGTAATAATCCGGACATGAACCAGAGGAAGCGAAAAAGACGAGAAAGGACGCCAGAAAAATAAATGAAAAATAGAAATTAGCCACGGTCTAAATGCCTCAAGTCGCCATGTCATACTGTTTATTTTTGCTACACAGAATTAGAAAGCTTACATACTATTCAGTCAAGCGTTTCTAAACTATTCCGTGTTAATTATATAAAAATATTCTGTAGACTGCAAGATTATTTGAATCTGCTGGGCATATGGTTTCCAAGGCATGCATAACGTTTTTTAATCTTTTTTTTTTTTTTTGAAGTGATCAAAATAGTGATTGATGGAAGATAATGCAAGTACTTTTATTGTGAGAATACTAAGAATACTTAGCACAATACAGGCACATGAGAGGACAATAAAATTAAATAAACATCCAAAATTTGAACTACTTCAGTTATTTATTTATTTTTAATAAACTACAGAAAAATCTTCGTTATTTTTCAATATATTTCACAGCAATCACAGCGGTGTTTACTTTTTTTGTTAAAGCAGGGTCACAACAGAAAAGTGTCTTATTTACAATATAATCAGAGCAAGTTGGTACGTCATTCTTTCTCTCCGGGTTAATACAATAACAACTGACTCGAGATAACAGAAGAAATAAAGAACACAGTTTTAAACTAATAGTTTAATTTTCAAACCGTTTTATTCATTATCAAAAGTAGCTAAAGTAAACGCAGATACGACTGATCAAAACGCACAACTACGTCACATCACTTACATCCGGGAGGGCAGCTGTCTTCTGCGGCGCCTGCGTGGTGGGCGTGACGTCATTGCTCTGTGTGGTGGTAGTCGGGGCTGCAGAACGCTTAAGCGGAGTAGCCAATACATTCTTCTTGATGGCTTTCGACAAGCTCGCGGCTTTGCTGGTTGGTTTATAGCCTTCCCGCAAGGATATCTGCCATTAAAACATCTTGTTTTCATGACGTCACACGAGTTGTAGCAGAGACATAAACACTTAAATCACACGGCCTATCAGCGATTTGTTTCACAACTGTGATTCCATCTCCTATTATGTATCGTTAATAACATTGCATAACAAAGATTAACGGTTTATAATTCAACTCAAGAAGCATTTTTCACGCAAAAGTCACACACAATCCGAATATTTACCAGCACAGGTGTTGCGTTCTTGCCATCTATCCATTCCTCTGCCGAGAGTGCGGGTTCATCACCCGCCGTGTCAGGATATAAGTCGTCTTGGAACAACTCCGACTGGAATGAAATTGTCTTTATTTGCATTCACCGTAAAACAATTTTTACTGTATTTTTACCGTAAAACTATTTTATACACTGTATTTGCTTAACATTATGACCGTTTCGTTATTATTGTATTATTATTTTAAATGACTACTTCATTTCGCTGTGTAGTATTCTAAGATGTAAACAAACTAGACCCAATTCCGCTAGATAGCAGAATGACCCACTTGCAGAAACCACTAAAGAAAATATTTCTTTTAAATTATGACCAAGAAGCTCAAAGTCATGCGGTACCTGCTCTTTGTCGCTGTTTTGCCCAACGGGTTAAAAATAAACCCAAAATCGCTCTACCTCTAAGGTTTTCGAGATAATGGTCAACTCCGGGTTTCTGACCTTGACCGCGACCCAGAAGGTCAAGGTCACGGAGGAATCTCTTATGTTGTTTAGATCCAAACGGTCGAAAATGAGCTCAAAATCGCTCTCTCTCTAATCGTTTTCGAGACAATAGTTAACTTACGGTTTTAGACTTGACCGTGACGGAGGTCAAGGTCACCGTGGTACCTCTTATAATATGTTTTTTAGGCCGAAAGGGTTGAAAATGAGCTCAAAATCGCCCCCTTTCTCTAACCGTTTTCGAGATAATATTCAATACTTCCGGTTTTTGACGTTGAAGGTAACCGTGAAGATCAAGGCCACCGAGGTACCTTTTATATAACGTTGTTTAGGCCCAATGGGGTCTCTAGCCGTTTTCGAGTTAATTATTCCTATTGTAAACGATACACGAGGTCGTTTGAGCATTGACCTTGTCCCTAAGGTCAAGTTTCAGGATGGAAGGCTACCCTCTAGTGAGTACGTTTTATATATTAAAACTGGGATTTCATCACTTTTAATGGCAACTTTTCGTGATAATAGGCTTTTTGAAATATATTTTCATCTCACTTTGATATTGAGTGAGGTCAAGGTCAAAAATATTTGCTGTTTCACCGACACGCAAGGATGACAGTTTTCTGGAAACTATTTCGCGGAAAAATAACTTTGATCTCAATTTGACCTTGACCTTTGAAGTCATAACAATTTGCGGATTCACCGAGACCTCGTCATCCTCTACACGCGGGCCCAAGTTTCATATTCCTCTGTCAAATACTGTAGGAGTTTTCCGGAAACCGTCCAACGGAAAAAAAAGTAGAAAAAAAGGAAAAGAAAAAAGGCAGAAACTTTAAGAAAAACTACAGGCTTATACCCAGTTGCAAACGAAGTTTGCAAGTGGGAATAAACCTTAGGGAGTAGCACACCTTTCGCGGAACAGTCATGGGTATCACCTCACACAGGCCGTTATTGTGCAACTTGTAAAACCTGAAAAATAAAAGAAAAAAACTTAATATAAACTTCTGATACAACTTCAACTAAGCCCCCTGTTAAATGGTCAGGAAGGGAAGATACGCATGAATTACTTCCCTCACTGCTCAATTTTTGGTTACTTTTTGTCAACAACATACAAAAACACTCATTGAATTTTAGTTATTTGATGTTTTGGATTGTTCTGAAACCAAAAATCTCAAAAAGCTAAGTTAAAAGTACGATAAATGTCACACATGTATGCGAATAGTCATTATTTTTTCGTCGCGTGATCACACGCCAAAAATCACTTAAAATGGATGTCTCGTTCTCACTCTCGATATCCCCCCCCCCCCCCCCTTAACGACATCATGACAGACACCGCAGTTGGCTATGGGTGCAGAGAGCTGTATTCACCTGGCTATTTCACAGTTGTTGACGTTGACGCCGCGCTTGGGCAAGTAGCCCATGCCCCGCTGTGGATCGCTGCTTTGAAATGAGTTCAGGTAATGCACATAAGGTGATTCGTCGGTAACTTCGAAGTACCGAATGATACTGTCTCCCTGCGACAAACAAACTGCACAAATTAAATCTCATTTAACATGCAAATACTAAAAATTTTACAACACAGCAGTAGTTATTACGCGCCAAAAAAAACTGCGCTTCACGAAAAATTGACGATTTGAATTTTTTCTCGAAGAGCCTGACTCTTACCTATATATATATATGTTACAGTAAATCTGTGTAATCAGTAATTTCACGTAATTCCTAAAACTTTTAGGAATTGCGTGAAATTACTGTCGGGGCCAGGAATTACGCGAAATTCCTAAAATTTTCAGGAATTTCATGTATTTACTGTTTTCAAGGGTGTTTTATTTCACAAATTTCCTAAACCTCAGTTAGTAAATATGCGTAATTAAAGTCGAACAAAGTTAAACGATGGCAAAAACTGGAGCAACACGCTTACATGAACTTAGCTTTTCATAGATTATTTCGACCTTTGTGAGTCCTTTTTATCTTGAATTGCAATTCGTGAACTCACTCACATAAGGTGACATTTGGTGTCATTTTGGTGTCATTTGCCGAAGATGGAATTACATATTGAGACCTTTGTTTTCATCTCGAATTGCAAATGTTACAAAGCTAAGATCACTCTCGAGTCCCTTTTTACCTTGAATTGCAATTTGTGCACTCACTCACCTAAGGTGAGATTTGGTGTCATTTGCCGGAGATGGAATTACATATTGAGACCTTTGCTTTCATCTCCAATTATTGTTAGTATTGTGATTTAAAACTTGAAAGGGGATTATCTGGAGGGCAGGGTTTTGTTAAATGCAACTGCGTGGGCAGCAAACGATGTGAAGCGAACAGGTGTAAATGTTTCAGAAACAAAGTAAAATGTAAAAGCAGATGTCAGCAGTTTGGCATGCAAAAAAAAACAAGTATGTCCAAGGACATGACCCAGCCGAGTTACCAATCAAGGAAAGAGAGAAAAACTCTGAAACGAATACTATTAGGCCAAAAAATGAAGAACTCTGTTTCTGCACGTAACTTTTTCATAATTTTAATACACAAAGTTTTTGGAAGCTACCCGAAAAGGGATGTTGGAGAGATTGGGTCTGACGATTCACGTATTTACCGACATTTACACAATTTTACAAAATTTTGAAAATTCCACCATTTCGGCATTTTTTTATCATTTGCGAAAAAAAGCAAAGTCCAGGTGGAGAAGCACCTAAGAAACTTTTGATTAAAATTTTATAACTATTTGAAAAAGACTGAGAGAAATGAATGGTTTGACAATTCAGTTATTTAGTACCATTTATTCCAGTTTTTGCCAAACTTCAAAGTTCAGCCATTTCGTCAGTTTTTGGCGAACCGCGAAAAAATAATAGCCTGGTAGGCGAACCCCTGAGGAACATGCCTGCGTAACATCTAAACGACTGGAGTAAAACTGTAGGAGGAGTAGCATTTTAAAAATGGATCAAAACGGGCTCAAAAAGTGCCGCCATTTTGTCAGTTTTTCGTCAATCGTCAAAAAAAGTAATAGCCAGGCGAGGGACCACGCAGGGAACATTCCTGCTTAATATTAAAACGA
Organism: Protula sp. h YS-2021; assembly: GCA_949752745.1. Taxonomy (NCBI): domain Eukaryota; kingdom Metazoa; phylum Annelida; class Polychaeta; order Sabellida; family Serpulidae; genus Protula; species Protula sp. h YS-2021. The sequence continues at coordinate 14,228,853 of OX457030.1, forward strand.
TTGGAACAAAACTGCAGGAGGAGTAGCATTTTAAAGAAAAGGTTTAACATACGCACAAACATTCAAGCCCCCTATAGTGATGCGACTAACCAGTCTGACAAAGTCCCCTGGGTTAATTGAGCTCATATCAGCATTTGCTTTCAGTAAAGACATGTATTTCCGTATTTGAAACATTGTTAGAACTCTATTTGACTATGATGCGTTTGTTTTGATTTGAGTAAAGACATGTATTTTGTATTCGATTTGAGTGAAGACATGCATTCTGTACTTGATTTGAGTAAAGACATGCATTCTGTATTTGAAACCATGGTAGAAGCGATGTATTTGATCACTGCAGTGTCGATTCAAGTCTTGAGGTTTATTAAATAAATGCTAACATATTTTTTTTTTTTTTAATTCACAGTTTAGTAATTTCGTGTAATTACTGACCTCCTGTTTCAGTTATTACATGAAATTCCTGCAGATTTTAGGAATTTCGCGTAATTCCTGGCCCCGACAGTAATTTCACGTAATTCCTAAACGTTTTAGGAATTACGTGAAATTACTGATTACACAGATTTACTGTAACATATATATATGTTACAGGGAATCTGTGAAATTAGGCTTTTCATGAAATCCCTAGTGGATTCGTGTAATACGTTACTCAATCAATTTCGATGTTTTTATTGACAATTTTCACGTTTGCAATGTAGTATTTAACCGAAATTAATAGTAGATTTTGAATTCATACACTCAAAGCACTCGATTGCCAAACTATCATTCATGAGATACTTCAGTACCTGAATTTAGCGGTATTTTTTATCCTACGTAACTTATGTCACATTTCACGCCAAATTCTGTTATTTTGGATGGTAATGTTATAAATTCCAATTCCTTTCGATGTTAAAAGGGATACACAGTTTTGAAGAACCGCTAAACAGCCTTCCTAAATGAATAATTTTTCAAAATAGTGTTACAATCAATATAAGCTTATTCATCACACGAATTCCCTAGGGATTTCATGAAATCCCTAATTACACAGATTCCCTGTAACATATATATATATATACATGTTACAGCGGATCTGTAGAATCAGCGAATCTGTAGATCCGCTGAAAATTTTAGCAAATCTGTAGATACGCTGGTTCGACCAGCGAATCTATAGATCCGCTGAAAATTTTAGCGGATCTAACAGATCCGCTGCTTTTTGGGCCAAGAAAATTCTACAGATCCGCTGAAATGATTGACAAAGCTAAAGTACTGTTTATAATGAGTATTATCATAGCCCATAATAAAAGACATTGTTTTCATTGAAATGCCATTTGAAGCACGTTGATTGCACTTCAATGCTAGTGTAACTTTCCATGATCGGAGGTCATAGAACTTTAATTGCAAGCTTCATAACTGGTGATCTTCTTATAAGAAAGCAGTCGTACATATTATATGATTGTATTGGAGTGGTATTTGCTGAAAAGTAATTGCAATTTAACAGTGCAATGAACATAAGTACACTCAATTCGATCTACTTCGGGTTCTCTGGAGTATATCAATTTGATCTGTGCTCGTTCAATTTGATTACGAAAACGACGTAAAATTACATGTAGAACTTTCACTGAGGCAAGCAGTTCAGTTTAAATCAATGTGGTGGACAGCGGTTAGTGAAGTGCAATCGTGCTGGTAGTAAATGGTGTCAAACAAACAGATGTAAGTGTTTAAAGGCTAAGGTAAAATGTAACTTGAGATGTCACTCTAGCCTAGCGTGTACAAACAGGATGTCACCCTCCTCAATTGCAATTGGAGCTTCATTATTGATGAATGAGTTTTTTTCAGAGCTGCTAATTATAGTAAATTTTGTTTTTAAGTCATGCCCACAAGTACTAGTGCTTCTATGATCAGTTCCATTATCGGTGAAAGGGTTTCCTAAGATTTACTGATTGCATGAGTGAATTTGGGTTTTAAGTAATAACCACACATAGAAGTTAGTACTTGAGCTGTTTTTTTAATTGCAATTGGAGCAGTGGCAGTGGTACAATAACGCCAAACATCATAAGTTTTAATGCAAAACAGATCATAAATTACTTATTTGTATTAATAATGTGGTTGTGTGTTTGTATTAATAAAGCGTTGCAAAATAACGTCTTATTGCATTAGTAACAACAGCACCGCTTACACATTAATACCGTATATTTCGGCCATACTACTCAATATCAACAGTACTTTAGCTTCGTCAATCATTTCAGCGGATCTGTTGAATTTTCTCGGCCCAAAATCAGCGGATCTACAGATTCGCTGATTCTACAGATCAGCTGTAACACATATATATATATATATATATATATATATATATAGGGAGATGGTCAACTCATCCAAATACCAACTCATCCAAATTCTTTGGTCATCTCATCCAAATTCCCTGGTCAACTCATCCAAATATTTTAGTCAACTCATCCAAATTAACGACTTTTCATTTTTTCTTTTTCAAATATAAATCGTCTTTTTATTCGACTTGTATTAGAAAAGGAATTCATTACAGATTTTCAAGACACACTTAAATGGCATTTCTTTTGAAGTAAAAATGCTTTAATAAACTTTTCTCTGATTTTATCAAAGAGTTAACTGTAATGTGAAATAATTAACTCATACAGGATTTGGCGGGGCTTAAGCAAGCTAATCCGATCTTTTCTTCAGATTTTATGAAACAGTTAATTGTAATTGTACAAGGTACGGGATTTGGTGGGGCTTAAGCAAGATGATTTGTGTCAAGTGAATTGCAATTATGTTTCTTTATCGTACGTCTGAACTGTTTTATCTATAAACTGGGAATAAGGGACTGGACAAAATGAAGTTAATTGAAACAGTTAATTGTAATTGTACAAGATACGGGATTTGGTGGGGCTTAAGCAAGATGATTTGTGTCAAGTGAATTGCAATTATGTTTCTTTATCGTACGTCTGAACTGTTTTATCTATAAATTGGGAATAAGGGACTGGACAAAATGAAGTTAAAGTCGTTTTTTTATTTAACACCTGCTATTTTAGTGCTCATCTGTAGCATGCAGGTCGTTTGCAAAAAAAAAATCTGCTGGCATTGCCTAACACAGTTTATTTTACAAAATACACACTTATTAATTTCAGTGCAGCAAAAAATAGTTATTTCTGTGCTAATCTATTTTACCGGTGAACGGTCATCCGCCCTCCCCCGGTCAACTGCCCCCCAGTCAACTGCCCCCCTTTTTTGCAACCCGGTCGACTGCCTCCCCCCCCCCCCCCCACTGCAATTTGACGGGATCGTCATCTGCCCCCTCCTGTTCTTAGTGGAAAAATTCTTCTTGAAAAAATTAGGTAATTGTGATGTCCCCATCTAGTTCGTCTCTGAAACAAAATTGATCTTCATTGATCTACTCACCAATATTGATCTTAGGAGAGACTGATCCGTAAACTAATTGCAATTCTAATAGTTTCCTAATGGTAAATTACAATTTACCGAGGTGCAATACATTCAATAAAATAAACATAATTTTATTTATTGAGTCTTTGTAAGCCGAGAACCCAAGAAAAAATAGTATATGGAGGGGACAAGCGACCACCACTCCACTTTGGAGGGGGGGGGGGGGGGGGGGGAGTCGACCGGGTTGCAAAAAAGGGGGGCAGAGTGGCAGGGGGCAGTTGACCGGGGGGGGGGCAGATGACCGGGATTCTATTTAACCACGTCAAATCTCCTATTTTTTCGACATTTTTTATAAGAAGTAATTACGGTTAATTTAATTGTTCAGTCTTTTGATTGCAATTGCAAATACAAATCTATAACAACTGCACTCTATAAACCATTACCATGTCATTTAGCTGCAGTCGACTACATTAACGTAAATGCAATCCATACACAAAAAGATTTCACGCTTTCATTTGAACTGGTAATCCACTCCAAATAAATACACCGGCGGCTGTATTCAAGCGATTTCACAATTGCAGTCTCCATCTAGTCCAATTCGATTTAATCTGTCAGAAGCGACAGTATTAAAAGTTGAGGGATCAAAAGCCTCTTTGAAGCATTCCAGTTTCAAAAAGAGAGAAAAAAATAACTTGGATGAGTTGACCAATTTAATTTGGATGAGTTGACCATATTTGGATGAGTTGGTTTTTGGATGAGTTGGTATATGGGTGACTTGACCAAATTTGGGTGAGTTGGTACTTGGATGAGTTGGTATTTGGATGAGTTGACCATAACCCTATATATATATTTAATTGGTTACAACCATGTTCACGCAAACACACATTACCGTACCTACATAGCCGTGCAGGAACATACACCCCGCCCCCATAAATCTACCGTTTTTACCTTGCCACACAAGTAGACAATGTTGGTATCTGCGTCGTAGAAAGGAAATATGACGCCATTACTCGTGTCGATTTCCTGCGTCACTATGTTTTTCATGTCCTTTCAAAAATAATCATGTCAAAAATGGCATAAGTGATTCGAAGATTTAAACGTCAAAGAGTTACATTTTAGAGTTTAAATTTAGGTTCACATTTTAGGTCTCAAGTTTTTTTGGGTTTTTCAATTTAAAAAAAAAAACGTTTGGTCATTAATATCTGTAACAAAATATGGAAGGCTAACATATGTATTTATATTTGATGCATATCCTTGCTAGTAAGGATAAAACAGTCATTTTTTTTAACTCGAATACGTACATAGTTAAGGAAGCACTTTCTGATACGTAATCAGCTTCGTTACATTTGCATAAAACAGATGTGTAAAAACTACACTCACTTTATCCCAGAGTGCAAACTGTCGCTCACTCATTCGTGAGAATCCCGTTGTGAAAATGTTTCCGTTCTTTAAATAAACTGCCTGTACAGGCTTGGCACCTTCGTGTGCAAATGATTCCTGCAATGATACGCATCCATTTTATACATCCTCATCATAATAACCGTCTACTGCATTAAATAATCTCATCATTTTGTTTTCTCTTTTTTTGCCAAGCATGGCTTCGAAAAGCGTTAGCAATCGTTTCACACTGCTACCAGTTTTCATAGCAATGCTCCTATTCAAACAAACACTCACACCCGAAGGCGTTAGAAAAAGAAAGAGGGACTCACCTTAATAATCTTACCCCCTCTGGGATCTAGGATACGAACTTTCTTGTCTTTGCATGACGCGACGACGCGGGAGCCATCAACATTAAAACAGGCACAGAGCGGCATTTCGGGTAGTTCCACGGAGCAGAGGGCTTCACCCGTGCCCGCGTTCCACAAGATGACCATCCCGTCCGCCCCTGTGTAACACATTGGTCAGACATCTCCATAGCAACGGTGCCAGGACAATAAAACGTGTTTTCAACGGAAAATTAAAGCGCTGATACTAAGCATAATATAGGCCAACTTCCGCCAGTAGACAGTGAAGAACTTCTCAAATCAGATGCTTCATTTGGGCCGACATTTAGAAATTCACACTTCATTAAAGAACACCTCTTTATAATGAACAGGTCTGCCTAGCCAGTGGCAGAGTTGAGATTTCGCGGTCCGTGGCGACCAACTTTTGGCTCGGGCGACCAACTTTTTTGAGTTGGTCGCCCGAGTGGCGACTAACTTTTTTCTGAATATTTTCAGGTAAATACTGTTGATTATTTTGAACACCATATCGTTGTTGCTTTTTCACGTGAGGCGGGCTAGACAAATTTCGCAAAAATTGCGCCCAGCGACTAACTTTTGTGCCGGGTGACTAACGGGCGACCAAAAAAATTTTTACGAAGTCTCAACCCTGCAGTGGTGAAGTAATTGTACCTTATTATTCGGTTCAAAAAGGCCAAAGTTAAAACGATATCAATTTAATTCTAGTTTTTCTCTGGCGGTGAGCTCTTGAAATAATACGTTTGTTTTCGTTTTTTTAGGTCATAAATTGTATTACCCCCCGACAAGAGGACATTCTGTGCCGACGGATGCCAGATGACAATGCCAACACGTCGCTGGTGCCCCAGTAAGTCCACCACCGGCTCGTCTAAGTTCTCCGTTAAGCCACCCTCTGGAATCTGCCAGACCTGTTGGCGAAAAAAAGCCGCATGTTTATATATCAATCATACATTCACTCTTAGAAATACGTTTTGCCATAAATACATTACGTGAATTTTGCGATTCTGAAGAAATGAAATACCAAAAAAGATGATCTCAAACGCTATTATTTCTTTTTCAAAAACATAACGCAGTCAACTACATACACTAAACTGACTTGCTCCTACTCATTGTTTTCAGCGTTCTAGTCAGGTGAAGGTCGCGAACTAACCTTAACAATACAGTCCTCTGATGCACTCGCAATGACGTCATCATTATGTGGGCACCACGCGATGTCCAATACGGCAGCCTTATGGCCAACAACGAGCGGGGAATCGCGGTCGACGCGACCAGTCTAACAACAAGATTATCAAGCCATTCACATGAACATTAGGATGTTGTTGTTAGCATTTACCATTACACACTTCTGTAGAGTACAGCCCCCCCCCCCATTATTTGGGACATTTCAAGATCTACTTGCACCGTGCTTGCACCAAAACTATTGCGGAGTTGCACATTTGGAGACTGAACTACACTACATATTACTTCTAAACATTTTTTAAGACGGGGGGGGGGGGGGGGGGGAGGGCGGTGTTGGGGGAATGAACTGATGCGTGGACATTGCTTACACGGAAATTCCCAGCCAAATATGGTAAGTGCGGGCATTCATTTGGACAGGTTTATTTTGACAGCAAATCGAGTGTTATCTTGCGTAAGTGCATCTTCAGCAGTGCCACACCAGTGTCTATTCGTTGCCTTATTTGGTGAAGATGCAACCGAGATAACAAGAGCTATCGGCGGATGCACACAATACACTTTGGGCTACGTGACAAAGCACGAGTTGAATCGCCAAGACCCACACATGAAGCGCAGTCAGTCCTTACGGGATGATCATTTTCCAACGACGACTTCGAATGGGGTCGTTTATTGAAATTTATAAGTTACATTTCCATCAGACGTACTCATTACAGGCAAACACTGCTTGCAGCTGAGCGCTTCTCTGTGCCATTGAAAACCAAGACAACACACGCCAACAGCAACGCATTGTGTTACAGCAGCGGCTAATGCATGGTCTGCACTCACGTGTCAGGCGACGCAGCGCACGCGCAACAAAGAAATATCTGTCACACGCGAATTTTAACACTTATAAAGTCTTGTTTCCCTTTGCAAGCGACTGTCATGGGCTACTTCTTTCTATGAAAAGCCGCTCGACGAAATAAGGCTTAAGTCTTCTAAGTGATTTTTGGGGCTTTAACAAATGTATAGAAAATCACTGTATGGCCGATTTAACTGTTTAATTACACTCGCTGCTCCGACCGCTGTTATAAAGTTGACTTCTAGCTAAACGCTACATTCACCATTGCAATACTTATACTTTAAGGCACTTTTGTCCCAAGTATGAAAAAAAAAACTGCGGTGTTTCAAACTGACACAGTCGAAAAATGGGCCTTTCACACTCGGGGGGGGGGGGGGGGGGTGCATGAAGGCCTTTGTTTAATCATGTCCGACTTGTGAAATAAAATGTGAAAAATTATGTGATTTAAAATCTGGAATTCTTTTTGTTTCTTGTCGTTAGATAAATTCCTAAAATTCTGGAGGGATTCGCGGTTATCACACATTTTGATTAGCGCAGGATGACCTATTATTTTATTATCATTGTGCTTGGCCAAAATAATAGCATTTTATTTGTAGCTGTCAGAAAAAACCGTGATTGCATCGAGCAAACAGAGAAGTAAAGCTTAAACAAACCGTCCTTTTTTTGTGACGGCACTTCGCAAAAAAAGCATATTATTTTCAATGCAGAATATAGAACTCGAGCACTAGAAACGCCAGTGGAAAAGTGAAAGGAATGGCAAACCACTGCGGAATAACTTGTGTTTAACTTACAACGCAATACACTCGCTCAAAGAAACTGGTGTTGGATAACAGATCAATGACATAACAATGATAAGTGTATATAAGATAATTTGAGCCTCACTAAGCGATGAAAACTGAGAGATCTCGAAATAAACCCCAGCTAGTCCCCACAGGAATGTAGAGCGGGTCACCATACAACATAAATCAACTTGATAGAGCAACACAAACGTGAAGTAGGATGTCCCCCCAACACTTCAAATTCTCCCTGGCTATGACGACAAAATCAATGACCTCCGACACTGATACGGGAACTGCCAAAACACAAAGCACTGTAAGAAACTGCCCACGAGTGACAGCGGGTGGGGGAGAGCACCAAAAAAAAAAAAAAAAACATAAAAAAAAAACAAAAACAAAAAAAAAAAAACAAAAAAAACGCACGAACAATCCGCTCAGATCTGTCTTCACATGTTTCCGAATGCATCGTCTTGCCGAATGAAGAAGATGCCGGGAACACGACACTGGCTGCCGTGTTAGAGAGACATCTATTTTACCATCATATTAAGGTTGTGAAACTCGAGATGTTTGACGTCAGATAATTACAATACATCAACAGACATTTCCTCCACGACAAATACTATCTTGATTCAATACCAGGTCATAAGCACAAGTCAATGGCATTAATGTGCTAATTGTTCTCATATTTCTTCAAACTGCTAAAAAAAAAATCAATGAATTGAACTTTATTATATGATGACATTAGGTAAGAGACAACACCCACCGCCATTCCGAAATCGATTAAAAGAATCTGACTTTTTATTTTCTTCTTTTCTTCAGTCAACACCTTCCTATGTTAACACGCAAAAACGACAAGCACCACAAAGTTCGATCTTTAACCCCGAAATTACACCTCAAAATTGTCGGCAAACAGCTGTCAATACTGTGTTTGTTTTTAAGCCCCGGTTCTTGGCAGTCTCATTTGTCATTAGCCTATAAAGCTCTGATATCTTCCCTTTTTCAAATGAGCCACGGTCTATGCAATTCACAAGAATTGCCAAATCTTAATTTATGTAGGCAATTTGAAACTGAATGATTCATTGATGTATACCTGACCCACCCGGCAATCGTTACAACAGGCAAGAATTTCGTTTCCAAACTGAAACAGTCTAAAGCGGGTAGTAAGATGCGAAGGATCACGTGGGGAGGCCAAGGTCAGCGACGAACGAATCAACGGGCCACTCACAAAGCAAAAATGCATCGATTACTCACACAAGTCTTCAACCATTGCCCAAAAAAGTACTTCAGTAGCGCGTAAGAATCAACTGGTAAAAGTGGTAAACAACAATTAGTTCGGAGCAAATGAACAAGCAAAACATGAGGCAATATCCTTCATTCTTACTCATCATTGTTGCTCGTTGCTTTTGTGTATTTTTTCCTTTCGCCTGGGCGTAACATCTTCTTTCGAGGTTAGAGAACAGTCCCCCCTCTCCCCCCCCCCAATTTACACCGATATCTAATTGGCTCATATCAAAGAAATTTTTCGCGTAACAGACGCTTGGACCATGTTCTCCAAAATTACACCGTACTGTATGAAGTATATATTTCTAGATTTCATGTCACAATTAACAATTGCTTTGGTAAAACTTGGACCCAAAATACGAATGCACACATTTGCTAATCGATTTTTATTTTTTACACAAATTAGTTAACCGACCGTGAATCAACAAGCCGATTTACACAGCTATACTACCCACGAAATCAATACGAAAAACATTCACGCGATTCATTGAACTTGAAATTTACACACGTTCACCAGCTGAACGCACGTTTCAATGTTAACCGCCAAACTATATATTATTGTATGTTTTATCCCAATTCTGATCTATTTGATCTGATCAAAGATTATTAATTGGGTGAAGGTTACGCAGGAAAGTTTTAAACATGCTGCCGAACTAGAAAATGGAAACTGAAGCCACCCACGACCGCAAAAAAAGTGATATGCCGAGAAATGCGCAGCTTGGGGCTTTTTTGGCTGCTACGTAATGCGCCTGATCAAATGTTGAGTGTATCTTAGAATCTATCCTCACGTTGAAGCAGCTGTCTGCTTCATAGACAAGTAAACAATTGCGGGCAAAACGCCTTAGTGCCGCTCTTCATTACTGCCTACATTCCAATAGTTTTAGGTCATCCGCAGATCTGTTGCGTTGCCGATTTTCAGGCCCATCCCGCAGAACTGATATTCAGTGTTTTTCTTTTTTTTACTTCAAAGTTATTACGCAGTATTATACAGTATTAACACGGAAACCGAGATGCATCGCTGCTTTTGCAGAAGCCTGTGTAAAACGACACGCTCGATCGCGCCGCATCAGTTTGGACAAAACAATAAAATCCTCTCCCCCAGATATTTCTGGAAGAATCAAACGTTGCATGAACAAAGCTTTAAAGGAACTAAAATTCTTTTTATTTAACAAGGCCCTAAGTATAAAACTGACTTGTTCAAATATATATATATATATATTTATATAAATATATACATATATATTTGTATGGGCCCTGAAAATTTTGCATTGTGACTGAAAAATAAAAAAGGATTGACATAACTACTTGATTTCACTCTCAATGAGCATAAGAGTCCTTAAAACTCAACAACAGATTATCCAGTTGAAATGAACTTCTCAATAGAATAAAAACACAACAGTTTGGAAGCTTAGAGCCTATATACGATCAAAAGGACACTTTTGCTTCCGTGTTCACAGAATGAAACAGTCTGATTTTAACAACTAATACAGCAACGAGCTCCAGGATTAATATGGCAGTGTGCACAGACTTACAAGTGGTAATGAAACAGTTTTCTAAAGTCTCGTCACAGAAACTCCCCGCGTTTTTCTGGTACGGCAGAACAACTGCTGTCAGATAATTTTACGAGGTCAAAATTACGCCGAATGCAAACTTCATCAGTTTTTTTTACGAAACTACCCACCACAGAATTTAAAATCAACGCCAACTGAGGTCTTTCGGCGAGTCCTTAAAAAAAAACTGTGCTTCTTACGAAACACCGTTAATTAGAACATTTGACGAGCATAGGCCAACACCAGTCTGTTAGCGAAGATTTGCTGGTGAAAATTAATTAATTTTTCACAGCTGGACTTCAATGCGGTTCCCTGGTGATGTTTACAGTGCGGGACCATACATTAGAAATGCGATAACATGAGCGATTTTAAAAAAAAAAAGACTGAGAGGGGCGGCTACATGTCAGTGGTTTCTTATCAAGACTTGTTTCCCCATATCACATTTACCGACGTAAAGTTTTTGGTAACATTAAACAAGCATGGCTATACTGTTATTTTCCAAAAAAACCGCAATTACACTTAAACTGGTGTATACTGATTCATCTACAGGTCAGTGCTACTGAAAACTTTCCTTTTTCAATTAGTAAATGCGTCACGTTTTTTTTAATTTTATTTAAATGTTTGCCATACAGACTTATCTTAAATTCTTAATACAATTTTCTGTTACGATAACGGTAAAGTCCACTGGCGACGCCTTAACAAACAACTGTATATTCTGCAGAAGGACTGTATTTTAAATCGACTCCTTACCTTTTCCAAAGGAAGGACGAGGAAGGATCCGCCGCCGGCCGCTTCTGTTATCACAGCAAGGTATTTGGGGTTGACTGCGCAGAACGTGGAATCCCATGAACTCTTCGTAATGCGGATATTATCATAACAGTGGTCTTTACGCAATGCTTGGCCAAATACGTGGCGAAACTTGCTCTGGCGCACCACGCGGAAAGACATCTGAAACACCGCAGCAGTGCATCGTTATTGACCTTTATTTGATGTTCCCCATTGAGACGGATATACGTCTTCAATCTTTTTCTCAGTCCAAATTAATCTTCAACCATCAACGCAGAAACCTGGTTTGATTTAATAAAATTCGAGGATACTTTAGAAGCTGCAAGATTTGAATACTAATACAGGGTTCGCGCTGGGTTCTCAGGAAAGTGAGTCAAAAAAGGAAAGTGTGAGTCAATTGGGTCCAGAAAGACTCAGTGGGTTCCCAAAAAGTAATCATTTCGTGAAAAATGCCCAAAAAGTGGACAAAAACCCCGCCAACGCGAACCCTGCTAATAGAATGTACAACGATTCCACGTGCAGGCAATCGGTGTTTATGAGTTCTAATCATAGAGAAATTGCTAACCCCCTTTCAAACATAACAGCAATGTGATCAATGATGAGGTTCCTGGACGTTCCGTACCTTTTCCTTTCCGCACCTTTTTTATTGGGCGTTCCGCACCCTGCCTAAAGACGTTCCGCACCCTATTTGGCCGAACCGCACCCTTTGTTATTTTCAGCCTTTTCTTCAAGTTTTATTTTTTTTTATATTTCATTTTCAACCTTGTTTTTCGAGACAACAGATTTGCAGCATGATCAGTTGTAAATTATCCGATAAATTTTCAAATTGAGTAGTGAAGAAACCAGCAAAGTTTGCGTTTTGATGACCAATATTGATAAGCTCATTTTTCAGCACTGATTGGAATTTTAATCTTCTGAAGGACTTGATATTACGAGTTGAGTAAGTCAGTCCAGGGTAAATGCTGCCAGCAGTACAATGAACCGAATAAAACTTAAGTAATGCCATTTACTCTGATGAGGGAGACGATTAACGGAGATCATGGCAGCCATCTTTATACCCTGACAATAACTTAACGTCCAAAGACAGGGCTTACTCCCCCAAAACGGATATAATCGCCAGAGGCAGGCATTACGTGTACTAAGACAGGCTATATACCAGAGGTGATATGCCGCGGTGCAGCGATCTCCGTTAAGATTAGCCCGAGGGATCACAGTGATCACAGTAAATTGCAATTTTTCTCAGTTTTGTTCAGTGCAATGTACTGCTGGCAGCATTAACTCGGACCAGACTGATTTACTCAAGTCAGAATATGAAATCCTTCAGTATACTGAAATTGCATTCAATTCGGGAGAAACTGAAGTGATCACACGTTAGCCTCAATATTGTTGATTGCAATCAACTTGTTAAGTCATCGAAACGCAAACTTTGCTGTTTTCTTCAGAACTCAATTTGAAAATTTATCAGATAATTTACAAATGATCGTGGTGCAAAATTTTTTTTTACCGAAAAATAATAAAGAAAATGAAATAAACAATATTTAAGTCGAAGAAAACGCCGAAAATAAAAAAAGGTGCGGTTTGGCCCAATAGGGTGCGGAACGTCTTTTGGCAGGGTGCGGAACGTCCAAAAAAAAAGGGTACGGAACGGTTCAAAAAGGGTGCGGAAAGGCAGGGTACGGAAAGGAAAAGGTACGTAACGTCCAGCCCCCAATGATGGCAATGGGTGATGGTAATGACTGAGGGAACATTTGGCTGTACTTTTTGACTGTTCCATAAATGTCAAGAACTCCGTAAGGCTTAGTCTATTGTAAAGAATTCATAAGGATGCAAGAAGAGCCAGTTACAGTCCTAGCTCAGAACTTCAAACTGAACTTCACATGTATAAAGTGGACCCCGTCGGGTTTTACCAGGCAAATCTAGTTATCCCCCATTCACACACTAACAAGAATAAAAAACGTTTTATCCCAGTTCACAGATGTGAGTTCAAAGTGTGAGTATCATAATACTCGGGACATGATTCCAAAAAACTTGATATTTGCACGCATTTCTAGAAACTGAAACTGCTCACTGCAAACAGTCGGTTAAGTGGGGATAGGGGGGGCTAATATTTTCCTAGCCGCGTCAACAACAGGACTGCTTGGTGAAAACAATTAAATATTCCTCCAGCATGTTTTTTTAAATACTTCAAGTCTTGCACCTATTCAGTTTAGCATTTTCGATACATGGATTCGCACTGTGAAATTTGGCAAACAGATGAACGTTTCTTCTGTGTTTATGATTTTGACAAACACAGAAAATAACAAATGGATGTTTTACTGAGCCACTAAGCAGGCCAAGTAATATGCAATTTCTTTCTTTTTCTTTTTTGCTTTATTCAAATCGTAGAATATTAACTTTTCAACGAAGTTTAGAATTTAGAGTCTTCATGTCTTTGCTAAACACTAACATCAATTTGCACTCTCACCATGCTTCTACTAAAGTGATTAAGAATTTGAACATGCCGTTATAACCGTATAAAATAGCTAAGTCGTACTTTAGTGCACGCGATGCTGTCGTTTCGACTGCGTTTTAAAAAATAACAGGTAACAATGAACTTAAAATAGAAAACATTAAAATTCTAACTTCAACATGTGCATGTTCAAATTAAAGAAGCAATCATGCAATCAAAAACTATTTCATATTATCTTTTCACAGCTAACTTGTGGGCATGTAAAATACGGTCGAAACTCCAAAATTACAAATTCGTACTTTCCGATGAAGGTTTCGTTTTGACTGCAGTTTTCTGGGATAAATTACAAAGAATGATAACGGAAAAACTTAAGAAATTCAAATTTTTTAAAAGCTATTTTGCATAGAAACCAAATCATACTTTGAGCATTCCTGATAAAATGAGCAAAAAAAATAGCGTTTCGAAAACTAACCGAGTTATAAATGAAAGAAATAATACGTATTTCGCCTATATTTCTTCTATAATTCATCTATCATTCCTTCATATTTTACCCGGTTTCTTTGTAGTCGAAATTCAAAATTTTGCGCATTTTATTCGAAACACCCAAAGTGTGATTAAGCTTATTATGGTGTCGATTTTATAGACCGCTTATGAATGTTTCTAGCAAATGAAATGGTGCTGATATTTTCCAGACTTTTCCATCATTTCTTTATACTTCTATCCCAACCTAATCCGGTCGATATTCCTTTTCGTACGACTCCGCGTGTACACTGAAAACCAAGGAGGCGTTTGTTACTCCCTCATTTCCGGGTTTATCAATCGTTAATTTGGGTTTCGTGGAAAGATTCGACACAAACTCCACAAAATTGACAATTAGACGGCCAAAATTCGTATACAACAAACCTTGGCTTTTACAGCCCTGTAACTTGTGTCAATATACTGTTATTCCAAGTTTACCGGTAAAATCTCGACATTACTACTACTTTGCGAGTGAAAACGGATATTTCTGCTACGCATGCGTAACCATCCAACAAATCTGCACGCTGTTGTTCAACAGCCAACCTCTTCGGCGGTTCGGGCTGTTGTGTATAACACTTTTTTACTCCGCAGAACCACTGAGGCTTCCGCAAAAAATAATACTTATAAAAGAATATCATACCTACTTTTCAAAATATATGTTTATGTACTCATCGGTAACAGACATAGATCCTATCAGAGGTCAGCTGTTTTATACGAACGACTCAGGCAAGTCATGCATGGAGACTGAACTCAAGTTTTCAGCTTTACTCATAAAGAACAGGCTTACAATAAGAAAGTGGGCAATATCTAAACATTGCTATACAAAAAGTGGTATCAGATGAGGTTATTTCTTGAACTAACTTACCATGAGAAACTCGACTTGCTTAAAAATTAAATTATACAATCATTAAGAAAATGGAACCGCATCGTCTTAGTATCTTAAAATCATATACAGAAAGTTCGTGTGGTTTGTGATTGAAACGGGGCAAATTTGTCGAATTTTTCCCAAAAGACCGGCGTTACAGATTCAATAAACAATTTCCGACTCGAAACTGTTTGAATTTAGATTTTGCATCTTGATTAATCTTGAAAAATGTTCAGTGAATAGTTAATTTGCAATTTCACACAATTTAAAATTCTACCTGATTACATCCTGTTAAACTTGAACTAATCAAAACATTATGCTTTGACAACACTGTGTCCCAAAAATAAGAGTGAGTGTTAAATACAACCGAAACACTTGCTTAAGGTTGGTGTTAGACTAGTTATTTTGGGTGAGGAGTACATTTTCCCCTAACGAAATGTTCCAAAAGACAAAAAAGTAGTGTTGCAATGAAGAAAACACACATATCATAATTTCTGTCACTTTTCTGTTATGCCACAACACGATAAGTTGATTTAAAAACAGAGTTAAAGGTTAAACCATGCTGATGTTGAAAACATGGATATTTAACAAACAAAACACGAATCGCATGTACACTTCCGGGTTCAAAGCAACACTGTGTATTTTATTTGAGTTTGCGCCAACTTATTCACTGACAATCATTTAAGAGGAATGCTGGTCAAGAAATAAAACCCAAACATGCATTGATTGGATAATTTAGGCCGCAATATGGCTTTAGTAACAATTCAGCGCTCACCAAGTCCCAGCAATGTCCCCGAATCTTTGAGCTCGGTGAGACAAATAGCTGTGCCCGTTAGATACAAGGAAAGAAACATGAAATTGAACAGGAGCGGTATTCTGCTCTGTCCTTATATTTAAGGACGTCCTTATTCTTGAGATTAGATGGTTTATCCTTAATTTTTATCCTTATTTTTTGAAGACTTTGTTAAGTTTGAGGATGGAGCAGAATAGCTTTTTCATCCTTATTTTTAAAAATAAGGACGTCCTTAAAAATAAGGACAGAGCAGAATACCACTCCAGCACATTGCAATGGGCAAAACTGAAAATGTATTTTTACAGCGTTTTAGAATGTTAGCAATCTTTTTGTCAACGTCCTCTGTCAGTGTAATATATTGGTTCCGTGTAATTTAATGGATACGACGTAGTCCTCTTAAATCATTAAAAACGTAATTTCTTCCAAATTACTGTCTCTTACTTGCAGACCACTAGAGATTTTATTACTGGGAACGAATGAGGACTTCTAGAGTCCGGTTTTAAATTCTTTTATAATGGGCCTGTAGCCCTGGTATTTTTTGTTGTTGTAAAACTTTTGTGCATTTTTAACATTTCTTAGTCGATTTTTATTCATCTGCATTGCATTTTGATGGCCAAATAGGCACTTTTCGTTTCCTGAGGAAGTTTTTATAACCGGACTCCGAATCAGCCCATGAGGACCTCGAGTGTATCTAACTGGTAAAATATACAAGGAAAGCGACCTGAAAATGCCACTCAGATACAGTAGATGCACCCACTGAGCAAGGGCGCGTGAATAAAAATATTTTTATTAACCTTATAGTTTTGTTATTGCATTTTGGACCCTATACCTGTATCTGCAATCCGTATTTTTACGGTGTGTACATCAGGCTCTAAAATAATATGTTGAAAAATCTCAAATTGAGATTTGAAGTGTACGAAAATGCTCAAGCATTATTCTGAGTAATTTTAGTACTTACAGGTATTTTAGTGGCAGAAGTGTTAGCTGACTATATGGCAGTCACTGTGGGCTACTATAAACCTTTCCGAGAAATCCACTTCTTTGTGTTCTTCAGTCATACTTGATTTTCTTACCACACGCGACTGTCGTCATTTGAATGGTTGCCGTTTCGCTCTGGCACCATGTGCCACACAGTGACTGTGAAAAATTTGCAATCGCTTCACCGTTTAAAAGTTACTTTTACTGCCCAGCCAGTGATGAGCTCATGCGGGCACTGTGGAAGGTCAAAACGCACCGCTGAGTGGTTCTTTCGCAGGCCTTCCATGAATCCAATACAAAGCACCAACCCTTGATTTAGCCCTATATTATAAACTACGAAGAAAAAATACAGGAGAACGTGCATAAAAACCTGCCGAAATCTGCATCTGAACCGAAATGCAAATCCTATACTCAGTTGGGCCTCGTCATAGGACCAGTGTTTTGCCCAGGATGGAAGGACAGGGGGCTTAATATCTCCCTCTGTAAAAAATAGGGGCTTTTTCCCATGGTAGGGGATGTCGTAGGAATTCTACGCAAGATACAAAAGTACTGATGTTCAATTCATCTGTTCTAAACCATGGCCATTTTGTTTTGTTTTCAGCAGAAAGGAAGGTTTTAGGGATTGTTCTCGTAAATATGAAACGCTTCCACACAAATTGTGATGTGTAAAATGACCAGTGGTGACTAATTAAATTGTAATGTTCAGTGATTGGGATAAGCGTGCATCGTGCAGCATTGCTGCATTCAAAATACAAAGGATGCATCGAGATTTTCCCAAATGCATCCTTGCTGCATCGAGAATTTTGCTTTAAAAGAAAAGAACGTGTGGTCGTGTGACTTATGTAAGTGCACACGAACTTTCGCAACTTCTCTTCGCGCACATAAAATTTCTGTGAGGCATCCGTAAAGGGTATCCCGACACATTATCCTTTGTACTCAGGCCATCACCCCTACAAAAGTTAATGAGTTAATATGTTTTTTAGGCCTTTTAAAGTTAGGATGAGGGGATGCATCGGAATCGTTTGGGATGCATCGAAAATTTTGTCGATGCAGCATTGCTGCAAATACGATTTTGCTTATCCAAATCACTGAATGTTCATCCGACCATCGAACAAAAACCCCCCTCGGTGGAACAAGAAGGGGCTTTTTCAAATTCAGTTGGAAATTTTTTAGCTCCCTCGTGTTCCAAAAAGGGTCCTGAAATGATGAGAGAGGGGGAGAAATCCCCTAAATCCCCCTCTGGGAAAAACTGTAGGACTGATTATGCGAAAATAGCAATCTTTGCACGTCAGCAACTTTTTATGCCGTTAATACCTTTTAATGTTAAGGATGTAATTTTTCCTCCTATAAGGAGGAAAATAATCGATTGAAACTCTTATTTGGCACTAGAGGCTACAGAGAAATGATTGAATCTTCCTGAACCACAACAGCAAATTGTAATGGATCTAGAAATTGGGATTCCAACTATTATCAACATTGTACAGTTGTGTGTTGTTTCATTTATACACAGGATGCAGGAGACGGGCTGCTGCCAGCGGAGAAAAGTGATGATGGCGGTCTTCTATCGCCTCACAGGTCCAAAAGGTGTGTGTGTGTTTGCGAGGAAAACTTCTACATTGTTAAGTCTGCCTTCATTGTTGATTCTGTCTGTTTTTGTTTGATAGACAAGAGACTGAGATTTAGGTGCTATGAGAAACTTTCTCCCAGACAAACAGGTTTTCTGTAGCGGAGATTTTTGTTGGTTCTGTGATATTGCTTAACTGTTTAAAAGCGGTCATTAGTTTTTTTCTTTTTCAGCGAATAAAAAAAGAAACGTTGAAGGAATAAAAATACGTGTGACCCGGTTAGAGTGATCGTATGCTGCTAAAAGGGAATACTTACAGTCGATTTCTGGACTAGAAGTTCAGAAATGTTGAAACCGAAAAAGAACTTCCTTTCATGTGTACCATCTTTGCCCTACCCCATAAAACAGATAAATAAAGTTATTAAATAAAAAAAAAATAGGCCATAACATAAACTGTCAGATACAGTGATTTAAGTTAGCGTAGTGCGAAAGTGAAGTTATTACATGGCGCTGGAAAATGATGAGGTTACATGTTTCTTTTAACATTTGGTTTGCCTTATTGTACATTAACGAAGTATAAAACAAGGGGCTTGAAAAAGTATAATTGCTTTGTTATCAAGTGACGGATGTGTTTCATTTCCTTTCTTTTTGGTATTATTTTAACAAGTTATCAAATGATTTTGAGAGTGAACTGACGTTTTGACAAACGACTGCATATTTTATGAGGAAGAGGAATGATGGCTGTGTGCAAGTGGGTTTTATTTACCTGAACAAAATGATCGTTGGTCACCACATGTGTTACCGACGGTGAAATGCATAGTTAATGATAAGATAAGTGGCCATCCACGTGGGTTTTCCCATTGTTTGAAAAAAAGCGTGAGAAGCAGTGATCGGGTTCCAGTGTTCCTTTATGCATTGATCAAAAGGTATGGTTGTGCGTGTCTGTGGGATACGTGTAGAGGTCAAAGAGGTCACAGTCTGGCAACAGATCTAATCATCAAGGGTCAAGGGCAACAAGTGTACTCAAGGCGTCCGGATTGCAGTTAGTTCAAACACTGTGTAAAAACCTTGGACACCGATAAGCGTTATCTACTTATTATGACAGGGGAAGTACAGCAATAGTTTGGAAATAGTGTCTTTGTGTTTACATTGAGATGAAGGCCTATTTCAGCGTAATGGTATCATATGCTGTGTTAAATTATTTAGACCAGTCTATATATTTAGAGAAAAAAGCATTAGAAATTAGATTTTATTGCAAGCAAAATCATCCCCAGTACAAACCTAGGACGTCCTTGTTGAAAATGATTCAACATTTCATTTTAAATGTTGCATTAAAAACTATGACCTAAGACACGTTAATTCGTGGAGTTTTAAGGCCTATTCGCACTTCCTTAACGTTTCCATGCATGCAATAATTATTGAATAATCGGTAATCCCACGTGGTATTCCAAGCAACAAAACAGCGATGTAAACAAACAACAGTGCATTCATACTTTATGTGTGTACAATGAACACGCCTGAAGAAACAACTTCCTTAGATTGGCTGACAGAGTGTGACGTATCCTATTATTTACATATTCATTGCCTCTGCGAATCACTGTATAAGGTCATTGTCTACAACAGCGTTTGTTACCATGGCAACAGTTGCTTGATGGTGCGTCGAAAACTGGAGCAGTTGGGAGTGATGGAAGCAACAAATAAAGGCTCCTCACCTACTCCATAACCTAAATCACAGATATCCAGGTGTGTACTGGAGGCTGTTAAGTATATCGTTATGTTGGAAAAGTTGAGCATTTATATCGATGGATTTCACAGAGGTTAGGAACTGTCAAGAACAGCAACTAATCGGAAGATGAAGAGAAACTCGCGCCTGGATGCTTTAACAGGAGATTTTTGGCCTCGTTTCCAGTCACACAGAACACCTTTCCCAACCGTACCGCCAGACAGCGTTTTGCTGCCAGTAGACCGTTTTGATTCAGTATAAATGTTGGAATTGTCATTGTAAAGTAGACACACTTAGTTGGTTCCATATAACTTCTTTTTTTAGAAATGGGTTGAATTATGCGCAGTACTTGGCCGGGGGAGTGGGGTCCGGGGTTTGTAATAGCGTATAAAGAGGGGGGAGGTTGTTCCGAGTTTTAAACAGCATATAAGGAGCAACTTTGACAGTGCTACACTACTTTCTATATGCAATGGGGAACCAGTCCAAGGCCAGAGCAGGAGAACCAGACTCAAGCTGAGTGCAGATGGAATAGCGCCAAAAATGTGCATGTTTTGTTTCGCCCACCAGCCAATTGGCGTTCAGCAACCGTGTTTTGTTGTGGAAGTGAGCAATATGTGTGTTCGTATATCAAGAACATTGCACTGAAGCCTCACTACTTTTCAACTATGTGAAATAGTAATCAGTGTGTTTCTCTCGTTGCTTTATGGCACAGGCTTAGCCTCAAGGTTAGATTATTTCTTACAGCGAAACAAGGAGAACGGAAAAAACAAAGCTTAGCTCACGTTTGCATCAGTAAGGCCAAGCATCGGCGGTGATCAAACTCATAGAATGGCCCAAAGGACAAAGGACAGTGTCCCTCATTTAGTGCTTATGTAATGCAAAGGTTATTGCGCGTTCATTTTTTTTCGTGTGGAGAAAACTGAAATACGGCGTTTGGGTGATGCTGTTGCCTTTGCACTGATGTTATGAAGTCTTCTGCGTAGAGTATCCTAAATATTTCTTTGTGTATGCCGTTGTTATGGACAAAAACTGTGATTGGTTGCCTCTGGTGTTGTTTTGTCTCTGGAGTAACGGTTAATTTCTCACGGGAGAAGAGGCAGTAGGTTTTCCCTTCGAAACAAAACCGTATGGAATGTGTTAAAACACAGTGATAATACACATATAGGAAGAAGTAATTGTTATTTTAAAACTAAGGGTAGAGAGTTTTAGCAGTATGTTATGAGGAATTTCCTAGAAGTCACTGTGATAGTGAAGAGCAGAACCTCACAACGAACCGTTTGACCATGCTAACATGGCAATTACCAGTTGCCAAAACTCTATGGATTTCACCTAGAAATGAAAAGCTGCATTGAATTATGAAGCGAGTCTTTGGAATAGACCTTACATCGTTTTTTTCAAAGAGGATATTATCTATTCATTTGACCTTTGTCAGTTGCGTATCACTGGGCACGTGACGTGACCTGGGAACGACATGCTGGTTAGTCTGGACAGGAATCTGCCACCGCCCCTGTCTGTGGGTGCGACGGCGCGGGAGGAGGTTGGCGAGCTGCTAGCTGATAGGCTTCACCCATTGTTTAAGTGGTATCGATCAAAGTCTAGGTAAGGATGTGCTGCAGTAGCTGGTGGGTCGGTTGTAGCGGTTACGGTTCTCAGCTGTTTTTTGGAAGTTTTACTTTTCTTCCTGAGAAGACGTCTTAAGTAGGAACCTCACAAAGCAAGACGTAAGATATATCGTGCAAGGTGCAGGTAATGAAACGGGATTCAGGGGGTGCAGTGCGGCGGAGAGTGAGTTGAATTGATATTTCTAAGGTGAATAATGTTATTTTTAGATAATACCGGTGTCTTTATATCTGAATTTAGTAATGTATATGTAGACTTAAATTTTCTGGCGCCTGTACGTTTGTTCTGACTGACATCCCCCTCCCCACGCCCCCACTTTCCTTTGGGGACTAATTTCATCCTCATCTCTCCTTCTTTGTTAAGAGTCGCAATACGTAAAAGAATATCTGACATAATTTTAGGTATGTATGGTTTGTTTGTCTGACACATGATCAAACTCTTGTGGCTAAATTGACCGAGAAGGGAGGGGCATGGCATTTTCAAATTCTTCGCTTGAAATTGATTGAAGCACCAGTCACGTAATGTTGGTATCACGTGACACTCTGCTCTTGCGGCAGTACGGATACGCCTCAGTGATTCCGTTGTGCTCATCTTATGCAAAAGAAGAGCGCAATATGTTATCATATAAACAGGGGTGCACGTAAGGATTTTTATTCCTTCGCCAATTTGGCGAAGTGCGTTTAGCTTCGCAAAATCGAATTCACCTTCGCCAAATTAACCCTCTTACTAAAACTGTAACTTAATTTGTTTATTGCACCTAAATTATACATATTCTTAACTATGGTGTCCAGTTTATGTCTTCATAGAGCTACATCGGTAGTAACTTAGTCCATATTTTGATTTTATTATAATAATTTTTGCCTAAAATTCACCTTCGCCAAATGAGCGAGTTTGAATCTGTTCACCTTCGCCAAATGGATTTCAACTTCGATATGGCGAAATGCGAAGGTCTTATGTGCACCCCTGTTATAAATATAACCGCTCTCCTCACGTAAAAACTACGAACAGTTTCGTGAGAAAGTGAAAGTTATTGCTTGCATATTTCAATATTTGATAATTTTTTTTTTCTGCGCGTCGAATCTTGAACTGCTTCAGGAATTTACATTGTCACTGCAAGTAGAAGATTCCCCGCTGTCTGTAAATCAGTGCTCGACATGCATTTTAGTAAAATAGCTTAAAACCCTGTTTTGGTTAGTGTGAAATTGCTCTCGGCAGTTTGAAAGCTTAAATCCGGAGCTTCCTTTTGTAAATAAATAAACCAATTTTAAATTGTACGTAAACGCTGTTTGTATTTTGCAGAAATGAAGCAGTTTGTCCTTGAACTTAGGTCTGTCCTTGTACTTACGCATATACGAATATATGCATGTTAAGGACGTAATTAAGAGGATGTTATTGTATTGTTTGCACGTCCGAAGATGTAACACAATACTCATCACGCTTTTCAGGTCCAAGTCAGCTCGTAAAAGATTGCGCAAACTCTTCACCACAATTCGTTTTGTGCATAAGCTACGGTGAGCAATGCAAAGCTATCAGCATGGATTCACTCAAAACTTGCAAAAAAAAAAAAAATAATAATCAAGTTATCTGCACGTATTTTGTTCGGCCAGGGCACGCAGATTTACCGGTTATTCGCATGCGAATAAAATTGTAAGAATTGGGGGTGGAAGTCGTGACCCGAAGCCAAGCATCGCATGTTACCTCAGTTTGTCGGGTTATGTTTTCTAAGAGGTTACAGCACTGAGCACATCACAATTCTCATTTGAAATGATTTGATGTGAGAGATCGCGATAACTTGCAAGTTTTGAATTGGAGCTCTTGGTCGCAAGTTGCAGGATGTACCATTTCCGGTTATTCACAGAACTTGTCCCAAGCTAGTCCTTGTTAGCTTAGTCGATTTCCCTTTTGCCAATCATCAGTATAGCTTGATTAACTTCCCTGCAGACCTCGGTAAACCAAGTGTATGATACTGGAATAAAATATACGGGTCCAGATACAATTCTGTAATTAAATTTAATTGCACCTCTTATTTCAACGAATGCATTTGGATTAATTGTAACTTTTGTATATTATTTACTGTAAAACTGTCTGCTGTAAACAGCTTATCTCGGTGTGATTTTGTGGTAAATTGAAAGTGTCCCGTAATAGGGAAAACATGTTCGTTTTTTTTTTTTAAAGAGCAGAAATATGTGGTTGGGAAATGCCATTCTATACTATTACATAATTTTCTTCTTTTTCGATTTTTTTAGGTGTATGTCATTTTTTTTTTTTTTTACTGAAGTGGATTTCAGGAGATTTGATAAATAAAAAACAATAAGTAAATATGAAAAAGAGAAGTAAAAAAATATCTTAACTACATCTGTCTTGTAGTACATTATACTATACACAAATGTGACTTCTATAAGGTTACAGTATAACACACTAGCTTATGACAGTATTCCCTGTGCATGTAAAAAATAAACCAAACAATGGCGACACTGTTTATAAAACCGTCGTTTCATTATGGACGCATTTTGCATGGTTGCGTCGTAGATATACTTCAGAAATTATCACAGTGAAACTTCACATACCCGACCGGGTAGACGAACCTCGTTTTTCGGTTTTTGGACAATTGGTATTTTAGAATTTGTCAAAATTCTTGGGATGCAATAGTGTTGTGTTTTAAGTTTTTTGGGGGGTTCGGAAAAGGGGGTGTTTAGGTATAGTATGATATAAGTTGAGCTTTCGAAGTTCGGGTGTGAGAAGTTTCGCTTTGCATAGAATTACACAATTTTACCGCGGTATCTGGTTTTACGCTTACGTTTTGTGATGTGTCTGCTGGATTTTAATCTATTATAAGATTTAAATAAAATGAAATTTATTGATTCGAATTTGTTGATTTGCGTAAACAAATGAAATTTAACTTTTAGCATAAAATTAAACCCCAGAAGAGTTAAATAATAGCATTGATATCAGAATACGGTGACAGTTTTTTACCATTTGCTCAAAAGCTTTTTTTCACTATTCCCCGCCTTCTTAACTTTGAAACTCATTCATAATTATTGTGCTATTCAGGGTTCGCGTTGGCGGGGTTTTTGTCCACTTTTTTGGGCATTTTTTACGAAATGACTCACTTTTTCGGAACCTACCGAGTCTGTCTGGACCTAACTGAGTCACACTTTCCTTTTTTTGGCTCACTTTTCTGAGAACCCAGCGCGAACCCTGCTATTGATATCTTTGACACGCAGTCACATCTCCAGAGAGTGCTGTTTATGGACGCAAAAGGGCGTGTCTTTTTTTTTTATTTACGGTGCTTCGCTTAAAGAATGAACGCACCTGCTTAAATATATTAAAAAAAGAAAAATGAAATTAATGCAATGATTATATTTAGTAATTGTAATAAAGATAAGGATTGTCAGAAGAAGGGAGTATCGATATAAAACAAAAACTTCTCCCCTGTTGTGTGTGCTATGTAGGGGGTTTTTGCTTGGAACAGTTTCAGCGAGAACTACTTGGCCGTGAAGGGGGCGGCGCTGATCCTGCCGCAGTCCGAGTGCGCCCGCCGGGCCATCCCTCGCTCCACCGGCGGTGAGTGTCAGCTTAATGCCTAATTAGATTTGCCCCGAAGTTTGGTTTTTTTAATTGGACATTTGTACATAACATCGGTTGGTTTGATGCATTTTCTTGAACACCCCAAATCACATGTGATTGAAGGCGTATGGTCAAAAAATAGGAATATCACGTTTTATTTGGTTTTTCCATGCTTAAACATAAGTGTGCCATAGACAATTATTGGTGGTAATATAATGAGCCGATTTTTTTTTCGACAGGTGACATACAGCGCCATCTACAGTTGATGATATATTTACTGCGGCCGCAGGACACCATCAAAGTGGTAAATATGTACGAATAATACAGTCAGAGAAATGAGTTCTTGCTGAAAGTAAGAGCTTGACATGGAAAAAAAGTCTTGGTCTAACTGCGTAAATGTAGTGTGCACCAAATCCATTAGTCTAACTGCCAAAAAAATTGTGTGAATCACATTTATTAGCCCGAAATGGCGAACAAAAATCCCTGAGGCCAGCCGTCCGGGTATTACTCAAAAGCATGTGACGCTTTTGGACCAAGAAGAGCATGAAATGGTGAAACATGACAGATGTACTGTGTATCCTGTCGGAGAAGTTAAAGACTGTTGATGAAGGTGGCATTTTGTTTTTTCGGTTAGTGTGGTTTCAAATTATGATCAATACATGAAATAAGCAAGCGGCTGAGGTCCATTAGATTACTGCAGCACTGACTTAATGAACTGGTGTTCTGCTGCAGTTTGGGCAGTGTTTTGGGGGAAACTGTCATTGCGCTGTTTTGCAGCTCATATTTGAGTTTTACCTTTTTATTCCCCACAGGGAATATATGCGATCGATCGCGTGTCGGTCTGTCGGTCGGTCTGTCGTCATCAAGATCTTGTTAACACGATAACTTAAAAAATCCTGCAAGCATTTTAATGAAACTTGGTATGTAGCTTCAATGGGAACAAACACAGATCGGTATTGTAAATGGGCCAGGTTCGTCCTGGGAAAATGGACCAGCTGGACTTGGAAAATTTCAGCTCTTGATTGACTTTTGATGGCCGTGTTTAACTGATGGGGGGCCTGTGGGGAATATGTGGGCTTTGCACACTGCTCTAGTTGCTTTAGTGATATCATGATATTTTGCTGAAGACTAAAAAATACTAAACGATTGCCAAATTTTCGAATACTGAAATACGCATTTGCGTTCCGCATTGCTTTATAGGTTGCCCGAGCAACAGGGTATTTGGTCATTTGCAACAATACATAGGTCTCTTAACTACATCATCTAGGTCTCCTTAGCAACGGTCAGTTTCTTTCTTATGCCAAGCACAAAATCTGCTGTAAAGAGTAGCTCAGTTTCGTTGGGCAATACATGG
The DNA here is from genome assembly GCA_949752745.1 of Protula sp. h YS-2021. Classification (NCBI taxonomy): domain Eukaryota; kingdom Metazoa; phylum Annelida; class Polychaeta; order Sabellida; family Serpulidae; genus Protula; species Protula sp. h YS-2021. Next base: position 14,255,797 of record OX457030.1, read on the forward strand.
CGTGCGTTTTTTTTAGTCCCCCGACGCCGCGTAGCGCGAAGTGGGGGACTGTGGGATTCGGGTCTGTCCGTCAACACTTTTTTTGTCGGCGCTATATCTTCAACGAGGGGTTATTTTGAGATTTTCGCAAAAATTGGGAAAATGGGAAAACTTTGAAAATTCAACAGAATTGACCTATTCAATGGGTGTTTGTCGGCGCCATATCTCCGTAACCATTGGAGCGACTCAATTGTTCTCTTGTACATGCAAAGGCTATGTAGTAGACGTGTGCAATCAGGGGTTATTTTTAAAATTTCGCAAAAATTGGGAAAATGGGAAAAATTTTGAAAATTCAACACAATTGACCTATTCATTGGGTGTTTGTCGTATTGAAATCCTGTGATGTTTGTTTTTGCTGTTGCAAAACAGGCGGTCAAACTGGAGAGTGCATCGGATTCCAGGGATCGCTACTTGGCGCTAGTCGCTAGCACGGGACGGCAGGATACCGAAGAGAGCATCATTTTAGGTAAATACTTGTGTCTGAGTCCTACTTCCTTCAAGAAAAAAAAGCAAGTGATTTGCACTTGACCTATTTCTTGTTCATGTTGTTTACTACTCTGTTAGGGAAGATAAAAGAATGGCAAAAAGCCTTGAGCAGTCAGTCTTTCAGTCAAAAAAAACAAAAAAAACAAAAAAAAAAAAACAAACAAATGGCGGAAATGTAGAGATGGGGAAATAGCGATGTTTCACAAAAGATCTGAAGTGGAATGTAAATGTCTGCATTTAAATGCAACTTCAACGGTTTTTAACTGTGGTGTGAAACTGAAATATAACTGATGTTGTGTGGGGAAAAATTCGCATTCTTAGTTTGCTGGCATAGATATCAAGGTAATTTACTAATAAAATGTATGGGGAATAGTTCAGTAGTTGTGGAATGTTATGGGTCCCTCTGCTAAAGTACAGTGATGGTTGCTGATGTGTTTAAGATATCTCTTGAGGCACAAATATTTTCCAAATGAAGAAAAAGCATTTCGGGGAAAGATAAGAGACGGATGTTTTGCAAACACTTGACTGGGACGTAGGTTTGAAGCGGGCAATACTAGTGTAAAAGCTGTTAAGTTATTGCCCGCCTAGGAAAGGCAAAACAATATTAGTAAACACATGTTTTTATTTATTTATTTTTTTTTATTTCGGGTACATGATGTTATTTAAATTTTGTGTCATGCACGTGTGCATTATTTTGATAAGAGATGTGTGTATGGGTGCCTTATTGATGCTGTCCTATTCTGTCGGTTGTGAACGAACTTACCTGTACAGTCATAGATCTTTTTCTTTACACTGCGGAAATCATTGGCGTAGCCACCGGGGAAGGAGGGGGGGGGGGGTGGACTCAGCCCCCTCACTTTTCAGAGCCCCCCCCCCCCCCAGTTGCAAAAACGTGGCTACGCCTTTGACAGTAAGAGATATGAATCAGGAAAGCATTCTGGCATTTTATGCTTCACATGCTGAGAAAAAAAATGAAACTTGAGAAAAATAGGACACCGCCCAAGGCATCGTTAATTAACTAATCTTATTGCTCCTAATCTCAGTTTTGCTGTTATATTAAGGCACCGGGTATTTAGATTTGGCTCTCTTGCAGGCATAGATCTGGAGGATGACAAGGCCAGCATTGGGCTGATGTTACCTATATGGGGAGACACCGACATCAGGCTGGACGGGGACGGGTACTTTCCATTCCAGCCGTTGTATCATTCCATATAAATCGTATTCTGCTGAGTTTAACAACCTAAATTTAAAATAAAATAAAATTAGATCTGTAATAATAATAATAATAATAATAATAATAATAATAATAATAATAATAATAATAATAATAAAAATAATAATAATAATAGTTGAACATCACTTTTTCCAAATATGTAACTGGTTGTGTTATTCATGGAACCTCAGAAGTATTTTCTTTTCAGAGGTTTTGTTGTGAGATCAGATCCAAAGGAGCACATCTTCAAACCCGTGTCCGTACAGGCCATGTGGTGAGTGACTCGGACTGGCCGAAGTCGAAAACAATTTCTTATCTGTGCAAATAAAAAATTAAAAGCGTTAGAAAGTGAAAATAAGATTTTTGTCAAATATGGTGGCGTGACGTGGAGGCGTGTGTAGATTTGGAAACGTGCCATGTTCTTCAGGTCGGCGCTACAGACTTTGATGAAGATGTCGGCCATAGCGCAGAAACACAACTACCACCCAAAGGGCCTGACGCACACGTGGGCTACGTACTACGGGGTGCGCATCCACTCTAGTCAGGACTGCCTCAACGAATGGTGAGTCTCAGGATGTGCCGCTGGTTATTGAGAAGACGAAAAAAAGTCTCTTATTTAGACGTAGGTAAATAGTGCTTGTTTATTATGTTGCTTAATTTCTTCTTCTTGTCATTCTTTTAATTATTGTTAGTGTAAGATGTTAAAGAGTAAATCCAGGAGGGCCTGCTACTGGTTTCTGCTGTGTTGCAAATTTGTTGGTGGTTCGAGATTTTAAAAAATGTATGCTCAGTTCTAATGTAATATAAAACTTGTGATGCTATTTCAGGAATGCAATGGACGATCTGTTTTCGAAACGAAATGACCGAGAACGCATAACGTAAGTTTTGTGAACTTATTGAGAATTTTATTATTTATTTATTATTTTTCGCATCTGTCAAATTAGGTCATTTTTCTCCTTATTGTAAGCAAAAAAGAGGAATCCGTTTAAGTGAAATTTATGTTCTTTTTTAAATTGTTGAGTGTTGCTTTGTAGAGAGGGTTTTGGTGAACATTTCAGCTACATCTGTATGTTGTAGTGGAGAGCTAGGTGGCGCTGCTTTGGAAGAGGTGATTCGCACCAAATTAAGGGGGATCATGATGACCGTTGATTTGGAAGAAGTGACCTGCAAATATGTAAGTTAAGAAAGAAAGTTCATTGAAAACGAGGCAAGAGAGTGAAACTTTGAATTGAAAAATGAGTCGAATGTAGTCGAACAATATCGTTCCGCGTGCGGAGCTGCAAGAGTGGTCATTGCAAATGTTTTAGCGCACACACGACATGTCATGTGCTGGAGCTGCGCACTGTTATTGGTGCACACTGCGCTCTAGTTTATTCCCCACAAGGAATATGTGTGATCGACCGCGTGTGTCTGTCGGTCTGTCGGTCGGTCTGTTATCAAGAGCTTGTTAACACGATAACTTAAAAACTGCTTCAAGGATTCTAATGAAACTTGGTATGTAGCTTCTATGGGAACAAACACAGTACGGTATTGTAAATGGGCCAGGTTCGCCCAAGGAAAATGGACCAGCTGGACTTGGAAAATTTCAGCTCTTGATTGACTATTGATGGCCGTGTTTAACTGATGGGGGGGCCTGTGGGGAATATGTGAGCTATGCACACTGCTCTAGTTATTTGTTGTAATCCGGCTTTGTGCTACAGCTGCGCAGTCGCCTGGAGGAGGAGATGCACATGACACTGAGCGAGTACAAGGCCTTCATCGACGAGGAGATGATCACCATCATGGGCCAGATGGACTCACCCTCGCGGATCTTCGACTTCCTCTACCTCGGCTCGGAATGGAACGCGTCCAACCTGGATGAATTGCAGAGCAACGGGTAGGTGTCGTACAAAGAAGATCATTGGGTTTTCTCACGCAAGAAATCGACACAAGAGTCAATTCAAATTATTGGGATCATCTTGGGTAATTCTGCACACTTTGTTTTACGTTAAAAAAACGACTGACTTTCAAAATGGCAATGTCTTTGACAAAAAGCTTTCAGCGGAATAACACAAACAGGAAGTAGTATTTTTCCAAATGTCTGACAGTGGAAACCTTGGCAAAAAAAAAATCACATGTCTGTTAGTGAGTAATGCACATTCCCAGTGGTAAAACAAACCTTCAGAGTCTTCCTGTTATTTATGTAATGGTATATTACCATTCTAATGTGTTGTAGGGTCGGTTACATATTAAATGTGACACGCGAGATTGACAACTTCTTCCCGGGACACTTCGAATACTTCAACGTACGCCTGTGGGACAGGGAGAGCTCGGAGCTCATGAAGCACTGGGACAAAACCTATAAGTTCATTAAACGCGCCAAGTAAGGACGTTTCCTGCAGAGCGAAATCAAGAAAAAGCTTATTGCAATAAATAGGGATATTTCTTGTGCTAAAACGTCTGGATAGCTGTGTGGTTTCGGTATCTCGCAAACTCTCTAAATCTACCATTCAACGTTGTTTCTTAACCGTTGATGTAATAGATATGTTCCATAGAAAGTTTACGTTCCACTATACTTATCAATACTAAGGCTTTGATGGACACCACGAGACGTAAACTTTTCTCAGCTCTGTGCTGTGATTGGCTAACACTTAGACACATTGCGTAGAAAGTTTACGTCCCACTATACGTGTCGATTACTCTTAAAGTTTCGACTTTCATGCTTTTAAGGAAGCCATATATCTGAAATATTTTTGTCCGTTTGCAGGCATAGCCATTCCAAAGTGCTCGTGCACTGCAAGATGGGCGTCAGTCGGTCGGCTGCTACTGTAAGTCTTTTCCCTGTGGTTTACATAGCGTTAATAGGAAAAATATTTTAATGCCGTTAACTGTCGTTGTGGAATCGGCGTTTATATTTTGTTTGTGAAAAGTGTTTCTATATATTGGAGGCGGGAGCCTTTCAGCTCGTTTTTCAGGTATTTCATTCATACAAGTCGTAGTCTTACTGTTCGTTTCAGGTGGTAGCGTTTCCTCATGTTTCAAGTGAAAGCGTTTCGTCGTGTTTCAGGTGATAGCTATAGCGTTTCGTCATGTTTGACGTGGTAGCGTTTCGTCATGTTTCAGGTGATAGCTATAGTGTTTCGTCATGTTTCAGGTGATAACTACAGCGTTTCGTCATGTTTCAGGTGGTAGCGTTTCGTTATGTTTCAGATCATAGCGTTTCGTCATGTTTTACGTGGTAGCGTTTCGTCACGTTTTACATTGTAGCGTTTCGTCACGTTTCAGGTGATAGCGTTTGCCATGAAAGAGTACGGCTGGGGCCTAGACGAAGCCTTGAAGTATGTGAGGAACAAGCGAGCCGTGATTATGCCCAACCAGGGCTTTATGAACCAGCTTGTCACATACCAGGGCATCCTAGACGCCAGGTAAAAACCGCTCTTCTTTCGGAGCCCAGAAAACTACACGACATTGTAGGAATGTTTCTCTTGGGCTCAGACACCCACGTTAGAAATACGGGATTCGGAATGCCTGAAATGTTTGTGTATGAACTGAGTGTGAATAAGAATAATAATTTTGTAATAATTATCTTGTTTCAACAGCAAGCAACGCCACAACATGCTGTGGCGATCTCCGTCCGCCAGTAACTTATCCAAGAAGATGACCCAGATGTCGATAGATGAAGACCCTGACCCCTTGGATCCGCTTGACCTTGACATGAGCTTACACAACATAGGGCAGTGCCGACCAAGGTCATGGTCACCCACAGATGGTGCCTCCGAGTTACTCTACAAAACACAGCACTTAGGTTGATAAATGTTTAATATTTGATTAAAGATTCACTGATTATCCTTTAAAAGTCCTCTAAACATTGGGGGATCAAAAGCTGTAGTTTGAAAGCAAAATCGCAGTGATTAACTAAGAATCTTAGTGCAGAAGTGAAAGAAAGAAAGCGAAAGTAAAAGAACTGGCATTTGTGCTTGAAAAGTCATTTTAACCACAAATATAGATGTGGAATAAATAAGTGACTATGCAATAAGCTTAATTAAATTTCCGTGCCTTTCAATAATCTTGTCGGTGTTAACCAGTCAGAGCACGAATTTAAGTCGGTCAGGTCATGAAGTCACCAAAAATCTAGGTCACCTGGGATAATTTTGCTAACTTCATATGGGAAAAGGTACCGACATTAAACCACTGTGACGTTCATGAACAAGTGATAAGCAAAGAAATGCCATAAATAAAAAATAGATAATAATGATTTCAGACAGTATTTTTGCAAGGTTGTGTCAAGAGTACAGATACGTGTAAAATATGTCGCTTTTTCCCCCGGTTGACCTCACCAGATGCACTAAGTCTGATTTTGCTTATTGCTTTGTTGTAGCGTTTGATGTAGACAGCAGCGAGGAGGAGGAGTCCAGTGCCACTTACGTGACGTCACACTCCGCGTCACTGCCGCCGCGCGAGGCCGAATCACATTCCTCCCTGCCGCAGCCAGTGCCCACCGAAGACGCGCACATTCCATTGCCGTTCCGACTGGAGGACTTCGATGAGTATGACGTCAGTTCGCGCAGCGCCGACTCGCTCGACATCGACGAGGCGTTCCTCGACACCTTCACGCCCGATGAACGCCTGGCCGCCCTCCTGGAGGACAGTCCTGTTATTCTGCTTCAACATCGAATGCTTGACTTTGAAACGGAATCACATGCACAGGAAGAAACCGGGTTGTTGGATCAAGTCAGTGACGAGTCAGATTTTGAAGACTTTGATCCGGAAACGGATAGAAAACCGGCACGTGGATTTTATGATGTATCCATGTTGAGCGGGTATCAGGATCCTGCTGTTGCACAGCGGGATATCGTTACTGATAAAGAGAACGGTAATGTGTGCGCGGATGATGACTCGGTGTTCACGTCGCAAACGTTGCATCCGGACATGAAACTCGAACTTGCTCTGTCGGAATATCGCAAAAACTGTCGAATTGCCAAATTTATTCGACTACAGCAGCTGTCTCGAGAAGAAATGAAATTAAATGGCGCCCAGCTTATTCAGGCTGAATCCGAGGCCAGCAGGAGCCGTGGCCATGGCGACGGGGAGGTACAGACGCACGCAGCGCAAAGGGTGAGAAAAGACGATTTCTGGATTCGTGCCAAATCGATTGTGCAAGAGACGAACTCTGTAGAAGTCCAAGACGAAAAGACACAAGCTGAACAATCTGTCTTGGATTTAGAAGGCGTTTGCGTCACTGAGAGTTCCCCGGATGTGGATGTGTCCGAGCGCGGGCAAGCATCAGATGCCCAGGACGCAGTACAAGACCAGTTCAAACCTATCGAGCATGAGATGCGGGCAGAATCTGTCGAAACAGTGCGTCCTGTGTCCACGGTCGCGAAAGCAGCAACTACTGAAAAGTCAGTACTAGAAGCCACAGCTTGTGCGCAACCGCCGCGACTAATCCGAGATGAGAGAAGTACGAACGAGTCGACATGTACTGCGCAGCACCCACAAACCGGCCAAGATGGCGTCAAATCCGCTGGATCCACACCCACTACGGAAACTGGAGTGTGGCAGCATTACCAGAAGGAGGCTATCCCGTGGAGTCCGGGAACAGTGCGGCGCAAGCGGCAAGAGATGGAAGAGCGGTACAGCACTAGTGACGCTTCGGAGACGGCCGTCGCCCGAAAGACACCGGCTTCCGTGTCGGAAATGGCACCCCCGAACCGAGAGGTCATGACCTTAAACTTAACTAAAAGCGCCGATGTTGGATCGGCCGAGAGTAAAAGCGATGTACAGTCGGTGGAGTCCGCCCAGTGTTTTGCAACTCCCGACAGTGTTTTCGGTTCTCCTGCACAAGAAGTCGTAGACAGATCCAAACCAAGTGATATGATAATTGAATCAAAAGATGCCAAAATTGTAGGTGCCAATCACACTCAAATACCGCCCGCGACACCTGAGGCGGCCAATCAGAGCGGTCCATTCGCTGAAGGTGAAGGTGAAAAGGTGACACAAAAAGCAAAGACAGTGGATGGGCAGAGTGTGTGGTCGGTGTACGCGCAGGAGGATATCCCACACGTGCCCGACCGCGTGAGGCGCATCAAACAGCTGCTGGAGGAACGTGAGAGGTAGGTCACGTGATGTCATTACCCATGTGCCTTTATACTCAGCACTGACATAAGTCACGTACGAAATGCTGACAGCCTTAGTGCGAAAATACGCACTTCCAACCACAGTTTTGGAAAGTAGTGAGCGTACAATGTTGTTTTATTAATGATGCTAATTTTACTGAATGACACGGAGCGTGTGTAGAGATGATTTCGAAATAGAAAGCTGATATTTTAACCCTTTTTTAACGTCTTTGGGTTGCTGGTTGTGCTCAACAGGAGTTGCTCGGACGGCGACGTGCACAAATCAGTGCAGCGCTCATCCAGCTGGAAGCAAACGCGGAGAGCAAGTGAGAGGTTTGACCGGAAGTCGGAACGTAGAAAAACAGTGCTTCCGGTTATCCGCCCCGTTTCCACTGTAGGCAAGGCCCCAAATATGTCAAAAGATGACTCGACCGTGGAACAAACCGATGTGTATTTTGTGGCAGAAAAACTGCAGCGTGAAACTGAGGTGATACCTACTTCAGATGACCTTGGCGGTGAAGGTCAGCAAGAAGATGTCAAGGTTATCAAAATTGGCAGCGATACTGTTGAGATGATCCAGGGCAAAGTCAAAAAACGCCAAAAAGGTAAAGAATCGGCGCCTTTCCTGTAGGTGAAATGTTTCGCAGATAGATCCCCCAAAGCAGATAATAAAATCGTTATTTTACCACAAAATGACAATCACATTTTAAACGTTGGAGCGGTAAGAAGGCCGGTGATGGGGGGGGGGGAAGGATGGACATCTGGTGTAGCGTTGAAATTCAGTAAACGGAAGTATTGATCTATTTGCGTCCTTATTTCACGGAAGCTTGAACTATTTAACTTGATTTAAGTCTGTCATCTGTAGTTTTCCTACGAGCTGCTTGATGCGGAGATATATGGGATATGATTTGACGTTCGTGACATTCCCGCACAGCATTTTCAATATTCGTACAGGGTAAAAAATTGTCATGGTTTTCAGAGTACGAAGAGATCAGCTGCTCCAGCAGCCTGCCTACCCCACAACACGAGGGACGGTCCGTGTCGCCCTTTGTGGAGGAGCTCACACATCCGGTCTCCGTGCGTAAACAAACTCAGGATATTGAAAAGAAGTATTCTTCATCCCCAACGCACGGCTCAAGATCGCCAGTAAACCAACCCGTTTCTCGCGAACGCGCCAAAACCGTGAGCGAAAATAAGCCAAGTGTGGTACGTCCGAAAACGAGAACACACAGCGAGAGCTCTCCAGTGCGGGATTCCCCGGTGAGTCACGCGTCACCCAGTGAATTAGTACCCGCTTTTGAGCGCATATTGAGCAAGAGTCCCAGTCTCCAACGCAAGCTCGGGAGATCTGAAGTGATCGCATGTCACAGTCCGGACTCGGATAACACGTTCCATAGTATTTCATCGATCGCGTCAAGTTGTGACAATTCCGTCAGCGACTCAGTGTCACGAAGCGGGTCTGATGTCGCAAAAGAGCGCATCGATACAGCGACGCAGTCAGACTCAGAAATGTCCCCAAAGCGCGGACATAAGTTATTAAAAGCAGCGTCGGTACCCCTATTTCTAAGTGTGGTATCCTGCCAGGGTAGCGAAGACGTAACAACAAGCACTGCGAGTGAGTGTTTGCGCGAACAAGCTACGCAAACGGGCGTCCCTATGTATGTTGAGGAAGGAATCGAATGGAGCGTAGGAACGGTTAAGCAGCAACTGCAAGCGAAATTCGAATCAATGGGTGTGAAAAGTGAGGTTTCTTCGCCGGTGTCTTCAAGTTCTGTGCTGGGTTTAGACTCAAAACAAACTGACCAATCAAAAGAGGTTGTGATAGAGGGGTCCAATCAGAAAGAACCAGAGGGCACAGAGCAGGCCAAATTTTTAAACTCTCCTGACAGTCAAGCACAATGCACTGAACCCGAATCCAGCGTTGTCAAGAAAATAACTGGGAAAATTGAGGGTAAACATAAAAAGCGCAAGACGCATCGAATGGTTATTATAGAAAAGACTAAAGGGAAACCAGTCTCTCGCGCACATTCTCTCGGTTCCAGAAAAGACGTGCAGTCGAAACAGTCCCCGCCTACTTCACCTAATCAAGTGGGAAGAGCTTCGTCTTTCAAAGAGGACAGCTGTCCTCAGTCGCGTTCAAGGGTCTTTGAGTGGAAGTTGCAGGAAAGAAAACCTGAAACGTTTGAAGTTGTTCAGAGTGAGATAGCCACACATAGACCTGTCATACCCAAAGTGCCTAAAAAACAAGTTGTGATCATTCCAAAGGTTGATTCTAATATAGAGAGGCCAAAATCATCTTCCCTAAGTTCAAGCACTGGTGCAAAGAACCAATCAAAAGGGAGTACCGTATCTGTTTCCGGCGACCAATCAAATAGCGCGATTCGGAAACCACTTGATACCGCACCAGAAAAACCAAGCTGTGATATAGATGAGGACGCAATGAAAACGGTTACCAAGGACAGCGGTACGTCACCAGTAGCGCATCATGGGAGTGATTCAAATGAAGATATCAGCGTCAAAGAACTGTGCGACATTTTCGAGCCCAAAGAGAAAAAGGACACCGAAAGCAGTGGGGGATTGAATCAGTGCGATGTCGACGATTCGAAATCGAACGTCTTGTCTCGAAGCGATGGGACCGACACCCAGGCGTCGTCAGCGTCGGTCACCAAGAAACGCGGAGACACAACAGAGAGCGGCGGTGTCCCCCAGGTGAAATCTGCCTTCTCCAGTCAGCGGCGTCGTGAGTTTGACAATATCGTTGTTCCGCGAAAAACGCGCAAGTTGCATGGTAAAACGCACCCATTGGCCAAACTGGCGTGCACAGAGCAGGGAATGACCAGGGGGAAACTGTACAGCACGATGTGAAGATTGTACTGTCAATATGGTTTGGGGACCAGTTCAATAAACAATCATTTTCACAGAAAAAAGTACATAAAAAACCCTGTAGTATTTAGATGCTCTCCAATTTAAATCCTTCAGCCACCATACTTTAATATTTTGTGACATTAAAATTCTGAAAATTCTGGAACTTTTTTCTTCGAAATTTTGCACGTCCTGTTTTTCAACGTGTTTTATAAGCCATAGGTATATTTAACCTTAATGCAAATTTTGTGAAGTTGATCGTTGAATTGAAGAAAGTCTCCAAAATCCAAATCTAATGCTTCTTGTTTTTGGTTGCAAATGTGAATAACATGTGTCAAATTGGTTGTAATATTTTTTGTACCGTACACGTATTGTAGGATAATTTTTTAAAAGTTTTAAACTAGATAGTCAGTGCCACAAGGTGATTTTAGGGGCGTGCGTAAAACTTGTCCTGTATGGCAACGGGGGAGGGGGGGAATGCTAACCCACTGTTTTTATTCACTGAGCGTAGTGCCAAGGTGGGGGGGGGGGTGTGGCGGGGAGGGGGGAATGGTTCTGCGTTTAGTCAGAAGGGCATTTCTTTATTTTTCACTGACTACTATATGTGGGCGTTATTAAATCGATAATTGGTGATCATTATAAAATGTTATTCGCATGATTGAGTAGTGAAACCGTTGTGTAAGTTCAAAATCAAACGTAAACTCAGACGTAATCAAATATGCGTAAATATGTTTGGCAAAGATCAAATGGCATTCCGAGTGTTACGCAGCAAAGTTTTATTTGCTTTCAGTGGCAAGTTTTTCGTGTTATGCCGTGTGGTGTGTGTATTTTGCAGGCTACAAGACGCATGTGTTGTGTGGGCCAGATTTCATGAAAAACGTTTGGTCTCCGTCCGACGGACGTTACATCTGATTGCGAATTGATGTTCTTTTAACGTTACTTTACTAATTTAAAGTAGTAAGACTTTGAAAAAACATCTGCGGGGTTGCATCTTTTTTGTTTGGTGTGGTGCTTTCTCACTGCTGCATTTTCCAATTTAGAAATGTGAAATGTTTTCTGTGACGTGTTTTAATCGGGCTGTATCCGGACTTCGGAGACTTAAACAGTGCTAATGTGTTACTTTTGTAAACGAATCTACTACAGATAAATCACATTACTAGCAAAATACCTGGGGACCACGGTGAAAGTATTTGATGCCTAATCAGTGTAAAGATGCCGCTTTTAATGCGATACGCTCTAGTTTTAGTTCAGAATATACAACTAACATGACTGGTGTTGACACCGTTTTAGACAAGCTCCTTGCTTTAGCTGGTTCGCCACTTGTCCGCTTTTCGTAGGTGTAGTTCATATTTATTATAAATTAAAGAGTATTTCATGTGATAACAAACTTTGAAAAATCTCTTCTCGGGGAAATGTTTAGCTGGATCGAGAAATTTGTATATGGCAACAGGACTCCATTTTGGCTTCAATTTTTGTAGTCTCAAAAGGAGCAACAACAACATTTCTAAATTTTTGTAGTCTCAAAAGGAGCAACAACAACATTTCTAAATTTTATTTTCAAGCTTTTGAAAAAAGAAGTCCACTAGGAGTTCTTGTGTGAAGTTTTTTTTTTTACCTTTGAGCTGGTAATGATTTTTCAGTTTGCTGCGATCTTTGTTTGCTATACAACTTTCTCATGTATTTTAGCGAATTACGAAGGAATTGAACGATCACTGTATTTGTTTTTGAAACTTTTTACCGACTTTTAGTTAAGGCAAAAGAAAAAAAAAAACCGTCTGTTTACCGAAGCAGTGTTGATGGAATAAGTAACTAGAAGCAACTATATAAAACTGGTTTTATATATTTGTCTGTGTGGAGTGTCAGATTTTCGGGTAAGAAAAATGACGACTGTGACTTTTTTTGTTCTTTGTCCTATTTATTCCAATATGATCGTTTTTATTTGCAAAATTTAGGAAAAAATGGTGATATTGAAATTTTAATGAAGCTGTGTTGCAAGTACTTTGTTATTTTGTGAGAATTGCTTCACCAATAAAAAGTGCTTTTAAAAGTAAAAGTGTGCTGAACAGAAATATAAGTGTTTTTATCGTTTTTTTAATTGAGTTACGTAAAAATAAACTAGTGAATTATATTAAGCTTATCAGCAAGGACTCGGGAAGGCAAAAATTTCGGTAATTAGTAATTAGCAGATAAGCTGGTTGTGTTGTTATCCAAGTGCCGTCTCGGGATGTGGGAAGGCTGAAAAATAGCCGATACATAAGCGGATGGGTCATGTAATAATGAACAACCACTCTAATGTAAAAGTACCCCTGAAAGTCTATACAACGAGCCGTGCCGTGCCAAGCATTAAGGTTATTCCGTTCGTTGTTTAGATTCCAATGCACGCAGAAATCATCCGAATGAGGAATTTTGCGAAGCTAGAAATGATCCGTTTTTAGCCATATATGTGATCCAAATAACTGCCGGATTAACCTGGATCTTATCTTATCGCAATAGTGAGCTCTAATGAAGCTTTCAGGCTGTGCAGCACATTCCAATGTTTCTGCTTTCTTTATTTAAGAAGATAAACGTTGATTATGATGCTATTACCAAAATAGGTCAATGTAATGCTCTTGAAATAACAATCGGCACAAAATCATTGAAACCATATACAATAACAACAATGAGTACAGCCTTGGTTTATGAGGGGGTGGGGGGGTAGGCTGGGCAGGGGGAGTTAGCTTGAAAATTCTAGTTTGGAAGAATGTGTGTCTTTTAATGCCGCCCCCTTCCCCCCCCCCCCTACAGACCTCCCCACCTCTCCGCTGCAAACATGATAAGCTTGCCCGCCCTTGTATGTACTTCTTGTTGACTCTTTCCTAAGTTGAAAACAACCATACATAGTGATTGATGGGAGGGAATACAGGTATTCAAGTGTATATCAAGTAGGTGTCTTACACTGGAACTCACCCCACACGGTGTTTTTCTTTAAAAGGAATACAGCGGGGTTATCTTAGTTCTCGCAAAAGCTCCATGCCACATTCTGCAACGATTTCATATTGTTGACTAAAAATAAAATGTGTAAACAATGACTTGACCTAGCACAATAAAAAGACTGGTGGACATTGATTAATATAATAGATTAAAATTATCAAAACTGGTATGAAAATGGAGGAAGCGGATGAAGTGTTGAGTAAGTTGAAATGTTTGATCGATCGCCAGGATTTAGACTGTACATTGTGTCGTCGTCTGATGAACGATCCGAGGAATCTCAATTGCGGGCACAGCTTCTGTTTCAACTGCATAGACGGCCATGTCACGTCGACAGCGGAGGATGACCGCTTTTCCTGTCCGTCATGCGACAGTCGTCAGTCTGTACCTCTTGACGGTACGTCAAAATTGCGCCGAGATATTTTATTGAACACATTGATTGAAGCGCGAGATATTTTACACGAGGGTGCCACGGTGCGTTGTTTTTCTTGTGATCATAACCGTGCCGCGCATGCGTGCTACACTTGCAGTTGTTTCCTGTGCTCGCGTTGTCATGAAAACCATGCTGATAGCCAATCAGGTGACGTGAAACACGAGAGTGAATCACTGAGGAATATTCGTCAAGGCGAGAATTTTATACGCTATCAGAAATCGAGGCATAGTGTTTGTGCTCACCATCCGGACAAAAAGAATGATTTATTTTGTAAATATGACGACCTAGCTATTTGTGAGCAGTGTGCCAACGAAAGCAATCACAAAGGGCACTTTATTCTGGGTATTGAAGACAAGGTCAATACAGAGATTACTGAGCTCGGATCCAGATGTGAAAAATTTGAAGGTCAGTAAGTGTCAGTATTTTTGAATGGAGTGAACTGTATGTTAGTGTGAAAACAACAATAACTTTTAAATTACTAGGACGAAGAGTGGCGTGTAGTTTTGGTGTTCTCTTGCTTCTGTTATGTTTTGAAATTCCTGCATCAGCCTCACTGCGAATAATTTTGACTTTTAGAATGATAGATCGTTTTACAGTGTCCCCATAACTGCAATATCAAAATAAACAATAGTGCAAAGAGAAACCCCTTCGAATGACATAACACAATCAGTTCTTTTTTTTTTTTTTTTTTTTTGCTATTATTTTATGTGGTACAGATGAAAGGAGGGATGTGAGTAAATCGTTGGTATTACTCCGCGGCAAGGAGAAAGCGCTGCTGCAGAACGCACGTGACCTGTGTGAAGAAATAGATCGGCGCGTACATGAACTCAGCAGGTCAGAAAATAACTCCCCTGCCCCCCCCCCCCCTCTCCCCCAACAATAATGTACGACCTTTGTGATATCGTGAATGTGTATGTACGAAGGTTATTGTTTAGAGCATGTCTAGGACAATTTAGCTGCGTTGTAAAAGTATCATTTGTACTACAATTTATAGTTTTGGTTTTTCCATAGCTCGAAGGTTTCATATTTTGACCATCAAGTTTACTAATGTCTTTGTTTAATGTTATATGTCGGTCAGGAAGGTGAAAGAATATGGACACAAACTGAAGAAAGAAGTGAACAGCAGAGTAGAGGTTAAAACTGACGTTCTGCTAAAGAAGATCGAAAAATACGAAGCAGAATTAGAAAAAAGAGAAAAAGTATTACTCAGCTTTTGAATAATTTTAAGTTAAATTGATTTTGCCCTTGGGTGTGACTAATAGAAGTATAGACTTAATAAATATTTTATGTAAAAGTAAGGCTGAAGTTCAGTGCCTGAGATGATGACGTAATAGAAAAGGAATTTCGTTCAGTGATAAAGTATGCGTGGTACCTAACAGACAGATAAGTGATAAAGTATGCGTAGTACCTAACAGACAGATAAGTGTGCTACCTGATTAACGACAAGGCTGAGCTTTTTCACCATATTGGCCATAAATTCCGACGATTTTTTTTTACCATACTGGCCATAAATTCTGAGGATTTTTTGGCATATTGGCCATAAGGATTTTTGGGCATGTTAGCCATAAATTCTGAGGATTTTGTAGGCATGATGGCCATTAAATTTTGAGGATTTTTTTTTCGGCGTATTGACCATAAATTCTGAGGATTTTCGGCATATTGTCCAGAAATTCTGAGGTTTTTTAAGGCATGTTGGTCATTAAATTTTGAGGCTTTTTTCGGCATATTGACCGTAAATTCTGAGGATTTTTCGGCATGTTGGCCATTAAATTATGAGGATTTATCTCGGCATATTGACCGTTAATTCCGAGGATTTTTTTTTTTTTTGGCGTATTGGCCATAAATTCTTAATGTTTTTTTCGGCATATTGGCCATAAATTCTGAGGATTTCACGTTTCTCTTCGTGTATTATATACGATGAGCTACCGCATATTCTTTGGTTTATGGTGCCCTTTTGAAGGTGTTACGTGAGTGTGCCGTGCTGCATTGCGTGCCTATGAGCGGGGTGCTAGAGGTGTGTCGTAACCTACACCGCATGGTGGATCGTTGCACCGATTTACCCACTGTGGCTCCGGAACAACTTGAGGAACAGTACACGCATGTTGGTCAGTGATTTCTTCGAATCGTCCAAGCCATTAAAGTGACGTCTTTTGCTAAAATGCGAGGCAGGTTTTACAGATTAATATCAAAAAGATAATTCCATGATGATAAAGTGCTCAATGGAAAACAAGAGTAATAATAAATAAATAAAATCTGATAAAAAAGTATAAACTTAAATTTCGAACCTTTTTGATAGAAATCTCAAGTAATTCTTGCACAGTTGAGGAGAAATGGAAAGTCGAGATCTTGCAAGCACACATCGGAAACTAAGCAAGAAAGTGTTTAAAAAATGGCTTGATATTTTCCAGGTTTCACATCAAGTACAATGGATGACCCGTTTCTAGTGGCGGCATTCAAGTCAGTCTTTGGTTTTGTGACGCCGATAAGCAGAGCAGAACGGAAGTCCAACAAACCCAGCAGTGACATGGCCCAAGGTCAGGGACAAGGTCTATAGGTCAAAAGAGCCATAGCCATTATTTTGATGATTTAATTGCAGAAAGGATTGCTCTCTTCAGCAGAACAAACTACAGTAAAGCGAGACAAATGGAAATAAAACAAAACAAAATAATGAATGAAAAAAAAATTATCAGCTAGCCAAAGTATATAATATGATAAAAAACGAATGATCGAAATTGTTTTATGAAACACTTGATTCGACCAATGTTTGCACATGAGTGTGTGATTAGTTGCTAAGGCGTTGGCAGAGGCAAGGCCTTTTCCTGTTAGAATTGCTGTATGTATAATTTCAGACATGCAAGACCAGGCCCTAGAGTGCATCCACGAGGCAATGGACAGTTTGTGCAGCCTGGAGCACCGTCCCACGACGTACACCAAAATAGCGCAGAAAATCTGTGAGCGATTTCGCGCCATTTACAACGGCAGGATGTGGCAGTGCATTGTGGGTACACCGGGACAGTTAGGGTTTAACATTGCGTGCGGCCGAGATACAAAATTCACCGTGGTTGTTGGTGGTATCGAGGTGACGCTTTTCCACCCGAAGTTATAGCCTGCACAGAAAATGGCAGTGAAAAAAGCCAAAGCCAGTCAATATTAGAGGTGTGACGGTTCGTACCGAAAACCGAGAACCGAGAAAAGGCTTCGGTTCGGTTCGAACCGAAAACCGAAAAGCCCAATCACGGTTTCGGTTCGGTTTTTTTTGTTATTTATACCAAGATAATGCATTAATTTGGTTGTATTATTTGTGCTCTTTTAGTATAGTTTAGTTTTAATATATATATATATCACATCGGACAAATCAACAAACATATTTCACACTTTTTCGGAACCTATGACGAATTCCATGCGTTTATTATGGCTACATGTGAGTCTGTCAGTCAATAACAATGTAAATTCTTGTGTTAGTAAGCTTTGAGGTAATAAATATAAAACATTACCGTCAGGGCACGCGCTGGGTTCTCAGGAAAGTGAGTCAAAAAAGGAAAGTGTGACTCAGTTAGGTCCAGAAAAACTCGGTGAGTTCTAAAAAAGCGAGTCATTTCGTAAAAAATGCCCACAAAGTGGACAAAAACCCCGCCAACGCGAACCCTGATTACCGTTATATGTTAGGTTTTGTATCTTTTTTAAGGTAAAAAGAAATATCGGATTATCGGATTAAGTGCAGGCAATTATAAATAAATAAAAAAATAAACACGCATATATATATCAGGGCTGGTATGACTTAAATCAGTGATTTAATTCGCGATTTAAATCACTACAAAAAAGTAAAAAAAAGTCACGATTTTGACTTTTTTTGTTCCAGAGTAATATTTGTCAATAAAATGCTAGAACAAGCCCCTTGAGTGTACACAGCGAAGATGCATTGTTAGATTATTAACGACTTAAGCTGCTCATGCGACGCAATCACTCAGACCCCCACACCTTTTGTGCCTTATGTACACACTGAGTTAACGGTATTTCTCCATTGTGGTGCCCGTACTAATTTCCAAACAGTTGCTTGCTGATAGCAAGACTACTTAATAAATAACAGAGCCAAGACTATTGTCTTATTCAAATAAGCCCTGTCAATAGAAGTACTCCCGTTATGAGTCACTATCATTCTTGATTTTAAAGTCAAAGAGTAATTAACCCAGCAAATTTGTGGTGCACTAAATCTGAAAAAAAAATGACTGGTAGACGTTTAGCCCCCTTATATAAAGAAATTTCGACAGAGATGCGACAAATAGTTGAAACGTAAAAGCTATTTGCAAATGTTCAGTTATTCGATGTGATATTGCTGAGAACTGCAGTGGCATTAGACTAATAAATAGTGAAAAATCAGTTCTGTATGTTTTTAAATGTTCTGTGACTTTTTTGGTGATTTAAATCAAAAAGTCATGATTTAAAAAGTCATGATTTCTACCAGACCTGATATATATATATATATATATATATATATATATATATATATTTGAAAAGAAAACTACCGGTTGGTTTTGCTGAACCGAACCGAAAAAAACCGAACCGGACCGAAAAAACTTTTGTTGAACCGAACCGAACCGAATCGAACCGAGCCGGAGGTGAACCGTCACACCTCTAGTAAATATAAGCAAGAATTGCTCATGAAGTCAGTGGAATTATTCCTATACAGAATATACAGTGACATTGAAGTAAAATGAGTGAGGTGCAGGGGTGGTTTTTAACATTGGTGGAGCCACCCCACGGGGTTTGTGTGTCGGGGGGGGGGGGGGGGGTTGTGGGGGGAGGGGGTCGAGTGGGACTTGATGCAGTTGCTAACTTGTGCCTCTATACATTGTGAATTTTTGTGTCTATTCATACTTTATATTTTATAGCTTGCTGTGATACTATTTATCGTACGGATTGTGATATTAAGTTTTTCACAACGAGGCGAAAAAAGAGAACTGCACGAGTGACATATACTGTGTATAGTGTAAATGATGTATTAATTTAATCTTATTTATTGCGAATAAAGTTTTCTCTAAACAGCAAATGTTGCGTACATATTTTGTGGGTGGCCCGTTTAACGCAGGCCGGTGTGTATATTGCACAGCACGCGTCGTTGTTGTGTAACAGCTAACCTCTACGGCAGTTGAGTCTTTCATGTATCAGATCTTTTATAATTTTTTTTTAAATTATTTCCTTATGTTTTTTTTTTGGCCAACCCATTGCTGAAGTACATTTTTCTGCATCCGCTCCATGTTTATAAATAGACAGATCTCCGCAGAGGTCAGCTGTTTCATAGCAACGCGCTAGGTCTTCGTTTCAATCGCGATACTTTTAAATATCACCCAGTTGATATGGTCTTCCAGAGAAACAATTTGTAAACAAGCACATTTGCTTTGATTTACCCGGGCATCTATCGCGCCGTTTTCGAAGTTGCCTATAAATTCTACATTCGTACAAACCGATCTCTTTTTATTTTGGGGAATACCGGTATTATAGGCAGCCTGCCCGATATATAGTCCTCCTTTAATAAGTACATCTCTGGGATGTTCCAAAATGCCTGTTGTTACCTGAATTCGAGTTATTATCTGACAAGTTTTAAATATAATACTAATGAAGGCGTCTTTCTTCACGCTATTGGCCCAGTAAAGACCGTTTTTAGTGTGGTAAAAGTTTTCCAGCGTGTAAGAAGAGTCGGGGGTGCCCATGGATGTTGATATCATTGCATCCGGGTTCGAGTTAATATCTGCGATGTTGGGTAGCTTTTTTGTTGATTTAAAAAATATTTGATTCTGATAAAGGGCAGGGAAAGTGTTGTCTATCAAATCCTGCTGTTTCGTCCGTAGCGACGAATACATGCCCATGTGCTGGAACAGCCCGACTGGGGCCTTAACAAAAGGCTGGTGCTTTATTCTAAGATATTCGTGCACCATCCAGTCTACGGGCATCTCAGAATAAAACAGCATAAAGAATGAACTCAGTTGTTCCAAATCTGAACTTCGGAAAAGTTTGCCGATGAATCCTAACAGAGAGAAGGACAGGAGGCCCCAGTTGGTTCTCGTTCTGTTTGCATTAAAAGCCACGATTGTGTTCCGGATCTGACCCATGTATCCAGGGGCGCACATGACGTCATCCTCGAGCTGGATGTAATATGTTGACATATTGTGCGCATAGGAAAACAGCAAAGCAAAGTCAATTGCCTGCTTGCTACGCCATCTTGTCCTCTCGTCACTATCCTCGAATTTATGACCCAGGTTATGAAGCCTGGGGTACAAGTCACGTGACGCCTGGATCACGTGGAGGAGTCCGGACTGCAGGAAGGGTTTGAAGAGAGCCCGGATGCTGTTCTGCGCTTGGTCATTGTATGTCTTGTCCGGATCAGCGAGGAATATGATAATAGTGAAACTGTCCTTTTCCTCCGGCAATGAGTTGCCCAGGAGTGCGTATATAGTTTGCATCAGGTAGTAATATCCGTTCTCTCTCCGCACAGACGGTATGCCGATAGCCAAAAATCCTTAAAATATAACAGTTTTATAATTAATTGTAATTTTTATTCTATTTTGTTATTGTGTCTGGTTTCTTCTCCTAAATATTCACCCCATTATTTTGTTAATAATGATAAGTTAAGAAAAAAAGAAGCCATCTTGCGGGACATGAAATATCAATATAGCAATTATTTGTGTAAATTAGACTTCAAATTTTAATACACAACATCGAGGGAAGGGTGCATTGATTAAATATATTGCGAAAAATTGGGTACATTAGCTTATGACAAAGTTGACATGCCATTTTTATAAACTTTATTTGAGATTTTGATGTTTTTTCGATCACGAAAAAAGAACAATGCTCCTGACTTTTAGCAGTGGGTTTTCCTTCTGTCTGCACAAGGGAATAATTTAATTTCCAAAAACCTGCAAAAAAATAATAAATGACTGTCAGAACAGTTTATGCTCGTATACGAGATGGTGGGAGGGGGGGTGTGGGAGTGGGGTTGGTATTCAGGAGTTGAAAATACAGTGTCCTTGTGCTCAGAATAACACGTATAACAGGCGTGGCATGATGAAACGCGGCCTTAGTGTTTTCTGCAGATATTGAACAAGAATTTACAAATTTCTTACACCAAGCCTTTTCGTGGAGGGGGCGGGGAGAAGGAGAAAAAGAATTTTCTGTGTACAGCTTCCTTTTTTTTGTGAAAGATTTTCCTTTTATATTTTACCGCTTATTGTGCACAAAGAAGAGAATTGAGGACTTACCTAGAGGGTTTGTCTCAGCCTCCTCATCATGCGTATGAGGGTTCACTTTCTGTACTTTTTCCCCAATGCTACCAAAAAATACGATAAACATCAACAAAATCGTACACGCGATCAGCACCATGTATAAAATCGCTGCCTTTTTCGTGGTAACCAAAGTGCGGAGTCCTGACAATGTAATTCCCTGTGTAGCTATCCCTGTGATGGGTAATACTTTTGTTGAATGCTGGGGAGCTCTATCCTGTACTCCACACCGGAAGTGATATATTTTCTTATAAATATAGTGTGGTACAAATTTTAAAATTTTCAATACGACAAAGATGCCTTCCAGAATAATGGAATACACGGTCCTAAAACCGAACAATATCTCCCTTAGTAAAGAGGTCATGACCTTAAATGTGTTTAAAACATAACATATGAAATGATAGCTTATGTTGTAAGATCAGCTTGAGATTACAAGTTTCCAATTTTCCATTTAAATTTGTTACTGTCTAATAATCTGTACGAAAAACAGCTCAGAGAGACTTACGCAGTGTCTGCCGCTGTGAAGCACTGGGGTTTTGTTCTTGTTGTGTGTTGAACACGACTAATCCCACTAAATTCCGAAGATAAATATCTGAGGATTTGCACATGCGTTGTTGTACTGGTATGTTAATAAAGTGTAGAAAGCTACTGTATTTATTGGACTGTACCGGTACAGTAGTTTATTGAATAAAACTGTTAACTACACGGGAAAACTGGATTTTAACATTTCTGTGTATCCATTCGTTTGATTATATCCAGGGCAAAAATATATAAGTAATAAACATTCTAAATCCATGAGGGAGGTGGGGGAAGGTGGGGGGTGAGCACTGTAAAGCACTGGGGTTTTGTTCTTGTTGTGTGTTCTAAAAATAGCAGGACACCCTGTCATAGTAGTGCCCCCACCCACCTAGCAAAGTGGAGTGCATTTTTCGTCATCGGGTTTGTTTTCTGTCTCTTTGTTGACAATTTCCGGTACTGTTGTCGGCGTTCGAATAATGACCCGAGTTGTGGCTTTTTTTTTTTAGTAGATATATGTGTAATCCTTTCAAAAGAAAGGCGCTTCAACTCTCAAACAATTATGAGATACAATCATCTGAACTAAAAGATAGCGCTCAACTGATACAGCAAGGTAAAAAAAAAATCCGGAAACAAAATAACGTCGATTTTATTTAACCTGACTTTGCCGTCTTTACAATTCTAAACGCCCTCACACCTTCTAGTCTCCGGAATTTTACAAAATTGTTCAATAATTAATGCTGCTGCCGTATGTGTCCAATATGCTTGATTTTCAAAAAAGATTTTGAACTTTCATTGGATTGTCGTAAAGAATTATAATATTGAACGGCTTCATGGTCAGTTGTGCTGGTAATATCGATAGTCTTAAAGATGACCCAGTTACTGTGGTCTTTTTCAGAAACAATTAATAAACAAGCGAATTTATTATGACTTGGTTGAGCAACAAGATTGCCGTTTTCAAAGCGGCCTAAATATTGCTTTTTTGAACATATCGTGCTTAGTGGCAGTTTTTCAGAACGCACAGTGTTTCCATTTAGCTCCGTGCCGGCGTATACAGAACCCTCGTGAATAATGTCCCCCGGGTGTTCTGAACTTCCTGTTTCTATGCGAATCCATTCTATGAATTGAAACTCTTTAAACCATATAGATATAACTGAATAGGCCGCTACTTCTCGTGCCCAATAAAAACCGTGTTCCATGTAGTAGAAGTGTGTAAGGGTATAATTAGTTTGTTGCTGTCCCATACTCGAATGCAGAATTGCAATTGGATTGCGATTACCCTGCTGCATCATTGCCACATGTTTTTGTATGACTCTGCGCTGATTCACCCGTGGCTCAGCGAAGTCTTTGTCTATTAATGCTTTAATTTTCTTTCTTAAAGAGGACATATTGCTGTTATTAAATATATGAAAATCACTTTGTATATCCTGCTGATTTTTCATTTTTAAATATTCCTTTATCATCCACTCCGCGGGTACATCGTACTTAAAAAGCGTAAAGAATGAACTCAAACTCTCTAAATCTTCACTTCTCATTAGTTTTCCAATGAAATCAAGTGGCGAAAACGAGACCGTACCCCAATTTAGAGACGTCACGCGGGAGGTGACGTTATGCATTGTTTTCTCAATGCAGCTTATATAACCTGGAGTGCACGTGATATCATCATCTAATTGTATATAATATTTAGAGAATTTCTGCACGTAGGAAAACATAAAAGCAAAGGCGGCGGTTTGCTTGCTGTTCCATGTGAGAGTGTCATTGCTATTATCAAAAGACTTTTCTATATTTTTTACACTGTGGTCGTACTGTTGAAACTGTTGAACGATGTTGATGAATCCGGATTGAATATACCTTCCAAATGTTACATTAACTCTGCTATATATTTTATAATTGAATGCTTTGTTTGAATCAGAAAAATAAATAATAATGGAAACGTTTTTCCGTTCACTTGGAGAAGAGTTTTCGATCAATCCTTGTAAAGTCCGAACCAAGTGGCAGTCTGCCTTCGATCTCTGAACCACTACGATGCCCATAGTCAGAAACTCTGTTGACAGATGAAAAATAATTGTTTAAAACAATAAAACTAATTAACTTCTATTTTTTTTTAAATAATACAATTTACATGTAGCATAATGTAAAACATTCGTCAAAATGAAAATTAAGAAATTGGAAAATAAATATTTGTTTTAAAAATATATCTACAATAGAATTATATATTTTACTTTCGGATTGCTGTGTACTTTCTACTGGTGCAAACGCAGGATCCAATGTCCATGTCGTGTTGTTTTCTGTCACTACAACGTACAACATAGCGTGTTAAAACTACACAAAAAATTGATAGAGGAGGGCACTGTCGGAGAGCTACTTAGCATACGTGACGTCAGATAAGTGGTGTCCACTAGACACTCTTACAGTGTGTTTTAAAGATTGGCTTAGGGTATGTATTTGACAAGAAAAATTGTTTGAAGTAATGGTGCTGAACAAATTTAACGTAATTCTATCTTGTACTATATGATCCCCCCCCCCCCCCCCCCGAGATAAATGAAAATAAAAATATATTACCAAAAATTGGGTAGTGACCCCCATTTCTGTTTCGTTTCGCAAAGTACAGTAAGCCTTTTAAAGGACTTCAGAAACACAAAAGCAAACCATTGCATTTTTATATGTGTGCACGCTGCATCACTACGATTAAAGAAAGCAAAAATCCAACAAGGAAAAACGTATATGGTGACTCACTGTGTCGGGTCCGCTCCTGGTGAGGAGTCCTATTACGGGCATAAAATGTCAACAGCAGTAAAACAATAGAGAGGGCGATAATTGCGGACAACACGCGCCTCTTACGCCTTGGACGAAGCATAGTGAACTTACGATTCCAAAATTGAGTTTTACTCCTATTTATATCCGAGGCGATTGCAAGTAAGAACAGTGGCCATCCTTTAACTACAAAACAAACAAAGAACTTTATTGTTTGAAGAATGTTTCTTACGACGTTCACGACCATAGTTGATAAAGTTTCCAAACCAAGGCATATGATTCTATATTTATCCATTTCTTTGTATCACTGAAAGCATTACTGTGGCATATTTTGCGGCGATACAGTAAACAACCACAACACATGAGCCGTGCTTATCCAGAGGTGGTTTTGTGAATCTTATATACACTGTGCTGTGTTTTAGTTTTTTTATGTTAACACCAGATATGTATTTTCTATGACTTTTCCTGTTTCTAAAAGAAGTGCAAGTGAAGTTTGCTAGAATATTAAAACAAAGTGCACAGAACACATTTGATTTATTTAAAGTAAAACATTCACCTCATTTATGTGACAATCTATATTCTGTTTTATTCACATTCTAACATTTATACATTTACTTGACTAGAAGGTGTTGAGAAATATAAGTGCTGTTTTATGTTGAAGTCACTAAACACAAGTATAACAGAACCAGTAAAGTACAGATAGAAACAGTAAAGTAACAGCACTACGCCAAACAAACACAATCTATACAGAAAGGACAATGCCTTAAGCCACTGATTTGATCGATATAAATTATCACAGAATTGACGTTTCTTTATGACAACTCAGTTAAGAGCAAGAATGGGCAATAAATTGCTTGAATAGAATATTGCAAATTGATTTTTTACTGCAGTCTTTACTTATATATAAATATATATATATAAAAGATGTATCTGAAGACATCGAGATTTTAAGAGGTCTCAAAAACATATCACGTCAGAAATTAGTAGAATGAAAAATAGAAATAGTTTGTAAATCCCGGTATACTTAAATTAACAATACAATAATACATAAAATACCATTTCCACTGACGTTTCGTCGCAATTTGATTACACGACACAAATATAACGAATCTATATGTGGATAAATATACACCTCGTTGTGGATATCGGTAAAGTCTTTATTAAATATTTATTACTATGACGGAATTCTCTAAGATGTCCGAAGCAAAAATTTTAAAACGTAGTGTATCAGCGGCTGGGTAACACTCGCCCCTTTATCAAGATAAAACGTGTAAAAAGTTCAGCGACACCTTAAAATGTATCTGATCAATGCAAAACAAATCCTGTAGTTATATATACTTGATGAGATTGACATTAAACAGTTAAAATATACTGAAAATCGATCATCTATTACTAAAAACAAATACATTGCCTCAACAGTAACATTGTTTCATAGGCAAATAGTCATAAAACAGTCTCCAGGTTTTTCAACAGAAAAGAAATAAAGGTTTTTAAAGGTTTTTTAAAAGATATGACGACGCCATGGAGAGAGACATTTAACAGATCAATGCTCCCATTTCACAAGATTCACTGATAGCAACTTTCAAATGACAAAAAAATTTTAAAAAATACAGTTGATGTTACGGTTATTCTGTAATACACAGTAAAATGTAATATTTGGAGTAAGCAAAAAGGTTTTTTCTCCTGTGTGCTTTGACATGCAGAAAATCGTTTTTGGTTCCATACAAAAAAC
Source organism: Protula sp. h YS-2021 (assembly GCA_949752745.1). Classification (NCBI taxonomy): domain Eukaryota; kingdom Metazoa; phylum Annelida; class Polychaeta; order Sabellida; family Serpulidae; genus Protula; species Protula sp. h YS-2021. The sequence goes on from OX457030.1 coordinate 14,282,168, forward strand.
ACGTCTTAAAGGTTTTTAAAAAGTTTTGGTAAAAAAATAAAGAGTGGTAAGAAATTAGAGGTTTTTTAAACGTTTTAAAGGATTCGCTTACATGCATGCAGTCACCTTATTTTATCAGCAGTTATTCTTTTGATATGAGACCGCAAATGGGAACTCCACCAATAACGAGCTTTTCGTGGATTGGCTCTGTTAAAAAAATCTGTGCACTCAAAAGCAACCAGAAAACCGACATAAAAAGCGATGGTTCAATTTCTGAGGTGATCCTTTCCAGGGAATCCACCGTATCCACTGCATTTCATGAAAGTGCGAGTTGATTGGTTAATATAATCTGCAGCAAGTTGATTGGTCTATATAATCTGCAGCACAGACAAGGCGATAGTGACCAGCAGAGCCACGGGCACCTGCTGCAATATGGCCGCCGAGCTCTTGTCGTTGATCAGGTGCTTGTTACATCGGTGCCCCGAGCAGCACGTCATACATTTCTACAAAACGTAAAAGAATGACGCTATAACACAAAATTAGTGAGCCCTTTTCAAACATTTTTGTTTCTGCGGTTTCTGTAGTTTCTTTTTTTTTCTATTTTTCTAACACTTATTAAAACTTTTTTATTTTGTTTATTTACAATGAGTAACGGTACTTAAGGGCGTCCTTGTATCATCTGGCTTTTGAGCGATAAAAAATCCTTTCAAACAAAGCATCATGGATAAGAAAGTGCCGTGCAGACGGGCACCTTGACGTCGCCGTCCTCGCATGTCGGTTTGTCGTCATCGATGTCGCTACATTCGGAGCTCGGAACGCACGCCCGCTCATACAGCTCGTCTACGCCCAGATACTGTGTCGTCTGTTATATACACCAAAAAAAAAAAGAAAAAAAAAGATCTGTTAAAATTTCTTGATCAATACATTCTGCACCACTCCAAAGTAATTGTGACGTCATAATTATCAAGTCATATTTATCTATCCAGAGCTGACACAATATTAATGTAATTGCCATTTTTTAAATACGTTTTTTTTTTGTCAAATTCAAATACGTACTCTAAAATAATTTCATCGGCATTTTATATTAAAAATTGTTCAATAACCTCGAACCTTTTACTAAGAAATAAAAATTAATACAAATTTTAAAGGAAATTCTATTTGATTTAATACAATATTCTGCGTATGTAGGATTGCTCCTGGAGACTCTGCTTGCGTCTCACCTTACATTTCATGCCATCGCTTTTCTCACAAAAGCCAACCCCAGCAGATCGCGGGTTCAGTTCCTCGCTGCATTGGCTTGTGTTAGAGCACTCGTAGCATTGTTCTAACAACATTACAAAGCACTGCAAATTTGCTGATCACAAAAACATAACAGTGAATTTCCCAACTGAATTATTCAGTTCATAGATTAACAAAAAATCACTTTGAGAAACGGTCTGCCAGGAGACTTTTTCGAGTTGATTATAAAGCGTCTATTAAGTGAAAATTCTGACGTGAAAACAAAAATAAAAAGAAATATAACAAATCTAAAAGCAAGTACAATAAAAACATATAAATGTATTGAAATAACATAAAACAGCAGAAATTAGATGGCGAAAAGCTTAATTTTAGGACTCGGAATGCAGACTAGCATCAACTTGTTATAGATCATTACAGTATGACGTCTTTATTTAAGCAATCTTCATGAATACCGACTTGGCAGCAGCTGTGAGGCTTACCGACACAAGCGGACATGTCCTCAGAGGGGGCAGATCCGGATTCGCAGTCCGTGCACTGATAGTATGGATCCACGCAAGCCGTGCAGTTCCCGTCTATGCTGCTGCAATCTGACAAAAATAAATAAATAAATAAAATGAAATACGTCTTTTAAGAGAAAAACCATACAAATAATGTGACGCCAATATAACTGCTTTCACCATGTCTGGAATAAACACATTATTCTATTTATTTAATATTTCTCATAACGATTAATTTAGGCCGGAGCTAGCTATCACCTCGCAGGTACATTTGAATGAGCCGTTGTTGGTCTGTTCCTCAGTGCACGTGATACAAGTGATTGTCACGTGATACAACTGATACATGATAGTAATTTGTAGAAGAAAAGTGTTGCCACTACTAAATCGCCTTAAAAATCGCAGTCGGTGCAAATACTACATACAGGATGAGCACTCGCAGTGTCGGGGCAGGGGATGTGGAGGGAGGGGATGTGGAGGGAGGGGATGTGGAGGGAGGGGATGTGGAGGGAGGGGATGTGGAGGGAGGGGATGTGGAGGGAGGGGATGTGGAGGGAGGGGATGTGGAGGGAGGGGATGTGGAGGCAGGGGATGTGGAGGGAGGGGATATGGAGGGAGGAGCTGTGGAGGGAGGGGATGTGGAGGGAGGAGCTGTGGAGGGAGGGGATGTGGAGGCAGGGGATGTGGCGGCAGGGGATGTTGAGGGAGGGGATGTGCAGGGAGGTGATGTGGAGGGAGGTGATGTGAAGGGAGGGGATGTGGAGGCAGGGGATGTGGAGGCAAGGGACGTTGAGGCAGGGAATACGGAGGGAGGGAATGAGGAGGTAGGGGATGTGAAAGGAGGGGATGTGGAGGCAAGGGATGTGGAGGGAGGGGATGTGGAGGGAGGGGATGTGGAGGCAGGGGATGTGGAGGGAGGGGATATGGAGGGAGGGGATGTGGAGGGAGAAGATGTGGAGGCAGAGGATGTGGAGGCAAGGGATGTGGAGGGAGGTGATGTGGAGGGAGGAGATGTGGAGGGAGGGGATGATCGCTCACCGATGCAGACAGAGCCATTTCCGGCAGGGGTCTGCCCCGCCGAGCACGACGTGCACACGTTTGGTACATCGCCATCATCTGTTATTGCACAAGCCAGGCACCCATCAATCAAGCTGCAATCTGAGGATATTTTAGATACAAGTTTGATGGAAGTCCAAACCTCTCACAATATTAAATTTGAAAGTTATATTTTATGGAATGTACACATCGTAAAAAATACATTAAAATTCCCCCAAACCCCTGTTTGTTGCACTTCTAAAAAATACTCGTATTTTACGTTTATTAAGCACCTGCACAAAGCGTTCCTGCACCATTCAGTGCATAGCCGCTATCACATGACGCACAAGTATCAGCGTCATTATCATCGTCATCGCCATCCCCTGTGCAGGCCAGGCATTGGTCAATCGTGTTGCAAGCTGCCAAATAATTGCGTATAATAGGTAAGTGCAACATTAAATTAACTGCGCTTTCGAAATACGAAAATTTTATTTTAACCAATCTATTAAAATATATTGGATACGGATAATTAAAAGTGCACCATCTATGAAAATAAGAAAACCGTAATCTTAATAATAAATAAATAAATATAACGTCTTTTGGTTTCGGTTACGTTTAGTTTACCGGTGCACTCGGTGCCGTTGCTGTTGGGTGCATAGCCGTCGCTGCAACTGGTGCAAGTATTTTCTATGCACGCTTCACATTCATCGTCAATGTCACTGCAGGCTATTCATCAATGAAAATGAGTTGTGTAAATAAAAGGTGCCAATTATTGTTATTATTATTATTATTATTATTATTATTATTATTAAAAAGAAAGAAAACAAACGTAGAATACCGACATTTACATCATTCAAAAAAGCTTGTTCGTTCTACTTTTTTATGTGGTTACGTGATGCACCACGAGGTAATCAACTGTCTTTTACGCTACAATTATGCTGAGAATGAACGTAAGCAATGAAACTGCAACAACATACGCAGGCACGCTGTGTTGTTGCTGTTGAGCGCATAGCCACTGCTGCAGGCGGTACAGCTGTCAATCACGCCGTCACCATCATCGTCGCCGCCACACTGGCTACACCCCGTCATCGTACTACAAGCTACGGGATGGCACAAGAAAGTTAAAAGTTAAATTAAAACACGTAACACCTGAAACTAAGGACTGCGGGGATGATGGAGGGGGAAGGGGGCGGGGGGGGGGGGTTGATCCGGTGTGGGATGGTTCGGCTGAGGTGAACAAGTCTGCAAGTGCTTCGTGCCTACTTTAGGCTATTACAGCATTTTTGCCATTTTCTGTATGTTGTTGAGCTTAGCCAAGTTACCGTTTTCTGTGTGTGTGATATACTTTTTAACAATAAAAAAAAAAAGTAACTGCCCACCGGTGCAATGCGTGGAGTTTGCGTTGAGTCCGTATCCATCCGCGCAGAGTGAACAGGTCACCAAACCGTCGTCAGTAGTCACGCATGCGCCTTCCGCGTCACAGTGAGTGACGCATGCTGGAAACAAAATAGAAACACCCATAAAGCCACGGGAACTTATAATTACAGGAAGCATATTAAGGATACTTTAACGACACGCGCGAATTCATGCAATTAGTGCCTAGTCCCCTGCGGAATCGTAGTGGAGTTAGTGGTAAGAAAACAGCTATCCCTTACATACGTGATTTTGAAGGCCGAAGGAAGACAAGACTATAAGCAATTTTTTATAAAAACAGTCTTCCAAGAAACTGCGACAATGCGTCACACATCACCATCACGGCAGCACTGTTAACATGGCAGCACTGCAAGTGGTGCAAATAACACTGAGATGCGTGGAATCAGACCAGAGAGGGAGGGAAATGCTCTCCCAGACACACACTCGCCACTCACGGAGGCGCGTGACTTTCATTAATAAAAAAACTGAATGATACTAGTTTTAAAGTAAATACACCGAATAAATATATGCAGAAATATTTTTAAAAATTAAAAAAAAATAAATAAATAAATAAATAAATAAAAAGACGTAAAAGGAAGAAAGGATAGGAAAAATGAACGTTTTTTTTTTCAAAATGTTAGTAAATGATATTTACTCGGGCATTTGGTTGTCACTGGCTGTGTTTGGATTTTTCTCCAATGCCTCAGTGCCAATCGTGACGTTTCGATTCAGAAAGAGGCTATTGGGGCTGGACACTAGTAAGTTTCTTGCAAACCAAAGTTTAATTGACGCTATTGCAGCTATCTGCATAGGCCTCAACATTTTTCAGCTGTACCAAACGCCCTCTGGCTTGCAAAATGGAGATTGACGAGATTCTAATATGCAGAATTTACATCGGTAGGATATTTTTTATTTGTCACCCTTGGAGCCTCTACCTGGAATCTTGTCATTGCTACAGCTGAAAAGCATGTGAAAGTAGTTCATCCAGTTTGGCATAAAACTCATGTTTCATACTGTGTTATAAAAGTGGCACTCTTTGTTCCCTGGCTTACTGCCCTGGCAAACCAGTTATTATATACCAACTTCTCTGATGTCAAAAGCGATGGAAACTGTCACATCTTTCAGCATTCCGAAATCGTCACATACTGTCTGCTCTGCATCTCGTTTCTAGTGCAGTACCTGATCCCAATATGCAGTACCTGATCCCAATATGCAGTACCTGATCCCAATATGCAGTACCTGATCCTTATATGCAGTACCTGATCCCAATATGCAGTACCTGATCCAAATATGCAGTACCTGATCCCGATATGCAGTACCTGATCGCAATATGCAGTACCTGATCCCGATATGTATAATGACATTCTGCTACTTTGGTATACTACTGACAGTAAGAAAGCGAAGCCGGTCAGCACCTCAGCCCCGGCCAATGACGTCATCGGAAGGAAGTACCAATGCCAATCCAGACTCCAAAACTCATGCCGAAATCAAAATAATCGTCACGCTTTTTGCCGTGTTCGTGCTTTTTCTCGTCTGATTGACGCCTTTCTACGCTCTCTCCATCGTTTTGATTGGTGGAGGATTGAGTGCAGATGCACTCGCGGCGCAAGTTGTATACCACGGAGCTGAGACAGCCCTCTTCTTAAACGTTACAGTTAATCCAGTAAAATACGTTCTACAATTCCCGCAGATTCGAGAACGTGTAAAGGAAATGTTAAAGAAAGTATTTCCATTTTGAGACCATTCAGCTTAAATTGCTAGACAATTAAACACAGATATCTTTTTCGTCGGGTAAGTCGTTGCGACGTCGTTTGATCGCAATTTCTTTGACGATTGGATGCAACGTCACGGCGATGTCAGTCGGACGTTCGTGAAGTTACTGAAATGCACTGTAGGCTAATTGTTGCCCTTATGGCAAATTTACTCTACAGCAAATGGCTACAGAACCTGTTCATTTTGGTTTGATGGCATCATGTGTTATCCAATCAGAATATTCGAGACAAAATTTTACCAAATCTGATCGGACAACACTTGATGCCATCACCCAAAACGGACACGCCCAGTATCTAAAATCCTAACAGGTGCGCAGAGACTCCCATACCGTCACAGGCCGAACCATTTGGCCTGAGTGCATAGCCGCTGTCACAAGCTGTACATAAGTCAACGACTGAATCGGCGTCGTTGTCTCCCTCACAGGTGGCGCAGTTGTCGTCAGTCGTGCTGCAGTCTTGTTAGACAAATAGACACAACATTTTATTTTACAGATTTGACATTATAAAGCGCTTGTTTTTATTTATAAAACAAATACACGTTACACATCTGTGGATTAAATTTACTTTTTGTAAGTTATTGTATGCTTCTGCTGCCTGAGTAACAACAAAATAATGCAGCTTTATGGTAAAAACAAAAACTGATCATGGTCCTGCGCCGAAAGATATCTGAATGTACACTCCTTCGGTCAAAAGCTTACTGTAAAATCGCACGTAAAAAAGCAGGAGGGTGGACGGTCAGCAAACAAAAATGGAAGCATCATGCCTCCACAAACAAAAATTTTATTCGTGTTGGAAGTTTTATAGTTTCGTCAATTTTTGGTGAAATCCAAAAACAATCGCACGTCGCGCAATCGCAATATGCATTCCTTCGCTCCATAAAAACTCAAAAGGCTGCCGTGCAGAATGTCTGAGAAAATGCGCGTACAAAAGTGCCCCCACAGTATCATCCCCCCCCCCCCCACTAACAAAGATTTGGTAAGTTTGAAGTTTCACAGTTTCGTTAATTTTTTGGTCAAATTCAAAAATAACCCCAGGTTGCACAACTCCAACATATGTTGTTACTTCCCACAAAAAAATCAAAAGCCTGCGGTTAAACGTGAGTGAGTAATCGCGCGTACAAAAGTTGGGGCACTGGCGGGGGACAGACGGACGGGCAGACGGACAACGAAGGTTTTTTAAGTCCGTCGGCGGCGGCGGGGGACTTATAATAATAAAAAAATAAAATAAATAACAAAAATAATAATAGTAATGTGCAACTCTTGCGCCTTCAGTGTTATTTAAGTATTTTAATCTTGTATTTTAAGTTATTATAAGCTATTATTATTGATTATTAAAAGAAAAATAAAAAAATAAATAAAAAACGCAGACCAGTGCACTCAGTGCCGTTATTGTTTCGTCCATAGCCATCGTCACACCGCGAGCACGTCACAATTCCGTCGTCTGTTGTCGCGCAAATGCCATCTGCGTGGCAGTTACTGACGCAAGCTGCATAAGAAACAAACCTCCACACATCAGATGCCATATTCTTATGTTACGAGAATATTATTTCTACATTTATATCTTAGATCTCATTTTTCACACGGTTGTACATTTATAACTATTTTAATACTCAAAAGTCTCGTACCATCACAAGCCGAGCCATTAGGTCTCAGTGCATAGCCGCTGTCACAAACTGTACATAAGTCGACGACTGAATCGGCGTCGTTTTCGCCAACACAAGTAGCGCAATTGTCGATCGTACTACACTCTGTAAATACACATGGGTAGATTAGTCCACTGTGGCCCTTCACAGTGCATCCGTAAATGAATTCACGGCTTTTTACAACTCCCCGCCCCCCCCCCCCCCACCCTCCGGTTCCTTCCCCACTTGGTGCACGAAATTGAACCAGCTCTTTCTATTATGCTTCACCCTAATATTCCGCACGCATGTTTTGTCTTTTTTTTTGTGGATGGCCCCTTCTGTAATTCTGGTACATATGACAGGATGGATGAACACCAGGGACCAGCGAAGATAACTAATTAATTTGTTTAAATTGTGACTTTTAAGTTAGTTACAGATTAATACAGATTATTACAGATTATTGCACCACTGGTATTATCTTCAGGCTCACGCCGTTAATCATGTGCAGTTTTTGTTGAACAGAAGAATCTTTCACTCAGAATAATCTTTTACTCAGAATAATCTTTCGAAATTAACTGAGCCATTTTTTTTTTTTTTTTTTTTATTTCTTGCAAATTCATTAATCTATCATATCTTTTATAAAAATTTTTGAACCCATAATTTTATTTACATCTTTTTTTATAACCATTTGCTTGATTAGCAATCTTCAAAACGTACCTGTGCAAGAACTGCCGTCGGTCGCTCTGCCGAAGCCGTCCCCACAAGCAGTGCACGTCACGTTGCCGTCGTTGTCCGTGGTGCATACGTCACAGTTGTCTACGTCACTGCAGTCTGAGCAGAGTGAATCAAATTATGCTCACTGAGAAAACCCAGAGCCAATTTAGTCACGGTAAGTGCTTAACAATACAAAAGACCAAAGCATCTGAGCCAGTTACATTACACAGAGAAGAACCTTGGGCTTTGAAATGAAGCACACTCATTAAATTTCAGGAGAGCGTTATTTTATAATAACTATTAATTTTACAAACAAAAATACATTAAAAATACAAATTGCTACTTTTATTTTCTGAGATTCTCAATATTTATAATTTTTCTAGGCTGTAGAAAAACGCTAAAAAGTTTCAGAGAAACTGCTTTTAAATTCTAATTGTTATTTTGCGGAAGATACTACGAAGATACCGTCGCACTCGGTGTTGTCTGGCCTAAGTGCGTAACCTTCCTCGCACTGGGAACACTCCGGTTCACCATCATTGTCTGCATCTTCGCACGCGGAGCATCCGTCTGGGCACGCTGGTAGAGTCAAAACAAAATATAAAATTAATCCACGACTGCATCATCATCTTTCTTTTCTGCTTCTTAGCTTCTTATTTATTTTTCGTTCTCAACGCTGGTCACTTCGTCAGTTTGCTCAAGGTTAAATAACTGCTAATCCTGAGTGCCATCCCCCCCCCCCCCACTACCCACCCCTGGAACCGATTTTAAAGGAATTGTACAAAATGTGAAAACAGCTGGAAAAAAAGTGTTGTTCGGTTTTCGTAAGACTATCTATGAAGGCAGAGTAGCTATAAATGCGGACGTAAAGGAGCAGCAAAGACTTAAAATGGTACCACTTCTTTCATTTGTGGAGAAAAGTACGGCACTGTAGTTTTCCTCGGTCGCTCATTCTAGCCTTATTTCCTGTCTCATTTTAGGGTATCAGGAAGAATTTCCCTCAATACCATAAAGCCCCAGTTCAAAACGGACCACATTACCAAAAGTATTTTCCATATTGTCTCCTCAATTTTTCGTTCAATCTCACCTGTCCATATACACACCATTTTTCATTTCTTTTCATTTTCTTTGTATAAATTAGTTTTTAAAGGTTTTACTGTTTATTGTTTTGATTATATTTACTCCACAAAGATTGGGGTAAGTAAGTGAGACTGACTTTGTACACATCACTTTTCGTTTACTATATATTTTGAGTCATATAGGCTTATTATTTTGCAGGTTTGTTTCATTTTTCTTGTTTTGACCGATATATTTACATACCAATTTCCCATTTTTTGGAAAAATTTTAGGCATACTTTCAACCAAAAAAAAAAAAATACAATCTGTCTGAGGCCATTATGGTTCTGAGCGCAATCCGTCTTGAGGACAATATGGCAAAAAGGTAAGTCAATATTTTTTTCAGGGAAATTCGTCTAGAAACCCATTTTAGAAACAGAAAATAGCTTTACATAGCTATATTTTACCAACCGACGCAGGCGGTTTGATCTTGCGACAGGCCGAATCCGACATCACACCCAGTACAGACTTCTACCACGTCATCATTCCCGCTGTCGTCTCCGTCACAGCTCACGCAGTTTAAAATACTGCCACACGCTACAGTATATACCAACAAAAAATCTTATTTTGTGGTATCTTTGTCTTATTCATTAAACCTTTAAGAGACTACTAGTGTTCGATAAAGTTTTTATGAAATGACGATCCTCTTTATCAATGAAATCAATAAAAGTAGCTTCTTCAGGACAGACTTGTATCGGACTACCTACTGGCCATACACAAGTCTCGCCTCGTAATGGCTTACCTGTACATTTGGACCCGTCGCTCTTTAGGCCGTAATTAACGTGACACGACGTGCAGGTTACTTCTCCCGCGTTTGTTGTAGTGCATGTCTCACAGTTCGACACGCCAGAACAGGCTACAGACCCATCCGAAAAAAACCACAATGTAAATGAATAAAAAATACTAATAAGCCTAATCACACTTAGTCCCAGCGGACCCTTTCAATCTTCCTAGGACATAGGAAGACCACAAGAGTCATCTTGGACTAAATCACACTTTGGGTGTTTCGAAAAAAAAGCGCAAGAATTCTAAATTTCGACTGCAAGGGAACCGGGTACAAATGAAAGAAATGATAGGAAAAAAATATAGCAAAAACAGCTTATACTCAAAACATAAAGAAACTGAAACTTAAAACTATTTTTTAAACTCTTAATAAATTTTTAAAATAGCATGCGTGTGGTTAAAAAAAAACACGATTACTCTTTGGTGCAGAGAAATTTGACGTGTAGGTGAAATCTATCATTTCTTTCATTTTTACCCGACCAGTTTTATTCAGAACGCAAAATCTTTGCGCATTTTATTCGAAATGCCCAGAGTGTGATTTGGTTATTGCCAAAAGTATTATCGATCGATGGGGACTAGAATAAAATGGGCGAAAATAGACTACATATAGTAAAAATACATACAGGACGATAAACATATCATTTTTAATCATATGATATTATTTTCTAGTTGGCTTTATTACAAATATGAAAGTTTCTCATTTTTATCCATTTTTCTTTGTAAAAAGCAAAAAAAAACAAAAAACAAACAAACTCCTGTTTTTCAGCGGTCTATTTTGTGTCGATAAATTCATGTCATGCAGATCATTGTACAGGAAGCACTTCTTAATATCCGAATCAGCATAACGCTCCATATTAAAGTGGCCAAATAAATAAATACGACTCGAACAGACTTCATATCTTGACCCTAGGCCCCGGGGGAGTCGGCACTCAGGTACCAAATGGTCACCATGCGTGTCCATGACTTTTTTCTGAGCTAGTAATAATGCTCCCTTTTTAACAAAACGCAGAGTACAATTCTAAATGAACCCCCTTTTTTGTGGGTAACGCAGAGTGGTTAATGGAAATCACCCCCCCCCCCCCCACCTTTTAAACGAAATTGGCACTCCGCGCACGTGACCTCAAACGTATCCTCCCTTCTCTTTCTGTCCCTTCTCATTTTTTTTTTTTTTTTTTTTTTTTTGCTTGTTTGTTTGTTTTGTTTTTTTTGGACGCGCATGGTAACATGTCATATAAAGTGCCCCCCCCCCCCCTCGGCCTAGACCACACCCAAAGAAAGGGATAGGACCCGCAGGCTACTTAATCGGCCCATTGGCGACCTTACCAACACACTGAGAACCATCTGGGGTCTTCGCAAAGCCGTCGTCACAGGCCAAACATTCGCAGACATCGTTATTATCTGCATCCTCGCACTCAGAGCAGTCGCTCGGACAGGCTGAAGCATGGTATAGCATACAATACGTACAATTATACTGAAATTCCAATTTTCACTCCATACTTATATTTCAAAGCTGTTTCGCCATCAGTTATGATAACAACTGCATTGATTAATTTTGAACATGAATTTTTTAAAATATTATCCCCGGGTTTAGCCTATTAATTTTATACTGACATGTGAAACATGAAAAGTGCGGGGTAAAATTAAAATATTTATGTTCCATGTTGCTTTACCAATGCAGGCTGTTCCGTCAGCGCGGAGGCCGTAGCCACTGGAGCAGGCCGTACACGATGCCGTACCGTCCGAATCCGAGTCTGCGCATTCAATACACTGCGCATGAGCGGTGCTGCAGGCTGCAAAAAAGAATCCCAAATGCCTTGCCCCGACATGTGACCGACAAAAAAAAAAAAAAAAAGAGAAAAGAAAGCCACTTAACATATTAATAAAAATTCAAAGATGAAATGAAAGTTACGCTACAGTTTTCAGGAAAATCTAGCGTTGAGTCAGGAAACTGCAAGAAAAAAAAACTGTTCACAATAGCAGAATCCAGTTTATCTCACTGTTAGTGTAAATTATAGCATGGTACATACCGACTGACCACTAAAAGTTTTTGTTTTAAGTATCTTACTCAGAAACTCTTTCTAAATACTGCAGTATAATGATATTAAAATAGAGAATCAAGTGGATAGCAGAATTTTTACGTGATTTAAACAAACAAAAAATAACTGAAAACCTTCAGCGAAGAAGGTCCCCGTACATGCCATACAGCCTCCACCTACCCGTACATCCTGCATAGTTTCCTCTTAAGGCGTAGCCGCTTTCACAAGACGAACAGACGACATTGCCAGAGTTATCGCCCGTACACGCCGTACACGCTTGAGTGATTTCCGCCACAGTAGAGCAAACTAAGAACATAATGCAACCAAAATTCCTTATCCAAAGCAAAAAAAAAAAAAAAATCATCCAAAACAGACGGTGTTGGAATAGTCATCGTGGTATCTGGCACTCAATTTTTTATAGTTTAGTTTGTCGAAAACCGCATCACCAAGGGGCCATCCGAGAGCGCAGGCACCTGGGAGGGATGCAATGGGTCTTGGGCTTTGTGTATGCTTATGTTACAATCAACAGAGTGACGTCAAAAAGTTTGCCTACAGGGGGTCAAGATGTCTGGATTTCTGCGAAAACAACAAAGAAAAATCTCAAATACAAAACGGAACAAAATCTTTCTTTTCACTTTTTAAATAAAATTTCAGTCTTGTCATTAATTACACTTTATAATGTCTTTTTTTTAATTCTCCACGTCAGACTGGGAAGTGGGAGTTCTGACTATCTACTTACCAATGCATGCTGATTTGTCTTCCAACAACCCGTATCCACTCTCACATGTATCACAAAGCGCATTGTCCGACTCTGTACAAGAGGCACAATCGTCCACATGGCAAACTTCTGGCACTTTAAAAACAATCATGGGAAAACACAATAGCAAAAATAAATATTTATAAAATTCAGATGGCAAAATTGTTTATATATAAATAACTACACATAAAAAGGTTCAAATTTTCCCACCATACAAAGCCACCATTGGCCTTTCTATTACTTCACCCGCTTAGTGTACGTTTTCACTCTGTAACCACTAATTTAACTAATACTAGAAATTTAGAAAAATCACAAAACAAATATAAATTGATACTTGTAATAGTGACGTTCTTCGTCAATTGTTATAGAAAGAATCAACAATGAATTAATTGTATGTTCAAGACTGGTATTGATTGCTTTATGTATTGAATTTTAAAAAGAAATCATGTACTATATTGAAAATGTTTATAAAAGTTTTAAAGCAAAATCGTGAATTGAAGTGGTATCAAGAATTCATTATCAGTTGCGGACTGAACAATTTGGTCTTTTTATTGTAACAGGAATGATTTTTGTAAATGATTTAGTGGTATTATGGATTAAAAAACCGTTTTATTTCACTTTTTAAGAAGTAAAATTGGTTATATAGAAAAACATATGGTGACGGAGAAAAGCGGTTAAATATGAAAACAGCATTTCACCATATCACAAAAAAGAAAGAAAGAAAATCAATAATTCTCATGTGACATGCTTTTAACTTTAAAAAAAGTGAAGTCCACCAGTAAAAAAATAGATAAATAAATGAAAAAAGGTTCAGTATTATACAAATTCCTTGCCGTTAATTGCTATCGATTTTGTGTGAAAATGAGTCAGTCAATAATCAATATTTTCATGGCCGGCACAGCTGACATGAATTCAGAGGTTTTCTCATGTAAAAGGTTAAGGAACACCCTTAACCAGCATACGCATTTCCCATATCAAAAATTGCTTCTTAAGTAAATGTTTTCTGCATAGAAAGCATATTTTCAGGTTCGAGAAGGGCGTATTCCTTGCCAAAGGTGTTCCTTACACAACGAGTGTGAGGTATATGATACGTACCGAGACACGATTGGCCGTCTTCGCTGAGCACGTGATCTCCGCTACACGCGGTGCAGTATGGATCTGGATTAGAGCACGCGTTGCACTTGTCTATCTCCGGACACGTACCCCATACGTAAGATGGCGCCATCAGCAGTAATAACACGCGCAGCAACCACATTTCTCGTCAATGTTTTATTTAAATTCCAGTGGGGGAAAAATTCGCATTCAGTGCAAAGTCCTTCTCAGTATTGAGTAATTAACTGTGATTTTATTTTAGCACGTAAAACTCCAATATGAGTGTTTTGCTGGCCGTATTCTCTCGTAAGTACAGGAATAAAATTATCCTTGGGTGCTGAGCAAAAATAAAATATATTGACGAAGGTTTAAATTAACATATGTCACATATTTTCACCACGTCAAAATAACAATAATTAGAAAAGGTTTACCCCACATAATTTATTATAGATACCTGGCACGATTACACTTCACCATATGTCGAAGTATTTTCTCTTCTTTCCCTCTTACAGTCATACAAATGAGATTTATGGAAAATATTCGGGTTACGGTGGAGCACATATGAACACTCTAAACAAAAGAATGTAATCCTCGAATTTTTATTTTTTTTTTTTCTCCATGTGATGCAGCAATTCTTACTTATTTGCATACCTATAAAACCTCACTCAAATGAAGTGAACACAATTCTTTCCACACACACTGCACACAACAGCCGGCATAAAAAAGAATATGATGAGCGAACCGTCGAGTGCATCTGAATGGAAGTTTACTTTTGCAACCTGTTCAACTGTAATTTGAAATCAATCAAACGGCGCATAAGGCAGCGTTTACGAAGGGGTCTGTTGCTTGAGTCATAAGGACTGTAACGCATAAACATGTGACGCAGATTCTGCCCATTCAGTCTAAGAAGCAATTTGTGATGCAGAATAAAGCTGCATATTTAAAAGTATGACTGCGAAAAAAATGGCTTTTTCTTACTACAAATTATCTAAATATGTTTGGAAAAACAGTACACGCAATTTATTTTTTAAACAAAAACGCATATATTGTGACTTTCACTTCCCAAAAAGACATTAATGCTACATTTCTTACACCAACAACTCCCAAATTATACAGCCTTCTTTGTGCATCATATTAGAAATCACCAGGCCTTAAAAAGCAATTGAAAAAGAATAAGAGACACTGGGGCGCTAATAAAAGCTATCCCAGATTCTAAATAAAAATATTAAAGAGCACAAGAAATCCTAAACTCAAATATATATAAGTGCTTCTTTAAAATGATTAAAATTATAATCATATATTTGATTAAATAAAAAAAAAACAAACAAACAAACAAAAAAAAAAAAAAAAAAAAACAAAACAAAAAAAAAAGAAGAAGAAAAAGAAGAAATGAAAAACTCACACAACGGCAATAACTGATATCATTTGCTATGTTTTTATTAACTTTGTTCTATCCGAAAAGTGTCCTTTTTAACATGAAGTATTGTAAAATGCAACTTATAAAATAATAATATTTCCTGATTACATTTGAAATAGAACATCAGTAAGTCGACTTCTTCATTTTAAAACCGCTTTTTGTGTATGTGTTTTTATATCGTTAGTTTCTGTTGATTATCTCCTACTTGTCTAAGCAGTGCGAATTGCAATGACTGTAGTTCATAAATTTTGGACATATGGCCTTTTCTTTGCTTCAGAACAGATGAAACAATGAATCAATGAGCATAAAGTCAATCGGCTATCACTCTTACTGAGGGTCAACATGAATAACCTATGCCAATCAATTTCTCATTACACAGGGTTACCGAGTAAGCATTTTTTGTTTCCCCCGGATACACCCATCCAAGGCTCGTGGACAGATGGAAGCATTCCATGTGATGCTGTCATATTTTGTCCATCTGTAATGGCTTAATGCTCCAGCTGCCAAACAGGTCTGTTGTTTCTGTCGTCACCACCGTTCATTTATGTTAAGAAAACGTTCTCCCTGGCCGTATTTAAATGCGATATTCGGTGTAAACGGTTCCGTGGCCACTGAAGCTTCTCAAAGAGTTTTTTGTTTTGGCGAAACTGTTGGTCAACTGGTTGAGTGATTTCACCTAAATGTATTTTAATCTTTACGTTCAAACATAGTCACTTTGAAGATTCCTTTCAAATTTAAAAAAAATGGATAGGCGTCGCGCCCGACATCACATCAAAGTTGGTTGCTTATAACGTCTAAACAACGACTACCTTTCGACGTTTGATAGACGTCACGTAAAATTTGCAAGTGTAACTCGAAACGTTGAACACACGGTGGGAAAATATTGACCTAGAATTGCCGTCCACACAGCGATAATCATAGCATGGTCACCTGCCACAGCACCCCACACTGGGGTCATCTGGTCACGCCGGATGTACATGACGTTGATTTCCATGATTCAAAAGTAATTTTAAAAAAGTGTTGCACTCTTAAAATTCTCAGAATCGACGTCCTCGTTTTGGTTTATTTTCGAAGTCACCTGTCATGGGTACCATTTTCAGTGAGCGATAATACGAGGGGTTTTTGGTTGTTGTGAGTATGATTCGTCGATTTGTCGTTGTTGTACTAAAGGCTTTGATTAGACGTCGGAAAAGTTTGGTTTTCGTTACGACCAAAAGCAACGTCTGAACAAAGTTGTTTATCCAACATCCACTCAACTTTGTATCAAAGACGTTGGTAAGACGTTGATCTATGCTTGCGATCAACCAATTGCGATTGTGGTTTGGTATGGTCAATGTCTCAACCGCACATCCACATTGCATCGACATTAAAATGCTTCAGCACTTTATTTTATTTACTTGTTTTTTTTTATTTTATTTCTGAGCTGTCTTCAGTTAGTCAAGTATTTTGAACAAATCAAGATTATAAAAAGAATTGTATTTAATATAACAGACAACGATGCACATCAATATATATCTTTTGTTACTTCTGATAATGTTATGAATGCAAATGCGGGATGTTTTTAACTAAAAATAAAATAAATGTGTATGCATGACAAAAGGCCTGGTCTGGATAAGCAAGCACGCAGCCTCTCCGAGGCAAGCTTATCTGCAGTGCTGTGCTTGTCTACATGCACTGACCTTCGAAATACACGAACATTCCTACCAAATCTATCTTTAATCCTTCTTTTTTCTTTCGAGCGTTTTTTTTTTGCATGCCAAGTTGTATGTGTATAAAGTAATAATTTGTTTGTGTATTGAATTGCAAAAAATGGATGAAAAAACTGACATGGAAAGAGAAATTACTTAAGAAACAAAAACAGTCTTCACGAAAATGCCGATGTGCTTGGGGAACGTGTAATAGTGACAGCCGGTATTATACAAAGCGACAAGAGATGCAAAATGTTTTTTCCTGCCATTCCCGAAACCTAAAGGAGAGGAAGAAAAATGCATCATTTTCTGTAATTTATTTTAAAGAACATAGAAAGAAACAATACAAATTTATAATTCGTGTAATTTTTGTTCAGTCCCCTAAGTGGTCTTAATATGAGACCAAGCGTGTACGAAACTACAAAAACTGTTTTTAGGCAAAACGTTGAATGGATGTCAAATGTTATCGCAACGTCCATTCTTTGATAATACCACTTTGGAACCATATCAAAAATTTGGATCACATATCAATCCTCATGCCCCCTCAACCCCCGCCCCCCCCCCCCCGGCGCCCCTTTCCCAGCTCAATGCCTAGTGATCTATGCAACCGGTCTTAATTCTGACTTTGGTGGGTATAACATACAACCTTTTATATCTGAATAAATTGGTTTAATCCCACATTTTGAACATCAAACTGCTTTCTCTATTAAAAAAATCTTATACACCATTGGCACAGAGGACAAGTTTGATGACCCTATATTTAGTGGTGGATTTGAAAGTTTAACATTATCGTGCGTTGTTAATTTTTCCTCGATAATTTCTCACCGGTCTTCAAATAAATCGTCAGAATCAAACTGCAAACCACTGAAAGCAGCATTGCATCATTCTAAAAGTTCGACTTTCTTCCGATTAGCTACAGAAACGCCTCTGTCTTTAAGATATTTTTGTAGTTCGGAAAGGTTTTGTCCAGCGAAAATATTAACTATATTTACTTCTCTGTTTTATACACCAGGAAAAACATCTAAAAGTTTTGACAGTTTTAGCGAATGCCTGGATAGTTTACAAGATAAGGTACTGTGAAAAGCTAGGTAGAGATAGCGTTACGCATCACTCTCCATTAATAAATTATAGCTAGTCATGGGATACACGATAAGATACGACAGTAAGAATACTTGTGAGGCATGTTCACGGAAAAGTGCAAAAGTTTTTTATTTATTGGATCCTGATTAAATGATTGTAGTTTCATTCTAACAATTTACACATTCACAAGGCAAATACATGGCAGAGTGAGGCTCCATGCCGCTGTGTTTGCCTCGCAATGTTTTCATTGGCTGCTTATCCGGAGCACAGCTATTGCCTAACATGTCAGCCTGAAAAATAAACCTTTCTGTCCGGAATTAGGATCCAGTTCCTACGCGAACTTGATTAATGAAAAACATTAAAAGCCAAGCATGCTTTCTGCCTTCCGTTGTTTTTGCTGTAACATAAACAACATGGTTTGGTTGTTAGCCTGTGCGTGACTGGCAGAGAGTAATTGATGTAATTACATCCTTTGACCACTAACTTCATTCAGGCCATCAATTATTCACTCAACCAAGCCACCCCAGCAACTTTTCATTGAAATCATATCACCCAGAGAACTTTGTTTTTGCTAGGCATCGCATTGAAACTAAACAGAATGCAATATATTTAATTTCCCTAAAATGATGTGATCCAGGCCAACTGTTTAAGAAAGGCAAATACATAACACAACAATTTTGTAGTTTTTGTGCGGTTAAATTTAGATGCAGGTGAATGAGGAGTTAGAAAAGAGGGTTCTTAATATGCATGTGAAGGAATTTAAAATGACGTCGATCCGGGTAATAAATAGGTGCTTAATCGATCTTACTGTTGAAACCTAGAGACTCAGTCGAATGATATGCACAGCAGGTTTGGCAAAGTTGACGTACCATTGAAGGAGCTGCAAAGCATGCTGATCGCTGCGACGCTGCGGCGCGTATTACTGTTGATACGCGCTCAGTGGCGCGGACGTCCTAGCAACGTCATCTGCACAATTATGCTGAACATGGAGGGGTGTACAATCTAGACGATGCGGTAAAGCTGAGCTTGTTATTTGCAACGAAAATAAACCAATATTGATTCATTCATTAACAAACAACAAAAGCAAAGACAATAACAAGGGAAAAGATAGTTTCAAATCACTATAACTTTATTGAAAACTATATCAGTTTTATATACACTATATACAGACATAATGTTTATTAAATATTTATTATGCAGGACTCATGGAAAATAGATTTGTTTCATTTGCTGACATGTTTTTTAATTTCACTAAAAATATCTTAAATTTCATTAAAGATTTGTGTAAGAGTTTGGCATTTACAGACCTAAAGAAATCTAGAATTATACTACTCAATTGATTTCTTAAATGATTTCAAACAGGTCTGTCAATGCATAGATATATGTTGATGTTGTTTTTACAGATTTTTATGAGTGACGTGAAACATTTTTCGTCGAAACGGTCCAGAGGTGTCTACCGCGGATGTAGACGTGAATTTTTCGCTACTTAGTGAGCTGATTATGAACAAAACAACAAATACGTTCTACAACAACAAAATTAAATCTTAGTGTAAAATGATCCTATCTCCTCTCCTTAATAAATTATTTCCCCTTATATGAACAAAACGCATTTGAGTCTGGATATTGGGTGGTAGACATTACATCTAATACACCTCATTACATGCATGTATTATAATTCCGTAACATTCAGTGCTATCATTGTGTCAGATAAGCTGTCAGATACAGGGAAATGATAAATTGAAGTTAAGATCCCACGATCTCTTAAAACGGTCACTCTTTTAAATTAAATCTAACGCGTTTGAGGCAAAAACATATATATACGGAGGTGCGATCACGTGCCAACTGGCTACCATGTGTGTCCATGACTTTTTAAAACGACCACTAAATGCGGAGAGCTAATTTTGAAAAATACCTCCTTTTTATCCAAACGCTGAGTGAAATTATGAAATAACCCCCTTTGCGGGAAACGCGGAGTACTGAATGAAATTATCCCCTTTTCTTACGAACCTGCATCCCATGCTGAATGCATCTGGCCTCAAAATTAACCCCTTTCTCTAATTTTTTGGACACGCATAGTAACAAATATCGTACTTAACCTCCCTAAGGATAGTCACTATGTTCCGTTAACTGGTCCTGTAGCTATCATAACTTTATAAATTCATTGCTAAATTTTACTTTCAAGTTAAACATATTCTTGTGAAATTGTTTGCGTTATTTGGCTAAATCGGTTACTTTCCATTGTGCAGTCTAGAGTAATTACACAGTTAAGCTTTGTGAAAACCGGGTTTGAGAAGGTATAACACTGTCGAACATAACTGAGTGAACATCTCGCGTTAGTGAATAGCCTCTGGGGACTTAGTTATCTGACGTCACAGTTTCCTCGGCTAAAGTGGTGTACGTTATGTATACAGCTGCTGCAAAATGTCAGTGCGTCACGGTTTTCTTTGCTAGACGATACTGTCGACGAGGAGTGTGTGTCCATGAGGATAATCTGACTCAGTCCAACGCTGGATACGTAATATCTGTCTGGTATCTTGTAAAGAATGTCACAGCGAAACCTCTATTAATAAAGACCTGTGCTTAAACAGCAACGCTGGATTATGAAATTTAGCTTTCATTAAGAAATTCACGTCTTGTGAACACCTGTGGCTAATACACATTTACATGATGCCAAAAATGTTCATTATAAAGACGTTTCGCCGCATGACCATTTCCATTGATGAATGGAGATGATTAGATTTTAGTGACATTTGATCCTGACGCCACAGCTGAAGTCATAATGTAACATTGTCTTTTACATTTAACGCTATTTTAAGTTGCAGCCTATGGAGTTGGTTTTATAGTTCACTTATTTATCCAGTTGTTCGATCTTCTATGTTCCGAAAGTCATGTTTCAAGTACACAATATAAAAACAGGTTGTGATGATAAATTCAAGAATTAATGCAGAAGGTTTTTTAGGTCATCTGTCAACAGGACATGCCATTGGCCGACGGATGTGCGGTGAGACTGAGAGACAGGTAAAAAATGATCAAGAATGTATCATTATCTTTGTAGTGGATAAATAAGAGATGCTTTACTTGAATTTATGTGAATAATTCAACTTCAATAAATGCATGGGTGAATGACATCCTAAAACTTTTCGTTTCGGCAGTGGGTCGGGTGTAGGGAGTTGTTTGGAATAAATAAATTAGAGACACGAATTGTAGTTTTATTTGATTGTCTCCCCGACCAGCCAGATCAATTTCAAATTTGATCTGTTTATTCGTTAGTTGGGTCGGACGGCTTTATCAAATTTGGACGCATGTTACGTTATTAGGGCAACCGTGTGACGTCATTACGTAAAGGTTGTTCTGACCTGCAACTGTTCGTTAGCAGGTCAGAAAGATTCTCTCACATTTTGTCTCGAGTAGAAGGGACGAGTGCGGCCTATGACGTCATATAAAATATGTATATATGTTGTGAACAACATATGGTGTGCAAAATACTTCGATAACGGAAAGTAGTATTGACTTGAAGTTTTATGTGGGTATTCCATGTGTCGGTCGGACGGCTTATCAATTTGATGCAGCGACATTAAGAAAGACGTATGACGTCGTTTCTCAGCCGTTAAACGTAGAAGAAAGTTGAAAGTTTTTTCTTGGAAGTTCTGAAAGATTCTGTCGACTTTTGTCGCGATGAGAATGAACGAAATTGGCACAGCAAGTCACCCTGTAAAATGTGCAAATAATTATTTACCTCGACGAAGGGGAGACATACAGTGTTTGCACGTTGTGTATATGTGTGTATGTACGTGTGTGACTCAGTCTGGTGTGAACAAAAGGTTGTGTGCAAGATATCTTGAGAACGAAAAATTGGATAGATTTCAAACTTGATGTCAGTATTCCTTGTGTGAGTCTACCGGTTCCTTCCACTTTTGACGCATATCACGTTATTAGAGAGGCGTATGATATCACTACGTAGACATTTTGTGCGCAAAATTTCTCAGCTGCCGAATATTGGAGAAAGTTTGAACCTCATGAGATTGTTGCTTGGAAAGTCTGAGAGATTCTGTCAATTTTTTACGAGAACAGCAAAAGAGTGAGATGTATGAGGCCATCGCATATGTATATATTTGGAGCAAGATCTTGTGTGGAAAATATCTCTCTGAGGAAAAGTCGTATCGACTTGAAATTTTGCATGGCTATTCCTTGCGTCCGTCGAACGGTTGCTTCAGCTTTTAACAAATGTAGCAAAGCTAAAAAAGGCGTATGATGTCATTACGTTAAAATATGTATTAAACGTTTCTTAGCCGATGAACATGGAAGGAAGCTGAAACATAGACGGGTGGATTTGCTGGTAGGTGCGAAAGATTCTTTTAACTTTTAACCCGAGTACAACGAACGAGTGAGGCGTATGAGGCGTATGGCGTCAACACGTAAAGTATGTATATATTTTGAACAAGATCTTGTGTGGAAAATATGTGGATAAGGGAAAGTCATTTCGACTTTAAATTTTATATGGATATAACTTGGGCCAGTCAAGCGGTTCTTTCAATTTTTAACGGCAGTAGCAAAATTAAGAAAGCCCTATGAGGTCATTACGTCAAAATCTTGTACGTAAGATTTTTCAGCCGGTGAACATAGGAACAAGCTGAGTGTTGTTGGGTTTTCTTTGTTAGGTCCGAAAGATCCTGTCAAATTTATAGCGAGTACAAGTAACGAGTGCGGCATCTAAAGTCAGCATGTAATATATGCGTGTAATTGGCCAAGATTTTGTCTGAAAAATATCACACTGAGGGAAAGTTTTCTCGATTTGAATTTTATATGGGTATTTCTTGGGTCTGTCGGGCGGTTCTGTCAAGTTTGGACGGATTAACAAATTAACAAATGCGTATGCCGCCATAACGTTAAAATCTGCAATTAACATTTTTGTGCGTTACTCATTAGCAGCCATTACGTAACTTGTCATTCCGTCAGGGATCAATGTCAGTTGTGGGGGATTATGAACTGATTATGTTCCCTCTCTTCCACCGAGATGAGTCAGGTATTGCCCAGTTATGAAGAATGCTATCTAGTGCTTTGTGACACATAGAAATGTACGAAGAGAAGTTAATATATAACTAGACTGGCCAGCGTTTTTGTTAAAACAAAACGGATATGTCTACCCCGCCCCCAATCAGTCACGTGAAAAAAATTTCTTGCTTAAAAGTACAACATTGGCAAGCCAAAATTTTTTTTAAAATTGCCAAAAACTACATTTTTAGAGAAAATGAAGAAAAACTTTACAGTAAACATTTGTAGTATATGCAGGTTCTTCTTGCCACGTTTCAGCCCAATCCAACAAACTATTTCGGAGATATCGCAACAATATGGCCAAAAAACTTAAAAATCAGAAATTAAAAAATTCGCCAAAAATACAATTCCAACGAAATGAAGAAAAACTTTGCAGTATACATTTGCGCTATATGTGTGTTCTTCTTGCGACGTCTGAGCCTTATCCAACCAAATGTTTTGGAGATTTAGCCTGCCAAAGTGAAAAATTGCACAAAACCTCCCCTATGTTCAAAAATTTGCCAAAAATAGAATTTTTGAAGGAACGAAAAAAAACAAACAAAAAACACGGGCATCAGCTAGACATGTACTCCAATATGTATGTATGTTTTGAAAAAAAATCGAGTCATTAATTTCATAAGAACTCATTGCGGACAGACTGACGGACGGCAAGAGAGACGGACGGACGGATGGACACACCAACTGCTATATATATCTAACTTAGGGGGAGACATATAATTACTATAACTACACTTAGTGTACAGACCGTTACTATAACAGTGGGTAAAAGGGTTGCCGTTGCGTTAAGAGTCGTATCTACATAAGATGGCCGGTGGCGGGTTGGGGTTGATGGTAAGCAAAAAAGCCCCTTCCATATACGGATAAAAAGAGTGAGATAAAACATATTTGTAGCGACCATCTTCAAGACAAGGATAAAAAGATTTAAAGTGAAACCTGTTTGTCGTGACCCCTTGTAGATTCAGATAAGAAGACGTACGTTATATCCTGTATGTATTCACCAACTTCCAGACCCGGGCAAAAAAATGTTTAATAACATCTTTGATTCATTTTATAATGTAATAAACACTTGGAGTACACTACGAATATATATCATTTTTCAGAGTCCCTACTTCTGTAGGCAAAATAGAAGGTTTTTTTTGTTATTTGTGTGTAATGAGAATAATGATGTGCTTGGATATTTAGCAAAAGATATAATTTCAGGAACAAAAAAGGTGTAGGTGTAGGTGTAAGACGCGACAACAAACTGGAATACACGTTTTGAAACATGAATTTGGAGACATATAGGGTCTATTAGAATAGGAGGAATGGGGAATATTAGTACGATGGTGTATGTAAGTTATAAAAAGTGTGCAATTCGGTGGGAATGAACAGTAGCACTCATGAACAATATTTTTCATCAATTGCATAAAGTAATACGCACGTGGAGTACACTGGTGCGCATGTGGCATTTTCCAGCGTCCCTACTCATCTAGACTAATTAATTTTAATGAATTACTTGAATATTTATTAAAAGATGTGATTTCACGGAAAAAATAAAAGTTGTATGACAAAATAACCACTTGGAGTACATATATCAATTATTTCTTAAGTTAGATGTAGTACAAGAAAATAGTTGCATTTAAAATTACTCTTATGACAAGACAAAGAGGGCAGGATGTGGAAAATGATTAAAATTGATAGAAAATATCGATGCTCTCCGATTAAGATACAGTAACAACAAGGAACACACTTCTTAATATATGCGATAAGCACATGGAGTACACTGATGCGTATATAGCATTTTTTCAGAGTCCCTACTCATAAATGCTAAACAGAAAGGTTTATTGTTATTTGTGCATATTGAAGATAATGATGTGCATGCATATTTGAAAAAAATTGTAATTTCACGGACAAAATAAAAGTTGCATTTCAAAATAACCACTTGGAGTACATATGCCAATTATATCTATGTTGACTACGAGGTTGTCAATTTGCATGAAGTACGAGTAAACGATAGGATTTGAAATGACTGTTATGACAAGACAAGGAGTATATAATGTAGAAAAATATATAAAATTGATAGAATGTAGCGATGCCCTATTTTTAAGACAAGACATCAACTTGGAAAACACATATTGAAACATGAATTTCTCGGACATATAAAGTCACTTAAAATAGGATGGATGAGAGCATTAGTGCAATTGGGTAGTTAACTGGCAGAAAGTGTGTGAATTGGTCCGAATGAAAAAAATTGGAGCAAAGAACACTTTTTTGTCATTCATTTTATAATAATCACTTCGAGTACAGTGATACTTATATGGCATTTGAAAAGTCCATACTCATGTTGGCTCGATTGAATGGGTATTTTGTTGTTTCTGGGTATTTAGAATTATTCTGTGCTTAGATATTCATGATATGATTTTACGGACAAAAAAAACAAGTTGTATAACATAATAACCACTAAAGTACATAAGTGAATTATCTGTATGTGTTTTACGAGACTCTCAACTTGCATCCAGTAGAAGAAAACAATGGTATTTGAAATAGTTGTTATGACAAAAAAGGAGGGTATGATGTAGAAAATGAATAAAATTTATAGAAAGTAGTTATTTTTCAGTTTTAGGCCCGACAGCAAACTGAAATACACATGTAGGTTACAATAGGAGGGATGAGAATATTAGTAACTGCAACTAGTAACTGTAACTAGTAGAAAGTGTCTTAATTGGCTGGAATAAAAAAACAGAAGACATGAACAATATTTTTTATTTATTTTATAATGAAATAACCACTTGGAGCACACATGCTCATATGGTATTTGCCATTCCCTGCTCCTGTAGGATAAATTGAAAGGAATTTTTTGCTATTCGTGGTATAACTTGTTTCGGGATGTATCCTTCAGGCGCAGAAAATGGGTTCACGGTATCCTTTAGGTGGTTTGCAAAAAGATACAGAGTTTTACGAAAAGTGTAAAAGTTGAATGCGGTTGAAAGTGAAAAAAGTTTGCTCTCGATTTTATGTAATAAAAACAAGTACCAAAATTAATGGATGTCGTCATTTTAAGTTTGTTTCTTTCCTTACTATGTCACAACGTTTTGGGTCGAGATTCTATCTGGAATCTATTGATAAATGCGGTAAGTTTTGATAAACGTGAGCGATAATATAAGGTCATAATATTTCCGCAGCACAGCAAATTGACACTTTAAAATCTGCAGAGAAGTTTTGACGTTTCGACTGCAATGTGTTGCTTTATAGTATAAAAGAGGTATGGAAATCGCTGAGTATTAACGAAATCAAACTTGACTATAAGCATAGTTGATTATAGGCTATAACGCTTGTAGTAACGTGCACATAAGTCGAACTGTTAGCTGCAAAAGATTATCATGACTTATAATAAGAAAACCATAATGAATTAGATGGCTTCTAGTTTATAAATAAATCGGAAATATTGGGTGAAAACGCTGTTTTCACATTAAAAGAATATATTTTCAGTTTTGCAAATTACAATGTGCTGTTCAATTTCATGTTCCTCTGCATACAAGTGATTGATTAGACCACTTGTAGGGCTTATTACATTTTGAAGCGCATTTTGTACATGCATACATTTTGTATACGAAGGTAAATAAATTTTTGTTTTTCTTTATCATTTCTTTATACTGTAACCCAGAGCATTTGCTGTCGAAACAACCATTGGAAATTCGTGAAAGCAGAAACTATCGTACCCACTCAAGGCTTCCAGAAAATAAATGGGCCAACCTTAACAGACCAGGACATAATGTTAATTTTTCGACTCTGGGTCTCTCGGTATCCTGTGCTCTGAAATGAGGGATTCTCAGGCATTATCGGAGTTGTCCGACATATATTTGACTTGATTGAAATAATTTCACTGCAATAAAGATAAACCTTTATTGATACCGTTTACAGTGTAAACTAAAATACAACTTAACATAGCATCGATATCTGCAACGTAGTCCGGTCTTTCTCTCAACGGCGTGTGCTTGTAAACAAAATATTAGTGGTACGCGTCGAGCGAGATTATTTAAATCCGCCCCCCCCATATCACTGCTTTTTCAGTTGTTAATTGAACAAACCTCGGAGTGGAAAAAGCTGAAAACTGGCGTTTTGCTACTGATCGCTCAAGAACTGAAGAATTGAACTTGAAGACAGTTATCTGAACATTTGAAAATTGAGGACAGTTGTCACAGATTTTGTGAAATGTAAATGTTTTTGTATTACAAGAGAGTGTTAAGAATATTCAATTAACTGTTAAAAGGTGGTGCTTTTGGATATTTTGTCGGTATTTTTTTTCAGTTTGATTTAAATTTAAAACATAAAAAAAATCAGATTTAAACAACAACAAAAAAAAATCAAAAATCATAATTTTTTTTTTAATCTGATTTTTTTCCAGCCCTGCCGTTAACTCTATGCCATGAAGACTTATCTTTACCGCTTAAAAATTGTGATCTTTTATGGGGAATTTCGATTTCAACCAATTCTTCGTACATATTCTGGGAAGCAATGTATATTGCAGAATGAAAGGGGAAATAGAACGCTGTTTCGAAACGGTCATTTCACAATCAAGCAATTTTCATAAAAGCCGCGACTTGCTGTTTCATAACACATTTTAATGAACAATTATATTTTAAGGAAGACACTTTATAAATATTTGAGTTTTTGCAGTAGCTATAGCGATTGAAGCAGTAATGACAACAATCATGTCTTTATAAAAATACTTTGTAAATATTTTGCTGGTGATTTACACGGAAACGAGATGCAGTTGAAATTCAGTGTATTCCTAAATATATGGTAGTTGTTATTTGTTTGGATTTTCAGAAGAATAATGGCATGTTCTTCAGTTTGCCGAACTACTTGTACAGCGAGTCTTTTGTGTCTGTCACAGGTATTACATTCGAAAAATATCTATCTGAGGTGGAAGTTGAATTATACGTATAAACTATGTTTGTGTGCAGTTAATGTTACAGAACTTTCGATCCTTACGAACTCTCCACCAACTGATGCCACCGACCAAATGTATCCTAGCGTGGGGCGTTCACTGTATCTGGGGTTGTTGATGATGTAAAGATGTTTGTTATCGTGAAGAGCATTTGCTGACTTTGAGACTGTTCCATTTTCTAGTACTTTGCGATTCTGCTGACGAAGATTTAGTTATTTACCCAGTGTGGATTTTACAAGAAGTAGAATGTATGCAGGATATGTACAACAACAAAGAAGTGGTGCGGCAAAAACCTTTATCAAGCAGTTTCATTTTATTGAAAGATGATATTAATAACTTATTATTGCTACACGTACAACCTTGGGGGTCAAAAAATGTGATAATGCTAACAGTAATAGTGATTATTACAATTCGTGTATTTTAGTATTAAATGGATATTTACACAGTTGGCAAGTTTTCTGAAGTTCTCTAATTTACTTTAATACGTTTTCCACGCCAAAATAGTTATCATTTCAGGAAGAAAAACAGGCCTCGGATTGTAATGATTTAAATCTTAAGGGTACTCTACAGAGCACCTAAAACTTGTGAATTTTCTGTAATGCGTATGAATCAGTATGCTTTTAATGTGTTAACATATTGTTTTCTTTCAGTCACAAAGCACCGTCATGGGAATGATTCCAAGCAGAGATACTCTAGCGACGTCGCCAGTATACAACCTAAAGAACTACAGCGACGTTTTCAAAACACATAAGGATGTGCAGTACAAAGAAGTGGTTTTTCAAATAAGCTCTCTGCAAGCCCTGAAATGTGGACAAGACCATTTCGTGAAATTAAAGGTACATGATCTCTACTTACATAATTAAAGATGTTTCATATGTGTGGCTTATATAATATTTTATAACCTGTAACTCATTTTATGATGTATAATCTACCAGTTGACACAGAAAGCATTGAAAATGTGCTGTTTATAATTCCAAAATCAGCAAAAATTTAGCGTGCGGCAGCCAATAATAATTATAAGATGTTATGTTGGTTCATGGTAGGATGAATCAGATGAGCCGATTTATCAAGCACAGATACCGGTTGGTGAACACGTAAGTTACCCCTTCACTGTACTGTGCGTCTTGCATCGTGACACAACAGATGCTGTTTCTGAACTTTACAGGAGAAAATAAGTAACAAATAATAGAATTTATTCACCCTTTACCTTTACCTTCTAGAGCAGAATTTGCGATATCATCCATTCAGCAGCCTTAGGACACCCCAACCCGATCCTCTTTCTGCGTTCCGACTTAATGAATGACCCCTGAATTTAAGGTTGAAATATAGATAAAAAGTACGGCATGTCTTACCCAATACCTGTTTCTTTTCTGTGTATTTCATACAATAATCAAATTAACATTTCAGTACTGTTGCTAGAGATTAGAATGTTTCATTTTTAGGGTGCTTCTGAAAGTACGCATTGCTGGAAAAGACCAAGGCAGAAACAGGGCAATTCCACGAAGGTAACAGCGGCATCGTACCACAAGTCTTCAGTTGCCGTGTTTTTTCTATTTTCGTCTGGCTTAAAATTGTCGACGGAAAAAAATAATTCTTAATGCAACATTGAATACTCTGACTATGTCAGTGAAGTAATCTGTGAAAACGAAAAAATTAAAAATAAAACGGAATACAATAATTTCATATCTAAAAATTATATTTCTTGACACTGTCATTGGTTTAGTTAGCGAACTCTTTTAATCTGACTAGTATCAGAAAATCAGGATTTTAACTGACGAGTAAAATTTGAATAAATTTTGCAGAGATGCAAATGTTTTTGGATAGATAGTTATTTAAGATAATACAGTTGTATGGAAGCCAATAGAGCGGAATGTCACTTTCAGTACAAGCACCGTGTGACGACAACGTGGGCTGACGGCATGTATCACTTCCTGTTCTCCATCGCCGCTTCTCAGCAAAATGCCAGCTACACCGCTCGAGGTAAAACCTTCAGGGGGGAGGGAGGGGGGGGGGTGGGGGTTGTTGATGTCTTCTTTGCTCCGTGATGCCAGTTGCTTTCGGGTGGCGTATTGGGTTTTATTAAGTGCTTGCCCTCTAGTGCGGTGTAAGCGTTGTGACACTAATAGACACCAAGTGCCATGGATTCTCCCGCCCCCCCCCCTCCCCACCCATTCTCAGTATCTGCAGACGTATTAAAGGGAGCTCGGTTCTAATAGCCTTAAAATAGCAGTTGCCTTGGAATTAAAAGAGTGTACTCTTTTCATGAGTTGGATTGGTACGTGTGACTTGGGAGTATGCACTATTGCACGTGAGGCTTAGTATTATGCACTAGTACACGTGAGGCTTAGTATTATGCACTAGTACACGTAAGGGTGAAGGCTGTGGAAAACCATGAAGTCTGATACTTGATATTTTAAGTATTCGCTGCACACTGAGGCGTTGTTGTTTCAGTATATGTGGAGATGAGAAGTGAGTACGGGTACTTAACCGCCATCAACTGGCCGCTGCTACCTGTAAGTACAATGTTTTGTTTACCAGTTGTTTCGTTGAAAATCGCTAAAAATGTTGAGGCCTGGATAGTTTGCCATTTAGTTTGAATGTGAAAATGAATGCGGAAACAATTGTTTGTGGTACTGTAGTGCGGCGTCTATCAACCATGTAGTGTAAGCCTTGATTTTTGCGACATTGTGGTTTTTGGATGTCAACGTTTGTATCGCTTTTCACCCTGCATGACAGTGATGTGATGCCGAGGATGTACTTTGAAGTATTGTTTTTCTGTCTACAGCATTGTAGTGTGACGTCAGGCGTTGTACTTTTAAGTATTACTTTCCTCCCTACAGTACAGCGGTGTGATGTCAGTGATGTACCTTATCGCGGGTACTGTCTGGGTGTGCCTGTGGCTGAAAACGACATTACACACGGAGAAACTACACATATTTATTGGTGCTGTAGCTGTAGCAGGTAACATGCTCCCGGTACTTTATACTTGATATACTCTGTGAGTACTCTGTAAGTACTCTCTCGTTAATTCTCAGACTGTTTTTATATTTTGTCCACACCATAGGTTTCCTTCGTTGATTACGCATTATGCTTTTCATAAGGAATGCACAGTGTTGTAAATGAAAACACAGAATCAAATCTATTGTTCACATCATGTCTGACATCTTACCGACATTTTTGTAGGTTCAGTGACTAACACATTGATGTTCGTGAATATGGCCTCAACTAATTCTACTGGAACGGCAGGTACAAAGATATTTATTTACACGGGTGTTTTTTAATTCAGTAGCTGGAGCAATGTGCTTAAATTGTTTAATTTGCGTGGGAGCCACAGCCCCAATAAAAGAAATGCAGAATTAAGTGGAAAGAAGCGTAATTCCAGTTTTTACAAAACTAACTGAAATATCTGTGATAGCGATATATGACTTAAGGTGACAAGCCCAATGAAAAAAAAAAAACAAAACCTTAAGAAAACTGTGTGACTGTGAACAAAAAGTGCTGTTATGCGAACTCAGCATGCCTGTAACAAGCTGTAATGTGTCCCCCTCCCCCTCCTCCTTTTTGGTGTTTAGTTGCTGGAATGAGCTGGGTGTCGCGTGTGTGTGCAAGCTTACAGAGTTGTCTGACGTCAGCTTTGCTGATGGTTGCCAGCACTGGCTATGGCATAACGAGGTGTGTATATCTGTGGCGGGATCTGAATGCTGCATTCTTATTGGTCGAAATATACCTCCATGACAGGGCCACGTAAAACGCAGGATTGAAATGGTCGGAACGTCCAAGGTATTTTTAATATTTCGATATTCTGGTATTTGTGGTATTATTTTCTAGTGCTAGGTCATATATACAACCAATTTTGTCTATATTCTGCGCGTGTCACAAAAAGGTGTTGACTTGCTGTTTGGTGATTATGGTGTGCTGTACTTACTAGGCCAAGCCTGCACCATCGGCTGGTAGTTGGCATGTGGGTGCTCACTGGGGTTGCCATAGTTACGCGAGAAGCGGTTGTTGTTGTGCAGGATGAGAACCTGAAGGTAGGCGCTTGACAACGGTTTGCCAATTACCCCCCTCCCCCGCTTCCCTTCCTCCCCACCTCCCTACTCCCATCCATCTCGTGTACAAGCATGTCTGATGTTTGTCCTTGCAATTTTATCCTGTGCGTCGCTTCGTAGAATTAACAAGGCGGGTTGAGATTATAATATAACCGTTCTTTGGGTATCCTCTTGCTTGTAGTAAACCTTTTTTTCATCCGCTCATCTTGACTGGTAGTAAACTGCAAGTTCGGACAATAAATAATAAAGGAATTAACCGCCTCCTGTTCCCCCCCCCCCTAAAAATGTGATATTCCTATGTGTTTGTGAAATATTCAAAACAATTTGGGTGATATGCTAAGAGAAAGAAGTTAATTGAAAAAAAAAAACACATCAAATCGCTTAATGTGTGGAATGAACTATGGAGATAGTGTCACGACCTGGTTAAAATGTGACGTGGAAGAGAAAGTATTTGATATGTTTTAATATTGTTTAATTGTAGATCAAGTACAACTATCCAGTAGCGGACATGATTGTGTCTGGCCTGTACGCCTTCGCAATGCTCTTCATCGCAGCTTTTGTATCCTTTGTTTTGCGTCACATAATTTCATAAAAAAAAAAGTAGTTAACACTTGACAAGCCTTTGGCTTGCAAGAGTTATATGAATTTGTGCGAGCAAAATTCGTCCTTTTTTTTTCTTCTTGACACTTTTTCCGATTTTTTGTGTCTTCTTCTCTGACACTATGGGCCCTATGACCATGAAACCTGGGACTTATGAAGAGCTTGATCTGAACATGTGCATGTCACTTTTTATTTTCGTCTTTGATTTTGTTTTCTTTGTTAAAACGCCATGTGAAAAGAGTGTATTTTTTGCAAATAAGTGCGTAGCATTTAACGACAGCACAGAACAGACATTTGTTCAGTGAGCTTTGTGCGAGCTCTCACTGCGTAAATAGATAACAAGGCGTATGCCTGATCAGTCAATAAAACTTTAAGTCAACAACAACCAACCACTACTCGGCTTATAAGACGTATTCAAGCTGTGTTGTTTGCAATATATTATTCAAGAAATAACCCATTGAAGGAAGCATTTTGCGTTTTAATTTTTGTCAAGTGTTTAACATTTCGCTAGCGGAATGAGCTTCTAGTTTGTGAAATAGGGTTCTGGGTTACCGTCTTACAGAACTCAGCTTATCGAGAGCGGCGCAGCGGTATAACAGTTATAATAGTTAGAACCCACAGAGAGGAGACATTGCCTAAGAAATCTGCTTGGATTGACAAGCATTTTCTCCATTAGTTCCCTTTATTTGCGGTTTGTTTTCAGCGCCTTAACCGACATGCAATCAGATCATGGTGGCGTCTGTTATGACATTCCTGCATTTGTGGAAGCGACGTCACTCGCAGCAAGTCGTTCTCTTCTGTCTCTTTATGGTCGCCTGTGTCATTGGCTTTGTCGGTCAGTTCACAGTAATGTACCCCCACCCCCCCCTCTCTCCCCCCGCCCTCACCCCGAAGCGACGTGACTCGCAGCAAGTCGTTCTCTTCTGTTCTTTATGGTCGCATGTGTTATCGGCTTTATCGGTCAGTTCACAGTAATGTACCCCCTCCCCCCCCCCCCCCATTATGTCGAACTCCAGTATTTCTGCGTCCCAGCTGTCTTTTCTTACATCCCGATTTTTTCTCTCATTCGAACCCTCGTTGCGTGTAACCTCTTAGTCTTATGTCAGGGTAAAACTGCCGGTCCAAGTTATTTAGAGCTTCTGTTCTTTTGTTGAGCATCGTTCTCAGTTAAACCTTTCTCTCTGATGTTCTTTTTTTTTTTTTTTGTTAAATCGCAAACAACTTCAAATAAGTGGGAGCTGTCATATTGATGCTATAAAACCGCCATGTTTATGTGTATAATATATGAAGGTGTCTGTGATGTTTGTAGCCGAGGTGGTGATGGTAGCCATTTCCTACGGCTGGTTCTCATCTTGTCGAAAGGTAAAGGCATCCAATATCCGATTTCTGTTTGTGTGAGACTTTAGACTGATGTGGAGTCTTTCTATGTGTTTATTTCAAGGGTGTTCCTCTCAAAGGCTGGTATGACTTTTCAGGCCCATTTAAGTATTTAAGTATTGTGTACTGATACCTAGGGATGTGTACTGCAAGCAAACATCCCCTCCCCTGAACTCAGTTTTTATTTGTTCTAGCTTATTTCAGTAAAATGCAACTCAAGTAGTCCTTCTGGCGAGTGAGAGATAATGAGCTAACTTAAGGTCAGAGCACAATGTCCCTGGGCATTTATCGGTGAACGACTTTTGTTGATTTGCTGCAGAACTGGAAAATGGAGTGGTTACTGGCTAATTTCGGCAGCGTGGAGACCCTTGTCCTGCTCGCGGTGCTCATGTGGCTGTGGAAGCCTGTGGACAGGGCACAGAGGTAAGCCTGTGGCGGGATGGGCGAGGGGCGCAGAGGTGAGCTTGTGGTGGGATGGGCGAGGGGCGCAGAGGTGAGCTTGTGGTGGGATGGGCGAGGGGCACAGAGGTGAGCCTGTGGCGGGATGGGCGAGGGGCGCAGAGGTGAGCTTGTGGTGGGATGGGCGAGGGGCGCAGAGGTGAGCTTGTGGTGGGATGGGCGAGGGGCGCAGAGGTGAGCCTGTGGCGGGATGGCCGAGGGGGCATAAGGGTGAGCCTGTGGCGGGATGGGCGAGGGGCGCAGAGGTGAGCTTGTTGTGGGATGGGCGAGGGGCGCAGAGGTGAGCTTGTAGTGGGATGGCATGAAGGTGGGTTGGGGTTGGATGAAGGTGCAATGGTGAGCCTGTGGCGGGAATATCCGAGTGGGCACAAGGGTGAACCTGTGACGGGATGGGCTAGGGGGCACAGAGGGGAGCCTGTGGTGGGATGGCCGAGAGGGCACAGAGGTGAGCCTGTGATGGGATGGCCGAGGGGGCGCAGAGGTGAGCCTGTGGCGGGATGGCTGAGATGGCACAGAGGTGAGCCTGTGACGTGATACCCGAGGGGGCGAAGAGGTGAGCCTGTGACGGGATGGCCGAGGGGGCACAAGGGTGAGCCTGTGGCGGAATTTACGGATATTTCTGAAAATACTATTACAGCTGTGCGCTTATTTTATTCGATTATTTATTCATTTATATTTTTTGAGGGGCAAAAATTGACAATTTTTCCATTTTTGAGAAAATACTATTGCAGCTTTGGACTTTGGTATGTTTTTACGCGCCTTTTTCACCAAGTATTCCACGGTTTTGGTATGTTTTTACGCGCCTTTCTCACCAGGTATTCCACGGTTTTGGTATGTTTTTACGCGCCTTTTACACCAAGTAGTCCACGGCTTTGGTTTCTGTCTTCCACAAAGAATTGGCTTGTTCTCGATTCTTCAGTGAATTTTCCGCGTTTCTACATACAGTTCACGGCCATTCCTCTACCCTCAAGTGATTGTAGAAATCTTGTACCCTTACTACCCTAGATAACAATATGCTTCGCAAACTGTATTTGTTTTCTTTTTCCCGAAGTGTTATGTAAATAGAAAAGAATTCTCTACTATACATTGAGAGCTTGTGTTTTTTTTCTTTAGCTATGCCTTCTTTCCACTGAACACGGAAGAAGCCCATGGGGGAGAAGACAGCAATGAGGAACTGGACGAGACGGCCGGAAATGAGAAGACGCCGCTGGGGAAGGGGTTCGAATTAATGACACTTTTCTGTAGTCTTCTGGTTATTCTTTGATTCATAGTGTATATAGTTTTCTTTGTATGTACTATGAAGCAAATTGCAGCATTTTCTTCTGGAAAAGACCTGTTATGGAATAATTAAAGTTATCTTATAGCAAAATATTTGGGTAGTGATTGGGTGGAAGGGATATTTCAGATAAGTTTAATTGAGATCGAATAGTATTTCACTGAAGTTTGTCGTGTCTGTTTTTTTTCATGTTCAGAGATATGCTGTCCAGTACGCTGTAGAATAGTGACGTGAGCTACAGAAAGCTTCATCAGCTCCCGCGGTCATCTCGTGCTGCTTCGCAAATAGCCATATCGATACCCTAAAAGTGAAACCACAGTGCTGTGCAAGAACTGAACTCGTTTTATCTAATGTCGCTCTATTGATGAAGACATGTTGATGACGTCATTTCCGGTGACGTCAGAATGTTGGTGCTTTGTGAGCTTCTACTTAATCAAGCTTCAGACATTTCAGTTTCGCCAGAGGTTAAGGGGTTTCTTTCTGAATGAAAATAGCTTTATATTCTTCAGCACATTCCAATGGTTAAGATTCATTATATTCCACGGAATTGTGATATTTATCACCTGTACTTCATGCTATGCACTTTTGTTATTATTATTTTTACTGATGATTTCAGTGATCTGCCAAAAACGGGGCAAGAATACTCAGTTCTGTGTAGAATCTGAATATTTATTTTTGTTATATAATCATTTATCTACGTCTATATTTGTATTAATTTATAATTATTAGTTAATAAATTGCTTAAAAAGTATACGCAACGTTATCATTGTATGATTATGGGGGCTCGGTGGAGATATGGTTACTTTTTTCGAATAGTAGCATCCTTAGTGAAACTATTGAACAAATCCTTTAGTATCGCTCACTGCCAACTGATTGACCTGCTGCGATAATACACTATGTACGCAGACGATGCGAACGTGCTATATTCGTCGTTAATACGGAGCATATTTCTAATCGAAATGTGCAGTTGTCAAACTTACTTGTAATAGAATTCAGGTGCTAATGCAGTTACATTGAAGATAAACAACATGCTTCTATGTAATTGTTTTATTATGCTTCAGTTTTGTTAAAAAGTACAATTCCGTAAAGACCGTCACAACTTCAACCTTGCGACTAAAACCACACATTTCATATCTTGCCAGTAACATATCGAGACCTGCGCACGCAGGCTCGTTCTCCACACATGTTCAACTGCCTATCAAATGTCTCTTCCGTATATGTGCCGACAGTCCTTGAATTATCGCCCACTCGCATTTGTAGGGTGGAACAAAATGAATCTGAGCGATAATCAATGAGCACACCGTCTAAAATCGGGAACTACTTTCAATGCAAACCCAGCCGCCTCCTGACTTTCGTGAAGCGATCGCGACCGGATACTCAGTGGACAGTTGATGTATTACTACGCATATCCTCTTTCTGTCCCTGCTTCACACATTTACGCGCTGGAAAATAGTTTGCACAGTTTCCATTTGCTCACTATGTACTTCCACACCAGTAAATCCATCCAATATTTTTCAGCTTAAAAAACAGTTAAAATAAGTTTCTACAATCGGCGTTCACAAATCTGTACAGTCTGAACCAAAGGGCGACAACGCGGCATCACCTGCATGTGTTCAATAAATAACAAGCAACTATTTGCACAGTGTACCACAATAAACAGAGAGATAAGGGCTGAGATTGCACACATAAATTACCAATATACACGACAGCAGTCTCGATTTTCTAAAACATTTTATACAAGGGGTTCTGCTACACACACTGCTCAAGTTTTTTTCGTATATACTGTAACAAATTAGGACAATTATGGAAGGGCAGGAGGGTAGATCTTGGGGGGTGGGGGGGGGGGTGGGTGGCTGTTCACATGTGCAGATGATGCGTTGGTAAGACAATCGCACTCCCCCAACTCCCAACATTAAAATAAATCATAAATTAGGGTGTATATCCACCATTAGCTATGACAAACATTTACAGAATATTCACAGCACTAAATACGTGACAAAAGGCTGCTTAACTAACATTAATTTATAAAAGCATTTGGTGCGCATTTATTTTTTTATTCACAATTGCTGAGTTTGCACAGTGACACACGCAGGGACACCCAACTACAAAAAATGATCCTAGTCAACACTTATGTACAACAAAGCAACCTTCAAAACAACAGTTTATAAACAAATATGAACAACATATGACAAGAACGTCCTGGGACATTCTGACCAGCCGAGATCTATTCAATCAAGTATCAAAAGGACAGCCCAAAAGTGGCAGAAGCATTTTAAGTCTGATAACTGAAAAGTGTTCACAGGCCCGCATTTGTCCAATCTTTGGCAGATTCTCAAAAAGCTTGTATCACTCCTATAAATTTTGAAACAATCTGAGTAAAATTACCTGTAGGAGAACCATTTCCAAAAACCGGATCCCTAAAACTTTTCAGAGGCCGATATTACGCCAATTTTTTTATCGCCAAAAAAGTTCCGACATGATCAAAAGTGTGGGGAAAGAAGTATTTTGACAACTGACTACCAATAAATTAAAACATGTCCCCCATTCGGCCATTTTTGAGCGGATCGCCAGAAAAGTAAGTTTTTAAGAGAGGATAAAATTTGAAAGGAATCTAATCCAATGAAATTCGACTAGAAATCAAAACTGTAGAAGCATTTAAAAAAATGGCTGACAAAAGATTTTTAATTGCCGTTATCTGCCCAATTTTTTGCGACTGACGTGATAAAAGGAATTACGCCACTGTTTGAAAATGAAGAAAAACAATCCAATCCAAATTTTGTTCAGCCTTAAAAACAGGAAAAGAACGCCAAGAGCGGCAAAGTTAACTAATTCCAGATGCGATTTGCGTGTATTTCTTTCGTAAACAAAATTCATTTTTCAGCCCAGGCTCCTACAGTTCACACGCTTTATACTCGTACGTTAAATGCATTCACTGGTCTGGGATTTTCACAAACAGATCATATACATACCATGCAAACATAAAATATAAACAGGCGCATATCGTTAATCATGCCTCAATCCTACAAACGGAATTCATTTCCTAAATCCTAAACACAAAAAAAAAAAAAAAAAATCACCTTTCAAGACTCAGCCAAAGATACCCTTTCATCACACATAAAATGACATGGAAAAACCTCCTAAAAATACCATCCAATTTCATTTATTTTCCTAAAATTTATCTTTTCATTAAACCACACCAGGAAAAACCCTGCTTATCTTAAATTTCATTCCACTGTTGACACACACACAATAAAATGCATTATCATTTCATGCCCACATGGAGAAATAGGAAATAAAAACTTTCCAACACACAGATATAATTCTTGTCAAATGTATAACAGTCAGACATTTAAAAACATAATGCTGTTTGCTCTTCGTTATAGATAAAAACAAAGACGCTTTGTGACTGTTTTGACGACTTACATTGCTGCCATTACACAACATTTCTCAGTCATCCATACACACTCCTCGTTTTCACCGACTCGGGGTCAGAATTGTCAAACTGTCTAATTTCCTCCTTAAATATCATCACTGAGGGGTGTAGCAAGGAGAAACCCTCCTTCACAGGGGTTTAAAAAAACTAAATGCAACAGTCTTTGTTGTTAGTCTGGCAGTGACGTAATTATTGGGACGGGCAGGGGGTGGGGGAGGGAGTCGGGTGTACTATAACTTCAGCCAGGGATGAGCCTCGAGAGATTCCTTGCTGCGGTCTCCGTAATCGTACAGCAGTTCTTCCCCTACCTAAAAGTACAACACACCTCGGCCAATGAGAAATCATCTCCAGCGCTGTTTACATTTTTTCAAACGGTATGGCTTTTTTTATTATTTATTAAGGTTCAACATCCCAATCTCTCACTTTGTCTAAAATTAAAATTACACAATTGCACTTCAATTTAAATTATAAACATCACATTTTTTATCTTAAAATCAGTTATTTAGAATAGTTCCCCCTTGATATCCGTTTAGAAATAAAATCGCCAGCTTCCACAATGACCCTGTGCGAACAAGAGCTGATACTTACCGAGATATCTTTGATGGCTACGAGTATCAGATAAGGCCTATCTTGGATTCCTATCACTTTGGTGCCACAATTCTGCTCTGTTTTACTGTGGTTAATTAACCGCCCGAGTCGGCCCGATTCCGCAGTGGCATCAACACTGGAAGAGCAAAAACAACAAATAAAAACAAAATGGAAGCACCTATACACTTGACACAACCCCGACTAAATAAAGTGATGGAATCGGCTTTTTTTCTTTTTTTTTTTTAAAAATTATAAGACACATAAACGTAATAAAGATAGGGTTATTCCATGTTTCTTTAGTCCGTTCACACAAAACAGCAAGCATTGTATTTTAGCTTTAAAAAACGGAACATGTAGATCCCCACTCTCCTGTGCGTCGGGGGAGGGGGTTGGGGTACTATCTTAAGAATAGACCCACTGCCTTCTATGCATGTCGTAAGAGACGGCTAATCGGAATTTCTATCTTTCTAGCTCTTCTTTTACTACTTCTTCTTTCGTCTTTCTTTGTTTCCCACTTACTTCTTTAGCACGTGTGCTCTAATCTAATCTAATCTAATCCTGATTGCTGAGCGGAACATTTAACATCAAACAAACAACTTTTAGAGGTATCTATTTTTTATATATATATTTTTTCATATCCCCCCAGGTAAGTGAGAATGACGATGTAGAATTGGTACTCACCAGTAGCACTTGTTGTTGTACTTGAAGTAATACATGTAGCAGCCTACATCCGGGCAGGCGGCGTACTTCCGCTCGCGTAGCTTGGCCTCGTCGACGTCGATCAGGTCGCCGTGGTACTCGACGACGAAGTCGCCACGTGCGAACGGCTTACCGGCGACGATGCCGCGGCCCTTGCCCACCATATTCACCACCTTTAGGAGCACAGGCCAGGACGTGTAACCGATGGGTGGGTAGTTGGGGGGGGGGGGGTTGGGGTGGGGGGGGGGGCGGGGGTGGCGCCCCGTATGCATAGAATGCTGGGAGTCAGTGATACTACTGGTGCCACTGTGATCACACAGGCTTGTGGTACCACTATAGCTAAGAGTACTTTATAAACACAGCACCCGAATTCGTAATACTAAAACACAACTAGTTCAGTGCTGATACTAGTGCCACTGTAATACTGCTTAATACTGCTACTAATACTGATAGTATTTTATGGATATGAGCCCAGACTGCGCAAACAAGAAATGCGAAATACACGAACAATATCATCAAATCGTCATACCGTTTATGCTTATTTTAAGCGTCAAATATATACTTTTTTTATTATTTTAAAGAAAACTACTTTGCTAAAGAAAAATATTTTGCTACGGAAACCGTAGAAAATACACAACAGTTCATGTCTTACATATTGCTTTTTTGTGTATCTGTTTAAACGACCTTACGACAAAAACCCTGACATTTTATTGCGACACTTTCCTCATGCAAAGTACAAACCTTCAAGCCATCATCACAGTTGGATAATACTGCCTGCTCTAAATCCTTTTGCGTCTGTTCCTGGGAAAATAATTAATAACGTTACATTTGTAACACGTCACAAACAGTAAGTCGGTTCGTCACTAATGCAACCTTACTTGGTATATATCAGTCAAAATTCTGAAGCACCCAAAACACAAAGCAGGCGATGAATATATTGCCTCGATGAGGAACAGTTAACACAGTCTCAGGAGGAACAGTGTAACACAATGTTCAGGAGGAACAGCACAACAAAAGCGAAACACAGTCGTCGGGAGGAACAACGTAACGCAGTCGTCGGGAGGAACAGCGCG
Source organism: Protula sp. h YS-2021 (assembly GCA_949752745.1). Taxonomy (NCBI): domain Eukaryota; kingdom Metazoa; phylum Annelida; class Polychaeta; order Sabellida; family Serpulidae; genus Protula; species Protula sp. h YS-2021. The sequence continues at coordinate 14,323,937 of OX457030.1, forward strand.
CCACAGTCTCAGGAGGAACAGCGTAACAAAATCATCAGGAAGAAGAGCGAAACAGTCGTCAGGAGGAACAGCGTAACACAGCCTTCAGCAGGAAGAGCGTAACAAAATCGTCAGGAGGAACAGCGTAATACAGTCATCAAGAAAACTTTAAAAACGTAAAGGTAGCAGATATTGCCTTTGCCAGCGCAAAAAAAGGAAAATCCGTGATTCCCTACCTGGAGTTTTGACTTGGGCACTCTGGTACTTCGACGGACGGGAAAGAAATCTGTCATTAATTTGTTGCCGTGATCTGTTTTCCTGCAAAGTGCACATAAAAAGTATCAAAAAACTGATAGCATACCAATAACAGGATTTCACTTATCCCAATGTACAACACTTTTAACGAGAAAAGTATTTATATATTTTATATTTGAACATATGTAGTGGACATTACACCAAACCAGGATTTCTTGTTGCATTCATGTTAGCTAAACAAACAACCCCCCCCCCCCCACCCTTCGCCAGCTTTATGCACTAGTAACGGTAGAAAACAATCCATTGTAGGCAGCACAGCCACCAACCGGAATTGAAAATACAAAGTGACGGCCACTATTACTTTGACATTAGGTCAAAGTCATAATAACAGCAACGTACACCAAACACTATGATAGGTCATATATATTCCAAATATCACAGAAAACGGATTATCAGGGTGGGACTATCACCCGGCGATGGACGGACGGGCAAAGCCCAAACCTGTAGTCCTGCGAGGCTAAAGCCCCGACTGGGGGGGGGGGGGGGGGGGCTAAAGAGCTACTAAATTCACCCTTTGGCGGGCACAGAGCTGGAGCGCCGCTTGTCCTTGGCCGCCGCCTTTGATGTGGCAGGTTGATTCCGCTTCGGCTCCGCTTTCACGGCGCGTTTCCGCCGGCCAGGCCTCGTCTGTGTGGCCTTCATGCTGCCTGGCTTCGGCGGTTTGCTGCTCACAGCAGAGCTTTCTGTTGCTGGCTTCATAAGTTCTAGGGATCCGAAAATTCCAAATTTTTGCGTTCATTTCTATCCATTTTTAATTTTACTCAAGAACACTATTTTAGTAAAATTAACATAATTTAATGCTCACAATTTAATTTTTGAAAATATTTTATTGCTAAAATGCATATTGGCGTATAGAGTGAACGAGGTGATACATTACAATCACTTTTAGTTTGCAAGATTTTTTCTCTGTGTATTTAAAACGCTTGAAAATAAGTTCAAATTGTAACAGAAACCTACCTTCTTGTTTTTGTTCAGATTTTACTAATTTAGCTTTGCTTGGTTTGGGGCTATCCAAAACTGTATCTGATTGGCTGCGAATAAGACCTCTACTCCCTCCTGATTGGCTGGAATTGTCTTCGTGGTCACTCCCACAAGATGAGTTATCACTTGTTAGGTAACCTGTAGAGATATTTATAACCGTGATGATGTGAATATTAGAATCGACCGTGTAATTAGTTGTTGTTCGACCGCAAATACTACAATGTGTAAAAGATCCATGTATAAATCCCCTTTGACACAATAAAACTTTTGCCGGCGTAATGCAACAATATCAAGGTTCACTGGTGTCGGTAGCGTTATATCAGACACATATCCCAAACTACCGATTGCGGTATTCGCTGGTAAGTTTTTGTGCTGTGACATAATTACCAAGAAATTCAACTTTCCTAGTGTAATTAAGCCCATTTTTCTCCTTTTGTCTCTCTGAAAATGGTTTCCGAAGATCTCGTCAAAACGCGAATAACTACGTACTGGAAATTTTACGCGAGTGTCGGTGGATATTTATTTCGGCGCTGCGTAACATTTTGAGGCAAAAGAGGCCTTAGATGTTGTCTTTTATCGATAATAATTTTACACCGCACATCAACGGTAGCAAAGCAGGTTTTTCCTCAGACAAAAGAAATCAGCGAACTATTCGAAACTGCCAAACTGAAGAGGTCTTTCAAGTTAATTTTGTTTTCCCGTAATATTCTTTCAAATGGAGCTGGAGGGCTGCGGTCTTCGGTCGAACATCCCTATCGTTTTGAAGACAAAGAGTCCCTCGTCCCCAGTTCAGTTTTTTGCACTGACTTAATATTGGCGTTCATTTATATAAGTGTTAGCAATGCAGAAAGTTTTATACTTTTCCAAGTGTATAACTTCGAATAGAATACACGATATGACATTTTCAATATTTGTCCCAACATTGCAAAATGCCAACGATTCAGTTGTATGCATGTTTGAACACACAGTGGCAATGACTGTGTTGTGCTGTACGCCTGTTTGCACAATGCAGTGGCAATGATTGTGTTGTGCTGCTCACCTGTTTGCACAATGCAGTGGCAATGTATAGTGTTGTGCTGCTCACCTGTTTGCACAATGCAGTGGCAATGTATAGTGTTGTGCTGCTCACCTGTTTGCACAATGCAGTGGCCCGGCGTAGTAGTGACTTGTTTGATGTGTGACATGGCGGTGTATTGCTCGTCATTCTCACTACAGGACGGCGTGTCGTACGTGCTGCTTTTCGTCGGTGTGCTATCCGGTGTCAGTAACACTGAGCTTGTGTCTGCATTACAACACATTTTAGCACCTATATGCAATGTCTAATCTTGCGCAAATGAACATTTCAAGAATCTGTAAATACGACTGGATCATGTGTATTGTTTGGCAGAATAAGGAATTGAGGAAAATTGGGTTTTGGTTTGATACCGTTCCAACTCACACGAATTACTTTTTCAATACGCCGACATCTTTATCAAACAACAATCTTTTTTTTAATAACAAAACTGAGTTCACAAACGATTTTTTCAAGATTAAATAAACAAAACAAACCATCTATCTTGTATACGGTGCAGCAGTCGCCATCACGATCCCCTCGCGTGAAAGTATTTTCCATTCTTGTCCTACAATTTCCAGTTGATTCTAACAATAATCATTACGTTTCCTTCGTATCATTACGGATAACAATATTTCACGCCAAACAGAAGACGGCTCTATAATAAAAGTATGTCGCTGAGTCTGCCACTGACATACATTTTAAAAGACAATAACAACTTTTGGTTTTACTTCAATCTCCCAGTGGACAATAAATCAAAATTCAACAAAAGATAAAAGACACAATTTAACGGCGTGTCCGTGTGTTTATATTTGTTCCCCAAATTGTTTGGTTGTTTTGCCCCTCTGCTTCCAGTAGAAACGTCATATCTTTTATTGATTTTTATCGATCAGCATTGGCCGGAATTCTTGTTTCGATTTTTTCCTGCAAAAATGTCTTTAGCGGTTTTATATAGCATTTACATGACACTTATATAATGAAATTATCAATTCATAAGTTTGACACAAGTATAACTGCTTCTGCTGTCAAAATGCAGACGCCGAGGCAGCAGCATTTCAGACACTCAACCAGAATTTCGGTCAGACAACATTTAATATTCAAGCAAGGGGTAAAATAAGACACAACAGTCGTGTTTTCTTTCTTTCTTTTTTAGGCTACATGTCTTTTTATCTGGAGAACTCTTTTGAAACGAGAAGCATGAATCCGCCGGGGTTTTGGCAAAATTTTAAAGTAAGTTTTTAACTATTTTCCCTTTTTGTTAATTTCTGCCGTACTTCCAAAATCCCTTGTCACTGCACTGCACAAGGGTTGGAACCATCTATAGGTAAAATTTCAAACGAATCCATCCACTAATAAATGCTTTAGGCGTGTGAGACTGACTCCAGTATATGATAACTCCAAAGCACACTTTGCAAATGTTTAAAAATTCACCATTTTGTCAATTTCTCTCGTATTTCAAAAATTCCTGGTCGCTGCACTGCACAAGGGTTGGAACCACCCCTGGGTAAAATTTGAGACTAATCCATCCACCAATAAATGCTCTAGGCGGGTGAGACTGAAAGTGCACAGACAGAAGGACGGACAGAGTGAAAACTATATCCGTCCCCCGACGGACAAACAACTGACAATTGCAAGGATAAAGGCGACACAAGTGTTCACACCAAAAAAAAAAAACTTATCCGTATTGAGGCCCACATTATAGTGAGCTCGCTTTTGTTACCGATTCCCAAGTGTCATGAAATAACTCATATCCTGTCATCTACCATACCTTCTCAAATGCAAAATCTGAAATCCCTGGGTTTCAGAAACAGGTGAGAAATCAAACCGTTTATTTATGGTTATTCGTCTTTTCGTACTTTCAAGCCTTACGTATTTCAACATTAGGGACTGGTATGCAGGATTCGTGCCTCAGAACACATGATGTTAACAACTATTAGCATACGAAATAATTTAAGGAAGAGCTGTACGGAGCTAAGCCAGTCAAAACTAAAGACACTAAGAACGAAAGTTTTCATAATCATACCATGGGCATCTTTGGTATACTTGGAAACTTCATTTGAGAACTTTTTTAAAGTCACTATTTTCTTGGTACCTGGTAAACAGAACCGTATATGAGGGACACAGGCTCTTTACTGTTGAGCTCAGATCAGATCGTCATATTATCGTTCATGTAAACAAGTGTGTTTCTTGTTGCAGTCATAGTATGTTGGGACCAAAACTTACGCAGGTTTAAATCATTAACTTTAGTACTGAGAGACAGAAACACTTAGTTATAAATAAGAAAAAGAAATACCGCAATACCCACCAATTTATTTGCCAAACAAAACAAAACAGGCATTTAAATTTACATCCAATTTGATTGGCTGCACACTGCCGCATGACAATTTTTGCAACCCTGTACGCGCGAAAATTGATTGTGGCGTTTTACTTTTAGTAATTACCGTGACATGAGGGCTAGCCATAGCCGATAACTTATCAGAAAGGAGGGAAAATTATATTTTTTTAAATGATTGTAGGTAATTTTTCGCGATAATTTTTCAACCATTTACTTAAAAAATGAGTAAATGATACCTAGGATTCTAAAATTCTCATTGTCGCACAAAAAGCACTGGTATTTTGCATTTTCAAGGATAAGCCAAATCACATTTTGGGCGTTCCGAATAAAAATCTGCGCTTCGAATACAAACTAACCGGGTAAACAGTGGCAGAAGTAATTGAGGGAGTTTGCCTAAATGTCAAATTACTCTTGCACCAAACAGCCAGCGTGTTCTTAACAAGCCATATGCTGTTGTTTTTTTTTAATTTATTAAAAGAACAAATAGTTTAAGTTTCTTTTATGTATGTTCCGAGTATAAGCTGTTTTGCTTCATCTATATTTTCCGATCATTTCTTTAATTTTTACCCGGTTCTGGCATTTAGTCGAAATTTAAAATTCTTGCGCATTTTATTCGAATCACCAGCAGTGATTAGGCTGATTGAAGTGAAGCATGAATTGAAAGTATGTCACAAGACAATCCAAATGCCAATAAAAGACTTGTGAGTCGTTGAATCTAGGGGTGGGGGAAAAAAATCGACCACTTCGGATCTCGCTCGCAAAAATCTTTTTTGAAACTACAATAATCACTGACGCATAAACCGAAAACCGTTTGAAAATCGGTTGAAAATTCGCGCGCCAACTTGAGTTTAAAATTTGGGAGAGAAAAATGCCAATTTTAATCAAAATATCAACCGGAACTGTAACTTAAATTTACTATTTTATTCCAGATCTCTTTATTTCTTTCTAAAACTGATTTATGTGTGTTAAAGCAGCGAAAATGAAACGATGAGCAACAAATAAAGAGTTGTACACCAATTTAAAGCACATTATTGGATTTAAATAAAAAAAATTATTTCCCACAGGTAGAACTTGTGCGGAATGTATGTGATCGACCGCGTGTCGGTCTGTCGGTCTGTTATCAACAGCTTGTTAACACGATAACTTAAAAACTGCTGCAAGGATTTCAATGAAACCTGGTGTGTAGCTTCTATGGGAACAAACACAGATCTGTATTGTAAATGGGCCAGGTTCGACCAAGGCAAATGGACCAGCTGGACTTGGAAAATTTCAGCTCTTGGTTCACTGTTGTGTGAGCTTGTTAACACGATAACTTAAAAACTGCTGCAAGGGTTTTAATGAAACTTGGTATATAGCTTCTGTGGGAACAAACACAGATCTGTATTGTAAATGGGCCAGGTTCGTCCAAGGCAAATGGACCACCTGGACTTGGAAAATTTCAGCTCTTGATTGACTGTTGATGGCCGTGTTTAACTGATAACGGGGGGGGGGGGGGGGTGCTGTGGGGAATATGTGGGCTACGCACACTGCTCTAGTTTGCTATGCCGTAAGTACTTCACATAAAAAATACAGGCAGCAATACGAAGTAGCCAGTTTTGTTCTGGTCAAGACAATTTTTTCTTGTTTAAAGCGGTAATACTGCAACGTATTTCTGCAAAATTTTTCATTTTTTAATGTTCGATTGCTTGTTGAGACCATGCCCTAGTGTCCACGGGGTTGAACGAGAGAATCTATTGTTCTGAGAAATCTGTAGTATCGGGTATTCGTAGTTAATACCATAGCGTGTCGGACGATTTTCGATTGCGGTGCGAATGATTTACGACAATCTTTCCAGGTCCACATTCTGCACAATATACCATTGGTTATTACCATTATCTTCCCCTAATGCAACATGCATGTAACTCTCAAGCTCAAGACGATCTCTTGTATCAACTCTGGGAAAACATTATCCACAGCATCTCTTTTCAAAAAATGACTTGCTGCTGCACGAGTTCCCTACGTATGCTTTCTTCTTGTTGGATTTGGTTTGCTTCCGATGAATAACGACAGAGATATGGCACACACAAATGTGGATACAAAAATGACTAAATCCAAAAACGTAAAAACGTTGACATTTTCTCTTATTTTTGCAAAATCGAAAAATAACCGCCGATGCACAACTTCACTCCAAATACTTTCTTCCTGACAGATGTGGTTTGCTTCCGATAAACAGTAACAGAGATATGGCGCGCACAAAACTGCGGACAGACGGACGAGCTGAAAACTATACCCCTCCATTAAAAAGTTTTCATCAAATCGAACGTAACAACGACGTTGCACTCGTTCAATATACGTTGTATTAACAGTATGCAAAACGAAAAAGGTAAAATCATAAATAGTTTTCGAATTACAGCGCGGACACGAGATGGTATACTACACCTGACGGACGGACAGACAAGCTGAAAACTTTTCCCCTCCATTACACTTGGGAAAATGCAGAGGTGTTCTCTAAATAGATATTCTACATTGATTTTTTAATCAAGAAATCATAGCAACTAGGACCAAAGCTTGTTCCGTCACGGATGTTGCTCTAAAACAGGAGTTGTTCCCTAAAAAAAGGGTGTTATAGTATATGTTACAGGGATTATGTGTTATTAGGGATTTCACAAAATTCCTTACGAAATTCGTATTAGAACTTGCCCGAACAATATCGGTAATTTAGGGAGAATTTTATGTTTGCAATAACAGAATTAATAGCAGATTTTAAATTTGCATACGAAAATATCTATCCTGAGGAAAACCTAGATTTACGAAAAATTTCCGAAAAGCAACAAATTTCCGGGTAAAAATTATTTCAATGTCTGACCTGTATTATTCAGCATCTGCGATGACGAACACAACAGGATATTTGAAAGAATTTACATTAGTCTCGGCAAAATACAAATTTAAACTGTCATTTTATTGTATTTTTGTAATTTTTTAGGGTGGGGGGACAAAAGCTCAGGTTGGCGTGCGAATTTTTCATCAATTCGCTAATTATTGCTAGTTTCGGTGTCCAGGGATGTTAATCCTTCATTTAAACCTTTTGCGAGCAGGATCGGAAGTGATCACCAAAAAAGTGCCCCGTTTCCCCCACCCCTATTGAATCTCGCAAGATGTCTGTACAAAGGTGCATCAAAGCGAGCGCAGTTATTTTGCATATCGTTATATGACGAGGAATTGACCCGGTACATTGAAACTCTGAAGCGTACCGATTCTTGGAGCTATCTTACACCCACAACCATTACCGGGCGAGTTTCCCCAGCTGTCACCAGATGACAACCATACGGACCAGAGGATGTCACAAGACATTATAAATGTCACTCACGGGCAAAAGTATCCGGCAAGTCAAAAATTGTATTTTTAGTCGATTTTTGAAATCCACCCTATTTATCCATCGTATACCCGTAACTAGTACCGGGCCAGTTTTCTCAGTTGTCACCAGATGGAAACTATATGGGCCATATATCACAAGCCAGTCCAATGCCTTTGGGCACCTGGGTTATACCCATCGTGTGGAACCTGTTGTCATCTGCGCTTCCATCCCAAACAAACGAAATAACGAAAAAAAAAAGTGTTGGCTCAAGTGATCCCAAACTTCAAACAAGGTTTAGCCAGAGTGGTATGTGTACTCTTCGTAATTTTTGTGATGTTAGTTTCAAGCCCAATTTCCGGCAAATTTTTAACCAAAACTTCGAAATGGTCTTACATATAAGTAAATTTGAAACTTCTTTTTGCAGTAACTCACACAGTTTGGACAAAATCAGCTAAAAAGTTGCACACCCATCTTTCCCCATGTACTTTGAATTTTTTTGTTATATCGCAATGAAAAAGATGCTCGTCGGTCTGTACACTTCCTTGCCTTCTTTGCTATCCCTCTTCCAGTTTTTACTGAGTCTCAGTAAATGTTTTTTTTTCTTTTTTGGAAATATGTCCCACTTAAAGCAATAAATGCCCATCATTAAATTTTCGCAGTTCACCAATTTTGGCTAACCGACCACAATCTGAATCTTATGAAAAAATTAAGTTCTCCCACTAATTTTGTTAGATTTGCTGGAAATATTGCATGAATATAGTCTGTGTCAGGGTAAAAACAGTACCTTTTCAGCCCCAGCTTCTTCCAGAAGCAGGGGCTTTATCAGCCGTTGAAAGTATGTGCGTGTGTATGCTTTTAAGTTGAAAATCGTGTCTCCTCCTAGGTTTTTAGCCTGAATGTCTTGAGATTTTGGTTGGTGGTAGCAGACATAAGTACCTACCTGACTATTACTTTTTTTTTTTTTTGGCGATTCACCAAAAATTAGCGGAAATATTGGCCAAAAATAAAATTTCTTCAAAACGTTTCTAAACCAAGGGTTTTGGTTGAAACGTTCTAAAATTTTTAGAGGAAGGTAGGGTGCGTATGTATCCACCTGCTATTACATTTTTTGGCGATTCGCCAAACATTGCCGAAAATATTGGCGAAAAACCATTTTTTTTTCATAAAATCTTAACTATCTCCAGGAAAATAGTCTTTCTGTCTTGAAATTTTGAGTGAGAGTAGCAAGTGCTACTACCTATCAGGCTATTGCTTTTTTTTTTCATTTGCCAAAAATAAACGATTAACAATTTCTTCTTTTCTCTCTGATGACCTATCACTGGATTCTCTGTTGACCTATCACTGGACGTTCTGTCTGTTGACTTTCTGTCTCTGGACGTTCTGTCTTTTGACCTGTCACTGGACGTTCTGTCTGTTGAAGTTCTGTCTCTGGACGTTCTCTCTGCTGACTTATTTGTGGACGTTCTGTGTGTTGACTTTCTGTCTCGGGACGTTCTCTCTGTTCACCTATAACTGGACGTTCTGTCTGTTTACTTTCTGTCTCTGGACGTTCTCTCTGTTGATCCATCTCTGGACGTTCTGTCTGTTGAGTTTCTGTCTCTGGACGTTCTCTCTGTTGACCTATCTCTGGACGTTCTGTCTGTTGACTTTCTTTCTCTGGACGTCCTCTCTGTTGACCTATCTTTGGACGTTCTGTCTGTTGACTTTCTGTCTCTGGACGTTCTCTCTGTTGACCTATCTCTTGATGTTCTCTGTTGTTGGCTTTCTGTCTCTGGACGTTATCTCTGTTGATCTATCACTGGACGTTCTGTCTGTTGACCTATCCCTGGACTTTCTGTGTTTTGACTTTCTGTCTCTGGACGTTCTGTCTGTTGACTTACTGTCTCTGGACGTTCCCTCTGTTGACCTATCTCAGGACGTTCTCTCTGTCCTATCAACAGGCTTTCTCTCTCGGGACGTTCTCTGTGTTGACCTATCACTGCACGTTCTCTCTGTTGACCTATCTCTGGACGTTCTGTGTTGACTTTCTGTCTTTGGACGTTCTCTCTGTTGACCTATCACTGGACGTTCTGTCTGTTGACTTTCTGTCTCTGGACGTTCTCTTGACCTTCTGTATCTTGACGTTCTCTCTGTTGACCTTTCTCTGGACGTTCTATCTGTTGACTCTCTGTCTCTGGAAGTTCTCTGTTGACCTATCTCCGGACGTTCTGTTGACTTTCTTTCTCTGCACGTTCTCTCTGTTAACCTATCTCTGGACGTTCTGTCTGTTGACTTTGTGTCTCTGGACGTTCTCTCTTGACCTATCACTGGACCTCTGGACATTCTGTCTCTGGACGTTCTCTCTTTTGACCTATCTTTGGACGTTCTGTCTGTTGACTTTCTGTTTCTGGACGTTCTCTCTGTTGACCTATCTCTATACGTTCTGTCTGTTGACTTTCTTTCTCTGGATGTTCTCTCTGTTAAACTATCTCTGGACGTTATCTCTGTTGACTTTCTGTCTCTGGACGTTCTCTCTGTTGACCTAACACTTGACCTCTGGACATTCTGTCTGTTGACTTTTTGTCTCTGGACGTTCTCTCTTTTGACCTATCTTTGGACGTTCTGTCTGTTGACTTTCTGTTTCTGGACGTTCTCTCTGTTGACCTATCTCTATACGTTCTGTCTGTTGACTTTCTTTCTCTGGATGTTCTCTCTGTTAAACTATCTCTGGACGTTATCTCTGTTGACTTTCTGTCTCTGGACGTTCTCTCTGTTGACCTATCACTGGACCTCTGGACATTCTGTCTGTTGACTTTTTGTCTCTGTACGTTCTCTCTTTTGACCTATCTCTGGACGTTCTGTCTTGACTTTCTGTCTCTGGACGTTCTCTGTTGACCTATCTCTGGACGTTCTGTCTGTTGACCTATCTCTTGATGTTCTTTATTGTTGGCTTTCTGTCTGTGGACGTTATCTCTGTTGATATATCACTGGACGTTCTGTCTGTTGACCTATTTCTGGACGTTCTGTGTGTTGGCTTTCTGTCTCTGGACGTTCTGTCTGTTGACTTTCTTTCTCTGGACGTTCTCTCTGTTGACCTATCACTGGACCTCTGGACATTCTGTCTGTTGACTTTTTGTCTCTGGACGTTCTCTCTTTTTACCTAGCTCAGGACGTTCTGTCTGTTGACCTATCTCTTGATGTTCTGTGTTGTTGGCTTTCTGTCGATTTACGTTATCTCTGTTGACCTTTCACTGGATGTCCTCTCTGTTGACCTATCTATGAACGTTCTGTGTGTTGACTTTCTGTCTCGGGACGTTCTCTCTGTTGACCTATCACTGGACGTTCTGTCTGTTGACTTTCTGTCTCTGGACGTTCTGTTGACCTTCTGTCTCTGGACGTTGTGTGTGTTGACTGTGTGTCTCTGGATGTTCTCTCTGTTGACCTATCTCTTGATGTTCTGTGTTGTTGGCTTTCTGTCTCTTTACGTTCTCTCTGTTGACCTATCTCTAATCGTTCTGTGTGTTGAATTTCTGTCTCGGGACGTTCTCTCTGTTGACCTATCACTGGACGTTCTGTCTGTTGACTTTCTGTCTCTGGACGTTCTGTTGACCTTCTGTCTCTGGACGTTGTGTGTGTTGACTGTGTGTCTCTGGATGTTCTCTCTGTTGACCTATCTCTTGATGTTCTGTGTTGTTGGCTTTCTGTCTCTTTACGTTCTCTCTGTTGACCTATCTCTAATCGTTCTGTGTGTTGACTTTCTGTCTCGGGACGTTCTCTGTTGATCTATCACTAGACTTTTTGTCTGTTGACTTTCTGTCTCTGGACGTTCTAACTGTTGATCGATCTCTGTACGTTCTGCCTGTTGACTTTCTGTCTCTGGACGTTCTCTATGTTGACCTATCTCTGGACGTTCTGTGTGTTGACTTTCTGTGTCTGGATGTTCTCTCTGTTGAATTATCTCTTGAAGTTCTGTGTTGTTGGTTTTCTGTCTCTTTACGTTCTCTCTGTTGACCTATTACTGGACGTTCTCTCTGTTGACCTATCTCTGAACGTTCTGTGTGTTGACTTTCTGTCTCTGGATGTTCTCTCTGTTGAATTATCTCTTGAAGTTCTGTGTTGTTGGTTTTCTGTCTCTTTACGTTCTCTCTGTTGACCTATCACTGGACGTTCTCTCTGTTGACCTATCTCTAAACGTTCTGTGTGTTGACTTTCTGTCTCGAGACGTTCTCTCTGTTGATCTATCACTGGACGTTCTGTCTGTTGACTTTCTTTCTCTGGACGTTCTCTCTGTTGACCTATCACTGGACCTCTGGACATTCTGTCTGTTGACTTTTTGTCTCTGGACGTTCTCTCTTTTTACCTAGCTCAGGACGTTCTGTCTGTTGACCTATCTCTTGATGTTCTGTGTTGTTGGCTTTCTGTCGATTTACGTTATCTCTGTTGACCTTTCACTGGATGTCCTCTCTGTTGACCTATCTATGAACGTTCTGTGTGTTGACTTTCTGTCTCGGGACGTTCTCTCTGTTGACCTATCACTGGACGTTCTGTCTGTTGACTTTCTGTCTCTGGACGTTCTGTTGACCTTCTGTCTCTGGACGTTGTGTGTGTTGACTGTGTGTCTCTGGATTTTCTCTCTGTTGACCTATCTCTTGATGTTCTGTGTTGTTGGCTTTCTGTCTCTTTACGTTCTCTCTGTTGACCTATCTCTAATCGTTCTGTGTGTTGACTTTCTGGCTCGGGACGGTCTCTGTTGATCTATCACTAGCCTTTTTGTCTGTTGACTTTCTGTCTCTGGACGTTCTCTCTGTTGATCGATCTCTGTACGTTCTGCCTGTTGACTTTCTGTCTCTGGACGTTCTCTATGTTGACCTATCTCTGGACGTTCTGTGTGTTGACTTTCTGTGTCTGGATGTTCTCTCTGTTGAATTATCTCTTGAAGTTCTGTGTTGTTGGTTTTCTGTCTCTTTACGTTCTCTCTGTTGACCTATCACTGGACGTTCTCTCTGTTGACCTATCTCTGAACGTTCTGTGTGTTGACTTTCTGTCTCTGGATGTTCTCTCTGTTGAATTATCTCTTGAAGTTCTGTGCTGTTGGTTTTCTGTCTCTTTACGTTCTCTCTGTTGACCTATCACTGGACGTTCTCTCTGTTGACCTATCGCTAAACGTTCTGTGTGTTGACTTTCTGTCTCGAGACGTTCTCTCTGTTGATCTATAACTGGACGTTCTGTCTGTTGACTTTCTGTCTTTGGACGTTCTCTCTTTTGACCTATCTCTGGACGTTCTGTCTGTTGACTTTCTGTCTCTGGACGTTCTCTCTGTTGATCCATCTCTGGACATTCTGTCTGTTGAGTTTCTGTCTCTGGACGTTCTCTCTGTTGACCTATCTCTGGACGTTCTGTCTGTTGACTTTCTTTCTCTTGACGTTCTGTATGTTGCCTTTTTTCTCTTCACGTTCTCTCTGTTGACCTGTCTCTGCACCACTTTACATTCTGTCTGTTGACTTTATGTCTCTGGACGTTGTCTCTGTTGACCTATCTCTGGACGTTATGTCTGTTGACTTTCTTTCTCTGGACGTTCTCTCTGTTGACCTATCAGTAGGCCTGTGGACATTCTGTCTGGTGACTTTCTGTCTCTGGGCGTTCTCTCTGTTGACTTTCTGTCTCTGGACCTTCTCTGTTAACCTATCTCTGGACGTTCTGTCTGTTGACCTATCTCTGAACGTTCTGTCTATTGACTTTCTGTCTCTGGACGTTCTATATGTTGACCTATCACTGGTCGTGGTGTCTTTTGACTTTCTGTCTCTGGAAGTTCTCTGTTTTGACCTATCTCTGGACGTTCTCTCTGTTGACCTATCACTGGACGTTCTGTCTGTTGAAGGTCTGTCCCTGGACGTTCTCTCTGTTGAACTATCTCTGGACGTTCTGTCTGTTGACTTTCATTCTCTGGACGGTCTCTCGACCTATCTGTGTACGTTCTGTCTGTTGACTTTCTGTCTCTGGACGTTCTCTCTGTTGACCTATCACTGGACCTCTGGATATTCTGTCTGTTGACTTTCTGTCTCTGGACGTTCTCTCTTTTGACCTATCTTTTGACGTTCTGTCTGTTGATCTTCTGTTTCTGGACGTTCTCTCTTTTGACCTATCTTTTGACGTTCTGTCTGTTGACTTTCTGTTTCTGGACGTTCTCTCTTTTGACCTATCTTTGGACGTTCTGTGTGTTGACTTTCTGTCTCTTGACGTTCTCTCTGTTGACCTGTCACTGGACCTCTGGATATTCTGTCTGTTGACTTTCTGTCTCTTGACGTTCTCTCTGTTGACCTATCACTGGACCTCTGGACGTTCTGTATGTTGACGTTCTGTCTTTGGACGTTCTCTCTTTTGACCTATCTCTGGACGTTCTGTCTGTTGACCTTCTGTCTCTTGATTTTCTCTCTGTTGACCTATCACTGGACGGTATGTCTGTTGATTTTCTGTCTCTGGACGTTCTCTCTGTTGACCTATCTCTGGACGTTCTGTCTGTTGACTTTCTGTCTCTGGACGTTCTCTCTTTTGATCTATCACTGGAATTGTGTCTGTTGAGTTTCTGTCTCTGAACTTTCTCTCTGTTGACCTATCTCTGGACGTTCTCTCTTGACTTTGTGTCTTTGGACGTTCTCTCTGTTGACCTATCTCTGGACCTCTGGGCATTGTCTGTTGACTTTCTGTCTCTGGACGTTCTCTCTGTTGACCTATCTCTGAACGTTCTGTGTGTTGACTTTCTGTCTCTGGACGTTCTCTCTGTTGACCTATCTCTGGACGTTCTGCGTGTTGACTGTCTGTCTCTGGATGTTCTCTCTGTTGACCTATCTCTGGACGTTCTGTCTGTTGACTTTCTGTCTCTGGACGTTCTGTTGACCTTCTGTCTCTGGACGTTGTGTGTGTTGACTGTGTGTCTCTGGATGTTCTCTCTGTTGACCTATCTCTTGATGTTCTGTGTTGTTGGCTTTCTGTCTCTTTACGTTCTCTCTGTTGACCTATCTCTAATCGTTCTGTGTGTTGACTTTCTGTCTCGGGACGTTCTCTGTTGATCTATCACTAGACTTTTTGTCTGTTGACTTTCTGTCTCTGGACGTTCTAACTGTTGATCGATCTCTGTACGTTCTGCCTGTTGACTTTCTGTCTCTGGACGTTCTCTATGTTGACCTATCTCTGGACGTTCTGTGTGTTGACTTTCTGTGTCTGGATGTTCTCTCTGTTGAATTATCTCTTGAAGTTCTGTGTTGTTGGTTTTCTGTCTCTTTACGTTCTCTCTGTTGACCTATCACTGGACGTTCTCTCTGTTGACCTATCTCTGAACGTTCTGTGTGTTGACTTTCTGTCTCTGGATATTCTCTCTGTTGAATTATCTCTTGAAGTTCTGTGTTGTTGGTTTTCTGTCTCTTTACGTTCTCTCTGTTGACCTATCACTGGACGTTCTCTCTGTTGACCTATCTCTAAACGTTCTGTGTGTTGACTTTCTGTCTCGAGACGTTCTCTCTGTTGATCTATCACTGGACGTTCTGTCTGTTGACTTTCTTTCTCTGGACGTTCTCTCTGTTGACCTATCACTGGACCTCTGGACATTCTGTCTGTTGACTTTTTGTCTCTGGACGTTCTCTCTTTTTACCTAGCTCAGGACGTTCTGTCTGTTGACCTATCTCTTGATGTTCTGTGTTGTTGGCTTTCTGTCGATTTACGTTATCTCTGTTGACCTTTCACTGGATGTCCTCTCTGTTGACCTATCTATGAACGTTCTGTGTGTTGACTTTCTGTCTCGGGACGTTCTCTCTGTTGACCTATCACTGGACGTTCTGTCTGTTGACTTTCTGTCTCTGGACGTTCTGTTGACCTTCTGTCTCTGGACGTTGTGTGTGTTGACTGTGTGTCTCTGGATGTTCTCTCTGTTGACCTATCTCTTGATGTTCTGTGTTGTTGGCTTTCTGTCTCTTTACGTTCTCTCTGTTGACCTATCTCTAATCGTTCTGTGTGTTGACTTTCTGTCTCGGGACGTTCTCTGTTGATCTATCACTAGCCTTTTTGTCTGTTGACTTTCTGTCTCTGGACGTTCTCTCTGTTGATCGATCTCTGTACGTTCTGCCTGTTGACTTTCTGTCTCTGGACGTTCTCTATGTTGACCTATCTCTGGACGTTCTGTGTGTTGACTTTCTGTGTCTGGATGTTCTCTCTGTTGAATTATCTCTTGAAGTTCTGTGTTGTTGGTTTTCTGTCTCTTTACGTTCTCTCTGTTGACCTATCACTGGACGTTCTCTCTGTTGACCTATCTCTGAACGTTCTGTGTGTTGACTTTCTGTCTCTGGATGTTCTCTCTGTTGAATTATCTCTTGAAGTTCTGTGTTGTTGGTTTTCTGTCTCTTTACGTTCTCTCTGTTGACCTATCACTGGACGTTCTCTCTGTTGACCTATCGCTAAACGTTCTGTGTGTTGACTTTCTGTCTCGAGACGTTCTCTCTGTTGATCTATCACTGGACGTTCTGTCTGTTGACTTTCTGTCTTTGGACGTTCTCTCTTTTGACCTATCTCTGGACGTTCTGTCTGTTGACTTTCTGTCTCTGGACGTTCTCTCTGTTGATCCATCTCTGGACATTCTGTCTGTTGAGTTTCTGTCTCTGGACGTTCTCTCTGTTGACCTATCTCTGGACGTTCTGTCTGTTGACTTTCTTTCTCTTGACGTTCTGTATGTTGCCTTTTTTCTCTTCACGTTCTCTCTGTTGACCTGTCTCTGCACCACTTTACATTCTGTCTGTTGACTTTATGTCTCTGGACGTTGTCTCTGTTGACCTATCTCTGGACGTTATGTCTGTTGACTTTCTTTCTCTGGACGTTCTCTCTGTTGACCTATCAGTAGACCTGTGGACATTCTGTCTGGTGACTTTCTGTCTCTGGGCGTTCTCTCTGTTGACTTTCTGTCTCTGGACCTTCTCTGTTAACCTATCTCTGGACGTTCTGTCTGTTGACCTATCTCTGAACGTTCTGTCTATTGACTTTCTGTCTCTGGACGTTCTATATGTTGACCTATCACTGGTCGTGGTGTCTTTTGACTTTCTGTCTCTGGAAGTTCTCTGTTTTGACCTATCTCTGGACGTTCTCTCTGTTGAACTATCACTGGACGTTCTGTCTGTTGAAGGTCTGTCCCTGGACGTTCTCTCTGTTGAACTATCTCTGGACGTTCTGTCTGTTGACTTTCATTCTCTGGACGGTCTCTCGACCTATCTGTGTACGTTCTGTCTGTTGACTTTCTGTCTCTGGACGTTCTCTCTGTTGACCTATCACTGGACCTCTGGATATTCTGTCTGTTGACTTTCTGTCTCTGGACGTTCTCTCTTTTGACCTATCTTTTGACGTTCTGTCTGTTGATCTTCTGTTTCTGGACGTTCTCTCTTTTGACCTATCTTTTGACGTTCTGTCTGTTGACTTTCTGTTTCTGGACGTTCTCTCTTTTGACCTATCTTTGGACGTTCTGTGTGTTGACTTTCTGTCTCTTGACGTTCTCTCTGTTGACCTGTCACTGGACCTCTGGATATTCTGTCTGTTGACTTTCTGTCTCTTGACGTTCTCTCTGTTGACCTATCACTGGACCTCTGGACGTTCTGTGTGTTGACGTTCTGTCTTTGGACGTTCTCTCTTTTGACCTATCTCTGGACGTTCAGTCTGTTGACCTTCTGTCTCTTGATTTTCTCTCTGTTGACCTATCACTGGACGGTATGTCTGTTGATTTTCTGTCTCTGGACGTTCTCTCTGTTGACTTATCTCTGGACGTTCTGTCTGTTGACTTTCTGTCTCTGGACGTTCTCTCTTTTGATCTATCACTGGAAGTTGTGTCTGTTGAGTTTCTGTCTCTGAACTTTCTCTCTGTTGACCTATCTCTGGACGTTCTCTCTTGACTTTCTGTCTTTGGACGTTCTCTCTGTTGACCTATCTCTGGACCTCTGGGCATTGTCTGTTGACTTTCTGTCTCTGGACGTTCTCTCTGTTGACCTATCTCTGAACGTTCTGTGTGTTGACTTTCTGTCTCTGGACGTTCTCTCTGTTGACCTATCTCTGGACGTTCTGCGTGTTGACTGTCTGTCTCTGGATGTTCTCTCTGTTGACCTATCTCTGGACGTTCTGTGTGTTCACTTTCTGTCTCGGACGTTCTCTCTGTTAACCTATCTCTGGACGTTCTGTCTGTTGACTTTCTGTCTCGGGACGTTCTCTCTGTTGACCTGTCTCTGCACCTCTTTACATTCTGTCTGTTGACTTTCTGTCTCTGGACGTTCTCTCTTTTGACCTAACTTTGGACGTTCTGTCTGTTGACTTTCTGTTTCTGGACGTTCTCTCTGTTGACCTATCCCTGGTCGTTCTATGTGTTGTCTTTCTGTCTGTTCTCTATGTTGATCTATGTGTGGACGTTCTCTCTGTTGACCTAACTCTGGACCTCTGAACATTGTCTGTTGACTTTCTGTCTTGGCACGTTCTCTCTATTGACCTATCACTTGACGTTCTGTCTCTGTCCTATCAACAGACTTTTTGTCTCGGGACGTGCTCTCTGTTCACCTATCACTGGACGTTCTGTCTATTGACTTTCTGTCTCTGGACGTTCTCTCTTTTGACCTATCCCTGGACGTTGTGTCTGTTGACTTTCTGTCTCTGAACTTTCTCTCTGTTGACCTATCTCTGGACTTTCTGTCTGTTGTTTTTCTATCTGTTCTCTCTGTTGACCTATGTCTGGACGTTCTGTCTGTTGGCTTTGTCTCTAGTCGTTCTCTCTGTTGACCTATCTCTGGACCTCTGGGCATTGTCTGTTGACTTTCTGTCTCTGGACGTTCTATCTGTTGACCTATCTCTGAACGTTCTGTGTGTTGACTTTGTGTCTCGAGACGTTCTCTCTGTTGATCTATCACTGGACGTTCTGTCTGTTGACTTTCTGTCTCTGGACGTTCTCTCTTTTGACCAATCTGAGGACGTTCTTTCTCCTATCAACAGACTTTCTCTCTCGGGACGTTCTCTGTATTGACCTATTACTGGACGTTCTCTCTGTTGACCTATCTCTGAACGTTCTGTGTGTTGACTTTCTGTCTCTGGACGTTCTCTCTGTTGACCTATCACTGGACGTTCTGTCTGTTGACTTTCTGTCTCTGGACGTTCTGTTGACCTTCTGTCTCTGGACGTTCTCTCTGTTGACCTATCTCTGGACGTTCTGCGTGTTGACTGTCTGTCTCTGGATGTTTTCTCTGTTGACCTATCTCTTGACGTTCTGTGTGATGACTTTCTTTCTCGGGACGTTCTCTCTGTTAACCTATCTCTGGACGTTCTGTCTGTTGACTTTCTGTCTCGGGACGTTCTCTCTGTTGACCTGTCTCTGCACCTCTTTACATTCTGTCTGTTGACTTTCTGTCTGTGGACGTTCTCTCTTTTGACCTAACTTTGGACGTTCTGTCTGTTGACTTTCTGTTTCTGGACGTTCTCTCTGTTGACCTATCCCTGGTCGTTCTGTCTGTTGACTTTCTGTTTCTGGATTTTCTCTCTGTTGACCTATCTCTGGACATTCTGTCTGTTGACTTTTTATCCGCCGGGAACCGGACGGATAAAGTTTTCATTCTGTCCGTCTGTCTGTCCGTCCGTCTGTCCGTCTGTGCCATTTCAGTCTCACGCGCCTACAGCCCGCATTAGTGGGTGGATTGATTTCAGATTTTACCCAGGGGTGCTCCTAAGCATCCCGCAGTGCAGTGACCAGGATTCGACCGGATCGGAGCTAAATTGCCAAAATGGCAAAACTTTAAAAAATTGCAGAAACTGAATAAGGACTTTGCATAACACACATCAGTCTCACGCGCCTACAGCCCGCATTAGTGGGTGGATTGATTTAAGATTTTACCCATGGCTGCTCCTAACATCCCGCAGTGCAGTGACCAGGATTCGACCGGATCGGAGCAAAATTGCCAAAATGGCACAACTTTAAAAAATTGCAGAAACTGAATAAGGACTTTGCATAACACACATCAGTCTCACGCGCCTACAGCCCGCATTAGTGGGTGGATTGATTTAAGATTTTACCCATGGCTGCTCCTAAGCATCCCGCAGTGCAGTGACCAGGATTCGACCGGATCGGAGCAAAATTGCCAAAATTGCAAAACTTTAAAAAATTGCAGAAACTGAATAAGGACTTTGCATAACACACATCAGTCTCACGCGCCTTCAGCCCGCATTAGTGGGTGGATTGATTTAAGATTTTACCCATGGCTGCTCCTAAGCATCCCGCAGTGCAGTGACCAAGATTTGGCTGGATTATTGGATAGATTTTAACGTCTGTTTCATATGACTTCTTCTACTTCACTGACCACAAGGCTGTATGGTGTTCTTTGGAACAGTTGTTCACAGGAACATCATAATCAGGTATACAATTTGCGCGAACCCGGCGGATTCATGCTTCTGGAGCATCTAGTTGTTTCTGGACGTTCTCTCTCTTGACCTATCACTGGACGTTCTGTCTGTTGACTTTCTGTCTCTGGACGTTCTCTCTGTTGACCAATCTGAGGACGTTCTGTCTCTGTCCTATCAACAGACTTTCTCTCTCGGGACGT
This sequence comes from Protula sp. h YS-2021, assembly GCA_949752745.1. Lineage (NCBI taxonomy): Eukaryota > Metazoa > Annelida > Polychaeta > Sabellida > Serpulidae > Protula > Protula sp. h YS-2021. Next base: position 14,344,510 of record OX457030.1, read on the forward strand.
TCTCTGTATTGACCTATTACTGAACGGTCTCTCTGTTGACCTATCTCTAAATGTTCTGTGTTGAATTTCTGTCTCTGGACGTTCTCTCTGTTGACCTATCACTGGACGTTCTGTCTGTTGACTTTCTGTCTCTGGACGTTCTGTTGACCTTTTGTCTCTGGACGTTCTGCGTGTTGACTGTCTGTCTCTGGATGCTCTCTCTGTTAACCTATCTCTGGACGTTCTGTCTGTTGACTTTCTATTTCTGGACGTGCTCTCTGTTGACCTATCTCTGTTCATTCTGTCTGTTGACTTTTCTGTCTTTGGACGCTCTCTCTTTTGACCTATCTCTGGACTTTCTGTGTGTTGTCTTTCTGTGTGTTCTCTGTTGATCTATGTCTGGACGTTCTCTCTGTTGACCTAACTCTGGACCTCTGAACATTGTCTGTTGACTTTCTGTCTTGGCACGTTCTCTCTATTGACCTATCACTTGACGTTCTGTCTCTGTCCTATCAACAGACTTTTTGTCTCGGGACGTTCTCTCTGTTCACCTATCACTGGACGTCCTGTCTATTGACTTTCTGTCTCTGGACGTCTCTCTTCTGACCTATCACTGGACGTTGTGTCTTTTGACTTTGTGTCTCTGGACGTTCTCTCAGTTGACCTATCCCTGGTCGTTCTGTCTGTTGACTTTCTGTCTCTGGACGTTCTGTTGACCTTCTGTCTCTGGACCTTCTCTCTGTTGGCCTATCTCTGGGCGTTCTGCGTGTTGACTGTCTGTCTCTGGATGTTCTCTCTGTTGACCTATCTCTGGACGTTCTGTGTGTTGACTTTCTGTCTCGGGACGTTCTCTTTGTTAACCTATCTCTGGACGTTCTGTCTGTTGACTTTCTGTCTCGGGACGTTCTCTCTGTTGACCTGTCTCTGCACCTCTTTACATTCTGTCTGTTGACTTTATGTCTCTAGACGTTCTCTCTTTTGACCTATCACTGGACGTTCTGTCTATTGACTTTCTGTCTCTGGACGTTCTCTCTTTTGACCTATCACTGGACGTTGTGTCTGGTGACTTTCTGTCTCTGGACCTTCTCTGTTAACCTATCTCTGGACGTTCGGTCTGTTGACCTATCTTTGGACGTTCTGTGTGTTGACTTTCTATCTCTTGACGTTCTCTCTGTTGACCTATCACTGGACCTCTGGACATTGTCTGTTCACTTTCTGTTTCTGGACGTTCTTTCTTTTGACCTATCTTTGGACGTTCTGTGTGTTGACGTTCTGTCTCTTGACGTTCTCTCTGTTGACCTATCACTGGACGTTATGTCTGTTGATTTTCTGTCTCTGGACGTTCTCTTTGTTGACCTATCTCTGGACGTTCTGTCTGTTGACTTTCTGTCTCTGAACGTTCTCTCTGTTGACCTATCTCTGGACGTTCTCTCTTGACTTTCTGTTTCTGTACGTTCTCTCTGTTGACCTATCTCTGGACTTTCTGTGTGTTGTCTTTCTATCTGTTCTCTCTGTTGACCTATGTCTGGACGTTCTGTCTGTTGGCTTTGTCTCTAGACGTTCTCTCTGTTGACCTATCTCTGGACCTCTGGGCATTGTCTGTTGACTTTCTGTCTCTGGACGTTCTCTCTGTTGACCTATCACTGGACGTTCTTCCTGTTGAAGGTCTGTCGCTGAACGTTCTCTCTGTTGAACTATCTATGGACGTTCTGTCTGTTGACCTATCTCTTGATGTTCTGTGTTGTTGGCTTTCTGTCTCTGGACGTTTTCTCTGTTGATATATCACTGGACGTTCTGTCTGTTGAACTATCCCTGGACGTTCTGTGTGTTAACTTTATGTCTCTGGACGTTCTGTCTGTTGACTTTCTGTCTCTTGACGTTCTCTCTGTTGACCAATCTGAGGACGTTCTGTCTCTGTCCTATCAACAGACTTTCTCCGGACGTTCTCTCTGTTGACCTATCTCTGGACCTCTGGACATTGTCTGTTCACTTTCTGTCTCTGGACGTTCTCTCTTTTGACCTATCTTTGGACGTTCTGTGTGTTGACTTTCTATCTCTTGACGTTCTCTCTGTTGACCTATCACTGGACCTCTGGACATTGTCTGTTCACTTTCTGTTTCTGGACGTTCTTTCTTTTGACCTATCTTTGGACGTTCTGTGTGTTGACGTTCTGTCTCTTGACGTTCTCTCTGTTGACCTATCACTGGACGTTATGTCTGTTGATTTTCTGTCTCTGGACGTTCTCTTTGTTGACCTATCTCTGGACGTTCTGTCTGTTGACTTTCTGCCTCTGAACGTTCTCTCTGTTGACCTATCTCTGGACGTTCTCTCTTGACTTTCTGTTTCTGTACGTTCTCTCTGTTGACCTATCTCTGGACTTTCTGTGTGTTGTCTTTCTATCTGTTCTCTCTGTTGACCTATGTCTGGACGTTCTGTCTGTTGGCTTTGTCTTTATAGACGTTCTCTCTGTTGACCTATCTCTGGACCTCTAGGCATTGTCTGTTGACTTTCATTCTCTGGACGTTCTCTCGACCTATCTATGGACGTTCTGTCTGTTGACTTTCTGTCTCTGGACGTTCTCTCTGTTGACCTATAACTGGACCACTGGATATTCTGTCTGTTGACCTTCTGTCTCTGGACATTCTCTCTTTTGACCTATCTGTGGACGTTCTGTCTGTTGACTTTCTGTCTCTGGACGTTCTCTCTGTTGACCTATAACTGGACCACTGGATATTCTGTCTGTTGACTTTCTGTCTCTGGACATTCTCTCTTTTGACCTAGCTGTGGACGTTCTGTCTGTTGACTTTCTGTCTCTGGACGTTCTCTCTGTTGACCTATCACTGGACGTTCTGTCTGTTGAAGGTCTGTCCCTGAACGTTCTCTCTGTTGAACTATCTCTGGACGTTCTGTCTGTTGACTTTCTGTCTCTGGACGTTAGCTGTTGATCTATCACTGGACGTTCTGTCTGTTGACCTATCCCTGAATGTTCTGTGTGTCGACTTTCTGTCTCTGGACGTTCTGTCTGTTGACTTTCATTCTCTGGACGTTCTCTCGACCTATCTGTGGACGTTCTGTCTGTTGACTTTCTGTCTCTGGACGTTCTCTCTGTTGACCTATCACTGGACCTCTGGATATTCTGTCTGTTGACTTTCTGTCTCTGGACATTCTCTCTTTTGACCTATCTCTGGACGTTCTGTCTGTTGACTTTCTGTCCCTGAACGTTCTCTCTGTTGAACTATGTCTGGACGTTCTGTCTGTTGATTTTCTGTCTCTGGACGTTAGCTGTTGATCCAACACTGGACGTTCTGTCTGTTGACCTATCCCTGAATGTTCTGTGTGTTGACTTTCTGTCTCTGGACGTTCTCTCTGTTGACCTATCTCTGGACGTTCTCTCTTGACTTTCTGTTTCTGTACCTTCTCTCTGTTGGCCTATCTCTGGACTTTCTGTGTGTTGTCTTTCTATCTGTTCTCTCGGTTGACCTATGTCTGGACGTTCTGTCTGTTGGCTTTGTCTCTAGTCGTTCTCTCTGTTGACCTATCTCTGGACCTCTGGACATTGTCTGTTGACTTTCTGTCTCTGGACGTTCTCTCTTTTGACCTATCTCTGGATGTTCTGTGTGTTGACTTTCTGTCTCTGAACGTTCTCTTTGTTGACCTATCACTGGACGTTCTGTCTGTTGAAGGTCTGTCCCTGAACGTTCTCTCTGTTGAACTATGTCTCGACGTTCTGTCTGTTGACTTTCATTCTCTGGACGTTCTCTCGACCTATCTGTGGACGTTCTGTCTGTTGACCTATCCCTGAATGTTCTGTGTGTTGACTTTCTGTCTCTGGACGTTCTGTCTGTTGACTTTCATTCTCTGGACGTTCTCTCGACCTATCTGTTGACGTTCTGTCTGTTGAGTTTCTGTCTCTGGACGTTCTCTCTTTTGACCTATCACTGGACGTTCTGTCTGTTGACTTTCTGTCCCTGAACGTTCTCTCTGTTGAACTATCTCTGGACGTTCTGTCTGTTGACTTTCTGTCTCTGGACGTTAGCTGTTGATCTATCACTGGACGTTCTGTCTGTTGACCTATCCCTGAATGTTCTGTTTGTCGACTTTCTGTCTCTGGACGTTCTGTCTGTTGACTTTCATTCTCTGGACGTTCTCCCGACCTATCTGTGTACGTTCTGTCTGTTGACTTTCTGTCTCTGGACGTTCTCTCTGTTGACCTATCACTGGAACTCTGGATATTCTGTCTGTTGACTTTCTGTCTCTGGACATTCTCTCTTTTGACCTATCTCTGGACGTTCTGTCTGTTGACTTTCTGTCCCTGAACGTTCTCTCTGTTGAACTATGTCTGGACGTTCTGTCTGTTGACTTTCTGTCTCTGGACGTTAGCTGTTGATCCAACACTGGACGTTCTGTCTGTTGACCTATCCCTGAATGTTCTGTGTGTTGACTTTCTGTCTCTGGACGTTCTCTCTGTTGACCTATCTCTGGACTTTCTGTCTGTTGTCTTTCTATCTGTTCTCTCTGTTGACCTATGTCTGGACGTTCTGTCTGTTGGCTTTGTCTCTAGTCGTTCTCTCTGTTGACCTATCTCTGGACCTCTGGACATTGTCTGTTGAGTTTCTGTCTCTGGACGTTCTCTCTTTTGACCTATCTCTAGATGTTCTGTGTGTTGACTTTCTGTCTCTGGACGTTCTCTCTGTTGACCTATCACTGGACGTTCTGTCTGTTGAAGGTCTGTCCCTGAACGTTCTCTCTGTTGAACTATGTCTCGACGTTCTGTCTGTTGACTTTCTGTCTCTGAACGTTAGCTGTTGATCTATCACTGGACGTTCTGTCTGTTGACCTATCCCTGAATGTTCTGTGTGTTGACTTTCTGTCTCTGGACGTTCTGTCTGTTGACTTTCATTCTCTGGACGTTCTCTCGACCTATCTGTGGACGTTCTGTCCGTTGACTTTCTGTCTCTGGACGTTCTCTCTGTTGACCTTTAACTGGACCACTGGATATTCTGTCTGTTGACTTTCTGTCTCTGGACATTCTCTCTTTTGACCTATCTCTGGACGTTCTCTCTGTTGACCTATCACTGGACGTTCTGTCTGTTGATGGTCTGTCCCTGAACGTTCTCTCTGTTGAACTATCTCTGGACGTTCTGTCTGTTGACTTTCTGTCTCTGAACGTTAGCTGTTGATCTATCACTGGACGTTAGCTGTTGATCTATGACTCGACGTTCTGTCTGTTGACCTATCCCTGAATGTTCTGTGTGTCGACTTTCTGTCTCTGGACGTTCTGTCTGTTGACTTTCATTCTCTGGACGTTCTCTCGACCTATCTGTGTACGTTCTGTGTGTTGACTTTCTGTCTCTGGACATTCTCTCTTTTGACCTATCACTGGACGTTCTGTCTGTTGAAGGTCTGTCCCTGAACGTTCTCTCTGTTGAACTATGTCTCGACGTTCTGTCTGTTGACTTTCTGTCTCTGAACGTTAGCTGTTGATCTATCACTGGACGTTCTGTCTGTTGACCTATCCCTGAATGTTCTGTGTGTTGACTTTCTGTCTCTGGACGTTCTGTCTGTTGACTTTCATTCTCTGGACGTTCTCTCGACCTATCTGTGGACGTTCTGTCCGTTGACTTTCTGTCTCTGGACGTTCTCTCTGTTGACCTTTAACTGGACCACTGGATATTCTGTCTGTTGACTTTCTGTCTCTGGACATTCTCTCTTTTGACCTATCTCTGGACGTTCTCTCTGTTGACCTATCACTGGACGTTCTGTCTGTTGATGGTCTGTCCCTGAACGTTCTCTCTGTTGAACTATCTCTGGACGTTCTGTCTGTTGACTTTCTGTCTCTGAACGTTAGCTGTTGATCTATCACTGGACGTTAGCTGTTGATCTATGACTCGACGTTCTGTCTGTTGACCTATCCCTGAATGTTCTGTGTGTCGACTTTCTGTCTCTGGACGTTCTGTCTGTTGACTTTCATTCTCTGGACGTTCTCTCGACCTATCTGTGTACGTTCTGTGTGTTGACTTTCTGTCTCTGGACATTCTCTCTTTTGACCTATCTCTGGACGTTCTGTCTGTTGAAGGTCTGTCCCTGAACGTTCTCTCTGTTGAACTATGTCTGGACGTTCTGTCTGTTGACTTTCTGTCTCTGGACGTTAGCTGTTGATCCAACACTGGACGTTCTGTCTGTTGACCTATCCGTGAATGTTCTGTGTATTGACTTTCTGTGTCTGGACGTTCTGTCTGTTGACTTTCATTCTCTGGACGTTCTCTCGACCTATCTGTGTACGTTCTGTCTGTTGACTTTCTGTCTCTGGACGTTCTCTCGGTTGACCTATCACTGGACGTTCTGTCTGTTGAAGGTCTGTCCCTGGACGTTCTCTCTGTTGAACTATCTCTGGACGTTCTGTCTGTTGACTTTCTGTCTCTGGACGTTAGCTGTTGATCTACTACTGGACGTTCTGTCTGTTGACCTATCCCTGAATGTTCTGTGTGTTGACTGTCTGTCTCTGGACGTTCTGTCTGTTGACTTTCATTCTCTGGACGTTCTCTCGACCTATCTGTGTACGTTCTGTGTGTTGACTTTCTGTCTCTGGACGTTCTCTCTGTTGACCAATCTCTGGACGTTCTCTCTTGACTTTCTGTCTCTGGACGTTCTCTCTGTTGACTTATCTCTGGACTTTGTCTGTTGTCTTTCTATCTGTTCTCTCTGTTGACCTATGTCTGGACGTTCTGTCTGTTGGCTTTGTCTCTAGTCGTTCTCTCTGTTGACCTATCTCTGGACCTCTGGACATTGTCTGTTGACTTTCTGTCTCTGGACGTTCTCTCTTTTGACCTATCTCTGGATGTTCTGTGTGTTGACTTTCTGTCTCTGGACGTTCTCTCTGTTGACCTATCACTGGACGTTCTGTCTGTTGACCTATCCCTGAGTGTTCTGTGTGTTGACTTTCCGTCTCTGGACGTTCTGTCTGTTGACTTTCATTCTCTGGACGTTCTCTCTGTTGACCTATAACTGGACCACTGGATATTCTGTTTGTTGAGTTTTTGTCTATGGACATTCTCTCTTTTGACCTATCTCTGGACGTTCTGTCTGTTGACTTTCTGTCTCTGGACGTTCTCTCTGTTGACCTATCACTGGACGTTCTGACTGTTGAAGGTCTGTCCCTGAACGTTCTCTCTGTTGAACTATGTCTCGACGTTCTGTCTGTTGACTTTCTGTCTCTGAACGTTAGCTGTTGATCTATCACTGGACGTTCTGTCTGTTGACCTATCCCTGAATGTTCTGTGTGTTGACTTTCTGTCTCTGGACGTTCTGTCTGTTGACTTTCATTCTCTGGACGTTCTCTCGACCTATCTGTGGAGGTTCTGTCTGTTGACTTTCTGTCTCTGGACGTTCTCTCTGTTGACCTATAACTGGACCACTGGATATTCTGTCTGTTGACTTTCTGTCTCTGGACATTCTCTCTTTTGACCTATCTCTGGACGTTCTGTCTGTTGAGTTTCTGTCTCTGGACGTTCTCTCTTTTGACCTATCTTTGGACGTTCTGTCTGTTGACTTTCTGTTTCTGGACGTTCTCTCTTTTGACCTATCTTTGGACGTTCTGTGTGTTGACTTTCTGTCTCTTGACGTTCTCTCTGTTGACCTATCACTGGACCTCTGGATATTCTGTCTGTTGACTTTCTGTTTCTGGACGTTCTCTCTTTTGACCTATCTTTGGACGTTCTGTGTGTTGACTTTCTGTCTCTTGACGTTCTCTCTGTTGACCTATCACTGGACCTCTGGATTTTCTGTCTGTTGACTTTCTGTCTCTGGACATTCTCTCTTTTGACCTATCACTGGACGTTCTGTCTGTTGACCTATCCCTGAATGTTCTGTGTGTCGACTTTCTGTCTCTGGACGTTCTGTCTGTTGACTTTCTGTCTCTGGACGTTCTCTCTTTTGACCTATCTCTGGACGTTCTGTCTGTTGACTTTCTGTCCCTGAACGTTCTCTCTGTTGAACTATGTCTGGACGTTCTGTCTGTTGATTTTCTGTCTCTGGACATTCTCTCTTTTGACCTATCTCTGGACGTTCTGTCTGTTGACCTTCTGTCCCTGAACGTTCTCTCTGTTGAACTATGTCTGGACGTTCTGTCTGTTGATTTTCTGTCTCTGGACGTTAGCTGTTGATCCAGAACTGGACGTTCTGTCTGTTGACCTATCCCTGAATGTTCTGTGTGTTGACTTTCTGTCTCTGGACTTTCTGTCTGTTGTCTTTCTATCTGTTCTCTCTGTTGACCTATGTCTGGACGTTCTGTCTGTTGGCTTTGTCTCTAGTCGTTCTCTCTGTTGACCTATCTCTGGACCTCTGGACATTGTCTGTTGACTTTCTGTCTCTGGACGTTCTCTCTTTTGACCTATCTCTAGATGTTCTGTGTGTTGACTTTCTGTCTCTGGACGTTCTCTCTTGACCTATCACTGGACGTTCTGTCTGTTGAAGGTCTGTCCCTGAACGTTCTCTCTGTTGAACTATGTCTCGACGTTCTGTCTGTTGACTTTCTGTCTCTGAACGTTAGCTGTTGATCTATCACTGGACGTTCTGTCTGTTGACCTATCCCTGAATGTTCTGTGTGTTGACTTTCTGTCTCTGGACGTTAGCTGTTGATCCAGAACTGGATGTTCTGTCTGTTGACCTATCCCTGAATGTTCTGTGTTTTGACTTTCTGTCTCTGGACGGTCTCTCTGTTGACCTATCTCTGGACTTTCTGTCTGTTGTCTTTCTATCTGTTCTCTCTGTTGACCTATGTCTGGACGTTCTGTCTGTTGGCTTTGTCTCTAGTCGTTCTCTCTGTTGACCTATCTCTGGACCTCTGGACATTGTCTGTTGACTTTCTGTCTCTGGACGTTCTCTCTTTTGACCTATCTCTAGATGTTCTGTGTTGACTTTCTGTCTCTGGACGTTCTCTCTGTTGACCTATCACTGGACGTTCTGTCTGTTGAAGGTCTGTCCCTGAACGTTCTCTCTGTTGAACTATGTCTCGACGTTCTGTCTGTTGACTTTCTGTCTCTGAACGTTAGCTGTTGATCTATCACTGGACGTTCTGTCTGTTGACCTATCCCTGAATGTTCTGTGTGTTGACTTTCTGTCTCTGGACGTTCTGTCGACTTTCATTCTCTGGACGTTCTCTCCACCTATCTGTGGACGTTCTGTCTCTGGACGTTCTCTGGACGTTCTCTCTTTTGACCTATCTCTGGACGTTCTGTCTGTTGAGTTTCTGTCTCTGGACGTTCTCTCTTTTGACCTATCTTTGGACGTTCTGTCTGTTGACTTTCTGTTTCTGGACGTTCACTCTTTTGACCTATCTTTGGACGTTCTGTGTGTTGACTTTCTGTCTCTTGACGTTCTCTCTGTTGACCTATCACTGGACCTCTGGATATTCTGTCTGTTGACTTTCTGTCTCTGGACATTCTCTCTTTTGACCTATCTCTGGACGTTCTGTCTGTTGACTTTCTGTCTCTGGACATTCTCTCTTTTGACCTATCCCTGAATGTTCTGTGTGTCGACTTTCTGTCTCTGGACGTTCTGTCTGTTGACTTTCATTCTCTGGACGTTCTCTCGACCTATCTGTGTACGTTCTGTCAGTTGACTTTCTGTCTCTGGACGTTCTCTCTTTTGACCTATCTCTGGACGTTCTGTCTATTGACTTTCTGTTTCTGGACATTCTCTCTTTTGACCTATCTCTGGACGTTCTGTCTGTTGAGTTTCTGTCTCTGGACGTTCTCTCTTTTGACCTATCTTTGGACGTTCTGTCTGTTGACTTTCTGTTTCGTGACATTCTCTCTTTTGACCTATCTCTGGACGTTCTGTCTGTTGAGTTTCTGTCTCTGGACGTTCTCTGTTTTGACCTATCTTTGGACGTTCTGTCTGTTGACTTTCTGTTTCTGGACGTTCTCTCTTTTGACCTATCTCTGGACGTTCTGTGTGTTGACTTTCTGTCTCTTGACGTTCTCTCTGTTGACCTATCACTGGACGTTCTGTCTGTTGAAGGTCTGTCCTTGAACGTTCTCTCCGTTGAACTATCTCTGGACGTTCTGTCTGTTGACTTTCTGTCTCTGGACGTTAGCTGTTGATCTATCACTGGACGTTCTGTCTGTTGACCTATCCGTGAATGTTCTGTGTGTCGACTTTCTGTCTCTGGACGTTCTGTCTGTTGATTTTCATTCTCTAGACGTTCTCTCGACCTATCTGTGTACGTTCTGTCTGTTGACTTTCTGTCTCTGGACGTTCTCTCTGTTGACCTATCACTGGACCTCTGGATATTTTGTCTGTTGACTTTCTGTCTCTGGACATTCTCTCTTTTGACCTATCTCTGGACGTTCTGTCTGTTGACTTTCTGTCCCTGAACGTTCTCTCTGTTGAACTATGTCTGGACGTTCTGTCTGTTGACTTTCTGTCTCTGGACGTTAGCTGTTGATCCAACACTGGACGTTCTCTCTGTTGACCTATCAAGGGACGTTCTGTCTGTTGAAGGTCTGTCCCTGGACGTTCTGTCTGTTGAGTTTCTGTCTCTGGACGTTCTCTCTTTTGACCTATCTTTGGACGTTCTGTCTGTTGACTTTCTGTTTCTGGACGTTCTCTCTTTTGACCTATCTTTGGACGTTCTGTGTGTAGACTTTCTGTCTCTTGACGTTCTCTCTGTTGACCTATCACTGGACCTCTGGATATTCTGTCTGTTGACTTTCTGTTTCTGGACGTTCTCTCTTTTGACCTATCTTTGGACGTTCTGTGTGTTGACTTTCTCTCTCTTGACGTTCTCTCTGTTGACCTATCACTGGACCTCTGGATATTCTGTCTGTTGACTTTCTGTCTCTGGACATTCTCTCTTTTGACCTATCACTGGACGTTCTGTCTGTTGACCTATCCCTGAATGTTCTGTGTGTCGACTTTCTGTCTCTGGACGTTCTGTCTGTTGACTTTCTGTCTCTGGACGTTCTCTCTTTTGACCTATCTCTGGACGTTCTGTCTGTTGACTTTCTGTCCCTGAACGTTCTCTCTGTTGAACTATGTCTGGACGTTCTGTCTGTTGATTTTCTGTCTCTGGACATTCTCTCTTTTGACCTATCTCTGGACGTTCTGTCTGTTGACCTTCTGTCCCTGAACGTTCTCTCTGTTGAACTATGTCTGGACGTTCTGTCTGTTGATTTTCTGTCTCTGGACGTTAGCTGTTGATCCAGAACTGGACGTTCTGTCTGTTGACCTATCCCTGAATGTTCTGTGTGTTGACTTTCTGTCTCTGGACGGTCTCTCTGTTGACCTATCTCTGGACTTTCTGTCTGTTGTCTTTCTATCTGTTCTCTCTGTTGACCTATGTCTGGACGTTCTGTCTGTTGGCTTTGTCTCTAGTCGTTCTCTCTGTTGACCTATCTCTGGACCTCTGGACATTGTCTGTTGACTTTCTGTCTCTGGACGTTCTCTCTTTTGACCTATCTCTAGATGTTCTGTGTGTTGACTTTCTGTCTCTGGACGTTCTCTCTGTTGACCTATCACTGGACGTTCTGTCTGTTGAAGGTCTGTCCCTGAACGTTCTCTCTCTTGAACTATGTCTCGACGTTCTGTCTGTTGACTTTCTGTCTCTGAACGTTAGCTGTTGATCTATCACTGGACGTTCTGTCTGTTGACCTATCCCTGAATGTTCTGTGTGTTGACTTTCTGTCTCTGGACGTTCTGTCGACTTTCATTCTCTGGACGTTCTTTCGACCTATCTGTGGACGTTCTGTTTGTTGACTTTCTGTCTCTGGACGTTCTCTCTTTTGACCTATCTCTGGACGTTCTGTCTGTTGAGTTTCTGTCTCTGGACGTTCTCTCTTTTGACCTATCTTTGGACGTTCTGTCTGTTGACTTTCTGTTTCTGGACATTCTCTCTTTTGACCTATCTCTGGACGTTCTGTCTGTTGAGTTTCTGTCTCTGGACGTTCTCTGTTTTGACCTATCTTTGGACGTTCTGTCTGTTGACTTTCTGTTTCTGGACGTTCTCTCTTTTGACCTATCTTTGGACGTTCTGTGTGTTGACTTTCTGTCTCTTGACGTTCTCTCTGTTGACCTATCACTGGACCTCTGGATATTCTGTCTGTTGACTTTCTGTCTCTGGACATTCTCTCTTTTGACCTATCTCTGGACGTTCTGTCTGTTGACTTTCTGTCCCTGAACGTTCTCTCTGTTGAACTATGTCTGGACGTTCTGTCTGTTGACTTTCTGTCTCTGGACGTTAGCTGTTGATCCAACACTGGACGTTCTCTCTGTTGACCTATCACGGGACGTTCTGTCTGTTGAAGGTCTGTCCCTGGACGTTCTCTCTGTTGAACTATCTCTGGACGTTCTGTCTGTTGACTTTCTGTCTCTGGACGTTAGCTATTGATCTATCACTGGACGTTCTGTCTGTTGACCTATCCCTGAATGTTCTGTGTGTTGACTTTCCGTCTCTGGACGTTCTGTCTGTTGACTTTCATTCTCTGGACGTTCTCTCGACCTATCTGTGTACGTTCTGTCTGTTGACTTTCTGTCTCTGGACGTTCTCTCTTTTGACCTATCTCTGGACGTTCTGTCTGTTGACTTTCTGTCCCTGAACGTTCTCTCTGTTGAACTATGTCTGGACGTTCTGTCTGTTGATTTTCTGTCTCTGGACATTCTCCAGGGTCCGTAGCGATCCTGGAAAGTCATGGAAAGTCCTGGAAATTTGTAAAACCATTTTCCAGGCCTGGAAAGTCCTGGAATTTTGTTGAAGGTCCTGGAAAGTCATGGAAAAATGGAAAAAAAATGATAAAAAAATGACATCCCTGAATTCCCGCAATGAGGCATAACTGAGGGGGAAACAAGCGCAAGATTAAAAAAATGTTTATATTTCGGACATCACTTGTGCTTCCTGGTGCTCCTTTTTAACTAGAAAAATTAATTTTCTATGAAAGTTGACGCACCATTAGCTTCTATTTGTGCATGCATTAACCAAATAATTTTGAAGATAATCACGTCTAAACATGCCTGGAAAGTGTAAATTTCAAGACGCTTGGTTAAAAGCCACAAATTACACATCTTGGCTAGTAAAGGACAGTGATACTACAAGAGCAAAATGTGGACTGTGCGACCGTGCATTTGACATTTCAAACATGGGTGAAGCTGCGCTAAAAAGTCACATGAAAGGGGCAAAGCATGTATCAAAAATAACAGGAAAGCAACAAGGAGCAAGCATTGAAGGATTTCTCAAGCCTTCATCTCGCGCTACAGCCTCTGCTTCTAGTAAAAACATTGAAACTGGTTATGATCATGACAAAAGGTCATCAATGGAGGAATTTGTCACCCGTGAAGATGTTTTGAAATCTGAAATTGTGTGGCTCCTACATAGTGTTGAGAAACATAATTCATATACCTCTAATATTGGTATAGAGAAAGTTTTTCAGAAAATGTTTCCGGACAGTTACATCGCCAAAGATTTCCATTGTGGCGAGAAGAAATCTGCTTATACGTGTTGCTTTGGAATGGCGCCTTACTTTTCGGACCTTTTACGTAAGCATGTTGGTGACAATGAACACGTTTTACTGTTTGATGAAACTCTGAACAAAGTGACTAAATCAAAGCAGATGGATATACATGTCAGACTGTGGAACGGTGAGCAGGTTGAAACAAGATACATGACGTCTGAGTTCCTGGGCCACGCTACCGCTGACGACATGCTACAGCACTTCACGTTAGCCACATCTAATCTGAATCAGAAGGTCAAGCATTCATGCTCGATTGATTTTTTTATAGAATTTGTGCCCCTATCAGTCTATGAAAAAATACGAGAAAACAAAATTTTAGGATATTTAGATGTTTGTTTTAAAAAAAACATGACTAAAAATTTTCACCGATTGTTTTATCGCTATTTTCTAAACCTGTCTTATTTCGTTACTTAAGATTTCAATGGACGGTCCCTCTGTCAACTGGAAGTTTTTCGAGTCCTATAAGGAGCAACGGTCTTCAGAGTGTGAAACGAAGCTCTTAAACCTTGGAAGTTGTGGACTTCACGTTGTCCTTGGGGCGTTCCGTGACTGTTTTGTCGCCACTGGCTGGGAAATTGATCAGCTTCTCCTGCACACGTTCTACCTGTTCAATGATCTACCTGCTAGACAAGAGGACTACGAGACTGTTACAGGGTCGAGTGTGTTCCCACTAAAGTTCTGTAAACACCGATGGGTGGAAAACCTCAAAGTCGCTGAACGTATGTTAGCGGTTTTTTTTTCCATAAAAAGGTACGTTAAGGCCGCTGAAGAGAAGAAAATCACAAAGCCAAAATGCACATCGTACAAAACTGTTGCGAACTGGGTGAATGATCCACTTGCCATTGCAAAGATTGAAGTATTCTTGTCCGTTGCGCGTCAGGTTGAGCCATTTCTGAAATCTTATAAAACAGACAAGCCGATGATTCCATTCTTGGAGGCGGACCTTCGTAACATGCTGACCAATGTCATGGGACGCGTTCTAAAACCTGAGAAAATGCCCAAAGTTGACGACTCGGCTGCCAATTTTATTCGCATTAATTTGGATGGTGAACATCTTACACAGGCTCACAAAGTAGACATTGGATTTGCCGCAGAAAAGAGCATAGATCAACTCATTAAGAAAAATAAAATCAGTGAGCGAGCACAGCTGCAGTTTCGATCTGAGATTAAATTTGGTCTGTGCAAATTGATCACATAGTTGCAGGATAAGTCACCACTCAAATATCCAATCGTCACAGCTGCGCAGTTTGTAGCACCTCAAGAAATTATTCTGTGCGATTCGACCAAGTTGCCAGCATTGTTAAAGTGTTTGGAAGAGTCCAAGCGCATTTCAGCAGCAGAATGTGATGAAGCAAAGCAACAGCATCAACTGTTTGTTAGAGAAATCGTGGCTGCAAGAAAAGACGAGTTTTTATCGTATGACAATACAAATGAAAACACCCGTATAGACAGTTTCTACCAAAGTATGATCGGGATGAACAAGCGGTTCAACGTACTTTATAAAATCATACGTCTGACGCTGATTTTGTCCCACGGCCAAGCGACTGTTGAACGAGGCTTCTCGGTTAACAAAGAGCTGTCATTTCCAAATCTCACCGAAAAGTCATTTGTTGCGCAAAGAGTCATTTACGATCATATTCAGTCTGTTGGCGGTTCTCTGGATGTAATGTATCCCATAAGTTGGTAGCTTCATGTGGCTCCGCTCATGCCAAGTACAAAATCTTTTTGCAAGATAAGAAAGATGCTGAGACGAAAAACGCCAAAGCTGCTAAGCGAGCAACCATCCAAGAAGAAATAAACACTCTCAAAAACAAAAAGGCTCGGCTGGAAAGCGATGTCCTGACACTCACTAAATCATCGACAGAATTCAGTGAAAAGGCTGAAAACGCCAAAGGATTGCAAAATATTAGACAATTCATTGTGAAAGCCAACAGTATTCGTCGATCCGCATTGGAGAAATCTGCGGAATCAACAAAAATGGATGCTCAAATTGATCTCAAAATGAATGAATTGAAAGAGGAGCTGTGACTTGTTTCGTAGCATGCTGGTTTACTTTGTATTAATGACTCAAGTATTAGTTTTTGTCAGTATTTGTTGTAGCATGTTTTGTTAAACAGTGCTCGAATTGATCTCAGAATGAAGGAATTGAGACAGAAACTGTCACTTGTTTTGTAACGTGCTGGTTTTCGTTGTATTAATTACTGAAGTATTCGCTTTTTTGAGTATTTGTTTTAGCATGTTTTGTTTAAAAAGTGCTCAAATTGGTCTCAAAATGAAGGAATTGAGAGAGGAACTATGACTTGTTTTGTAACGTGTGGGTTTACTGTGCATTAATGAATGAATTATTCGATTTTGTAAGTATTTGTTTTAGCATCTTTTGTTAATGCATTATAGTTGAGTGTACAGTCATCGTAAAACTATTATTCGTGATGTTGATTTTGTAGAGTAATCATTTTAAGTACACGAAGAAAAAAAATAAAACGTTCACCTGCTATGATGATCAAATGAATCTACGCGGTTTTGGTTGAGAAGTGGCTAAAGCGATTAGGTGCATTTTTCAGTTTTTCGTGATACTGTACAAGACGTTTGTATAGCTTTGTTAAGTCGGTTTTTAAAGTACGGGTAAGAATAAGGCGTTAAAATAATAATTAAGATGTTCCTATAGTTATAGTCAGGATGTAGTAAGTTGATAATAATACCTGTATTCAAGGTTTTGTTCAGTTTTACGGGATATTCATTTTGAAGACAAAAGTCACTTTTTCCGCCAAATGCGATTGTATTTTCAAGCTATTCTGAGCAGGTTAAAAAGTCATGGAAAAATCAGTTTCGGTCATGAAAAAGTCATGAAAAAGTCATGGAATTTTTTTGCAGGATAGCGCTACGGACCCTGATTCTCTCTTTTGATCTATCTCTGGACGTTCTGTCTGTTGACCTTCTGTCCCTGAACGTTCTCTCTGTTGAACTATGTCTGGACGTTCTGTCTGTTGATTTTCTGTCTCTGGATGTTAGCTGTTGATCCAACACTGGACGTTCTGTCTGTTGACCTATCCCTGAATGTTCTGTGTGTTGACTTTCTGTCTCTGGACGGTCTCTCTGTTGACCTATCTCTGGACTTTCTGTCTGTTGTCTTTCTATCTGTTCTCTCTGTTGACCTATGTCTGGACGTTCTGTCTGTTGGCTTTGTCTCTAGTCGTTCTCTCTGTTGACCTATCTCTGGACCTCTGGACATTGTCTGTTGACTTTCTGTCTCTGGACGTTCTCTCTTTTGACCTATCTCTAGATGTTCTGTGTGTTGACTTTCTGTCTCTGGACGTTCTCTCTGTTGACCTATCACTGGACGTTCTGTCTGTTGAAGGTCTGTCCCTGAACGTTCTCTCTGTTGAACTATGTCTCGACGTTCTGTCTGTTGACTTTCTGTCTCTGAACGTTAGCTGTTGATCTATCACTGGACGTTCTGTCTGTTGACCTATCCCTGAATGTTCTGTGTGTTGACTTTCTGTCTCTGGACGTTCTGTCTGTTGACTTTCATTCTCTGGACGTTCTCCCAACCTATCTGTGGACGTTCTGTTTGTTGACTTTCTGTCTCTGGACGTTCTCTCTTTTGACCTATCTCTGGACGTTCTGTCTATTGACTTTCTGTTTCTGGACATTCTCTCTTTTGACCTATCTCTGGACGTTCTGTCTGTTGAGTTTCTGTCTCTGGACGTTCTCTCTTTTGACCTATCTTTGGACGTTCTGTCTGTTGACTTTCTGTTTCTGGACATTCTCTCTTTTGACCTATCTCTGGACGTTCTGTCTGTTGAGTTTCTGTCTCTGGACGTTCTCTCTTTTGACCTATCTTTGGACGTTCTGTCTGTTGACTTTCTGTTTCTGGACATTCTCTCTTTTGACCTATCTCTGGACGTTCTGTCTGTTGAGTTTCTGTCTCTGGACGTTCTCTCTTTTGACCTATCTTTGGACGTTCTGTCTGTTGACCTATCTTTGGACGTTCTGTGTGTTGACTTTCTGTCTCTTGACGTTCTCTCTGTTGACCTATAACTGGACCTCTGGATATTCTGTCTGTTGACTTTCTGTCTCTGGACATTCTCTCTTTTGACCTATCTCTGGACGTTCTGTCTGTTGACTTTCTGTCTCTGGACGTTCTCTCTGTTGACCTATCACTGGACGTTCTGTCTGTTGAAGGTCTGTCCTTGAACGTTCTCTCTGTTGAACTATCTCTGGACGTTCTGTCTGTTGACTTTCTGTTTCTGGACGTTAGCTGTTGATCTATAACTGGACGTTCTGTCTGTTGACCTATCCCTGAATGTTCTGTGTGTCGACTTTCTGTCTCTGGACGTTCTGTCTGTTGACTTTCATTCTCTGGACGTTCTCTCGACCTATCTGTGTACGTTCTGTCTGTTGACTTTCTGTCTCTGGACGTTCTCTCTGTTGACCTATCACTGGACCTCTGGATATTCTGTCTGTTGACTTTCTGTCTCTGGACGTTCTCTCTGTTGACCAATCTCTGGACGTTCTCTCTTGACTTTCTGTCTCTGGACGTTCTCTCTGTTGACCTATCTCTGGACTTTGTCTGTTGTCTTTCTATCTGTTCTCTCTGTTGACCTATGTCTGGACGTTCTGTCTGTTGGCTTTGCCTCTAGTCGTTCTCTCTGTTCACCTATCTCTGGACCTCTTGACATTGTCTGTTGACTTTCTGTCTCTGGACATTCTCTCGTTTGACCTATCACTGGACGTTCTGTCTGTTGACCTATCCCTGAATGTTCTGTGTGTTGACTTTCTGTCTCTGGACGTTCTGTCTGTTGACTTTCATTCCCTGGACGTTCTCTCGACCTATCTGTGGACGTTCTGTCTGTTGACCTATCCCTGAATGTTCTGTGTGTTGACTTTCTGTCTCTGGACGTTCTGTCTGTTGACTTTCATTCTCTGGACGTTCTCTCGACCTATCACTGGACGTTCTGTCTGTTGAATTTCTGTCTCTGGACGTTCTCTCTGTTGACCTATCACTGGACGTTCTGTCTGTTGAAGGTCTGTCCCTGGACGTTCTCTCTTCTCTGTTGAACTATCTCTGGACGTTCTGTCTGTTGACTTTCTGTCTCTGGACGTTAGCTGTTGATCTATCACTGGACGTTCTGTCTGTTGACCTATCCCTGAATGTTCTGTGTGTTGACTTTCTGTCTCTGGATGTTCTGTCTGTTGACTTTCATTCTCTGGACGTTCTCTCGACCTATCTGTGTACGTTCTGTCTGTTGACTTTCTGTCGCTGGACGTTCTCTCTTGACTTTCTGTCTCTGGACGTTCTCTCTGTTGACCTATCTCTGGACTTTCTGTCTGTTGTCTTTCTATCTGTTCTCTCTGTTGACCTATGTCTGGACGTTCTGTCTGTTGGCTTTGTCTCTAGTTGTTCTCTCTGTTGACCTATCTCTGGACCTCTGGACATTGTCTGTTGACTTTCTGTCTCTGGACGTTCTCTCTTTTGACCTATCTCTAGATGTTCTGTGTGTTGACTTTCTGTCTGTGGACGTTCTCTCTGTTGACTTATCACTGGACGTTCTGTCTGTTGAAGGTCTGTCCCTGAACGTTCTCTCTGTTGAACTATGTCTCGACGTTCTGTCTGTTGACTTTCTGTCTCTGAACGCTAGCTGTTGATCTATCACTGGACGTTCTGTCTGTTGAAGGTCTGTCCCTGGACGTTCTCTCTGTTGAACTATCTCTGGACGTTCTGTCTGTTGACTTTCTGTCTCTGAACGTTGGCTGTTGATCTATCACTGGATGTTCTGTCTGTTGACCTATCCCTGAATGTTCTGTGTGTTGACTTTCTGTCTCTGGACGTTCTGTCTGTTGACTTTCATTCTCTGGACGTTCTCTCGACCTATCTGTGTACGTTCTGTCTGTTGACTTTCTGTCTCTTGACGTTCTCTCTGTTGACCTATCACTGGACGTTATGTCTGTTAATTTTCTGTCTCTGGACGTTCTCTCTCTGTTGACCTATCTCTCGACGTTCAGTCTGTTGACTTTTTGTCTCTGGACGTTCTCTCTGTTGACCTATCACTGGACGTTCTGTCTGTTGACTTTCTGTCTCTGGACGTTCTCTCTGTTGACCTATCACTGGACGTTCTGTCTGTTGACTTTCTGTCTCTGGCCGTTCTCTCTTTTGGCCTATCTTTTGACGTTCTGTCTGTTGACTTTCTGTCTGAGGACGTTCTCTCTGTTGACCTATCACTGGACGTTCTGTGTGTTGATTTTCTGTCTTTGGACGTTCTCTGTTTTGACCTATCTCTGGACGTTCTGTCTGTTGACTTTCTATCTCTGGACGTTAGCTGTTGATCTATTACTGGACGTTCTGTCTGTTGACCTATCCCTAATTGTTCTGTGTGTTGACTTTCTGTCTCTGGACGTTCTGTCTTTTGACTTTCATTCTCTGGACGTTCTCTCGACCTATCCGTGTACGTTCTGTCTGTTGACTTTCTGTCTCCGGGCGTTCTCTCTGTTGACCAATCTCTGAGACAGAAAGTCAACAGAACGTCCAGAGAACGTCCAGAGAACAGACAGAATGTCCAGAGAAACTTTGTCTCTGGATGTTCTCTCTGTTGACCTATCACTGGACGTTCTGTCTGTTGTCTCTCTGTCTCTGGACGTTCTCTCTGTTGAACTATCTCTGGACGTTCTGTCTGTTGACTTTCTGTCTCTGGACGTTCTGTGATGATCTATCACTCTACGTTCTCTCTGTTGACCTATCCCTGAATGTTCTGTGGGTTGACTTTCTGTCTCTGGACGTTCTGTCTGTTAACTTTCTTTCTCTGGACGTTCTCTCGACCTATCTGTGGACGTTCTGTCTGTTGACTTTATGTCTGTGGACGTTATCTCTGTTGACCTATCACTGGACCTCTGGATATTCTGTCTGTTGAATTTCTGTCTCTGGACGTTCTCTCTTTTGATCTATCTCTGGAGGTTCAAAAGAGAGAACGTCTTTAATCTATCACTGGACGTTCGGTCTGTTGACCTATCCGTGAATGTTCTGTGTGTCGACTTTCTGTCTCTTTACGTTCTGTCTGTTGACTTTTTTCTCTGGGCGTTCTCTCGACTTATCTGTGGACGTTCTGTCTGTTGACTTTATGTCTCGTGACGTTCTCTGTTTTGACCTATATCTGGACGTTCTGTCTGTTGAGTTTCTGTCTCGATACGTTCTCTCTGTTGACCTATCACTGGACGTTCTGTCTGTTGACCTATCTCTAGACCTTCTGTGTGTTGACTTTGTCTCTGGACGTTCTCTCTGTTGACCTATCACTGGACGTTCTGTCTGTTGACTTTCTGTCACTGGACGTTCTCTGTTGATCTATCACTGGACGTTCTGTCTTTTGACCTATCCCTGAATGTTTTGTGTGTTGACTTTCTGTCTCTTGACGTTCTTTGTGTTGACTTTCTTTCTCTAGACGTTCTCACGACCTATCTGTGGACGTTCTGTCTGTTGACTTTATGTCTCTAGACGTTTTCTCTGTTGACCTATCTCTGGACCTCTGGACATTGTCTGTTGACTTTCTATCTCTGGACGTTCTCTCTTTTGACCTATCTCTGGATGTTCTGTGTGTTGACTTTCTGTCTCTGTACGTTCTCTTTGTTGACCTATCACTGGACGTTGTGTCTGTTGTCTTTCTATCTGTTCTCTCTGTTGACCTATGTCTGGACGTTCTGTCTGTTTACTTTGTTTCTATACGTTCTCTCTGTTGACCTATCTCTGGACCTCTGGACATTGTCTGTTGACTTTCTATCTCTAGACGTTCTGTGTGTTGACTTTCTTTCTCTGGACGTTCTCTCGACCTATCTGTGGACGTTCTGTCTGTTGACTTTATGTCTCTGGACGTTCTCTCTGTTGACCTATCACTGGACCTCTGGATATTCTGTCTGTTGACTTTCTGGCTCGGGACGTTCTCCCTTTTGACCTATGTGTGGACGTTCTGTCTGTTGAGTTTCTGTCTCGGGACGTTCTCTCTGTTGACCTATCACTGGACGTTCTGTCTGTTGACCTATCTCTGGACGTTCAATCTGTTGACTTTTTGTGTCTGTTGACCTATCTCTAGACTTTCTGTATGTTGACTTTCTGTCTCTGGACGTTCTCTCGACCTATCTGTGGACGTTCTGTCTGTTGACTTTGTGTCTCTGGACGTTCTCTCTTTTGACCTATCTCTGGACGTTCTGTCTCTTGAGTTTCTGTCTCGGGACGTTCTCTCTGTTGACCTATCACTGGATGTTCTGTCTGTTGACTTTCTTTCTCTGGACGTTCTCTCTTTTGACCTATCTGTGGATGTTCTATCTGTTGACTTTATGTCTCTGGACGTTCTCTCTTTTGACCTATCTCTGGACGTTCTGTCTGTTGAGTTTCTGTCTCGGGACGTTCTGTCTGTTGACCTATCTCTAGACGTTCTGTCTGTTGTCTTTCTATCTGTTCTCTCTGTTGACCTATGTCTGGACGTTCTGTCTGTTGACTTTGTCTCTAGACGTTCTCTCTGTTGATCTATCTCTGGACCTCTGGACATTGTCTGTTGACTTTCTGTCTCTGGACGTTTTCTCTTTTGACCTATCTCTGGATGTTCTGTGTGTTGACTTTCTGTCTCTGGACGTTCTCTCTGTTGACCTATCACTGGACGTTCTGTCTGTTGAAGGTCTGTCGCTGGACGTTCTCTCTGTTGACCTATCTCTGGACATTCTGTCTGTTGACTTTGTGTCTCTGGACGTTCTCTGTTGATCTATCACTTAACGTTCTGTCTGTTGACCTATCCCTGAATGTTCTGTGTGTTGACTTTCTGTCCCTGGACGTTCTGTGTGTTGACTTTCTTTCTCTGGACGTTCTCTCGACCTATCTGTGGACGTTCTGTCTGTTGACTTTATGTCTCTGGACGTTCTCTCTGTTGACCTATCACTGGTCCTCTGGATATTCTGTCTGTTGACTTCCTGTCTCGTGACGTTCTCTCTTTTGACCTATCTCTGGACGTTCTGTCTGTTGAGTTTCTGTCTCGGGACGTTCTCTCTGTTGACCTATCACTGGACGTTCTGTCTGTTGACCTATCTCTAGACGTTCTGTGTGTTGACTTTCTGTCTCTGGACGTTTTCTCTGTTGAACTATCTCTGGATATTATGTCTGTTGATTTTCTGTCTCTGGACGTTCAATCTGTTGACTTTTTGTGTCTGGACGTTCTCTCTTTTGACCTATCACTGGACGTTGTGTCTGTTGACTTTCTGTCTCTGGACGTTCTCTCTGTTGACCTATCTCTAGACGTTCTGTCTGTTGTCTTTCTATCTGTTCTCTCTGTTGACCTATGTCTGGACATTCTGTCTGTTGACTTTGTTTCTAGACGATCTCTCTGTTTAGATTCTGTCTCGGGACTTTCTCTCTGTTGACCTATCACTGGACGTTCTGTCTGTTGACCTATCTCTAGACTTTTTGTGTGTTGACTTTCTGTCTCTGGACGATCTCTCGACCTATCTGTGGACGTTCTTTCTGTTGACTTTATGTCTCTGGACGTTCTGTCTCTTGAGTTTCTGTCTCGGGACGTTCTCTCTGTTGACCTATCACTGGACGTTCTGTCTGTTGACTTTTTTCTCTGGACGTTCTCTTTTGACCTATCTCTGGACGTTCTGTCTGTTGAGTTTTTGTCTCGGGACGTTCTGTCTGTTGACCTATCTCTAGACGTTCTGTGTGTTGATTTTCTGTCTCTGGACGTTCTCTGTGTTGAACTATCTCTGATGTTATGTCTGTTGATTTTCTGTCTCTGGACGTTCTATCTCTTGACTTTTTGTCTCTGGACGCTCTCTCTGTTGACCTATCTCTGGACATTCTGTCTGTTGTCTTTCTATCTGTTCTCTCTGTTGACCTATGTCTGGACATTCTGTCTGTTGACTTTGTCTCTAGACGTTCTCTCTGTTGATCTATCTCTGGACCTCTGGACATTGTCTGTTGACTTTATGTCTCTGGACATTCTCTCTTTTGACCTATCTCTGGACGTTCTGTCTGTTGAGTTTCTGTCTCGGGACGTTCTGTCTGTTGACCTATCTCTAGACGTTCTGTGTGTTGACTTTCTGTCTCTGGACGTTCTCTCTGTTGAACTGTCTCTGGATGTTATGTCTGTTGATTTTCTGTCTCTGGACGTTCTCTCTGTTGACCTATCTCTGGACATTCTGTTTGTTGTCTTTCTATCTGTTCTCTCTGTTGACCTATGTCTGGGCGTTCTGTCTGTTGACTTTGTCTCTAGACGTTCTCTCTGTTGATCTATCTCTGGACCTCTGGATATTGTCTGTTGACTTTCTGTCTCTGGACGTTTTCTCTTTTGACCTATCTCTGGATGTTCTGTGTGTTGACTTTCTTTCTCTGGACGTTCTCTCTGTTGACCTATCACTGGACGTTCTGTCTGTTGAAGGTCTGTCCCTGGACGTTCTCTCTGTTGACCTATCTCTGGCCATTCTGTCTGTTGACTTTGTGTCTCTGGACGTTCTCTGTTGATCTATCACTTAACGTTCTGTCTGTTGACCTATCCCTGAATGTTCTGTGTGTTGACTTCCTGTCTCTGGACGTTCTGTGTGTTGACTTTCTTTCTCTGGACGTTCTCTCGACCTATCTGTGGACGTTCTGTCTGTTGACTTTATGTCTCTGGACGTTTTCTCTGTTGACCTATCTCTGGACGTTATGTCTGTTGTCTTTCTATCCTGCTCTGGATGTTCTGTTTGTTAACCTGTGTCTGGACGTTCTGTCTGTTGACTTTTTGTCTCTGGACGTTCTCTCTGTTGACCTATCTCTGGACGTTCTCTCTGTTGACTTTCTGTCTCTGGACGCTCTCCCCTTTGACCTATCACTGGACGTTCTGTCTGTTGACCTATCTGGACGTTGTGTATGTTGGCATTCTGTCTCTGGACGTTCTCTCTGTTGACCTATCACTGGACTTTCTGTCTGTTGACTTTCTGTCTAAGGACGTTCTCTCTGTTGACCTATCACTGACGTTCTGTCTTTTGACCTATCTGTGGACGTTCTGTCTGTTGACTTTCTTTCTCTGGACGTTCTCACTGTTGACCTATCTCTGGACGTTCTGTCTGTGGACGTTCTCTCTGTTGACTTTCTGTCTCTGGACGTTCTCTCTTTTTACCTATCACTGGACGTTCTGCCTGTTGACTTTCTATCTGTGGACTTTCTCTCTGTTGACCTATCTCTGGACGTTCTGTCTGTTGACTTTCTGTCTGGACGTTCTGTCTGTTTACCTATCACTGGACGTTCTGCCTGTTGTCTTTCTATCTGTGGACTTTCTCTCTGTTGACCTATCTCTGGATGTTCTGTCTGTTGACTTTCTGTCTGGACGTTCTGTCTGTTGCCTTTCTGTCTCTGGATGTTCTGTGTGTTGACATTCTGTCTCTGGACGTTCTGTCTGTTGACCTGTATATGGACGTTCTGTCTGTTGACTTTTTGTCTCTTTACGTTCTCTCTTTTGACCTATCTCTGTACGTTCTGTCTGTTAACTTCCTGTCTCTGGACGTTCTGTCTGTTGACTTTCTGTCTCGGGACGTTCTGTGTGTTGACATTCTGTCTGTTGACTTTTTGTCTCTGGATGTTCTCTCTTATGACCTATTACTGGACGTTCTGTCTGTTGACGTATCTCTGGACGTTCTGTCTGTTGACTTTCTGTCTCTGGACATTCTGTGTGTTGACATTCTGTCTCTGGACGTTCTCTCTGTTGACTTTCTTTCTCTTGACGTTCTGTCTGTTGACCTGTATCTGATCGTTCTGTCTGTTGATTTTTTGTCTCTGGACGTTGTCTCTTTTGACCTATCACTGGCCGTTCTGTCTGTTGACTTTCTGTCTCTGGACGTTCTCTGTGTTGACCTATCTCTGGACGTTCTGTCTGTTGACTTTCTGTCTCTGGAAGTTCTGTGTGTTTACATTCTGTCTCTGGACGTTCTGTCTGTTGACCTGTATATGGACGTTCTATCTGTTGACTTTTTGTCTCTGGACGTTCTCTCTTTTGATCTATCACTGGACGTTCTGTCTGTTGACCTATCTCTGGACATTTTGTCTATTGACATTGTGTCTCTGGATGTTCTGTGTGTTGACTTTCTGTCTCTGGACGTTCTCTCTGTTGACCTATCACTGGACGTTCTGTCTGTTGAAGGTCTGTCCCTGGACGTTCTCTCTGTTGACCTATCTCTGGACATTCTGTCTGTTGACTTTGTGTCTCTGGACGTTCTCTGTTGATCTATCACTTAACGTTCTGTCTGTTGACCTATCCCTGAATGTTTTGTGTGTTGACTTTCTGTCTCTGGACGTTCTGTGTGTTGACTTTCTTTCTCTGGACGTTCTCTCGACCTATCTGTGGACGTTCTGTCTGTTGACTTTATGTCTCTGGACGTTTTCTCTGTTGACCTATCTCTGGACGTTATGTCTGTTGACTTTCTGTCTCTGGATGTTCTGTTTGTTGACCTGTATCTGGACGTTCTGTCTGTTGACTTTTTGTCTCTGAACGTTCTCTCTGTTGACCTATCTCTGGACGTTCTCTCTGTTGACTTTCTGTCTCTGGACGCTCTCCCCTTTGACCTATCACTGGACGTTCTGTCTGTTGACCTATCTGGACGTTGTGTATGTTGGCATTCTGTCTCTGGACGTTCTCTCTGTTGACCTATCACTGGACTTTCTGTCTGTTGACTTTCTGTCTAAGGACGTTCTCTCTGTTGACCTATCTCTGGACGTTCTGTCTGTTGACTTTCTGTCTCTGGACGTTCTCTCTGTTGACCTATCTCTGGACGTTCTGTCTGTTGACTTTCTGTCTGGACGTTCTGTCTGTTGCCTTTCTGTCTCTGGATGTTCTGTGTGTTGACATTCTGTCTCTGGACGTTCTGTCTGTTGACCTGTATATGGACGTTCTGTCTTTTGACTTTTTGTCTCTTTACGTTCTCTCTTTTGACCTATCACTTGACGTTCTGTCTGTTAACTTCCTGTCTCTGGACGTTCTGTCTGTTGACTTTCTATCTCGGGACGTTCTGTGTGTTGACATTCTGTCTCTGGACCTTCTGTCTGTTGACTTTTTGTCTCTGGATGTTCTCTCTTATGACCTATTACTGGACGTTCTGTCTGTTGACGTATCTCTGGACGTTCTGTCTGTTGACTTTCTGTCTCTGGACATTCTGTGTGTTGACATTCTGTCTCTGGACGTTCTCTCTGTTGACTTTCTTTCTCTTGACGTTCTGTCTGTTGACCTGTATCTGATCGTTCTGTCTGTTGATTTTTTGTCTCTGGACGTTGTCTCTTTTGACCTATCACTGGCCGTTCTGTCTGTTGACTTTCTGTCTCTGGACGTTCTCTGTGTTGACCTATCTCTGGACGTTCTGTCTGTTGACTTTCTGTCTCTGGAAGTTCTGTGTGTTTACATTCTGTCTCTGGACGTTCTGTCTGTTGACCTGTATATGGACGTTCTATCTGTTGACTTTTTGTCTCTGGACGTTCTCTCTTTTGATCTATCACTGGACGTTCTGTCTGTTGACCTATCTCTGGACATTTTGTCTATTGACATTGTGTCTCTGGATGTTCTGTGTGTTGACTTTCTGTCTCTGGACGTTCTCTCTGTTGACCTATCACTGGACGTTCTGTCTGTTGAAGGTCTGTCCCTGGACGTTCTCTCTGTTGACCTATCTCTGGACATTCTGTCTGTTGACTTTGTGTCTCTGGACGTTCTCTGTTGATCTATCACTTAACGTTCTGTCTGTTGACCTATCCCTGAATGTTTTGTGTGTTGACTTTCTGTCTCTGGACGTTCTGTGTGTTGACTTTCTTTCTCTGGACGTTCTCTCGACCTATCTGTGGACGTTCTGTCTGTTGACTTTATGTCTCTGGACGTTTTCTCTGTTGACCTATCTCTGGACGTTATGTCTGTTGACTTTCTGTCTCTGGATGTTCTGTTTGTTGACCTGTATCTGGACGTTCTGTCTGTTGACTTTTTGTCTCTGAACGTTCTCTCTGTTGACCTATCTCTGGACGTTCTCTCTGTTGACTTTCTGTCTCTGGACGCTCTCCCCTTTGACCTATCACTGGACGTTCTGTCTGTTGACCTATCTGGACGTTGTGTATGTTGGCATTCTGTCTCTGGACGTTCTCTCTGTTGACCTATCACTGGACTTTCTGTCTGTTGACTTTCTGTCTAAGGACGTTCTCTCTGTTGACCTATCTCTGGACGTTCTGTCTGTTGACTTTCTGTCTCTGGACGTTCTCTCTGTTGACCTATCTCTGGACGTTCTGTCTGTTGACTTTCTGTCTGGACGTTCTGTCTGTTGCCTTTCTGTCTCTGGATGTTCTGTGTGTTGACATTCTGTCTCTGGACGTTCTGTCTGTTGACCTGTATATGGACGTTCTGTCTTTTGACTTTTTGTCTCTTTACGTTCTCTCTTTTGACCTATCACTTGACGTTCTGTCTGTTAACTTCCTGTCTCTGGACGTTCTGTCTGTTGACTTTCTATCTCGGGACGTTCTGTGTGTTGACATTCTGTCTCTGGACCTTCTGTCTGTTGACTTTTTGTCTCTGGATGTTCTCTCTTATGACCTATTACTGGACGTTCTGTCTGTTGACGTATCTCTGGACGTTCTGTCTGTTGACTTTCTGTCTCTGGACATTCTGTGTGTTGACATTCTGTCTCTGGACGTTCTGTCTGTTGACTTTCTTTCTCTTGACGTTCTGTCTGTTGACCTGTATCTGATCGTTCTGTCTGTTGACTTTTTGTCTCTGGATGTTGTCTCTTTTGACCTATCACTGGACGTTCTGCCTGTTGACTTTCTGTCTGGACGTTCTGTCTGTTTACCTATCACTGGACGTTCTGCCTGTTGACTTTCTATCTGTGGACTTTCTCTCTGTTGACCTATCTCTGGACGTTCTGTCTGTTGACTTTCTGTCTGGACGTTCTGTCTGTTTACCTATCACTGGACGTTCTGCCTGTTGACTTTCTATCTGTGGACTTTCTCTCTGTTGACCTATCTCTGGACGTTCTGTCTGTTGACTTTCTGTCTGGACGTTCTGTCTGTTGCCTTTCTGTCTCTGGATGTTCTGTGTGTTGACATTCTGTCTCTGGACGTTCTGTCTGTTGACCTGTATATGGACGTTCTGTCTGTTAACTTTTTGTCTCTTTACGTTCTCTCTTTTGACCTATCACTTGACGTTCTGTCTGTTAACTTCCTGTCTCTGGACGTTCTGTCTGTTGACTTTCTGTCTCGGGACGTTCTGTGTGTTGACATTCTGTCTCTGGACCTTCTGTCTGTTGACTTTTTGTCTCTGGATGTTCTCTCTTATGACCTATTACTGGACGTTCTGTCTGTTGACGTATCTCTGGACGTTCTGTCTGTTGACTTTCTGTCTCTGGACATTCTGTGTGTTGACATTCTGTCTCTGGACGTTCTCTCTGTTGACGTTCTTTCTCTTGACGTTCTGTCTGTTGACCTGTATCTGATCGTTCTGTCTGTTGACTTTTTGTCTCTGGACGTTGTCTCTTTTGACCTATCACTGGACGTTCTGTCTGTTGACTTTCTGTCTCTGGACGTTCTCTGTGTTGACCTATCTCTGGACGTTCTGTCTGTTGACTTTCTGTCTCTGGAAGTTCTGTGTGTTTACATTCTGTCTCTGGACGTTCTGTCTGTTGACCTGTATATGGACGTTCTATCTGTTGACTTTTTGTCTCTGGACTTTCTCTCTTTTGATCTATCACTGGACGTTCTGTCTGTTGACCTATCTCTGGACATTTTGTCTATTGACCTTCTGTCTCTGGACGTTTTGTCTGTTGACTTTCTGTCTCTGGACGTTCTCTCTGTTGACTTTCTTTCTCTGGACGTTCTCTCTGTTGACCTATCTCTGGACGTTCTGTCTGTTGGCTTTCTGTCTCTGGACCTTCTCTCTGTTGACCTATCTCTGGACGTTTTGTCTTTTGACTGTTTGTCTTCACGTTCTGTCTGTTGACTTTCTGTCTCTGGACGTTCTCTGTGTTGACCTATCTCTGGACGTTCTGTCTGTTGACTTTCTGTCTCTGGAAGTTCTGTGTGTTTACATTCTGTCTCTGGACGTTCTGTCTGTTGACCTGTATATGGACGTTCTATCTGTTGACTTTTTGTCTCTGGACGTTCTCTCTTTTGATCTATCACTGGACGTTCTGTCTGTTGACCTATCTCTGGACATTTTGTCTATTGACCTTCTGTCTCTGGATGTTCTGTGTGTTGACTTTCTGTCTCTGGACGTTCTCTCTGTTGACCTATCACTGGACGTTCTGTCTGTTGAAGGTCTGTCCCTGGACGTTCTCTCTGTTGACTTATCTCTGGACATTCTGTCTGTTGACTTTGTGTCTCTGGACGTTCTCTGTTGATCTATCACTTAACGTTCTGTCTGTTGACCTATCCCTGAATGTTTTGTGTGTTGACTTTCTGTCTCTGGACGTTCTGTGTGTTGACTTTCTTTCTCTGGACGTTCTCTCGACCTATCTGTGGACGTTCTGTCTGTTGACTTTATGTCTCTGGACGTTTTCTCTGTTGACCTATCTCTGGACGTTATGTCTGTTGCCTTTCTGTCTCTGGATGTTCTGTGTGTTGACATTCTGTCTCTGGACGTTCTGTCTGTTGACCTGTATATGGACGTTCTGTCTGTTAACTTTTTGTCTCTTTACGTTCTCTCTTTTGATCTATCACTTGACGTTCTGTCTGTTAACTTCCTGTCTCTGGACGTTCTGTCTGTTGACTTTCTGTCTCGGGACGTTCTGTGTGTTGACATTCTGTCTCTGGACCTTCTGTCTGTTGACTTTTTGTCTCTGGATGTTCTCTCTTATGACCTATAACTGGACGTTCTGTCTGTTGACGTATCTCTGGACGTTCTGTTTGTTGACTTTCTGTCTCTGGACATTCTGTGTGTTGACATTCTGTCTCTGGACGTTCTCTCTGTTGACTTTCTTTCTCTTGACGTTCTGTCTGTTGACCTGTATCTGATCGTTCTGTCTGTTGACTTTTTGTCTCTGGACGTTGTCTCTTTTGACCTATCACTGGACGTTCTGTCTGTTGACTTTCTGTCTCTGGACGTTCTCTGTGTTGACCTATCTCTGGACGTTCTGTCTGTTGACTTTCTGTCTCTGGAAGTTCTGTGTGTTTACATTCTGTCTCTGGACGTTCTGTCTGTTGACCTGTATATGGACGTTCTATCTGTTGACTTTTTGTCTCTGGACTTTCTCTCTTTTGATCTATCACTGGACGTTCTGTCTGTTGACCTATCTCTGGACATTTTGTCTATTGACCTTCTGTCTCTGGACGTTTTGTCTGTTGACTTTCTATCTCTGGACGTTCTCTCTGTTGACTTTCTTTCTCTGGACGTTCTCTCTGTTGACCTATCTCTGGACGTTCTGTCTGTTGGCTTTCTGTCTCTGGACCTTCTCTCTGTTGACCTATCTCTGGACGTTTTGTCTTTTGACTGTTTGTCTTCACGTTCTGTCTGTTGACGTTCTATCTCTGGACGTTTTCTCTGTTGACCTATCTCTGGATGTTCTGACTGTTGACTTTCTGTCTCTGGACGTTCTCTCTGTTGATTTATCTCTGTACGTTTTGTCTGTTGACTGTCTGTCTCTATACGTTCTGTCTGTTGACTTTCTGTCTCTGGACGTTCTCTCTGTTGAACTCTAGACGTTTTGTCTGTTGACTTTCTGTCTCTGTACGTTCTGTGTGTTGACATTCTGTCTCTGGACGTTCTGTCTGTTGACCTGTATATGGACGTTCTGTCTGTTGACTTTTTGTCTCAGGACGTTCTCTTTTGACCTATCACTTGACGTTCTGTCTGTTAACTTCCTGTCTCTGGACGTTCTGTCTGTTGACTTTCTGTCTCGGGACGTTCTGTGTGTTGACATTCTGTCTCTGGACCTTCTGTCTGTTGACTTTTTGTCTCTGGATGTTCTCTCTTATGACCTATAACTGGACGTTCTGTCTGTTGACGTATCTCTGGACGTTCTGTTTGTTGACTTTCTGTCTCTGGACATTCTGTGTGTTGACATTCTGTCTCTGGACGTTCTCTCTGTTGACTTTCTTTCTCTTGACGTTCTGTCTGTTGACCTGTATCTGATCGTTCTGTCTGTTGACTTTTTGTCTCTGGACGTTGTCTCTTTTGACCTATCACTGGACGTTCTGTCTGTTGACTTTCTGTCTCTGGACGTTCTCTGTGTTGACCTATCTCTGGACGTTCTGTCTGTTGACTTTCTGTCTCTGGAAGTTCTGTGTGTTTACATTCTGTCTCTGGACGTTCTGTCTGTTGACCTGTATATGGACGTTCTATCTGTTGACTTTTTGTCTCTGGACTTTCTCTCTTTTGATCTATCACTGGACGTTCTGTCTGTTGACCTATCTCTGGACATTTTGTCTATTGACCTTCTGTCTCTGGACGTTTTGTCTGTTGACTTTCTGTCTCTGGACGTTCTCTCTGTTGACTTTCTTTCTCTGGACGTTCTCTCTGTTGACCTATCTCTGGACGTTCTGTCTGTTGGCTTTCTGTCTCTGGACCTTCTCTCTGTTGACCTATCTCTGGACGTTTTGTCTTTTGACTGTTTGTCTTCACGTTCTGTCTGTTGACGTTCTATCTCTGGACGTTTTCTCTGTTGACCTATCTCTGGATGTTCTGACTGTTGACTTTCTGTCTCTGGACGTTCTCTCTGTTGATTTATCTCTGTACGTTTTGTCTGTTGACTGTCTGTCTCTATACGTTCTGTCTGTTGACTTTCTGTCTCTGGACGTTCTCTCTGTTGAACTCTAGACGTTTTGTCTGTTGACTTTCTGTCTCTGTACGTTCTGTGTGTTGACATTCTGTCTCTGGACGTTCTGTCTCTTGACCTGTATATGGACGTTCTGTCTGTTGACTTTTTGTCTCAGGACGTTCTCTTTTGACCTATCACTTGACGTTCTGTCTGTTAACTTCCTGTCTCTGGACGTTCTGTCTGTTGACTTTCTGTCTCGGGACGTTCTGTGTGTTGACATTCTGTCTCTGGACCTTCTGTCTGTTGACTTTTTGTCTCTGGATATTCTCTCTTATGACCTATTACTGGACGTTCTGTCTGTTGACGTATCTCTGGACGTTCTGTCTGTTGACTTTCTGTCTCTGGACATTCTGTGTGTTGACATTCTGTCTCTAGACGTTCTCTCTGTTGACTTTCTTTCTCTTGACGTTCTGTCTGTTGACCTGTATCTGATCGTTCTGTCTGTTGACTTTTTGTCTCTGGAGGTTGTCTCTTTTGACCTATCACTGGACGTTCTGTCTGTTGACTTTCTGTCTCTGGAAGTTCTTTGTGTTTACATTCTGTCTCTGGACGTTCTGTCTATTGACCTGTATATGGACGTTCTATCTGTTGACTTTTTGTCTCTGGACTTTCTCTCTTTTGATCTATCACTGGACGTTCTGTCTGTTGACCTATCTCTGGACATTTTGTCTATTGACCTTCTGTCTCTGGACGTTTTGTCTGTTGACTTTCTGTCTCTGGACGTTCTCTCTGTTGACTTTCTTTCTCTGGACGTTCTCTCTGTTGACCTATCTCTGGACGTTCTGTCTGTTGGCTTTCTGTCTCTGGACCTTCTCTCTGTTGACCTATCTCTGGACGTTTTGTCTTTTGACTGTTTGTCTTCACGTTCTGTCTGTTGACGTTCTATCTCTGGACGTTTTCTCTGTTGACCTATCTCTGGATGTTCTGACTTTTGACTTTCTGTCTCTGGACGTTCTCTCTGTTGATTTATCTCTGTACGTTTTGTCTGTTGACTGTCTGTCTCTATACGTTCTGTCTGTTGACTTTCTGTCTCTGGACGTTCTCTCTGTTGACCTCTAGACGTTTTGTCTGTTGACTTTCTGTCTCTGGACGTTCTGTGTGTTGACATTCTGTCTCTGGACGTTCTGCCTCTTGACCTGTATATGGACGTTCTGTCTGTTGACTTTTTGTCTCAGGACGTTCTCTTTTGACCTATCATTGGACGTTCTGTCTGTTGACCTATCTCTGGACGTTCTGTCTGTTGACTTTCTGCCTCTGCACGTTCTCTCAGTTGACCTATCTCTGAACGTTTTGTCTGTTGACTGTCTGTCTCTGGACGTTCTGTCTGTTGACTTTCTGTCTCTGGACGTTCTCTCTGCTAACCTATCTCCTTACGTTTTGTGTGTTGACATTCTGTCTCTGGACGTTCTCTCTGTTGACCTATTACTGGACTTTCTGTCTGTTGACTTTCTGTCTCTGAACGTTCTCTCTGTTGACCTATCTCTGGACGGTCTGTATGTTGACATTCTGTCTCTGGAGGTTCTCTCTGTTGACCTATCACTCTACGTTCTGTCTGTTGACTTCCTGTCTCTGGACGTTCTGTCTGTTGTCTTTCTGTCTCTGGACGTTCTCTTTTTTGACCTATCACTGGACGTTCTGTCTGTTGACTTTCTATCTATGGACGTTCTCTCTGTTGACTTTTTGTCTCTGGATGTTCTCTCTTATGACCTATTACTGGACGTTCTGTCTGTTGACGTATCTCTGGACGTTCTGTCTGTTGACTTTCTGTCTCTGGACATTCTGTGTGTTGACATTCTGTCTCTGGACGTTCTCTCTGTTGACTTTCTTTCTCTTGACGTTCTGTCTGTTGACCTGTATCTGATCGTTCTGTCTGTTGACTTTTTGTCTCTGGACGTTGTCTCTTTTGACCTATCACTGGACGTTCTGTCTGTTGACTTTCTGTCTCTGGACGTTCTCTGTGTTGACCTATCTCTGGACGTTCTGTCTGTTGACTTTCTGTCTCTGGAAGTTCTGTGTGTTTACATTCTGTCTCTGGACGTTCTGTCTATTGACCTGTATATGGACGTTCTATCTGTTGACTTTTTGTCTCTGGACTTTCTCTCTTTTGATCTATCACTGGACGTTCTGTCTGTTGACCTATCTCTGGACATTTTGTCTATTGACCTTCTGTCTCTGGACGTTTTGTCTGTTGACTTTCTGTCTCTGGACGTTCTCTCTGTTGACTTTCTTTCTCTGGACGTTCACACTGTTGACCTATCTCTGGACATTTTGTCTATTGACCTTCTGTCTCTGGACGTTTTGTCTGTTGACTTTCTGTCTCTGGACGTTCTCTCTGTTGGCTTTCTGTCTCTGGACCTTCTCTTTGTTGACCTATCTCTGGACGTTTTGTCTTTTGACTGTTTGTCTTCACGTTCTGTCTGTTGACGTTCTATCTCTGGACGTTTTCTCTGTTGACCTATCTCTGGATGTTCTGACTTTTGACTTTCTGTCTCTGGACGTTCTCTCTGATTTATCTCTGTACGTTTTGTCTGTTGACTGTCTGTCTCTATACGTTCTGTCTGTTGACTTTCTGTCTCTGGACGTTTTCTCTGTTGACCTCTAGACGTTTTGTCTGTTGACTTTCTGTCTCTGGACGTTCTGTGTGTTGACATTCTGTCTCTGGACGTTCTGTCTCTTGACCTGTATATGGACGTTCTGTCTGTTGACTTTTTGTCTTAGGACGTTCTCTTTTGACCTATCATTGGACGTTCTGTCTGTTGACCTATCTCTGGACGTTCTGTCTGTTGACTTTCTGCCTCTGCACGTTCTCTCAGTTGACCTATCTCTGAACGTTTTGTCTGTTGACTGTCTGTCTCTGGACGTTCTGTCTGTTGACTTTCTGTCTCTGGACGTTCTCTCTGCTAACCTATCTCCTTACGTTTTGTGTGTTGACATTCTGTCTCTGGACGTTCTCTCTGTTGACCTATTACTGGACTTTCTGTCTGTTGACTTTCTGTCTCTGAACGTTCTCTCTGTTGACCTATCTCTGGACGGTCTGTATGTTGACATTCTGTCTCTGGAGGTTCTCTCTGTTGACCTATCACTCTACGTTCTGTCTGTTGACTTCCTGTCTCTGGACGTTCTGTCTGTTGTCTTTCTGTCTCTGGACGTTCTCTTTTTTGACCTATCACTGGACGTTTTGTCTGTTGACTTTCTATCTATGGACGTTCTCTCTGTTGACTTTTTGTCTCTGGATGTTCTCTCTTATGACCTATTACTGGACGTTCTGTCTGTTGACGTATCTCTTGATGTTCTGTCTGTTGACTTTCTGTCTCTGGACTATCTCTCTGTTGACCTATCTCTGGACGTTCTGTCTATTGACTTTCTGTCTCTGGACGTTCTGTCTATTGACCTATCTGGACGTTATGTGTGTTAACATTCTGTCTCTGGACGTTCTCTCGGTTGACCTATCACTGGACGTTTTGTCTGTTGACCTATCTCTTGATGTTCTGTCTGTTGACTTTCTGTCTCTGAACGTTCTCTCTGTTGACCTATCTCTGGACGTTCTGTGTGTTGACATTCTGTCTCTGGACGTTCTCTCGGTTGACCTATCACTGGACGTTCTGTCTGTTGACTTTCTGTCTCTGGACGTTCTGTCTGTTGACTTTCTGTCTCTGGACGTTCTGTCTGTTAACTTTCTGTCTCTGGACGTTTTCTCTGTTGACTTTCTGTCTCTGGACGTTCTCTCTGTTGACTTTCTGTCTCTGGACGTTCTCTCTGTTGACTTTCTGTCTCTTGACGTTCTGTCTGTCGACTTTCTGTCTCTGGACGTTCTCTCTTTTGACCTATCACTTGACGTTCTGTCTGTTGACTTTCTATCTGTGGACGTTCTCTCTGTTGACTTTCTGTCTCTGGACATTCTGTGTGTTGACATTCTGTCTCTGGACGTTCTGTCTGTTGACCTGTTTATGATCGTTCTGTCTGTTGACTTTTTGTCTCTGGACGTTCTCTCTTTTGACCTATCACTGGACGTTCTGTCTGTTGGTCTATCTCTGGACGTTTTGTCTGTTGACTTCCTGTCTCTTGACGTTCTCTCTATTGACCTATCTGTGGACGTTCTGTCTGTTGACTTTCTGTCTCTGGACGTTCTCTCTCTTGACTTTCTGTCTCTGGACGTTCTGTCTGTTGACTTTTTGTCTCTGGACGTTCTCTCTTTTGACCTGTCACTGGACGTTCTGTGTGTTGACTTTCTGTCTGTGGACGTTCTGTCTGTTGACTTTCTGTCTCTGGACTTTCTGTCTCTTTGCGTTCTGTCGGTTGACCTGTCTGGACGTTCTGTCTGTTGACTTTTTGTCTCTGGACTATCTCTCTGTTGACCTATCACTGTGCTTTCTGTCTGTTGACTTTCTGTCTCTGAATGTTCTCTCTGTTGACCTATCTCTGGACGTTCTGTGTGTTGACATTCTGTCTCCGGAGGTTCTGTCTGTTGAATTTCTGTCTCTGGACGTTCTCTCTGTTGACCTATCTCTGGACGTTCTGTCTGTTGACTTTCTGTCTGTGGACGTTCTCTCTGTTGACATATCTCTGGACGTTCTGTCTTGACTTTCTGTCTCTGGACGTTCTGTCTTTTGACTTTCTGTCTCTGGACGTTCTCTCTGTTGACTTTCTGTCTCTGGACGTTCTGTATGTTAGCATTCTGTCTCTGGACGTTCTGTCTGTTGACCTATCTCTGGATGTTCTGTCTGTTGACTTTCTGTCTCTGGACGTTCTGTCTGTTGACTTTCCGTCTCTGGACGTTCTGTCTCTTGACTTTCTCTGTGGACGTTCTCTCTATTGACTTTCTGTCTCTGGACGTTCTCTCTGTTGACCTATCTGTGCACGTTCTGTCTGTTGACTTTCTGTCTCTGGACGTCCTCTCTGTTGACCTATATCTGGACGTTCTGTCTGTTGACCTATATCTGGAAGTTCTGTCTGTTGACTTTCTGTCTCTGGACGTTCTGTCTGTTGACTTTCTCTCTGTGGACGTTCTCTCTGTTGACTTTCTTTCTCTGGACGTTCTCTCTGTTGACCTATCTCTGCACGTTCTGTCTGTTGACTTTCTGTCTCTGGACGTTCTGTCTGTTGACTTTCTGTCTCCGGACGTTCTCTCTTTTGACCTATAACTGGACGTTCTGTCTGTTGACTTTCTATCTGTGGACGTTCTGTCTGTTGACTTTCTGTCTCTGGACGTTCTTTGTGTTGACATTCTGTCTCTGTACGTTCTGTCTGTTGACCTGTATATGGCCGTTCTGTCTGTTGACTTTTTGTTTCTGGCGTTCTCTCTTTTGACCTATCACTGGACGTTCTGTCTGTTGACCTATCTGTGGATGTTCTGTCTGTTGATTTTCTGTCTCTGGACGTTCTCTCTGTTGACCTATATCTGGACGTTCTGTCTGTTGACTTTCTGTCTCTGGACGTTCTCTCTTTTGACCTATCACTGAACGTTCTGTCTGTTGCCTTTTTGTCTCTGGACGTTCTCTCTGTTGACCTATCTGTGGACGTTCTGTCTGTTGATTTTCTGTCTCTGAACGTTCTCTCTGTTGACCTATATCTGGACGTTCTCTCTGTTGAGTTTCTGTCTCTGGACGTTCTGTCTGTTGACTTTCTGTCTCTGGACGTTCTCTCTGTTGACCTATCTGTGGACGTTCTGTCTGTTGATTTTCTGTCTCTGGACGTTCTCTCTGTTGACCTATATCTGGACGTTCTGTCTGTTGACTTTCTGTCTCTGGACGTTCTCTCTTTTGACCTATCACTGGACGTTCTGTCTGTTGACTTTCTGTCTCTGGACGTTCTCTCTGTTGACCTATCTGTGGACGTTCTGTCTGTTGATTTTCTGTCTCTGGACGTTCTCTCTGTTGACCTGTATCTGGACGTTCTCTCTGTTGAGTTTCTGTCTCTGGACGTTCTGTCTGTTGACTTTCTGTCTCTTGAAGTTCTCTCTGCTAACTTATCTCTGGAAGTTCTCTCTGTTGACTTTCTGTCTCTTTACGTTCTCTCTGTTCACCTATCTCTGGACGTTCTGTCTGTTGACTTTCTGTCTCTGGACGTTCTGTCTGTTGACTATCTCTCTGTGGACATTCTCTCTGTTGACTTTCTTTCTCTTGACGTTCTCTCTGTTGCCCTATCTCTGCATGTTCTGTCTGTTGACTTTCTGTCTCTGGACGTTCTCTCTGTTTACCTACCTCTAGAAGTTCTGTCTGTTGACTTTCTGTCTCTGGACGTTCTCTATGCTGAGCTATCTCTGGACGTTCTGTCTGTTGACTTTCTGCCTCTGGGCTTTCTCTCTGTTGACTTTCTGTCTCTGGACGTTCTCTCTGTTGACTTTCTGTCTCTGGACGTTCTGTCTGTTGACTTTCTGTCTTTGGACGTTCTCTCTGCTAACCTTTCTCTGGACGTTCTGTATATTGGCATTCTGTCTCTGGACGTTCTCTCTGTTGACCTATCTCTGGACGTTCTGTCTGTTGACTTTCTATCTCTGGACGTTCTCTCTTTTGACCTATAACTGGACGTTCTGTCTGTTGACTTTCTATCTGTGGACGTTCTCTCTGTTGACTTTCTGTCTCTGGACGTTCTGTGTGTTGACATTCTGTGTCTGGACGTTCTGTCTGTTGACCTGTATATGGCCGTTCTGTCTGTTGACTTTTTGTTTCTGGACGTTCTCCCTTTTGACCTATCACTTGACGTTCTGTCTGTTGATCTATCTGTGGACGTTCTGTCTGTTTATTTTTTGTCTCTGGACGTTCTCTCTGTTGACTTTCTGTCTCTAGACGTTCTGTCTGTTGACTTTCTGTCTCTGGACGTTGTCTCTGCTAACCTATCTCTGCACGTTCTGTCTGTTGACTTTCTGTCTCTGGACGTTCTCTCTGTTGACCTATATCTGGACGTTCTGTCTGTTGACTTTCTGTCTCTGGACGTTCTCTCTGTTGGCCTATCTCTGGACGTTTTGTCTGTTGACTGTCTCTCTCTAGACGTTCTGTCTGTTGACTTTCTGTCTCTGGACCTTTTCTCTGTTGACCTATCTCTGGACGTTCTGCCTGTTGACTTTCTGTATCTGTACGTTCTGGACTGGACGTTCTGTCTGTTGATCTATCTGTGGATGTTCTGTCTGTTGAATTCCTGTCTCTGGACGTTCTGTCTGTTGAATTTCTGTCTCTGGACGTTCTCTCTTTTGACCTATCACTGGACGTTCTGTCTGTTGACTTTCTGTCTCTGGACGTTCTGTCTGTTGACTTTCTCTCTGTGGACGTTCTCACTGTTGACTTTCTTTCTCTTGACCTTCTCTCTGTTGACCTCTCTCTGCACGTTCTTTATCCCCCGTGAAACGGAGGGATATAGGTTTGAGATTGTCCGTCCGTCTGTCCGTCCGTCCGTCTGTCCGTCCGTCCGTCCGTCTGTCCGTCCGTCCGTCCGTCCCCTCTTCAAGCTAAGGACTTTGTGGACACCACTTCTATATCAACGAAGCATAATTCAGCTTTCATATTTCATACAGGCAAAATATAGGGTATAAAGATGTGCAACGTCAAGGTTTCAGTTTGATCGAAGCAAAATTGACAAATTGACAGGCTTTTGAAAATCGTCGAAAATAGACATATGTGCACATGTATAGGACTTTGTGGACACCACTTCTATATCAACGAAGCATAATTCAGCTTTCATATTTCATACAGGCAAAATATAGGGTATAAAGATGTGCAACGTCAAGGTTTCAGTTTGATCGAAGCAAAATTGACAAATTGACAGGCTTTTGAAAATCGTCGAAAATAGACATATGTGCACATGTATAGGACTTTGTGGACACCACTTCTATATCAACGAAGCATAATTCAGCTTTCATATTTCATATAGGCAACATATAGGGTATAAAGATGTGCAACGTCAAGGTTTCAGTTTGATCGAAGCAAAATTGACAAAATGACAGGCTTTTAAAAATCGTCATAAATCGACATTTATCTAGCCTGAAAAAATGCTTTACATTAGATTAATAAAAAATAGATTCGGGTTATATCTGTTCAAAGACAGTTTGTAGTATTGTTGATTTGTCGTTCAAGGAAGGGTGTCCAGTTTCCTGTCAATGGTAATCCATTAGCTTAGATATTGCATAGGGGTAATATTTAGGGTTTCACGGAGGATATTGCTGCTCTCTGACAGCATCTAGTTCTGTTGACTTTCTGTCTCTGGACGTTCTCTCTGTTGACCTATCTCTAGACGTTCTGTCTGTTGACTTTCTGTCTCTGGACGTTTTCTCTGCTAACCTATCTCTGGACGTTCTGTATGGTGGCATTCTGTCTCTGGACGTTCTCTCTGTTGGCCTATCTCTGGACGTTCTGTCTGTTGACTTTCTGTCTGTGGACGTTCTCTCTGTTGACATATCTCTGGACGTTCTGTGTGTTGACTTTCTGTCTCTGGACGTTCTGTCTGTTGACTTTCTCTCTGTGGACGTTCTCTCTGTTGACTTTCTTTCTCTGGACGTTCTCTCTGTTGACCCATCTCTGCACGTTCTGTCGACTTTCTATCTCTGGACGTTCTCTCTGTTGACGTATATCTGGACTTTCTGTCTGTTGACTTTCTGTCTCTGGACGTTTTCTCTGTTGACCTATCTCTGGACGTTCTGTCTGTTGACTTTCCTTCTCTGGACGTTCTGTCTTTTGATCTGTCACTGGACGTTCTGTCTGTTGACTTCCTGTCTCTGGACGTTTTGTCTGTTGACTTTCTGTCTCTGGACGTTCTGTCTGTTGACTTTCTATCTGTGGACGTTTTCTCTGTTGACCTATCTCTGGACGTTCTGTCTTGTGACTTTCTGTCTCCGGACGTTCTGTGTGTTAATATTCTGTTTGCGGACGTTCTGTCTGTTGACCTGTATCTGGACGTTCTGTCTGTTGACTTTTTGTCTCTGGACGTTCTCTCTTTTGACTTATCACTGGACGTTCTGTCAGTTGACCTATCTCTGGACGTTCTGTCTGTTGACTTTCTGTCTCTGGACGTTCTCTCTGTTAACCGATCTCTGGACGTTCTGTCTGTTGACTTTCTGTCTCTGGACGTTCTCTCTGTTGACCTATCACTGGACGTTCTGTCTGTTGACCTATCTGTCTGTGGACGTTCTCTCTGTTGACCTATCACTGATGTTCTGTCTGTTGACCTATCTGTGGACGTTCTGTGTGTTGACATTCTGTCTCTGGAGGTTCTCTCTGTTGACCTATCACTGGACGTTCTGTCTGTTGACCTATCTGTCTGTGGACGTTCTCTCTGTTGACCTATCACTGATGTTCTGTCTGTTGACCTATCTGTGGACGTTCTGTGTGTTGACATTCTGTCTCTGGAGGTTTTCTCTGTTGACCTATCACTGGACGTTCTGTCTGTTGACTTCCTGTCTCTGGATGTTCTGTCTGTTTACTTTCTGTCTCTGGACGTTCTCTCTTTTTGACCTATCACTGGACGTTCTGTCTGTTGACTTTCTGTCTGTGGACGTTCTCTCTGTTGACCTATCTCTGGACGTTCTGCCTGTTGACTTTCTGTATCTGTACGTTCTGGACTGGACGTTCTGTCTGTTGATCTATCTGTGGATGTTCTGTCTGTTGAATTCCTGTCTCTGGACGTTCTGTCTGTTGAATTTCTGTCTCTTGACGTTCTCTCTTTTGACCTATCACTGGACGTTCTGTCTGTTGACTTTCTGTCTCTGGACGTTCTGTCTGTTGACTTTCTCTCTGTGGACGTTCTCACTGTTGACTTTCTTTCTCTTGACCTTCTCTCTGTTGACCTCTCTCTGCACGTTCTTTATCCCCCGTGAAACGGAGGGATATAGGTTTGAGATTGTCCGTCCGTCTGTCCGTCCGTCCGTCTGTCCGTCCGTCCGTCCGTCTGTCTGTCCGTGCCCACAATGATTATGTTATGTGGTGGATTTTCGGTACATCCGTCACTTATGTGGTTTTTGCTCCTTATGTGGTGGTTCTTATGAGGTAGCCACATAAGCACCCATTGAGCACAAAACATACCACATAAGGGAGTCCGTCAAAGTCCGTAGATCAACTGTCCTGTAACACCATCTGTTGGTAAATAATGCAACTATAAAGCTAATTTCTAAAGCAAATAAGGAGAGCAGCATTTGTTTAAATCCCGCTGTGGGGTGGGGAGAATCTTAAGAATACACCCACTGCGGACAATGTTTGTATTTTAGGGATTTTTTGAAGAATAAACTTCAAAGTGCGTTTCCTCCTACAGTTTTTATCCGATTTCATTTATTTTTGGTATCTAGTATGAGGCAGACCTAGATGGGTCGGGCATACGGCTTGTGCTTTTTGACTCGATCTTGAATTTTGATTTTAGGGGAAATTTTTGAAGAAAATACCTCAAAATGAATCTTATCCTACAGTTTTATCCGTTTATTTAACTTGTGTTAATGTGTGGTTATTATTTAAACATGCACACTGGTCCGAAATATGAACCGCGCATCGACGTAATTTAAGTTAACATGCGCCGTGATCCGAAATGTGAACCGCGCATCAGCGCAAGTTAAACAAACATGCGCACTGGTTCCAAATGCGAACCGCGCATTAACCCAAGTGAAATAAACATGCACACTGGTCCGAAATGCGAACCGGGCATCAACGCAAGTTAAATAAACATGCGCAGTTGTCCGAAATGTGAACCACGCACCAACGGAAGTTGAATAGACATGCGCACTGGTTCGAAATGCGCAACCGGACATGGACGCAAGACAAATAAACATGCGCACTGGTTCGAAATGCGAACCGCGCATCGACGCAAGT
This sequence comes from Protula sp. h YS-2021, assembly GCA_949752745.1. Taxonomy (NCBI): domain Eukaryota; kingdom Metazoa; phylum Annelida; class Polychaeta; order Sabellida; family Serpulidae; genus Protula; species Protula sp. h YS-2021. The sequence continues at coordinate 14,387,555 of OX457030.1, forward strand.
TAAATAAATATGTGCACTGGTCCGAACAAAGAACCACGCATCGATGCAAGTTAAGTAATCATGCGCACTGGTCCGAAATGTGAACCGCGCATCAACGCAAGTTAAACAAACATGCGCACTGGTTCCAAATGCGAACCGCGCATTAACGCAAGTGAAATAAACATGCGCACTGTTCCGAAATGCGAACCGGGCATCAACGCAAGTTAAATAAACATGTGCACTGGTCTAAAATAAGAAACGCGCATCAACGCAAGCTAAATGAACATGCGCACTAGTCCGAAATGCGAACCGCTCATCAACGGAAGTTGAATAAACATGCGCACTGGTTCGAAATGCGCAACCGGACATGGACGCAAGATAAATAAAAATGCGCTCTGGTTCGAAATGCGAACCGCGCATCGACGCAAGTTAAATAAATATGTGCACTGGTCCGAACAAAGAACCACGCATCGATGCAAGTTAAGTAATCATGCGCACTGGTCCGAAATGTGAACCGCGCATCAACGCAAGTTAAACAAACATGCGCACTGGTTTCAAATGCGGACCGCGCATTAACGCAAGTGAAATAAACATGCGCAGTTGTCCGAAATGTGAATTACGCACCAACGCAAGCGAAATGAACATGCGCACTAGTCCGAAATGTGAACCGGGCATGGACGCAAGTTCAATAAACATGCGCACTGCTTCGACATGCGAACCGCGCATCGAGGCAAGTTTAATAAATATGCGCACTGGTCCGAAATTTGAACCGCGCATCAGTGCACATTAACCAAACATGCGCTCTAGTTCAAAATGTGAACCGCGCATCGATGCAAGTTAAATAAACATGCGCATTTGTCTAAAACAAGAACCGTGCTTCAACGCAAATAAACGAAACATGTGCACTGGTCCGAAATGTGAACCGCGCATCAACGGAAGTTAAATAAACATGCGCATTTGTCTAAAATAAGAACCGCGCATCAACGCAAATAAAAGAAACATGCGCACTGGTCCGAAATGTGAATCTCGCGTCAACGCAAGCTAAACAAACCTGCGCACTAGTCCGAAATGCGAACCGCGCATCGACGCCAGATAAATAAACATGCGCACTGGTCCGACAAAAGAACCATGCATCGACGCAAGTTGAATAGAAATGCGCAGTTTCCGAAATGAGCACCACGCATTAACGCACGTTAAATATATGCACTGGTGGGAAAAAACCACGCATCGACGCAAGTTATGTAATCATGCGCACTGGTCCGAAATGTGAACCGCGCATCAACGTAAGTGGCATAAACATGCGCAATGGTCCGAAATGCGAACCGGGCATCGACGCAAGTTAAAGAACATGCGCACTGGTTCGAAATGCGAACCACACTTTGACGCAGGTTAAATAGATATGCGCAGTGGTCCGAAATACAACCCGCGCATCAGTGCACGTTAACCAAACATGCGCGCTGGTCCGAAATGTGAACCGCACATCGACGCAAGTTAAGTTAACATGCGCCGTGATCCGAAATGTGAACCGCGCATCAACGCGAGTTAAAAAAATATGCGCAGTTTTTCCAAAGGCGAACCACGCATTAACGCAAGTTAAATAAACATGCGCACTGGTCTAAAATAAGCACCATGCATTAACGCAAGTTAAATAAACATGCGCACTGGTCTAAAATAAGCACCACGCATCAACGCAAGTTAAATAAATATGCGCAGTTGTGAAAGATAAGTTGTAAAGTATCTTTATACAGTAAAGTGCTACATATATAATTCCGTTTATTTACAAATGACACACACAAAGCATAAACATTATTGACATTGACATGACGCCTGCTGGGAACCACACAAGGGCTCGTTCAAATATAAACCACCACATAAGTATTTTTTATTCTCAAATAATCTTGTCCGTGACCTACCACTTAAATGCATTTCAGGCATATCAAATGCTACCACATAATGCAGCCACCACATAAGATACCTCTCGTTGGCCTGTCCGTCCGTCCGTCCCCTCTTCAAGCTAAGGACTTTGTGGACACCACTTCTATATCAACGAAGCATAATTCAGCTTTCATATTTCATACAGGCAAAATATAGGGTATAAAGATGTGCAACGTCAAGGTTTCAGTTTGATCGAAGCAAAATTGACAAATTGACAGGCTTTTGAAAATCGTCGAAAATAGACATATGTGCACATGTATAGGACTTTGTGGACACCACTTCTATATCAACGAAGCATAATTCAGCTTTCATATTTCATACAGGCAAAATATAGGGTATAAAGATGTGCAACGTCAAGGTTTCAGTTTGATCGAAGCAAAATTGACAAATTGACAGGCTTTTGAAAATCGTCGAAAATAGACATATGTGCACATGTATAGGACTTTGTGGACACCACTTCTATATCAACGAAGCATAATTCAGCTTTCATATTTCATATAGGCAACATATAGGGTATAAAGATGTGCAACGTCAAGGTTTCAGTTTGATCGAAGCAAAATTGACAAAATGACAGGCTTTTAAAAATCGTCATAAATCGACATTTATCTAGCCTGAAAAAATGCTTTACATTAGATTAATAAAAAATAGATTCGGGTTATATCTGTTCAAAGACAGTTTGTAGTATTGTTGATTTGTCGTTCAAGGAAGGGTGTCCAGTTTCCTGTCAATGGTAATCCATTAGCTTAGATATTGCATAGGGGTAATATTTAGGGTTTCACGGAGGATATTGCTGCTCTCTGACAGCATCTAGTTCTGTTGACTTTCTGTCTCTGGACGTTCTCTCTGTTGACCTATCTCTAGACGTTCTGTCTGTTGACTTTCTGTCTCTGGACGTTTTCTCTGCTAACCTATCTCTGGACGTTCTGTATGGTGGCATTCTGTCTCTGGACGTTCTCTCTGTTGGCCTATCTCTGGACGTTCTGTCTGTTGACTTTCTGTCTGTGGACGTTCTCTCTGTTGACATATCTCTGGACGTTCTGTGTGTTGACTTTCTGTCTCTGGACGTTCTGTCTGTTGACTTTCTCTCTGTGGACGTTCTCTCTGTTGACTTTCTTTCTCTGGACGTTCTCTCTGTTGACCCATCTCTGCACGTTCTGTCGACTTTCTATCTCTGGACGTTCTCTCTGTTGACGTATATCTGGACTTTCTGTCTGTTGACTTTCTGTCTCTGGACGTTTTCTCTGTTGACCTATCTCTGGACGTTCTGTCTGTTGACTTTCCTTCTCTGGACGTTCTGTCTTTTGATCTGTCACTGGACGTTCTGTCTGTTGACTTCCTGTCTCTGGACGTTTTGTCTGTTGACTTTCTGTCTCTGGACGTTCTGTCTGTTGACTTTCTATCTGTGGACGTTTTCTCTGTTGACCTATCTCTGGACGTTCTGTCTTGTGACTTTCTGTCTCCGGACGTTCTGTGTGTTAATATTCTGTTTGCGGACGTTCTGTCTGTTGACCTGTATCTGGACGTTCTGTCTGTTGACTTTTTGTCTCTGGACGTTCTCTCTTTTGACTTATCACTGGACGTTCTGTCAGTTGACCTATCTCTGGACGTTCTGTCTGTTGACTTTCTGTCTCTGGACGTTCTCTCTGTTAACCGATCTCTGGACGTTCTGTCTGTTGACTTTCTGTCTCTGGACGTTCTCTCTGTTGACCTATCACTGGACGTTCTGTCTGTTGACCTATCTGTCTGTGGACGTTCTCTCTGTTGACCTATCACTGATGTTCTGTCTGTTGACCTATCTGTGGACGTTCTGTGTGTTGACATTCTGTCTCTGGAGGTTCTCTCTGTTGACCTATCACTGGACGTTCTGTCTGTTGACCTATCTGTCTGTGGACGTTCTCTCTGTTGACCTATCACTGATGTTCTGTCTGTTGACCTATCTGTGGACGTTCTGTGTGTTGACATTCTGTCTCTGGAGGTTTTCTCTGTTGACCTATCACTGGACGTTCTGTCTGTTGACTTCCTGTCTCTGGATGTTCTGTCTGTTTACTTTCTGTCTCTGGACGTTCTCTCTTTTTGACCTATCACTGGACGTTCTGTCTGTTGACTTTCTGTCTGTGGACGTTCTCTCTGTTGACCTATCTCTGGACGTTCTGCCTGTTGACTTTCTGTATCTGTACGTTCTGGACTGGACGTTCTGTCTGTTGATCTATCTGTGGATGTTCTGTCTGTTGAATTCCTGTCTCTGGACGTTCTGTCTGTTGAATTTCTGTCTCTGGACGTTCTCTCTTTTGACCTATCACTGGACGTTCTGTCTGTTGACTTTCTGTCTCTGGACGTTCTGTCTGTTGACTTTCTCTCTGTGGACGTTCTCACTGTTGACTTTCTTTCTCTTGACCTTCTCTCTGTTGACCTCTCTCTGCACGTTCTTTATCCCCCGTGAAACGGAGGGATATAGGTTTGAGATTGTCCGTCCGTCTGTCCGTCCGTCCGTCTGTCCGTCCGTCCGTCCGTCTGTCCGTCCGTCCGTCCGTCCCCTCTTCAAGCTAAGGACTTTGTGGACACCACTTCTATATCAACGAAGCATAATTCAGCTTTCATATTTCATACAGGCAAAATATAGGGTATAAAGATGTGCAACGTCAAGGTTTCAGTTTGATCGAAGCAAAATTGACAAATTGACAGGCTTTTGAAAATCGTCGAAAATAGACATATGTGCACATGTATAGGACTTTGTGGACACCACTTCTATATCAACGAAGCATAATTCAGCTTTCATATTTCATACAGGCAAAATATAGGGTATAAAGATGTGCAACGTTAAGGTTTCAGTTTGATCGAAGCAAAATTGACAAATTGACAGGCTTTTGAAAATCGTCGAAAATAGACATATGTGCACATGTATAGGACTTTGTGGACACCACTTCTATATCAACGAAGCATAATTCAGCTTTCATATTTCATATAGGCAACATATAGGGTATAAAGATGTGCAACGTCAAGGTTTCAGTTTGATCGAAGCAAAATTGACAAAATGACAGGCTTTTAAAAATCGTCATAAATCGACATTTATCTAGCCTGAAAAAATGCTTTACATTAGATTAATAAAAAATAGATTCGGGTTATATCTGTTCAAAGACAGTTTGTAGTATTGTTGATTTGTCGTTCAAGGAAGGGTGTCCAGTTTCCTGTCAATGGTAATCCATTAGCTTAGATATTGCATAGGGGTAATATTTAGGGTTTCACGGGGGATATTGCTGCTCTCTGACAGCATCTAGTTCTGTTGACTTTCTGTCTCTGGACGTTCTCTCTGTTGACCTATCTCTAGACGTTCTGTCTGTTGACTTTCTGTCTCTGGACGTTTTCTCTGCTAACCTATCTCTGGACGTTCTGTATGGTGGCATTCTGTCTCTGGACGTTCTCTCTGTTGGCCTATCTCTGGACGTTCTGTCTGTTGACTTTCTGTCTGTGGACGTTCTCTCTGTTGACATATCTCTGGACGTTCTGTGTGTTGACTTTCTGTCTCTGGACGTTCTGTCTGTTGACTTTCTCTCTGTGGACGTTCTCTCTGTTGACTTTCTTTCTCTGGACGTTCTCTCTGTTGACCCATCTCTGCACGTTCTGTCGACTTTCTATCTCTGGACGTTCTCTCTGTTGACGTATATCTGGACTTTCTGTCTGTTGACTTTCTGTCTCTGGACGTTTTCTCTGTTGACCTATCTCTGGACGTTCTGTCTGTTGACTTTCCTTCTCTGGACGTTCTGTCTTTTGATCTGTCACTGGACGTTCTGTCTGTTGACTTCCTGTCTCTGGACGTTTTGTCTGTTGACTTTCTGTCTCTGGACGTTCTGTCTGTTGACTTTCTATCTGTGGACGTTTTCTCTGTTGACCTATCTCTGGACGTTCTGTCTTGTGACTTTCTGTCTCCGGACGTTCTGTGTGTTAATATTCTGTTTGCGGACGTTCTGTCTGTTGACCTGTATCTGGACGTTCTGTCTGTTGACTTTTTGTCTCTGGACGTTCTCTCTTTTGACTTATCACTGGACGTTCTGTCAGTTGACCTATCTCTGGACGTTCTGTCTGTTGACTTTCTGTCTCTGGACGTTCTCTCTGTTAACCGATCTCTGGACGTTCTGTCTGTTGACTTTCTGTCTCTGGACGTTCTCTCTGTTGACCTATCACTGGACGTTCTGTCTGTTGACCTATCTGTCTGTGGACGTTCTCTCTGTTGACCTATCACTGATGTTCTGTCTGTTGACCTATCTGTGGACGTTCTGTGTGTTGACATTCTGTCTCTGGAGGTTCTCTCTGTTGACCTATCACTGGACGTTCTGTCTGTTGACCTATCTGTCTGTGGACGTTCTCTCTGTTGACCTATCACTGATGTTCTGTCTGTTGACCTATCTGTGGACGTTCTGTGTGTTGACATTCTGTCTCTGGAGGTTTTCTCTGTTGACCTATCACTGGACGTTCTCTCTGTTGACTTCCTGTCTCTGGATGTTCTGTCTGTTTACTTTCTGTCTCTGGACGTTCTCTCTTTTTGACCTATCACTGGACGTTCTGTCTGTTGACTTTCTGTCTGTGGACGTTCTCTCTGTTGACCTATCTCTGGACGTTCTGTCTGTTGACTTTCTGTCTCTGGGCGTTCTCTCTGTCGACTTTCTGTCTCTGGACGTTCGGTTCTGTTGACAACGACGGTGACAACAACGATGACAACGACGACAGCAACGATGACGACAGCGACGACAATGACGACAGCAACGATGACGACAGCGACGACGATGACAAGCAGCTCAAATCTAAATTTGAATTGAGCAAAACTATTCCTGTTACTGAGGAAGACGTCACGCTGTTGAAACGAAGCTTTCAAGCAGTGATTCCTCTGATCGATTGCAACATTTTATGGCGTTTATGTGAAGAAGGCTTTTTCGATCAACACACATACATGTACCTAACGGAAGAAGTGAACACTATCATTCAGCTTATCTACATGCTAGAAGGAAACATGAGCATTTTTCTGCGTCAGAGCCACAGTTCTCCGAAGCCATGACCCGACGTTTCGTTCAACTTATTAGAAGTCTTCATGAGGAACTTTTTAAGACTTTATGTCTACCGGCACCAAAGTGTGTTGATGAGGATCGCGATTCCAAATGTGCAAAGGTCATGCTACATGGCTTAAAGTACCTTGAAGAACGTATTAAGGTGTATGATATGATGGCTTACCTCTATGATAAAGGACTTTTCACCATGCCAATGCTCTTTCAATGGATAATTGGGAGTCGCAAAAGAGGAGACTTTTTAGTGATCTTCATGAGACAATCTCTAACAGACGGTTTGCCAACAGCCTTTCTGGATGGTTTCAATGAGATCACTCCGCGATTTTGCAAACATCTCATGAAAACATACATGTAATGTCCATATAAAAGGAGTGAGGTGTCAAGTGCAGTCACCATTCAACGCGCAGCCATGGAGAAGACAAGCAGCTTTAAAATTAGTGCAAACTTAACCATTACTGTGGAGCATGGACAATTTGGGTTATTTATTCGAATCAAACGTGGAGAGAGATGGCTTGCTTTATCACCATCCTTGTGGAAGATTGTGTGCCTGAACTTAACAAGATTACGCGACATTGGCTTCAAACTGTACTTAACGCAAACGAAATGGCTTGAAGTCATTTCATACTTGGATATGCGCTATGTGAGTTTTGTGCAAACATCACTGCTTGAAGGGAAAGAATACAAGTATTACATCAACATGAATGATGGTGAATGGGAGACATTGCTTCAGGAGATGGATAACATTAACCTCAACCTTATTGCCATGTACGGAATGTCATGGCAAGAAAACACCTATCAAGCTGCAAAAGGACAATCGGATGAAAGTGTCAAAGCTATCCAGGAAAAGACTGGCTGAAGTTCGATTGGAGAATGTGGATGTGCAAAATCAACTTTGACTTACCTGTGAATATTGTGGTGCTTACGGATATGCTGAGGATTATGATTGTCACTGCCACAAGTACAATTGCAAGTTGTGTGAACCTGACAACTGTGTGAACCTGACAACTGCAACAAGTAGTTGGTTAATATACATTGAAGATCAATGGACTCCAATTATTCACACCATTGTATCAATACTTGATTTGTAAGATATGTTGATTGAGTTGATAAAATAAAATTTAAGATATGTTGATAAAATAAAATTTAAAATGTGTTGATAAAATGCAAGATATGTTGATAAAATAAAATGCAAGATATGTTAACAAGTTTTGATCATTTAGTGTTAACATGTCGACGTGGAAAGACTACTTAACCAATATTTACTTTAAACCTGGTCAACCTGGGGCATTTGCTGGTCCTTACAAACTGTATCACATATTAAAAAACATGATCAACCAGTCACTCATTCACAAGTGAAGAAATGGTTACTGGCTCAAGATGCCTTCAGTTTACTACAACCTGTAAAATACAGGTTTAAAAGGCAACGTGTCATTACACGTGGAATTGATGATATGTGGGATATTGATTTAGTTGACATGGGAAACATAGCTTCCTATAATGATGACACCCACTTTTTATTGGTTGTCATTGATGTGTTTTCCAAATATTTATGGGTGCAACCAATACCTAATAAATCACATACCAGCGTCATAGAAGCCTTTCAAAAGATTTTTCAAGAAACACAACGAAGACCACGAACTCTAAGGTCAGACAAAGGAACGGAATTTAAAAACAGATGGGTAAAAGCATTTTTGAAGGAGGGAATACATGCCTATACGACAAAGAATGAAACCAAAGCCAACTTTGCTGAGAGAGTCATTCGTGCTCTAAAGGGAATGATGTATCGATATTTCCTACACAATCAAACGTATCGATATATGGACATCCTTCCAGACTTAGTGTGTAATTACAACCATAGACCTCATGGCTCCCTCCCTAATAAGTATGCTCCTGCAGATATTCGTAAAGACATAGAATCGAAAGTGTGGAAGTATATGTATGTAGTCAAATTGAAATTAAAACCAAAGAAGAAGAAAACATATAAATTTAAAATTGGTATTTCTCACATGAAATATGTATTTCAACGGGATTATCATATAAAGTGGACACAAGAAGTCTTCATTATCACACATCGTTGTAAGAAGCAAGGAATACACTTGTATCGTGTGAAAGACTTTCTGGATGAAGATATTGATGGACTTTTCTATGAAGAAGAACTGCAGAAAGTGATAAAAGATATTGAATCAGTCTACAGAATTGAAAAGGTTTTGAAAACACGTAAAAGACGAGGTGTTAAAGAATTATTTGTGAAGTGGTTAGGTTGGCCAAAGAAGTTTAACAGTTGGGTGAAAGAAACAGATATTCGAAAATGAAGCATCCATTCACATGTTTGGTCTCTGGACCTACAGGCAGGGTAAAACTTCTCTAGTTAGAGAAATTCTAGAACAAAAGTTAATTAAACCCTCTCCAAAAACCATTTTATGGCTCTATGCAGCAGATCAGCCTTTGTATAAGGGAATGAAAGGTGTGGAATTTTACCAAGGCATTCCACATAACACTGAAGAGCGTTTTAACCCAAAAAAACCAAACTTACTCATCATTGATGACTTAATGACCAAATGTCATAGTGATGAGCGCATGACACGTCTCTTTAGTGTTGGCAGCAGTCATCAAAATCTAAGCATTATTTTTATTGTGCATAATTTGTTTCATCATGGTAGAGAAATGCGTAATATTAGTTTGAATACACATTACATCATTCTGTTTAAAAATCCTAGAGACAGTCAACAAATAAGTACATTAGCGCGACAAATGTATCCTGGAAAATCTCAATTTCTCAAAGAAGCCTATCAAGATGCTACCAGCAAACCTCATGGTTATTTATTCATTGATTTGAAGCCGAAGACAAATGATCAACTACGTATTCGTACAGGCATTTTAATAAAAGATACACATTACGTCTATGTTGATAAGGTAGCGTATGAAGAACCAAGTCACTTAACCATTCGCAGCCAAGATGTCTAAACGTATTCAAGCGAATCAACCTTTCCTTCACTTGCTCGCACGCAGCGGGCCTAAACGACGTAAATCCTTGCTACAACAAGCTACTAGGGAGGAATTAACTAGCTTGTTTGAAATTTGTTTGAATATATTTCGAGGACATTTACCGTTAAGCTCAAAAAGGTATAAGGTATTCAAGCGTGAACGTCATACCCTACGTACACTGGCAGATAAGAAGATATCACTTCGAAGAAAAAAGAAGTTGGTTAATCAGAAAGGAGGATTTATTGGAGCTATTGCTAAATTTGCATTACCCTTGTTGGCTCAGTTGCTGCTAAAATGAAACATACTTTGAAAATGGTCCTCATTCCTGAATATGAATATAAAATGTTGTAAGAAAAGAAGGGAAAAGATGTTGAAATCAAAACGAAAGTGAATAAACTTTTACGTGGGAAACGGAACTCGTGAAAAAGCAATAGAAATGTCTCAAGTGCTTGGACGTCATTTACGAACAATTCAATCACAACAACAACGACAAAAGTCTGTTACAGCATCTAATGCAGAAAAATGAGAAAAGTCCCAACAGTTTCTAAACCATTTTCAACCTATTTATCATGTAAAACTAACACAACTTCTGGCAGAACTTAAGAAATATGGTACGAGGTGGACAGATAAAAATGAACTTGTTTTAAAAACGGGTACTGTCATTAAAAATGCTAACATTATTGATTTGTTGAAAGAAGCATTGGTTGCTACAAAAAGAAAAGAACGACGAGAACCACCACGTGGTTGGAAGCAGTTTATTGAGGAAATTGTAGACGCTAATATTCCAAAAACTGTTTTTGGCAAAAAGACAAGTCGTGAAGATATTACAAAAGAGATACAACAACGTCAACAAAGGTTGTATCCAGAAGGATGGGAAACTTTTTATCATGGATTAAAGAGTTATGGTTTTGTTGTTGTAAAGAAAATGGAAATAAAAATACTATTCCTGTAAAAGTTAAGCGTGTTAGTGCTTGTTGTCAGGGAGAATTAGTAGATACCAATGTAGATCATGTAGATAGCAATTTAGACAACAATGTAGACAGCAATGTAGAAAGTGAGGATGATGAGTGTCAAACATGAAGTAATGTATACACACATCTAGTCTATCTACATCACATAAACGATTTAGCTCTCATGGAGTCAACAAGTTTTTACATTACTTTACCCAGCAATGATAGTATGAACTATTATCCCAACAACAAAACTTCGAATTATCAAATTCGTATGCCTCGAACCATCTATCTGAACGGAAAATATGAGGTGGCTTTAGCTGAAATTCAATATCCACATACATGGACAACAATGAGACATAGAATGGACTATTCTATTCAGTATCGACAACAACCACTTATAGATTCTGTTCTTGACACAATCAATATTCCTTATGGTTACTACAGATCTACAGATTATGGCTTTGAAGTGTCATTCTCCGCTGGATTAGCCGAGATTTTAGGATTTATCCCAGATCAATGGTATACTGAAACGTGTACAGCTGAATATAAAGCCGATGTGAGCCACAAGTTGTTGGTGATTATTATGTTCCTTTGCTACGTTCTGTTGGAATACAAGGATATGGTGGAGACATTATCATGAAAAGTTATGGAGAACTTCATTATGTTCCTGTAAACACATCCAAATTTGACGTGATAGAAATGAATATTAAGGACGACACAGGCCATAATGTTCGATTTCAAGCTGGAAAGGTGATCTGTAAACTTCATTTTCGACCAAAAGCATTATGAAAGCATACACACACAATCCATCTATATATCGCAACCATTTTCTTCGTCAAGTAGGTGGAGAATTACCAGGATTTAAAGGAGCGCGAATACAATATGGAGATGGTATTGGTTCAATACTGGGATCATTGGCTCACAAAGCTATTCCACTGCTTAAGACAGGGGCTAAAATCGTTACACCACATCTTAAAAAGGCTGCAAAAGATATCGCGAAAGATGTTACAGGTCGAGTAGCGCAACGTATGTTTGGTGGTGGGTTACGAGGACAAAAGAGAGTGAAACGAGCAAAACGTGTCAGAAGGCGAAAGGCAGCTAAACGGATAACATCAACAAAACATAAGAAGGATATTTTTTAATCATGTCTTTAATTCATAATCATTCTTGTGAATGTAGTCTTTCTCCATTAGAATGGTTTCACATACCACCAACGCAAACTGCTGTAGAAAAAAGTTATAATGTAGACTATCAACCAATGACTACCATTAGAGAGGGTGCTCCAATAGAATTCTACATTCCTGCGAGTACAGAAGAATATCTAGATTTAAAGAACAGTAAAATCCATATTGTATGTCGCATTGTAAAGGCTGACGGAACACTGTGTGGTGTAGATGATAACGTGTCATGTATCAATGATTTGTTTAATGGGTTATGGTCCAATATTGAACTATTTCTAAATGATCGTTTGATATCACATAGTAACAATACCCATGGTTATACCAGCATCATATCTCATCTCATTCATGACTCGGAAGAAAGTCTCCATTCTGAGCGCTCTAGGCGTCTCATCTTTAAAGATACTGCCGGATCAATGAATACTCATGAGGTGAAAAGACCTAATCATGAAAGATATGTATCAGGTTTTCATGTAAATGCTGATGGTGGCGGTCTAGCTGAAACAGGAAATAATGGTTTACATAATCGTTATTTGTATACACGTCTAAGCCGTGAGTTTATGCTTACAGGTGGTTTAAAGGTAGATTTGTTTGAGCAGGATCGTTATCTTCCCAATGGTGTTAGTATGAAATAACGTTTACATAGACAAAAAGATGAATATGTATCAATGGCTGCAAATAATGGTTTTAAAGCAGAAGTGAGAGAAGCGTTTTTAACCATTCGCAAAGTGAGGGTTAGTATTAGGTATTCAGTTGGGACATGCAGATGCATTGATGAAAAGTCCTGCTAAGTTTATTATTAATAGAAAAGAGTGTAAAATTTTAGCTATTCCAACTGGATTTCAATCTTTTGTGAAAGATAGCATGTTTTTATGCCAATTACCAAAACGAATTGTCATTGGAATTGTTCATAATGAATCCTTTGCTGGAACAGTATTGAGAAATCCATACAATTTTGAACATTTTTATCTTAACTTGAGAAAAGTTCCATTATAAAACGGGAAGATTGGCCTAAAGGTTATTCTTTATTTTCTTTTGACTTAACACCTGATTATGATGGTGCTGATCATTATGCCCTTATCAAACATGGGAATTTGAGACTAGAAATGAATTTTGCTGGTGCCTTGCAAAATACAGTCAATGTTATAGTGTATGCTGAATTTGATAACATTGTTGAAATAAGTGCAAATCGTAGCATTCAATTCGACTACCAGTCATGAACACGAAGCAGATAGAAGCCATACTATCCCATGATGCCGCGACAAAAGACTTGTTTCAAGGTGTGTTTGCCATGGACTAGTTACCCTCTTTACAACGCGGTGCCTATGTCATCAACACAGACGATGAGCCAGGAGAGCATTGGGTGGCAGTATATTATGACGAAGACCCTGCAGAATATTTTGACTCATGGACTTTTACCTATAGACAGTCGTTTGAATAAGTTTTTAAAGTTTAATTTTATTTATAATTCAGTTCCATTACAAACACCGATATCATCTACATGTGGATTTTATTGTGTGTATTATATAATTCAAAGAGCTCGAGGACATAGTCCTTTTGAAATCATTGATGTATTAAGAAGAAGTGATGGTAATTTTGTTGTAAAGGATTTTGTATATAGACATTATAAACCATTATTTTATTGATGTTGTATTAGTTAAGTTGTTGGTAATTGTTAATTTTATTATGGATATTGTAAATAAACAAGACAGTTTATCAAAGTGAATCATATCTGCATATGGATTATCTGGCACAACTCCATGATAATTCAGTGGGTAATCCTGTAAAAGATTTCTCCAGAATCTAACGCCTAAGTTAGAATCATGCTCAATCACATACACTTCAACTTTATTTTCAAGTCTGCGTTTAAACCCAGGTTGAAGCGATATGTTTTTAAAGTCTTTCCACACTTCAGGTTTAAACCGATAATCAGAAATTATCCGAGAACCTATTATTACTTCATTCCTCTCATTTACAGTGAGGTAAGCACCACCGTTAAACATGAGTGCATTCATGATGAGAATACCTTGTTATGAGCTGTCTTCTTGTCTTCGAAGCCTTTTATCCACTTCTTTCACTTGCTTCTTCAACATTTTCCATTCAGGTATTGTTAGCAAAATACCCTTTTTCGTAGGACGGTTTTTTTCCAGTCCCCTCATCTCCCAGGTACTTGCGAATGTTTACCACTCCTTCATTGCTTTGTTTCATAATCTTGATATACTTTCCATTTCCTAGAGAAAGCATTCCATCCCACGACTGTGGTGTTGGTATCGTCTCCACTTTCAATTTCTTGATGGTAGTGGTAGGATTTTTAACTTTTAAGTCTTTAACTGTATCTGCAAGAGTATCCATATCAGTTGCAGATCTCTTATGACTTTCACGTTCCATGTTAACGCTTCAATGTTCACACCTCAAATAACTCTTACGTTGGAGGACCTCCCCTCTTTTATACCACAACCTTATAATGTCCATGAGCTAAGGTGCAATAGGCATCATCCAATACATATCGCTTGTCGTCATATGGGGAGAGGGCTACCTTTCTCAATTTCTCCGAGAAAAGCTGGTGACTATGACTTCGAATAATGTGTCCTGTAGCCATTGTTTGAGTTTTCTTGAACAAACTGTCTCTATACTGCACATGTTTAATGCGTCTTTGACAAGCTTGAGTGATGCCTTTAGCTGTATGTTTTTCTTTCCCGCCACACAATAAACTGTACATTTTCGGTCTGAGTCCAACAAACTCTTCAATAGGGATGCCTGCCGTCTCATCTTTCATTTTCCCAAGCACTTTTTTGTTCACGTTGGAATGTAGGAAGTGATCCGGCGGATAGTCACTTGTGTCGAACAGGTCAGCATCTTGCTGCACATCCTTGTAGATATCTTATGTTTCTATGTCGTAACATAGACTGTCGGTGTCGCTGAACAACAACTTGGCATTGGGATACTTGACCATGATGTAGTTGTAATGAAAGTTGGACATAAGCACTTTGCTGAGGTCGAGAAGCCAACTTGTGTTTATCCAAAAGCAAATCCACTTTGCGCAAATGTACAGCGGTCAAATCTTCGTTGAAAATTTTGAATTTGTGAAAGGGAGGTTTGGCTACAAGTTTCTTGAACCGCTTTTCCTTGTGAACCAGTTCAACATTGTTCGCTTTCTCACATTTTCCATGGTTTTACCAAACACAGAGTTGTTCATCACTTTGAAGAAGTCTTTCTCAAACGGGTTCTTTGCCAATTTTCTCTTTTCCGTGTTCAAGGTAATGTATTTTGCCAACCATTTGCTCTGTTCAAACATGATGGCGCGATGTACTTTGGTGACTTTCAACCGCAGTGAAACGTACTGTTGTAAATTCCTGTAATGAAGTACATATTTCTTCTTGTCAGACAAGTTAGGAATGAGCCTTTCACTGGGTTTGCCTTTCATGTTCAGATCTTTCCGCAGCTTCTGACTGTACTCTGGCAATTCTCCAACTTTGACACATTTCCGTTCTGGAGCCACTGGGTAGTGATTATGATGATCATTTATTGAATTTGGATATTCTAAATCCACTTCCAAAATGAATCCAATGTCATCATCTTCAGCTACATCCATGAAGTCGAGGGATTCTGGCTCGCTCACCCACATAAATCCTCTTTGCGGCATGCTTTGTGACATGGCCCAGCCATACAAGTTGTTTGCGTCGAGGTACATCAGATAGTTGTTTGGTATCTCAGAATTGAATTCTGCTACGTAGGGATTATTTGCTTTCGCATACTTGTGTGTGATCACAGATATTCCTCCACGTATGCCTTGCTCAACCATTTGGTACATGTCAATGTCATTGATCAATTCCAACTTCACCTTTGTCGCTTTTAACATTGCATCCCACGACAGTCCTGGTGCTGTATAGTAGTGAGCAGGATCCAATTCATACGTGTTGAGGCACACTTGACGAAAATTTTCAAACACGTCAGCTAGTAATAACACATCTGATTTCAGGTATAGGTCGTGGTATTCACCAAATGTGGTACAGTTGAATGTATCCCACACCTTCTGCGCATGCGCATAATCCTCATCGCTAATGTCCTCTTCGCTAAGCTGACTATAAAACTTGTCCTTTGATTGTAGCTGTGTTTCAGCAAACTTGAATGGTTCGTCCATGTAATCGTAGGGGTACACTCCCTTTCTCAGCAACAAATCTTGTTGGTCACTATCGTGAATGTGAGAGGTCATGTTGTAGAAGGTATCTTTCCCTTCTGCTGCAAGGTTGGATGGTCTAAAAAGACTTTCACAGCATTGTCTCCTCGATACATGACTGGTGCACGTGTGTCGTACTGGCTCACAACCACATAGGCAAAGCTGTTTGAACGATGATGTTGCTACTTGTCCCCTTCTTCATGCTTTTGCGTGAAACATTCAAAGTCGGCATAAATCACAAAAGGTGTTCGCTGTTGTTTAGCTACATTCTTGAACTTGATGAAGGGTTCCTTGGGAAATGATAAACGTTGTGCTCCATTCTTGTCACACACTTCACGATGTTTATCTAAAAGATCTTGTCGTACAAACCCGTGAAGACAGTTGAAACAATAAAAATACGCACACTTATGCTTTGATCGAAAACACATAAGTCTGCTGAAATTCTTGATGAGGCAGTAATGCCTTTTCTTGTCATTGCTAATTAAAAGTAAGTTGATTTCTCTCACACTGGTGTTTCGACTAAGTTGTATCGGAACTACTACATCATGTTCATATCCAAACACGTTGATGGACACATCGTTTTCCTTTTCAAACTTTGGAATGTCAGTAATCGGTGTTGGAAATCTCATACCTTCCACCTTTAATTCCTTCTCAAATGGTTTGTTGTGATTCACGCGATTTGGATTTCTGTCATGAGGGTGAAGGTACGCCAATACTGACCATAAGAAACACTTGTTGTCATCATTCTGAATGTTTATCACACCCCCTGTTTTCTTCACTTTCTTCGGCAGTGGAATAAAACTACTCGCTTCCAGAGGCACTAACGTAGCTGTGTGTACTTTAATATACAGTATGTTATCCAATACCCAGCCAGAACCTTGTCGCTCATGTTCATCAAACCTAGTAAACAATTCTTTATAGGCTTCTGGCAAGTCCTGCTCAATATCCGGTGGATTGTATGCTGTATATGTTGGACTGCTGATAAAGGCATTATCCACTTGCTCTACCGTAACACCTTCAGCATTTGCTGTCAGTTCCTTGAATCGTGCATGCACTACAATGTACCATTTCATTCCATGGTTTAAGGTCTCCAATTAATGTGTATTGATACGGTTCTCTTGCTGTCGCATTTCAAGCAGTAAATCCGATCCATCCTCAGCCTTTTCCCGCGCGTTTTCACCAAGACTAAACCTTCTACTTCTCCCTACTTGTCCTGTCTTTTGTTTCTTTGAAACATGTTCTTCATGAGGCACATTTTCCATCTCAGCTGGTATGCATGCATGTGCCTCATAAGTATCCATAGATGGAAATTCCACATTGCATTCCATACACTGAATTGGACCGTATGGCCAAATGTCATCTTCTTCCATCTTTTGTCTCTTTGCTCCTTTCATCTTAGCTTTACTACATGCATGTGTCTCATATGTATCCATAGATGGAAATTCCACATTGCATTCCATACACTGAATTGGACCGTATGGCCAAATGTCATCTTCTTCCATCTTTCGTCTCTTTGCTCCTTTCATCTCAGCTTTACTACATGTATGTGTCTCATAAGTATCCATAGATGGAAATTCTACATTGCATTCCATACACTGAACTAGACGGTATGGCCAAATGTCATCTTCCATCTTTCGTCTCTTTGCTCCTTTCCCATGCTCTTCACGTTTCATCTTAGCTGGTTGTTGTTCCGTCTACTGCTGAAACTGAAATGCTGAAAAGTAATCTCAGACATCCCCCTTTTATACACACTCATACATAGACAGAATTTGCGTTTTCATTTCACAACAGAGGATGGCCCTTTGAAGGGCCGAAAGATGTTAGTAAGTTGGCTCTTCACCAACAAGTCGGGTTTCCGCAACTACACTGGTATCTGTAAAACTGCCCCATCGTGAAAGGTCTTCTTGAGCACTTGAAAGTATGAAAATTGTGATATTTGATGCTTCTCAACGTTGCACCGCACCACCAGCACTCTGTGCTTGGCTCTGGTCCAGGTAATGTTGCCGTAAACTTGTACCATAGCAAACCAGCGCAGGTTTTGCAACAGTACCGACGTGATGCATTGTGGTGTACCGGGCAGTTTTGTGGTTGTCCTGGATATTCTAACCACACCCAACACTTGTAGCATTCTGTTGTCAGCGTCACTGCCTTGCCGTTTCGCTTCACTGATTGTACGAGTTGTAGACATCTTGCTGCTTGTTTTGGGAAATGTGGCCTTTAACCCCCATTTATATACTACTACATACTAGCGACCATCCTCGCATTATATGCTGGCAACGGGGAGGGGGGGGGGTCCTGACAGAGCACATCTATGAGTACCGGGGGGAGGTCCTCACTTTATGCAGTCAGTCTGCTTCTATCTCGGGGGGGGGGGGGGTCCTCTCTATCGGGGGGGGGGGTCCTCACTTGAGGTGGTATATAACTGCTAGTCATTTCAGTTCAGGCTCACAACCGCTTTGAACCTTAACTACGATGGAGCTGTTCTTTGCCTTAAACGGTGTCCTAACGCTTAGGGAAGTACGGGAGGTGCAAGTGCCGGTGGTGCCATCAGTGGACCAGCCTGTGAGATACTTTTTCTACCAGCTGCTGGCGGACCCAGCCAACGCCAAGGTTCTCTGTGTTCCGGTCTTTTTTAACCGGAGGGTGACGCTTGGAAAGCGGTTGCGCAATATTGAAGAGGGACATTACGTCGAAGCTTACTTCCGCTGCACCATGCTTGGAGAGTCGATCCCGTCAAGACTTGAAGAGGAGGAGTATCCAGCGTGGGCAAGATTCTTCCTCCAACAGGACCTCGACATATGCATCGGATGCGGCTGCATGCTCAGTCCCGATAGAGTAAAAGCTGCTGATTGCGGGCATCAATCGTGTATTTACTGTGCTGCACTTTGGACCCAGATGATGGCGCTTGCTGATCAGTACACAACCGCATGCTTTACCTGTGGGCTTAAAACGGACCATTTTGTTTTCAACAGTCAACAATTAACCCACTGCGCAAGACCAGTCCAAGATGTTCTAGAGTTCTAGAGTCCGGCATCAACAGCAGCAGCAGCAGCAGAAACCTCCCGGCCCTTCTAAGGGCCACCCACTAATACGAAATAAGCGCTAGTCGTGTCATGGTGTTAGTATGTGTGTGTATGCATGAGAGTGTGGGAAATGCTAAAAAAAAAAAAAAATAAAAAAAAAATAAATAAATAAATAAAAACTGGGCTATATTTATAAAATAGAGAACTTGTACGTTTGGGGAGGTGTCCCATCTGTCCGTCTGCCCACGTCTGCCGTAGGTGTGATGGAGAGAGAGCTCTCTGCCGTTAGCCTGCCTTAAGGAGGCATTGCTTGCTGACTTTTAATTGGTTTTGCGATTGATCCTTTTCTTTTTACGAAGGCCCGTTTGCCCCAGCTGCCCATTTGCCCCAGCTGCCCGTTTAACCGACTGCCCGTTTAACCGGCTGCCCGTTTGAATGGCTGCCCACTATCCCTATTACGTCATTATGACGTTCATATGACCTCCATATGACCTCCATATGACAACCATATCACGTCCATATCACGTCCATGACGTCATTATGACGTCACTTCCTGTTTTCAAACCCCCACTTTTCCCTTACTTCTGTCTCTGGACGTTCTCTCTTTTGACCTATCACTGGACGTTCTGTCTGTTGACCTATCTCTGGATGTTCTGTGTGTTGACGTTCTGTCTCTGGACGTTCTCTCTGTTGACCTATCTTTGGCGTTCTCTGTGTTGACCTATCTCTGGACGTTCTGTCTGTTGACATTCTGTCTCTGGACGTTTTCTCTGTTGACCTATGACTGGACGTTCTGTCTGTTGACTTTCTGTCTCTGGACGTTCTCTCTTGTGATCTATCTCTGGGCGTTCTGCCTGTTGACTTTCTGTGTCTGGACGTTCTCTCTGTTGACCTATCACTGACGTTCTGTCTGTTGACTTTCTGTCTCTGGACGTTCTCTCTGTTGACTCTCTGTCTCTGGACGTTCTGTCTGTTGACCTATCTCTGGACGTTCTGTCTGTTGACCTATCTGTGGACGTTCTGTCTGTTGACTTTCTGTCTCTGGACGTTCTCTCTGTTTACCTATCACTCTACGTTCTTTCTGTTGACTTTGTGTCTCTGGACGTAGAACCCGTTTGGAATATATGCGATCGACCGCGTGTCGGTCGGTCGGTCTGTCGGTCTGTCATCAACATCTCGTTAGCACGATAACTTAAAAACTGCTTAAAGGATTTTAATGAAACTTGGTATGTAGCTTCTGTGGGAACAAACACAGATCGGTATTGTAAATGGGCCAGGTTCGTCCAAGGAAAATGGACCAGCTGGACTTGGAAAATTTCAGCACTTCATTCACTATTTTTAACGCGATATCTCAAGAACAACTGCAAGGATTTTAAGGATACTTGGTGTGTAGCTTTTATGGGCACTAACAAGGATCGGTAGTGTAAATGAGTTAGGTTGGCCCACGGAGTTTGTTAACACGATATCTCAAGAACAACTGCAGGGATTTTAATAAAACTTTCTATGTAGCTTCTGTGGGAACAAACACAGATCGGTATTGTAAATGGGCCAGGTTCGTCCAAGGAAAATGGACCAGCTGGACTTGGAAAATTTCACCTCTTGATTGACTATTGATAACCGTGTTTAACTGAGGGGGGAGGCTGTGGGGAATATGTGGGCTATGCACACTGCTCTAGTTTAGTTATGTAGATGTTTTGTTTTGTATTGGAGCGAGACATCATAGATTTGAGAGGGCTGGGGTGACAGCATCAGAGCGAGTGACAGAGCTGGAGGTTGCCTCTTCACAACCAGCCACTGCACCCAGCCGACCAACCGCTACCGTAAGCCGACCGCCACCGTCACCGCTCCCCCTCCCCCCCCCCCCTCCCCGCTGCCGCTCCCGTCGTCACCGCCCACAAAGAAGAGCAATGGATATTCAAAAGTCAGCTCGCCGGCGCGCGCCACCAATTGACCGGCCGCAGTGCACTTCCGCCACCGCTAGCAAGTCAGACACCGTCGCCGTCATAACACTTCAGGAACCTGATAACAAATTCCATGGACGAACTTATGCAGATTCTACGCTCCGTAGGTGATGGATCCACCAGCTTCTGCGACTTGTGCAAAATCATGCTGATTACAAATATGACTTTAGAGTAGCATGTTTTGCTATGTGCAGAAGCTGACGTATTTCTGCATTTTTGTCTGAATGTTATATATAACTTTTGACAAGGGGATACTGTGAAAAATCTTAACTTGGATTGTTAAAATGCAACAGTACACGTGAAATTTCGCTTACTGAATTTCAGTTCTAGCATTAAATCAGCTGTTAATCTTCAGAGAACTCATAAAGTGGGTTCTCTGAAGATTGTTAGAAGTGACGAGTGTTTTAGTCTTAGTTTAGACAATGTACTAAGTGAGTTTAGACAATGTACTAAGTGAAGTAAGGATTCTGAAGCAAATCAAAAAAAAAAAATTTTAGTGGGCGTTTATAAAATAGACTACCAATAACTCGAACATCGAAGAAATAACAAAATTCATTTTTACGCCTGCCGACTTCATCGGGCTGGTTTTATCACATCAGTGGGAAATCCGCCCTCTGTTTGTACATAAGTACGCATGTAAACTTTCGCTGAAAACGCTTCTTTGCTTGTGTTGCTTCCAGGTGTGGTGTGACGGCTACCTATGTGTTTGTCTCTTCAAAAAAAAAGCAGGTTTTGGCAATCCACCAAAAAAAAAAAGTGGTCAGAGCGGCATTTGAAGAATATTTGGCAGCCAGTTTTCAAAATACTTCTGGATTTGGGTGCTTTCAATTTTTTTTGCGAATGTGCACTGGGTGGGCCTCTGTAAAAGTTGCTGTTTATGGCGATTTTTTTTTTTTTTGTTTGTTTTGTTTTGTTTTGTTTTTTTTTTTTTGTTTTTTTTTTTCGCAGCCAGATTTTGAGATACTTCTCCCACAGCTTGGATCGAAGTCTATTCAGATTCTGTTTGAATGTTTCTAAGAAAGTTCTTTGTTAAAGTTCTCTTTTTTTACGATCCGCCAAAAATTTACCGAATTGGGGTATTTTTCTTTAGATTGGTAGCCAGTTTTCAAATTTTGGATGCACGGCTCCAGTGGTTATTTCTTGAATGATTGGTTTTTTTTTTTTTTTTTTTTTTGGCGATTCGCCAAAAATTGACGAAATGCCGGTATTTTTAATGTTTTATCAGCCAGTTTTCAAATTGCTTTTCCTACGTTCTTGATCGAATTCGAATTTTTAAGGTTATCCCCTTTGACAACTTACTTTTTTGGCGATCTTCAAAAAAAATGGGGGCATGTTAACTTTTTTTAGCTATTTTACAAGATATAGTGCCTCCTGTATTTTTTTTTTTTTTTTTTTTTTTGGGGGGGGGGGGGGTATTTTTAAATATTAGAAAATGGCGATCTTTCAAAAACTAGTCCCATACCGGCATTATATGTCTCCCCCTAAGGGAGACATATAGCATTTGGTGTGTCCGTCCGTCCGTCTGTCCGCAGTGAGTTCTTATGAAATTAATGAGTCGATTTTTCTCAAAACATACATACATATTGGGGTACATGTCTAGATGATGCCCGAGGTATTTTTTTTTTCGTTTCCTCAAAAATTTTATTTTTGGCAAATTTTTTAACATAGGGGGGGGGGGTTTCGTGCATTTTTTTCACTTTGGCAGGCTATATCTCCAAAACCGTTTGTTGGATTAGGCTGAAACGTGGCAAGAACAACACACATATAGTGCAAATGTTTACTGTGAAGTTTTACTTCATTTCCGCTGAAAACGTATTTTTGGCGAATTTTTAAATTTTTGATTTTGAACTTTTTTTGGCCATATTGTTGCAATATCTCCGAAACAGTTTGTTGGATTAGGCTGAAACGTGGCAAGAATAACCCACATATAGTGCAAATGTTTACTGCGAAGTTGAAAATGTATTTTTGGCGATTTTTTTAATTTTTGAATTTTAACTTTTTTGGCCATATTGTTGCGATATCTCCGAAACAGTTTGTTGGATTGGGCTGAGACTTGGCAAGAAGAACTCACAAAACGTGTAAATGTTTACTGCGAAGGTTTTCTTCATTTATGATTTTTAACTTTTTTTACCATGTTGTTGCAATATCTCCGAAACAGTTTGTTGGATTAGGCCGAAACTTGGCAGGAAGAACTCACAAAACGTGTAAATGTTTACTGCGAAGTTTCTTTTCATTTACGTTGAAAATGTATTTTTGGCGAATTTTTCAATTTTTGATTTTTAACTTTTTTTACCATATTGTTGCAATATCTCCGAACCAGTTTGTTGGATTAGGCCGAAACTTGGCAGGAAGAACTCACAAAACGTGTAAATGTTTACTGCGAAGTTTCTTTTCATTTACGTTGAAAATGTATTTTTGGCGAATTTTTCAATTTTTGATTTTTAACTTTTTTTACCATATTGTTGCAATATCTCCGAAACAGTTTGTTGGATTAGGCAAGAATAACCCACATATAGTGCAAATGTTTACTGCGAAGTTTCTTTTCATTTCCGTTGAAAATGTATTTTTGGCGATTTTTTTAATTTTTGAATTTTAACTTTTTTGGTCATATTGTTGCGATATCTCCGAAACGGGTTGTTGGATTAGGCTGAAACTTGGCAGGAAGAACTCACAAAACGTGTAAATGTTTACTGCGAAGTTTTTCTTCATTTAAAAGGTAGTTTTGGCGAATTTTCCAAATTTTGATTTTTAACTGTTTTGGCCATAATTGTTGCAGTGTCTCCGAAACAGTTTGTTGGATTAGGCTGAAACATGGCAAGAAGAACCCATATGTAGTGGAAATGTTTACTGCGAAGTTTTTCTTCATTTTTTGTAAAAATGTATTTTTCGCGATTTTTTTCCACGTGACTGATTGGGGGGGGGGCGGGGAGACATCCGTTTTTGTTTAAAAAAAAACACTGGCCAATCTAGTTTAAACTGTTTTAGGAATCCTGTACATCAAAATGATTCTTCTCGTTTTAGTGGTGGTCCAACGTTAGGTCCGTCCCGAAAATTACTTGTTTTGGCGGATCTGCCAGAGATGGGGCTTAGAAACATGTTCAGTAACCAGTTCGAAACCAGTTCTAAACCACTTGCAGTCTTCTGATACCTGATTGTGTATATCTCTTCGTCACAGTGTCCCTGAAAATTCTTGACAATCCTGGAAGCCTTTCGTTTATTAATTAAATCTCAGCTGGTCGCAGTGTCCATGGACATTGGTGTTTCTCAAAACACAGAAGTTAAAAAATGTGAATAATTTGGCAAGTAGTACAGATACAGACTGTGTGAAATTTTTTGTTTGTTTATAAAATGTCGGTAGTTCATTGAACGAGTTAATATTTGCTTATATGGATAGATGGTATTTTTCCATAAAGATGTTTTTTTTTTTCTTTTTTTTTCTGGAGCAAAAAAAATTTTGTCAGTGTAATTTATAACCTGAAGTACTTTGGATTAAAATGTATAGATTTCTTCGATATTCGATTTATTGGTAGTCTCTTATTATGCACTCGTTGCTTCCCAAAATGTGCACAAAAAATGAGTCTATCGGTGTCATAGTGAGCTCATGCCGTGCCAGTGTTCTTGAATGCCATGCCATAATGGCCTCACAGCAGGCAGGCTCTCGCTCAGATGCTGATTCAAGGCGGGTATCCGGAAAACAGACCGCTTGATGTTCTCGAGGACGTGAAGGAGCGGGGGAGCGCAAAAAAATGGAAAAAAAGCATCCGTATTTTTTTCTTTCCCGTGAGGAGTGGCGGGGGGTCACATATTTTGGCTGAGGGCTATTGCTATCGGTTAGTCAGTCACTCTGTTAACATTTGGGGTGCTATATTTACTTTGTACGCACCGAAACGTCAAGTTTCCGTAGTGATCGTTTTCAAATTTAACACAGTGAAAGAATATATATTAAAGGTGCGCAGCGTCAATGTTTCAGTTTTATCGACCAAAAACTGTCGAAATTATGACCCTCTGAACTTAGGCAATTTTTCGTGTATTGCAGTGTCATACAGGCGATTTTGTACGCATCACTTCGACATGAACGGCTTGATATAAGGCATTGACACCTTGCACAGTGAAAAAATATGCGACGTCAAGTTTGAGTTTGATCAACCAAAAACGGCGCTGGCTGGGGGAGGGGGGGGGGCTTTGCATCTCTGACGCCTATGTTGTAAGGGGTTGGGGGAGGTCACTCTTTAACCGTTTATACTTTAGAATTCTTATTTTATATAATGCAGTTATTGTAATTTTGTTGCAGGGAAAGAGAAATATTGTTTTAGAGAAAAAAGCTAAAATGTAAGATGGGAGAAAAAGTGACTTATGTTTCTGATCCTCTGTCTGGTTCATTTGGAAAAGTAAAAAAAGGTGACTTTTTCAATGTAAAAAAATGCGCAGAAGAAAACTTTTGATGTTTAAAAAGACAGCATAGTGGTGATGGAGAATGTAGTCATGGTGGTGACTAGGAATGCAGTCATAGTGTTTGACTAAGAATGCAGTGCAAATGGCTCAAGTTTGGCCTCGCGACTACACAGTAATTGTGAAATTTGTTGATCGCAAAATCAGTCAAACGTTATACAGAAACAAAAATAAACAGTTGATAAAAAAGGCATTATTGACCGCATTAAACCCATTTTCCAGACCAGGTAAAGTTCTTGAAGATTTTGGGAACAAGAGTAGTTACGTTTATGGCCTGATACCTCCCCCCTCCCCACCCTGACCAAAAGAAAAAAAACAAGAAAAAAACTGTCACTCTGAGCCATCTAGTGAGTGAATTTAGAATCAGGATCAGAATTTTCAAATTGTGTATAAACTGCAAACACCACTTGTCGTCCGTGTCGAATATTTTTGTTCCTACAGAAGAGGGGATGGGATAAGAGGAGGGTGTTTAAATGTTCCATTTGGAATCATTTGTAATATATGTATGGAGCTATTAAGAAACGCCATGTTGATAAATTGTGCTAAAACATGTGTACCAGAACAACAGCCAAAATGCTCTGTCGGAAGAACTGCCGAGAGATTGTACTCTGTAATTTAAAAAATATCGTTTTAGAAACAAATTATATGTTCAGGATGAAATAATTCACGTTTAAAATGTTGTATTTTGTTGAAGTGGTGTTTATACTGAAATTTTAAGTGCGCTTCAGATATGGAAAAGGACAAAATGTCGTAATCCATTGTTCATATTGCAAAGTTTCACGAAGTGATTATCCGCAAACTGACGCGCTAATTCTAATGGCTGTTTTGAAGCTTCGGTACTTTATTAGCGCATTTCCTGTAACAGAAAATTTTTGAGGTGTGAGAAAAAAAGTTTTTCTTTTTTTATTACTAGTATTTTTTGGTATTTTGTAAGGCTTTCAGTTGTTCATTTTTTTACTTTTGTAAAAAAAAAAAAAAAAAAAAAAAAAAAAAAAGAGTTTTGGTAATAAAAACGGCAAAACCCATATGCCAGTATGAAACGATGAATAAACTGAGTGTTTTGCAAAGCAGCAGTAGTCTGGAGTCAACGATTGCGGTCTTAAAAAAAAAAAAGATCTGTAGACTATGTTATGGGGGGGGGTGTCTTACAAAAATTTTTTCTTTTGTTAACTATATATAGGTACCAATGTCATGCGTTGGCACCCAGCCGGTTTAGGGCAGTGGTTAGAGCAGAGGACTTGCGATCCTCAGGACAGGGGTTCGAAACTCGAAATTATCTTTAAGTTCTTTTTCGTTTCAGTTTAAGTCCAAATCGATGTCTGATATAGGTAGAAATTCATTTGGTTCAGCGCGAGCCGGTTTGGTGCAGTGGGTAGAGCAGAGGACTCTTAGTCCTCAGGGCACCGGTTCGAGCCCCGCAGATATTCTTGAATTATTTTATGTTTAAAATCTTTAAAATTGATTTCCGTAAGTATATTGATGAGGGAGAAGCCTAGGGTGGAGGTGGGGCCTCTGTGGCGTAGTGGCATGAGCAGACGGCTCCAAAGGTAAAGGCACCGGGTTCGAGCCCCGGCTTCGAGCCCCGGCTTCGGGAAGAGGGGAGGGAGTAGTAGGGAGAAAGGGGAGTAGTAGAAGGGGAAGGAGTAGAGCGATGGGGTAGGGGTAAAGGGGGAGTAAATGGGAAAGAGGGGCACGATGTGTGAGGAATAAAAGACGAGCAAGTGGATGAAATTCTTTTATTTTCAATACTCCACAATCCCGAGTAACCTACCCCTCCCCCCTCCCCCCTGCGAAAGCCCAATTATGGGGAAAAACTACTTAGGAGGAGGATCTTGTGAACTTTACCGAGGCGGACACATGTCATTTTTTTGTTCAGTTGGGTTTAATTTCTACTGTGCGACTTCAAACATGCACACGAATTGAACTTGTGGACAACGCGGCGATTCCAACAATGCCACGGCCAAAGTTGGCTCTTGTTTGACGGGTAACCGCTTTCTTCGACAGTGAATGCATCACTTGAGACTTAGCACGCTGCAAATTAAGTATCGCTCCACATTATTCCGCTTAGAACAACCGTTCTAACTAGTTCTGTATTAGAGACTCGTAGAATTATCTCGCACTCGGCCACAATACCGGTTGATACACGTAAAGATAACCCAGTTAGTGGCACACACATTTCAAAAGTAAATAGGCGTTATTTCACTTCCCATTTCGTTCCCACATGGGGCAATGCACCCAGTATTCTGTAGCTTTATTCCTTGCATTCCGCGTTTGATTTAGTTCCGAGAAACAATTTCTGGAGTGTTTGACGTAAGAAGACAACATTTTGCTCACGCAGAAACGGTGACGAGACTTATGAAAACTGCAAAAATTGTGGTCAATATCAGTTGAACAAGTTTCAAGTTCAAAAGTCACGTGACATCCATCTCAAAAACTGGAGATTCAGATCGTGACCTCATTTTCAAGCTATGTGTCCTTTACAATGTATGACGTGACCTATGAGGTGTTCATGACCGTGACCTGGAGTATCTTCACTTCCAAGCTCCGACCTTTAAGATGACTTCAAGGTCAAAAGTTCCGGTGACCTGTTTTTGAAAGCTGTGGGACATCGGGATTTCATCTAATTTTCGAACACTTAATCATTACAAAATATCTTGGTGATCTGAACACTGACCTGAAGTTTCAAGGTCACGTGATCTGTGCCTCACAAACTTGAATTATTTTAACCTTAGATATCATCCGACGCCAACATGCTTTACCTACGTAGGGAACATGGTCCGGACGAAAGCCATGCCAAGGTCAATCCCAGGTGACCTGGGTCGCGAAATATTCAATTTCAAACATATGACACTTAAGTTTAAGTTATGCAAGGAACCTGATCCGGACCGTTGCAAAGGTCGATTTCAGGTGACCGCTGCGTCGGGAAATTACTTAGGGTGATTGTGATTATCTCGACCGTGACCTATACCTTCAAAGATCACGCAAACCTAACATCTTCAAATCAGTTGGAGGTCAGAGCAGCTCTGATCTCACTTCGAACCATGACCTATATTTTTAAGGCCAAAGGTAAATTTCCGATGTCTTTTAAAATACTCAAGAAACTTCAAGGAGTTATTTTGACCGCAGGGCCGATTCTGGTCTTTATACCTGACGTCATAGATTTCAAATTTTCGAAGTCAATGGTCATGTGGCCTAATTTCTCGAAATGGGAACGGGAGCAACTTTGGCCTCGATTCCAGGATTAATTCACTCTAACGGAAGGAAAGGGTAACTTTATGATTTACCCTTTCTAAACTCCGACCCCGGCTCGGTAGAGTGACTGTTTAAGGTCAAAGTCATGTGCCCTTTCGTAAAAAAATGCGAAATTTTAACTTTATTTTGGAAATCTCATGCGTATTTTCGAAATCTCATGCGGTGTTACATTATGATAATCTGATGATCTGAACATTAACCTTGGGTATCAAGGTCAGTAATCTGCGCCTAAAAACCCCTTTTGTGGCCTTATTTTCCAAAATTTCGCACCTACACGCTTCAACGATACGGGTCACGTGATGCCAACCAAAAGCCTTGAGTTTCAGGATCAGTCATTAGAAAAGCTTCCGTCTCGCGAAATGTCTCAGGGATAAATCGATTCTGATGACCCACTTACAATGGTAATTTAAATAACATTTGACCTACTTTTAAGGTCAAGGGTTACATGGGTGTGGCTGTTAAATAGCAGTGATATTGACCTAATCTTCGAATTACTAGTCCAACTCTTCTGTAATGACTTCGCGATTCGAAGCTCAGCCTTTGAAGGTCACTGTTTTTTTTTTTCGAAAGCTTTAAACGAGTGATTTTAGTTCTGATCCTTGGACGTTTTTAAAGGTCACATAACTTCGATCTGAAAAACCTTAAAGATAGCACATATGATCTCTTTCAGTGTAAACCTAGTGATCTCTACCTTTACTTTTAAGGTGAAAAGTCACGTGGCAAACTAAATGATTGAGTTTCGTAGCATTTTAGGACCCTCATACATTGCAATGAATTTTTTTTACTTCAGGAGCAAAAGCGTGACAAGTGACGTTAAAAGGTCACGTGGACCGCCTGTGGAAACTACCCATGACAGAATAAAATTGATCAAATTTTCCAGAAAACGACATTGATCGAATTTTCTGTCGCTATTCCTATACGCCGCAACGTAAGGGCAACAGTCATGGTCAAAGGTTTATTATTATTAGTTTTGAGTCGAAGACCGCCATTTCACCTGCGCATTGAGCAAAAAGTGACTACACGATCCAGATCCGGATTCTGAATTTTCATGGTCACGTGACCGCCCCGCAGAAAAACCATTGGAAATGGAATGATCTGGACTTGATTTGGACGCCCTGCAAACTGCTGCCTACAAAATGCTGTAACGCACTGCAAACTGTGACGCATTTCAGCCGTAACGTATCACCTTGACCTTCAAGGTGAAAGGGTTCGTGACCTCGAATCGGAAGCCACCGTTTAACCCAGTCTTTGAGCTGCTTATGCCAGATCCAGCGTTCAGATCCAGACTGGCTTGTTCAGTGACAATGTCAATCAGGTGAGGTCTATCCAAGGACGACCACGACACGAAGTATGGCATCTTTAGCAGCTTTGTTTTCCCCTCGATATTCCTCGCCCACAAAATGGCGACTATTTGAGATATGGTGACTATAAAAGGGGCGAGTAGTGTAGAAGTGATTAAGTTTGGATTACCCCCCATTTAAAAAATGCCATGTTGCACATCTTTAATTTGGGCGTTTTGCCTGTACAAAACTACATAATTGTTTTTTCAATCCCTTTTACAAGACCCTCTTCTTAACCCTTTTTACAACCCCCTTCTGCCCCCTGTCCCCAGCCCATTTTAAGACACGGTCGGGATAAAACTGGGGCTATGTGCTAAGTCAATTTAATAAATTTTCAAGACCTTACTTTTGGACAATTTTTGGCCGATGTTAATAAAAATATTTGGACAGCAATGTGTTTATAAATCTTTCCCGGAAAGAGTTTCAAATCCCTGTACAAAATATTAAACCCCTGTACTGAACCACTTTCTATATATGGCTGCAACTCTGGAAATAAATTCGCCATCTAATGAAACAGGCAGACCGAACCCGGCCCACCCCCACCCTCCACCCTCCCCTTCCGGGCATAAAATTCAAAAAGGCAAACTACACCGAATCATTTTAGGTTCACTGAAATAGGCCAATGCATTAGTTATATTGCATTGTGCTGAGGATCTAGCTGCGCCATGCCATGTCGACGTAATGCGACGAAAAACGCAGTCCATGACGCGGTCACAGTATTATACTCAAGACGCAGTAACAATCCTGACTAAGGAAGTAGTCACAATCCATACTCAAGACGCAGTAACAATCTTGACTAAGGAAGTAGTCACAATCCATACTAAAGACGCAGTTTCATTCCGGACTAAGGAAGTAGTCACAATCCATACTAAAGACGCGATCACAAACCATACTAAGGAAGCAGTTAGATTCCATACTAAGCAGTCACAATCCATATTAAGGACGCCGCCACAATCCATACTAAAGACGCGATCACAATCCATATTATGGAAACAGTCACAATATCCTTACTGAGTCCAATGTTATTTTATCCCGAAACTGTTTTTGAGAAAATGTCACGTGACTCTTGACCTTGAAACTTGTAAAATTGCGGACTAAATGTTTGCAGTTTTCATCCAATCTCACCGCAGCCAATGGGTGAGCGAAATGTCGTCTTCTTTCGTCAAACACTCCAGTACGATGCTTCTAGACTCCGTGTGAGTACAAAATGGGAACTAAAAATTACTCCTATGGACTTCCGGAAATTGTTTGTACGACTAATCGAGTTATCGTCACGCGTACCAAAGGGTAGTGGGGAAAAATGCCAAGATAATTCTACGATTTTCCAATGCGGACCCTGCGAGAACGGTTGCTCGGGCGGAACACAGTGGAGCAATGCTTGAATGGCAGCATGCGAAGTCTAAGTAATACATCTGCTATCGAAAGAGACGGTTACTCACCATACGAGTGCCAGCTTAAGCCGTTGCATTGTTGGAATCGCCATCTTGTCCACAAGTTCAATTCGTGTGCATGTTTGAAGTCGCACAGTAGAAATTCCACCAACGGAACAAAAATGACACGCGTCCGCCTCGGTGAAGTTCACAAGATCCTCCTCCTAAGTAGTTTCCCCCATAATTGGGCTTTCGCAGGGGAGTGGCGGTGGGGGTTACTTCTTTTCTTTGTCTTTTTTTTCCGAACTTTAGTTGACGAACACATTACATCAGTCCGTAGCCACAACGAAGTAACTAACAACACAATCACAGCAGTGAAACTCTGATGGAACCACACCATTTGCAAACCCCAGAATGCCTGGGTGAAGTAAAATTTCAAGAATTTTCAATTACTCGTTTTCAAACTTTCAATGTTTTGTCCTTGTCGAAACATGTCGATTTTTAAAAATTATTTCAAGGGTCTTTACTTCACCACAAGTATTTTCACTCAACAAAAGTTCACGCTGCGCATGTCTTCCTCAGCGCGGTACTTGTACAATATTTGCCCCTACGCTTAACTCATTAGTACAAACCGACAGAAGAACTAGAGCGGTCGGAAACCGAGACATCCCCGCGCGCGATGCAAAAAGACCCAACGACAAATGTCTACAAATGATAACAACACTTTGAAAAAAAAAGTTATGCATCCAAGTTCAACAAAATTTTCTGCGATGTAGATATCTTTTTGAAGTGCAATAAACCAAAATCACAGATGATACAGTTTCTGGGAATTAAATCTTAAGTCCAAAGAGCAGATTAACATTTTGACCCAAATTCAACAAATACATTTCAGTCAATTTTTGGTCCATTTTCAATATAATTCGACTTCACTCATCTGTTGCATAAATTTTACGCCTACACAAAATCTTAAGTCGAGAAAGCAAGATTTCTCATTTTGGCTAAAATTCAACAAAATATTTTTCAGTCAGTTTTTGATTAATTTCAAAGACACGAAGTTACACATCTGTAGACATGTTTACAACGGGACAGATGGACGAATAGACAGACCTCAAAGTTGTATCCATCCACAAGAGATAACAATATATTTCACCCACTGTATACATAATGCAGGCACATAAAGTGAAACACCCAAGCCACAATTTTCATAGCTTGCCAAGAACCCAGTTCTGCACTCAGCACAATATCACCAAGCAGTGTAGCCAATTCAATTTTTTTTCATCGCCGTTTTTTTTCTCCCTGTGGTGAATGAAAACTGGAAACTCGAAAAATTAAGTGGCACTGGGGCCTGTTTTATGTCAGTGGAAAAACTGAGTGGCACTGCGGCCAGTTTCATATAAGTGGAAGAATTTAGTATCACTGGAGCCAGTTTCATATATGTGAAAATTTAGTGGCACTGGGGCCAGTTTCATATAAGTGAAAATTTAGTGGCACTGGGGCCAGTTTCATATAAGTGAAAAATTTAGTGGCACTGGGGCCAGTTTCATATAAGTGAAAAGTTTAGTGGCACTCGGCCAGCAGCTACACACTCAGGGGTTTGTACAAAAAGTCATAAAAATTAATTACAGCACAGTTCCAATATATTCTTTGTACTGGCTTGTATTAAGCCAGAAAAAGTCTTGTTTCTTACACATTTAACCTTACACCTTAAATATTAATTATATTTTCCGTGGGCCTTTTTAACCACTGACGTTTAATTCGTGTCTTCTTTTCGCGACTAAGCGGCTTATACCTCATCGTTCTGCTCTATGGAATGCCATTTTAACATTTATTAGGAAATTACTGATATCAAGAAGAATTAATTTTTATCTCAAAACATTCATTTTTTTATATCAAAAATTAATTTCTGTTATCTGTAATTATATTTTTGATATCTCTAAATGTATTTTTGATCTCAAAAAAATAATTCTTGATGTCATAAATATGTAGAGATATCAAGAAATATTTACTGGTATCACAAATGAATAAATGATCTCTAAGCTTGATTTTTAGAGATGAAAAATTCAGTTCTTGGTAGTAAAAATAAAATATTTGACAGTAAAATCTCAGATTTGAGCTCAATAATTTACCTTCCTTCTATTTATGTCAAAAATTTATTTCAGATATCATTATTTCATAATGAGACTTTTTTAATGTATATTTTGAAATCTGCAAATGATTTTTTAATCTCAAAAATTTATTGTTGATATCAAATATCAGTCTATTTATATATAAAAAATTCGGAAGCACACATCTGCGAATAAAATAATGACTGGGCCTTGTATGCAGAATCTTTCTTTTAATTTTTTGCTGTACGAAAAAGGAAGCAATTCTCGAGCTCAAAAATTGTGTTGTTATTATTGAAACTAAATTTTATATAAATGTGTGTCTCCCTTAAGATTTCTTAAGTTTGTAAAATTGATCTTTTTTATCTCAAAAATTAATTTCGCCATCTAAAATTCAATTATTGATAGCAACATATAAATTAACTATATCTACATGGAGTCATTGATATCTTTAATTATATTTTGATATCAAAAATAAGCATTGAATTTTAAAACGGCATTCCAAATTGATCAAATGGTTACACTTTCGGATTTTATTACCGAAATGAAGATTGCAAATTTAAATGAATTAGCACACCCTGTAAAACACAATCAAAGGCGAGTCCTAAATCGAATGAAGATCATTAAATTTCGGAGTTTCCAAGAACCTGCGTGAATAAAATCTTAATTTGAATGAATGTCATCCAGTTTGTAATAAGTTGGTGAAGTCTCGAAATCTTTTGCTGAAGTCTCACAAGATCAAATTTGGGTGAATTTTGAAAACATTTCCTACTCAAAATATGTGTAATGTTACTGAATTTCAGATTTAAGAAACACGCAAACAATGTCCTTAAATTTAAAATGAACTTCACCTATTTTTCTCCGTTGTAGTCAGTAATTTTTAGTTGCAATTCAGAGACAAAAAATATGAAAACATACTTTAAATTTGCAATTTCACAACTACCATTTCTGTACTGTCACTTGCTACAAATATTCCAAATAATACTCTGTGACACAGTTTGCTCGATTACTTAGATATTCATAGAGGCGCTGCATCATAAACTAGAGCGATCGGAGATCGGAACACCCCGTGGGCTTTGGCAAAAAAAAGCTCAAATCACGAATGTCCTAAAATGATTACACTTTGAAATAAGTTATGGTTTGTGAGAGTACTTTAATGCTACTGTGCAACAATATTTTACATTTCCATCCAAATTTAACTAAGTAATTTCCAACCATTTTTATTTATCTATTTTTGGTCGATTTCAGAAATAATACGACGTTGCATAGATACGATATTTATATTTTCTGTGTGTACAAGAAATCAAACAGATGCTGTAACACATTCAGCCATTTTTGGTCGATTTCAAAAATAACACGACTTGCACATCTGCGACACATGAATTTTCACTGTGTTAAAATAAAAAACTGCAACTGATTTAATTTTAGAATTGTTTTTCGCAAAACCAGTAAGTCCTGGACGCAATACTACACATTTTGATTCAAATTCAACGAAGTATTTTTCAGTAATTGTTTTATTCATTTGAGACATATTACGACTTTGCACATCTATAGTATATATTTTCAATGTTGCAAGAATTCAAGGCTTTAGCAAAAGTCTGGCGTGCACAAACACAGTAGCCAAAAGCGGACAGACGGACGGACATACCTCAAACCTGTCCTCAACGTGAGGCATTGACGGGTACATCTTCATTACATCACACATTTATATCAACCTATACAAGAGAACAAACTTTAGTATTTTTACATTTTATGGTTTCGTGGATGTTGTTCTTTTTTAACCCACTCCAGCTCTTCCAAAAAAGGACACCCGCAGCGAAAAAACTTCCACAGGACTTTTGTAATTTTACCAAAATGAACTTATTCTTTTCGAAACGTTTGCAGAAGATTTTTATTGAAAAGAATGTTCCACAAAACCATGTACCATTGTGTGTTAATCAGAGGTTCACTGCTGAAATATTGCACTTTGTTTCCCCCCCCCCCCACCCAAAAAAAAAAGGATATATCCTGGATACGCCCACATTCTATGCTACTTCGTTGTGATCTCGCAGTCATAATTCGTGCTCTCGCAATAAGAGTTCGTGACCTCGTGGTCAGAGTTCGTGACCTCGTGGTCAGAGTTCGTGACCTCGCGGTCAAAGTTCGTGTTTTTGCAATCTGTTTGGATCCTGTTGCTGTTTTCCACTCGCCATCTCTGCAAAACAAACAGAAAAAAATATAATTAAACGATGACTTCCAAGTGTCTCACGCTAAGTGTCTCACGCCAAGTGCCTCACGCCAAGTGTCTCACGCCAAGTGTCTCACGCCAAGTGTCTCACACCAAGTGCCTCACGATAAATGTCTCACGTCAAGTGCCTAACGCCAAGTGTCTCACGCCAAGTGTCTCACGCCAAGTGCCTCACGCCAAGTGCCTCACGCCAAGTGTCTCACGCCAAGTGTCTCACGTCAAGTGTCTCACGCCAAGTGTCTCACACCAAGTGTCTCACACCAAGTGCCTCACGATAAATGTCTCAAGTCAAGTGTCTCACGCCAAAGTGTCTCATGCCAAGTGTCTCACGCCAAAGTGTCTCATGCCAAGTGTCTCACGCCAAAATGTCTCATGCCAAGTGTCTCGCGCCAAGTGTCTCACGCCAAACGTCTCACGCCAAGTGTCTCATACCAAGTGCCTCACACCAAGTGCCTCACGATAAATGTCTCAAGTCAAGTGCCTCACGCCAAGTGTCTCACGCCAAATGTCTCACGCCAAGTGTCTCATACCAAGTGTCTCACGCCAAGTGTCTCACACCAAGTGTCTCACACCAAGTGCCTCACGATAAATGTCTCAAGTCAAGTGCCTCACGCCAAGTGTCTCACGCCAAGTGTCTCACGCCAAATGTCTCACGCCAAGTGTCTCACGCCAAGTGTCTCACGCCAAATGTCTCACGCTAAGTGTTTCACGACAAGGGTCTCACGCCAAGTGCCTCATGCCAAGTGTCTCACACCAAGTGCCTCACGATAAATGTCTCACGCCAAGTGCCTCACGCCAAGTGTCTCACCCCCATGCGTCTCACACCAAGTGCCTCCCGCCAAATGTCTCATGCCAAGTGTCTCACGCCAAGTGTCTCACGCCAAGTGTCTCACGCCCATGCGTCTCACACCAAGTGCCTCACGCCAAATGTCTCACGCCAAGTGTTTCACGCCAAGTGTCTCACGCCCATGCGTCTCACACCACGTACCTCACGCCAGATGTCTCACCCAAGCATTTAACAGAGTGAAGGTCATAGAAAATTTGACCTTCTTTATCTTCACGTAAATTAGCATATATATTTTTCACATACCAGAGATAGATGGGGAAGAAAGGAATTAACAGCCCTAGAAAATAAAGTACATTGGGGCTTAAATATCATTTAAGACTTTCTGGGCTGGGCTAGCCGTATCACTTAGAACATCAGCCGCTATTCAATTTGATTCTTCTACACTTTTGAACGGAACATACCCTGGGTAGCCCCCTCTCAACTGCTTTTTTGACACACCGCCAAAAAAAAAAAAAAAACGGTCAAAAGGCGCCCTTTTGTCCTGCCATATTCTGAATGGATTGCTCTCCATTTTTGCACATTTTTTCAGGTAGTCCTCTCTGCAAACAAATTATAATTGGAGGGGGGGGGGAGGGAGGTTCCGCAAAATATCATCATTTTAAAATATTTCAGGACTTCAATTTCAAAGTGCTTCTTCTACCGCATGCTTAATCGGATTATCTTAAAAAAAAAAAAAAAGAAGAAAATTACTTTTTGCCAAAAAAAAAAACTGCCCTTAGAAGCCAATTTAAAACATCCCTTTTTCAACAATTTTGATTGGACTATTTTCAAATTTTGCATGAATGTTTGCAAGTTAGATTCTACCGAATAATATTCTTGCAATCGTCAAAAATTTAGTGTAATGCCGATATTTTAACATTCTTAGGAATAATTTCTCAATATACTTTTATTTAAGTTTTCATATAACTTCGAAACTTTAAATGAATAGACCCTGGCTCAGCCTCTTTCGAAAAAAAAAATATTTTCGCGATCCACCAAAATTGATTAAATACCGATATTTCAGAATTTTGTAGGAGTCAATTTTTAGCAAGAATGTCCGTGGACATCGTGCCCCAGCCGTGAAAGCGAAGAGAGTAAGCTTCCAAGTTTGGCAAAATTAAAATTTGGTAAATGACCACATACAAAATTTAAGTGCAATCCGCCCAGTAGAGTAGGGTCAGTAACATCCTGCCCACCTGTAATTTGCCCACTTTTGGCCAAATCACCAAAAATAATACAGACCTGACGAGAGGTAGATGGGAAGTTCTGGGAAATTTCAAAGCGACCGCACCGAATTTGAAAGAGAAGAACTTCTTACGTTTGACTGAAATTTGCCTTTATTGCCAAGGTTTTGGTCAATTTGGCAAAATCGCATAAAACATTCTTTGACAGGCTCTGACGCTCTTCTGTGAAGATTTCTAGATGTTTGAAAATTCACTGAAAACTTAAAACTGTTATATTTTGCTAAAAAAAAAAAGACAAGGGTCACCGTGCAGTATCCCCATACATTCTTATTGATTCTATGAGGATTTGCACGGGTAACAGGGGAAAGAGGGAGGGTATGTGCCAGTGACTGCTTCTTTAACTGCATGTTCTGCGTACTTACCGAGGGCCCCTCCATCTTGCTGTGTGTCTTGTTTCTGACGTTCTTGGAGGATGATGGCCGCCACGGTATGACGCAACTAGCCGTGACGGTCTAGTACTGACGTTTAATTAAGCCATGCTTCGCGGATATGCAATATTCCCAGGTTTCTTCTCACTACAACAACATGAAATGTAAGAACACTTTAGTTGATTTTAGTGACATGTTCAACCAATATCTTGAAGTGTGTTGAACCGTTTACAAGTTTCAGTTCTCTCTCAGTTTCTTAAGTGAAAAAAACTGGTTTTACAAGCTCCAACAAAACATTGCGATCTGAATCCAATACCGACGTTTTTATTAAAGTCTTGTATAGACACAATAGCTCCAACGCTAGCAGCCGTCACTAACAAGTCTCTTGCCACAGGAAGCATACCAGCATCGTTCAAACAAACAACAGCGAAGACCCTGTTGAAAAAGGTCAACGCAGACTTAGAACTCAAAAATTACAGACCAATGTCAAATCTGCCGTTTGTTTCAAAAATACAAGAACGCGCGGTCTCCGATCAAATCGCACAACACAGTAATAAATTCTCACTGGACGAACCCTTACAGTCCGCCTTCAAGGCTGGTCACTGCACCGAATCGGCACTAATTAAAGTTCAAAACGACACCCTCACGGCCATGGATAAGCAACAGATAGTAATGTTAACACTTTTAGATCTGTCGGCCGCCTTTGACACTTGCAACCATAACATCTTTCTGAGAAACCTTGAAAACAACTTCCCAACTCTACCAAGTGGTAAATCCCTCGTCTGTTCAGTCTCAAAGAGATGGAATCGCTTATTTACAGAACGCAATAGAAACAACCGGGCTTTGGATGTCCAAACACAAGTTACAGCTAAACAAGTCCAAAACAGAGTTTATCATTTTTTACACATCAGCTTGTAAAGAGCAAACAAATTCAATTTTGAGTCCATTGTCGCAACCCCGCGCGTACGGAATCTCGGTGCTTTTATGACAGTGAATTAAAATGGTATCGCACGTGAATAACCTTGTAAAAGTATGATACTATCAATGCACCCAAGACGTCCTTGAAATAGGGCGGAGACAAAGCTTTTAGCGCCACAGCACCAAAGCTATGGAACTCCTTTTAAAAATCAGGAACACCAAGTGCATCAATCGTTTTAAAAAAGATTAAAAAACACACTTGTTTATCGAATGTTATTATTAATCAGTATTGTTGTTCTTTTAATAGCATTATAGTAGCATTTAGTAATAGTATTCGTTTCAATAGTATTTAGCTTAATGGTACTTAGTATTCAATTTTGGTCAAGTCATTTTTCATGATTGTAAAGCGCATTTACCATTTTAATGTACATGCGCTATATAAATCACATATATTGTAATGTAATGTAATATACATTCAACGTCCTGGTGATATTTTGTTTTTGATTCGGTCAATCCGTTGCGCTAGATTTCAATGAATGAATCAAAATGGAATGTAATGGCGAATGGGGGAGAGAGTCAATTCCAAGTAAAACAAGCAAATCAGTAGAGCTGGTTAGAGTCTCGTTCCAGTATGGTCACACGCTGTTATCCATTTTGGTTTTGTAACAACAAAATAACACGAGGCTGCGCATTTGTAAGATTTGTAAGATCTTCTCTACATATAGTTTCAGTAGGCTGTACTTTATAGTTTAGAAGAGCATGTCTCGATGAAAACTATGAATATTTGTATGCAGTAATTATGCCCATTTATCAATTTTTGCTCGATTTCAAAACAAAACGTTGGGAAAATGTATAATTTCAGGCGTAAATTTTTAAAGTTCGACTTGTATGATCGGAAAATTTGCCTGATTGAACCTTCCCACCCAAGACTTCATGCAGAATATGTAAATTGCATTCATTTTTGACAGCGTGGCGATTGATCAATTTCTGCACCTGCGATATTTTCTATATGTAGAGTTTGAGAAGGCTTATACGTTAGGCATACGTTCACAGTTGTAATACAATTTATTTTTCTTCTTCTTCAAAAGTTTGGCAGTTTTTTTTTAATTTTTGAAGAACAGAATAATAACTGCACCAATTTATGTAGAGGAAAGAAAAGGAACTCGTGGAATACTTGGAAGTCCACAGCTCTAAAAAAATTGGCAAGTTTCTATTCTTTGCAAAAGAAGGAAACCTTTTAAAAGATTTGGCAATTTTTTTTTAGTTTTCACAGAAAAAGCCTCTCAAGTTGTACAGCTCCAGTATACGGCCCTTTTTAAAATTTTTATGAACAAGAATGCCCAGTAGCATTTTGACCAGCCGATATTTAGTGAATCAAGTATCAATAGGCTTTTATTGTGGCCAAACAATGGTCATCATATTTTAAAAACCGGTTCTGAGAATTTTTCAAAGGTCGGCCTTTACCTATTCTCTGGCGGATCTCAGAAAAGTAAATTTCAAAGCAGCCCTGACCTTAAGAGTACCTCTAAAAATGAAAGCAATACGAGTAAAATTACTTGTAAAAGAAATATATATATAGTTTTTAAAACTTGATCCATAAAACTTTCAAACGGCGGCATGAGGCCAATTTGTGGAAATGCGCCAAAAATGTATCCTTTTTTAAAGAAAACATTAGGTCAATTTTTGGCGGATCGCAAAAAGTTAATTTTTCAAGAGAGAACCACCTAGCAGATATTCGTACAAAATTGGAAAAGAATCCGATCAAAGTTGTTGGAGAACAAGACCGTCCATGGACAACGCCCCAGCTCACGAATGCTCATATCAAGATCCATGACATTTAAGTATAACCTGTCACCACAATTTCAAGACACTAAGGTTATGTACTTGGCGTCAGTGAAGATTTTAACTGAAAAATGGTTTATCGCCAATATATCCACCGATTTTGGCGAATCGCCAAAAAATTGTTAGCGTTAGTTAGCGTTAGTTAAGATTTTAGTAAGACATTGGTTTTTCGGCAACATTCCGTCAATTTTTCGGAATTACGAAGACAGTATCAACGACAGGTATCTTTATCTAAAATTTGAAGACAGTAAGGACATTTCTCTGGTGTGATTTAATTTTGGCCAGTCACGACAACCAAGTAATGTCCAGGTGAGTAGTAATGATTGCTGCCTTTAAAGTTCAAGACATTGAAGCTATTTTCTTGAAGTTCGTTAAGATTTTACTGATATTTTTTTCGTCAAAATTTTTGCCAGCTTATTTTTAGCCAATCACCAAAAAAGTAATAGTCAATTAGGTAATAATGCGTGCTATCTTTGCTTGAAATTTAAAGACAGCAAGACTATTTTTTGAAGTTAGTAAAGATTTTACGAAAAAAAATTTTGTAAATACTTCCGGCAATTTTTGGCGAATCCCCCAAACAAGTAGCAGCCGGGTGGATACTTATGCTCCATACCTTCCATCAACATTTTAGAACGTTTCCAAGAAAATCCTACGAGGTATATTTTCAAGAAAATTGGTTTTTGGTTAATATTTCCGCCACTTTCAGGCAAACTGGCAAAAAATCAGGCAATGAGGCTATTTCCCTGCAGTCAATTAAGATTTTACTAAAATTGTTTTGTTTTTTGGTGAAAATTTTTGCCATTTATTTCAATCGCCAAAAAGGTAATACTCAGGAAGGCAGCAATGCCGGCTACGTTTACCTAAAATCTAAAGACAGTAACACCATTTTCCTGGAGTTTGTTAAGATTTTACGGAAAAATATTTCCGCCAGTCTTTGGACATTTACGCACCCTACCTGCCACCAAAATCTAAGAACATTTATATAAAACCCTAGGACATGTTTTAAAGAAATTTGGTTTTTGGTTAATATTTCCGTCATTTGTGGTGAACTGCCAAAAAAGTAATAGCCAGTTAGACAGTAATGTATGCTCCTGATTCTTAAAATTGCATTTGTATTGTATTGTTCTTTAGATCCCTTTCAACTGCTATGGTCATATCGGGATCCCCCTGCCATATTATACTGAAATGGGGCATTCCAGCCCTCCTTCTAACCCTTACATGTGGAGTGCCCCACAGGCAAAGCAAGAAGACCTTTTAGGTCCTTAGATTTTACTGAAATTATTTTGTTTTTTTCTCACTAAAATTGTTCACCAATTTTTTGTCCGATTACCAAACAAGCATGTGCAGGGACATGGTGACCAGCCGTGACCTACAGAATATATATCGAAGAATCACAGACAAAATCATGATCAAATTGGCAGACAGCGGTTACGAAAAAAGCCGTAACTGAATGGAGAAAATATTCGCTCACTTGCTCGGTGTAGTTGTGGCTGATGAGGAGTCATTCTTTCAATTCTTTCATACGTACATACAGACGACGGATACCCCTCTATTGAAAGGATAAGACCAGCCCGACATAGTCGGCTGGCTTAACAAGTATCCAAAATTGGAAAAGAATCCGATCAAAATTGTACGAGAAGAAGCAATTTGAAAATTAGACATAAAAAAATTAAAAAATGTCCTCCATTTGGCCAATTTTTGACGGATCGCCAAAATGAGTACATTTTCAAAAGAGGCCTACCTAAGGAATATTCGTGCAAAATTTGAAAATTTGATCAAAATTGCTCGAGAAGAAGCACTTTGAAAATTGGCAACCACAAAATTACAAATATCCCCCATTTGGCCAATTTTGGCGGATCGCCAAAAAGAGTAATTTTTCAAGAGAGGTCTACCTAAAGAACAAGTATCCAAAATTGGAAAGGAATCCGATCAAAATTGTGCGAGAAGAAGCAATTTGAAAATTTGACACCAAAAAATTAAAAAATGTCCCCCATTTAGCCAATTTTTGGCGGATCGCCAAAATGAGTAATTTTTTCAGAAGAGGTCAACATAGGGAATATTGGTGCAAAATTTGAAGAAAATCTGATCAAAATTGTGGGAGAAGAAGCATTTTGAAAATTGGCAACCACAAAATTACAAATGTCCCCCATTTGGCCAATTTTTGGCGGATCGCCAAAAAAAAGTAATTTTTCAAGAGATCTACCTTGAGAACAACTATCCAAAATTGAAAAGGAATCCGATCAAAATTGTGCGAGAAGAAGCAATTTGAAAACTTGACACCAAAAAATTAAAAAATGTCCCCCATTTAACCAATTTTTGGCGGATCGCCAAAATGAGTATTTTTTGAAAAGAAGCCTACCTAGGGAATATGGGTGCAAAATTTGAAGAAAATCTGATCAAAATTGTGCGATAAGAAGCATTTTGAAAATTGGCAACCACAAAATTACAAATGTCGCCCATTTGGCCAATTTTTGGCGGATCGCCAAAAAAAGTAATTTTTCAAGAGAGGTCTACCTTGAGAACAACTATCGAAAATTGGAAAGGAATCCGCTCAAAATTGTACGAGAAGAAGCAATTTGAAAATTTGACACCAAAAAATTAAAAAATGTCCCCCATTTGGCCAATTTTTGGCGGATCGCTAAAATGAGTAATTTTCAAAGACAGGTCTAGCTAGAGAACAAATATCCAAAAATTGAAAAGGAATCCGATCAAAATTGTACGAGAAGAAATAATTTGAAAATTTGACACCAAAAAATTAAAAAATGTCCCCCATTTAACCAATTTTTGGCGGATCGCCAAAATGAGTAACTTTTCAAAAGAGGTCTACCTAGGAAATATTCGTGCAAAATTTGGTGAAAATCTGATCAAAATTGTGGGAGAAGAAGCATTTTGAAAGTTGGCAACCACAAAATTAAAAATGCCCCCCATTTGGCCAATTTTTGGCGGATCGCCAAAAAGAGTAATTTTTCAAGACAGGTCTTCCTTGAGAACAACTATACGAAATTGGAAAGGAATCCGATCAAAATTGTGGGAGAAGAAGCAATTTGAAAATTTGACACCAAAAAATTAAAAAATGTCCCCTATTTGGCCAATTTTTGGCGGATCGCCAATTAAAATAATTTTTCAAGAGAGGTCTTCCTTGAGAACAACTATCAAATATTGGAAAGGAATCCGATCAAAATTGTGGGAGAAGAAGCAATTTGAAAATTTGACACCAAAAAAATCAAAAAATGTCCTCCATTTAACCAATTTTTAGCGGATCGCCAAAATGAGTAATTTTTCAAAAGAGGTCTACCTAGGGAATATTCGTGCAAAATTTGGTGAAAATCTGATCAAAATTGTGGGAGAAGAAGCATTTTGAAAATTGGCAACTACAAAATTACAAATGTGCCCCATTTGGCCAATTTTTGGCGGATTGCCAAAAAAAAAGTAATTTTTCAAGAGAAATCTATCTTGAGACAAAACTATCAAAAATTGAAAAGGAATCCCATCAAAATTGTGCGAGAAGAAGCAATTTGAAAATTTGACACCAAAAAATTAAAAAATGTCCCCCATTTAACCAATTTTTGGCGGATCTCCAAAATGAGTAATTTTTCAAAATAAGTCTACATAGGGAACATGGGTGCAAAATTTGAAGAAAATCTGATCAAAATTGTGGGAGCAGAAGCATTTTGAAAGTTGGCAACCACAAAATTA
The DNA here is from genome assembly GCA_949752745.1 of Protula sp. h YS-2021. Taxonomy (NCBI): domain Eukaryota; kingdom Metazoa; phylum Annelida; class Polychaeta; order Sabellida; family Serpulidae; genus Protula; species Protula sp. h YS-2021. Next base: position 14,432,434 of record OX457030.1, read on the forward strand.
CAAATGCCCCCCATTTGGCCAATTTTTGGCAGATCGCCAAAAAGAGTAATTTTTCAAGACAGGTCTTCTTTGAGAACAACTATACGAAATTGGAAAGGAATCTGCTCAAAATTGTAGGAGAAGAAGCAATTTGAAAATTTGACACCAAAAAATTAAAAAATGTCCCCTATTTGACCAATTTTTGGCGGATCGCCAATTAAAATAACTTTTCAAGAGAGGTCTTCCTTGAGATCAACTATCAAATATTGGAAAGGAATCCGATCAAAATTGTAGGAGAAGAAGCAATTTGAAAATTTGACACCAAAACATTAAAAATGTCCCCCATTTAACCAATTTTTAACGGATCGCTAAAATGAGTAATTTTTCAAAAGAGGTCTACCTAGGGAATATTCGTGCAAAATTTGGTGAAAATCTGATCAAAATTGTGGGAGAAGAAGCATTTTGAAAATTGGCAACTACAAAATTACAAATGTCCCCCATTTGGCCAATTTTTGGCGGATTGCCAAAAAAAAGTAATTTTTCAAGAGAAATCTATCTTGAGACAAAACTGTCAAAATTGAAAAGGAATCCCATCAAAATTGTGCGAGAAGAAGCAATTTGAAAATTTGACACCAAAAAATTAAAAAATGTCCCCCATTTAACCAATTTTTGGCAGATCTCCAAAATGAGTAATTTTTCGAAATAAGTCTACTTAGGGAACATGGGTGCAAAATTTGAAGAAAATCTGATCAAAATTGTGGGAGCAGAAGTATTTTGAAAGTTGGCAACTACAAAATTAAAAATGCCCCCCATTTGGCCAATTTTTGGCGGATCGCCAAAAAGAGTAATTTTTCAAGAGAGGTCTACCTTGAGAACAACTATCCAAAATTGGAAAGGAATCCGATCAAAATTGTGGGAGAAGAAGCAATTTGAAAATTTGACACCAAAAAATTAAAAAATGCCCCCTATTTAGCCAATTTTTGGCGTTTCGCCAAAATGAGTACTTTTTCAAAAGAGGTCTACCTGGGAAATATTCGTGTAAAATTTGAGAGGAATCCGATCAAAACTGAAGGAGAAGAAGCATTTTGAAAATTGGCAACCGAAAAATTTAAAATGCCCCCCATTTGGTCAATTTTTGGCGGATCGCCAAAAAAAAAAATTTTAAAGAGAGGTATACTTAGAGAACATTGGTGTAAAATTTGAAAGGAATCCGATCAAAACTGAAGGAGAAGAAGCATTTTAAGTAAAAGTTTACACACGTACATACACACGTACAGACGTACATACGGACGACGGATACCCCTCTATTGATAAGATAAGACCAGCCCGACATAGTCGGCTGGTCTAAAAAAGTTAATAATCAGATAGGAAATAATGCCGGCTACCTTTACTTAAAATTTTAAGACAATGAGGCTATTTTTCTAGAGTTAGTCAAGATTTAATGATTTTTTGGTTTTTTATTATATTTGTCGGCAATTTTTTGTAAAATCGTCAAAACAAGTTAAAGCCGGTGGACACCTATGCACCCTACCTTCCATCAAAATTTGAAAACGTTTTTATGAAAACGCTAGGAGATAGGTTTTAAAGACAGTTGGTTTTTGGCCAGTACTTCGGCCTCTTTTTGGCCAATAGCAAAAAAAAAAAAAAAAAAAAAAAGAAATAGTTAATTTAGATTTTAGTATTTTTTTTTTTGCTTTTCGCCAAATTTCCGCCAATTTTCTTATCAATAATAAAAAAGTAATAACTGGTTAGGAGATACTGCCTGCTACTATTACATAAAATTTCAAGACAGTAAGACTGTTTTCCTGGAGTTAAAATTTTACTTATTTTATTTTAGTTTTTCGCAAAATTTTCCCATATGTACAGCAGAAATTGTAACACCCAGATAAGCAGTAGGGCCTGATGCATTTCACTTCAAGAAAGTAAGACTATCTTCCTGGAGTTCGTGAAGATTTTATTTTTTTTATTTGTCGCCAAAATTTTCGCCCATTTTCTGACAAATCACCCAGAAAAGAGAAAAGCCAGGTAGGCAGCGGTGCTTGCTACTTTTACTTGAAATTTCAAGACAGTAAGACTATTTTTCCAACAGTTAGTTAAGATTTTGCTGAAAACATTTTGGTTTTTCGCTAAATTTCCGCCAATTTTGGCCAACCACCAAAAAAGTATAAGTTAGGTAGGTGTTGACGCCTGTTACTTCACCTAAAATTTCAAGACAGAAAGACTATTTTCATGCAGTTAGTTAAGATTTTAGTGATTTTTGGGGGATTTTCGCCGAAATATCGCCAATTTTTGGCAAATCACAAAAAAGTAATAGCCAGATAGGTTGTAATGCCTGCTACCTTCACTTCAAATTTCAAGACAATAAGACTATTTTCCTGGAGACAGTTAAGATTTGACGGGAAAAAAATCTGTTCTTTTTTCGCCAATTTTCGCCAGTTTTTTGGCAAATCGCCTTACGCGCCCTATATTCTGTCAAAATTTTGACATGTTTTGATAAAATTTGTGTTTGGCTAATATTTAGGCTAGTTTTTGACGAATTGGTAAAAAACTAAAAGCCGTTACCTTGATACTGCAACTTTTAAAGAAAGAACAGTCTAATTTGAAGGCAATCCGATCAACAATGTGGAAGAAGAAGCATTTTGAAAACTGACTGAGGAAAAATTAAAATTTTTCAAGAGAACCATCCAGCGAACATTCGTAAAAAATTGGAAAGTAATCCGATCGAAATTGTAGAAGAAGGATTCTGGAAATTGGCTACTAATAAACTAAAAATGCCCAACCAATTTGTAAAATTTTAAGTGGGTCACCGAAAAATTAACTTTTAATTAAGAGAGGACTATCTAGTGGACATTTATGCAAAATTTGAAGGCAATCTGATCGAAACTGTGGGAGAAAAGAGAATAATTTATAAATCCCTCCATTTGTCCAGTTATGGAAGATCGTCAAAAAGAAAGTAATTTTTCAAAAGAAAACCATCCCGGCAACAACCGCACGAAATTGGAAAGGAATCCGATCCAATTTGTGAGAGCAGAATCATTTTGAACACTGGCTGCCAAAATATTTAAACTAGAGCAGTGTGCCCCCCCCCCCCCATCAGTTAAACACGGCCATCAATAGTCAATCAAGAGCTGAAATTTTCCAAGTCCAGCTGGTCCATTTTCCTTGGACGAACCTGGCCCATTTGCAATACCGATCTGTGTTTGTTCCCATAGAAGAAGCTACATACCAAATGTCATTAAAATCCTTGCAGGAGTTTTAAGTTATCGTGTTAACAAGCTTTTAATGACAGACCGACAGACCGACCGGCAGACCGACAGACACGCGGTCGATCGCATATATTCCCTTTGGGGAATAAATGAACCATTTAACCAATTTTTGCCAAATCGCCAACAAAAGCCAGTTTCAAGAGAAAGCCTCACAAATATTTGTGCAAAACCTGAAGGCAATGCGATCAAAATTGTTTAAGAAGAACCATTTTGAAACTGGCTGCCAAAAATTTATAAATGCACCACATTCGGCCAATTTTTGAGAGATCACAAAAAACATAATTTCTCAAGAGAGATCCATATAGTTTACAATTGTGCAAAATTGAAAGAAAGCCGATCAAAATTGTGGGAGAAGAAGGATTCTTGAAACTGCCTTCCAATACATTAAAAAAAATCCCCCCCACCCCCAATTAATCAATTTTTTGGTGAATTATCAAATAAAGTAATATTTTAAAGGAAAGGCCTTCCCAGTGAACATCTGTGCAAAATTTGAAGACAATCCGTTCAAAATTGTGGAAGAAAAGCCTTTTGAAAACTGGCTACCAATAAATTAAAAATGTTTCCGATTTGGCCAATATTTAGCGGATCGTCACAATATTTCAAGAGAAGCCTTCCTAGTAAACATTCGTGCTAAAAAATAATAAATGCCCCCAAATAGCGAATTCTTTGTCTATGGCCAAAAAAAAGTAATTTTCAAAAAGGGATATCATAATGGGTGTTTATTCAAAGCTTGCAGACAATCGGATCAAAATTGTGGAAGAAGAAGAATTTTGAAAACTGGAAACCAAACAGTTATAAATGCCACCCCCACCCCAATTGACGGATCACCAAAAAAAAAAAAGTTTTCAAGACAGAACCATCCAGTGATCAATCAAAGGAAATTGGGAGGGAATCCAATCAAAATTGTGGGAGAAGAAATAACCCCACATCATTTGGCAAGGTTTTGGTGGATCGAAAAAAAACGTAATTTTTCAACCTACAAACATTCATACAAAATTGGAAAGGAATCTAATAAAAATTTGGGAGATTTGTGGCTCCCAATTTTTTTTAACGCCCCTCCCCCCCTCCCCCACCATTTAGCCAAATTTTGACGGATCGCCAAAAAAGTAACTTCAGAGGAACCAGCTACTGAATATTTGAGCAAAACTTGGAAAGAAATCCGATCAAAATTGTGGGAAACGAACCATTTCAAACAAGGATTGTCAGTGAAACAAATTCATGTGCTTCACATGTCCACATGTCGATCCGAATACTGATGTCCCCGTTAGCGCGACGTAGCGGTGGAGGACTAAAATTTGGCTGCCGAAAAATTAAAAACGCTCCCCTCCCGCGCCAACTATTTGGTGGATCGCCAAAAAAGTAACCTTCAAAAGAGTGCAGCCTCCTGGACATTTCTATATAATTTGAAAGCAATCCGATCGAAATTGTCGAAGAAAAAGCCTTTGGAAAACTGGCTTCCAAAAAATTAAAAATACCCCCCATTTGGCCAATTTTTGGCGGATCGCCAAAACTTTTCAAGAGAGGCCTTCCTAGTAAGCATGCGTATAAAATTAGAAAGGGATATCCGATCCAAATTGTGGGAAAAGAAGCATTTTGAAAAGGGCTAAAATATAAATTAAAAATGCCCCCATTGGTTAATTTTTGATGGATCGCCAACAAAGTAACTTCCCAAAAAAGGCCTTCATAGTGAACATTTATGCAAAATTTGAAGACAATCCAATCAAAATTTGGCCAATTTTGGTGGACTGCCAAAAAAAATAATTTTTTAAAAGAGGCCTACCCAGAAAGACATTTGGTACAAGATTTGACAAGAATCCGATCATACGTACACGACGACGGATACCCCGTATGGATATGATAAGACCAATTCTACGAACTCGCACAGCTCCACCGTATTATCTGTCTCTGTAGTAGAAAGACATGACCGTTGAATGCTACAGCAATATTAGTATTTTTTTCATAAAATAAAAATGACAATTTTTTCATTGAAGAAAAACAGAAATAACCATACGTTTCACAGCTCCCAGGGCTTGGTATTACTTTGTGGAAGAAATAAACCGAATCCCTTCAATACTTACTGAGATATGGCGCGCACAAATTTATCACTATAAGAAGGGGACGGTCGGAGGACGGGCGGACGCGTACTGCGCCTCAAGTACCGACTCACCTGGATTACGTCGCTGGTGGCGTCATTGGCCTCGTCCTGTATATGACGTCATCGGGCCACTCTGTCGGGGTCATGTGGTGATTACGCCAGGCACAGTGATGCTGTCAGACTGCTCCGTCACGTGTTAGTCATGTGTCGAGAAGGGGACGTTTTGTTTGGCATTGTGGTTCACTACAACGACACACAATTTGAAAAACAAACTGTAAACGAATATCAGAGATTGGCCTATGTCTACCTCTTTCTTCAAACAGTTTAATTTTGCTGACAAGAAAATTCTTAGTCTTTTTGTAATGGCATTTTTCCGGCACGCCAAATTGGAAACTTTCTGACCCCGCCTTCGCCGCCTCCACCCCTTTCTTGGTATGGAACGACCGTACCGGATAATTCGCGAAGGTTTTTATTTAAACATTCCTCAACATTTCGACGAACGTCTGTAGTAAACTGCTTTATTTTGAGAGAACATGCGCCTATAATATTTTGGACGGACCGACAGACAGCCACACCCAAACAGAGGGCAGGACGGAGTCAGCATTTGGACTGTGAATCAAGAACCAACTCACCTGATTCTCCTCGGTCGCTCCGCCATTGGTCCCGCCCTTGCGTTTATGACGTCACAGGGATGCATGAGGGCTGCGGCATGCCGAAAACGTCAAGACACTCGCCCGCGGCGTGCTCAGACTGCTTGGCTCGGTCACGACTCGTTCGTCATCGCATCACTCCTTGGACGTTGCCCTGCCACTGAACCTCACTGCAACGACACATAATTTCAACAACAATCCCTAAACAATTCATTTCAAATTTTCTCAAACTGATAAGAAAATTCTCAGTCCTTTTTAAATCCCATATCTTCTGGTAGGCCACATTTCAAACTTCCCACCTCCCTCCAGCTGTTCACAAAGATTATAACGCCAGCAACCAACTGATCGATCAAGCGTCTCTCCGTGTTTTTGTAATTTAAAGCGCCTTATATGTAACATTATTAAAGAACAGTTAGGATTCCAATTACATTTGAAAAATGGCATGTTTATGTAATAATTCTAAATTTCAGCAAGCCGCTAAAATCGTATGTGTTTCAAGGCTTTTGACATGAAGAATTTACCCTGCCCTCCCCACCCCAATAAAATGGCAAAAAACACGTTGATTTATCTCCGGAGAACAGGGGCTGACAAATTCTCGGACAGACAGACAGGCAAGAATACAGCCTACACCTTGTACCCCTTACAAGCTCTGCCGGGGAGAGGGTTGATATTTTTTATGTACCTGAAGTACAGACTCACCTTGGTCGCGTCGATCGCGCCGCCATTGACCTCGCTCTGTTTATGACGTCACAAGGACAAGTGGTCAGACTGCTCAGTCACATGATCAGTGCGCTGTTGCACCATTTCCTTGGACGTTTCGTTACCACTGTAACGGCACGGAATTTCGAAAACTGGTTTAAACAGATCACGTTACAGGGTTTTTCAGTTTCAAATTTTCTTTAAAATGGTTAAGCTGAAATTAAAATCTTTTTATGGGCCATATCTTCTCGATTTATCTATATAAATTTCTAGCCCCCCTCCCTCCCCCCCCCCGAGAAAAAAAGAACTTTTTTACGTCATCATGTAATATCTTTGTGATTCCATTTCCTTTTCCCCGTTAATTCCAATTAAATAGCTAAGACAAGAATATCCGGGAACATTGTGACCAGCCGAGAATCAGTGAATCAAGTATCAATACGCTTGTATGGTCGCCGAAAAATGGTAGTCATATTTTAAAATCCAGTTATTGAAAACTGAAATTTCGTACAGAATTTTAAAGAAATCCGGTCAAAATTGTGGTAGAAGAAGCAATTTGAAAACTGGCTACTAATTTAATGACTACTAATTTAGCCAATTTCCCACGGATCGCCAGAAAGGAAACTTTTCAGGAGAGGACCACCTAGTGAACATCGGATCAAAACTGGGAGACAAAACATTTTGAAAACTGGCAACCAACAAATTATAAATGCCCCCCCCCCCCCCCCCCCCCCCCCATTTAGCCAATGTTTTGGTGAATCGCGAAAAAAGTAATTTGCAAGAGAGTTCACCCTAGTGAACATAAATACGAATTTGAAGGCAGTCCTATCAAAATTGCGAAAGTAAAAACTTTTGGAAAAATTGCTACCAAAACCTAAATGCCCCTTACTTCGCGAATTTTCGGTGGATCGCCAAAAAATTTCCCCACAGACCTGCCTTTCCCCCACAAAATAGACCTGCACCCCCCTCCCCCCCGCTCGCCATTTGGATTGCCAAAAAAGTAACTTTAAAAGAAAAGGCAGCCTGCTGAACATTTCTACAAAATTTGAAGGCAAACCGATCAAGGTTGTGGGAAAAAAATATCCTAAAAAATATTAAAATATCCTGTTTCGCCAATTTTTGGTGGATCGACCGAAAATTATTTTTCAAGACAGAATCGTCCAGGGAACAGTTACATAAAATCAAAAAAGATTCCAATCCAAATTGTGGTGGATCACAAAAGCGTAACTTTGCAAAAGAGGTTAGTAAACATTTATGCAAAATTTGAAAGTAATCCGATCAAAATTGTAGAGGAAAAAGCCTTTGGAAAATTGGCTACCAAACAATAAAAAAAAATGCCCCGTATTTTGCCAATTTTTAGTGGATTGCCAAAAAATTTCAAGAGAAGCCTCCCAAGTACATAATTTGAAAGGAATCCAATCCAAATTGTCGAAGTAGAAGCATTTTGAAAATCAGCTACTGAAAATTTAAAAAGTTGACCAGTTGACCAGTTTTCTTTTTGGATCTTTTGCAGAACTGCCTAGTGAGCATTTATGCAAAATATGAAGAAGAAGAAGAAGAAGAAGAAGAAGAAGAAGAAGAAGAAGAAGAAGAAGAAGAAGAAGAAGAAGAAGAAGAAGAAGAAGAAGAAGAAGAAGAAGAAGAAGAAGAAGAAGAAGAAGTATTTTGGTAAAAAAGTTAGCTGCCAAAAAATTTATAATGTACCCCATTTGGCCGATTTTCGGCGACTCGCCAAAAAAAATCATTTTTCAAGAGAGAACAGTTTAGGGAACAATAATCAAAATTCGAAGGAAATCCGATCAAAATTGTGGGAGAAGAAGCATTTTGAAAAGTGGCTGCCAATAAATTAAAATAATAATAATAATAATAATGAGTTTTAGTTTTAATGAGTTTTATATATCGATTTTTTTAGAAAACTTGCTCAAACTAGTTTACAATGTGCGCATACATGTATATATAATTAGTGATCACAATTTTTTTAAACTCAGGATTATTATAAATTTTATATATAATGTCTCTGAAATCCTTATCTATTGACACATAGGCCTAGCATGACCCCCGTTTGGCTGATTTTTGGTGGGTCGCCAAAAAAGTAATTTTCTAAGAGAGGGTTTCTTAATGAACATACAAAATTTGAAGAAGATCTGATCACAATTGTGGAAGAAGTATTTTAAAAATTTGCAATAAAAAATTTTAAATGCCATTTGGCCAATTTTTGGTGAATCACCAAAAAAAATAAATTTATAAGAGAGAACCATCAAGAGAACAATTGTACAAATTGAAAAGTAATCCAATTAAAATTTTTGCAGAAGAAGCATTTTGAAAACTGTCCACAAATAAGTTTAAAAATGGTTCCATGTGGCCAAATTTTGGCGGATCGCAAAAAAGTAATTTTTCAAGAGAGATCTACCTAGAGAAGATTCGTACAAAATTTAAAGAAAATATGATCAAAACTGTAGGAGAAGTATTTTGAAAATTGGCAACCAAAAAAATTTTAATGCTCCCATTCAGCCAGTTTTTGGCGGATCGCCAAAAAAAGTAACTTTCCATATCACTGGGCACCATAATATCGAACCTCTCGAGTTGTACCGCACCTCTAGTGTTGTACCGCACCTCTCGTGTTGTACCGCACCTCTCGTGTTGTACCGCACCTCTCGTGTTGTTTCGCACCCCTCGTGTGTCTTTCGCTCCTCTCGTGTTGTATCGCTCCTCTCGTGTTGTACCGCACCTCTAGTGTTGTATCGCACCTCTCGTGCTGTGTCGCACCTCTCGTGTTGTTTCGCACCCCTCGTGTGTCTTTCGCTCCTCTCGTGTTGTATCGCTCCTCTCGTGTTGTACCGCACCTCTAGTGTTGTATCGCTCCTCTCGTGTTGTTTCATTCCTCTCGTGTTGTATAGCTCCTCTCCGAGTTGTATAGCTCCTCTCCGAGTTGTATCGCTCCTCTCGTGTTGTTTCGCACCCCTCGTGTTTCTTTCGCTCCTCTCGTGTTGTTTCGCTCGCACGATGGCGCGAGAAAGGCGTTGTTTTGACGGACATCCACGACTTTCTACGATGTCTTTATGTCATTTTCTTCGTGCCCACTGCACATCACGAATTCACGGATTATAGAATATGCTTTGGTAGTGACTGAATACCAAAATTCTCCCTTGAATCATATGATAAATTAAGGCAAAGAAGCTCTTACCATCTCATCTTAACCCTTTGTTCGTATATTCATCATTTGCTCCCACAGCTAGGTAGCTGCGACAAAGGAGAGTCTTTGTAATCGTGAGAACCATCAACTTATTCAAGAAGAATTCACTTTAAATTTAAACCAAAATGGCGGCATTGATATCCACATCACGTGTTGGTTATAGTCTACAATACTTGTCTAGACAAAAGCCAAAGAAGGTCAGTTCAATTCAACACTAATCACTTAACACCTTGGCGGGGGCGGTTGATTGGATATCACGGTGGAGTGGAATATCTCCACAATAAAAATCAATTGTGTTAAACAAAGTCAAGTGGGGGTTACTCTGATCTCTCCCCCCCTTCCCAATCCATTTCAGACCATTATTTACTTGATGGCTTGGTAACTGATAGTATGAGCATTGCTAGAGAATAATGAGGGCAGGGAGGGCTGGAGAACAAGGTCAAACCGTACCCATGACAGAACAAACCCAGGGCAAAACGTATACAAGACTGAACGCAGAACGTACCTAATTTTTAATTTGTTGAACCCCTAATTTCGATTTTCTTTTCCCACTCCGGTATCTTCCTGCATTCGTGGTCGACATTTTCCTTGCAAAATAAACCTTCTGAAATTTCACTAATATGGATCAATGAAAAGAGAAATCTACAAGGAACAACTCCCCCTCCCCCTCCCTGAACAACCCCCACCCCCTCCCGGAACATTCCCAAAATTATTCTTCCTCAAACAGTAACCCCTCATTTACACCAAGATGTTCTACCCAGTAAATATTCGAAGGTCGACCCAACGTCGATTTGAGGTTGCGGCGTCCATTCGACCAAAACACAACATTAACTCTCGGTGTACTTTGATTGTAATTGGTCGCGACCACAGATCAACGTCTTACAGCCAATAAAAGCCATCTGAAAAGCCACAGCTGCAAACAGAACGGCCGCAGTTGCAAAAAAGAACGGCGGCAGCGTCAAACACAATGGCCGTATCTGTAAACGGAACGGCCACAACTGTAAAAAGAACGACCGCATCTTCTTAAAGAATATTCGCACCGCATTGGAAAATCTAAAAGAACACCGACAAATTTGATGAAAAAAAGAAAAAGTGGAGAATTTTTACCTTCCAAATCTTTCAGTTTATTTTTTTTTTCAGTCTTCATTTTATAATTAATTGTTGTAATTACAATAAAGTTCCGCTCCTGCGTGGAGTCACTCAGTTAAGTAGCCAGCTGAAAAAACACTAGCACGAGACAGAAATAGACGGGACAGGTCCAGGCTGTCCCAAAACTGTTGTTGTCCGGAAATGCCATCAAAGTAGGCCTTAGTGCACGCTGTTGTCCAGGCAACGCGCAGAGTCGCCATTCATTGGCGGAATATTCAGCCACAACAACAACGCCATCTATGTGTTTACGAGCCGCCAGAGGGCGTGTACTCGCAACTCTACGGCACGAACAAAGGGTGGGCGGTGCCACTGGGCAATCACTTTCACTGGAACAGAATGCTCATGGGCCATGCATTCATGTGCAGAAGGGGACGTGAACCAGATAAGAAAGTTGTGGAAAGGAAAAAATCTTCACATTCATTAAACATGTTTTAAAACAGCTAAAATTTGGCCAAATCACAAAAAGTAGCATTTTGAACAGTTGTTTACATGCACACACATGAAGTAATCGGAATATCCCACCGACGCCGACTGGGCTAATAAATTACAGACTCTGTGTATTGGGGATTACTCTAAATTTATTTCAGAATTATTTCAGAATTATCGAAAATAGGTGATCATTTAGTTTATTCAACCGTTCTATTTTTTAACTGTATAGCGCCCCCCCCCCTCCCAGTCTATTGGATTACATTTTCTAACTCATTTTCAATCCCACTCTCTGTTATTTGGCTTCGGTCGGTGAGTTGAAAAAAAAATCAATGAAATTACCAAACTGGAGTTATTTGTGAGTAACAATTTAAATGAAACATCCTTTCGAACAAATCAGCTTTTAAGAAGCAGTCTTTTTTTTTTTAAATTCAAGCAGTTTTTATGGAGGGATCTTTTCTGTTCAATGCGGTCGTCACCCAAACATCCCCATCTCTCCTCACTGCTCCTGATGATCAAGCGCTTCGATCGGCCGCCGGGTTGATTGGGATGCTTCGCTAATCCAAATCTAACGACATTTTAGGATCCGTCATATTGTCAAATCATGCTGACTGTTTCTAACTGGTCATCACAGAAATCAGTGGGAGGTTGGCCGCTCACCAAACTCGACACACTTTCGACTCGTTCGTACTCTCCATACTTTTCTAAGCGGCGCCTCTCTTCGCGATGCTTCTTCCATTTATCGCCACAATAACACAGTAAAATGCCCCCAGTGAGTGTGATTAACGAGCCAAGGATGAGCATTGAGGCTCCTATTAACCAGCCGTACACCTCAGCAAAAGGCTTCGTCTCGAGTTCCTAAAATACACAAGTAAGATACGATGAAAAATTCGTTAAACACATGCGATGGGGTCAGGGGGAGGTATGGTTGCTATGTATACTTTCGAATTTAAATTTCTTTTTTTTCGCGTAGCATTATAATAGTCTTACAACGCCTCCCTCACCCCCCTCCCCAGACGAGGGGGGGGGGGAGGGGAGCACTTCAGTAGCCGGAGTTGCCAGGTACTTCACTATGTCGGTACTTTGCAAAGATTCCCTTTTTTACACACAACCAGCAGTCTGCTTGAAGTGTGCAAATAAAAATTGCGGATTTTCCAAGCTTCGGTGATTTGTAAGAATTGCAAGGTGCGCACCTAGCTATTTTTTCGATTCAAACGAACAGATCTTTTTGACTTTAGCATCTTGGAGAAGGCACGATTCGGCCGCATATATTATAAATTTGAATAAAAAGAAAATATATATTGACAATAATAATAATAATAATAATAATAATAATAATAATAATAATAATAATAATAATAATAATAATAATAATAATAATAATAATAATAATAATAATAATAATAATAATAATAATAATAATGATGATGATGGTGATAATAATAATAATAATAATAATAATAATAATAATAATAATAATAATAATAATAATAATAATAATAATAATAACAACAATAATAATGATGATGGTGATAATAATAATAATAATAATACCTCACTGTGCGGTGCGAAATGACCGTCGTGTTCGTTTCGGTAGTCTGAGGAGTTGTCTCCGTGTTTGCGCTTGTATCGACTGGACTTCACACTGGGCGCGTTTTTAATGTGGTGGCGGGGGTATCCGGTGACGAAGATTTTGTTCTCCTGTGGTTTGTTTCTTCCCTTCGGTGTGTGATGTTTATGTGACCTTTGGTTGTTTATATGGAATGGCGATTTAACCTTCGCCTTTGTCTCTGACAAAGCGGTTGATGATTTCGGAGTAATCGTTGCAATTGAGGTGACCATCTCGGGAGGTAATGGCAATGTTGTGACCCCCTCTAAAGTAAATGGCTTTGAGCCTGACGAAGGACCATGCAATGGGCTTGAAAATGTCGTGATTTTAATGACGTCCGTGTCGTTGATGTCGGGGATTAGATGACGTACTCTCTGCTCGGTCTGCGTATGATTACTGTCAGGTTCACTATCATTGCCTTTTTGAAGCCCCAATATATTTTGTCTATGTCTTCCACCCTGTGCACTTTTTACATATGCTTTTGCAAAACCGTCCTGCTGTTTTAAAACTGACGTCGTTTTCAACATCAAGCTTCCAGTAGTAGCTTCATTTTGAGTAGTTATTAACCTTGATATGACTGTGTCATTTAAGATATCAATATGTGACTTTCTGCCGCCATTTTCAATAGAAGATATATATCCATAAGGCAAAGTAGAATAGCTAGTTGTCTCTGATTCGGCGCTCTTCTGTCGGCTCTCTGTTCTGGACGTGTCATCCGCGGCCACAGTACTTAGTCCTGTAACAGTGGAAAATACAGTACGCTGCTAAAAAACTAGAACTACACCAAGAATCATGGCGTGAACCCAAGCAGGAAGTAACATGTCAAAAACTAAAGCCCGTTTTCTGCAACATTTTTCAGGCAACGACTTACGGTGGACCATAAAGTACTTTCGTGCACATGTGGCAGGAAGAAATGGAGGTTGGGTGGGGGTGGGGGGAGGGGTCGGAAGGCTTTTGGGCACTAAGCTTATGTCGAATGGATGACGTCACAGCGTACGTCTCCAGTGTGGTAGCTTCAGAAAGTACAAGTTTTGTTTGCTTACTATATGAATTATCCTTGCACGAGGACGATGATAATACATTATATCAAAATCACCTGCTAGGAATTATATATATCACAAAAAAGATCACTTCAGGGAATCATTATGTGAGAAAACCTGATTCCGAATTAACGTCAGATATAAAATACGGACGCAGCAGGACTTGAGCCCCCTCCCATCCCCACTACCCCCCCCCCCCCTCCCCACCCACACACGGTCAAATTATTCATACTTACTGACTGTATAATTACCTTTAATGGCATCCCCGACAATGAATAGCGATGCTATTAACAGCATATCCTGGCTGTCCATGCCCGCAGATTGCGCATCTGGAACAATGGGGAGAGCATTTAGATTATTTCCTCCATATCCAAAGCTCGGTTGCTACTATATGCCCATCCGCGGCATATATTTCTAGTTTACAAGTAGTCATAACGAGTGTTGTTTCATCAAACATTTGTCCTGGAAATATGAGAGACCATCTCCGGAATGACTCACTTTGTTTGCAGTCTTTTTTTCCAATATTCTGTTTTTGTTTTCATTAAATATGTTTTATTTATTGTTTTACTTTGTGTTTATAATTGTCCAAGCTATTGCTTATTTACTAAAACACTATATACGAGCAATTTGTTTGCCTGTTTTTTATATTGCCAACTGCGCCAAATGAATGTCATAAAACACGGTTATCGACAGGCATGAGTCGCCGGTCGACTATTTAAAGGAACCATCGGCACACAAAAACAGCCGTGATAATAATCTCTCCTCGCCTTCAATTTGCACAAAGGAAATCAAAGGTTGCTTCTTCCGATGTGCTATGAAACCCAATCTCCCTGCATCACATCGGCATTGACATTCTCCGCAAGGGGGATCAGGAATACAAGCAGCAGCCTCGTTATGGGTAAAACCCGTGTCTGTCTGGAGAATATGTACAGAATCTCTTGATTACTTTGGAAGATCTCTAAAATTCCCAGCACCGTAGAGACTATTCATACTCTAGAATCGCCTTTTTCTCTTGGGTAACGGTTATCTCCTGAATGGCAGTTATCACTTGAATAACAGTTATTGCTTCAGACTTCTCTGTAAGTCGTGGACAAGTTGAGAGGGTCTTGCTTCTAACGTCACTTCCATTAGCAAGGCTTTTAATATCATTTTTTTTAAATTTCTTACATGCTTTTTTGTTGTTATTGGGGAAGAATTAATCCACTTCATGTATTTTGTGTAAAATGAACAGATGTTGACTTATTTTGAGTCAACATCAGGTTTTATTGACCAGTAAGACCTTTAGGTCAACATTCCGTAACTGGTCAATGATATGTTATGTTGATATCTTATGACGAAGTTAGGAATGGAACAGTTTTGGGGGAAGAAGACAGTTTTAGGAGAGGGGTACTCTTAGGTTAAGGGTACTTTTAGAAGAATATACGTTTGGAGAAGGATTCGTTCAGAGGAAGGGTACTTAAAGAGGCAGATACATTTTTTTTTAATCTGTAGATATATAAGACGGGTATTTTTAGAATAATGGTAATTTCAGAAGAATGGTACTTTTGTAGAAGGGTACTTTTGGAGACGGTACTTTTTAGGAGATGAGTACTTTTTAGGATAAGGCTACATTGGGAATATGTACGGGAACTTTCTCAATTTATCATTTGGCGTCCCTCGGCAAACATTAACGATGACAGAAATGTAATAAGAAGGCCAATTGAGCACCACACCGAAACCCTACACAACCCTAATGTCATAATTTACCAGTCTTTGTTCGCCGTACATCTGATAGAAAAAAAAAAACTTTTTTTTTCAGTGATGTACTGTTTGAGAAAGAATATCTCTCTTTTTTGTGCGTCGGATAAAAGGGAATATATTGCTGACTCCTTTCAGCTAACGTGTTACACCCACAAAACTTTTCTTTGCTCTGTAACCACCGAAGCTCCATTTAGTTCTATAATTTATGCATTAACTTATAAGAGTGATGTTTTTCTTAATTTTTGTTACGGCTCACATTTTCTCTGCCGTGAGAATTTGAATTGGGCAGTAGGTAAGAATGTATATTTGGGAGAAACTATAAGCTTTCATAAACAAATACGGTACAAAAATATCTACAATAGCTCATACGTGTATTTGATGTGAAGCTGTGTGTGGAGTTGTGTGAGGGTGTGTGTGGAGGTGTGAGGGTGTGTGGGGAGGTGTGAGGGTGTGTGTGGTGTGTGTGTGTGTGTGTGTGCGGGGTGTTGCAGTAAAGCTGTGTATGAGGGTGTGTGTCTGTGTGTATGTGAGGATGTGTGTTTAGTGTGAGGATATTCTAATAAAGCTGTTTGTGTGTGTGTGTGTGGGGGGGGGGGGGATATATGTGTGTGTGAGGTGTGTGGGGTAGTGTGTGTGTGTGTGTGTGGGGGTGCTTGGAGAGATTCTCCGACAGCTACTTACAATGAATTTCTCCAAGCAGCTTTAGAATAGGTTATCCATTATTACGCTCACGGAAAGCAGCTCTAGATCCTGCTTAACAAATTCATTCTTGTTAACACATTCAGGTTTTTTTCAGTGGGACAAGCCGTGGTTGAGATATTCGCCGTTAGTGTATTTTCGCCGGGACAATGCCGTCTACACAAACAGCGCATAATGAATCGGCTGCTGAAGGATCTCCTTCACTTGATTAAGCTGAAGCACTTGAGAGATGAGAACAGCTTGTCGTCATTACACGACCCCACACTCTCTCACTCACAGCCGCGGCAGGGAAAAGGGAAAGGTTCCAACAGATTTACAGTATTCTTATAGATTTAACGCGCAAATACGGATACCGGAAAGACGTCATAACGACAGATTACCGGGTTATAACATATTGTAAACAAAAGAGCTCATTAAACTGAAAAAACTTTTTTTTTAAATGAATAGCATATTTCTTTTTTTTTTTTTTAAATTACTGTTCAGTTATTAAGTAAGGGAAACATGTTGACTTAAAAGTAAAGAAACAAAAAAAATTGCACATATATAAAACACCAGCAAAAAAAAGTCATTTTAAAAACATGTATGGCTGACTGTTGCAAACAATCCCAAATGTTTTGCAAGGGACAAAAAGTATACTCGCAAAAATACTACTTTAGACGTTTCTATTAATAAACCACTAGAGGTAGGGAGCTCGCCGGCACATCTTGTGTAGTGACCGACTCGTTTGTGGGTGGCTGAGGAAAGAGACAGGGTATTGACGCAGATGTTCTTTATATGGATTCAGCGCTCTAAATTGTTTCTCAATTCATAGCGAAAATAATGCCCTGTACCTTTCATTAAGAAAAGTTTTGTTGTGTTTTGGAGGCTACCAGGACCAATGTTGAATACCGCCACTTTTATAAATATAAAACAAAAAAAGAAAGATGAAGTTAAAAACTGGGAAACAGAGTGTTATTTCCGAGAATCTACAAAAAAAAACAAAAAAACACAGAGTAATAGGCAAAATGCATTTGCTGAAATAAAACATGCGCTTTTGCACTTCACATCATGCAAGTTCTAAGGAAAATCGCTAGCTGTGTTTTTATAGGAAGGTGAGGGTATCCAAACCTTGAGTAAATCACCCATGGAGATATTTTTAGAAGCTTAGATGAGTAGAGAAGGAATGTTTTAAGAGTGTGCTAGAAACAGCTCTGCTTTAGTTATTGGCTAACTGCATTGAAAAAAAAAGCCGTTTGATGAAATATTTCCCACACAGCAAACGGTCAGAAAGAACTTTAAGGCCAAACACAAACCATCTAAATTTTACCCTTTTAGAAACCCAAATTTTGTTATGATTTAGTACCGTAAAAATAACTAAACAGTCTAAATGTAATAAGGCTCCATCCTGTCCAAAATAGCCAAATTATATCTCAAAGTTTGCCATCAGGACGTTTTCTCTTATAATGTATCTTAGTTCATTTCTTAAGCTCATAATCCTGACCTTTTCCCCACAAAGGTCCTGCTTTTTTCTCTTCTCTGTTGATGATAACTGATGGAAGATTAGTCTTGAATGCCACAATCAACCAGTTGTACATTGCTCAACAAATTGTAACATTGTGAGGGGTCTATAATTAGGAGACAAAAGGCAGACTTTTGTCTGAAGTTCAGAATTTATACTGCTCGTAGACGAAAATAAAGGTTATATTGAATTGCAGGAAACAGCTTCTGATGGGTGTGATGTTTGAAGAAGGGGAAAAACTAGAGTGGGTAGGACCACAATATGTCACAACTCACCCTCGCTTTCAAATGGAAGCTTGGATTGAATTTGGTCATGTTTTTTTGCAATTGAATCGTGGGCAAAATGAGGCTCAACCCGGAACCAACCGCGATATTACCATTTGGAGGTAATGCATTCATGATTGAGTATCCCACGAACGTAAAGTGACATGTGTCCGAAAACCACTGACCGGATACCGTGGGCCATAGCGTACCCGTGAGAGCCGCGATAGTTTATATTGCTTTTTGGGCGGGTCTATGAAGTTGTCGCAGGATCCGGGAACTACAAGGTCATGGTCAGAATGCCTTGTGGAATTACATAAATTATACCCATGAAATTGGATGATGGGTGGCGAGAAAACACAGTTTTTAAAAATGCATGCCTCTAGCCCTTTCCAAAATGATGGTACTTCTACGCTCCTGAAATACACTTATCGTAAGTAACTCTCAAATTTTGTTCCGTTTCCTTTGATCTCCAACTTGGGAATCAGTATTTTGGCTTAGACAATTTACTTTGACTTGTGTATTAATAGAATTTGTCATCCCAGTGTTACTGTTCACCATTAGTGCTCTGATTCTGCTGCAGTTACGTAAGCAGTTACTTGAGTAGCAGCGTGCTTTTATTTTCCACTTTTTAAGCAAGCCTAAGCATCCCCATTCACGTCCGCTGTACCATTCAAACTGTTTCCACCGGTTTTAACGGCTTTCTCTTCTTTTCTTTTAACAAGAAATGTCTTTAAGAAAACAAGCCATAGAGGAGCGACGCTTAATATGGAAGCATGGAAGGCTGGTAATGAATACGGAAGTAGATAAAGACGGTGTGTGTTTAGGGAAATGTTGCTTTTACAAAGGCCCGAGAAAAATCATTTCCAGGAGTTGCCTAGGCAACGCAGTAGGTCTAACTACAACTTAGGTATAACTCGTTGGCATGCCTATGGCGTAGGTATGAAGATAACGTAGGTATAACTATGACGTTGGTATATCTCTGACGTAGAGATAAGAATGACGTAAACAAAACTGTGACGTAATCATAACTATAACGCAGCGCTAACCTTGTCATGACGATACAGTGTGCTCAGGGATGTCGTAGATGTAGCTTCATAAATAAGGTACACGCATAATTCTATTTATTTGCTGGATGCTACAACCCATTATCCATAATACTTCATCGACTAGAAATGGGGCGTTGTGTGACCGAAAGCAATTAATGGTCAAATCCCTATTTGATGCTCCATCCATTATATATAGGGAGCAGCCTGACAAGATCTGATGAGAGTGGTCAAGCTGTAAACTGATTAAGAAACAACGTGTTGATGTGATTTGGAATGATCCGCAAATAGATAGCTAAATAACGCTCATTACACCTGATTACACTTGAAGCGAGAAGATGCCTTGCTGAATTCTGCTTCCCTTTAAATGTAAAACTGAGCATGGGATTGCACACATAGCACGGCGAACATCATTCGAAACTTGGGAAAGGGAATGAACAAAAGTTGAACAAAATTCAGGAATCACAGTGTACATTGTTTTCACTTCTTGCGAATTTTAAACAGCCAACCACAGAACAGTTTCTCTTGAATTTCGGATTTTTTTCCTTGTTGTGAACCATCAACTTCTGCTATAATTCAGTTTTAGATTTCCCCTACAGTGACACAGCATAACATTATTATTATTATTATTATTATTATTATTATTATTATTATTATTATTATTATTATTATTATTATTATTATTATTATTATTATTATTATTATTATTATTATTATTATTATTATTATTATTAAGAAAAATATAAGTTTGGGGTGAAACTCCAAACAAAATATTACAAGATTGGCCCAGCAGCTATTGCAAAATAAAATTAGGAAAGGTGCCGTTATCGAAAGATAAATTTATTGATTGCAATTATACATGGAAGGTACTTAGTGACAATGGCAAGGGTAATTACTTTTTTGCATTCTGTG
The DNA here is from genome assembly GCA_949752745.1 of Protula sp. h YS-2021. Classification (NCBI taxonomy): domain Eukaryota; kingdom Metazoa; phylum Annelida; class Polychaeta; order Sabellida; family Serpulidae; genus Protula; species Protula sp. h YS-2021. Next base: position 14,452,692 of record OX457030.1, read on the forward strand.
ATACATTTGTTTATGTATTTATTCGGTCTTAGTCAAGATGCGAACATGTCATCAACTTTTTACTTTACTCTTTTCTTTGATGGATGAAGGCATTCCCTATATAATAGACTGTAAAATTATGGCCAAATATAGCACCAAAATCGTTGACAAGAATACTGAAATAAATGAACAACGCTGACATCTGCTGGCAGAAAGTGATGTCAATTTTAATTGTCAAGTTTCCATGTGCAAAGTACTCAAATTGGAATCAAAATGTGAAAGACAAGGTTTTGTGAATATAGTGAAAATTTTTGACAAGATTTTTAAGTAGCTTATCACGTGAGCAGCGTCGATTATTGCCAGTTGTTTAGATAAAAAGATATAGTGAATAAAAGTAGCAATTAGAGCATATATATAAGCGTTTAAACGTTTTGTAATGAAAATATCACCTGTAAAAGACGTTTTTATGGAGTGTTTTGAGCTTTCCATGGTGTTGTTTGTGAATATGGGATAAATCTCATGTGGCTCATAAATAAAACATTAGAATTCTCTTCGGTGCCATTTGTGATGACGTCATCGTACCTCGTGCACCTTATAAAGCCGTAAACAAACAGCAAACAACAGTGGATGTTGATTAATCTACTAATGGAAACATCCGCAAAAAGCTACGTGACGCATATACGTTATATCCAGTGGTCTGTTTTTGTTACAGGCTTGGTTTATGAGAACCCAATCAGCTAATGAAATAAGACATAAGGGTCAATCCCAATCCAAAGTGCTAATTGCCCATAACAAGGACAGGGAAGAAACGTTGATCTGCATCCCTGTGTTAATTTATTTACATTTTACTTTTATATTACGCCCAATAGAAAAATGTCTTCAAAACAGAATACTGCCAATATTGAAGGAGATTGCGTGCTGAGAAAAGTACATATTGTTTCGATACCTTCAAAAGTTCGTCAGAAAAGCACCCAGATTACTGCCTTTTTTAAAATAATGGAATACATAGTAATCATAACTGACATCCAATATGAAAGGTGTTATAAATGTAAGCAAATGGCAAACAGACAACTAATTCTAGCTGAAGAGAATACGCATATATACCTGTACAATCTTGGTAAGCAGCCGCTCAATTTATTCAAACAACTGACAGTATGGGCACCTCACTAATTAGAAAACAGACTGGTGTATCTCGAAAGAAGCAAACAACTAAATTAACGTTAAACAAGAAAACATTGCTAAACAAACGCTCAATTAATTAATGAAGCTGTTTACATTTGATCAATTCAGCTTAGCAATCCACAATTCCCATCTAGTATTTCTTTTTTTACAAGATCACGGAGAAGAGGTCCTTAAAATAGTATGGCACGAGTGGGGTGCGTGGACTGATATTATAGTCCATGGACTATTGTACAAGTATAAAAAGCCCAAAACAATTTCGTTTCCACTTTGTGGATGGTCTGAAGTACAAACATTAAATTGTGACAGCAAGATATTTTTCCTCACCAATCTCTGAAAACAAATCACTGATATCGTACTGTTTTAAACTTTTTATAAATTCACTAAAGAATTTTAATTTAGCAGCGCTTTCTATATTTATTTTCCAGTATAATAAAAATGATTGTGAAGAACGAAAGGTTAGGAATAATTAATTCCACAGAGAGCTTTTAAAAACACTCCGAGTCCTTACAATTTATTGTAAAACTGTTGAGAAAAAGTAATTTCTATAATTACCTGCTGCTGATGCTATGTTTTAGTTATCCATTAATGTGGAGAAATTCCATCACCAAGACTTTTAATCAAAGTACAAGCGCTAATTTATGACCCTTCAGTTATTTCTGACGAAAAGGCTGATTAAAACACTAAGTAAAGCAACAAGTGTGTATCACACAGTTAGCCTGTTCTGGCTGAAAGAGATTTCTTCTAAATCAGTGTGCCCCTTACTGAGCATTGATAAAGGCACTAATGCAATAAGTAAACTGAGAATAGAGGGATGTCTCTATGTTCTCTTCGCAATACAAAACATTAATTATTCAGCAGCGTTAGTCAGAACTGTTGATTTATCAGGTAACAAATTGGTCCTGTACAAACATTTCACTTGAAAAAGAAGCATTTAAGCAAAGCAGCTGCTTGTCTGAAACTGCGCCGCATAAGCTCTGTTAAAGCACTTTGGTGTTATCATGAAGGAAAGAGGCGAGTTTCCTGCTTTTACCCTCTATATGAAGCCCCATTGTGGCAGAAAGTGCCATTGTGTGGCATTAATCAATTTCTTTGATTTCCCTTACAACAGTTCCGCATCACCAAAGTAATGTTATGCCAATTCAAGATTTCATTTATGGATGGAAGAAAAATGGCTTAACAAAGCTCGTGCAAATGGAAATCTTAGATTTAAGGTAATAATTGAGGGACACTTCATGCTCAAACGATTATTTAGATAACCCTTTATATTTCTGCTCGTCTCAGAAATGTGTTTCATATGATACACATAAGTTACCTCCGGTATACGTTTGATACGTTTGTATCCGTAAGTGTGAAAGTAAGCTCTCTGCTACACAAGTCAGTCCAGGCGTTGGACGAATATCAATGAAATAAAAATTATACTTTTTAAAATATTTGATATTACTATAGCAATCGCGCAGATTCTCGACAGCAGTTTTTGGTCCAATTTGTGTGACCCGAGTAGTTGTATTAGCAATATTGTGAATTTATTTTTCTAGTATTACCACGGTAATATTTGTAAATTCCCAGTAAATAATGCCAGCTTAAAATCACTAAAGTTGCTCCTGATCTATTAATAAAACTGGCTTCATTTAGTCCTTTCTATCGGCGCTTCACTCTTTTTGTTTCTCGATTACGAGTTTGAATACATTTTGTCATACTTTTGCACACATTTATAAAATTTTCTTCATTATAATCAAACGACAGATATTTACGCTAAGACATTTCCCATCCTATTCAAAAACGAAAACTGTAATTACACAAATAAGTAAAACTCAACCATATTCTTTAAGGCGTATTAAAAACTACAGCACTGATATCAACTGTGTGAGTAAAAATGTCTTCAAAGCTATGCCCGAGCAATGGCCCCAGGTATAGCTGGATAAATGAGCACTCATAAAAGTTATGTAAAGTACGAATGACGCAGGGTAATCAATCTAACCATGGTGCTCAAGTATATCTTAGAACGCACTTAAATAATTTTTCTTTCATTTTGCAAAAATAGTTATATTTGGAGCACATTAAATCTAAGTCAAATGTAAAAAGCCGCAGTGGTTTCAATATCAGAGTTATGGCGTGGTCAATTTCAGGTAAAATATATGAAGCCTTTATGCTTTGACTAATACTATTACGGGTTAAAAAGATTATTTATGCCCGAAAACATAAGTCCACTCAATGAGCCTTTTCATGTGGTTTTGTACTCCCATCACTCAACACTTAATTGCTTTTTTCTGTCCTTTTTGAAGCTCTAGTCATCAATAACTAACAGTGAACAAATAAAACCTAACAAGCTCCAACATCAGAAGGGGTCTCAGTTACTTGAAATGCTTAAACTGGTTCCTGCAATAAAAATAATCATTATCTTCCTAAAACAGGGAGGGTGTACAGCCTGATAAGCTCTTCAGACGGCCCGGAGTTCTAATACAGGCATTTTGTCTGACATCATTGTCGACGTTTAGGGATACAAAATAAGTTACTCTTGCTTTACAATTGCATTTCCTAGTGGGAAATATTGCGATTATAATATGAGTATTCATGTAGATAACCATGCTGATGTAGATAGCACACAATCATGCTGATGTAGATAACACGCAATCATGCTGATGTAGATAACACACAATCATGCTGGTGTAGATAAAACACAATCATGCTGATGTAGACAACACACAAACATGCTGGTGTAAATAACACACAATCATACTGGTGTAGATAGCACGATTTTGCTGGTGTAGATGACAGACAATCACGAAAACCGACAACCGTTCAAGCAGCCACGTACACTACTAAGCTAACAGTAAAACAACAGAAACCTAGTCAACAGTGCATTTGTCGTAATTATTGACAATTGTTTTCATAGGCATTTAAACGTAGAGCCATGTTAACAATAGGTCTGAAATTTTGGGTAGCTATTGTACCATTGTTATCACTGGACAACCATTGTGATTACTGGAAAACCATTGCAATTACTGGACAACCAAGTAATTTTTGGACAACCATTGTAATTACTAGATAATCATTGTAATTACTCGACAACCATTGTATTATTGGACAACCATTGTAATTATTAGACAACTATTGTAATTACTGCACCGGCAATGTAATTATTGGACAGCCATTATAATTAATGGACAACCATTGTAATTATTGGACGTCTATTGTAATTAACACATAAACATATGAATAATACTATGACATATGGTAGCAATGTATGTATTCCCTACAAATTCGATTAGAAATTCACCCTTTCATCCAATTTATTGAAAACGAAAAGTATACGTGTCAATATCGAGAGGTGATGACATTATTTTGGTAATTACGCTGTATGTCTAATTGACTTGAAGTCTCAGTATAACTCGACTTGACAAGCTAGCAAGAGAACGCATATCTGTTGTCAAACGCTTGTATAATGATGTATAACGCAAAAAACGCCTCCAGCAAAGTATGGATTAGAAAGTTCACTCAAATTTCATTTATTACGGTGTTGATGATGCATGGCTTGATGATACATGACTGGATTAGAATAGTCCATGGAGCAAACTTAAACTTGAAACAAATTCAAGCCGCAAAGTCATGAACTATATCCAGACTACCAATCTCTGATAAATGGTCATTTCACAGGCATAAAATGTCAGTTTCTGCTTTTTTTCATTAAGACTAACACTGCAATCTGTGAGTAATTTGGCGAGTTCTAAATCCCACCTGGAAATATAATCGACGTGAGGCATGTTTTTACTGTTAACAACCAAGTCACTGTCATTGTTTTAGTGATTACAATGGATGAAAATGATGGCATTTTTGTTATTGCCTAACAATACGCAATTGTGTTGAAAGAATGATTAGACTATGCTGTGACAACTATTGCACTGACATAGGACCTAGCGCAATGCCCTTATATTTACTGTGATGCTAGCTAATAAAACTCGATACTAGAGGAGCAAGTCAATGTTAGTTCTGGTCAGTGCTGACTGAAATTTGAGTATCGAGCAAGTGAGGGTTTTGTGTTGTCAAGCAAGTAAATAATAATAAGCAAATATATTGACATAGCAAACTTTTAAATATTCATATACCACACACAGGCAGCTATAAAAAAACAAACAAACAAACAAAAAAAAACAAACAAAAAAGAACCTGCTAACAAGTGACTATTTACCACATCGAGCAGAAGTAAATATCTTTTGCATACATTTTAAAACAGCTCTGTTTTCCTGATATAGCAACTTGAAATTGTAGTTTAAAATAGCCCAGTTGCCAGGATGACGCACATGTGTTTACACTACTTTGATAAACCTTAGCCAACCGCCAATTAAAATATAACAATTTAGTGAGCGTCTTAACATGGTTACTTTCTGTATAAAACAGAAAGAAAAACATACACGAGAATGCCCGCTCCTAAATAAATGAGCTTATTTTCTGGTCCTCAAAAATACTACTCTGCTGTGTTAGATTTTATTCATTTTTATGATAATCAAAATACACTAAAGCAACATAGAATGATTTAATTTTACAACAGAAGCTTATTTTAAAACAATATTTTCAAGAAAAATAAAGTTGGAATATGGCGTAGTGATCGGTAATGATTACAATGAACATTCATAACTTATGGTCTATTTCACCTCACTCCCTGTAACAATTCGTTGTTGATAAGAAAATATAAGTGCGAATAAAGTTCCTGTTTGTATTTCTTCGTATTTTTCTTCCTACAAAAAGTTGTTAACTGATTTTATCCTTTATCCTTCTTGCGGGGGGATAACAAGAAAATTAGTCCGAGGAAGACACACACACACGCAAAAGTCGGACGAAGAACAAAAAACAAAGGAAAAAACAACAGAGACCGATAATCTATTGTGAGCACATGTCACATATCCCCAGGCGTGTGAAAAGCGTACGGTCCTTGCAGCTGTTAATCCTGGCATTTCCTTGTGCAGAGTTTTTGTATATGTAGTAGATATCTCTATTAAGATGTTATTATATTGAATAGGGTAGTCACATGTCATATCTACTTTTCATTTGCTAAAAGTTTATACCTTGAATTCTAGGAATTTATAGCTTTCTTAACCATTCAGGAGTCTTTCTTTAATTATTTTTTCACCAACAAGGATATTTGAAACAATAACGAGTTATAGCTATTGGGCCATTAAGACAAGCTTACTTAAGGATAGTTTGATATTTTTATTATTTGTATTTAAAAATATGTGGTAAAATTTTTCTGTTGTGTTTTGTTTTTAAATGTTTCTGCAGAGTCGTTGATTGAAATAACTCTTGCAACTATATGACGTTAACCCACCTCACTTCTCCGTCCTTATCCTTATCCAATTGATTCCTTTTTACTACTGGATGAATGAGAGAAGGGATAGGAACATATTTTTTTGTTTTCTGCAGCTAAGGATGGGAGCAATGACGTCACTAAAAGCTTTTCTTTTACCTGCCTTTGTGCTGGGTCAGGAATTTAACAATGCGGTAATTCGCAGGGACACATTTCTAAGTAGCATACCAAGCACTTCAATCACAGGTAAACTCATCTCTAAATCACACTACATGAAAATATTCCTTTGTAGTCAGTTGGTACTGTAGGGTGAAAAAGGTACGGTTCACTACAGATTCGTGAACTTTTTACCGAGGATAAAACAGAATCAGTTTGAAAAGCTAAATTTAGGAACAGTATGTTAATGATTGTTAAACAGACTTGTTAGCTTGAAGTGTCTATTAAATCTTTGTCAGGTAAAGAGCTCAGGCATAACCCAGGGACTTCGTTTAGGGCTAGATCATGGAGCTCGGTGGTTTCTACTGGATCCGAGTAGTAGGGAGTTGACTTGTTAGATTGAAGTGTCTATTAAATCTTTGTCATGTAAAGAGGTCAGGCATAACCCAGGGACTTCGTTTAGGGGCAGATCATGGAGCTCGGTGGTTTCTGCTGGATCCGAGTAGTAGAGAGTTGACTTGGCTTCTATCGTTAAGGAAAACAAAAGGGTTTCGTGTAAAAGCTTTCGGACCAGTCACGCTGTACGCGGTTAGATGGAGCACATTTTCCTATCATTTATCATTATGCGGGAGGGCATTGTCATTCGAAGCGTGTTGTAGAAGTTATTTTCGTATGATACATAAAAAGGGTGTATTTTCGCCACATTTTTATTACCTAGTACAAACGGTTGGGCAATGTCACTTGGAGCTGCAGTCAAGGGGATTGATGGCTTTTGTAAAATCGTCAGCAACCACTGAATGTAAATTGTACACGCCTTCTAGCGGCCAGGAACTGAATGAAGCGTTTCGGAGTGGATGGGATCTATATTACGATAACTCTGCAGGTAAAATACTACACGAACAATTTTATAAAATGGATGTTGCGCATTCTGGCTTTCACCTGTTTGTCTGTAGAACGGGGGGAGTATCGCGGTGTGTGACTCCGAGTGAAAGAGTCACGCTTATTTAAAATTCAAGGAAAATATTTTAAAAATTTTAACAGTAAGGCTTAAAAAGAACTATTAAACTTTTTATATTATTTCTTTTTATTCTAATTTATTAAAACCTAATTGCTTCGTAGAACAATGTTCAATCACTTGTATGATGATAATTGAGAAGTTTCGTGCAAAATTTTAATGTCAAAAATAACACTTGAGAGAAAAAAGACTTAAAATCGGACCTGAGCCTGTCCAAAAATAAGATATGTGGCTGTGAACGATCTTCAGTAATATTTGGCAATGCTGTGTGTTTTAGCTGAATGTCAGGTCACATTGTCCGGCTCTTGCTATATGAAGGATTCCACTCTTCGCACGTATGCGGAAGCAGTCAGTTTCTGCAGAAGTGTAGCCATAGGAGCCCATGTTGTGGACATTCACAGTGAGGAGGAAAACTCCCTCGTGTCCAGTCTGGTTACTGTATGTGTCTAACCTTTTCCTATTCATTTATTTATTGTTTAGGGGTTAATCTCAGTCCTTACTTCCATGCTCAATATTCTTGGACATTTCTGTTTCAAAATGATGAGGCATAAACAGTACCGTTGTCTGCTATAAAGTCATATTTATATGACTTTTTATGTATTCATAGTTACAGATTTTCAAGCTTGTGGTGTGCAATTTAAAAAGTTGAAGAGCTGGATTATCATTTATATGTCAATATTTACACAAAATAGTTGAATTCAGCAGCTGAGTATCAAGTATTAATATTATTATGAAAACAACTTATGACAAAGAAGAATTTATTATATCGATAATTAGCCGTATGATTTCACTGATATTGACAAATTAAAGATGTTTGCAGAACACACCGATACATTTGGATGCCACCTTGCAAGGATTGACATTTCGATGGGTAACACGCGACGAGGATCTAAGTTACACTAACTGGTATATAGGACAGCCATCTGGTGGCGGTGAGGAATGTGCTGAAATGTATTCACGTGGGGACTGGCGTGATAATTTTTGCACGAGCACCAAGCACACTGTCTGCGAATTTGAAGGTCAGACGTTTCTACTGAACATTAGACCTATGCTGAGCTTCTGTGTGTTTTGTGTTAGACGTTTTTTCGCGCGGGGGTGGGGGGGGGGGGTGGCGTTTAGCTTTGTCGACCCACTTGAATTCCGTAGTAGTTATTGAAACACGAAAGCTATTTTAATAGCTATCCGCCTTGGTTGATCTCGTCAGTAGCCAGCAATTAATCTGCCAGCAGATTGTCACATTGGCACACACTGTATGAAGGTTGTTTGTAATTGGTCATTGTTTAATAACAGCTTTTATTGTTCTAAAGAACTAAACTTTTACCAGAATGCACGTGTGCATCACAGGACAGGGTATCACTCACGTACCAACCAGTTACCACGCGTGTCAATAACTTTTTAAAACGACCCCTTAACTCGGAATGATAATTTTGAAACAGAACGCCTTATTTAACCAAACGTGCAGTGTAACTTCGAAATGACCCCTTTTTGTGAGAAACACGCCTGGTCTCAATATTTCCTCTGTTTCGTAACCTGATATCGAACTGCCTTTTGATTTCATTTTCTTCTTCGTCAAATTCCATGAAGAGTTTTAAACCTCTCACCAAAGTTGCTTGTGAGATTTTGTTTGTTTTTACTGCCATTTGTCTCAACAATCTAGTCACCAGTTATATATCATAAATATATTGCAAGCAAACTGTCAAAGTAGGTTCTTGTAACTTTCAAAATCTCCTAACTGAAAATTTTGCTATAGGTTTATATTTGCTGTAACTATACATTAGCTATAACTATATTTTTCCTATAACTATATATATTTCCTGTATAAGGAGGTTTAGGACAAGGAAGTTGTAAATACCAGAATGGCACATAACGACGCCTCTGTTTTCTCTTTGTTGCAGGGTAAACAAACTCGTTGTGCCTGTGGGTTTTTGAGAAGAAACGCATTGACAACAGGTCATTACTTGTTCAACATCAGAATTAAAATATAACTCACTTGGAACAAGTTGAGCAATGGCGGCAATGATTACGGATACACCCTTTGTGCTATGTGCACGCATTGACTACTGACAATGTATCAAATATGTTTATAAAATTTTATCACATATAAGTTAATTTTCCTTATGATTGGACCTTGAGCCATTTTAATAAACTATTGTTTACTCTTCCTATTTAAACAACTTACACAATCCGCATTTACAAAACAGCATAGATTTCAAAATCAGAGGCACCGTTCATGTCACAGTAATATGAAATGGATCATTGGAGTTTATTGACCCGGTTTCAAACATTCTTCAAGTAATATTCACTTTTTTTGTCAGCAAATGTTAAAATCATACACGACTTGTATTGATCTGCACATGTATTATTCAAATGTTCATGGAACGAGCAGGGAAATTTGATTCTTCAAATCTTCCTGGTGGTCTTGTTTGTGGGCGGATCCCAGATTTCTGGTTTTTACATTAAAAACATATATTATTGAAAGAATTTTGAATAGTTGTGATGAACACGTTCATATGCACACACTTGTAAATGAACACGAACATGTTCACACATCTGTGCATTCACACGTTCATATGGACATATGCTCCCTCTTTCGTGCGTCTAAATTTCCACTGTTGGAGCGGCTGCTTTTGGGGCTTGCTTCGTATTCGCACTCTTCCGAATCCATCTAGCAATCATTGGAGGCTAAGAATAAAGGTACGTTTGCGGTCCAGCTGTATGTGCACAACTCAACAATGCCGTAAATAGAAATCACTGTAGATTGGAAGGAAGAGAAGGATGCGTTCCTCGTCCAGCTGTTTGTCTGCATAAAATTAAACCATTTTCCAAATATCTGCCACAAATAGAACTACAAAACCGACGAAATAAATATATAAAGTGACGAAAGGACTAGAAAATTGACCATCTGAACAAAGGTGTCTTGATTTTGAATGGCCACTCAACGTCTCTCTAATAAAAAATACCCAGGGGTCATCTACATGAATATTCAAACTAATTTACGCCCAAATCACTAATACTCGGCTTCGGTGAAATTTGGTTCATAAAACGAAAATATCAAAGGTAATTATCAAACTTCAGCCGTGATCTTGGATGATCACTCAAGGACATCCACATCTAATCACCCTGAGAGTTCATTCCCGCATATATGTTAAAGTATTCTTTGTTTTTATAGCGTAATATATAATTGGTATATGTCAATAAGTATGCAAAAAAGCTAATAAAACAAACAAAAACACCGAAAGCCAAGAAACTAAAATAAATCAAAATCAGTTCACAAAGAAAAAAAACGAAAAGTAAGAAAAGGGAAGAAAGAAGACGCATTGTGACTGGCGTTCTGTAGTTGCAGTTCGAGTCTAATCCGCGCCTATTGTCTCAGTACGAGGAATACGACGCCGCCAGCCAGCATGGCTAGGACAACTGTTAGAACCTGTTAGAACCAAGTGCGTCTACATGTCATTTTAATTCGAATAATACACCATCAATACTAGAGAGATGTTTTCGCTTATTATAGAATTCGTCAAAACGCCCTTAAAAAGTTTATATCCAATAGGTTCTTAATCTCTTCTACAAGGCGGTCAAGGATTTTTATTACCTTTTAAAGAAAGCGTTTACTGTTATTCTTCTTTTTGTCCGGTGCGATTGCTTGAGCAATGCCTGCGTCAACGACGGCTGGTTTCAATGTACAAAAAGGCCCTCATTTTCCGCATTTCATTCGCCTAGATATAAGATAAACCACTGCGATTATTTCTGGCGACAAATGTCCTCCACTTTGCCATCTATAAACCCCATTGCGTCATTCATGACACTAAAAGACACATGGTCGTGATAGACATGTGGTCCTGACCGACACACGGTTCAGAAAGACATGGTCCGGAAAAATACAGCCTTACAAGAAATGTGGTCTTGAATGACATTTAGTCCTGAAAGATATACATGGCTCTTAAAAACGTAGGGTTGTGAAAAAGTGTGATCCTCACAGAAGTTTGGTCCTGGAAATTAAATGATTCTCAAAAATATATAATCCTTGAAGGTAGATGATTCTGAGAGCAATGGTCTGGCATTGGTAATGTTGTATTGAGAGATGGATATTCACCCACATGTCACATCATGTTCTTTTGCACTGACCAGGCAACTCATGGAGTCATTATTACACTTCATAATGCCGGTATCTATTTGCTTTACCTGATCCTGAAGGCAAAGGCAGTATTCTGTCACGTATTCAGCCAGGTAAAAATATCGTAAATATTATGTCTTAATGCTAAAAATGGTCTAAAAGCAACATATTATTTTAAAATAAACCATAGACTAGGGTGTACATTGATGAATTATATAATGTAAGAAACGGTGAAATGGAAAACACCGTTGCCCAAACTATGTAACGATGCAGCAAGGGACTTAACAGGTCTTTTCTCGTTTTTTTATTCACTTATTTACCATTCTCATAAAACCTGGTATTTCCCAATACTGCCAGGCAAAATGAGAGAGGAAGCGAGGAATACAGAAAGGGCGGCAGAGAGAAAGTGAGAGACAGAACGACAGAGAGAGAGACGGAGAGAGAGGGTTAGAGCGTTAGATAGTGAGAGAGATAGAGAGTGGCAGCATAAAGAGATATAGAGAGAAAGAGAGAGAAACACAGACAGAAAGACAAAGAGAGGGCTATAGAGAGAGAGCAAGAGACAGGAAGAGAGATAAAGAGAGAGAAGAAGAGAGTAAGGAGTTAAAGAAACATAGAGAGAGAGAAAGAGAGAAAGAGAGAGAAAGGAAGAGAAACGACACAGACAGTCAGATAGACCGAAACAGTGAGAGAAAGAGATAATATGTGTGAGAGTTTGTGCATGAGAGTGTTTATATAATTGAGAGAAAGTGAATGAAAGACACATTATGTGTATGAGTAAGTGTCTATGTGTGAAACAAAGAGATAGAGAGAGATAGAGAGAGAGGGTGAGAGAGAGAGAGAGAGAGAGAGAGAGAGAGAGAGAGAGAGAGAGAGAGAGAGAGAGAGAGAGAGAAAGAGAATGTTACTCGTACCTTTGAATGTTTTAAAGCAGATGTAGCTGAACGACTTGTCCAGCCCGACGAAGATGCCGTTGAGTAGTGACGTAGCGACCGGGTTCTCACATGATTTTGAGACGCACGAGATATACTCCGATTTTTTAAATGAAATGTATCAAAAGGGTAAGTCAAAAGAAATATGTATCATTTTCAATGTTTATTTATATTAATTCGAAAGCATAACCACAACATTGAAAACTTACCTATTTGTAAATTATCAAATTTGGTTCATATCAGTTAAAGCCATATATCTGCATTTTTCAGAACAATACTCCTTTCCCATGTTCACTCATATAAATCTTTACTAATTGGAAAAACCTCAAACAGTCTTTTCTTCGTCTCAGAAATCTCTTTTTCTCTTTTCCTTTTTTTTGGTTTTGTTTTATTGTTTTCTTTTTTTGCTTAAGCGCTAGGTACGTCTGTGTCAGTCCAAGATGACCGCGGAAATTGTTCAAAAGTGTCCAAATTTTTTATCGTGGCCATTTTGGAACAATTGCCAAGGACATTGAGGAACGCACAGACATTTCAGAACCACACATATGTCCATGCCCACTGATGTCATTTTCAACACTTTGTCATTTACCTGCATGCGTGTCTCAAATCCTCTGGGTCCAGAATTTTTGAACAAACTTTGCTTTGAAAGAGAAGCAATTCTACAAGCGTCGAAGACGTTTTACAGACCAAAAATTCCAAGTTACTCACCAAACTCGGCCAAAAGCCTTCTCTGGTCGCAATCTGCAAAGCTGCCTGAAACAATGAGTGTACGTTATAACTATCCTCACCTTTCATGGTCTCCACGATGCATTTAAACTAAAACACTCAGGGATCCACCAAAAGGTGCGTACGCAATTATTTCGGACCGGACTTTCACAAGCATTTTCCCAACGGCTGTCGCGCCGATAGGCTGTGACATTCGCACATGTGCATGTCAGCATCCCTGGAACTTTATTTTAGATTAAATAGGTAGATATGGAGGTGGGAGAGCGTTTTGTAGTTTGATGACATTGTGGAGGTCTGACGTTGCGAATTTTGTGTGAAAAAGGCGTCAAAAAGTGCGAAACTTAGGTGTTTACTTTGTTGGTCGTCCATTACCATTCTTATAAAAAAGCTCGTGGAACAGGATGATATGGGAGGGGGTGAGTCGGTGAGAGTTGTCACAATGAGGCCATTCTACAGCCTAAGATCATTTTGTACAACAAACTTATCCGCTGATGAAAGGCATGACATGTGGGCTTACTTTAATACCTGCGTTTGTTTACTGGTTTGTCTACCTGTGTTTGCACTACGACACGTGGGTTCCCCCATCCCGTCGGTTTGCCTAGAAAGCCCCCATCCCGTGGTACTGATCAGAACGCCCCCTACCTATCCCATCGGTTTGAGCAGAACTCTACTCCCCCATGCCATTCTAACTAGAAAGCCCCCAGCCCGTGAGTATAGTTAGAGAACCCCCTTCTAATCCCATGGTTAGAGTCAGAAGACCCCCATCCTGTGATTCTGGTTAGAACGTATCCATACCATGGTTTAACTTACAACATTCCATCCTGTGATTCTACTTCGAACGCCTCCCTCCCCATCCCGTAATTCTAGAAAGAGCGCCCCATCCCATGGTTACACTTAAAACGCCCTATTCCAATTATTCTGGTTAGAACGCCCCCTCCAAATCCCGTGGTTATTGTCCCGTAAGTTTTCCCTGTCGTAAGTTTAGCACTTCATAAAAAAGGCCTTTTCAACGCGCAGGGGAAACTTACGCTAACAGTTGCGTAAGTGTTCCCTGTGCGTAAATTTCCCCTGTGTATTGATTGGCAGCTTTTTGTAAATTGCTTGTTGTTTCTCCCCATAATGCTGCGCACACCCCTTCAAAAGCATGTACCACTGAGTTTTCCACCGGCCAGACAGTTTTCCACCGGCCACTTTTGTGGTACTGAGGAAGAAACTGGTTAAATTAATTTTATTTTAGCCAACTCGTCTATCTTGCTTATTGCCTAAGCGTCACCCCTCATACCGTCGCCCCACCCAACCTCCCCCTCCCTCTCCCGAAAAAATGATTTCAATATTCTATGACGATATATCGAACGCTGTGAGAGTGTATTTCGCCATAAATATTAGCTGGCCGGATTACCCGCAAATTACTTTTCAACATACCATACAGAAGAGTAATCAGTGCTTTGACAAAACGTCTTGGAGAAGGGGGGATAACAGAGTAACAGACCCTCTTCATTTATTCATTTGCACTCTACCCCCCCCCCCCCCCCCGCCCCAGAAAAAAGCCAAAACACACACACACAAACACACACGCACAAAATTCTAGAATTAATGTTCTAGAATTAAAATATGTTCTGCAATAAATTTATCTGGGGAGAGTGCCGGGGAGCACTCAGGTACCGAATGGTTACCATGCGTGTCTATGTCTTATTAAAACAACCCTTAAACGCGGATTGTTAATTTTAAAATAAGATTCCTTTTTAATCAAAAGCGGAGTGTTGCTGCGAAATAACCCCCTTTTGTGGTAAAGGCGGATGAATGACACTTATTTTTTAAACGAAATTGTTACTGCGCGAGGACCGCGTCTGGCCTCAGAATTGTTCACTTTCTCCGCGTTTTGTTTTGGATACGCATGGAAGCACGTATGTTACTAAGTGCACCCACCCCACCAGGATTTATTTATTGAAATAAAAGACAATTATTAGGAGGGATGCGGGGAAGGGCCAAGCACTCAGGGTAAAAAGAAATGTCTAGTTTTATTGTTGAAATGAATTTTCTACGTCCTGAGACATAAATGTCATTTAAACTTAAAATTACATTTTCAGGTTCATTACTTTGAACATTGGTAGCTAAAAGTAAAAAAGGACTTTTCTACGGATAGTCGCGTAGAAAAGTCCCGTGCATAAAAAATCCATGTCTAATTTTATTATTGGAATGATTTTTCTATGTCACGAGGCGTAAATAGATTATTTCAATTTAAAAATCCATTTACAGGTAAATTAGTTTTAAAGTTGATATTTAAAAGAAAAAAGAGGATTTTTTACGGAAAGTAGCTTGAAATGGCCTGTGCGTAGGAAATTCACGTCTAGTTTTATTTAAAGACTTTTCTGCGCCTTTAAGGCGTAAAAATGCCATTTTAACTTACAGATAGATTTACAAGTATATTACCTTGAAAATTAGAAATAAAGGACCTTTTTACGGATTGATGGCGTAAAAATGCCCTGTGCGTCAGAAATTCATGTCTAGTTTTGTGCTTGAAATTACTTTTTTACGCGCTTTAATGCGTAAAAAATGTCCTTTTAACTTACAGATAGATTTAAATATATCTTGCTTTAAGGCTTGAGAGTTAAAAGAAAACAGGACTTTATTACGGATAGTGGCGTAGAAAAGTCCTGTGCGTAAGAAATTCATGTCTAATTTTATTTTTGAAATGATTTTTCTACGCCTTTAAGGCGTAAAAATGACATTTCAATTGACAAATCAATTTTCAAGTATATTACCTTGAAAATGATAGTTAGAAGAGAAAAAAGGACTTTTTTACGGATTAGTTTCTTTGTTCCATTTTCGATAGGGAGACACAATGTCTAAAGCTGAATTTTATTGACGCAGGGAAAAATTACCCTCCTGAAGCGTATTTTTTCCCTTTATGGCACCCGTAGAAAAGGCCTTTTCTATGCACAGGACAATATTACAGACAATGCGTATACAGGTACATTTTAAGGGCTTGGCCGTAGAAAAGGCCTTTTCTACGTAAAAACAGGCTGTTTTTACGCGCAGGGAAACCTTATGCAACAGTTATAATAAGAACGCCCCAACCTGTGATTCTAGTTAGAGCGACCCAATCCCATGGTTATAGTAAGAACGCTCCCCAATCTCCTGTTTATAGTTACAACGCCCCATCCCAACATTTTGGTTAGAACGCCCTCTCTCCATCCCACCGTTATAGTTAGAAGGCCCTATCTCATGATTTTTGTTAGAACGCCCCCTTTTCCATCTCGTGGTTATAGATAGAATGCCCCTATCCCATGCTCTGAATTAAAACGCCCCCCATCCCGATCAAGCACATGTGTTTAAATTACAGCCTTGACTTTAAAATTTAGCCAAGCGCCAACAAAAATTTACCCGTTAATAAGCGTTTTAATAGGTTATCTTCGGTAAAAAAACAGAAATAAAGATATACACGAGAGCGAAATGTCTGCTCCTCGATAAATGAGCTTACTTCCGGGTCCTTAAAAATGCTGTATTACATTTTATTCATTTTTATGACGAAATCAATATACAGCAAAGCAACACAGAATGATTTAACTGATGACCCACAAGCTCCATTTAAAACAAAGTTTTCAAGAAAAATAAAGATAAATGGTGTAGTGATTCATCATGATTATAACTATATTTTTTTTGCTCTCCTAAAAATGGATAATTGCTGCTATTGCAATTATTGCTTTTTGTGAAATGTTATTGGTTTACCAGTTCATGGATATCTCAGGATTGGCAAACGCCTCAGCCAATCCATGGCTTTCTACATTATCTGCATTGTTTGGAAACGCATTTCCCCGTCATTATTGTAAAAGTTTTCGTGAAGAAAGGAACGTGCTCACAGTGAAAAATAAAAAAAGTTATAATCGTTTATTCTTAATGTATGTACAGTAAAATAACTTTTATTGAAATAACAGTTATCTTTAATTCTTTAATTTATACTGAGTGCAATTACGTCCAAAGTTTTAGTAAACATATACTCGAGGTGCACTGGATTTTACATCTAAAGATTTTATAGTTAAGTGAATATATGGCTGACGTGTATTGGACATTAAATCACTAACTGGCATGAGCTCGAAACGTGCTAACATGACCTCGAAACGTGCTTTTTCCAGAAAATCCAAAAATGATCAATCCGCTAAACGAACAAAAACGGATAACACATTAAGTGCATTATGTTCTGTGGTAAATGAACTGATCGAAAAAGTTCAAAAGATAATACTGTTTCAACACTTGATACGGATGAATCTCTGATCGGTCCAGGTCTCTCGTTGGACGATTTGAGAAGGACATCAGCTAACGTAAGATTGTTTTTCACATCTTATGGCCTCACCCGGGACTTCCGATTTGTTTTTTGATAACCTCACCATGCTAGAATTTGTTGCTTGCACCAGTGCTATTCTGCTATTACAAGAAGTTCCTGAGAATGAAAAGCGTGCGCGTCTCCAGCATTTGCACTTTGCGATGAATCTTGCCCGTTCATTTACTTGGGAATCCTTACGTTCCCTATACGCCGTCGCTCTTGAGAATATTCAGTGTGGTCATCGCCAGAAGTCCAGAAGCCAGAGTGGATCTCAAAGACCTTCTGCTCACGCCTACAGCAGCTTCTCAAAGTCAGCGCGATGTAAATAGCTCGTCAACCAATAACTCTTGCAGGCGTTTTAACTTCGAATCATGTGGTTACTCAAATTGCTTTTCCTCACGTCTGTTAGAAATCAGACGTTTTCGACCACCCTGCACGCGAGCACTCACAATAGATAGCCAAAAAAGCTCGTAGTACAAAAAACTAATTTACCAGGCACCACAATTTCAAAATCCTTGGACGGGCGAGTTAAATCTCAGTGTGGAAACATTTTGTGATGTCTACAAAAGAGTCAGTTTTATGTCTTCTGAAAATTATTGTTCCAACCCATTTTAATTTAGAAAATATTTATTACAAGATTATCACGAATTTGAAGTTGTAGAGTTTTTGGAATATGGGTGGCCTCTCGGTCTAGATTTATCACTGTTTACAATAACTGATGTAAGTTTTAATTATAATCACCGCTCTGCCCTACTTTTTAAGACAGAAGCTGATAACACGTGGAATTTCACTGAAATCTCTTGTAACGGGAAAATGTACTGGTGTACACATGTATATCAGAGAAATATTTGGTCTTCGTACCAGTGCTCTAGCCTGTCAAGAAACTTGTTACATTTTAATGCAAATACAAGTTTTCGATATTTGCAATTATTTAGATGATTTTGCGGGAACAGCGACACCAGTTAAGGCTCGTTTAGCGTTTAATACGTTAAGGCTTTTATTAAATCGTTTAAATCTTAAAGAAAGTACCAAGAAGGCCAGCCCTCTATCGACCAAAATGGTTTTTCTCGGAATTTCATTAAATTCGGATGATTTTACTATGACAATACCTGAAGAAAAAATGAATGCTACTTTGGATTTTTTTATCGAATTTGCACTGTAAAAAATATGCTTCCAAAAGGAATTGCAGTCACTCATAGAATAGCTTCAACATCTCATTCCTTGTATTCGTGGAGGTTACATTTCGTGCAGGACACCTTTCAGGTGTTTCAGTTATGATAGAACTTCGTTGGTGTAAACCCGACATTGTCATTTCTTCTGATAGCTCTCTCAAAGGATCCGGTGGGGTTAACAGAAAGTATTCTTTCATCTTCAGTACACCTCTCCATACGACTTACAAAATACACATTTTGGAAATTTTAGCTCTGATTGCATGCTGCCAAACCTTGGGAGTTCATTTTGGTGGTAAAAGAATTCAAGCAATCTGTGACAATCAAAGCGTCTGTATTGCAGTCAATACTGGGAAAGCAAACATATGCAGTTGCAAGAATGTTTAAGGGAACTGTCCTTTTTATGCACGATATATTCATTCGAAATACAATGTGTTTTCGTCCGTACGAAAGAAAATACTTTGGCTGATCATTTATCTCGATTCAATGAACGCAAAGCGAGGAGTATGGCTCTTAAATTTATAGAAGGTTTGAAGTTAAATCAAGTATTGGTTTCTGTGTTATAATGTTCCAATTCATTGTAATTCATATGCGTATGTGTAAATGATTCTGGTAATTTAATCATTTCTGTGCGTACATATTCCTTTCCTTTTCTCGTTCTTCACTAAATCATTTATCGAAAACCTGGATCAGTCGGTACTAGATGTCAGACGGCTGGCTTATGCTCAGGATACTTGTCAAAATCTCAAAACGCAATTGAGAGCTTATTTATTATTTTCACTTCACACAGGCCTGAAGCCGTTCCCCATTACAATATAAAATTTACAGCGTCATACAGTTTTTTGTCCAAATCCTTCAAAGCCTTTCAGTCTGTCAGAAATTATAGCATTCAATTCGGATATAATTTCAGTTATAGATGATTTGAGAGGTCTCAAACATATTTTAACCAATAATCCTAGAAGAAAACTTCTAATTACCAAAGAAACTGTAGAAAAATTGTATTCAGTAATCAGCATAAAGGACCCATTTCACATTGTCTTATGGGCTGCAGTTTTGGCCTGTTTTCTCAAAAAAAGTAATTTAGTGCCCCCCTCAGCTGCGGCCTTCAGGCAGAACAAAACATTTAAGTCGTGATTCATTTGCATTCCAAGAAGGGTTATTATATATTTGACGTGGTCAAAAACGATCCAATTTCACGAGAAAGTAGTCGAAATCCCACTGCTTTCTAAACCAAACTCCGTACTTTGCTCTGTGACAGGCCGTAGAAACATGTTTATTAAAGTTCCCACAGACGCTGGATCCCTGGCTTTCTAGTCCTGTTTAATGGGATGCTGCTTACACTGACATGTAGCACTTTTGTTAGTTACCTGAGGGAAATGCTATCAAAATAAGGTTTAGATAGTTCTAAATATAGTGGTCATTCATTAAGGAGTGGATTCGCTAATATGGACTAGATGCTAATTTAGAATGGTATTCTCTTAAAATTTATGGTTGCTGGAAATCAAACGCTGTTTATAAGTATTTAGATTATGAGTATAAAATTCGTGAGCGTTGCATGTGTGTAAGTCTGGACAATTTTATGTCTAATTCAAAGTAATTTACTGATGACCAGATAAGATAAAGGGTATTCATTACAACTGGGAAGAGATTTCTAATAAACATTTTTTGCTTTTCCACTGATGTTATCTAATAAATAGACGTATAATTAAGATCGGTATCACATAAGGTAAATCTTTCGCCGTGTAAGTCCATCTTGATGGTGTCTCATCCGGTGGCGAGATAATGGAAGTATTTGTTCCCTCATGCCAAATTAAAAGGTTAAAGATGGTCGGTTTAAATTTCCCATTGCGTAATCTCTTTCATGAATAGTCCAAATGATGTTGTTAAAACTCCTGACTTCACACTAAACGCACGACGTTGACACCTTGCAGGCGGTCATCTTGGTAATGTATTCATTGTATGTTGTAAATAATCTAATTACTTGTAAGTCCTTTTTATGCAAATTCCCAGTTCAAGATCAAAAGAATTTTCAATTCACTATTGTATCCATGAACACTTATATTGATTGTCAACTCCTTTGTTCGGCGGGTTGATCTTTGGTGGAATTTATATGTACAATGCTATTTAAAATGTGAATTTTCAATAAAAATGTTCCGCCATACAAAGGAGCAGTTGTATTCTCTTTTCTATAGCCTGTCGCTTTTTTTTTTAAGCGAACAAACGTTTCAACGCAAACGTCATCCTATAGCGAAAAAGTAGTTGCGTCATATTTTTGCTCTCCTAAAAATGGGTAATTGTTACTGTCGCAATTATTACATGTAGCGAAATATTATTGGTTTATCAGTTCATGGATATCTCATGACTAGCAAATACCTCAGCTAATCCATCGCTTTTTATATTATCTGCATTATTTGGAAACGCGTTTTTTCCTCTTATTGTAAAAGTTTTCGTGAAGAAAGGAACGTACTTACAGTGAAAAATAAAACAAATTATAGTTGTCTTAATGTATGTACAGTAAAATAACTTTTATTAAAATAACGGTTATCTTTAATTTCCCACCACACCCACCCAATAAATCTGTGTTTGTAAGTTCAGGTGGAATGGTGAAACTTATATGTGCAATGCTATTTAAAATGTGGATTTTCAATAAAAATATTCCGCCAAACACAGGAGCAGTTGTATTCTCTTTTCTATAGTCTGTCGCTTTTTAGAAAAAAAAAAGCGCACAAACGTTTCAACGCAAACGTCATCCTATAGCAAAAATTATTTACATTCTTAATTTAGTTGCTTTGGTCGATATCACCTCATTCCCTTGTAACAATTCGTTGCTGACGAAATTCGTCAAACACATTTTTCTATAAAAAAAGTGGTTAATTGATTTTATCCTTTTGTCCGAGACTGATTTGCGCCATCTTGGAGGATAATAAAAAAAGTAGTACGAGGAAGACAAACATACACTAGCAACATTCGGAAAAAAAGAACTAAACAAAAGAAAACAACATAGACGAATAACCATTGTGAGCACGACACATATCCCAAGGCCTGTGCGAAACTAGATCTGTGAAAATCGTGCGGTCATTGCAGCTGTTGATCCCTGCATTTTCTTATGCCAGCCATATACTTACTTCTATTTATTAACTACTTTAAGATGGTATTATATTGAATAGGGTGCTTCACATTTTCTCCTTGTACTTTTTATTTGCAAAAGGTTTATGATTTGAATTATAGAAATTGGAAGCCATCCTAACCATTCAGGAGTCTTTCTTCAATTATTTTTCACCGACAAGGATATTTAAACAATAGCGAGCTATAGCTATACAGCCACTAAGGTAAGCTTACTTAAGGATAGTTTGATACTTTTATTGATTTAAAAATATGTGGTAAATTTTTTTCTATTTTATCTTTATTTTAAACGTGTCTTGAAACTGAAATTACCCATCTTGATTGTAGCTATGTGACGTAGACCCCACCTCCCTTCTCCGTTCTTATCCTCATCTAATTCCTATTCACTACTGGATGAAGGAGAAAAGGGATTGGAATATATGCTTTTGTTTATTGTAGCTAAGGATGGGAGCTATGACGTCACTAAAAGCTTTTCTATTACCTGCGTTTGTGCTAGGTCAGGAATTTAACAATGCGGTAATTCGCAGGGACACATTTCTAAGTGGCATACCAAGCATTTCAATCACAGGTAAACTTATCTTTAACTTAAACAAAATGAAAATATTTTATGGTCATTTAGTTACTGCAGCGAGAGAAAGCACGGTCAACTACAGATCCATGAACCATCCACCGAGGAAAAAAAATCAAAATCGACACGAAAAAGTTAAATTTACCAACTGTATATTTATCATTTTAAAGCAAACTTGCTTATATGTAAGACTGTAATGTCTATTATGCATTTAACAGTCCACTAAAGCCAAAATCTTTGCCATGTCAAGTTCAGTCTCAAGCATAACTCAGGGACTTAATATAGGGATAGATCATGGGGCTGGGTCGTTTGTGCTGGGTCCGCTTAGTGCTGAATTGAACTGTGTGCTATATGGAAACTTTTGTTTAAGCAAAACAAAAGGCTTTCGTCTCAAAACCTTCGGGCATGTCAGATGAGTCAAAATATACTGTCATTGATAATTATGGCGGAGTGCATCGTCACTCGGGGCGTGCTATAGAAGCAATTTTCTTATGATATATAAAATGGGTCTCTTTTCATCACATTTTTATTGCCT
Organism: Protula sp. h YS-2021; assembly: GCA_949752745.1. Classification (NCBI taxonomy): domain Eukaryota; kingdom Metazoa; phylum Annelida; class Polychaeta; order Sabellida; family Serpulidae; genus Protula; species Protula sp. h YS-2021. The sequence goes on from OX457030.1 coordinate 14,475,808, forward strand.
AGTACGAACTGTTGGACAATGTCACTTGGAGCTGCAATCAAGAGGACTGATGGCGTTTGTAAAATCGTCAGCAACCAATGAATGTAAATTGTACACGCCCTCTAGCGGCCAGGAACTGAACGAAGCGTTTCAGAGTGGCTGGGATCTGTATTACGTTAACTCTGCAGGTAAAATACCACAAGAACAATTTTATAAAACAGATGTTCCCTGTTCATCTGTAAAAGCCTGAGAGCATATCGGTGTGTGGCTGCAAGTGAAAGAGACTTTGGTGTTCATTAAAAATTGAGGGAAAATAAAAAAATTAAAAATACCGAAAAAAAACATGGACAATTTTAACAGCACGGCTAAACAAGAATTGCTTCACTATTATATATTATTATTTTGTATTCATAATTTATTTAAACCCAATTGCTTCGTAGAAAAGTATTCCAATTTTTACTAAGGACAATTGAGAAGTTCAGTTCAAAATTAAAATGTCAAAAATAACACTTAAGAGGAAACAATAGACTTGATATTTGGAAGGAAAAAATAATCAATTAAGGCCATGAGATGAACCTTGGCCTATCCGAAAAATGAGATATGTGGCCGCAAATGATCTTCAGTTATAATCACAATGCTGTGTGTTTTTTTAGCTGAATGTCATGCCACATGGTCGGGTTCATGCTATATGAAGGACTCCACTCATCGCACGTATGCGGAAGCAGTCAGTTTCTGCAGGAGTATAGCCATAGGGGCGCATGTCGTAGACATTCTCAGTGCCGAGGAAGAATCCGTAGTGGACAACCTGATAACTGTATGCACCTAACCTTTTCCTTAATTAACTTAAACAATTAAATTTTATGTAAGCTTATTGAGTCCCAGGTTACTCAGGCTCATTTATATGCTGTCTTTATTTATTCTTTAGGGGTTTAACCCTGTCATTGCTTGCCATAGTCACAGCGAATTGTTTATATTCATTTATCATCATTTATATATCAATGTTTACACAAAATAGTTGAATTAAATAGCTGAGTATTATTATTTATTGTGAAAAACTACTTAAGGCAAAGAAGAATTTGTTGTATAGATAACTAGAGCAGTGTGCATAGCCCACATATTCCCCACAGGCACCCATCAGTTAAACACGGCCATCAATAGTCAATCAAGAGCTGAAATTTTCCAAGTCCAGTTGGTGCATTTTCCTTGGACGAACCTGGCCCATTTACAATGCCGATCTGTGTTTGTTCCCATAGAAGCTACATACCAAGTTTCATTAAAATCCTTGCAGAGGTTTTAAGTTATCGTGTTAACAAGCTGACACAATAGTCATTGAAGAGCTGAAATTTTCTAAGCCCAGCTGGCCCATTTGCCTTGGACGAACCTGACCCATTTATAATATCGATCTGTGTTTGTTCCCATAGAAGCTACATACCAAGTTTCATCAAATTCCTGACAACAGTTTTTAAGTTATCGTGTTAACAAGCTGTTGATGACAGACCGACCGACCGACACACCGGCAGACCGACAAACCGACACACGGTCGATCGCATATATTCTACCTGTGCAGAATCAATTAGCCGTATGACAGATATTTGGTAGGATAAACTAAAAATAGGGGTAGGGTGAACTAAAGCAGATGTTACTGATACTGACAGATTAAAGGCGTTTGCAGGACACATCGATACATTTGGATGCCACTCTACAAGGAGGGACATTTCGATGGGTAACACGGGCCGAGGACTTAAGCTACACTAACTGGTATGTGGGAGAGCCATCTGGTGGCGGTGAAGAGTGCACTGAAATGAGACCAGGGTTGGACTGGAATGATAGTTTTTGCACGAGCACCAAGCACACTGTCTGCGAATTTGAAGGTCAGACGTTTTTACTCAACAGCCAACTTCGGGGGGGGGGGGGTGTGGTGGTGGTGGGGTGGGGGGAAGCGTTTAGCTCTGCCGACCCAATCGAATTCAGCAGTCAGCCATTATCTGTTATTGGAGTGTCAAATTGTCATACACTGTATGAAGGGCGATTGGCATTGTTTGGTAATCGCTAAAATTGTACATCACGGGGGGGGGGGCGGGGGGAGGGGGTAGCGGGGGGTAGCGGGGGGCACTCACATTACCACGCATGTCCATGACATTTTAAAAAGAACCTTAACTTGGAATACTAATTATGAACTAGCACCCCTTTTTTAGCCAAAACGCGGAGTGTAATTTCGAAATAACTCCTTTTTGTGGGAAACGCGGGGTACAGAATGAAAATCAACCCCCCCCCCCCTTCTTTTTAACGAAACGGACTAGGTCTGGCCTCAAAATCACCCGCTTTCTTCACTTCCTTGCGATTTCATTTTCATCTTCGTCAAATTCCGTGAAGAGTTTTAAAACCCCTTTTCACCAAAAATGTTTGCGAGCTTTTATTTATTTTACTGCGATTTGCCCAAACATTGAATTTAGTCATCAGTTATATATCATAAATATATTACAGGCAGACTGTCACAAAACTTTCAAAACCCTCCCAATTGAATAGTTAGCCTTTAATTATATATATATATATCTGTGTGTGTGTGCTCCTGTGCTGGCCGGTCTATAGATAGCATATTCTTATTTTAATATTTTTAGTAAATATTTTCATGTCGTTGATTATCCCCTGACCACTTTGGGGAATTACATTATTTCTGTCCAGTTACATTATTTCTGTCCAATACGAGAAAATACGGTCGATTAATATACAACGCTTGTGACGCAAGTTGTTTTATTTTTAAGAACTCCCAGTTTTAAAACCGCACGACACATTTTCTGTATAAGAAGGTGCAGGACAAGGACATTGTAAATACAGCAGTGGCACATCACGAAGCCTCTGTTTTTTTTTCTTCTTTGTTGCAGCGTAAACAAACGAACTTTGCATTATTCATCGGGCTGTAAAGGGCTTTCGAGAGGGAGCACAGTGACGACATTATTTTCTCAACACCAAACTTAAAATATAGCTCGCTTGGATCAAGATCAACAACAATGGCTATGACTACGGGATATACCTTTTGTGCTGCATGAATGCATTCACTACTGACAGTGTGTCAAATACGTTTCTAAAATGTTAACATATTTAAGTTAATGTTCCTTGTGATTGTAATGTGTGCCATTTTAATAAACTATTGCTTACTCTTCCTGTTTAAATAGCTTACACTACGGATATTTACAGCTCGTGTCATGAAAAATATGTAACTGATTATTTCGTCCCGTTTTGATATGTACCTAAGTAAAACTTACTTTAATTGCCAGCACTTGCTCAAAGCATACACAGTTTATGATGACCTGCACATGTATTATTTAAATGTTCATGAAACGAGTAGGAGAAATGTGATTCCCCGAATCTCCTAGATAAACCTTGTGTGTGGGATAATCCCAGATTTCTTGTTTTTGCATTGAGTGAAAACATTACTGAAAATATGTTTAAAAATAGTGATGCACAGGTTCACACATGTACATGACACGAACATGTCCACACATCTGGGCATGCACACGTTCATGTACACACGCTTGTACATAAACACACCTGTACATGAGCGTAAACATGCCCACATACCTGTACATTGACATGTAGATACCCGTGCAAATAAATGTGAACATGCGCACACACCGGTACATAGACACGCACATGTGCACACACCGGTACATAGACACGCACATGTGCACACACCAGTACATAGACACACACATGCGCACACACCGGTACATAGACACGCACATGCGCACACACCGGTACATAGACACGCACATGTGCACACACCGGTACATAGACACGCACATGCGCACACACCGGTACATTGACACGCACATGCGCACACACCGGTACATAGACACACACATGCGCACACACCGGTACATAGACACACACATGCGCACACACCGGTACATAGACACGCACATGCGCACACACCGGTACATAGACACGCACATGTGCACACACCGGTACATAGACACGCACATGCGCACACACCGGTACATAGACACACACATGCGCACACACCGGTACATAGACACGCACATGCGCACACACCGGTACATAGACACGCACATGTGCACACACCGGTACATAGACACGCACATGCGCACACACCGGTACATAGACACGCACATGTGCACACACTGGTACATAGACACGCACATGCGCACACACCAGTACATAGACACGCACATGTGCACACATATGCATGCACACAGCCACACCACACCCCTATGCGTGCACGAACGCACATATCCGCACACATACACGACGTATTCAATGAATAAACCGCCGTCTCCCTAATCCTGTGTCAACGCAGTCTTAGCCGGTTACCGCCCTCTTTCGTGCGTCTTAACGCCCGCTCTTGGTACGGCTGCTTTTTGGGCTTGCTTCGTATTCACACTCTTCCGAATCCGTCGAGAAATCATTATAGGCTGGTAGGAGGAGGGTACGTTTGTCGTCCGGCTGTTTGTCTGCATAAATGAACAATACTATAAATAGAAATCATTATAGGCTGGTAGGAGGAGGGTACGTTTGTCGTCCGGCTGTTTGTCTGCATAAATGAACAATACTATAAATAGAAATCATTATAGGCTGGGAGGAGGAGGGTGCGTTTGTCGTCCGGCTGTTTGTCTGCATAAATCAACAATACTATAAATAGAAATCATTATAGGTTGGGTGGAGGAGGGTACGTTTGTCGTCCGGCTGTTTGTCTGCATAAAAACCTCAATTGTCTGCCACAAATAGAAATAAAAAAGGGCGAAATAAATAAATAAAGTTAAAAAGGGGACTAGAAGTATGACCGGAAGAACACAGATGCCCTGACCTCAAATGACCTCAAATGACCACTCAAAGTATCTAAAATGGAATAAGACCGAGAGGTTATCTACATGAATACTTAAACCGATTTACGTCAAAAACCGTAATACCGGGCTTCGGTGAGACTCTGCTCACAAAACGACAGTGTTAAATAAATATATAAGAAAATGTGGACATAAATTTAATGAGGATCAATTCGCTAAAGAAATAGGAATTAAAATGTTTCCTGATAAAATATATCTGGCTGGCGAAAAACATCAGTTAACGTGAAACATTTGCAACATTTATATAGAAATTATGAAGTGTATGAAATCAGACAACATTGAATTTAATTAATAACTGTATAATGTTTAAATTCCTTTGTTTGTTACAGCGTAATATATAATTGGTACATTGCAATAAGTATTCAGAAAAAGGCTAATAAAAAACAAACAAACAAACAAACAAGCAAACAAAAAAGAAAGAGAGAAGACGCACCGCGACTGATGTTCTGTAGATGCAGCTTGCGTTTGATGCGCATCTGCCGTCTGAGTACGAGGAACACAACACCGCCAACCAGCACAACCACCGCCAGCAGGGCTAGGACAACCGCCACCACCTGCTTGGAATCTGTCTCTACCAAATGCATACATGTATACGCGTCATTTTTAATTCAAATAGTACACGATGAATATTAGAGAGACATTTTCCTCTATCACAGCATTCGTCAAAACGTCAACGTCAAAAACGTCAAACAGTTTTATATCCAATGGTTTCTTAATCTCTTCTACCATACTGTCACGGATTTTTTTATTGCCTTTAAATGAAACTATTTACTGTTATTTTTCTTGTTTTCTGGTGCGATCGTTGGAGCAATCCCTTCGTCAACCACGGTTGTTTTCAGTGGGCATCCGGAAAGGGCCCTCATTGGTGCATTGAATTCCTCTAGGTATCCGTTAAACCACTGCGATGCTTCCTGGCCACACGTGTCCTCTACTTTGCCAGCAATACACTCCATTGCGTCATCCATGGCACTGAAAGACACATGGTCGTGAAAGACATATGGTCCTGACAGAGATATGGTCGTGAAAGACAAATGGTCCTGACAGGGTCGAGCGACAAAAGGTCGACGTCAAAAGGTCGAACGACATAAGGTCGAAAGTGGCATTTGCGACGAAAGGTCGAGATTAATTTTCAACAAAAAAAGGAATTAGCTGCTTTGACAACACTTTTATTACTGGAAGTCAAAACAACTGCTTCTAAACTCCTATAGAAAGCACTCGAAAGTCTGTTAGTAATCAGAGACATTCGTCTCTTTCTGATTTTCCCGATTCACTGGCTTCCAGCGTATGTTGTAGCCAACACCGCGGAGGAACACCTCGATGGTTTTTCTACCATCGGCGCGGTCTTTGCAGAGAGTTGTGGGGCGGTTCTGCAGATCAACGTTCTGGCGCTGGATGCGCTTCCACGTAGGATTTCCGATCTGATGCTAAGCGATCGCTGTGCGAGAGGCGCAGTCCTCCTGTATCATAACCCTTATCAAAGTCCATATGCGTGGGATGCGTGTATCCAACAAGGTGAGAGAATCTGCGGTACCAGGCTTCGCAAAGATTATTGGTTCTTGGCTCAACGTTGTTCAACGTCGCCTCGTGGACATTCCAAAGATGCGGTGGGTACCTTGGAGGAATGCGTCTAATACGTATACCGTCAGCTTGACCGACGACTTAGTTTACCCAGCGAAACATTCCAGTTACGTACGCCGCGTCAAAGTATTTAAGAATGGGTTCCACACCGACAGGTGTGTTTTCGCGAACGTACGCGATGCCGCCTTCAACGTCATCGACCGACAGAAACGCAAGGTCGTCCATCCGACCACAAAATATCCGGAATTCTTCACTCGCGTGGTAGGTCGAAACGAGTTCTAATTAACTCTTGAACCTTGCGCCACGCCGCCTGGATCAAGTGATAGAAACAACTACGCACATCGATGTGCGGGCCAAGGATTTCAGCTATGGCGTGAATGACTGCCTGTTCAAAATCGCAGTTTATGGCTGCTGGGTTTACGTACAAGTCCACCTGCTCACAGATTTGCTGGATTGCACCAGGCATTTCCTCATAAACGGCCTGTGATTTTCCTTGAAGCCAAACATAAAGTGTAGTCGTCTCAGTGTTACCGATTGGCGTGCGGATGACGTACAGCTGTAGAAAATCACGCCCCCCCCCCCCCCATAACAGTAGGCTTCGGAAGATGTCGAAGCCCATTGGGTGACGCAAAAAAATCAATATGCGTGAGTCCGCATCTTGTCCGTTGTCGTATATAAGGAACGGCTGTGGTACCTCGTCGGATGTCTCACTCAAGCTTCGGTTTTCCCTTGTTCGTCGTTAATATCTCCATCACAGCCAAAAAGGTAATGTTATTCACCAAAAAGTCTGCACATTTTTCTAGTTTGCCTGCTTACTTACTTCGGATTTTGATGGATTACACATCTCACAGAGGACTTACGAAAATTTCAAATTTAAACCGGCTCCTATGTGTAGTGGATTAAGTTTGAATGAGCTGAGCCATGCACCCCATTGAAATCGAAATGCAGTTACAGAGATCAAGGCCTGCTTGGGGTTAATGCAATGGCCTTTATCACAGGCCTATGATCGTGGATTTCAAAAAGTCTGATTACCAACTACAGTCGCAAACACAATTGCAATTATTTTTCGGCGAGATCACCCCCGGTTTGTGATGGATTATCCTATAGCTTGGGGTAAGATGTAACGGCTATTGATTAATAAAACACGACTGCGATTGCTAATAGTTTTATTAACAGGCCAAAAATGGAAAATTAAAAAATTCAACCCTCAACGATACAAAAAAAATATTTCGACCTTTTATCGCAATTGCCACTTTCAACCTTATGTCGCTCGACCTTTTGTCGCTCGATCTTGTGTCGTGACAGACATGCGGTTGTGAAAGACAAGGTCGTGACAGACATATGTCCGGAAAGATACAGCCCTGCAAAACATGTAGTTTTGAATGACATTAAGTCCTGAAAGATACATACTCAAAAAAGTGATCCTCACAGAAGTGTGGTCCTGAAAATTAAATGGTTCCGAAAGATATGTTGTCCTTGAAGGCAGATGGTTCTGAGAGCGCCATCATCTGACTATACATGACGCAGACATTGGGATACAGCTGTGTTGAGAGATTGGATACTCACCCACATATCACATCGTGTTCTTTCGCACTGGCCAGGGTACTCATGGAGTCATTATTACACTTCATAATGCCGGTATCTATTTGCTTTGCCTGATCCTGAAGGCAATCGTGGTATTCTGCCATGTATTCTATCAGGATAGATATCGTAAACATGAAGTCTTAATGCTAAAAGAATGGCCTAAAAGCAAAATATTATTTTTAAAGGAAACATAGACTTTGGTATGCATTGATGAATTATCTATTGTAAAAATGCATTGAACTGTGAATCACTGATACCCTAAGGCAGCATTGTACTTCATGCGGTCTTTTCGCATTTTTTATTCACTTATTTAGAGAGAGAGAGAGAGAGAGAGAGAGAGAGAGAGAGAGGGGGGGGGAGAGGGAGAGAGAGAAAGAAAGAGAGAGAGAGTGTGTGTGAGAGTGTGTGCATGCATGATTGAGAGAAACTGAAAGAAAGACAGAGTAGGTGCACGAGTGCGTGTATGAGACAGAGAGAGAGAGAGAGAGAGAGAGAGAGAGAGAGAGAGAGAAAGAGAGAGAGAAAGAGAGAGGTGGGGGAGGGGAGGGGGGTGAAGGCGACGGGGACAGAATGTTACTCGTACCTTTGAATGTTTTGAAGCAGATGTAACTGAACGACTTTTCCAGCCCGACGAAGATACCGTTGAGTAGTGACGTAGCGACCGGGTTGTCACATGACTTTGAGACTGATTCTAGGCACGAGGTGTAATCCGGCAATAGACTGAAGGTACAACACAGATTTTTTTAAATATTTGTATCAAAAGGGATAAGTCAAAAGAAATGTACATCATCTTCAATGGTTATTTATATTAACTTGAAAGTATAACCACAACATTGAAAACTTACACATTTTTAATTATCAAAATTCATATAACGCTATATATATGTGCATTTTCAAAACCATGCTCCGCCCCCCCCCCCTCCCCCAACTACTTATCCAAGCCCTCACTCATCCGACAAACCTCAGTCTTGCCTTTACATAAGAAACCTCTTTTTTATTCTTTTTTTGTGTTTTTGCTGAAGCCCTAGGTACACATGTGTCGTTCCAGAATGACCGCTGTTCCATACTACCGGCGAAATAATTTTGTACATAAATGTTCACGGAGACTGTTCCAAAGTGTCCGCGAGTTTCAAATGTCAGCGAAAACTGCTCCAAAAGGTCCGCGAAATATTGTTGTACCGAAATATCCGCGGAAATTGTTCAACATTTTTTATCGCTTTGGAACAATTTCTACAGGCATTGTGAAAGGCACAGACATTTTTAACAGACACATATGCCGATGTCCACTGACGTTAATCTCAACACTTTGTCATTTACCTGCATGCATTTTTCAAACCCTCTTGATCTAGATTTGTGAACCAACTTGGCTTTGAAACATCAGTAATTCCATAAGCATCAAAAACGTTCTGCAGACCCGAACCTTCAACACATTCCCCATACCCGGCCACAAGCCTTCCCTGGTCGCAATCTGCAAAGCTGCCTGAAACGATAAGTGTACGCCGTAACTCCCCCTCACATTCCGTCAACGAAAACAAATCACGTGACACACACGGTCTCCACCATGCAGTTAAACTAAAGCACTTGTTGCATGCTTTTAGCATGTCCGTGCAGAAACAATCTCTGCACACGCGACAGGCGCGCAACAGGCCTGTTGCATGGGTACATGCGTGCACCGCCGTGCTTTCATCCTTTCCGTGCAGACACAATTTCCGCACAGCTTAATTTTTCAGGAGTCAGAGTGACTGCCCGTGCTTTTAGCCTGTCAATTCACTTTATTTTATACTTTTTAAGTATCTCCCCATAGAAACTAGGACATTTTTAGTAGGATTTATTTCTACTAAAATGACTTATTCTTGAAAAGACATAAGACAACATATTAGTCAATGTAAATTTGTTAAACATGTCCACTTTGCGTGATACTTTCTTCATGCTGAATGCCGTGCCAATACCCTGTCAGCCTATTTTATAAGTTTTATAGCCTCTTACCTAGTCACAAAATTTTTGGCAGGGTGTTTGCACGCAGTTTGTCGTGCAAATAGCCTTTATTTGGCCTTTAGGTAATAATTAGAATTTTTTAAGATATTAACTTTGTATGATGCTTTTTGCATGCTGAATGCCGTGCCAATACCCTGTCAGCCTATCTTATAAGTTTTATAGCTTCTTTCCTAGTCATAATTTTTTGTCAAGTTGTTTGATTGAAGTATGACATGAATGAGTTATTGAGTGAAGAATAACTTAATCTAGCATTGAAAGGGAAAAAAGTCGTGTTCTCACTGCCACCAGGGGATCCTCAGTACCGAACCAAATGCTTATTATCATTGTTATAAGTTTTTATTTTGACTAAAAATGACTTTATCTGATATTTAAAACGAAAACAAAAGGACACCTAATTTTTTGTCGAAAATATGGTTATTCTTACTGTTATTATTATTTGATTTTCACTAAAAATGGCTTAATTTAACATTGCACTGTAATTCCTGTTTTCGTATTTATAAATATATGTCTTCTACATTACACATTTTCAGTGCTTCTAATCAAATGTTGAAATCGTTGAGGCGGCGATTATTGTTTGAAGTGAATGATTAATCAATAGTAGAAATACTGTTGTTCCACTTTTTAATGGGAGAAGACACGTTATGGTATTGATTGGAAAATACAGAAACAACCTCGGCACGGAATAACAAAAGCACGGACAGGCTGTTGGCACGCAACTGAGGGTGTGCTTTTCTTGTTCCGTGCAACAGGCCCGTTTGCACGGAACAGCAAAAGCACGACACAACAATATGGCGGTATATTTGAACAAAAAATCAAAACGTACATGTTGTATATTCTATTTTTCTCGCGTTCATTTGAATGGCCTCGCGGCAATTTTCTTAGCTGCGCAACATTTACATTTCATATGTTATTTGAATATTTATTTCGCGCTCTTTAATTTCCCCATAATTTTATCCCGCACCATAAACGTCTTGTGTTTTAATGAACGTTTTTCTGACCATGCATTTTATCACGTAATTTAATTTTCTTAATTTTAGAACGCGAAAAATTCATTACAGGCCGCGATAAATTGAATTCATTCTATCATTTATTTTTTTTTAATAATAAAAACGTGCAGAAATTAGTAGTGACTTGAATAACACAAAAGTGGTTCGCGAAAGAATTAAATATTTTCCCATGTATTAATTGCACATAAGTATCATTGGGATCAAAAATAAATGCTAGAGCGCGAACGCCATGAAATATTTGTACAAATATACCGCCATACAACAAAAGCACGCAACAGCACTCAGGGATCAACCCAATGGTACGTACACAGTCATTTCGGACTTACGCAAGCCCTTTCGCGACTTCTCCCCCCACCCCCACCCCAAAGTAGGCTGTCATATTGGCATATGTACATGTCCAGATCTCTGAATCTGTTATTTTACGTAAGGTGCGGTGGAGACTTTTACCACCGTCCTTCCTGGCCAATCCTACTTGTGACAGTTTTGTTGTTGTTGTTGTTGTTGTTGTTGTTGTTGTTGTTGTTCAATGAGAACTGAACATCCATGAAATGATATAGATATAGATGTGGGAGAAGGGTCTGGGGCTTTTTGTAGTCTGCTGACATTGTGGACGGGTGGCGTCACGGATTTTGTATGAAAGAGGGGTTAAAAGGGCGCAAACTGTGTGTTTAGAGGGTGAGGGTTGTCACAATGAGGCCATTCTAAAACCTAAAATCATTTTGTAGAACACGCGTTTGCGCTAACGCAAGGCATGGCATGTGGGCATACTTATTAATGCCCGTGTTTGTTTACTAGTTGTTGTGTTCTGCACTACGTCACGGTGGGTGCACCCTCCCCCTCTCCCACATCTCGTGGTTCTGGTTAGAGGGCTTCCCACCTTCATTTATTGAAGTACAGTAAACACTGATCGAAAAAAGGAATCGCAAGTTAACAGATTGGAAATACCTAAAATATATTTACAAATAATATGAAATAACTGAATATTAAATTTAACAGAAAGCACCGAATTAACTAACTCTGAACTTTAATCTAAATGTATTTATAAATATTCTCTTCTCATAAACCAGATAAAATTAAATATTCCTAACCTGTAACAAGGCAGAAAATAAAAATAAGCCACGATCCACGCAATACCGCCATGTTTGAGCTTCACTGTCATAAAATACACACCTCATTATAGGTGACCTTCACAACAGACAGTTTTGTGCCTTAAAAAGACGTCGATATCTACATATTCTTTTTATTTCCTCGTTCAAGTGTTCAGCACATAAGCTATAAGCTTTACCTGAACAAATAAAACACGACGACTGATTGAAGAGTTAACACATACTACAAGCACAAAAGACACTACAAGCACAAAAGAGACTGAAAGCAAAAAAGACACTACAAGCACAAAAGACACTGAAAACACCAAAGACACTGCAAGCACCAAAAGACACTACAAGCACAAAAGACACTACAAGCACAAAAGACACTGCAAGCACAAAAGTCACTGCAAGCTCCAAAAGACACTACAAACACCAACAGACACTACAAGCACCAACAGACACTACAAGCACCAACAGACACTACAAGCATCAACAGACACTACAAGCACCAAAAGACACTACAAGCACCGAAAGACACTACAGGCATCCATAAACACTACAAGCACCAACAGACACTACAAGCATCAACAGACACTACAAGCACCAACAGACACTACAAGCACCAAAAGACACTACAAGCACCAAAAGACACTACAAGCACCAAAAGACACTACAGGCATCCACAAACACTACAAGCACCAACAGACACTACAAGCACCAAAAGACACTACAAGCACCAAAAGACACTACAAGCACCAAAAGACACTACAAGCACAAAAGACACTACAAGCACCAACAGACACTACAGGCACCAACAGACGCTACAAACACAAAAGACACTGCAAGCACCAACAGACACTACAAGCACCGACAGACACTACAAGCACCAACAGACACTACAGGCACTACAAGACAGCCAAGTACTTAAAAGATATTTACTTATTTTGTCGGAGTTATTAACACTTGACAAGTCTTTGACTTGGTCAAGACTTATATGAATTTTTAGGGGGCAGCCGTTGGGCTATTTTTTTCTTGACAGTAAAAATTCATTTTTTTGTCTAAGCTTCTTATCTGGCACTACAGGTCCTAGGACCAGAAAACTTTGTACTTATGTAGAGCTTGATCTGAGGGTGTGCATCCCGCCTTTTTTTTTTTTTTTTTGTATACGATTTCGTTTTTATGCTTAAAACGCCATGCGAACACAGCTGATTTTAGAATAAACGAGAATCGATTTCGCAAACTATTAGCGAAATGAACACTTGGCAATTGAACAGTTTATTTTCATTACCAATATTTGGACTCTTCTTCAAAAGCTTTACAAAATAGTGTCAGCTAATGTAAATCCACGACGTATTTTGTTATGACTACAGGGGTCTAGGACAATTCCCCCCCTAGGCAATTTCCCCCCAGACAACTCCGCCCGACAATCCCCCCGGAACAATCCCCCCCCCCCAGGACTATCCCCCCTCCCATTTAAATTTTTAATTTTATTTTACTTTGAATACCAAAACAAGCGAAATACCAAACCAAGCGAAATGAACACTTGGCAATTGAACAGTTTATTTTCATTACCAATATTTAGACTCTTCTTCAAAAGCTTTACAAAATAGTGTCAGCTAATATAAATCCACGACGTATTTTGTTATGACTACAGGGGTCTAGGACAATTCCCCCCTAGGCAACTTCCCCCCAGACAACTCCGCCCGACAATCCCCCCGGAACAACCCCCCCCCCCCGAGGACTATCCCCCCTCCCACTTAATTTTTCATTTTTATTTTACTTTGAATACCAAAACAAGAATAAAACAACCAGGTATCTCTCATTTCTTTATTGGCAGAACATCTTATAATCAAATGGATTGCTGAGGATTGGTGGAACCACGTAAAAACCATTGACTGTGGAATTTCCAGCTTTGATTGGTTTTTGCTGGATCGGAGGTGGCCATTGGTTTGGATAAATACGCCCAAATACCAGGAACTCTGGACCTCAACTCCCGCTGGTCTTAGTATTATCAGCTCCGGAATTACAGTGTACTCCGGATGAATACTGCTCTAGGATTGCAATTATAAGGATCAAACACTCCAGTTACTGATTGCGTACTTGCAATTGAGTACATGAACGGCAAAGCAACATATTTGAAAAATGCAATTACAAGATGAAAGGACAATTTAAAGGGCGATAATTTGTGAAAAAAGACAGAAAATAGAAAGAAAAGAAAAAAATAAGAAAAAGAAAAATTGATTGAAGGAGGGAATAGTCCTCGGGGGGAATTGTCCTACGGGGGGAATTGTTCAGGGAGAATTGTCGGGGGGGGGGGGGAATTGACTGTCGGGAATTGTTTGGGGGGGGGGGGAATTGTTTGACTGCAGGATTTAGCAATGTCCCAAAGCCACCACAGTGCTTACGGCAAGAGGCCTTTAGTGTTATGTAACTGCAACAGCTCTCAGTAAGCTTTTGCTTTGTGCTGAGCGTTCACTATGCAGGAAGTAAAGGCAGCGAAAATACTTTGCTATTAATTTGACCTTGACAACAAACATAATAATAAAAAAATATTGATAGAACTCGTTTAGATTAAGTTCTACATAATTCCAAAGTTTGGTGTCAATCAGATCAGTATCTTTGACGAGTTGTGTTGACAAAATGACGAGCGACTGTAAAGAAAAAACCTCTCTTTGCGTATTAATTTGACCTTGAAAACGAGTTTAATAATGAAAAACAGTATTGATAGGACTCGCTTAGATGAAATTCTGTATTATTCCAAAGTTTGGTGCCAATCGGACCAGTAGTTTCCGATGAGTTGTGATGACAAAATGACGGGCAAAATCACGGGCGACTGTACAGCGAAAAAAAAAAAAACGATGAAAATCTCACGGGTGCCTTAATACCAAAGGATATAACTCTTCGCAAGACTTCGTCTTGCCAAGTGTTAATAGCAAAGTAACGGTTGAGCAAAACAGCACAGCTTATGGGCGTTGCCTGCATAGAGGAAAGGGGCTAATGGACATTCAAACCAAATAAACAAACCAACAAAAGGGCAAAAGAGCCAAAATGTTTGTGGACGATAGAGCCAATTGATAATGACTGATATTACGCCACCTGATTAATGAGATAAAGTACAGTCAAACGTTGCATCCTGGCCAAGCTTCGTAGAAGGCATTCTTCCCGCTATGCCAGACACCCCAGAATGTGGGCGCTTCGCGGATTATTTGACTGGCAATCATATTGACAGTATTGCAAAGCTTCCACCTCAGTTATGGGCCGAAATACCCTCCGGTAAGAGAAGGACGAACAACACACCCGCAGCATTTCACAGACACTACAATGCGCTATTCAATAGCCCAAGGCCGAATATTTTCATTTAGTTGGACGTAATTCGAAAAATTCAAATAACAACCTACATTAAAATGAGGAGTATTTACCAAGAACAACCCAAACTTGTGAAAACAAAATAGAGAGCGCCATGACCTTATTCGCCAAGTTTGTCGGAGGTGACATATCACGCATGGGGTACATTACTGCAATGGGACACGAATTTCAACAATAAACTGACTTATTAAGTGCCGGCTAATAATTTCTAGAATTTTCGGTGTCATATTTTTAGGACACTTTGACTTATTTTGCAAAGAAGCGTCTTGATGCAGTTTGGTATTGAGAAGATATCTACAAAAATGTGTGATGATTTAGACTTTCAAAGCTGTACCACAACATCGTTAAAACATTAGTACAAATTTTCAAGCAAAAATCGACTTGTAAAATAGCGGCCGTTTAGTACAAGTTACTGTAATTTGTGAATTCTAAATATCTATTTTATTACCCCTGTGACATAACGCCATTGTTAAGATTTTGGCTCGAATGTCCTAAAAAATTGGCTCATCTGCTTTTTTTCTTTTTGGCTTTTTTTTCCTGCCGATTTTCTCGAATTTCCATTACCGGAGAAAAGGTGCTTGTCCGTTCAATCAATAAAGCCGTTGAGCCAACATAACCAAGTAGATGAACCTTATAAGCCGCATACGTGCTGCGCCATAAGCTCTCTACTTAGTTGTATTACACACTATGCGGCTTGTGAAAAACTCCATGTTGTTCAGAAATAAAAAGCTGTTCAAAGAAATATTTTTAACTTTTAATGTCTGTCAAGTGTTGAAGATTTCGCTGGCGAAATGCGTTTCTAGTTTTTTTTTTTTGGTGTTTGTATATAATTTGTGCACAACAACAACAACAACAACAATAATAATAATAATAATAATAATAATAATAATAATAATAATAATAATAATAATAATAATAATAATAATAATAATAATAATAATAATAATAATAATAATAATAATAATAATAATAATAATAATAATAATAATAATAATAATAATAATAATAATAATAATAATAATAAAGGTTTCAAGAAAATTTATTGAATTAAAAAATAATAATTGATTTCACTGAAGCTTAATTTGAACAAATATTCGTGTCCATTTTGGCTTCTTTTGTTAAACCAAGAAACATAACCAAACGATATTCGCTTTTTTATTTTTTTAGCGTCAGTAGTCATTGTATGGTCCTTTTTCTGGATCCAGATAACTGGATTTCGGGTACTCATTCTTTTTCACCTTTGCCACGTATTCATAAAAATGCTTGCCAAGGACAAGCTTAGACAGCTTAATAATTGCTACCGCTGCGTTTGGCCATGAATGCAGGCCCTGTAAGCGATAGTGCATCGGATATATAGGTCCGTAAGCTAGAGCCACGCCCAGTTCAATTTTCTCTTCGTCTCCTGTTGCAATGAGAGTTTTATAGAGCGGAGGAAGAACGCCGATATCAGAGGCCATGTGGTCATTCAGAAAATGGACGTGATCAATGTAATTGAACGGAAAATTTGGCGGCAGCCTGGATTTCTTTTCTGCGATGCATTCCCTCATGTGAAGCCGCTCCTCGGGATCGTATATCAATCCTTCTTCGTCATAGCAACGCGGGATGATCTTGTGAGTAAACCATCGGCATTGCAATTCTGCATGCGCAAAAACGGGGGCGGGGGCATGCGAGATCAAAATAAAAGCCAGCCCATCGAGGCATGGATCCGGTGATATCATGTGGTTATACAACTCGAATTTAATTTGCTCCGATTTCGGCCAAATGTGATCAAGAAAAGGAAAGCGGCGATTATAACCTACAGCAGTGATGATGATATCCACATCCTGCAGCACTTCTCCACCGCAAAGAATAACGTTATTTTTCTCGATTTTCGCTGGGGGTTCGACAAGTTTTAAGACACCTCTTTCCTTCGCTGCTTTAAATGCTCTGACGTCAGCATAAGCAAAGAGATCGTTCCCCATTTTCACTTGTGCGTCTGGGGAGCATTTCTGAGCGGCGTAGACCAGTTGGTGGAACATGCCTGCAGCATCAGGGAAGTTGACCACAGCGTTTTCACGATTGAAGCATAGATCGAGGGGTCGCTTATCGCCATACACTGACCTGACATATCGCTAAAAAAACCACACGCTCGCTGTTTGTTTCCGGTCCGTCAGGCTAATATATAACTTCTTCACGTTATTCTGCAGAGCCATGGTTAGGATCTCGCCTGCACTTACCGAACCTCCGACCAGAAAGACGGACTTGTCTTTCAGTAGTTTACTACCATCGCGCACTTGAGCACAGCTGATAATGGGTCCTTTGAATGTTTCTCTTCCTTGGAGTTCGTATCGACGGGGATATCCGCACGCACCCGTGCACACCAAAGCGAAGTCGAATTCTTCAACTTCTTCCTTTTCCTTATGGGTAGAATACACGAACCACTTGTCCCCTTTCTTGTCTAGCTTAGTGACATGATGTTCAAGTTTGATCTTAGGTAATACATTGAAGTTTTCAGCATATGCGTGGAAATAGTTGAAGACTTCGGCTCGTGTTAAGAAATCGTGTTGACTTTTTTCCGGCGGTAGGAAGTCAGAGAAGGTCGTCACATACTGAGACGAATTTGTGACTAATGTAGAGTACATTGGGTAGCAATGGATTTCCTCTTCCGGCATTTTGGAAAATCCATCTTCTGAATTAAAGTCCTAGAATAAACAAAAGGCGCTTTATTTTAGTTTCAACTCGTAACTGGCCAAGGTGTTTATTGCTTCCACACCAAAAATGCTATCGCATTGTTTTTATGAGCGTTTTTACACCCACCCTCGCTGTTCTGGTGGCAAACATTGTGACGTTACTAACTGGCACATTAAAATTAGCACATTTAAATTTCCGCAGCCTCACCCTCATACGTCGCCCCTCCCCTCTTCTTTTGGAAATCTAACCAATTCAAAGTCACACACACACACACCCATCCCCCCCCCCCACACACACACAGGTACAGCATATGCGTGGAAATAATTGAAGACTTCGGCTCGTGTTAAGAAATTGTAAATCTCACAAATTCAAAGTCACACACAGACACACACACACATACAGTGATACGCACGGGATAATCTGACCTTGACATTCCAGATGCCACCAAAGTCCGACAAGCGCTCATATCCAACCACATGGTGGCCATACTGAAGTGCTGTCTTGATACCGACCAGCCCAGCAATACCGCACCCTATAACCGCCACCTTCTTCTTCGGTCCGTCTAAATCTCCTCCTTTTATTCCAGACTTTTGGCCCGCATACATCCTAACTTTTTATTTTTTGCGACTGCACGTTCTGCATCGATTTAACTTGTGTTACAATGTTTGTGTGTACAGCGAGGTTCAGAAAGCGACACGTGTGCAAAGTAATTACGTACTTTTGCATACTACAGTACGGCACGCATTAACTGACTTCCAATATCCGATTTTATTTCAAGATAAGCGATAAAAACACAGCTATAAAAAAGTAATTTATTTCGCATACAATCCAAACCTCCATTCATTATAATGGTTTTACTGAACGAACAAAAAAAAAAAAAAAAAAAAAAACAAGTGAGAAATTACATCGTTTTGCACAGAATATAATCAGCGCAGCAAATACATTGTACTCTCAAAAAGAAAAAGCTACTGTCACACAGATTCACATGTAGACAATGCGAATCAAATGCACAGTAAAACGCATCGATCACTATCATGTCATCAGGCAGCAACGTATCTTTTATTTATTTATACATTTATTTATTGAAGGGTTATCTACCATGCCTCCCCCTCATCCAAGTTCATTGTTCAAGATTCACTCTATCACTTGTAGCACAGGCAGTAAGGGCATTAAAAAAGGTACCAGACATAACGCTTACGGACAGAGAGTTCACGTGTAATTAAAGGATCCACTGACTAAAGTTCGCGGCAAAACGTTTACGGACAGAGACATAAAAACAGTCCATGGACCGTAGTTTATGGACAAAACGTCTACGGACAGACATCTACAGACAGAACGCCTATACGTACCAAACGTCTGCGGACCACGGACAGAACTACGGACAGAACATCTACAGACACACTGTCCACTGACTGAGCGTCTATGAACAGAATGTTTACGGGCAAAACAATCACAGATAGAACGCCTACCCACAGAACGCCTACCCACAGAACGTCTATGGGATCAACGTCTATGGACAGAACGTGTGCTGAAGGAACGTTTACAATGACGTCACCCTTCCAAATCAGTAGTTATATTTTATATTATATTAAGGCGATTATATCGCCTACTTCGGTCTGACACCTTTAACAATTTATGCGTATTTTAGGTGTATTTTATTGGGTATCTTATTGTTAAAACCCGAGGTGTCTTTATAGTGTAATGAATCCGTCGGAATATCCAAGTATATTCCGACAAAAAGCAGCTTATAAATCTATTTTGTCCTTCGGCGACTGAAAGCAAAAATGAATATTTAGAAATCTTCTGAGCCGCTTTCATAAATTTCCTCCCTCAACAACTTCAGATATATATGTCTCATTAAACCTATAATTATGCCAAGTATTGTGATCACAACTGTGGAAGACAAAAACAATAAACAGAAATGTAGGAATAAAAGTAGTTGCAGCTTTCAGATGATGACAGATAAAGATAAAAAAAAATTAAGATTATTCAATTATTTAAATTAGCTTTTGGTCTCCGCAGAGCAGCAGCGCAAGTTTAAATCCTACTTAGATTATTAAGGATTATCATCTAAATTCTTCTTGTCCACTTAATTAGGAACGATATGTGTGAAGAAAACATAACCCATATCAAGAACCCATTCTTGTTATCTGGATTGTGAAATAAACACTTAAGGAGATAAAGCGATAAAGTTTTTTTCCTCAGATAACGCGAATGATTATTCTACGGATTATTTTCACCTCCGTTTGATATTAACTGTATCTACTCTGACGCCATAATGTGCCATTAATAAAACAATTTATTTACAGGTAATACTAGTCCAGCTCGCGTTGAATTTCTGAACACCAAATGTTCACTTATTTATTTTTTAACATGTCAACTAAATACAAAATTATATCCCAAATTTAATATATTATTAATATAAATGACGCTTCACACTATATATTTTTTTTTGCCTTTTTATGTGTGGTTTAAGTGACTACAACTGGTAACAGAATTCAACAGCGCATCATAAATAACTAAATATTATGTACTAAAATAACGACGTAGATACAAACAACAACATGATGAAAGTAAAATTAACATATGATATTTTCTTAAATTCTACACTGAAGTAATTAATAACAGGGGTTTATTTCCTATTTCTGGTGAATCTATTACAACATATTAAAACATATTACAACATATTACAACAAAACTTAGCCGTGGTTCAGATACATAACATATACCGGTATATTATTCTTTTAAAAAAGAAAGAAAGAAAACAGATTAAAAAACAAGGTAAACTGTTAACAAACAGGAATGTAAGTAATAAAAGCCATCCGCATGAATTATAAATGTCTATATACAGGTGCCTTATGGCAAAAAGTCTCGCCGATAATTTAGTCGAGCATCTCTGTGACGTCACCGGGCGCAGAGTTTGATTTGCGCACAAAGTCATACACTCGCATTTTGATTTGCGCGGCCTCCTTGTGCGAATCGCGAGGCCCGTCTGCTAACACCCACACCGGAACTTTCTCAAAGACGGGTCTGCGAGAACACGAATGCGCCGAATCTCTTGGCTCGGGTATGTCTATGTCTACCAGAGGAATTGTACGCTGAATAATATCGTAATGAAGTTCGTTCCGGAGCTTACTTTTCTTGTTGTCATACCTTAGCTCAAGCTTCGCTTTCTCGCGATCCAGCTTCTGCAGTCGACCTTCCAGCGCTTTGTTTTGCACATTAAATCTTGATGTCCAAACTGGCCTATGTTCCGCATACTGGTAGACTTTCGTGCCATTTTTCTTTTTAGATGCAATTAATTTCAGTTTTTTATCCAATAATGCCGTATTCATGACGTATTATATTTTAAAATTTAATAACTAGATTTTTAAAATTAATTTAAAGTTATTTTCAATTTTTATATTTAGAAAAGAGCAGGCCACTGTTTCTGGCAGTTCATTGTGTTCATCGGGATTCAGAAGCATCCAACATTTACTGGATCAAAACAAGGATTCCACGGCGTATACAAATTCAGTATTGAAGTTAATATATTTCTCTTAATCCTTTTACCCTAAAAATATTCACTAAAAGTTTTAAAAAAAAGTCTTATAAAGTGCTTTTCTTTAAGTACAGCATTTGGTTTTATATTCTGTTCCCTCAGATACTCGTCTCACGCGCCGGCATCGAAAAAAAATAGAGGGACTCACTCAATCGCATGCCGGTTAAACACAGAAATCGGTTAATTGTATAAAAAATCTCAAATCCCAAACCATTCTCTACGCATATGCGTAATTTCGTAGTATAATTTCAACCGGAATAATTGCTTGATTGCACAAACCCATGACCTTTAACAGAGCTAAATGGTTAATATGCCTCGCATAATAACAGTTTTACTGCAGTCGTCATGTCAAGCCATGGTCTGATTTTTTAAATATAAGTAAATGACGCTCAAAAGAAGGGAGAAGGCAGACTGACGAAATTTCAAATTTGCAGAAAACGACAAACTCCTTAAAACCCCAAATCAGTCTTTATCTTCAGTAATCTGTAATTAATCCAAAACAGTTTTTCTTCTTTTTTTTCTTTTGCTGGGGAAGAACATACAAACATAACATTTTCATTCGCTGAATATGTTTTATAATACCGAAAGTCTGGATAAAATATTTTCAGTCACTTAGCAAAAGCTAAAACAGTGTATTCATTTTTAGGTTGTATAAAACTGGGTGCTTGTGACAGATATTTTTTGGTAAATCCCAATGTGACAAATGGTGAGATAAATGACAAATGGTGAGATATATGGTGACAAATGGTGAGATAAATGGCCCCTCTTTTATGGGTATTGCAGCAATAAGCGTGGTCGTCAACGCATTTCAAGCACCTCACCTGTGACTGAAGCTTCACACGGCTCTTCACTCCGTCGCTTTAACAAAGAATAATTGAATCTTAATTCAATAGCGCTGCTGGAAATTGTACCAAATCTAACATTAATTTTTTGTCGACAGTTTGTACTGATAATGATAGGGACTATTTAAGGCTTAAGTCTAAATACATAATTACTGACGTTTCTATGTTTTATCTTCAAGTATAATTGCGTAACTGATATGAGAAACACTTTCATAGAATAATGATGATTCGATTTTTAACCCCGAATAATGAAAGCATACTGTTTAGTGACAATTTTAGTGGGCAATTTTCCTGAAATTACGTAATTTCTTTTTTCACCACCAGTTCTAACATAATGTGTTTTCACAGAGTGATAAAAAAATCAAAAAATATTTTAAACTTAATATTGAGTAAGAAAACCTGTCCCCCACCCCCAATCGCTAAAAAAATCAGCTGTTTTTATGCATTTATGTCCGTTACTAATTTCTTGGTAAATCGAAATTTACCGCAGCATCAGCAGCAGCGCAAGTCCTCCCTCCGTGACCGCAGAGAACAATGCTGGGATTGGAAAAAAGCTTTGATTAATTTAAATATTTATCAACTACACTCGAATGTCAGCACAGTTGAAGGGGTGCATTTGGAGTATGATAAGTATATCCTTTCTATCTCAAGTAAGTCAAGTCACACACAGAATCCCCTGATTTTATTGGGCATTGCGTCACCAGGCATAATGAAATATATCTTTGCCAAATGCACGATTAAGTTCTTATGTTTTTCCCCCGGTGGAGGAGATTTTTTTTGTTTTTGATTTTGTTTTGATGTTTGATGTGTGGCGGGATATTTAAAGGGTGGAAATTGCTTTTAATGCTCCAGGGAGCGGCACGATAACATTAATCTACGGCCACAACAAGCTTATCGTTCTTTCTACCCAATCCTCAAACCAGTTCTTATCAAACATCCGTTGGTTATTTTGCCCTACGAGGCATTTAAGAAAAATGCACGTTGACAATAATGTGTAGATTTTCTTTATAACTTATGCATTAACTTAAAAGGACAAATCTAAAATTAAAAGGCGAAAAACTGCCTGACGAAATAAATAAACCCGCTTGCCTGGCCCTTAAATTTCTGTAGTAAGGCTGGGTCACGGTGTGCCTTGCAACCAGACACATCCTGATGGATGCCTGTTTACACATAGGCCAGTTGTCTCAGCCAATCCATCACGTGACCGCCATGCAATCAGTCACGTGACTGATAGGCTGTAAAATTTAATCAAAGGCGGATATGGACCCCTAATGCCAGCTGTCGCACAGCAGACAGGGGACAAATGGGTGCTCCGGCAAGTCATCACTTTTCCCCTGTCCCTGCGGTTATTATGTAACGAAAACAGGTCTACTTTTCCACGTCAAATTTAGAACACTCCGTTGCATTTGTTATTGTGCAGTTATGGTTACGATTGTGCAGTTTTACGTTATGGATGGGAAACTATAGGTGGCATGGATTGAATAGCGAAAAACTGACCAAGCCGATTCTATATAAATACGTTCCCGGGCTAGGCCAAGTTAAAGCAAATATTGTACAGGCACATGGGTGAAAACAGACCTAACTAATCCAACGTATGAACGTTCACGCAGCAGTTTGATATTGTGCATGTGCAGATTATGATACAGTGACCTTGAAATTAGGCCAAGGTTACAATAACAGACCATCTATCAAATGTCACAGGAAACGGATTAACGGATTATCAGGGTTGGAGTGACCCCTGGCGACGGATGGACGGACAATACCCAAACCTATAGCTCTCCCCGGGTCTAAAGCCGCGGTTGGGGGCTTACAAAAATAAAAGCTTCTCTGGGAAAAGTTCTGATTTGTGGCGTTAGAGGGCGCATTGCTGGTAACTAAATACAATCAATGACAAGTGACAATGTAACTAAATTGGATTGACTTGAGTTCATCCCCTTCATATTTCTTGATGAACTCGTAAGTGAGTTTGAGCATGACTGATGCTCCCCACAAGATATGAGCTATCAATTCCCAGGGGACACATAATAATGGCGCCCAATGACCAAAATATCCCAATGTTGGGGCGACTTTTAGTGCACATAGGGGAGACAGCCATCGCTCTTTCGTTTGGCAGCATTGCCAAAAAACAAAAAAAAAAAACAAAAACAAAAAAAAAACAAAAACAAAAACAAACAAACAAACAAACAAACAGACGGAGGCCTTCTATTCTCAATGGTTGTAAAACAAGATGTTACTTATAGACAACAATGTTTGGCCTTGTTTGCTCTGGTGTGAATTGTGCTAATAAAGTCGTATAAGCAGTGTTATAATCTTTGACTTTAGGACGACTAATATCACATATATTGGCCAAAAAAAGATCTGATGGGCGGGAGGGGGGAGATATACCAGAGGGGGAGAAGATAGCCTAGTATAGCTTATCCCCCCCAAGGGGGAACTGCAGGGCAGCATCCTCCAAACACTTTATTATAGAAGGATGGAATCATTTGATGGTATGGTTCTGTATCGCACGATCTGGTAATGCAATTTTGTACTCCCTTATTTTCATACAGCATAAACGCGCATCGTTCTTTCAAATTTAATATTCGACCAGCCTTTTTTCAACTGTGTATATTTTAACAGCGTCCGGGACAGAAGGGCCCTGGACAAAAGGGCCTTGGACATAAGGGCCTTTCCCAAAACGGCCTTTTCCAAAAGGGCCTTTCCCAAAACGGCTTTTTCCAAAAGAGCCTTTCCCAAAACGGCCCTAAATGAAAAGTTGGACAAAAGGGCCTTGAGAAAAAATTTTTTGATATGGTTCTCAAAATTATTTCAGCACGTTTTTCTTAACGTACATGAAGCCATCGAGACAAATTTTTGGCTCTCCTTTATTACTTTGCATTTTATCCATTGCTGTTGGTCACAGTTCAGGTAAAGACCTCAAATTCAGAACTCCTTATACATTGGCAAAAACACTGACAAGCGAACATCATCCGGATAAGCGCGTGTGTTTAAACAGTGCTGAGGAACGAACCAAAGGGCAGAGTTTATCTCTTGTGGCGGGTGTAGGATATTTGGCCAACCGAAATTTGACCAACTGAAATTTGACCAACCGTAAAAACTGAACTCGTTTGCTAAATCTGGTTGCAAAAGTATGCAAAATAGAATGCTTGTATGTGTCTATAACATGCAGAATGTTATACCGTTGAGACATAACAAATGTTATTATAAATTAATAAATGACATCAAACTTGAATCTGTGGTCAACCCGCAAAATTTTACCCAAGTAGGACCAAGTCTCCCAAATGGGACCGACTCTGAAATAGGGCATATTTTATCCGGTCCCAAGGGTGGTCCGATTTCAGAGGTTCCACTGTAACATAAATTAAAGACAGAGCCTCACGATACTATACATATCCCCACGATATCTACACTTTTTATTTGCTTTTATTTTCCGCATGAAATTCATCAGGCTAAGCACAGGCGTAGCTTTATTTATTGTGTTTCTTTAGTTCATTTAATTGCCATGGAAAAGGTTAAATTTATACCGAGGGTAACCAGATGATATTTTTTCTGTGCATCTAATAACTATTCTTCATTCCAAAGTTAAAGGGCGTATCGTACAATATTCACTTACTTATAAAATGAGCTTCGAGTCGATGTGATATCTGTTATATCTCTTTTCGAGATTTTTACCACAGTTTATGCGATCAATTTGTCTGGTTATTATTTCACCTAACAACTCTGTGATCCGTTGCTGATAAAATAACAATATTTCTTTAATATTAATATTAATATCTATAAAACTATTTGGAATTTTGGTACTACATATAATACTGATGAAGTTACAGTACTGCAAATGGTCGTCATGACAACATGAATAATCCTCATGGCAGCATGCTGATCATACTTCTTGGTGATATCACAGCAGCCATTATTGTCGCCATGGAAATATCAATGGCTGCAAAGATAATACTTCTGTTTTTCAGGTTGTGGGCTTTAGATGCCAAAGCAATGTTTATAAGACGAAATGTACTATCACAACCATGCTTTATACTGTTCTAATACTAACGGTCATCAGGGCAATAAACTTTCTTCTTTTTCTTTGGGGGAGGTTTCTGCACTGCAGTCTTGTTCGCATTCGGTTTACTTCTGAAATGCAGGCGATGGAAGTCTGTGTATTGTTGACTTTGAGCATTCGTGGGTCTGCCCTGGATAACCCCCAAGCATGGCCTGTGATAGTAGGCACGAAGTTGTGGCTCCTGATTGGTTCTCAAATTTTGGCGGACGCGCTGATTGGTTGTAGCACTTTGCTCGGATGTCATTGGCGAATCTGTATGCGTTGTGTGGAGTGGACTGCTCTCACTAAGATTTAGATTATACGCCAACAAGGCAAGGTCTCTTGAGATCGTCGCTAAATCCATGACTAACAGGGAACCGATCGCTAATCCAAGGAGAATCATCATCGCCGTGGCATAGATAGCCCCATCCTCCACCTCTACCGGTTGGTACAACTCACTAAAGCTTACTTGTGCCCTTTCTATAATAACAAATTTGCAAGAAATATAGTTTAGGAAAACATTTGTGGCGCATGTGAACTTGTAACGTCATTCAATTTAAGCCAATCAAAAATGTTTCCATAGGCACCAGAAGACATTGTTGAATGCGCAAAGTTTCTCCTACGGGTAAAAGTGTCAGGAGATATCGATGCTTTATCGATGTTTCACTGAATAAATACCAAAAATATCACAAACAAATTTCCCAAATTCCCAGACTTGAATTTAGAAAGTGTTTAAATAGACACTAAAACACATGAGAAAAAAGATCGTTTTTACACCTGTGCATTCCACGATGCTTGGAACCCAGACACCGCGATCGTTGCACACTGATTCCTTTCTATTGGTCTGGTCTGTGAAGCCATAGCCCTCTCCACACCTGTATTCTACGGCCGTGTCGTACAGTATCTCCGTTGTGTTGGCAACCATGCCCAACCACACAGGTAACGGTGGACAGGCAACCACTGAAAAGCAAAATAATATACCCGATATGTTGTTTACGGTTAGGACGTAAAAGCGCTAAATAAACATTAAGAAAAAGACATTGAAAGCACAAAAAGAAAGTAGTCAAAACCGCAAATTCTTTCACCTGGTAAAATGGGTGATTTTTTCAATACATAAGGAAACTGGGTCAACACAGTTGTTTTCCTGAAATAATTTCTGAGAATTAACTATAGATTTTTTACATTTCTGCAAGTCGCTTGTGGTATTCAAACCATGAATTATCTCACCATTAGGAGCCTGGATACGCCAAAAACCAGTCACAAAGCAAGAACAAGAAAAACTCCAGTTTCTCAAGAAACAACATACAAAAATGAGAAATCAGGAAATAACCTGCAAAGACTTTGTTAGAAGTATCGGACATAAATTTCGAGCAGTCAGTTTGTAACGATGAAAGTAGTATTTAAAGTCACTTTGTAAAGATGAAAGCAGTATTTCAAGTCATTTTGTAAAGTTGGAAGGAGTATGTTAAGTCACTTAAGACAATTGCTTGTGATTTAACCTGTAGATGGACTCTCAGAGTTGGTTTAAATGACTGTGCCAACTGTGTTAACCACCGTTGTCGTTTTAGCAGTTGTATTCCAACCTGTGTGTGTGTGTGTTTTTTTTTTGCGCGTTTGCTACATAAAAAGATTTGCGCTTTTACGTCTTTTTTATTTGCGCTTTTGAGTCCTTTACTTTTTCCCCTTTTAAGTCCCAAATTTGCGCTTGTTAGTTTTTACCTTGTTTACAACCATGCCTAACCTGCCCCGAATCCTCCCCCCATACCCCCTCCCCCCCCCCCCCCCACACACACAATCTAGGACCGTCATGTATTACACAAGACTCCCTTACTTAAGCAAGGGTCAGGCTCGTGGCTCCACGTTTTATCCGCTTGACACTGTATTGTGGCTGACGGCTCAGTACCAGTATAGTAGGCATGCGGGCACGTGTACACAATCACAGTACCGTAAGTATTGCCAGTACCCAGCCGTGTGGCGTTCCCCACAATGGGCGGATGCGGGCAGTGAATAACTAAAACATGAGACATCACTGACATCAGACACATTAACCAAATAGGTGAGCTTTAAAAGTTAACAAGTTAACTATATACATATATATATATATATATATATATATATATATATATATATATATATATATATATATATATATATATATGTATATATATATATATGTATGTATATATATATATATATATATATATATATATATATATATATATATATATATATATATATATATATATATATATATATATGTGTGTGTGTGTGTGTGTATGCTATTTCCTCTTACTGTATTTAGGAAATTCTTACTTTCACATGAGTGGTTACTGGTATCACGTGACCAGTTACCAGTGCCCTCGCACCTCAGTGTCACGTGGCTCGATCCATCGGGCAGCTCATATCCGGTGTCACATGACAGCCCTACCACCGACGAGTACTCGGTATCTGTGCTGTTCACGGATCCGTGAACCAGATCGAGTAATGTCGGGCAAGTAACAACTGTGAGAACAGATGAAGGTAATAAGGGGAAGGTCATAAGGTGAAGGTCGCGAGGTGAAGGCTACAGTTAGGCAGTATAGTGTCGGACAACAGCTCTGGTTACCTTGTTGTACAAACAACAGTAAACAATTTTCAAAAATAAATTGTAATTTTAGTCTTGTCCTTATAAAAATTGCTTAAGAATCAATGAGTGTCGATGGTTTTGTTCAAATAAAAAACATGCAAATAAACTGATATACTTTCGCATTCTGGAATATTCTCCTCCCAGACAAGTCCGTCACTGCACGTGATATCTGAGAAGGGACTTCCGTCAGTGAAGCGGTAGCCCCACTCACACACCATGCGCTCTGTATTAGTCCGCGTGGCGTTCATGTGACCGTCCTCGGGCATCACGTGCTCAACGTAGCGAATGGTAGCGCAGCGATTGTCTGCAAATTGTTCACATCCTGCTCACTGATTGGATGAGAGTCGTAGGAACCGCACAAAGCACCAAGAACATTTTCCAACCTTTACTGTTGTTACATGGTCATTTATAACTATTACTGCTACTGCTACTACTGGTGCTACTGCTATTGCTACCACTAATACCACTACTATTATTATAACTACCACTGCTACTACTAAAGCTCCAACTACCATTACTACTACTACAGTTACAAATACCACTACTACAACAACCAGTACTACTACTACTTTTAGTTCAGCTACAACTACCACTACTACTGCTACAGCTACTAGTGCTACAACTAACACTGCTACAACACTGCTACTAATGCTATAACTATTACTATATTATTATTATTATTATTATTATTATTATTATTATTATTATTATTATCATCGAAAATGGTGCAGAGATTTGTTCCGATACCGTCTCCATAAGAATCGATGCCAGTCCATTGTCCAGTGACGTCACACCACAGTTCCTGGACCGTGCTGCCATCTATAAACCTATAGCCTTCCAAGCAGTTGTACGTAAATCGTGAGCCAATGCTGAACTCCTCAATCCCCAGCACCGAGCTGTCATTGATCCGCGTGTATGAAATGTTAGGCACTTGCGAGCACATTATTTCTGAAGAAGGATTTAAGTAATTTAAAATTTAACTAAATTAAATATTCTAGATTTTTTTCTCATTTTGAGTAAAAAAAACAGTTTTTTGACTGATGCAGCAAGATAGATATATAGTATTTACCAGAAAATTGTCTAGAATATTGAAATAAATTATATAGAATCAAGAGGCCATAAATCTGTACCTATGCAAATATATCAGGACGAGAAGGGGGAGGGGGGCGGATGAGCGAGCATTGTTTTCAGTGAGCTTGCAGAGAGCTTTTTTATACCCTGTTCCTAAGTTATCTCACCTATGCAATCAGAGGGGAGAAAATTCCACTGGCCAGTGTCTAAACATTGTATAGTCAACTCGAGACTTCCGTTGTGAAACTGGTAACCATGGTTGCAGTGGTAGCGTGCTTGACTTCCCCACAGAGCCAGATCTCCCTCGCGATAGCCGTTCTGTATGTCCGGAGCCGACGGGCACGTTATGACTGAAAAGACATGGATACAAGAATATTGTTGTGGCTTTCTGGTGTCGTTAACGGAAGAGCCGGTAATGGAAGCATGTATCACTCAGCAGAATAACTTACACACTATTCCACACTCCTACCCCCCCCCCCCCAACCCTCCCGATGTGTCATACTGACCTACACACTGGTCCACATCCCCCTACCTCTCCTCCCACAATCCCGATGTGTCATACTGACCTACACACTGGTCCACATCCCAATACCCCCTCCCACTATCCCGATTTGTCATACTGATCTAGACCCTGGTCCATATCCCCCTACCCCCTCCCACCCTCCCGATGTGTCATACTGACCTACGCACTGGTCCACATCCCCCCACCACTCCTAACACCCTCACAACCGATGTGTCATACTCACCTTTAACTGGTTCACATCCCCGTATCATTCCCCCCTCACCCCCTCCCCCCCCCCCCTCGATGAGTCACACTGACCTAGACACTGGTCCAGATCACCGTCCCACTCCTCTCCCATACATGTCAGCTGTTTCCACTGTGAGCCATCCGGAAACCTGTGGCCGAACACACACGTGTACGTGATCACCGACAGCTCGTCCGTGGCCGCTAGCTCCACATAGGAATGCTCCCTGTACGGTGGCGCGTGGCATCGGCTCTCTGAAACAAGCAACCAGTGTGACGTCAGTGTTTTGTTTGATGTTGACAAATGTATCACAGTAGCTCGTGGTTCAAAGTCGGAACCAACCGATCATACCCGAGAGAGGCATTTCTATATAAAGCCATTATTTTTATTTTCGTGGGCCGACATTTAATATGTTAATTCAGAACTAAATAGGTTACAAATAAATCAATTTGTGAGTGGTCGGGAGAGCGCGAATGAGTTTTTTTTTTCATTTAATATCGATCCATAGAGGTTAAAATCAGAATTTATACATCTGTACTAATATATACTAATATATACTAATATATACTTATATATACTAATATATACTAATATATACTAATATATTACTTACTCATTGTTATTTTTATTTGAAGTATAGCTGAAAGCCAAAAAAAATGGAAATAACCTTGACATGTTTGCGGTGCGGTAGACCAGACGCCGCCTACAAGACACGTCGCCTCGTAGACTTGTAGTCCCAGTGACGTATAGGCGCCCTCTTGCGTACAGTCTGGAAGCGCTATGACGTCGCCTAGGCCATATTCATCGCCCCCAAACAAGCATTTTATGGCTGAAATAAAACAACACATATTTTTTCTTTTATACTTATATTTTTCTGTTAGTTATTTTTTCTTTGTGTTTTAATATGTTAGAGCTAGATCTTTGAATTTATCGGAAACTCGCTCATTTCAATAATTTTTTATTACTTTTTTAAAAATATTTTTATTATCAATAATATCATTTTGATAAGGACAGCAAAGCACACGGGTCGCATACCTTGGCAGTCGTCGATGGCGGGATACCAGACGCCATCAGCCCCGCATTCCGCCGAGTGCACCACGACGCCATCTGGGAAGTAATAGCCTGGCTGACACGTGAAGATGACGATGTCCTCATAAAACGCGTCGTCAATGTCCATGCTTGTGTGCAGGTGCTCTGGCGCTTCGCAACGCACGGCTGCAACACGAATTTAAAAAGCTTATTATTATTATTTTTATTATTATTTTTATTATTATTTTTATTATTATTATTAGTTTACTGTTTTCCCTTTTATTTTCTGCTCTTTTTGTTTTATTCCAGTGTTTTATTCCAGGTTCAAGAAAGGTTAAACTAAAATATTGCAATATTAAAAAGATAACTAAGTAAAAAGACAACAATAAATAAATAGACACAATAACGAGGGAGAACTGACGCGAGCAGTCCACGAACTGTCTCGTCGCCCACAGGTTATGCTCGCACGTGTGCGACATGCTGAGCGCGCCACCCGCAAACACGTGCCCCGCGCGGCACGTGTACGTCACGGAGGCACGTCCTGCCTGGCTCTCCCACCGCGTGACCGCACTGTTACGCAGCCGCGGCGGAAGCGGACACGTCACCTCTATAAAATATAAGTATGCATTTATTTTAAGCTCAATTATCCAGCACTTTGACTTGAATGGGCTAATTAAGATCAAATAAAATATTTTTAAAATATAATAATTATTGATGAATTGAGTATATTGCTGGTTTTTATTCATGATTTTTTTTAATAACTCTGTGCTGTTTGAAAATGTTATACCTGGCGCTACATCAGGATTGTTGAATTGTTGAATTGTTGAATTGAGTATATTGCTGCTTTTTATTCCTGGTTTATTTTTAATAAGTCTGCGTTGTTTGAAAATGTTATACCTGGCGCTACATCAGGATCAACGCGCACCATGATTTCTGGATCTGTTGGTTGTGTTACAGAGTCCTCAGGACTACCAGTGCCCGTGGTACTGGCACCGGCTAATGTACTGTCACTGGTTGAATCCGCGATGTCCACTGTTGTACTGACACCTGTCCCTGTTACAGTGGTGCTAGAAGTGTCATTAGTGCTCGAAGTGTCATTAGTGCTCTGAGCATTAGTAGTATCCTGAGCATTAGTAGCACTCAGGGTGTCAGTAGTGCTCTGGGTGTTAGTAATGTAGTCAGAGTTAGTTGTAAAATGAATATCAGTAGTGATCTGAGGTTCAGTAGTGTGTTGAGTGTCAGAAGTGCTCAGGGAGTATGAAATACTCGGAGTTTCAGTAGAGGTCTGACTGGCTGCGTCGGTTAAACAGAAAAAAGTCAAAATTATGCATACATTTGTTATGCTATAACTACACTGCGATTACAGCTACGATAAAAAAAATTTTGATTATGTTGTTACATTATGTTATTACATTTTCTTCAATTAAACTTTAATTAATTTATAAAAGTTCACTTTTCAATACTGAAAATTAATCCACAGCAGTGAGCCTGAATTCTGAAGTGAGGAGGCTGCCAGAGTTTTCCGTTTATTTAACGGTCTGCGACAACCTGCAACCATACCTCCCTCGCAGATGTAAGCCTTTTGATCCCCACAGTCGGCCCATTCCAATCTGCCGTTAAAATCCGCTACGTAAGCGCATAAGAACGGGTTTACGGCATCCATGCTACCCAACTAAATGAAGGAAATATGCAGAAACAAAATTTGTATCATTTTAAAAAGGTTTACATCTAAAGCAAAGTAAAGTCAAAATTTAACGAGACACGTAACCAACCACCAGCCATTCTAGTTTTTCTATTGGTTCAATAGGATATATTTGTAGGGGCCGTACAGTGACAAGGCACAGTATGCTTTTTCTGTAGTATGCTTTGGTATTTCATAAAGGAAACAGATTTACATAAACTATATTTATTCGCTAATACTTAATTTATATTACTATTATTAATATATATATATATATATATATATATATATATATATATATATATATATATATATATATATATATATATATATATATATCTATATCTATATATATATATATATATATCTGAACTCAGTTGGCTTGATAACTCACCTACAGTAACTAACCTAATTCACACCGAACGCATATTATTTGAATGACAGTTTATGTGGAAAAAAAACAAGCTTGATCTTTATACGTACTAAAGTTGAATTGATTAAACCTGAAATCACATCAGGCTGAAAGCTGTTGTAGAAACTGAGATCGGCCATTGCCCCGTCAAACCAAATGTTCCCAGTTTCAAAGTGGCGAAGCAAACCGGTCCATACTGGCACAAAACTGCAAAATGTGAACTCATTTACACCCGAGGTTGTCTTACTGTTTTTTTCATAAATGAAAGCAAAAAAACATAAATGGAACTAACATACGCCCAGTGAGGCACAAACATATGGTCGTAGAGGACCTAACATGTGCGTAGTGAGGCACAAACATATGGTCGCAGAGAACCTAACATGTGCGTAGTGAGGCACAAACATATGGTCGCAGAGGACATGACATGTGCGTAGTGAGGCACAAACATATGGTCGCAGAGGACCTAACATGTGCGTAGTGAGGCACAAACATATGGTCGCAGAGGACCTAACATGTGCCTAGTGAGGCACAAACATATGGTCGCAGAGGACCTAACATGTGCCTAGTGAGGCACAAACATATGGTCACAGAGGACCTAACATGAGCGTAGTGAAGCACAAATATATGCGCATTGAGGCACTGACATAAGCGCATTGAGGCACTAACATATGCGCATTGAGGCACTAACATATGCGCACTGAGGCACTAACATGGGCAAAGTGCGAAAAAAAAACGGGAAAGGAGCAAAAGGATCTTAATGCTTTAGAAAGCCCTTAATCCGAAATATTGAAGCCTAAAAATAGTAACACCTGGAGCATTATATTGTTGAGTATAAAAGGACGCAAAAAAAATTCTAACATTTTGTCAGCTTCTCCACGAATTAAATTTTTTATTTGAGAAATAAGTTAAGTCCCCTTACCCTCTGACCAAATGACCTTTTTTCAATGAACAAAACAAAAAAACCGGAAAACCTGTAAAAAAAAGGAAAAGTATCAACTCTGCTAACATATGCGCATTGAGCTGCAAACCCAGGCGCATTGAAGCACTGACATCAGCACATTGAGACACGCACTTTTTGTGTACTACGTCACATTCTTACCATGTCTCATAAAAGTACAGACATTCCAAAAAATAAATAAATAAATAAATAAATAAATAAAATAAAATAACTTACCCCACAGGCGCTGACGTAAGTTGGAGAACTGACAGGAGCTGATTCGTGTCATAGAAATCAACCAATCGCAAGCCTTGATTTAGACAACTGTCATTGGCTGAGAACCAATCTCTGGTTGTTTCATTGGTAACAGGAGTTTCTACTGACTCTGAATATGCATACGAAAGTACACGTTATACTGAAATCAGTATTTTCTTTTGTTTCATTGGTAAAATGCATGTGGAAATGTCATTGATTTCTCTCATCTTTGTTCTAAAAAGAAAACAAAACAACGTATTTGCAGTAAGTAAACAGTGCCTCTGCTTTAATTGAAAGTACTTCTGTGTAAAGCTAACTCCTTGTGTTATTGTCACAAATATAGAATAACGGGTTAACATTACTGAGTGGTGATCACGACTTTTTTTACCTCGCTCGCAATATCGCCCAGAAAAGTTGCTAAACGCACAGAGACAGAAGGCATCAAAATTTCGCGGGATGCAGGGGGCGTCGTTTACGCACGGGTCAGGGCTACACGCGTCCTCAAAATCTGCAAGAGCATCAAAATACATGGCCGAACCGAGTTCTTATCCTTCACGATTCTGTTAGTGAAATCATTTTAATTAAATAATTTATTATTTATTTGTACATAGGTTCGTGTCTATAATTCTCACAGCTTTTGTACAGGAATACAGAGCATACACTTTCGAATAATGTTCTGAAAACTGTACTCTGACTGAGCCAAAAACGCCATGCATATAGAATTATTTGGGGATTCGTAAAGCACCCTCCCCCCTCCCCACCCTCTCTCCCCCAAGAGACGATGCTTGAAGAAATTTGATGGAGGGAAGCTGAAAGTGGCACGTACACCCTTCACATATGGCTAGATTTTTGTCCTGTATGCAATTTCCTGTGACGAAGCCCCCATTTTCTGCCAACGTCACACAGTATGTGTGACCGCTTTCTACTCCAGAAACGTCAGACTGAAATGAGGTGTCATGTAATGTTACCATAAACTAAATATTGATAAACTCGTGAGCACGACAGTATATATGTATTGGCTTTATAATAATAAGATATACCAAACCCCATCAAGTTTCCAGACACAGTTATGGCACTAAGTAGAAAAAATGCGCTATGTTTATCTTTCAAAATAAGGAAAAAATATCCACCATTTCACAATAGATTTACTTGTTTATTGATTTGTAGCACAAAAACGAAATCCAATTGATACTGTGTGTATATTTGAAGAGAGATGCACACCAACGTCATATGCATATGGCTTACAGAATCAGTGAACGCGGAGGGGAGGTAGGTGGTAATGGACCAGAATTTTCTCTTCATGTCACTCTCACTCTCCCGCCAGTAGCTGCCATAGTCCACAATATGTACGAGAGCAATCCAGGCAGGTAAATAGCTGATAACACACAGCAAAAAATATATACGTTAGGCTGTAAGACTCAATCCAGGCAGGTAAATAGCTGATAACACACAGCAATATATAAGTAAGGCTGTGGGACTACTGAAACAATGTACTACTTGCATGGTTGAAACCGTAAATAAGAATTTAGTTCCGAAACGTCACTGTTTCTTTTTACATCATCAGATTAAATGAACGCTATCCATAGCCTTGCAGTCACTTCTTTAATGGCACAGCAATAATATGGGGAAATTAAAATGAACAATTAAGCTTTCACATCTTTGGGACTTTTCCTTAAGGCATTATGGCGTTTCTCCCTCATGCCTTAAGAGCTTAAAGGGAAATGCGGGTATCTCATCCACAATTGACATTTCCTTCATACTTGAATTCATTGGTCAATGCTTTGAGGGTATACATTCAAAAATTGGAAAGAAAAAGGGGGGTCACCGATGTTATAAGACAAATAAAGACACTGAAAGTTCGCGTACTTTTACTATATAAACCATTGGGAAAACCGAGAAATTTCAATCAAAATGCAAAATTCACACATAATCACAATTGACAATTGCCTCATTTTTTCCCTGTTTGAAGAACATGTCATACGAAATGTTTTAAGCAAATAAAAAATATATAGCACTATGTCAATAAGAGAATTATACAGTCTTTTTGACGAAATCCCATTGACTTACTAGCTAAATGGTGAAAACAGTGTAGTATGATTTTAATGGGCAAGATGTCAACACAGGCCCTTCTAGGAACAAAATATCAACACAGACCATTTCTGGACACGACCCTATTTGTCTTTAAAAAGAATTTTTCGATCTAGATGGATTCCGTCGTTATTTATACTGTGTAAACATGGATTCAAACTCAGCCATGTTCAATGTTATGCGCATTTCGGTCGCTAGATGGCGCAGAGATACCCACATTTTCCTTTAAGGCATACGCCAAAAGTGAAAAATGAAAAAAAAAAAAAACTAACTTGTAAGACCCACAACAAGATTTTGCCTTGTGACTTTTGGCTTAAGCATTGTGAACAAATTATTATCAAGCGCCAGGATTTTATCTCAAGACTTTTGACTTATGCAATGTGAATGGACCTTTACCCGTCGCCACGTTTTTTTTTTTCGCCTTGTGACTTTCGACTTTTTTTTTTAGGGGGGGGGGGGGGGGGTAAGCAATGTGAATAGACCGTTACCCGACGCCAGGAGCGGCTCTAACCAGTACGGTGCCCATTTCCGGTGTCCCGGCAAGGTCAAGGAGATGTGAGCTGTGGTCCTGGCATATCATCAACGCCTCCGCGATTGTCACGTTATGAGTTAGAAATGTTATGTTTTGAACAGCAGCTGTAATATTAAATATGAGCAATTTGGAATTGAAGTGTTTGATATTTTTCTTCAATGTCAGATTCGTGTTTAATGAATAAAGAGTGAAATCATTTTACGTGGTTAACCCATTTCCGAAAAGAAATCCACGCATTCAGGTGATTTATGTGATGATCTGGCCATGGTCCACAGCAAAGAAAAAGACATGGAAATGGATTTTCACCATTATTCAAACAGCCGATTCCGTTATTACTCCGCAGTGATATTAAGCGATTTGATCTGTACACAGTGAATAAATGCGGCCGATATTCCAGAGAATCCTTCAAATCTGAAAATGACCCAGCCCACTCCTCTACGTATGCGCTTTATTGACCCATAGCTCCCCTCCCAAGCACCCTTTAGGAGGCCCTACTGAATACTCACCACGATCACAGTAGGTGCCGCCTATGTCGTCAGTATCACACACGCAATGCGCCCGACTGTCTACATCATAACACGTCCCCGAGTGACACGGCGACGACGGCTGACATGCTGACGTTCCTGTCAATTGTTTGATGTGAATAGATCTAGATTAGATTATTTCTAGATTTTCTAGATTATTTAAGTCAATATTTAAATAAGTCAATATATATTTGAAGTAATTCTTTTTATGTACATAACTGCTTGCAGTCTGTCAGAAAAAAAGCATTTTCCACGAACTTTCTGCTTCTGTTGCATAATAAGTACCACTTCTTTGGCACAAAAGGAACAGAAATCTCAGTTTGAATTGAATTGGATTTTTAACATTGTCTTGGATATGTAATACACTTTGTGAGTGAAGGACAAGCTGATTAGTGATAAACTGATCTCCGGTCAACTGAACACCGACCATCTGACTACTGGTCAGCTGATCTCCGACCATCTGACCACTGGTCAGCTTATCTCCGACCATCTGACCACTGGTCAGCTTATCACCGACCATCTGACCACTGGTCAGCTTATCTCCGACCATTTGACCACTAGTTAGCTTATCTCCGACCATCTGACCACTGGTCAGCTTATCTCCAACCATCTGACCACTGGTCAGCTTATCACCGACCATCTGACCACTGGTCAGCTTATCTCCGACCGTTTGACCACTGGTTAGCTTATCTCCGACCATCTGGCTACTGGTCAGCTTATCTCCGACCATCTGACCACTGGTCAGCTTATCACCGACCATCTGACCACTGGTCAGCTTATCTCCGACCATTTGACCACTGGTTAGCTTATCTCCGACCATCTGACCACTGGTTAGCTTATCACCGACCATCTGACCGCAGATTACTAATCGCGGGGCCGCAGGTCAACTCATCACCAACCATCTGACCATAGGTCAGCTCATCACCGACCATCTGACCATAGGTCAGCTCATCACCGACCATCTGACCATAGGTCAGCTCATCACCAACCATCTGACCACAGGTCATCTTATTACCGACCATCTGACCACCGGTCAATTGATCATCGACTGACCACTTGACAAACGATCGCCAACCTTCTGACCACAGGTCAACTAATCATCAAGTATCCGATCCCCGGTCATCCGATCACCGGACATCAGACCTCCACCGGTTAACTGATCTCGATGCATATCACCACAACATACACAGCATCATGAGCCACCATCATGTTCCACTGGCGTACCTGATTCGCAAACAAAGTACTTGGTCTCACTGCAATCGCCCATGGTGATCTGAGCCTGACCAGACTCATACACGGCGTAGACACATTCTGCGTCCCCATAGCCATCAAGATTATGAAGCCTCTGTGCAAACAGAAACACCACAAATTCCCACATAAACTGGTGTCTGTTAATCTCTGGGCGTTCTGCTTATAAATCAAATAGATAGAATGCGGACAACTGTTTTCTTTTCTACAAAATGAAGTATATTTTGTGCTATCACCAGATGTATCATTCCGTCTGCGAATGCGGATAGCTTGTACAATGTCTCCAGAAAATGAAACAGCAACAAAGACTTACATTTTGCAGCGAAGTTGAAAAGAAAGCGGTGTGATTGGACAGTCGACTTTGACTTCCGTCAACACCAAGCAAGCCCCTAAAAGTCACCGCTGCTCCTAGCCATAAATCCGTCACGCTGTTTAAAGGAAATGCTAACAATATAACAGGTAGTCATAAATATATGAACTAGTTTGATTCAAAGGAGAAGAAACCATAACAAAAAATATGGAAATCTGCAAAGTATACCCTGACTTCATTTCCTTCTGTTTTGTGTGTTTGTTTGTTTTGTTTTGTTGTTTGTTTTTTGTTTTTTTTTTTGAAGACAGAATGAAATTTCGACAATCCGTTAAGAAAGGAAGAAAGTTTTAACCTGCGATTAAGACAGATAATGTATGACATTTATAGTAAATCTAATTCAACTACTGAACAGTTAAATATCTCTTAAAATATTTGCTGAAATGTGTTATTCAGTATTGTTTGTTGACTTTAGAAGATTGAATAAGTCCCAGCACGCCGAATTAAGACTTTTTTTAAAATTTTTATAATTTGCGTTGGTGAGTGTTCAAGAAATAATGACGTCATACTCACCCTGTTAAGGCAAATACTTGATTGATTTCTTGCAGAGTGCTGTCAAGGCCATCAACCAGCCAAGCCTGTTGAGAATTGCCCGAATTCTCGCCACACCACTGCTTAGCGGACACCCAGTCCAGTGCCCCCACTGACAGGTCCTCGCCCATCCATCCTCCCACGTGAAACGACAGCTTTCCATAATCTGGAAATAAAATCGAAATAAATTGAACTACTTCTGTTGATTTTAGGCAACTTTTTTTATAAAAAAGAAAAAAAAAACCTATGACGTTTTCGACAACCTAATTTTACTGAAATTTAAAAGTCTGTAGAAATTCTTTCGGTTTTGATTCTAAATCAAAATCGATTTATTTTTACGTAACACAGCGTTAACTTTAACATATAAGTCAAAGCTAAAACGAGTGTTTCTATTTCTTTTACTTGCCGATTTATATTATACATGCCAGTTTATATATTTATTATGACTGACAGAGACTTAATATGCCGTTTAAAAGTGCTTGTGTCGCCCTAATCCTTGACGTACCCCTTGTCTGACTACAGTTCGCACCATAAACACCCGGGAAACAGCTACACACGTGACCTGTATACGAGGCGTTGATTGGTACATCAAGGCAGGTGCCCTGTGCGCCACAAGGACCGTGGTCACACTCCCTCACCATCGCTACAGATCAGATATATAAAATAGGTCAGCATTCCCACATAATGAAATACATACAATGGATGTATTCAAAAGCACCTGTGTCTTTTACGTTATTATATTGAAAAAAAAAAAGATTAAACGAGTGACAATTTCTCGGGGTGGGGTGGGGGTATTATACCCGTGCCGGCTATGGCAGCACCAAAGACGTATATCTCGCATATGTCGAGCGTGACAGCGCCCTCTGTGTAGACGATGAGCACAGAGCCATTGACGCTGACGTCACAGTCTATGGTGTTCATAGCCTCCATTCCATGCAGGGCGTCGACATCCGCTTCTGCGCACTGCGTCATCTGTCCGCTGATTTCCGACAGGAGAACGCCATTGCTGATTGGCTGCTGACTGCTAACCGCGAAATTCATGTTCGTGTAAGTGCCTTTAAAGAGACATGTTTACTATGTTATATCATGAATACTAAACTTATCATAAAATTATCGTTGTTGGCATAAATGCTAATATTATGAAAAAATATTGTTATCAGATAAATGTTAAAATTTTCGTAAAATTATAATTATTATCATAAACAATAAGATTATCATAATATTATCACTCTTATCATAATACTAAAATATTAATAACTTATCATTGTTATCACAAATGTTAACATTATCAAAAAAACTTTATTATTATAAATTCTAAATTTTCCATAAAATTGTCATTATTATCTTAAATACTAAAATTATCATGAAATTATAATTACTGCCATAATAATAAAATTATAAAAAAAATATATTATTACTGTCATAAATTCTAAAATAACACAGGAAATTGAAATTAGTTTTTCTTTGCACATTTAAGTAATTCACACAGTATTAATTAACTGTCTCTGAATAAAAAAAAACAAAATACTTGTCAAAATTCACAAATAAGCTTGGCATCTTCTATCCGAACACGACTGAATACCACCTACACTTTTTTTCGTAATTTTTTTTCAAGTCCTTTGCTCCTTTACTCAATTTTTGAAGCTTATCTCAGGTACAAATGAGTTTTATTTTTTCTGTTTAATAAACGATGTATTTCTAATTTTCGAAAATTTTCCCGGCAACAGCTGTGTCACAAGAAAGTATTGCATTTTGATTGTTTTCAGTTAAAGCTTTTTTTTTATACTAAATGACTTTATGATAAAAATAATAGTCTTTTAGTTTTTCGTTATGAAAGGAATAAACATCGAGCACCTCCAACGATCATGGCAACTCTTTCCACATTAAATAAACTTCCGTCATTTGAAAGTGTTAGCGCAAACCACGGATCGATGCTGCCCGCCCCGCTGGATATACACGTGACATCCAGGTTGTCTATGATATCTGAGGCTGATCCTACCGCAGCTACTGATCCATAAGTAATCGACACTGGTGTGATTTTTTCATCTGCGCAAAGGAAAGGCATTAACACCATCACTCGGTTTTTAAACAAAGCCAGAAATAACTACTGACTATGTCTAAAATAAAGTAGAAAAGAAAAAGACCGTCTAAACTAATGTAGCTTAAGTTCCATAATCTATTAGATAAGAAATTTTTG
Organism: Protula sp. h YS-2021; assembly: GCA_949752745.1. Taxonomy (NCBI): domain Eukaryota; kingdom Metazoa; phylum Annelida; class Polychaeta; order Sabellida; family Serpulidae; genus Protula; species Protula sp. h YS-2021. The sequence goes on from OX457030.1 coordinate 14,518,600, forward strand.
CCGGGCATCTCTGGCTTTTAAGTTCCAAAAACCGCCAGAACTAATCGCAGAGAATAAAAAACCTGGTAAACTTTTCTAGTCTATGTTTATATAACGCATAGATTAGAGCCATTAATGTAGCTGCAACAGCAGTGTGAAGAGCAACATTGCTAAGTCCTCTACAAATTTACAGACATTGATTTCAGAATCTAAACAAGCTGTGCCGTCTTACATTCTCGCTGGCAGACTATCACAGTGGCGACCTGATTACCGGGGTTGTTGTCCACTTTCATCCACTTGTCAAAGAAACACACTTGGGCCACAGTGCCTGTCCCGCTTCCACCTGGCATAAGTCCCTCCCAGTTAGTCCTGCAAACATTTCTCGTGTTTCACCGAAATTTTCCTCTGTTATTTTAAATTCTTATGCCTTCGAGGTCATAGTTCACGGTTGCTTGCCTGTCAGATTAAATAGTTTTATTCAAATATATGATAGCGCTTAAGACGCCAAACGGAGAAGGGCCTATGCTTGCTCCATCTGTTTGTTTCAGCCTCAGAAAAATGTAACAGGCAATTGTACAGTCTTTATGCTATTGAGGAGGAACGTACCAGGTAACTGTACAGTCTGTATGCTGTTCAAGAGGAACGTACCAGGTAACTGTACAGTCTGCATGCTGTTCAGGAGGAATGTACCAGGTAACTGTACAGTCTTTGTGCTGTTCAAGAGGAACGTACCAGGTAACTGTACAGTCTGTGTGCTGTTCAAGAGGAACGTACCGGGTAACTGTACAGTCGTTGTACTGTTCAAGAGGAACGTACCAGGTAACTGTACAGTCTGTGTGCTATTCAGGAGGAGCGTACCAGGTAACTGTACAGTCTATGTGCTGTTCAAGAGGAACGTACAAGCTAACTGTGCGCTCTGTGTGCTGTTCAAGAGGAACGTACCGGGTAACTGTACAGTCTGTATGCTGTACAGTAAGAACATATACCACGTACTTACTGGTCCCTTACCTGTTGTGATGTAAGTACTTACCAGGAAAATACTGATCTTCAAAGGTTGTACAATAGATATTTACCAGATAACTACTGACTCCTCACAGGACGTGCAGTAGGCATTTACTAGATAAATTGTGGCCCCTAAGAAGTTGTGCAGCATGCAAAAGATTGCACAGTAGATATTTACCACATAACTACGGCTCATTAGAGATTGTGCAATAGCCACTTACCAGGTAATTACTGACCCCTAAGAATTGTGAGTAGCTATTTAATAGGTATCTAGTGACCCCTCAGAGGTTGTGCATTAGTTGCTTACTGAGCAGCTACTAACCCCTCAGAGGCTGTGAATTAGGTGCTTACCGCATACCATCTTAGGTTGTTCACCAGGCTTTACCGGGTAGGTACTGACCCTTCGGAGGTTGTGCATTACGTACTTACCAGGTAGCCAAGGAGCTGTCAGAGATCCAGGCACCGTCGTCGCTGCCCGCTTCCCTGTGTAAGCCAATGAAGTACTGCGCTAACCCAGGGCATGACCTTGTGCTGAAGAAGAATAGTCAAAACGGTTTGCTTATACTTTTAAATAGCATATCACCGATTTTTATATGAGGTATATTCTGTGGTATACCTTAAGATATAAACAACTCCATTTCAATTATAAGAGCCACACAAAAAAGTGGAACACATAATACTGATGGACAGATACGCTAAAGAATACAGTTTCCAAAGAAACAAGTGATATTTTTGGTGCTGGATTCAATTTAAATGGCTCCAGTTGCTCTTAATTTATCAAAATACTCTGCTACTAAACGTAATTGTAAAGCAACTTACCTCAGCTTCTGGCTGGCACACGTTGTTGTGTAAAGATTATAATCTAAAAGTGTTTGGAATTCGACAATCTGCATGTTATTTTGCAGACATGCTGTGCCTGCGCTCTGTTCGTCGACGGAGCTTGTGTAAATAACACACAAATCCTTCCCCGCTATACTCCTCCTCAAATCACACGCATCTGGAATAACAATGTAATAATTGATATAAATACCAATAAGTCCTTATTAAAATGAGATGCAAGTTATTAGAAGTTTCTAACGAGGAGCAAATTGATTTATAATTGACTGTTGGCATTTTATCCGTTAATTATATAATATGTACTTCCAAGAGCATTTATGTGGATAGATCCATCAAAGAATTGTGAATAGTTGCACAAACATATGACCAGTTTGATAGAGATACTAATCTATATGCCGCTTATTCAATGGTTGAAATTCTAACAACAATACTTTTTGCTCAAAATATAATTCAAATATGTTTACTTTATATATACATTTATTTTTTAATATGCATTGTTATTATTTAACATTATGTACATTTTAGTGCCTACATTCATGTACATTTTTGACACCTACATTCATCTACTTTCCAGTAGCAGAGGGCGTTTCTTTGTGGATCTGAAATACCATTTCCACACTCCGAGCTCATGATCTTTGCGTTGCTATGGAGGTAAGCACATTGGTGGGACTCAAAAGTTGCGTTACTATGCCATAAATTGGTGTAGCGGGATTCGAATGCGCAGTCATGCCAGTCCCAGCCCGAGTTGTGCGCTTGCATTCCCAGCCAGGCGCCATTGCTAGGCCTGTAAAAAGCAGGAAATAAATAAATACATCACATTACATTAATATATTGTCGTTGCCTCTGCTGTCTGTTAAAGAAGTCCTCACACATTATTTGGTGAAAGTTCATTCAATATTTGGTAAAGAAGCAAGAATTGCCAAAGGGGCTCTAAAAACAGAAATTCAAATAAAAAGATATCTAATTACAATTTTATATGTTATCGTACACAGTTCTAGTTTCTGGTAAAATCTGCAGCAAGTAAAATGTCAATGTAAAACTCACATAAAATGATGTTTGATAAATATCTGCTATAAAATCACATTATATATACTGAAGTACTAGTCTGTGTGCCACACGCTGCTGAAATACCACTCTGATTTTAAAAACATACAAACTAACAGTAATAAATATGAAGATATTTACATGATACTCAAGTTGTTCATTTCATTGACTAACGCTTGCATAGTTGACGTGCTGTGCACACTAGCTTTGGTATATTCCCCACAGTCATATTCCGCATGTAGCATCTCGTGGGTACTCAAGAAGTACTCATATCCTTCGTGAGTACCCAAAGATGTCCACCCACTAGCTGCATTACAATATGATTTTAAGTTATTAAATAAATACACATTACATGAAAAACTATAATCGATTTTGATGAATGTTTTAATTTTATTTATTTGCTTAAATTTTTAAAAAATTATCAAAAATGACTTATGTTTCAGAAAATAACAATTTTCCATATTCCCAGTTATTAGTATGTGTTATTTCATATAACCTGAGATTCTTTACGAGGTGCAAGTGTTATCAAGATTCAGTTGCTTATTTACTTCCTGTATCTATTCTAACAGCGTAAGAGTGGTCAACCTGCGGTAGTTGTGATGGTTGTACTGGATGTGGTACTCGTAGTACCTGTCATTGCTGTACTCGTAATTACACTGCTAGTACTGCTGGCGCCGAACACGTATACTTCACATATATTGAGAGTGGCGACCCCCTGCATGTACACAACCAGCGCCGAGCCGCTCACGGGTGTATCGCAGTCTATTGTATTGATGGGTTCGGGAAAGTGTTCCTCATCGATATCGGCCTCGGCACACTGCGTGAATTCAGCACTGATGGATGCCAGGTTAACTTCGTTGGCGATAGGATTTTGACTAGTGACCGCAAATTTCACTCCCCACTGCATGTCTAAATTATCATTATTATTATAATTACAATCATTAGAAAATGCCTATGCCAAATATTTTCTATTCTTTTAGGTAATAACCATGTAACCTATCTGCATAAGGGTGGTGACGTCACCCACTCTCTTTTGCATTAGCATGCGCAAATCCCAGACCCAGATCCTGGCGATTTCTCAAGACCAAATTGCAAAATCAACTGATAATTACCTTCACGTTTAAAAGTTTTCGTTGGCTTAAAAACATAAACTCACCGCCTATTATTTTGATAGCCACTCTGCCAACAGTAACTTCACTGCCATCATTGGTTATTTGTATGGCGATCCACGGATCTGCAGAGCTGGGGTCACTGGACACGCAACTACCCTCGTCCCCGTCTATTATCGAGGAGATGTCGCCTCCCGATACTAGTGACGCATAGCTGGCCGCAACTCTTGTCAGCTCCTCATCTACACATGCGCAATACATGTCAACATCTAGTTCAGTCTACATGTTGTTTATATACTATGCACTGATATATGTTCAGTAGAGCGGCCCCGGGACTGGGCCACCTCAAAAATAGGACCATTTTAAAAATCCCGTTGTGAACTCCAGCAATAGGACGACCCCTGAAATCAGACCATATTAATCCACTCCCACGATTAGTTCAGTTTTCGGGATTCTACTGTATATTATCAATTAAGCAAATTAACGAGCAAGTCAGATATAGAATGCAGAAGGGCATTACATGTCACAATGGGGATAGAAAAGCATTCTCTTGTAAATACTCAGTACTTGATAATGCAAAGATTTGGAAGTCGCCGATAAGAAACATAAAGATGTGTCCATTTAAAAGATTTACATTTCTTTTCACAGATAATAAGGTCAGCGAGTCTATTTCCGTCGCTGTTGTCAACTTTTATCCAGTCGTCATTGTTACAGACTTTAGCGATGGTCCCTCTCCCTGTTCCCGATTCAAGCAGCGACTCCCAGTTAGTCCTGGAAACATTGTTAAAAGCTGTCAGTTTTACATTAAATGCTTCCATTTTATGAGACAATAAGAATTCATCAGCGATGTGACTTCTGGTAAAATACTTACGTAAATTTAATCTAGGTGGTGACTGTTAGTTCATTTGTTTAGAGCGTTGGTCTGGCAATCCCAATGTCCCGTGTTTGAATTCGAATGAGGGTGAAAAAGGAGATTGGCGTTCGCTCTATTCGGCACAACTAAGCGAATGCAGTGGGTTATATCATCTATCACGTCACGGAATTAAAAGTATAAGGAATGCAACTGAACTTTTGGTCATCCTTTTAAATAAAATTATACATATACGTAAACATCTCTGTGTTGTGAGCATTTTCAGTGGTCCAGAAGGTGCTAATAGGAAAGTGCTTTTACTGTACATACAAGTGCACATATAGAGCTGCGCATATGACTCACCAAGAGGCACTAGAGCCGTCAGATACCCATGTTCCCGTATCTGAATCTGAAATTCTATGCAAACCAATGAAGTAATTGGCGGTTCCAGGGCATAGATCACCACTATAAAGACGACATTTATATATCATAATTTTAAAGACTATAAAACGCACTTGTAGTAAGGACGTATTATAAAGATCTAAGTAAGAACGTTTAACTCAGTCCTGCTAAAAGCTGCAGTGAAGCATAGGTTTAAAAATATAACCTATAATTCAAATTAGTTTTTCTTTGCACCTTAATAATCTTTACTTAAATTAATAAAGTGCCAAAATGTCAATAAAATAAGAATTACTCAGGGACTTTGGTATAAACATATATGAATTGATTCTTACTTGTATTTCATGGCAAATGTTTTAATGGTTTGAATTAAACAGTTAGTGTAACATTACACTGAGAAGTTTGTTGTTGACTCCAAAAATTAATTGGGAAGTGCTTTAATTTTTATTTATGCTGGTTTACCTTACTGAGGCTATTTATGACTTCTGCCACATTTCGTTATACTGCAGCTAAACAGTACGATTTCGTAGCACTGCATATTTGAATATCTATACACTGTCTACATGTCTAGACAGAATACATAAAGACTTTAATAAAAAAAAAACGTCACATACTAAGCAACTTTGTCAAAGATGCATGTGTCATAGTAATGCGTATAATCTAGGTCCGTTTGGAACTCTATGAGCATCATTCCATGATGGTGACATGCTGAGAGTGCAGTAGTTTCATCCACTGCACTCTGCGGCTTGATTACACACACGTCTTTATCCACAAAGCTATGTCTCAAATCACAAGCGTCTGAAACAGAAGCAGTCGAGATACTTCGCTATTCCCTTTAAGTTGGCAAACTCACCAAGTTTGCTGTAGCATTATTCACGGCATATAATGCCTCCCTCATATAATGTGCAGTGATACTATAATGACGCACTTCAAACCTTATTTATTAACCATTGTTCAAGCGATATAATGTGCGCCCAAAAACCCTACTCTTTGGAAGGAGCTGCTCTTCCGAGTGGGATTAGGGAAAGGCGTCGCACAAACATAGCAAATCTTACAAAAGAAATATGAAATTGGTATGACCGCTGGTTTGGATGGCGTGTATACACATATGTTGTTTCCAGACAATATTCATCAATTCAATTACAAATAATTACAAAATGATAACAAGTAAGATAGCACAAAATGGTACATTATGACATGTAATGGCATAAAACGGAATCCAACGTATAATTGCATATAAAGGCATGAAACGGTATGCAATGGCAAATAGAGGTATATAACGGTGTAAAATGGCACCAAATTGTATATTATGGCACGCAACGTTATATAGCAGTATATAATGGCATATACCGATATTTAACGGCATATAATCGGAAACAATTGCATATTCTGTCATAAAACGGCATATTTTAGCAGATAACGGCGTATATAATGACATACAACGGCATATATTAGTATCTAACGGCATGCAGTGGTACAAAACGGCATAAAACCTGAAAGAAGACGCACGATGCGTGTATTATATGCAGTAAATGAGTGCAATAATAAGAAACCTTTCACATGATATCAGCAGTCTTTTAAACATTTACCAGGAAACGCACACGGTTTACGCAATAAAACTACCGAGCACAGGACATTTCACAAATAAGACTGTAAAAGTGAACTTATAAAACCTAACTGATTGCCATTCATAAGACACACCCCACATTAATATTTGCTCATAATAATCCTCTGCCACCAGTACTACCACAAACAAACGTACCTTGGTCCACTTTCTCGTAGCAGATTATGGGTTTCATTGTAGCACAGTCTGCGGATACCATCCGCGCATCGGGGTGCAGATAGGCGCACCCGTGTGTCGTAGTATCAACGCTGCTTTGCCACAGGTCACTGTCATGCGTGACAAAAACACAATCGGCCCACTGCCAGCCCGAGTCGTGCGCTTCTATACTCAGCCAAGCTCCATTTGCAGGACTACAAAAATCATGTTACACAGTAAAAAGAACGGAGCACTGCAAGGTTGTGATCTGATTTAACGCTCCTAACAAGCTATTAAGCTACAAAGCAACGCAATATCACAATCCTGTGTTTTTTCTTCTTTATAGAACATTAAAATACATTGCAAGCTAATCCGAATTTGTCAATGCCGGGAAATGAATTTATTTGGAAACCTGTCAGTTTTTATTTATACTTCAATTAAATTTTAAATTGTATTTTTTTTCTAATATAGTTTCACTTTGTTCATTTTCATTTGTGGATGTTCTGCCGTGGCGTTCTTTCTGGGTGCCAGTTCTTACAGGACATTTTACAGAATATTAGTGAAACACTTCTGTTTCTGTCCATGGTTATTTAAAGTGGTAACCAGTGCTTGCTTAACTGTCCAATGAAACACACTTACATGTCGGACATAGACGACATTGACTCGTTTATACGGAATTTTTGTATACAATAGCAATACAAATAACAGAAGAAAACGAGAAAATTGTTTCATACAATTGTGTGATAAATATTGTAAGGACCGAGCCGTTTTGTTCAGATTATCTAGTTTAACCGTGTTTGGATTAACGATCTTCTACTCTATTAGAGTTCGGATCATTCAAGAGGACATCACATCAAGAAACTCCAATAAAGTGTTAGAAAAGAATATCCGAGAGGTAACTAAATACAAAAAATCAACCGGAGATAGTAAAATCAATGTATTTTTGTGAGTCTTTTCTTATATTTCACTATATCGGTATTGCAGACTGGCATCAAACGAGATCTGTCATGAATAAGGTACTAACAGTAATCCCATATCGGTCATCTCATCAACAAGGGCTTGCATGGTGAGCGTGCTATGGACACTAGCCTCCTCATAGTTTTCACAGTCATGTGAGGTAAAACTCTGAGATGCTTGGCTCAGAAAATATTCAAAGCCTTCGTGAATTCCCAGTGATACCCAATTGGTTTCTGCAAGAATATTCCAAATAACCATAAAATTTAAACGTAATACATGCAAACTTACAAACGACTTAAATTTTCCTTACTGTAAGTTACTGTGAAAACCCTGATATTTAAAATAAGAATGTACCGAGCAAATAAGAATTTGTACATTATTTACCTGGGCGAAACAAGGCACTATAGACAAAATGAGTTTATTGCGGTGTAGTCTTATGATGCTCAATCTCTTTGAAGTATATTGAGTATCTTGAGTAGGAGTTGATTTGAAATTCAAAACGCAAAGTTAGTTGATTATTTGTTTCAATAATTCCTTCAATTACGCACAACCTCAACTCGAATTCTAAAAAATCTTCACGATTCAGCATCAACGATGAATGCAACCAAATGTAAAGAAGCTAGGGATGTAAGTCAAATAATATACAATACATCTTGATGTTTTCTAGCAACGTTTAAGAAAATATCGCCTTAAATCACCAGTCTTATGAAGGATACACTATAATACGAATATATACGGAAATGGCATCGGTCAACAACTTAATTTGTTTTCGTTTTGTTCCATACCCATTCATTTGCTGCTTCTCAAACATAAGCCTGAACATTAACAACGGACTTAGCACAGTGCCTCACACTGCCAGATACAGTTACACACAGAACTGCATACATAAGCAGTTTGTATTATGTGTTTAATTGTCAAAAGCATTTTAGATGGAAAGTGCAAGATACCATCAACTTATGGTATCCACAATATTGGGTCCATATAAATATATAAATATATAATATATAAAGGTTGCCGTGGATTTTGCAAGATCTGAGGCTTGTCTCTGGATGTTTACATACAAGACCTTTCAAACAGAGGGGTTTTTACTCTTTATAATGCCACATCAATATGTAAACTGTGGTATGGGTTAGGCAAACAATCCTGTGGCATTGTTCGTACTTACAGGCACATGAAAGACAGAGCCGTGAGGTGTTTGTCTCACGGTTGCTCTTCTTGTGCGATCAAGTGTAATGAAATACATATCAGACATCAATGATGAGTCTTAGAGAAAATCAGGTATTTGCTTGATCTGATGATAACCACAGCTGAGCAGCATAACCTTGCGTTAATAAACAAGTTTCTTAATTTTTGTACACTGCTTAATAACGACCAAAAATTCCAACTTGAAATACAACTTCTGACATTATGGTATCTTTTGCTGACAAGATCCAGTAGAAGCCATGATGTAAGTATTAGTACCTTTGTCTTGCATTTTAGGACGGCCTCACTTGATCTAAGGCGCAAAAGTTTTGCAACAAGATATAGGGATGCATAATTTTTATTGACAATAATTATTTTTGCTTTGCTAAAGCATTCCGTATGTTGTGCTGTGTTATTTCACTCGTAGTACTAAGACTGAGAAAGGAAGTCAAGATTGATGTTGCAGTAAAGCACACGGAATGCTTTAGCAAAAGAGTACAAAACCGAAATAGTCCTATCATATCGATAAAAATATTCTGCTTCCACTGTATCAGCTTCAGTGATAATTACAATAACACATCTGAATAACGGAAAGTTTTGCAGCCTGAGAAAACACAAAGCCTGAGATTACATTTTGGTCTTTAATCAGGTCCAACAGTTAATTCTTAGCCCGGAAGACAAGCCATTTAAACCCATTTATAAAACAACCCTCATAGTAGAAATGCTCAACCTTATATTTTATATTGTCCAACCTTTTTATACTCATACGTGTCCGCCAACAAAAGATGAATTCATTATTAATTACAAAACATTCCATGTAAATGGTGTTCAGCTATAAAATAAAAATTTGCTAATTAAGGCATTCGCCAAAGAAGATCAGACTGTACTTTCAAATAAAAACACCATGTAAACAAATATTCAAATAATAAAAAATAAAGAAATCATAGAAAATAAACTTTTGATTAAATGTTGAAAGAATTATTAAGAAAACAAGAAGGTTTCAAGTAATATCTTGGATTTACCCCTGTGTTATTATGCTGTTATTATGCCGAAAAACTGTAACCATCAGAAAAAGGTCACATCTCTGCAATCTGTGTATACTACTCACATTACTATGCACATTAGTGAATAAAAATAAAAAAAATACACAAAAGAGTATCAGACTTTCTGGATCGATTAAAACAGTGTTTCTTTGCTTCATATAAGAATTCAAATTTATTGTTAATCTATTTGTCTAGTTGACACATTTTCCTGGTAAAACACATATTCATCCTTTGAGACACTAACTTGAAACAGAAAAGTGTGGTGTGTAACATAATGAGTGTAAGATGGTGGTATTAAAATAATTTAACGAACTGATAACTGTTTAATTTATATGCCGAAGACTAAAACATGAATGTTTTGATTGCCTTAAAATTGTTTAGTCCATAAGTTATACATCACCCTTACACTGCATGTGATGCGTTGAGTGATGAAGCGTGTGAGGTTATTACATAAAATTTAAATAATAACAATGGGAAAAAGATAGGGCTTCATACAAATAATTCGTCTAATACGATGAAAGATTAAAAGTGAGCGAAATATGTGTCACATTTCGATAAACAAGACATATATTTCTGCAGCCATAAAGATCAACAAATAAAACTAAACCAATTAAATATGAGGTGTTATAGAAAAGTGACCATTTCTGTAGTTCTTCCTGACAACAAGGTTATAAGATTATATTATAAGATAAACAGAAATGCTATTAAATCTTCTTTTTCTATATATTTTTAATTTCTATTACAAAGCCCCAAGAAAATGACCTTCAAATTTAAATTTTCTACTTTCTAAACACTTTTGTTTTGATTCGTTTATTAGATGTTGAATAATTTTCTGAGAATCTTTTAAAAATGTTTTTTTTATCATAGCAAAGAAAGAAAGTACCTGGACCTTGACAATTTATACAAAGCAGTTTATCCGAAAAAACTAACGCTACTATAATGGCAATTGCCTCCATTTTTAGATTCAAATGAATGTGCTCGTTTAAAAACGTTTCTTTAACAGCACCGACATTTTTCATTAGACGAACTACATCTAAATGCTCGTCGACCGGTATCAAAGTATTCCACACTCTTTCTTTTGTTTATTTATTGTCATCTTCTCCTTGACGCAGATCTGACACAATATATGCATTAACACTCCACCTTTCTTACAAGCTCATTTTGTTTAATTTGGCAATAGTTCCACATCAACACCTAGAGATATTGATTGTAGACATACATAAAATAGAGACGCTCCTTTTTAGTAGGCACAAAATCCATCTATTCCTTTGAGGCAGTTAATTCTTATGTATTGAAATTAAATGACACGTTTATCGGGTTTAAAGTAAACAATAAAAAACAAATCTGACACGGCTTAACCTCATACAGAAATGGTTTGTTTGTTTGGTGCTTAACGTCCCGTTCACCAACTAGGAGATGGGTATATTAGGACGCACTTGCCAAAAAAAGGAAGAATGAAGAAATAGTAAAAGAAGAGTTAGAAAGAAATTCCGATTAGTCGCCTCTTAAGCCATGCATGGAACAGAACACAGTGGGTGTATTCTTAAGATTCCCTCCACCCCACAGGGGGATCATACAGAAATGTAAAAGGTATAGACCGATAGAAAATGTATCATTAGCCTACGGTTATAGGTTGCAATTGCAGCGACATTTTGTTCTATTCACATGTCTTGATGTTAAATTTCCGAAGTATTCACATTTTTAACAAGTCAGAATCTTATCTCTTATCAATTTTTCACCCATTTCAAAAAAGGCCAAAATTAATTTGACGCTGCACAAGATATATACAAATAAATTTGACCAGCTGGCCGGAAACTACTAGCTTTCGCATTTCAGCCAATATACAAAAAATATGATGAGTGGAGATAAATGGGTAAGACTGCATTCAGTGTTGTGGATACATATAATTAAAGGATAATTGACAAAGTGACACTGTATTGCGTTTTGTCTCCTTTGTAAAGATCCTATCTTCCACGGCGAATGGAGGAAGACCATATAGAATATTAAATCGTTCAACTAATATATTTGAATATGGTCAGCCACTGCAAACTGATTTAATGTGGTGTCTTTTCATACAACAGACTGCAACTCAAGTGGTAACGCTTTGCAGCTTAAACTGTGTTTAAACATTTTAGACATTTCATATAAAAGACTGCTATAGTGGTCTAATCGAAGTAACCAGAATTAACGATTCTATGAAACAGTGCCTCTTAGCTTTCACGATAAATTTCCCTAATTATTATTAATACAGTGAAAACTATAAAGTGCTTGCATCTCCAAAAGAGGTTCCGTGCATACTTCGAAATATAAAATCATAAATAACTAATTGTATCCCGCAGTACAGGAGAGTAAGGCAAGTCAATGAAGAGCCTGAATGATGCGAAAGTAAACACATGTGCAAGTTAGTTTACCCTACAAAAGAAAAGCCATCACAATTAACGCAAATATTGTTGTGATAGTTCTTTGCAGTGTTGCTGTCCTGGTTTTGCTTGATACAACATATTAACTGACTTAATTAACTGCAGTCGAAACCTAAAAATGGTGAATAAAGCCTAACTGCAACCTCTCGGTCATACGCTGGGTCCTTTCTAGTTTTTGTCTAGTGCTTTTATAGCTCCTTTCCCCTCTCTAGTTTTTTCTGGTGCATATTGCTTTTTAATTTCAAAAACAATATCATGCAGAAAATTAGTTGAAGTAAAATTAATTTTAATTATATTTATAAATGTTAATAAATTATCGATTTTTATGGAAATGTCTGAATAAGTCGTTTATTTGGATTTATTTAAATCACTTTATAAAATACAGTTCGCCCTATGAGCCATATAGAATATAAGTTTACATCTAATTAACCAACAATTAAGTAATTTATTATAATGAAAAGTAAAAATTTGATGAATATTAAAAGACAGAAAGGATGCATGGCAAAACCTCCGTTTGATGTTATTGATTTTTTATCAATCATAACAAAAACTAATTTATTGTTCGGTTGAGGTTTTAATAAGCGCAAGTGTGATTTAAAATTCAATTTAGGCCTATCTAAATAGTATATTATTCACATCACCAAAACTGGGTTTACTAGCAGCATTCGGATATATCAATATACAGCGTTATACCAAGTATATCGTTTCCAGTCACTCACTTTTCGAAATGCAGCAGTATTACTGCAACATTGGGCATACTGCAAGGAAGCTTCAGTATAACTGCAGCAGTGCGCATACCGCAAAGAAAATTTATGAAAAGTCATTCTATGTCACTGTGACCGCAAAATGTCACTTGCCTGAGAACCCAGGTACAGAACTTCTTAAGGCGACTCTACCGAAATATAAATATTATTCCAATTTGATATCAGGTGATGTACTTTTCTTAGCATGGTTGTGGCAAATTGAAAAAAAGTATTATACCTAGTAGACGTTCTTTGGTATATCAATAATTGTCAGAAGTATAACTAAAGCAAAGCAAGCTCGAACCAATCGCCACATACGCCATATGCCCTAAAGTAAAGCAAGCTCATCCCAATCCCCACGTACGCCATATGCCCTAAGGAAAGGCAAACCCGTCCCCATCTCTGCGTGCGTCATATGACTTGAGGCATAGCAAACCCATCCCCATGTACATCATATGCACTTCTTGTCTCACCTGACGTGCACGGTTTTGTCGCTGATATAGCATAAGGGTCATCTGCTTGAGTACCATCGCGAAAAGTTAGTCCGTAGCAAGCATTCTGCCAAACCGTATCTGGATTGTTACTAAAGAAGAACGTAATGGCATAGCATCCAGGTTCTTCTTCGCATGCAATTTTGCAGTGGTCCCACTCCAATATTCCAAAATAGAAAAAGTTTGTGGCAGTATCTCCTGGACTGTTTATATAACCATAGGTGAGAATTATTCCAGGCAAATAAGACCAATCGCAGTTTGTATTTTCTGGAATAAATGAAATCTTTAAATGAAAACGAACTTTAAATTGCTAATTTTCTTGCATAGTGTTTAAAAACACGCTTTATGTTTTTTAAAGGATGGCCGACAGATTCCGCGGAGGCTTATTTTGAATTTGCGACAGATTCCGCGGAGGCTTATTTTGAATTTGCGACAGATTCCGCGGAGGCTTATTTTGAATTTGCGACAGATTCCGCGGAGGCTTATTTTGAATTTGCGACAGATTCCGCGGAGGCTTATTTTGAATTTGCGACAGATTCCGCGGAGGCTTATTTTGAATTTGCGACAGATTCCGCGGAGGCTTATTTTGAATTTGCGACAGATTCCGCGGAGGCTTATTTTGAATTTGCGACAGATTCCGCGGAGGCTTATTTTGAATTTGTGACAGATTCCGCGGAGGCTTATTTTGAATTTGCGACAGATTCCGCGGAGGCTTATTTTGAATTCCGCGATAGACGATAGAACCCACTGATTATATTCAAATCATTTCCTTGTTGTTTGTTAACATCATTTTACCACATTTAAAACTGATTAAACGTCCCATAGCTGTTTATATTAATTAACACATGTCAGTATTAAATTGTGACTGTGTGACTAATGAAATTACGTACTGCAATAATACCTCAAAATTCCGTTTAAGAGTGCTATGACCAAATTAATAAACTTAACTCTTAACCGATATCGACACAATTTCAAATTTGAAAAAGATAATGACAGTGAATAGCCTTAAAGCCCTATTCTATATAGGATAGAGCATTCAACCTGACTTGTGATCCTAGTATATCGTAGGCTCTTAAAACGTGGATTCAAATACACACACCAAAAAAGAACATACCTTCTGTACCGCTTACTTTGCCATTTATTGTATATACTAATAAAACAAACATTTGTTTTAGTTGCACGGCCATAATATGCACGTTGTATTTCTATTATTTTAATGTGTTAGAACAGGAATTATACTAACATTTCGATGCTATATTTCATCATAAGTTATGCTCAATTAATGAATCCAGCTGACCTAAATTTTAGTCAAACTTTTACTACAATCAGTTTCTATAAACTTTCATGCATATTTATGAGATATTTCCTTGGTGCTTATTAAGCCAGACGCCAAAAAGCTGTAGAGCAAAACGTAGTCTTTTTATTCTCAAAAGTTATAGTTTGCGTTTGGTGACCTAACAATGTTGATTTTTTTACTATCAGTTAGTTAAATAAAAACTTCTAAATTTTTCGCCTAAAGTTCTCAAAGGCAAGGTTAAATGTGGCATATATGTATGTATGGATTCCTATTTTAGATAGTATTTTACCAAATCAATAAAACAATTAAAGAGTAATTAATCGTAAATTCTTTAGACGTTCGAGAGAACGTTCTCATAAGAAATCGCTTACCATCTGTTACAAATCTGAAACATGTTTGCTCAACACCGAGTTCATAGTTCAGTCGGTATATTTTTATGAACGTGTTTAGACTGAGACATTTATGTTTGCGCGTTCCTGGATACATTAAAACACAAGTATGGGCTATTTATAAAGCAGCATGGACAGAGTATAAAAATAAACCGAATAACTTTTATGGATTAAAGCCTAAGGTTATGATTAAGACTGAAACCAAATAGCCGGATTCAGATAAACCCGCCACTGACTAAATTGCTAGTGGGCTACTTCGTTAACCACACTAAGCCAAATTAACCACGATTGTGGGAAACTACAGTAACTGGAAAGACAAATTAATTCTAGTTTTAAAATGCGTGTAGCACATACAGCTCAAAAAGTTCTGTGCTTTGTTTTCCTAAGTGAGACTCATTTCTCTTTCCCAAAGCCACGAATACAAATACACTTTACGACATGTCAGGTAAACCGAGACGTCAGAGTAACGGAAATTTTCTCTGCCACTAGTTTCTGATTATTTCATCTAGTTGACTAGGCAATTTGCTAGTCAATTTCAACCATAGATTGAACTAAATTATTAAGCTCTGCGATATCAACTGTAATTTATGAAATTTATGAAATGTTAAAAATCAATGCAATCTGCATTAACATCCAAGGCTTATTGTAAGGCTGATATTTCAAACCTAAAAACAATTTTAAAAAGAATTTTTAATCTTTAGAAGAAATACGAAAATTTTTACCATATCACGCCATAAAAACGGAAAAACTCTCTTAAAAATATTTCAGTTGGATTGTTTAATTTGAATATTGTTAGCCTAAGCGGTGATATTCAAACATAAAGTTCTTAAATTATAATGACAGCGACGTACAGCATTATCTGTTATATTAAAATGAACTCACTTAGTTGAACGTAGCGCCAAGGACTATCAACCAGTTACTCATTCAAACGCTCAAGCAAATCTGAAGAATCATTTATAAGTATAATTATTCCATCATAGAAAACGAAACGTTGATTGTAAGCACCTAGTATAGTTTACGGCTTAAGAAAATCTACTGCAGTTTTCGGGTTTCATCGTTTTTCTTTGCGTCCTGTTCTTTGCTGTAGAAAAAGAAAGTGCATCAGTAAGTTTGTTTGTTGGTTAGTTTTTAGCGTCCCATTCAGCGGCAGCGAAGGCTATATTATGACGCGATGGCTAAAGAAACAAGGAAAAAGAGAAGGGAGAAATATGAAATAGCAAAAGAGGAGTTAGAAAGAAGGACATTCCCAGAAGTCGTTTCTTACAAGAAGCTCTAAGTAAAACAACTTAACTTGGGAAGGAATAAGTTTCCTTTGCTCGGTGTCAGTATTAAGTTGTAATTTAGTACATAAGCAAACTAAAGCCACATTACACAGTCAACTGTTTACAATATTCTTTGCTTTTTATATTAGCTTATTATGTTTCTTTAATCTTTTGCTTCATCTAAGCATTAAATTGCTACCACAAACTTTTTCTGTCTCTCACTGGTCTGAGATGGAATAAAATAATTGATTTTACCTTTTTTATGTCTCTATGCCAACTGTATTTATGCACTGCAATCGTTAGGGTCTTAACGCCCCGAGGAAATAACAACAAGACAGTAACTTATTTAACACGGAGTGGCTTAATTCGATGTCGAAAGTAATCAAGCAGACTTAAAAGGTAAACATAGAAATTATGTTATCAAACAGCTCTCCAGTACACAAAACTCATCTAATCACGCATAATTTTTTGTATTTGCCCCCTAACTTCCTCAATAAGTAGAAAAAATATGGGAAAACGTCTTGTATATTTTATGAGGCTCTAAATGTTAACATAGACCTTTATTGCTTCAAGAATGAGAAAATGAAATGTGTTCTTTTGTCCGCACGGCAGAAAGAGGCAGCGCATGTGTCAACACGAGGCCACGGAGTTCTGAACAAAATGTGCAGTTTCACGAGGTAAAGCGTCTTTCATTGAAATGGCTATATATATATATATATATATATATTATATATATATATATATATATATATATATATATATATATATATATATATATATATATATATATATATATATATATATATGCGTGTGTGTGTGTGTGTGTGTGTGTGCGTGTGTGTGTGTCGCTTTTATCACAAAATACAATATAAGCCTGACAACCACCTCTGATGTTGTTAGTAACTGTATACGTATATTATACGTATTTAATATCTTAAATGCATGGGCAAAATGGGCATCTTTTCTCGGACGCATAATAAACGTATAAAAATAAGTACATATAAAAATATCCGCATTTCTAGAACCATATATTATACGTATAAAATGCGTGGGAAAAAAGATGCCCATATTGAATCCGCCTATTATACGTGTGTTTTCTTACGTATAATATGCGCATATTCAGGAACGTTTATTACTCATATAAAATACGCGGGAAAATATATGCCCCTTTTTAATACGCATATTATACGCATTTTTTCCTATGCGCATATTGTACGCGTATCTATGGACGTATATTATGCATATATTTTGCATGGTAAAAGAACGCATTGTTACTCACGTATATGGGACGCATATTTAAGAACGTTTATTACACGCATTTTCGCCAATGTATAGTACGCGTGTAATATGTTACGCATACTATGCAAATATTTTGAGTGGGAAAAAAGATGTCCATATTTGATACGCATAATATGCGAATTGTTTTAATTGTATTATACGTATTTATCAAACGTCAAATTCATATGTATACCAAATGCATAGGCAAACGTCGTGTAAAATGCATTGTTTTTCCTGCCTAATACACACCTTGGGCATTCCCTTGTATTGCTTACTTAAATTATACGTAGAATTTTCAACTACTAAAATGCATAGGTAAATAAACGCATATTATATGTGTATTATAGTTTTGAATTCCCACGTAAAATTTCATTAAAAGTCATTTGTATATTAAACGCATATTTTACGTGAGATTTCCCATGTGGGCATTCCCATGTAAAAAAACACGTATATAATGCAGGGAAATTTCCAAGTAGTAAATGCATGGGAAAATCTACGCATATTATACGTAGTCTGGCAATGTGGACCTATTATCGCAGACCACAAACAGCCGCAATTGAGCCTTAATATATTTAAATTTTGCTAAGTGCTGTATATTTGGGTGGAGGGCTGTCTTTTTTTCTAAGTATAATAGAAAGTCAGACATGGGAATACCAATTTCACTCAGATTTTTGTGCTGAAAATTGCTTTAAGGAGTACTTTATAACTGCACTATATTGATAAAGGTTCATATGCATAATACATATCGGAAAGAGTCTCAAACTCCCCTAAATCTCACGTACCTTCGTGGGAATTTCCCCTACAAAACACACATTATTTATGCGTGGGTACGTAGGAACACCTACATGTATTATGCATAGTACCCATGTGGGAGTGCTATTTGGGTCATTGCATTGGTGGGCAAACTCTGAAATGCATATCAAATAAGTTTTAAAAATACGTAAAATCCGTCTAGTATCGATGGGAAAAAACGCGTGTAAAAGGCGTTTAATAATTGGTGGGAATTACGTGTAAAATGCGAGTATAATGCGCATAAATTTTAACGTGGGAAAATAGGCGTAATTTATGCGCATTATCGACGAGCAAAATGGTCAAAATCCGCGTATATTACACCTAAGTTGTCCAATTTGCCCACGAATTTTAAGCGTATAAAATCCGCTTAAATTTTGTCGGGTGTACACGGCATATTACTGAACCACATCAAAACCACAAAAATTAAATATCATTAGTAAACAACAGCTGTTTCTGTACATATTGTTTTTAAATGACCATAACAAACTATTTAAGGATGTGGAAACTATATATTTGCAACATGAAGCACGTTGTTTTAACTATTTTGAGATCTTTTCTTTCTCCCAAACTTGGAAAGTACAACTGTTTAACACTGATTCAATAAAAAGGTATAAAATATGGTTTCAAATCAATATTTATTTCTCAAGAAACAGTAAAGTTATAAACACAATAATGCACAAAATAATGCTTATTTATTTTCTTGCATTTTCCTAAGCGTATGCGTACACAATATAGAAAAAAGAATTCTATTTAAGGTTTGTCGATTTCTAAATATTGAAAATAATTACAATATAATGTATAACTAAATTTGGCCATAAAGGTGTATATTTACTGAAAGAAAAGTAAATTATTTATTATCTGCCTTAACAAAAACAACAAAACTGGTCATATTCACGCAATTAAAAACATGATATTGCAACGTTGAAACCATTAATCATTTGCAGATTAGTTTAAATTTTGTCAATGTAAAACAGAACACCACGAAGATGAACAAAATATGAATTCAGGACCGTAATGTTTTAGTAAGGTAATATGTTTTAAATGGGTTGCCAATGTGCTCACCTGTCGTACAGCTTTTGACGGCAGATCTGGCACTATCAGCTGTCTGATCCCCATCTGTGAACGTCAACCCGTAGCATATGTTTTGCCATGCTTCATGTGAATGTGAATCGTGAAAATAAGTCACAGCATTGCATTCCGACTGGGCGTCGCACTGCGTCCTGCAATTGAAAGCGCTGTTTCTCGTCCCAAAGAAGAAGAATCGGGAATCGGGTACCTCTCCCGGGTTTGTGACGTAGGTTGATACTAGACTCGTACCGGATAATGACTCCCAGCTGCATGTATCTTCATAAAAATAATATGTATATTAAACTTAACCGATCAGTTACATGCTACATATAAAAATCCAATCATTTTACTTTGCATTCTGTACTTAAGTTTAAGTGCAAGTCTAATGCTTCTGACTATATAGTAAATAAAATAGATTAAATTTTCTTTTGGTATGGAGCTTCGAACTAAAGACAGTAGTGATCACAACTGAGCACATCATGTTGCACTTTTGTAATCTTAAATTATTTCAAAATAGTTACAATGGAAAATATGACAACGCGATCGATATACAAACACTGCCTAAATGGGTTGCAAGTTTGTGTTTAAATATGCTAATATGCCCACCTGCCGTGCAGGTTTTCACAACGGATCTGGCACTGTCACTTGTTTGATCCCCATCTGTGAACGTCAACCCATAGCATATGTTTTGCCATGCTTCATGTGAATGTAAATCGTGAAAATAAGTCACAGCATTGCATTCCGACTGGGCCTCGCACTGCGTCCTACAATTGAAAGCGCTGTTTCTCGTCCCAAAGTAGAAGAATCGGGAATCGGGTACCTCTCCCGGGTTTGTGACGTAGGTTGATACCAGACTCGTACCGGATAACGACTCCCAGCTGCAAGTTTCTGCATAAGAAAGCCAAATAAATGAAGATAACTCGAGTTGAAACACAATGATGATGTACTGTTCTTGCAATGTAACTGTGTTGAGACCTAGATACTCGAGGTCCCTAGGATCAAATCAACCGAATTTCAAACTGACTAAATTGAAATATGCATCAAAACGCCTTTTTTTTAATTTTATAAATTATAACATAAATTCTCTGTTCAAAGATATCAAAAGTTGTGTAAACGAAGCAGATTAGTGACTTAGTATGCCTACTCAGAAGTGAGCGAAATCAAATTATCCGAGATGGAGTAGAGGGCGACTTTGGAATAAACACAACAGTTCAAAGTAACTGAATTTCAGGTGTTCAAATACTACGTTATAGTACTCTATTGTCTCATCATTGCAATGTTATGTTATGTCAGCAGGTCTACGGTCTGTTTGTTTGTTTGTTAGTTTGTTTGTTTGTTTTGAGAACAAGACTCATGATGTCTCTTGTCAACTTTGACCATTGTAAATTTCTCAACTCAGGTCTCGACTACGTTTCGTAAGCTTAGCTACGCTTAAACCAGCCCTGGACCTAGTTAAGAATTTCATAATCTTAATTTATTCATAATCTTAATCTACTCAGTCCACTCTATGCCTACTCTAAATATCAATCTTTTGAAATTAAACATCAGTTTTGTTACTTAAATGACATAAAGAATATAAATACATTTACCTGCTAAGGCCTGGCGCTGCTGCACGAGTAAATCCAAAAGAATAAATAAACAAAAGGCGTTTATGATAGCTTTATTCATATTAAAGAAATCCATGCTAGCGCCTCCGTTCAAGAAACATATCCGTAGCTTTTGTAGCAGAAATTTTAAAAAGATGTTATTCTTAATGTTAATGTGAGTAAGTCGATAATGTGTAGGAATTTACGATATTAATTACGGTCATAATGTGAATTTCAATGTGTTTCTTTTTGTTGCAAGTTTTCATGCTTCTACGAGTTACGCTTTTGCTGTTTGCATAAACATAACTTGTTTCAGAATGATACATAACAATTTGATGTAGACGTTCAATTGTCCCTTGCACGACTTGAACGACGATGGACAGTCAGTGGAAATTTTCTGAATTGTTCTACGCTGGCGCGGCGCCATCTTGTGATATACGCATCTCATTGCGTTAAATCATTGGTGATATCCTCAATCAGATATGGGATTATTTTGTAAATATATTTTCAGAAATGCTGTACCTCACTGAGGATATAAAAATGACAAACTATATATTATTTTACAAAAAAAAAAAAACCAAATGGATTTCTTTAGGGTCTTTATGTTATCCCATCCGTAAATCATCCGTACAAAAGCAGCGAGACAGAACGTGCCAATGTCAAAACGTACCCAGGACAGAACGTACCCACGTCAAAACGTACCCGGGACAGAACGAACCCACGTCAAAACGTACCCGGGACAGAACGAACCTACGTCAAAACGTACCCGGGACAGAACGAACCCACGTCAAAACGTACTCGGGACAGAACGTACCCACGTCAAAGCGTACCCGGGACAGAACGAACCCACGTCAAAACGTACCCGGGACAGAACGAACCCACGTCAAAACGTACCCGGGAAAGAACGAACCTACGTCAAAACGTACCCGGGACAGAACGAACCCACGTCAAAACGTACTCGGGACAGAACGTACCCACGTCAAAGCGTACCCGGGACAGAACGAACCAAAGTCAAAACGTACCCGGGACAGAACGAACCCACGTCAAAACGTACCCGGGACAGAACGAGCCCACGTCAAAACGTACCCGGGACAGAACAACCCCACGTCAAAACGTACCCGGGACAGAACGTACCCACGTCAAAGCATACCCAGGACAGAACGGACCCACGTCAAAACGTACCCGGGACAGAACGTATCCACGTCAAAACGTACCCGGGACAGAACGAACCCACGTCAAAACGTACCCGGGACAGAACGAACCCACGTCAAAACGTACCCGGGACAGAACGTACCCACGTCAAAGCATACCCGGGACAGAACGAACCCACGTCAAAACGTACCCGGGACATAACGTACCCACGTCAAAACGTACCCGGGACAGAACGAGCCCACGTCAAAACGTACCCGGGACAGAACGAGCCCATGTCAAAACATACCCGGGACAGAACGTATCCACGTCAAGATGTACCAACAAAACGTTCCCATATAGAATATATCTAGGTCGGGTCAATTACTCCGGAGTTCATTCGTTATCAAACCACACTCAGGCTAGTTCACATAATTTATTGCACAAAGGATAATCTCCTAAATGCTATAAATGCCTTAACCTGTCCGAACGCTGCTTAACCTGTCCGAAGTGCAAGTGTGACAATCACTGGACTTATCTAATAACTTCGGAGTTCATTCAAGAGCCCTTTACAAACAGCAGCTGTATTGCTTGGCATAAATGTAAACCTCTTTAACTTCGTTTAATGCTAATGCCTGTCTTATCTGTCATAGTTACTTGGTCAGTAATCCATTGGCTTACATACAAACGTTTTTTCTGTGAAGTTGAATCAGTTTCCGTATCCTGTGCATTTCGATCAATGGTCACGTGTTGTCTAGAATTGCCGCTAGACATATTGTTTTAGATCAATTGTTTTTTTTTTTTTTTTTTTTTTTTTTTTTGTGGATTCATTAAGCCCACGCTGGTTGTGATTAAAAGATCATTTCCTTTTGTTATATGAAATATGTAGTGTTATTTGCTTCTTGACCACATGTACTTTCAATTTCAATCATTTGTCAAAAAGTTTTAACTTGTCCATTGAAAACGATAGAAGTGTTTGTTGTAATTTTAAATAAAATTACAAACAGAAAACTTTGCTTCCCTTCTGCAACAAGCACTTCCCATGCTCAGTTTACGTTCTGTCTCAAGTACGTTCTGTCGTGGGTACGTATGACCTGGAGCGGTATTCTGCTCTGTCCTTATATTTAAGGACGTCCTTATTCTTGAGATTAGATGGCTCATCCTTAATTTTTATCCTTATTTTTTTAAAGAC
This sequence comes from Protula sp. h YS-2021, assembly GCA_949752745.1. Lineage (NCBI taxonomy): Eukaryota > Metazoa > Annelida > Polychaeta > Sabellida > Serpulidae > Protula > Protula sp. h YS-2021. The sequence goes on from OX457030.1 coordinate 14,542,407, forward strand.
TTTGTTAAGTTTGAGGATAGAGCAGAATAGCTTTTTCATCCTTATTTTTAAAAATAAGGACATCCTTAAAAATAAGGACAGAGCAGAATACCACTCCAGGGTACATTTTGACCTTAGTACTTCTTGTCCCGAGTACATTTTCATCTGGGTACGTTTTGTTCTGGGTACGCTTTGTCCAGGGTACGTTCTGTCCCTAACACGCACAATAAATCCACCAATAACACACGGAATCCAGATGATGCTCACTTAACTGCCGCAAAGACGATGGTTTTGTACATCGTATTTGCTCCATCGAACTCTCTAAAGGAGACATTTTCCAGCAAGCTTCGGGATTCAATTGATTTCTGTGTAGTCAATAGATCAATCAATTAGCCAGTTTTAAGTACAAACGGAAAGCTTTACAACGCCTGTTGTATGTGAAAAAATATGACCTTAAGGTATTTTGTTGACCAAACAAAGAAATGTGTTTAGGTTTTTGTTACCAACAGGAATCATTGTTTGCAGACATATGTAGGGTCTTTATCTCTGCCTTAGAATGTCCAGGGCAAATGTTCAGAAGATATCAGGGGCGGGGGTGGGGGAGGCGGGTGTTCGTAAGAATTTTTTGCTGTTGTTAACATTTCATTATTTCCTGTTCATTATTGGTAAATATTTTCTCCGGCGGCAGAACACTCCATGATATGTATGTGGTTAAGAGGTACAAACGGCGTCTATGTGCTGACATAGTGTTTTCATCCATTTCATTTACCGGCAAAATGTCAACAGCGCAAAACGTTGACAATAACGCATAAAAATTATATTCGTTGCTGTGTGTAAACATCGATGCAACGAAAATAAACTCCATCTAAGATCCGGTATGAAACACCCTCACAGTGTTACTTTATCTTTAGTTAAGGATATACATTTTGGAATAAATATCTTATTCAGAACAGAATTTACACACCAAGTTCATATACGACCCATTAGATCTTGACACTGCTTTTGAAGCGTTACTGAGGGGGGGGGGGGAGGGGGGCGGTATGCATCAAAGAATACTCCCTTTGTCTGCCGTATTGGCAGCTGCATATGAGGTTTACCCTCCTAAACCCCCCTCCTCCAACCCACACCCCCTTTCCCCCGCCCAAAAAAATCAATGTCCGAGCGTGTATACTGACGCACCTGCTGCAGTCTCTTCACACAGGACCATTGCCTCTTCATTTGGCCTGGCCCCATACCACTGCTGCCTGTGTAGGTCTTTTCAAACAGTCAAGAACAATAATACATAAATAACTAACATAAATAAAAAAAAAACAAGTTATCAGTGAAACTGATGTATGTCCCCCTCCACGAAAAATAATGCGACGTCGCACAACTTCAATATGTATATTTTCACTGTAGCAACAATCAAAAGCCAGGGTTGAATAGCGGCTGAGCTATCGCATGCACAAACTTGTGCTTCCAAGTGTCGACGGACGGACGGACGGACAGATCCGAATACTATAGTTCCCCGCTCCGCGCTACGCGGCGGCGGGGGACACATTAATCTAAAAAAATAATAATAATATTTGTTATCAGATATTTAATTTTAACTCGGATTGCGTGTCATTTATTAATGACTGACAGGATCAAGTCTGTGCATTGACGAAAACGTTCAATACGCGAAAATACGATTTGATGGACGTTGTGTTAAATATAATCGTGTGAACGAACAAAGTTCATACATTTCCAATGCAGATTAGTACCTGACTGCGTCGCAGTTTCATTTGTTTTATGATGTTAACGTTAATTTGTCTTTCTGTATTTTGCAATGCTTGATAATTTAACTCAGTTTAACATTGAAAGTCATTGCAATTAACTTACTACATCTCTTCTTACGTTAATATGTGAATTCTCGATTATTTCATTTACACCGTGGTGTACGTAGCCCTTACCCATCGTAGCGCCTTCGTCTCCGTGAGAGGCTTTGGGCTCTCCGCGCTTGAAATCCGTGAATGTGACGCCCTCCCCTGACGCCCAGGTGCCACTGCCGGCGCTGTCTGTCATACCGATGTGGTAACGACCGGACGATCTGTTGCACCAGTCAGTATATCGAGTTCACACATCAGCGGATCTATACAGTCGCTAGTTTTTTTAGCGAATGTGTTTCTTCCGCAAGATTTGAAGTATACTCTCTATGAACGTACGGAGTGTCCTTATTTTGTATTTTGTTTGTTTGTATATCTTGAATTTAACTAGATGTATGAACTATTGATGCCTTTTATTTTTCTTTCAAGTTTATCAGCTTTCAAGTTTTTTTAAATAGTTTTCACATTGAATAGGATAATCCTTGATTTTATGCTTTTTATCTTATTTTCTAATTTTCTTCTTTTCTTTTGGGGGGCGGGGGGCAGAAATAGGACTTACACCAAGTCCTCCAACCTGTACCTACGGCAACTTGTCCTATGCTGTTTATATTTCTCTAGCTTTCTTCTGTTTAGCTTTTAAACGTCCAAAGTACACTAGCGGGTTTTGCATGTTCTTTTCTCCTAATTGTAATTTTTTGTTCATACTGCTGGAGATGAAAACTTACATGAGATAACAGTTTTTCAATACATGAAACGTGTTCTTGTAACCAGTGGCAGAAGGACAGTACCCGAACTTACGTGAAGAATCAATGCTCTAAAAATTAAAGTTCAAACCTGACCCCTAACCCCCAATCCCCCAGTGTCTTTTTCGTAAAATGCTCAACCTATCAGGGTAAAAAAAGTTCTTACACAGTGAACAACGCACTATGGATTGCCTTGACCGCATTGTTTTTCGCAGCTGTTTCCAGACTGATGACCTTGTATTGACCTCTGCCGGCGCACGCTGCGGCCGCCTGGGTCTGGGTCACTACGCTGTGGATGGCACACAAAATACGCCCGGTAAGCTCAAGCTCGAGGGTGACGTCACATCCGTTAACGAATAACCCTGAAAAAGGCACAGCCACTAACAGAACACACTGTCATAGATCACAACCATTTGGTCACAGCCATTTAACTTGTCCTGGACCTATTGTTTTAGGAATGATAAGAAACTGACTTTAGTGATGGGTACGTTCACATAACTTTGGCTTTATATTTTAACAAAGACAGTAGTTTTTGTTAACTTTTGTCTTCACCGGACTGGAAATTAAAATGAACAAGACATTCAGGTGACGGTGCCCAGGTACCGTCAGAGGAACAAGACCTTCAGGTGACGGTGCCCAGGTACCGTCAGAAGAACAAGACCTTCAGGTGGCGGTGCCCAGGTACCGTCAGAGGAACAAGACCTTCAGGTGGCGGTGCCCAGGTACCGTCAGAGGAACAAGACCTTCAGGTGGCGGTGCCCAGGTACCGTCAGAGGAACAAGACCTTCAGGTGACGGTGTCCAGGTACCGTCAGAGGACCGGACTTTCAGATGACGGTGCTCCGGTGCCGTCAGAGGAACAAGAACCTTCAGGTGGCGGTGCCCAGGTACCGTCAGAGGAACAAGACCTTCAGGTGGCGGTGCCCAGGTACCGTCAGAGGAACAAGACCTTCAGGTGACGGTGCCCAGGTACCGTCAGAGGAACAAGACCTTCAGGTGACGGTGTCCAGGTACCGTCAGAGGACCGGACTTTCAGATGACGGTGCTCCGGTGCCGTCAGAGGAACAAGAACCTTCAGGTGACGGTGTCCAGGTGCCGTCAGAGGAACAAGACTGTCAGGTGACGGTCTTCAGGTGCGGTCAGAAGACAAGACCTTCAGGTGACGGTGTCCAGGTGCCGTCAGGGGAACAAGGCTCAAACTGACACTGTGATTTATTTTCAAAATACGACGGACAGATGGCGAAAACTTTAATTCTGTTTTTAACTATTTGCTTTATCCCCAAGAGTAGTGGGAAAACGACAGTTCTACGACGACCCCCCCCCCCCCCCGTCCGCTGGAAAATTTTGTGATCTTTGCATATTTATCCGTTTCAGACGATTCTGAACATTTTTGGTTTTTGGACCCGCCTCCCCCCGTCCTCGGTAGGAAAATTTTGTGATTTTTGCATATTTATCCGTTTCAGACAATTCTGAACAACTTTGGTTTTTGGACCCCACGTGGGAAAATTTTGTGATCTTTGCATATTTATCCGTTTCAGACGATTCTGAACATTTTTGGTTTTTGGACCCCCCCCCCCCACCCTCGGTAGGAGTTGTTAGTTAGTTGTTTGATTGCTTTAACGATACTGCCAACTTATTGCAGGTCATATTGTGCCATTCCTGGTAACTTTGTCGAATTTATACTTTATTGATTAAAAGTCATTATAAGATAAAATCTTAAATGTACTAAAAACTAGACTTAATAGTGGTCTACACATAGGAATACATGTTAATCACTTTTAAAAATTCTAGGACCTTGTTGGGATTTACTTTTTCAAAGAGCTCTCTCATGGAATCAACTCTGTAATAACCGGGAAGAATGTGATTGAAGTCTATACAATCTATCAAGATGTGTTTCACTGTATACCGTTCCTGACAACTTATACATTCGGGTTGTGGTTCACCTCTTAAGAGGTGTTTGTGAGTAGTGTAAGAGTGTCCTATTCTTAATCTGTGAATACCATATCGTCGCGAAGGCCTTTTAGGGAGGGCAATTTGCGCCCTACCACAGGGTTAATTTGGTATAGCTTATTGTTGGTTTGTTCATCCCAATGTTGTTGCCATACATTTTTTACATATCTAGAAATATGGCACTTAAAATCTGATGACGGTATAAGGAAATCTGAGCAATTTTGGTTTAACGCTTCTTTAGCGCCTTTGTCCGCTGCCTCATTGCCCGGGATTCCAACGTGGCTCGGTACCCAACAAAATATTATCTCTTTGCCAGCTTTTACCACTTCGTCATGTTTTTCTATCAAGTCCAAAATTATTGGGTTGGATGATTTTCTAGTGACTCAAGCACTGACATGGGGTCCACACACAATATGAATTTTTTGTAACGGCTACTCTTGACAATTTGCATAGCTAGCTGCAGTGCTCTAACTTCTGCAGAGAAAATAGAAGACCCATCAGGGAGCCTGGTTTTCAATGTATTATTATCTGTGACAATAGCTGCTGCAGCCTTGTCCTCAAGTTTGGAGCCATCGGTATATATGAAATGGTAGTCATTATAATTATCCTTTAATTCTGCAAATTTTGACTGGAATACACACGGATTAATTTGTTCTTTTATGGACTCAGAAAGAGTCTTCAAGACCTGGCGGGGGGGGGGGGGGTCGGTCAAGGTCAATCCTAAGGATGTCAGTCAATGTCAATCCTAGGGGGGGAGGGCGTGTCGTAGAACTCTCGTTTTCCTACTACTCTCAAAATTAATTTCGTTCTGGGCTGTACAAACGTGTTCATCCCATCGACATCATAGTTAAACAAGATGTAAAGGTGCCTCCGAGTGTCGATCTAAAAGTTGTACATTTTTATCGTCTAAAAAAACGCGCTGCGTCAGTTGTTGATCGATTTCAAAATTTTACAGTTCTGTACATATACAGTATATATATATATATATATATATATATATATATATATATATATATATATATATATATATATATATATATATATATATATATATATATATATATATATATATGTCTTGAATGTGTAAAGCTTGAAAAGATTCAGCTCCACAGTTGCTCTGACCTTATCTGGACAAACATAGAACCAATTTGTAAGTGCAAAATGTTTTATCCATTTTGGGCAAAGCAGCAAAGCGCCCATTTGACCCTGAGTTTCAATGCAAAGTGTGTAATTTTTTATCTATTTTTGACAAAGTGCAGATGCCTTCAATAGAGACACATATATATTTCACTACGTAAAGTTTAAAAAGCTGGACCGTATAATTTGGGGGAAGTTGTCTACACCCTCCCCCACCCTCCCCCCCGCCCACCCTCTCCCCTCCTCCACCGCGTTTCGATGTATGATTTTATCAATTAATCACAGTTCCGATGCGTCTATTTTTGTTCCATTTCAATAATTACAACGCCGTTTGACGTACTTATGTTCAGTGTGTGAAGTTTCACCCTAGTTAGACAGTTTCCGAGCACTTATCTGGACAAAACTACAGGACTAAACCTGTAACTTTTTGTCCCTTATGACGGAGTGCCGATCCATCAATTTTTGGCCAAAAATCTAAGTCTCGATGCAAGTGGTCGATGCGTGACTTTCTGACAACTTGTCTGGACAAAGCTCCCGAGTGGTCGATGCAACACTTTCTGACAACTTGTCTGGACAAAGCTCCCGAGTGGTCGATGCGTCACTTTCTGGCCCGTTTCAAAATAATATGAAGTTACACATCAGCAATATATTTTTTCATGTATACAGTTTCTAAAGACTGGGCCTTTTTGTTTCTGAGAAATATATGGGCAAAGGTCTAAGTCTAGAGGCAGAATGTGTATATTTTATCCATTTTCATAAAAATGCCGGTCTGCCAGTTGTCGGCTTATTTAAAACAAGACAAGCCCAACTTTCGACAGTGTCGAAAGTTATATGCGAAGTCCAGCCATGACCTAAAATGACCACTCACTGTCAGCAAAATTTAATCTGCTCATGAAATAATAATAATAATAATCATCATCGTCGTCATCATCATCACCGTCATCATCACCACCGTCATAATCATCATCATCATCATCATCATCATCGCCCTTGTTATTATTTATAACCCTCACAAATGGCAGGATGCGACTCAGGCGCACTGGAGGCACGAGTATTAAAAATTTCATAAAAATACAAAAATTATAGAGAAAATATATTTTCAGCTAAAGTTCTCGCGAACTTAGGAATTTCGCCAATTAACCAAATTTGAGAAGATCTAAAAATTACGTTTTCACTCTTGACTATCTTTCGAGCAAATTTAACAAAATTTGCGACCAGTTGCCAAATTGCGAAAATAAATTATTGCGCCTCTCGCTTCCCCTAAGCTGGCCATATTTTGACAAAATTTTAGAACAAAATAAAAGTTTACAGACGGACGGACAGACGACAGAACCCACACTATGGGTATAGGCCATGTGAATAAAGGCCATCTTGGCAAAAAAGGAAGAAACATGCTTCATTTTCCCAGCAAATGATCACGCATTACACTATTTGCGACACGCACCATAATAACTTGAAGACTTAGATCGGACTTACATACATCGGGCTTTGGTAGAACGGACTTAGATAGATCGGACTTACATACATCGGACTTTGACAGAACGGAATTAGATAGATCGGACTTACATACATCGGGCTTTGATAGAACGGACTTTGGTAGATCGGACTTACATACATCGGACTTCGACAAAACGGACTTAGATGGATCGGACTTACATCCATCGGACTTTGACAGAACAGACTTAGATAGATCGGACTTACATACATCGGACTTTGAGAGAACGGACTTCGATAGATCGGACTCCAAGGGGGCTGAGAACAGATACGCTTTAGATATTGAAGACCTCTAAATCTGGTGGAAATCTACGTGGAATCTACCAAGACCATTGAAAAATTGGGCAAATAAATGCCCTTCAACGGCTTACCTGCAGCGGTTGCAGAAATTATAATAATGTGCTTCAGCATCTCCTGCATAGAACTTCAATTACTGCAGTCACGGTCAGCGTTGTTCGGAGTGTGAGAGAACTTTTTCGATGGTTTTTTTTTGCTAAAAACAAAGAGATAAAGTTGAAATGTGCTTTGTTTTGCAATCCTCTTTTGAACTATTTTTTACTTGATATCGCATTGAATGCGAGGACAAAAATTGCATTACGATAGTATAATTCTTCATTACAAAAAATAGTGAACCAAGAGTGCCAAGAGGTTTGCAGTTTATTTAATAGTATCGCTAAGTAAATCCCAAATAAAAAAAATCTGCTATATATTTAATTAACTTCCATTATCGTGAAAGTGTGAAACAATTATCGACAATAAGCATGAAAGAAAGTCCGCTCACAAACGCTTCAATTATTAACATATGTGCTGACATCCTGTTTAATAATTTAGCCATATATGCTCAATGTATTCCGCTTGGCAGAAATTTGCATAAAATAAATTACTTCATACCCAAATAAAAAGCGCAAAAAAGTTAAAGAAACCGTTATTGTGTTCGGACTAGCTGTAACAAACGGCAGACCACTTGCTGGTCTTGTAGCTACCAAGACTGACAAGACTGGAATACAGAACTGTCATTTCTCAATAAAGCAACTTATCAGACACATTTCAAAACTACACCGCTTTTGCTATCAAGTAACGAAAATTACACTTGGCACCACAAAAAATACGATTCTGAACTCTCAAAATTCAAAAATGAACATGAAATAGGAGGTCAAGGCCACTGAGGTACGTCCTGCAGATCGCCTTTTAGGCCAAAAAGGTCTCAAATAAGCTCAAAATCGCTATATCTCTAAGCGTTTTCGAGATAATGGTCAACTTCTGGTTTTTCCATGACCATGACCGCGAAGGTTCAAGGCCACCGAGGTACCTATTACATATCGTCTTTTAGGCCCAAAGGGTAGATAATAACCTTAAAATTGCTCTATCTCTGACTGTTCTCGAGACAACGTTCAACTTCCGGTTTTCAAATTCACCACGACCGAGGAAGGCACTGGGTCATCTCTTACATATCCTTTTTTAGGCCTAAAGAGTTGAAAATAAGCTCAGATCGCTCTATTGCTAACCGTTTGTGAGATAATGGTAAACTTCCGGTTTTTAACCTTGTCCATGACCGAGGAGCCCAAAGTCACCGAGGAACCTCTGATTTTTTAAGCGCAAAGAGTTCTACTGAACCATCTTCTGACTGTCACTGCATTTATACATATCAGTTTTCTGAAACATGAGATCCATTGACGTCATTTGCTTCTCAGCATTTGCCAATCTTTCAATGATAACCAAATTCTCTTCTTGGTAGGATATAACCTCCCAGATGTATGATCCGCAATATATTCATGAATCTTATCCATCACTTGCTGTTGATATTTCACCAATTTAATATATATTTCTCCATTATTGGGTATCATAACCGGTAAATCCTCTACACCCATCTTCTTTATGGACTTTGTAATGGTGACAGCTTTACGCTCAGGTTCTCGCTTGACTTTAGGCTCTGTCTTGATTTTTCGCTTTTTACACAGCGGCATGGTAGCTGGTAACTCATCTCTTTTTATCTTTCTAAATCGTGGTCGCCTTGGAAGCTGTTGTATTGGGAGTGACTTCAACTCAGACTTTACCATGGGCATTGCCTTAAATTTTGCTGGAGGTATTATCTCAGGCTTTACTATAGCCTTTCCTGTTGGCATTGTCTCAGACTTTTCTGTAGGCATTGTCGTAGATAGTAGTTGTTGTTCATTCACTGCAGGCATGCTCACTCTTCAAAATTTTGATGCAGAATGATTGCTATGTCTGAGGGCGGGCGCCTTTTCTGCTCTATAAGTTGTGTAATGCCCATGAGCTACCGTGGTGTAACCCATCATTCAATACGTAGCGCTTATCATCAAACAGTGATAAACCAATCTTCCGCATCGTCTCTGAAAACAATTCGATGTTTATGACTTCGAATGATCTTTCTCCACAACATGATTCGTCTTCCCTGAATAAACTATTCTTGTATTGAGCATGTTTTAGTCGCCTTTGACAGGCGCGTGTAATGCCCTTTGCAGTATGTTTCTCTTGCCAACCATAAACAAACTGTACATCTTCGGCCAAGGTCTTACAAACTTGTCAATAGATACTCCAGCAGTTTCATCTTTCACTTTCCCCAACACTTTCTTGTTCACAGCAGAATGTAGAAAATGATCCTTTGGATAATCACTTGTATCAAAAAGATGACTATCCTTTTGCATATCTTTGTAAATGTCTTTGGTCGGTATGTCATAACACAAATTGTCTGTGTTACTGAACAGTAATTTTGCCTCTGGATACTTCTTCATGTTATTGTAATGGTAATCATACATGAGGGTTTTGCTGAGATCTAGAATAGTAAACCCAATATGAATGGGTTCTGACTATATTCGGACAATTCACTGATTCGAGCAGTTTTCTTCTCAGGAGCCACTGGATAGTCACTATGCTGACCATGAATTTCATCCGGATATGTGAGCTCTGCCTCTAAAATATAACCTGTCTCAGCATCTTCACTCACTTTCATATGGCCCAGAGATTCTGGATTTTCCACCCATGCAAATCCACATTCTGGCAAAGTCCGCGACATACTCCACCCCTAGAGATTGTCGGCATCCAAGTACAGGATGAATTTGTTAACTTTTTTACATCATAGCCTGGAATGTAGGGGTTGTTGGCTTTTGCATACTTGTGTGTAATCACTGAAATACCTCCTGGCAGACCTTGCTCCACCATTTGATACATGTCAGTATCATCTATCAATTCCAATTGAACCTTGATATGTTTCAGCATAGGGTTCCATGTCAAACCGGGTGCTATGTAGTAATGAGTAGGATCCAATTCATACGTGCTAAGACACATATTTCTAAAATTTTCAAACACATCTGCCAACAGCAACACATCTGTTTTTGGGTAAAGGTCATGATAATCTCCAAAGTTATTGCAGTGGAATACATTCCAAACTCGTTGTGCATGATCATAATCCTCGTCACCAATTCCTTCTTCAGATAATTGACTGTAAAAGTCTTCTTGTGGTGGAAGCTTGGTTTCTGCAAACTTGGAGAGTCCAGCAAAGGGATATACTCCTTTTCTCAAAAGTAAATCTTGCTGCAGATTGTCACGCACATGAGCAGTCATATTCTGAAACTTCTCTTTGCCCTCAATCGCTAAGTTGGCTACCAGTTTTTGTAAGGATGCTGTCATGAATTGGTAAGTAGCCTATGGATATCAGATTACCCAAGGTAATTGCAATGTACTGTTCCACATTGCCTCAGTTCTTTGAATTTTCCTATACTCCATAAGAAGATGACTATCATATCCTAATAGGCTGTGGCATAGGACAGGGATGATGAATGAAACTGTAGGTTGCATTCACTATGAGCTGCTCCACGGTATTTTCCAATGATGTGATCATGATCTCGCACACGATCCACTCACATCAACTCATGGCAAATGTAACAATGAGTAGCTTGAGCAAACTATTTGATATCCTCAAGAGTCATTTCAATTGGGTTTGGATTGTTCAACCAATACACAATGCGATTACGTTCTTCTGACATATACTCTAGAAATTATTGAACAGCATTGTCTCCACGGTAAAGCATAGGATTACACTTCTCATATTCGCTGACGACAACATAGGCAAAGCTATTAGCCTTGTGATGTTGGTAACGATCACCCTCCTGTTTCTCTGTACAGCAATCAAAGTCAGCATAAATGACAAAGGGTGTCCTTTGTTGTTTTGTAATACCCTTGAATCGACTAATCGTATCCTCTGGAAATGATAATCGCTGTGCTCCCTGCTTCGCACAAACTTCACGATGTTGGTCCAAAAGGTCTTGTTGCATGAATCCATGCAGACAATTGAAGCAGTAAAACGTTTTACCGTTATGGTTTGTACGATACGTCATAAGTCGACTAGAGTTCTTAATCAGACAATAATGTATCTTCTCATTGTCACTGATAACCAGTATGTTGATTTCAGTGTCACACTCATGTCGACTCGTATGAATTTCCCAACCAAACACATTGATGGCAAGGTTGTTCATCTTCTCAAATTTAGGAATTTGAAGAACTGGTGTTGGAAATGTTTTATCTTCCACATTCATTATATATGAATGTGGTTAATATTTGCGTTATCAATATGCATGGTCATGTATCGGATGTAGATGAGCTAATATCGACCATAGGAAACACTTATTGTCAGGATTCTTGATGTTGATAACGCCCTTAGTATTCATTGTTTTCTTTGGCAACTCAATGTAGCTAGATGCTTGCAAGGGTTCTAAGGTGGCTGCATGGACTTCAATCTGAAGAATCTTATCCAACACCCATCCAGATCCTTGGCGTTCATGTTCATCAAACTTGTTGATTGTATTGTATTGTATTGTTCTTTAGATCACTTTCAACTGCTATCATATCGGGGTCCCCCTGCCACATTTTACTGAAATGGGGCATTCCAGCCCTCCTTCTAACCCTTACATGTGGAGTGCCTCACAGGGTAGCAAGAAGGAATCCCAATTTTAAAGTCTTAGGTATGACCCGACCGGGGTTTGAACCTACGATCTTCCAGTCTCGGGGCGGACACTCTAACCACTAGGCCACCGAGGCTGGTATCAAACTTGTTGAACAAATCCTTGAATGCATTTGGTAAGTCATCATCCATATCTCTTTAATTGGATGCTCTGAAAGTCAGAGTACTCATATGAGTGTTATCCACGCGTTCTTCCAACACTCCCGGCTCATTTTTTGTTATTTTCTTGAATTGAGCTAAAACGACCATGCACCATTTTATTTTATCTATCTTTCAAATGTCGTGTGATGCCATTTTCTTGATGTCGCATTTCCAGTAACAAGTCAGATCCATTTTCAGCTTCAAACACTTCTTGATGTGGATGTCCACCGTGACTTATTCTTCTGCCTTTACCCACTTGCAGTACATCCTTCTTCTTTCGTGTCTTTGCAGAAGGTTAATCTGACCCATCAGTTAATTTTTTTACACGTATGTTCTGCATTGGTTGTATAAGTAAATAAAATAAAATGGTTGTATAAGTATCATCACATGTGTGATCTCCATATTGTTCAGCATTTTTGAAGGCTTGGAAGCAAACGCGACAAGCATTTAGTCCTCTTTCTTTGTGAAAGACAATCAGTTTTTTTCACGTAAATGTCTCTCACATTCATCTAAGTTTAGCAGAGCTGCATGACAATATGAACATTTCACTTTATCATTTGGGATATTCATGTTATCACTTCGGTGTCTTAATTGCAAATGATGAAAATTATAGCTTCTACATATATACATGTATGACTGATTTGTCTTCACATTACAATGTTTCGTGATATCTTGGTGAATATATTCTACAAGCTGATGGGGTCTCAACTAAGGCCGTTTCGAAGATAATATGAGTTTTTTTTCAGACTCAGCCAAAGTCGGAAGCCATACAACAACCTGGACAGCGCAGGAGAAATTGGCATATGCGAACGTCTGTGCAGCGGAAATGAAAATTATTAAACTTCTTTGCCCCTGTAGCAGAAGTTTCCAAACATCCAGACTGTCGGTAAAGTTCTATTACAGAAATTAAGCAGAAATCGAGACACCTCAGTTAAAATAAACCCGAAGTGGTTCATCTACATATTACATATTACGGCTGCACTGATGTGATTCAGGTCTAATCAGTCGTGATATGGGAAATTATATGTCTAAATATCGTATGCGTACGAATGAATAAAAAAATTTTCCCACGAGTGGGGAGAGGGGAGGGGGGGGGTAGTCAGTCGGTGGAAAAAACCATGACCATTACAGCTATCATGTGAGCCTGATTCAGGTCCGTGGGTGGAAAACCATCACACAGTCTGGTTGCACCCATGTCAGTCTGATTCACTGTAGTTGTTTTTAGGAAATGATTGATGTGACTAAACATCACAGGTCGGCAGTTGGCAATATTGGTACAGACCTTATAATAGCATCCGCCTACACTGTTTACACATGCCTAGAGTTATTTTTTCAGTGTTGTGTTACATTTCTGTTAGACAAGTTCTGTGCTAAGCATGGGCTCTCAACTCGGGGTAAGGTCTTTGACTACGGATATACGTAGAAGGTTTTTTTTACTCCACACCCACATACTTCATTTTCATTGCAACGACAACAGGGCGCACGAACACAGAATCATCTTTGACTAAAAAACACCTACGGTCTTTTAACAGCTGGTGCTCATATGAAGGAATGCAAAAAGCTGTCGTAGTTGTATGATTGATGTATGAATGTTGTTGAATTTTTTAAGTAGTTAACAAAGGAGAGTCTTGCACATACCAAGTGATATTGAATTTCTTGAAACTTGTCGATTTTCCTTTTTTCTTCTTTGCCACTGTGACAAGAGTTCCCAAACAATCAGACTGTCAGTAAATTTCTACTACCGGAAATAATCAGACAAGCGAAGCACCTCTATTTTCAATCCATATTTCATATTACGCCTGCACACATGTCAACCGGATTCAGGTTAAGTTAACTGGTCACGGGATGAGAAATAATTGCTATGATGAAATATCATATGCCTGTGCATGAATCACAGGGAGGGGGGGGGGGGGAGGGTCAAAAAATGAAAGTTGCTCAGAATCGTCTGAAACGGATAAATATACAAAAATCACATTTTCCAACGGTGGGGGTGGGGCAAAAGGAGTCAAAAAATGAAAGCTGCTCAGAATCGTCTGAAACGTGCAAATATGCAAAAAATCACAAAATTTTCTCACGGTGGAAAGAGGGGGGGGGGGGGATGGGGTCAAAAAATGAAACTTGCTCAGAATCGTCTAAAACAAATAAATATGCAAAAATCACAAAAATCAAACAAACCAAAAATGTTCTGCATTGCCTGAAGCGAAAAAATATGCAAAAAAGATTTTCCCACGGGGGGGGGGGGGGGGGGGTCAGGCGACCCAGTTATCTCGCCCTACCCTTTATGCTTGGCTCAGTTCTCTCGTCGTATGAATTTTCCCACGAGGGTGGGGTCAGATGGCCCAGTTCTTTCGTCCTACCCTTTATGCTTGGCTCAGTTCTCTCGTCGTATGAATTTTCCCACGAGGGGCGGGCTCAGGTGGCCCAGTTCTCTCGTCCTACCCTTTATGCTTGGCTCAGTTCTCTCGTCGTATGAATTTTCCCACGAGGGCGGGGTCAGGCGGGATTCCTTCGAACAGCGTATCAAAACTGTATCCACACACGTATAACCTTGGTCGGACATACACAATTGTTGCGCGGTTTGCATTTCAGACCACTGCACATGTTTATGTAACTTGCCTCGATGCGTGGTTTTTATTCAGACCAGTGCCCATGTTTATTTAATTTATGTTGATGTGCGGTTCTTATTTTGGACCAGTACGCATGTTTATTTAACTTGCGTTGATGTGCGGTTCACATTTCGGACCAGTGTGCATGTTTATTTAACTTGCGTTGACGCGCAGTTTGCATTTCGGACCAGTACGCATGTTTATTTAGCCTGTGTCGATGCGTGGTTCGCATTTCGGACCAGTACGCATGTTTTATTCAACTTGCGTTGATACGCGGTTTGTATTTCGGGCCAGTGTGCATGATTATTTAACTTGTGTTGATCCGTGGTTCGCATCTCGGACCCGTGCACATGTTAATCAACTTGCGATCACCAGCGGTTCGGATTTCGGACCAGTTCGCATGTTTATTAAATTTGTGTTGGTGCGCGGCTTGCATTCCGGCCAGCGCACATAGGTTCGCACTTCGCACCAGTGCGCATGTTTAGCTAACTTGCGTTTATGAACGGTGCTCATTTTGGACCAATGTGCATGTTTATTGAACTTGTGCTGATGCGGTTCGCATTTTGAACCACTGCGCATGTTTACTTAACTTGCATTGATGCGCGATGTACACTTCGGACCAATGCTCATGTTTATTCAACTTGTGTTGATGCGCGGTGTTTGTTTTTTTTTACCAATGCTCATGTTTATTGAACTTGCGTATATGCGCGGTTCGAATTTCGGACTAGTGCGCATGTCTATGCAACTTGCGTCGATGCATGGTTCTTTCTTTGAACCATTGCGCATGTTTATTTAACTTGCGACGTTGGTGTATGGTTCACCTTTCAAACCAGTGCGAATGTTTATTTAACTTGCCACGATGCGCGGTTCGCATTTCGGACAAGCGCGTATGTTTATCTAACTTGATACGCGGTTCGCATTTCGGACCACTGCGCATTTATGTAATTTGCCGCGATGCGCGGCTGTTATTTCGGATTAGTGCGCAAGATTAAAACTGCATTTGGAATTTTTTCTTCAAAAATTCCCCCAAAATTCCCTGATCGACTCAAAAAGCACAAGACGTATTCACGAACACCTAAGCATGCTCACACCCAAAATAAATGATATCGGATCAAAACTGTAGGAGAAGATGCATTTTGAGGTATTTTCTTCAAGAATTCCCCCTAAAATAAAAAATCCCAAATCCAGTCAAAAAGCATAAGCCCTATGCCCGACTCCTTAAGGCTGCCTCATACCAAAAATTAATGAAATCGGACAAAAAATGCAGGGAGGAATGTATTTTAAAGTTTTTTCTTGAAAAGTTCCCCCAAAATACAAAAATTGTCCGATGGATTAAAAAAGCACAAGCTGTATGCATGACCTCTTAGGGATGCCTCATACCAAAAATAAATGACATCGGATAAAGAATGCAGGAGAAGATGCATTTTGAATTATTTTTGAAAGTTTTCTTCAAAAATTCCCAAACAAACAAAAATTGCCCAATCTACTAAAAAAGCACAATTCGTATGTGTGATCCCTTAGGGCTGCCTCACACCAAAAACAAATGACATCGGATCAAAAATGTAAGAGGAGATATATTTTAAAATGTTTCTTCAAAACTTCTCCAAAAATCACGCGATCGATTAAAAAAGCACAAGCCGTATGGACGACGCCCTAGGGATGCCTCATACCAAAAATAAATGACATCGGATCAATATTGTATGAGGAGATGCACTTTGAAACAAAAGTTTACTAAATAAACAACTAATTAACTATTTAACGGGCGCCCTCTGCAGACCGATAGGTATACCCAAGCCTACGTGTAACGTAAGCTGCGCTAATAATTATTTTTCCTATCATTCTTTTATTGTTTCATTTAACTTGAAATTTCGATCTGAAACATTTCATTATCAAGTGAACGGCTGTTCTACAAAAAAAAAAGATCTTAGTAACACACCAATATCAAATTATTCGCCCAACTAGAAGTGTGACTGTAGGAAACAAGAAGCTGATAAGTCAGGTGTATGCCAAATCAAGACTAGGATATGGTGGGAATTATATTACCATTAACATCAACGCCCGAAGGGGCACTCACGTACCAACTGGACTCCAAAACGCGGAGTGCTAATTTTGAAATAATACCCCTTATTTTAACCAAACACGGAGTAAAGTTCCGAAAGAACCCCCCTTTTGTGGGTAAAGCGGAGTATTGAATGAAAAGTACTCCCCCCCCCGCAACCTTTTATGGAATTCGCACTCCGCGCGGACCGCGTCCGTTTCTCCGCGTTTTCTTCGACACGCAGGGTAACACATATAGTACCAAGTGGCGCTTGGGTATAAATGACAATATTAGAATTTGAAGTCTGGTAGCGGTCTACCATTTAACCACATTGAGAGACACGACTAAAGACTACGCCCTTTCTTGCCAAGCCAAATCGGGGTATAAGAATTATTATATTATAAATAACACCTATTTGATGTTTGCATTATATCAAGCCAAGTGCATAAGAGGCAGGGGAAACTTAATTAAGTTTCATGCACCAACTGCATGTTAGCTATGCTTCCATAGTTCATGAAGTTAAAATAAATAATTCATAATTAAATGGTGTCTATTGAAATGATAATTCAGTTTCATTGTTGATATCACAGCTTGAGCCAGTTCAGGCGATGCCTCATAAAGTGTATCTTGTGAATTGTCCTCACTATGTTATATACAATTAATATGACACTGTCGAACCTGCGTCACTGAAGACCAGTCATTGGCGAACGACCTCTAATAGATGTACACTTCCTTTTTTGTCCTATTTTTAATCCTTCAATTCTACAATTCACCTCTTATTACTGTTCACCTCTGCATGGTGAATATTTTGTTCAGTTTCCGATAAGTGTTTATTATTAGGATATTTGACGTTAACTCTGTTATTAGTCTACTCACTCACTGGCAGCTGTACAGTCACTTGCATTCGAGCTTCATAAAACAATTAATATTTCAGTTGAAAATGGTTAATAGCATAGACAATGTTCCAAAGAAACTTATACATTCAACCGATTTCAAGGGATTTTCCAACAACATGCGATTAACGGGTTCATGCGATTTAATCAGTTTCATGTGTATTTATTATTTGAAACGCGATATTTTCTAGTATTTTCTGCGTCGCTCCCCTTCCCCCGGTTACGCTGTTGTGATTTACTATGGAGAGTCAGTGTTTCAATTACAGTGAACGGACAAGAATACAAACAAGTTAGTCCATGGATAATGCCCAAGCTCGAGAATACTGACGTCAGGATTTAACACATAATGTCAACCGTTAAGCAAAATTTCAAGACAGTAAAGATATAACGCTGCCGCCATTCAAGAGCTTAATACAGAAATTATTCATCGCCAATATTTCCGCCGGATTTCAGCGAATAGCAAGAAAAGTAATAGCCAAATAGCTAGGTGAACACTTAAATAAAAATTTCGACTAAGGCGGAGAAACTTTTGTTTAGAAAGTTGGTCTTAGTCAATATTTACGCCAATTTTTGGCGAATTGCAAATTAATAGCTACGTGGATACCACTGTCAGCTAGCTTAAACAAAAGTGCTAAGACATTAAGGCCATATCCCTTGTGTCAGATTTTAATAAGAAATTGTTTTTTGTCAATATTTCCATTTTAATTTTGGGTAAACCGCCAAAACAATAATAGCCCGGTGAACACTTTACCCCAAACAAACATTTTATGAAGTTTCCACTAAAATTATAGTAGTTCTTTTTTACGTTTTAAAGGAAACTGGTTTCCGATCAATATTACCGCTAATTTTCGACGGATCGAGAAAAAATAGCTATTTTGGAGAGTTTTGCTCCTTACCTTCAATCAATATTTTAAGAGGTTTTCAATACATTCTTAGGAAGAGAAATGTTTTTAATAAAATTGGATTTTTGCCGATATTTTGGCCTATTTCGATGAATCAACGAAAAGTAATAGCCAGATAGGCACTAATGCATGCTGCATTTAGCTTAAATCTTGTGACTAAGGCTATTATATCCCAGTTCTCGATTAAGATTTTAATAAAAAAATGTTTTTTCCCCAAACATTTCTGCCAATTTTTGGCAATCGCCAAAAAAGCAACAGCCTGGACACTTATGTCCTCTACCGCCATCAAAGTTCCCATTAAAATCGTAAGAGGAGATACGTTTTTTAGAAAATTGGTTTTTGGTCAATATTTCGGCCAAAAAATAATAGCCAGAGACGTACTGATGTCTGTTTCTTTCGACCACAATTGCAAGACATTCAGACTAACAACCTATGAGAAGTATACGAATTTACAACTTGAAAGCGGACATGCTCACATACTTTTAAAGTCGGGATTAAAAAGCGATTAAACTCCAGCAGCTCTCTCGTTCTTAACTGTTAACTATTTTAATTATCTGTATAACGTTTATATGTTATCATTTTGCTTTCATAACAGGACAATCAGTCAAACGAAATTAGAATCTATTCGTCTCAAAGCGATGTCATACTAATGTCATTGTCTGGCCACAAGAGAATCTGATTTCCAAAGTATCAATTTTTCTTAGAAAAGAAATTTACATCGCGTCGCGAATATTTACATACAATGTTGCGAAATGGATGGAGCTGTTTTTTTTTCTAAATCAACATTACGTTATTTATCAGGATTGAATAAACGAATGGGTAAATTTGTGCAGAATGAAGCCATACATGGTTCAGCCATGGTCTGTCTATTTGAACAGTCTCTGCTTACACAGTGAACATGCTTAATTACACAGACAGCTTCTGCTTGAAAAGAAACAAATAATCGTAGATATCTCGGCCCTCACCGGCGGTATAAATTACTACGAACTAGTTGACGCACCAATGCGCACAGGAATCCAGGATATGTGGGCGCACTTTTGTTTTTATTTTCCTTTCAAGCAAATTTGACCACCAACTATTCGTCTACAATTTGTTTACAGTCTTGTAGGCTCATCGATAGACGCCGGAAAACATGATACCTAAGCATGTGCTCCACAGCAATAAAGTTAGTAGTGAGTAGTGTTTCAAATTAATCCATCCCAGATTGGCATAAGTTCAAATCCATAATTTTTGTTGTAGTTGTGATTGTCCGTTGTCAGTCAAAGAAAAAAAACCGGATACAAACCCATGTACAACTAAAATATCGAAATCCTGTGGACCGGTTTTAGGCGAATAAAATAATATCCCAGATGAACAACTACAATACCCCTCCAATATACCCCGCTGTGACAATCCGGGAAGGTCCTATTGTGAATGTCTTAGAACTTTAAATCTACTAAAATAAACCCAAAATAAAGGAAACCGCCAGTCCTTTCATGTAAAGCTTTCTTTATCAGTTCATAATCTATCAACTCTCAACTCAATTTCGGGATGTTCACTTTGTAAATCACTTGATTTCAAAACACGTTGGAATTTGGATTCATTTCAGTTTTACAATAAGACATAAATTTTCTCTGAAATTGCTAACATGAAATAGAAATTTTAGATATAAATAAAGGCAAGCCTGGAATTCTATGTGACGGTCACTGATATGGCCAAGCATATGTTGCAAAAAATGGTGACATTTCGTGGAAATGTTCTAATGACAAAAGTAAAGCTCGCTTAAAAACTGGCAATAACAAATCAACGGTAATTGAATTGAAGCCTGAGCATATACACGAAGCAATAGAGCGGGATTGTGAGAAAAATAAAAAAAGGATGCAAGTGAAGCGCAAGGGTTTAGAAGATATCAGTGCTCGACCTGTGAAAGTTAAATGGGTCTTTGGTCATTTCAGCACTTTACCAACTCGGCACCAAACAAACTCGGCATTTTTGGTCAACTCGGCACCTTTTTGGTCAAATCGGCACCAAGCCTAGTCAACTCGGCACCAAAAATTAAAAAAATAGTTTTGACAAAATACAAGATAGTTTACGCAAAATACAAGATAGTTTAGGAAAATTAGGCAAAATAGTTTTATATTGAGACACTGAGAGTTGTTTTGAGTTCTTATTTTACACACCTTTTTCTGATAACAAAGTGTCTTTCATCTTATAATTACAGAGTTGTTCAGACACCTTTCATGTCACAATTACAGGGGTTGTTTTCACAACTTTTGTGTGCTTATTATTATATAACGTTCACAGGCTTGATTGTACTTCAAAAATACTCAGATTAATACCTTTGATCAATTCAATTGCAACTGTTGTGAAAAGAATTGCAATTACCAAATAACAATAGCTGGTGCGAATAGCACATAAGTTGGAGAGTCCAAGAGGAATTAATTGCAATCAGTACCAGGTATAAGAACACGTGCATTGCATTATTACAATTGCAATTATCTGGCACAGGATTGGAGAATGCCGTGACTGCCCTTGATTTATTTGCTGAAAGAGTCGCAAGTAGATCATTATTGGTCGCCTCGTTCTGGTTTTACTTTCGAAATCAAGTATAAATGGAACTATTTATCACAAATTCATCGAGGATACTGAAATAGTGAAATCTGCAATGACATCGGATAAACAGAACACATCAAATAAGTAGAAGATGGATAATTGTATCTCCTGCAATGGGGTGCTCCGACCCCGGCAACAAATACTCCAGTGCGTAGATTGTGTTGGAAAACAACATCAGATATGTGGCTCGGGCATTTCCCAGCAGGATTTTAACCTGGCGAAGAGACGCAAGTTATTATTAAGAAAAATATGAAATTGTAATAATACAAGGTGAAAATTGAAATTTTACTTTTCGCTGAATAGTTCTTCCGTTGCCACCATAGTCTTGATTTTACTTCAGTTTGTTTTGATGTTACAAAGAAGGAAGAGAGAATATGTCCAGGTAGCATTCATATATTCTGCACATTACTACGGATTATGGTGTGTAAAATATTTTCGAATTACAGCTTTTTCTTGTCTAATTGAGATTAACCAAGACATTTTTGGGGGTTTTAATTTCTAGGTGCTTGAGGCTGTTGCTGAATTGGTGCCGAAAAGACAGCTGTCAGATGCCGTTGCCGACTTCGAAAGAGGTATTATTAATGACAAGGTCCATGAGACAAATAACTGAAGAAGAAAAACATTAATAGTGACTCACAGAGTTAAATATAAAAGACAAAAACAAAAAGCAATGTTCTTTCATTAATAGTGACTTATAAAGTTAAAAATATTTAAGACAAAAACAATGTTCTTTCAATCTTCTGCAGGGCGGCAGGACTTTTGACGGCCTTCAGGCTGGTGTTTGGGGCCGATGTAACTTTGCACGGCTGCGTGTTCCATTGGTCTCAGGCTGTGTGGCGGCACGTACAGGCAGTGGGGCTGCAACAATACATGGAAAACGGGCGTGTCTTCCTGTATGCTTTATATAAGTATCGTGAGTGGTGTGTAAAATAAAAATTACTATCTGAAAGAATGTATTAAACTCTAGTAATAAGAGTTAACCTTACTGGCAGATATAGCGTTACTGAAACACAGTTATGGTGTGTAAAATGTATGTTCCGTTGTTTATGTTCCAGGACAATTCGCAAGGTCATGGCCCTACCCTTCCTACCAGCACCTCACATCGTCGCCTCGTTCGCGAAGCTGAAGCAACAGGCTCAAGAACACGCCCTGATGACCACCCTCATCCAGTATGTTGAAGACGAACTGGATGTCCTCAACAGTCTGGAAGCCCGAAAATTGGTCAATTTTTGGTCGGGTTATCAGGACAAATAACGACGTTGAAAGGTGGCACTACAGGCTCAACTACCGCGCAAAGCAATCAAATTTGAATGTTTTACTCATTCACCTCCTCCACAAAGAATCGCACGTAGCCCTACTTCAGAGCCGACTGGTCTCAGATGGCAAACTTCACCGATCACAGAACAGCCGATATCGGGCGGTTTCTGCACAAATTAACCAGCTGTGGGACGAATACAGAAGTATTGAACATTCGGCTAGCAAACTGCGAGACGTTGGACGAATTTATGCTCCTCGCACTCAACTCCTGATTTCTGTGACTTTGGACTTCGTATGTTGTAAAATTTCAAGTTTGTGAGATTCAGTCTGCTTTGAATAAAATTTAGATCTGATGAATACCGACTTCTTTTTACTTGTGCCTTAAAATTCCAATGGTAAGACAAAATATTACCTCAATGTAAAACATTAAATTTTTGGTACCAAGTTTGTATAGGCGAGTGCCTTGGTCAAAGATACTTTGTTCTCAGAAAAAGGTGTGTAAATAAGTCAAAACAACTCTCAGTGTGTCAATATAAAAATATTTTGCCTAATTTTCCTAAACTATCTTATATTTTGCGTAAGCTATCTTGTGTTTTGTCAAAACTATTTTTTAAATTTTTGGTGCCGAGTTGACCAAAAAAAGTGCCGAGTCGACCAAAAAGTGCCGAGCCTGTTTGGTGCCGAGTTGGTAAAGTGCCCAAGTGACCAAACCCCGTCTAAAGGCATGTATTGGAAGAATCAAAAGAGGATAATTTACAAAAAAAGGACCTGAAATGTATGACACTGGCTATGTATAGATCAAGGCGAAAGAACTTCCCCAACTTGCCGATATCTCGCGTGGGTGTTTAAAAAGTCCTACAAGACATAGATACTAAAACTAGCAAAGGGGAAAGAGTTTTTGATAGTAAACGAAGATATCGCGATTTTTGCTGCCAAATCCAATCTAAAATGCCTTTGTAGCATTAGCGATATATTCATGAATAATTCGTGAGTGCGCGGATATAGTAATGGGAATTATGTACCTTTGGCGTACTGGGAAATCAGAAGCTGTTATCGAAGGGCTTTTTCCTTTCTCAAGAAAGCGTGTGAAGAATGTGGATTTACTCTGAAACCTTCCGTTGTTTACATTGATTTTGAGGTCTCGGAGATGACCGTTGTTTCGTATCTATTCACAGGTGCACAGTTGCAGTGCTGTCGATTTCATTTGAGGTAGGCATGGTGGAAGAAAATATAGTCCATTAAGTGCCGAGTACAAGAAAACAAGCATGTCCAGGGACATGGTGACCAGCCGTGACCAACAGAATATATATCCAAGAATCACACACAAAATCATGATCAAATTCGCAGACAGCGGTTACGAAAAAAGCTGTAACTGAATGAAGAAAATATTAGCTCACTTATCGATGTAGTTGTGGCTGATGAGGAGTCATTCTTTCAATTCTTTCATAAGGGGAAAAAATTTAAAAATGCCCCCCATTTGGCCAATTTTTGGCGGATCGCCAAAATGAGTCATTTTCAAAAGAGGCCTACCTAGGGAGTATTCGTGCAAAATTTGAAGAAAATCTGATCAAAATTGTGGGAGAAGCATTTTGAAAATTGACAACCACAAAATTACAAATGTCCTCCATTTGGCCAATTTTTGGCGGATCACCAAAAAGAGCAAATTTTCAAGAGAGGTCTACCCAGAGAACAAGTATCCAAAATCGGAAAAGAATCCGATCAAAATTGTGGGAGAAAAAGCAATTTGAAAACTTGACACCAAAAAATTAAAAAATGTCCCCCATTTAGCCAACTTTTGGCGGATCACCAAAACGAGTAATTTTTCAAAAGAGGTCAACCCAGGGAATATTGGTGCAAAATTTGAAGAAAATGTGATCAAAATTGTGGGAGAAGAAGCATTTTGAAAATTGGCAACCACAAAAATACAAATGTCCTCCATTTGGCCGATTATTGGCGGATCGCCAAAAAGAGTAATTTTTCAAGAGAGGTCTACCTAGAGATCAAGTATCCTAAAATGGGAAAGAATCCGATCAAAATTGTGGGAGAAGAAGCAATTTAAAAATTTGACACAATAATTAAAAAATGTCCCCCATTTGGCCAATTTTTGGCGGATCGCCAAAATGAGTAATTTTTCAAAAGAGGTTAACCTAGGAAATATTGGTGCAAAATTTGAAGAAAATATGATCAAAATTGTGGGGGAAGAAGCATTTTGAAAATTGGCAACCACAAAACTACAAATGTCCCCCATTTGGCCAATTTTTGGCGGATCGCCAAAAAAAAGTAATTTTTCAAAAGAGATCTACCTTGAGAACAACTATCAAAAATTGAAAAGGAATCCGATCAAAATTGTGCGAGAAGCAATTTGAAAATTGTAAATCAAAAAATTTGAAAATGTCCCCCATTTGGCCAATTTTTGGCGGATCGCCAAAATAAGTAATTTTTCAAAAGAGGTCTACCTGGGGAATATCGGTGCAAAATTTGAAGAAAATCTGATCAAAATTGTGGGAGAAAAAGCATTTTGAAACGAGCAACCACAAAATTACAAATGCCCCCCCATTTAGCCAATTTTTGGCGGATCGCCAAAAAAAATTTTTTTCAAGAGAGGTCTACCTAGAGAACAACTACCCAAAATTGGAAAGAAATCCGATCAAAATTGTGGGAGAAGAAGCAATTTGAAAATTTGACACCAAAAAATTAAAAAATGTCCCCCATTTGGCCAATTTTTGGCGGATCGCCAAAATGAGTAATTTTTCAAAAGAGGCCTACCTAGGGAATATTCGTGCAAAATTTGAAGAAAATCTGATCAAAATTGTGGGAGAAGAAGCATTTTGAAAATTGGCAACCGAAAAATTTCAAATGTCCCCCATTTAGCCAATTTTTGGCGGATCGCAAAAAAAAAAAAATTTTTAAAGAGAGGCCTACCTAGGGAACATTCGTGTATAATTTGAGAGGAATCCGATCAAAATTGAAGGAGAAGAAGCATTTTAAGTAAAAGTTTACACACGTACATACACACATACATACGTACATACGGACGACGGATACCCCTCTATTGATAAGATAAGACCAGCCCGACATAGTCGGCTGGTCTAAAAACTAATGGCAAGTGTCTTCATTGATCTCGCATTTCTCTCCTCCGATCAAGTAGGCGACAGCTTCGTAGATGTGCTGCCTTGCATGCCAGACAACGGTCAGTGTGAAATATTCGCGGATTATCTTACGGATAACTACATTGACAGTACAGCAAAATTTCCGCCACATCTTTGAGCAGAACCACTATCATCAGAGCGTAGAACAAACAACGGCCCTGAGGCTTTCCACAGAAATTATAATACAATATTAAACTACCATTCCAAACCCAACATCTTCGTCTTTTTCGATGCTGCCCATAAGCTGCAGACGACAACCTACATCAAAATCAGAAACCTCGATGTCGAAATGCCCAAGACAAGCGCAGAAAAAGCCAAAACAAAAGGCGCGATGGATTTATTGGCCAAGTTTTACGCGCAATGAAATTTCTCGCAGCCACTACATCTCTGCAATGGGTCACAAGTACCAGGCGTCGCAAAAGTGAAACTGTACTGTAGTTTGATTTTATTGACTCAGTTATGCAATGCTATTGTTTTAAATTGGCTGAAATGTAATGTGCTTTTCGGCTGAATTTTAGTGTTTTTTTTTTTTTTTGGCTGAAATGTAGCACCATTTGGCTTAAGTGCAAAACACCGAAATGGAGACACCCAGACGAACGGACAGACAGAACACTTTCCTATAGGCCCCCTTTGTGCATGGAGACCTAACAAAAACAACTTTATCGCATGTAACGCTAATACTTATCACTGAAAATTACCCTTATGTGTTAGTACCAAAAAAAAAAAAAAAACTAAATAGCGATCATCGATCGGTTAGTAGCCTTATCTCGTGGGTTAGTGACCTAATATTTTATGTGCACGCGCCAAAATTTTTTTATTTGCTTGAGTATTTCTCACCATTCTCTATACTCAGACACATGAATAGGAATTAGACAAAATGTCACATCACGAATAAATCTGACTCAGAAATTTCTAATCATTTTTTTATTTTATATGAAACACAGTAAAACTTACTATTGGCAAACCCTTTTTTACGCTTACAGTGTTGCCACTCACTTTGCCATGAAAAAAGTATAAAAAAAAGTATTTTTAAAAGTATTTCAAAAAAAAAAAAGTATAAAAAAAAGTATTTTTTAGGGCAAAATTTTTCGGCTCGCGCCTTCGGCGCTCGCATTTATTTCTACCATCATTACTTATGTAGTGGTGATTGTTGGTATGTCATAAACAATACCTACATGGTCAACCCTAAAAAAAATATAATACTTAATATTTCGTGCGAATAAGCAAAAAAGATAAAAAATAAAGTAAAAAAAATAAAAAAGATTTTTTTTCTTTGGTTAATAAACATATTATTGTTAACAAGTGAGCATCTGCTCGTGATCTAAAGGTCATCTTTTGATATTACTTTTAATAACCAATACCAATACATAAGTAAAAAAGTATATACTTTTATAAGGAAACAAAAATGGAAACAAGGAAAATGGTAAAACGTAGTTAGTGCAGGGTTGCCACGGGGAGTTGGACAAAAAAAGTACAAAAAAAGTACGCTGAAAGCGTAAAAAAAAGTACAAAAAAAGTACGTTCTGTAAAAAAGTAAAAAAAAGTACAAAAAAAGTACCAAAAAAAGTACGCTGAAAGCGTAAGAAAAAATACAAAAAAAGTACGTTCTGTAAAAAAGCAAAAAAAAAAAGTACAAAAAAGTACAAAAAAGTACAAAGAACATGTGCATCGGAGATGCAGAGCCCTCAGCCAATAGCGGTTACATCACTGTGGTCCAGTTACTCTTGTGATCTACCGCCCGGACAAAAACAATATACAAGGTGCAAAAGATGGAGCGACGGACGGGTCCTTGCGCATCTACACAAACTGAACCTCCGCTGCACATCTATACTATACATACTTTCTTCCTGTAAGGTTTGGTGAAGCTCCAATGAATAGTTTTCGAGATATCATCCGGACGAAAAAAGTTTACGGACAGACTGACGGACGGACAAACGAGAGGTATCTTATGTGGTGGTTGCATTATGTGGTAGCATTTAAAAAGGCCTGAAATGAGTTTAAGTGGTCGGTCACGGACTAGATTATTTGAGAATAAACAAGCATGTCAAAGGACATGACCTAGCCGAGTTACCAAACAAGGAAAAGAGAAAAACTCTAAAACGAATACTGTTAGGCCAAAAAATGAAGTATGTAAAATGCATTTAAATCGAATTTGGAAGCTACCCGAACAGGGATGTTGGAGAGGTTGGGTTTTGACGATTCACGTATTTACCGACATTTATACAATTTCACAAAATTTTTAAAATTCCACCATTTCTGCATTTTTTGTCATTTGCGAAAAAAGCAAAGTCTAGGTGGAGAAGCACCTAAGAAACTTGCGATTAAAATTTTATAACTATCTGAAAAAGACAGAGAAATGAATGGTTTGACAATTCACTTCATATTTATTTCAGTTTTTGCCAAACTTCAAAGTTCCGGCATTTCAGCAGCTTTTGGTGAACCGCGAAAAAAAAAATAGCCTGATAGGCGAACCCTTGGGAAACATCTCTGTGTAACATCTAAACGATTGGAGTAAAACTGTAAGAGGAGTAGCATTTTAAAAATTGGTCAAAACGGGCACAAAAAGTGCCGCCATTTTGTCAGTTTTTCGTCAATCGTCAAAAAAGTAATAGCCCAGGTGGGGGACCACCCAGGGAACATTCCTGCGTAATATCAAAACGATTGGAGCAAAACTGTAGGAGGAGTAGCATTTTAAAGAAAAAGTTTAACATACGCACATACATTCAAGCCCCCTATAGTGATACGACTAACCCAGTCCGACAAAGTCGGCTGGGTCAAAAATACTTACTTACAAAAATACCAAGTCAGTCAAAAAGCACAAGCCGTAGGCATTACCCCCTACAGACGGCTCAAACCAAAAATAAATGACATCTGATAAAATCTGTAGGAGGAAATGTATTTTGAATTTTTTTTCAAAAATTCCCCGATCGACTTAAAAGCACAAGCGATATTCACGACCTCCTAATCATGCCTCACACCCAAGATAAATGATGTCGGATCAAAACTGTAGGAGAAGATGCACTTTGAGGTATTTTCTTAAAAAATTTCCCCAAAATAACAAATTCCCAAATCGAGTCAAAAAGCACAAGCTGTATGCCCAACCCACCCAGGGATGCCTCAGACCAAAAATAAATGAAATCCGATAAAAACGGTAGGAGGAAATGCATATTGAAGGTTTTTCTTCAAAACTTTCCAAAAAATACAAAAATTGTCCGATCGACTAAAAAAGCACAAACCCTATGCACGACCCCTTTGGATACCTCATACCAAAAATACATGACATCGGATCAAAAATGTAGGAGGAGATGCATTTTGAATTATTTTCGAAATTTTTTCTTTAAAAATTCCCCCAAAACAAAAAATTGTCCGATTGGATAAGAAAGCACAAGCCGTATGCATAACCCCTTGGGGTGCATCATACTAAAAATACATGACATCGGACCAAAAATGCAGAAAATACATGTTAAATTTCTTCAAAAATTTCCAAAAAATTAAAAACTCACCCCATCGAGTAAAAAAGCACGAGTAAGTATTTGCGAAACACAAGCAGGCCCCAACCGCCCCCCCCCCCAAATTCATAGGGGTATAAAGCGATGACGGACAGACGGACGGACGCTCCAAACCTATAGGCCCCAATCCGAAGGGTTTGGGCCTAATAAGCCGTATGCACGACCCCCTAGGGATAACTCTCACCAAAAATAAACAAGTTATCAGTGAAACTGATGTCCCCCGCCACGAATTATGGTCGAATCAAAAAATAATGCGACGTCGCACAACTTCATATATATATATATATATATATATATATATATATATATATATATATATATATATATATATATATATATATATATATATATATATATATATATATTCACTGTAGCAACCCATTGGGCCGACATGGCTCATTTACAATACCGACCTTTCTTGGTTCCAATACTTCCTATATGTAGAAGATTTCAACAATCGATCCAGAAATGTAGGCTTGAGTGTGTTAACAAACTCATTCAACTGAGTAAGGATTGGTAAAATTTGTGAAGTTCAGCTGGTCCAATGTGCTTGGGCCGACATGGCTCATTTACAATGCCGATCCTTGTTCGTTCCAGTACTACCATATATAGAATATCTTAACAATCGGTCGAAAAATGTAGGCTTGAGTGTGTTGAAAAAAAGGTGTCAACAGACGGACAGACAGACCCGTAAACTATAGTCCCCCGGCGGGGGACTAATGACATCGCATCAAATTGTAGGAGGAGATGCATTTTGAAACGTTATTTTACTAAATAAACAACTAACTAACGGACGCCGTCTGCAAACCGATGGGGAAACCCCAGCTTACGTGTAACGTAAGCAGGGCTAAAAATCACGCAAGTGATGGATGTAACGAAAATCTATCACATAACATAATCATTTTGGGCACGGACGACAGACAGACCGATAGCAATAGCCTTCAGCCAAATCGGCTGAGGGCTAAAAAGTATCTAAAAACAGCTTATAAGCCCTGAAATAAATTAAGAAAACATTAAAGGCGAAGAAAGGAATAAATCTTTTTTAAAAGTACGGTCTGGTAGCCTTGTAACTCGCGCCAAAGGCGCGAGCAAATTTTGCTTATAACGAAGCTAAATCTGTGCGTTTAGAAAAATGAACAGAAAAAGGTAAATGCAAAAAAAAAAGTATTAAAAAGTACGCTGGTAAAAAAGTACATTTTTTAGGAAAAAAAAAAGTACAAGGCCAAAAAAAAAAGTACAAATCTTTTTTAAAAGTACGGCGTGGCAACCCTGTTAGTGTCGGAGAGGGAAATATTTTCCTGAAAAGAATGCAGAAATTGAAAAAAAGTACAGTAAAGTATAAAAAAAGAATAAAGGCAAAAGAGTATAAAAATACATAAGCAAACAGCAAATACTTTTATAAGCAAAAAAAAAAAAAATTAAACAAGGAAAATAGTAAAACGTATTTATTTTCGGAGAGAGAAACATTTTTCCTGAAAGGAATTAAGAAATAAAAAAAAATTTGTTTTTCGTGATTCCAAAAAAAAAAGTATAAAAAAGTATGAAGGCTAAAAAAAGTATAAAAAAAGTATAAAAGTATAAAAAAAAGTATTTAAGGCCATTTTTCAAAAAAAAAGTATATACTTTTAAAAAAAGTATAGTGTGGCAACACTGCGCTTACCCAACACCCTTGGTACCTTCATATAAAACTTCTTTTATACAGGAGTGTTATACAAGTTACTAAAGGGGGTTCACAAATACAGGGCTCCCCCACCCCACCCCCTAAAAAAAAAAACAAAAAAAAACAAAACAAAAAAAAAAACACACACACACACACAAAAAAACAAACAGACTGTAACTAACTCATTTATATGGTTTCACTTGTCCTTATGGAAAGTATAAAACATGTGATAAGGATAATTTTATTTCCCGTCAAGTATTGTTATCGCTCAAATTATGAATTTCTGTACTTATCTCTGTCTGGTTGCTACACCCACAGCAATTAATTCAGAAGTCGTCTGTAATTGTTTTCACCATCACTAAATAATTGACAGGCTTAGTTTTTCAAACATTTTTTTTTTTTTACCATAATTATAAAATACCTGGGTTTTATTTGAAATAAGACAAGAACTATGTTTCGCTTTTTATTGAATCTTGATTACAATCACACAAAAAAAATCAGTCAGACATTGATGGATCGTAATAAGCTGTCGCAACACCAGAAAGATTTGAAGACAGACATTCGCAGCTTCAAACAGAACAGCAGGAAAACCATGGGGCTGTCCGAAAGATGCTTTGTTCCTTGTGGCTCTTCACCAGACGATACTGGATTACTGGTGTCAGCTGTTTGGCGGGAATTTCCATATAAGGGAAGCTGTGGCAGAACCGTAGTGCCCGGGCCAGTCATACACTACAGTGTAATCCTAACACTGAGCTAACATTAGACATCCAATAAGCAGATGTTCACTGTATAATGATCGATTAACTGTACGCCCGCCTCACCCTCCCCACCTAGCATTACAGTACCTACAAGGGGCTTCTAGACGTTTCGGCCCAAAACCATTTCGGCCCATAGACGTTTCGGCCTAGTCCGAAATGGCAGACCTTTTCGGCCCGAGACGTTTCGGCCCACATTTGAACTGCCAAGATATTTCGGCCCACTTTTTTTCTCCAAGACTTTTCGGCCCAGTTTGCCAAGACTTTTCGGCCCAAGTCATTTCGGTGCACTAAAAAAGTTATTACTTAGAAAGGGTTGAAGATTGAGGCTCAGGTATTCATAAGTTATTTCAAAACAGCTGTGAAATTTTATTCTTCTAACCAACTCCGGCGTCTGATGGCTTTCAACAATTATTTGCTGATCATCTCTGGTGTGTGTTGGATTATTTTTCTATTGCAATTCCAAGCGCATTTCATACACCTACTCTGGTATTTGATGGGTTAACAGTTAATTAAGTGACGGTAAATCAGTTCATAATCCTCTGCACTTAATCTGCAGAGGATTATGAGCTGATTTACCGACTTCATACGGCGTGTGATGATTTTTTTTGGTTGATTGCACTTCATAAATTCAAATCCACACACAATTAATTAGATGATTCTCGACTTGATGTCCCGGTTAAATATGGGTTTGTCTGCATAACTGCATTCCCTCCAAGCCATAAGAGACGCGTACCGAACGATTTCGAAGTATTTTGCTAGAATCGAAATAATAGAAAAAATAATGAATATTACAATGGTGAAGAGAGGGGGCAGTGTGTCCCAAAAAGGTCAAAAAGAGAGATTTCAATCCAGATATAACCAGCAGTTTCCCACGTGGTATGTTTTGTGGGATAGAAGTTCTAGTGTCTCATGAAGTCCACAGTTTTACACACCATAATCCTCCAGGTTAATTGCAATTACACATCATTTATCTAATTGCTGTATGCTTATATATGTCTTTCAGGTTTTCATAAGTTGAAAATTTCAATCGTTAAAGAAAAAGCAGTATAAGCAATCTGAGATAATGTATAACATACGATTTAAATTCAAATAGGAATAGCTACAGTTTCGATTTTTAACAAACTGCTCTTGCAATGGCTTTGGAATTACCCATTAACTAAAAGTCTAACACAAAATCAAAACATCTGTAAAATGATAGTTTAGTGGGCCGAAACGTCTTGAGAAAAGTGGGCCGAAACGTCTTGGGCCGAAAAGTCTTGGGCCGCAAGTTTAGTTACAAAATGAGTGGGCCGAAACGTCTTGGGCCGAAACGTCTTGGGCCGAAAAGTCTTGGGCCGAATCGTCTATGGGAGTGGGCCGAAATGGTTTTGGGCCGAAACGTCTTGCTTGCCCTACAAGGTATAATAAGTACACTACGGCAGTGATTGGGATAAGCTTGCATCCTGCAGCATTGCTGCATTCAAAATACAAAGGAGCAATCGAGATTTTCCCGAATGCATCAAGAACAAAAAAAAAAAAAAAAGACGTGTGGTCGTGTGACTTCTATAAGTGCACACGAACTTTTGCAACTTCTCTTCGCGCACATAAAATTTTTGTGAGGCATCCGTAAAGGGTATCCCGACACATTATGCTTTGTATTCAGGCCATCACCCCTACAAAAGTTAATGAGTTAATGTGTTTTTTAGGCCTTTTGAAGTTAGGATGAGGGGGTGCATCGGAATCGTTTGGGATGCATCGAAAATTTGGTCGATGCAGCATTGCTGCAAACACGATTTTGCTTATCCAAATCACTGCTAAAGTAAGGTAAATCTGTGAACAATCATGTCAGTTGTCTCTCTCAAAACAGACCGCAAATCACGATGACGGGAATCGTCTGCGTAAACACGTGGGCTCGTATTCATTCCAGTCTGTCAGGAGTACTGCATGGTTACAAGATGGCACCAATAACGATATGAAATGAAATGGAATCACCAAGACCAGGTTCATCAAAATGAAAAAGAAACTGTAAATGGTAATTGTCAAGTTGACAATCGGTTCCAAAAAAATTACCCTTTACTACAAAATCGAACAGTACGAAGTTTGTTTAGTGATAAATTGAAACTTATTTCAATCTTAAAATACCGACATTAACTTTGGGCTTTGGTTTAATCGGAGGTAAATAAACAAACTTGTTGTTTGGTCCTCTCTGTGGACCGACACTTTTCTTCTTGGAGGCCATAAAATGGCGGCTCGTGTTGGGACACAACGGGTCCTTTGGATAACCGACCACCGCAGGGCTAGCCGCTGCACTTGGGCTGACACTTGGCACTGGGCCGGCATTTGCGCTAAGGCTTGGACTGGCACTTGTCCCCGTCACCTGGATGGCTTGAGGCGGAGGCGGACTATTAGCGTACGGATTCGTATTGATTAAATTCAGATTATATTTCAATAGGGCGATGTCCTTGGATAACGTTATTATGTCCATGAATATCAACAAAGCGAAAACGAGACAAAGGGCAGCCATCATCACCGCACCGTAAACAGGGCCGTCTTCGGCTTCTTCCGGTTCTAACTGCGCACTAAAACTGGGCGAGCTTTCCTCTAAAAATAGAACCGAATGGAATATTTGAATAAACGTTATTTTACTTACTTGTGTATTATTGCAAAAAGTGTGAAGACTTTAGTGTCTTAGACCTCAGTGACAAAAAAAATATGTCTTTTTTATATCTTTTATCTTTATATCTTTTAAATATGTAAATGACCTTGATCTGCTTAACAATTATATTCATGTCTTATTGAATCTGTAAGATAGTTAAAATGGAATATATCTTTCGGTCGAGATAGTTTGTCAACTCCGTGTTTACACACATACGTCACACTTAAACAATCTCCATGTTAGCGCTCGCTTACGGATCTACGGAAATACACAGTTGTAGGTTCCAAAGTTTTGTTTACATTTCCAGAAAAGTCCTGGGTTTAGAGAAGATTGTTTTCTGCGGAAGGCCCGACAGTCGCTGGTAGCCCTTTACCTTTTGTGTTTTTGTCTGTTTTTGTTTTCTGCCGTTATTAGTTTTTTTTCTTTTTTTTTTTTTTGAGCAATTATTGGAACTGCTAGCGAAATGTGTACGGGAAACAGCTCGTAACTTGTGCATAGATTTTCAGCTGGTTTGTCTCTGGGCCCCAGCCTTATTTGTAATCAATGGACGTCGAATCTGAAGGGAATCTCACTCACTTTGAATTAAAGTGGAAAGAACTGACAGAGATAAAGGTATTAAAGTATTACAGTGGCCGCTACGAAAACAAGCAGAGAACATTCTCCCAAACGGAGTGGAAGAATGGTAGAACATCAACACTCCCAAGTTAGGGAAAAAGGTTTGCCGGATATACCTGTGCATTCAATAATGGTGGGCGACCACTCCCCGCCTTCGCTGCACACGGTCGTTTTCCTGCTCTCCTGGTCCGGGAATTCATAGCCTTGGGTACATCTGTACTCGATGGCAGTGCCATAGAGTGTCTCCGTACTGTTGGCTGTCATTTCCCCCCACACAGGCACAGCAGAGCACTCCGACACTGAAACGCAATAGCAGGCCGAGTGTACGCTGTGTAATCCTCCGCCCCCCCCCCCCCCACCATCAAAAAAAAAAAAAAAAAAAGAACTTTTCCTTGGGCGAACCTGGCACCTTTAAAATAACTGTGTTTGTTCCTATAGAAGCTACATACCAAGTTTCATTAAAATCCTTGCAGCAGTTTTTAAGTTATCGTGTTAACAAGCTCACACAATAGTCAATCAAGAGCTGACATTTTCTCGATCCAGCTGGTCCATTTTCCTTGAAAGAACCTGGCCCATTTACAATAACGATCTGCGTTTGCTCCCATAAAAGCTACATACCAAGATTCATTAAAATCCTTGCAGCAGTTTTTAAGTTATCGTGTTAACAAGCTCTTGATGACAGACCGACAGACCGACCGACCGACCGGCACGCGGTCGATCGCATATATTCCCCACAGGTTCTACCTGTGGGGAATAAATAAATAATAAAATTAAGATGTGGTTAGTTATTTTCCTGCTTATTTACTTCACTGTTCTATTAATAGTTGAAAATATCAAAATTACTTAAGCAAGGGTCAGGCTCGTGGCTCCACGTTTTATCCGCTTGACACTGTATTGTGGCTGACGGCTCAGTACCAGTATAGTAGGCATGCGGGCACGTGTACACAATCACAGTACCGTAAGTATTGCCAGTACCCAGCCGTGTGGCGTTCCCCACAATGGGCGGATGCGGGCAGTGAATAACTGTAAAAGCAAAAAAATAAATAAATAAAAAATTAAAATAAAATAAAATGAAAAAAAAAAAAAAAAAAAAAAACACATGGGGATTTTCTCACCAATCTACTGTTTATATCTCAGGACTTGCTAAATTTCTCACTTGAACATGATTGGTTGTTGACGTCTTCCGTCCAGTTGCCAGCGTTGGTGCACTCAATCACGACACTTGTGACGTCATCACTGAACTCGTAGCCCACGTCACAGCTCAGCTCGACGACGCTTCCGTACGCCGTGGCCGTGTCGTTGAGGGTCACGTGGTCGGTCGCTGATAGCTCAGGACAGGTCACAACTACAACAGTACGGCTGGAGTTTTAGAATGCAGTGTATATCCAGGAACTCGGAACTTTGGTAACTAAGTATGCTGTGACTCGAACAATTCTAACTGTTGCCAAACTAATTTTTCTTCAATTATCAGATTATTATTTCAGCGGCATAACTACCATTTCCGAACACATTTTGATAGATTCGTTTCTTCATTTTGCAAAAAAAAAAAAAAAAAAAAAACAGCACAGAGAGAAATCGTTTGTGAAATTATTTTTAATGGAAATTGTTACTTAACGCTGACTCAGTGTTTCTTAATGTTTACGAAAATGAAATTTCATGTTCCTGGCCTTAGCAAGCAACGCACTCTATGCACCAGCAATTATCTGTCAGCATTATTTGCTTACTTTCGCACTCGGGCACATTCTGCTCCCAGGTAAGGTCATCGCGACACGTGGCGTCCGAGTAAGTAGATCCGTCAGTGAAGCGGAAGCCGTCTTCACATACCATGCGTTCTGTATTACTGCGCGAGGCGTTCATGTGACCGTCTTCGGGTGTCACGTGCTCAATATAAGGAAACACAGGACAACGTTCACCTGAAAAAAAAGTAACCTTAATAAATATTTTTTATTTTATTTATTTTTGGACACTTCTCGTGTAAGTAGTGAAATGTAGATTTAACATTTTATGAATCGGGGTTTCCACACACACAAAACCACAGTGCTGCTATTAGCGCTTACCGCATCCGGAAGAGTGTATGCCCGTCCACTGTCCAGAGACGTCACACGTCAACAGCTGACTGTTGCTGCCATCTATGAACAGATAGTTTTCTTCGCACACATATGTAAAGGCGGTGTCTATACGGAACTCATTTTGTCCGTCCGCGGAAGAATCGTTGATTTCCGCTTGTGTAAAAGATGGAACAGCGAGGCAGACTATTTCTGAAGAAAGAAGTACGTACATATAAATATATATAAGGTAAATAAGTGTATAAGATTTCTAACATACACAAATACGCAGGAATGACGACCTGGTCTGTGCCGAGGGTTTATACACGAAATGAATAAATACAACTGCAACTACCAAAGAAATATTTTATTTTTTTTCAACACATGCACATTAAGTACACCTTACCGACACAATCTGCAGGTGTATAACTCCACTCTCCGGTACCTCCGATATCCAAACATTCAATAGACAACGAGAGGTTTCCGTTATCAAACTCGTAACCGGGGTTACAACTGTAATGCACTTCACTTCCGTACAGTGCAAGCTCGCCTTCTGAGTAGCCATTTTGTATGACAGGTGCTGTGGGGCACGTGATCACTGCAACCAATCAGAACGTTCCGCATTGTAAACGACTGTATCACCATTCAGTAACACATCACAAGGACGCTAATGATGTGGGACCCACCAATTAGCTGCAAATAAGGGGTTACCGACGGTAATGAAGGCCGGTACCGGTGGTAACGAAGACCGGTACCGGTGGTAATGAAGACCGGTGCCGGTGGTAATGTGGGCCGGTCCCGGCGGTAGTGAAGACCGGTACCGGTGGTAATGTGGGCCGGTCCCGGCGGTAGTGAAGACCGGTACCGGTGGTAATGTGGGCCGGTCCCGGCGGTAGTGAAGACCGGTACCGGTGGTAA
Source organism: Protula sp. h YS-2021 (assembly GCA_949752745.1). Lineage (NCBI taxonomy): Eukaryota > Metazoa > Annelida > Polychaeta > Sabellida > Serpulidae > Protula > Protula sp. h YS-2021. Next base: position 14,580,249 of record OX457030.1, read on the forward strand.
TGTGGGCCGGTCCCGGCGGTAGTGAAGACCGGTACCGGTGGTAATGTGGGCCGGTCCCGGTAGTAATGTTGGCCGGTCCGGTGGTAATGAAGACCGGTACTGGTGGTAATGTAGGCCGATACCGGTGGTAATGTGGGCCGGTCCCGGTGGTAATGAGAAAGGCGTCGCGGTCGGGTCGCTGCGTGTTTTTTTAAACAAGTCGCATTTCTGAAAAAAAAAATAAACATTTAATTCTCACAATATCCCCACCACCGCGCATGACATTTACAAGACAAGACGCGGTGCCGTATGACGTACCGAGGCAGTCGTCGGCGTCCCCGGCCCACTCCTCCCCGGTGCACGTGAGCGTCCTCACGTCGGTGCCGTCAGGGAACCGGTGGCCAAACTCACACGTGTACGTGGCCACGGAGGTGACATCTGTCGACTCCAGCGCCGCGTGTGAGTTGTCTATGTACGGTGGCGCCCCGCAGCGGCTCGCTGAAATACAACGTAAGACTGCATAACAATTTCCGCTATGTATTTTCTGCAAATAACCACCATTTGTACATCCCAATAATCAATTTGGATTGGGTTTTATTCTAAACATATACTTCTCAATGAGTTGACGACAGAGATGACAGAAGCACCTTGGCAGCTCTCTACAGGCGTCGACCACACTCCCCCTGTGAGGCACGTGGCCTGTACAAAGCCAAGCCCTGACGACGAGTAGGCTCCTTCTGCACACTGCCGCCGCTCCAGGGTGTCGCTAATGTCGTAGCTCACTCCCTCGTACACGCACTGTACCGCTGCAAGTAAACCACTGCGTTAAAATTCAAAAGTATATGCCACGGGAAAGTGAACAAAGTAATTCAAACACTTGTGTGGCCAACGTTTGTCTTCCATCCATTCTTTCTCATGCATAATCTGATTCTTTCGTAACGGAATCAAGTGAACTGGTGGAAGCTTTTGATTTAAGTTGGGACTAATCTGAAGTGAAACTGGCACATGGGTAGGCGCACCTTGGCAGTCGTCGATGGCGGGATACCAGACGCCATCAGCCCCGCATTCTGCCGAGTGCACCACGACGCCATCTGGGAAGTAATAGCCCGGCTGACACGTGAAGATGACGATGTCCTCATAAAACGCGTCGTCAATGTCCATGCTTGTGTGCAGGTGCTCTGGCGCTTCGCAACGCACGGCTGCAACGCGAGTTTTAAAAATCCTTGAACAATTTAAAGATGAAAACTTTTCACTTGGGTGTTTTTTAAACTGTGTCAGGAAAACCCGCGTACCTCACAGTAATTCCAATTTTCTAGAAGAAAAGTAGTTGTTATTTTTTTTAATCATGGGAGCATGATCAGCTCCCTCCCACGCCCTCCTCCCCACCACCACTCTCCCAATTTAAATATACTTACGGGCACAGTCAGCGAACTGTGTTGTCCATAGACTATTCTCGCACGTGTAGGACATTCTGTCGGAGCCGTCTGCGAACACGTGACCAGTTCTACACCAATACGTAGCACTGCCCACTCCCTGCTCACTCGTAAATGACGTCAGGTGACTGTTTTCAAAATCTGGCGGTATTGGGCACGTCACATCTGCAAATATGATGCTGTTCTCATTTTTCATTTATGTATAAGTTTACAGCTAATCTGATCACAATAATCAAGCCAAATAATTACGTTGCCTCAATGCTCGACGATGGCGATTACTAACGTGATCACTTCAGCCAAACCCTGCAGTCCACATCTGAAATCCATGACGTCACCCGATCTAACGTTAGATCCGACGTTTTAAACTTCTTCATTCAGGAGATACCAATGTGGTCTCGTGTTCGAAAAACTGATCTTTTAATTATTATTTTTATCATTTATTCATTTATTTTATTTTCATTTTATTCATATTCAGTTTAATTCTTCAGTTAAGCATTAAAAAAGATAAGACTTGTTAAAAAAACCTCTGAGGCTGAATTTTAAGCATTTTGGCTTTCGAGTCATTTTACCTTGTGCTTCTTCGGGATCGACGTCGACAACGATTGGAGGAGGCGCTGCGGTAGTGACGTCACCATCCACGGTTGCTACACCCGCTGTTACCGCTTGTGTGACTGCGGCAGCTGCACAGTGAAGAAATGGCTATTGTTAGTGATATTTCATGTGAAGTGTCATACCAAAGGATGGAATAAGGAAAGGTTAAGTGTCAATAAAAAGAAGACTGGATGGGTAGGACAACGACAGGTCGTAGGAGAAGGGGGTGGGGGAGGGAGGTGGTTATACAAATGCAGGGTAAGCACAGGACGGGTGGAAATGGGCTATGGTTACCCACCACTATCAGCTGTGGTCACGCCCTGTGTTGCTGCTATCCCCTGTGTAACCACATCAGCTGTGGTCACGTCCTGTGTTGCTGCTATCCCCTGTGTAACCACATCAGCTGTGGTCACGTCCTGTGTTGCTGCTATCCCCTGTGTAGCCACATCATCTGTTGTATGGTCGTGCCCTGACGTTGTGGCCTGCACCACAGTTGTACCGCCATCTGTACCGCCATCTGTCGTCGCATCTTGTGTGGCGGTGTTGGCTCCAGTGCCGCCTTGTGCCGTGTTATGACTAGAAGCGTTATCTGCAACAGGACAAAAGCCTCACATTATTTCTCTAAAATGGTGCTGTGTGAAATTATAATCACTGCACGTTTATACTGCAGAAGAGAGCGCACAAACCACATAAAATACTCCAGCAAAGTCGCAAAAGAGTTCAATAATACTTCAAAGTATCTCTTTCAACGGGTTGTACTTACATCCAAAGACTTGCACTTCAGTGAGGAACAAGGCACCGGCTCCGCCTTTGGTGATGACCAGGTACCTGCCTGTCAGATTGGCCTGGCTGCATTGTATGAACTCCGTGCGGCCTATGACGGTGGCCAGGTTACTGGTGCAGTTGCCAGGCAACGCCGTGCCAACCGCGTCATGGCTGGTGTTTGTAACGGTGATATTGATGTCCGTCATGTCCCGCCCTAATTAAGGGATTCATTTATGTATTCATTGGGTGCTGGCTCAGGCCTGGACATGTTTATAAGTAACAACTGTTTTATGTGTTTTAAGGCCATGAAGATTAAATATTAAACGTCCAGATCGCCATAAAATCATTTCTTCTTTACGGCATGATAACCACTTACCTCACTGACATCTAAGTACCCCCCCTCCTCACCCGATTTCATTTTCACCTTGATCGCACAACAGATTTTATGAGTATGTGCTTACTATATATAGTAATGGCCACGTGATTGACAACCATTTCTTCAGAGCCGAGATCCACCTGCCACCACCGGCACACCACGATTTCGTTGGCGTCAAAATTGAAGAACCCATCGACGGCCCAGTGGCTCTGCGTCATCTGCATGTCGTTCACTAGGGTCGTCTGGTTCAAGGCAATGTTCGATTCGCTTGAGCCTAATAAAACCAATGTTTTATTTATGCTATACTTTAGTCTTCGAAATATAAAAAGCCTGGCTGTTTTAGCCCGGAAAGAAGTCTGGTTTATTGAACCCCGCGTAACTAATCTTCTGGCGACACGGACAAGTGTCAGATTTAAATCAGTGTAGGATATTGGGTCCAGGCGTATGACTCGGGCCTGCCGTGGAATATGTCGCCGGCACTGGAACCATAAAAAGAAAAACTTGAAGTTTATGCTTTTTCTGTCCACTTAGGAATTGCATCGCTTCACCCGGCATAGTTTTACAAATTTTTTAATGGCCTCCAGTGCTTACTTAATTCACAGAGTGGTCCGCCGGTAGACAGAGGACAAGTGCATATTGCTTCAAGGTTCACCACAGTACAATTGGCGTTGTTGCTGCATGGGTTAGGATCGCACGGATCGTCGAATTCTACAACCAAAAAAAAAAAAAAAAATAATAATTCGTTGCTTTGCTACTTAGGCCGGCAGTGTGATAACAGTTGTGGCTACTTCGTAAATAGTCCTCCATGGCAACGGAGATGGGGCGGAAACAATGCACCGAGCGCAGTGCCTGTGTGAGATACAATGGATAAGACGCTGCAGGCGGTACTGGGGTCACGTGGACAAAGGCACTCTGGCACTAAATGGAATCCTCTTCTCCTGTTACCGGTAGCAGGCTCACAAGAGAGAGACGGAAGGTACATTAAAGACAGACGATTTTTTCGCGGACATCCGCGTTTACGGATAGTCCGCAGCGCCGTTGGTATAACAAAATCTCTTAAAATCGCTCCGCCTGTTGTGGATCAATACAAAGCGGATAAAAAGAAGTTCCACTCTTTCTTGAAAAATTGGTTCAACACACAACAGAATGAACCCTTGCAGAGGTCAGCTGTTGAAACAACGCTGCGGCGTTGTTTCCAGTAATGCGCTCACCTCCTTCACAAAAGAACCACGCTTCCGTGTCCACGCCTCCCTCTTCCCACGTCATGTCGTTGAGGTCGTGCAGCTTGACGACAGCATCGTCCGTGACGTCATAGGCTGCAGGCGCGTCGTGGTGGAAGTTCGTCCAGCGTGCGATTCGGTCGTCTACTGACCACGTCCAATGGCTGCCGCTTGTGTACAGGCCCACGAGTAAGTCCTCTTGTCTGTGTATCAAATAAGCCAAGTTTACAAACCCAGATATCAGCTAGTAATTCTGCAATTATCATCGAGTTTCTTTTCTTTTTCACATGTGTCACCGCTTGAACTCTGCTTCGGCCTGGGGTCTTCACGTCAAGTTTTACTTCCTTGTTGTTTACTGTAGAAGGGATTCATGAAGATTTTACACTGAGTTTTGTTTAAGAATTGTTTATATTTTTGTATGCAAAATAAATTATTCAAAGCTAACTTTACTGAAGGTGAAAATTTACAAGAACGATTCGTTGAATTTGCGGAAGCTTACCCCGTTGCGTGAAATGTACTGGTGATGAGGTCATACTCGTCCTGGGAGTCAAAATCCGCTAGCCAGAGCTCAGTGCCTAATGTGGCCGTTCTACAGTGGGTCGAGGCGTCCGGTGACGTCATGGGCCGCGTCACCAGGCTGAACGAGCCGTAAGATGCTGAGCAAAATAAGAACATAAAATGGCAGGCTACCGATTACATTATCATTGACACTGTGGTAATGACTGTTAGGTACTTGTGTACTGTACTGTGTACTTGTGTACTGTGAACTTTATACTTGTGGTCTCAAATATTAAAAAATATAGAATTCAATTTCACATAAAAAACAGGTTGATTTCCATTGACAAATACGTGAATATATTTTTTTCCACTTACAAATATTACAGTAGCGTCCGCCCCAGCCAGCAGTGCAATGACAATAGAAGTCGCCATCTTGATTGACGCACGGCGCCCCGTTAGAGCACGCGGTGGTCGCGCAATGGTCGGTCCCTACCCAAACAATTCGTAATCTCTTTCAGATTTAGTCTGTTCCGTATACAAAAGAGAGTGCTTAAGTAACTTGGAAAGAAAAAAAGATATCTAAAAAAGGCGTCTAAATTTTTTCATGGACGTTGAGTCCTCTACGATGACCGAAAACTAGGACTTGGAAAACAATCGGAATATTTTCATTGGCAAAATCTCGTGTTTTAAGATATATTATTGAAACATAATAATAATGTAAAACCAGTATAATTAAAAGATGTAGAGAACATTACAAGGAACAACGGAACAGGCGTAGCTACGCCACTCACCGCCTTCACATAGAAAGGCCTTGAGGTGGTCACAGCTGTCCAAGGCCACTGTCATGTTGGCGTCCGCGATGTACGCACAGAGTCGCGTGTTGTTCTCATCAATGCTCGACAACTGCCACCAATGACGTCATACTTTTTAATTTTTTTTTCTTACATAGCTACTTTATTGAAAAAAAAAGAACAGAAAATTAAATCTGCGACACAGTAATGTGGATACGATGCTTTTGTGACTGTTCGTATTCAGAACAGTTGTGTTCAAAAAATCTGGTACAGATCTGTTGTTTGTATGCAACTCAACGCAATTTTTCTGTTACTAAATTAAATAAATAAATAAATAAAGCGAATTCACGTACAATTTTAATCCGAACTGGTTTGCAATCCGAACTATGCAATCAAGATACAGTACACAAATAATATGCAAATGATATGCAAATGACTGGCAGAAAAAAATGGGTTTACCAGGCTGGAGTGCCGGACCTCATGCATATCGGCTGCATCAAACTGGTCGAAGAACTCGGGGTGCAGCATGGCGTCATCAGACCACACGTAGCCAAGGCTGTACTCATAAGCCAGCCCGATCCAGACCGGAACGAACCTGCAAGGCACTTCCGGTTATAACATCCACGCATGCAATCACTGCAAAAATTCTATAAATCGGAAATATGGGTTACAGTCCCAAGGAATGCTTACGCTCAGTCTTTTAGCCTTAACACAGGTATTACTGAACATTAATACTAGCGCACTAATACACTACAATAAACAGCTAAACTATTATATTAACCAGCAGAGGCTTGTACTGTCTTAAAGTTTTTGAAAATCTTTGACTGTAAAATATGAAGGTAGAACTCTACTTGCAATCGGCATGTCATGTTGCTGATGTATGATTTTTTTAATGAAAAAAATATAGCCTACTTACTCTACGGGGTTTAAAGTGAGATCAACAACCGAGTGCATTTGAGTGGTATCGTAAAAATCAACCAATCGCATTCCTCCACTTTCGCAATTGGTTTTTGCAGTAGACCAATCAACCAATGACGTCATCATTCTGGGTGTTTCTATTGATTCTACAGATTAAATGGATGATTGCCAAATATGCATGAAGATGTACTACTTCGCCACTTTGATTATCTGCACAGCACCTTGTGTCACTATCCGTCCAAATATTTATTTTTAAGCTATTATTCTATATTATATATTGTACTCTAAAGTAATTTTTTTTAAATTGCTTTTTTTTACATCAAGATTTTTAAAAATGTTTTAATATCAAAGATTTCCAAGAATCAAATGATTTATAAAGTGAAAATATTGAGATATCGATAATTATTTATTCTTAAGATAATTTATCTTTATCACAAATTTGTCACTCGAAAACAACCTCACACACACGTTCAAGCCCTGAGTCGGCAAACACATTAAATGAGATACAAAATTGCAAGCTCTAGTCCCAAGTAACACAACTGCCATGTGAAAAACAGTTACCTAGACCACAGTTTTTTCCTACTTCCATGTCCGACTGGCAGAGGCAGAAATAGTCGAAGTTCTGCGGAATGCAGGTGGCGCTGTTGAGACAGGGGTCAGGGTCACAGGGGTTTGCAAATTCTGAAATAAAACAAAAGCCACAAATAAATAAATGTGAAGCTGGAAAAAGCCTATTAAATTGACATGGTTCACTGCTGCTGGCTAAACACGGTCAACGTTCTATTCTTACGGTAAATGTAGTTACTTTTTCAAAGTCACGTTGCCAAAGTAATTGGTTTTCTAAACGTGCAAATTTTAAGAAAGGTTACAAAAAGAATTCTAAAATAAGACTTGACCTCCTTCACATATGAAGCTATAATTAGTGTCTGTGCAGGTGTACGCCTCCAGGGTCGCGTACTCATTCAGCGTCACGCAGAAGCGGTGTCCTGGACTCACGCCAAGGTCAACAGCCTGAAACCATGGCAATATTACAGCTTGTCCAAACAAACCACTTAGCCCCTTCCTAATTATTCTGATCAATAATTAAAAAATAAAACGGCATTTGGAAATATAAAAACTATTTAAATGTATACAATAATTTATCAAGTTCTCGCAACTGAATCGGGTCCGAATTCCAAAATAAAATATGTATATGTTTTCATTGCATAAAATTTCAGAACGCTGACTCGAATAGTTTTGCATAAGTCGTCCGGACAAAACCTCCGAGCTAACATATTTCCTTAAAAACAGCCACTTTTGACAAGTCGTATTTTTGAGAATTTTTGGCCGATTTCAAAAATAATACGATTTTGCACACCTTCAGTATACGTTCTTACCGTATGCTAAAGGAAAAAGCTATACGACAAATACTTTCGGAGATATGGCCCGGACACGAGGGTGCACGAAAGCGGACAGACGGACGGACAAGCTGAAACTATATCCCTTTGTTACACGGGGGATAAAAAACTTTCGATTTTGTTTTCTAAATACTTTATAATAGTGTCATTCTATAAATTTTCGGCCGATTTTAAAGATAACACGACGTTACACTCCTGTATTATCTGGGTAATCACTGAACCAGGAGTTAGGCTCTTAGCTCAATCATTTTAAGAGGAGTTGCTTGCAAAAAAAAAAAAAAAAAAAAAAAAAACAAGAGAACACCCAAGCAGAGGGCGGCAGAGGAAGCTTTATAAATATAAATTGAATATTTACACAATGCTTTGACTAGAATTCGAAAGTTTCAAGGGATTGTAGATATTTTTTCATTACCGATAGCGTGAATGCTGCTGGTCGCCACGAGGTGTCGCTGTAGTTCCAGAACTCTCTCTTGACCAGGCTCTCGTCCTGATCGTCTACCTCTGTCCAGTAGCTGCCCACGCCCACCGCGTGCGTTAACCCCATCAGCGCCGGTAAATGCCTGCATAATATGCACCACAACAACGTGAGCAGAACGTGAAGTAATGATTAGCAGCTTTTCTAACATGTCACGTGATTAGTCACGTGGTACTGCCATGCATATATTGGACGACGGGGTGGGGGGGGGGGGGGGTGGGGGTTGGGCGGAGGAAGTGCAGCGCTTACCGCATGACGGGAAGGGTCTGGTTGACCACTACCATGAGGTCATCCACGCCTGTGGCGTCCAGCAGGTGCGAGGCGTGATTCCGCCGACACCACCACGCAGCGTCCTCCAGCGCCGCGGGCACACTTACAAACGTGATATTCTGTCTTGGTTCTACAAAATAAATCGTTGGTCAGTTAATGTTTTTACAGACTCAGTCGGCTTAATCATATTTCGAATTTCCCGTATAAAAAATTGCTCGGTATGAAGTGGAATATCCGCCTCCAATATTTTATTATAGGAGACAAAACAACATCATAAAAATAAAAATGGATGGAAAGCGTACCTCTGTCGCAGTAGGGACCTGCACGGTTAGCGTTACACACGCAGTGAGCACGTCCGTCTACGTCATGGCACGTGCCGTCCTGACACGTGTCGTCGCCGCAGTGTGACGTGCCTGAAACGGCAGAGTGCCATGTGACTTATACGGAAGGGTCGGAGTGACACTCAGTTTTACACTTCATACTTCAATGCCACATACGTAAGAAGTGCATATGAAATACATAAGAAGTGCATATAGAAGTACCTAAGAAGTACATGGGCACGGCATATTAAGTACTGTGACGCATATAAAACCAGTGTTATTCATTTTAGAAAGAAAATCTATTAACGTTTGATCGGCTGAAATTAGGGTTTGCAAAAGTGCCGGGATTTTTGGATCGGTTCTCGCATTTTTAGTTTGGTTGCTTGGGGGGGGGGGGGTCGCGAGGCCCGAGTGTTTCCAGACTAAAAGCCCTTTCAGATTCTCGGCCTTGAGCTATTTTTCTTGAGAGAAATCAAATAGGATAAAAGAACCACCGAAATACCGAAGTTTCTCTTCGGGGCTCGATGGACCCGGTAGTCGCCCGTTCGGGCAGGGCTCAATTGCGAACCCTAGCTGAAATCATTCTTTGTATAAATAATAGACTACCTGATTCGCAGATAAAACTCTTCGACTGCGTGCAGTCCCCAAGTGCTATTTTTAGCTCATTTGATTCTTTATAGACATAGATGCACTCCGTGTTACTGTAGCTGTCAATGAGAGATAACGTCTGCAACGAAAACGAGGCTTGTTAAAAGTAGCCAATGAAAACTGTTATCTTACTGTTATCTTTTTCTGACACACTGATTTAGTCTACTTTATTATGTGTAATACTGGCACTGACCAACATCTACAAAGAGATATGGCCTCTTTTTAAACATACGCACGATCCTTTCTGCCCGTCCGTAACCAAAAATCTACAGATATCTAATATACAACGTAATAATGGCCCTTACTGCGGTGATAACAACACATTACTAACCAAGCCCAGAATACCTTGTTGTGCTTAAGTTATACGTACTTATTATGGCGGGTGCGTGGGTTGTCTTACCCACAGAGCTTACTTGCGTATAGCGGGTGAGTGGGTTGACTTGTCCACAGAGCTTACCTACGTATGACGGGTGAGTGGGTTGACTTACCCACGTATGACGGGTGAGTGGGTTGACTTACCCACGTATGACGGGTGAGTGGGTTGACTTACCCACGTATGACGGGTGAGTGAGTTGACTTACCTGGGCATAAAGTTCACGGGGTCCCGGGGACCCCTGATAATCGGCTCGGGACCCCTTGAATTTGACCCTGGGGTCCCGCGGGACCCACAGCGCTTACTTTGGTAGGACGGGTGAGTGGGATGACTTACCCACGTATGACGGGTGTGTGGGTTGACTTAGCCACAGAGCTTACTTTGGCAGGACGGGTGAGTGGGCTGACTTAGCCCACAGAGCTTACTCACATTTGTCAGGGCTGTTGTGAAGTGATCCTGGTAGTCACGTAGCTTGCTCATGGAGCCGTCAAACCTGACCATGCCCCGGAACGTCACATTGGCTCCTAGCCACATCTCTTCCGCGCTGCAACGAGCGCGTGGGAGGGAGAAATATAGTGACACGTATCAAAACAAACGCTCCAAGGTTCACGTTAATAAATCACCACACATAGTAAAATAGGCCTTGGAACAGGTGCAATAAATATAACCGTTAACTATTCCTTTTATTTTTAATGTTTCATGGATTACGTTACCGACCTGTATTGTCTGAATAATATATTAAAATAAATTAATTCGAAAGCATTCTCAGGATCAAAAATTACGAAATGTTTGCAACAGAAAATGTAATGTAGTAATGACTAAGTCGTATGGGGAAGATACTGTTATATGGGAAACAATGTTACTAACCCAGTTAATTCAAAGACCTCAAGGACTTGCTGTAAATCCAAGGTGCCGTCCGCATCGAGACAATCAGCTAGCCACGTGGACTCGCCGTTCACTTCGTGGTCGGCACAGAACTGACGCGCGGCGTACCAGTCCAGGTGACCCGCGTAACCGTCTGCACTCAGCGCCTCCCACCCGCCCACGTGGTACATCAGCTTTCCGTATTCTACAAACCCCAAAAAGAAAAAGAACTTTCATAATATAAAACCTATTACATTTGCCCTCCTTCGTGGAAAGCGCTCTCGAGGCAATGCGTGCTTCGTTACTAGATTAATGCCTCTTGAGCCCTGTACTAAAAAGGTCAGAAAAATAGTCTTATATCTCAGACATGTATGAGAAGTTATTTTATTCAAATGGACGATACGACCTTTGCGGGTGCCAGTAGTATGCGTGTTTATGGAGACAATGACGTCACCAACCTCTCTCATCAGCGCACGTGTCGCCATAGTAACCCTGCTCACAGTCACATACGCCGTCCGTGTACGTCGTATTGACCTCCACCCTGAAGCAGGTGCCGTGCTGACCGCACGGGTACGCCGAGCACTCGTCCTGATTGGCTGAAAACGCGGCGACATTACATTATGACGTCATCACCTTATTATTGGCTCTCCCCCGCCACCCCCCGGCCTCCCCCGAAATGTGCTTCCAGCTTTTAGTTTCCGTCCGAGAGTTCATTTTTGAGATGAAAGCAGATGGCATTTGTTTGCATTTCAAGGGCCCTGTTTCTATTTCGCATACGAGTGCCCAATTAAGTTAAATATTATCCAGACTGCACCGACTGTTATTATCGCCCATGATAAGCTGAGAACAACATTTCCCTTTCGACTTCAGTTTTATTTATAATTCGTTTATTAGTCATCCTTCTGGGTAGGTGTTCACTGACTGATGGGAACCCGAACCGGAATTGAATACACGTTGTTTTACCTTAAGGGCTGCATCTATACTTACTGTCGCAGCCGCCGAAAACGTCCATACTGCTGGGCGGGATACACCTGCACTCGCCTCCATTCATGGTGTTACACGTCTGTCCCGAGCTGTCAGGGCACGCTGCATCTGGATCTGGGTAAATCAAATCAGGATTTCTATTTTATTCTATTTATTTATTTCATTTTACATGGTGCAACTGCTTTCTTTAAATGTCTTTAGTAACTCCAGAAGTTGCATACAGTAAACAGTCATCCAATCATGAACACGTTTACGTTAGTAAGGATCTTGTGGAACTCACGGACAGCGTCTCCTAACATTAAACCTGGAGTCCGTTACTTTCCTCCTGGGAATCGTCGTTCACTGTGACGTCACTGCTTCTTCCATTACATATCATGTTTTGGGATGGGGGCAAATAAATTGGCGATTATCATGGAGACTGGAGCAAAAACAGACACACCTTGTGTATTTTTTTTCCATTGTCTTAACACTGTTAGGCCTGTAAGATGCGAATCAAGGATCACAGGCAAGTTTTGTGACTCACCAATAACTCATAAATAAAACAAGCATGAAACATGTCTTACGGTTATAAGACTGTTCACAGATATAGCTGTGAGGCTCGAGGCAGTCCCTGGCCATGATGACACCCGCTGGGAGAAGCATGGCGAAGCAGCGCTCGCTGGTTCCCTCCAGGACGTCCACGCCGTCATGCCAGTCCAGCAGACGTCCGTCCGTCCACACCGGCCAGCGCGACGCCGCCGCCTTCAGGCCTACCCACACCAGCTTCGACCTGTCAGTCACCACAACATAATCTCACATGCGTACTGTGAAGACAAACAATATAAAAGTTCGCAATCATTCTTTCAGAAAATGTTCTGATATTCATTAGAAAGTCTGAAAAATCCTATATTGCTTTTTTTCATTTGGCTTTGGTTTGTTTTAGCAGCTGTAACCTCCCGAGCAATAAATATCGACCACCAAACATAGAAGTTTTGAATTTTGAACACTAATTTTCCACCTAAACGAAGAGAGAAAAAACCAATTAACCTTGAGCAGACATGGTAATTTACCTTGAACAGGTAAAGTAATTTACCCTTCGCAGTTAAGGTCATGTAAAGAAATTTAACCTCAGCAGGTGAGGTAATTTACAATGAGCAGGTAAGGTGATTTACCCTAAGCAGTTAGGTAAATTACCTTGAGCAGGCAAGGTAATTTACCCTGAGCAGTTAGGTACGTTACCCCGTGCAGGGAAGGGCGTCATGTAGAATCTCGTCCCGCCTCGTGCCGTTGAGCATGTCTATGAGGTGTCCACCCCGCGACCTACAATCGTCATTGGCCGCCTGCCAGTCCGCCTGCAGGTCCGCCGAGTACTCGATCTCCTCCTCATTCGCTGTCGTCACAGTAAAAAAAACAAGTTTGTCCAAGGACAAAGTCCCAGCTTACGAAAAGCAATAAAGTAAAAAAAATAAATCTGCCCCATTTTTTTTTATTATTATTTTCATTATCATTTATTTGTTTAATTATTTATTTTAGTTTTATTTATTTGTTTATTCAGTATATTAAGGTACATTAATGTCGTTTAATTTCAGAAAAAATTTAAGCCTTCGCAAGTTAAGCAAAGGTAAGTTCTTTGGTGCAAAGATAACAATTCTGGAACCCTGAATTGTATGACGAAAAATAAATGTGTCTCGCAAATTAGCTGAAAAAAATATCAAAATGTTTTTTCATCATTCTGTACTGAATCGAATGCACAGCTTTTTAAAGTAAATGTGTTCATTTCTCAGCCTGGCGAGGACCGAGCCAATCGCCATCACTCACGAGAGTCACAGGTGGCGCCACGGTATTCCATCGGGCATGCGCAGTAGGCGGCGTTGTTCACCATTTTGCACGTGCCGCCGTTGTTGCACGGTGGGTCAGTTGTACAAGGTATATCTGAAATTACACAGTGACATGTTACGTCAATAAAACAGCCTTCTCCGTCAGTCTTCATCTTCATGGTTCAGTGCACTTCGTTATATATAAGAGATTTTTCATTATAACAGTAAGCCGCCCATATAAAGAACCGAAAAAAGCATGTTGCGTCATCAGAGGTCAATCCTGAACAGTAGATGTTCCCTAATAGAGGTTTTACTGTTTAATATGTGACAATTTGTTTAATGTTATTTGAGTTTGTTTGAGAAGCATGACCATAAGCATGACCATAAAATTACGGTTTAACACAACCCGTCGACAATTTTAAGAACTCGAAGGCAGCCACTGAAATAAAAAACAACTTAAATTTAAACATCACTGTCAAACATTTTTCCACCCCCTACCCTCCTCGACTCACTCCCCAACCGATGTATACGTACTTGTCGAGTCCTGAAAATAGCACATAAAGGATAGCTCCGTCTCACACGGAAAGCTCTTCAGCTGCACTTCATCCTCGTTTGGACTGTGCATTGCCAGGCAATGGTTCGGCTCGAAGTCGTCAAACCAAGCGCCAAATTGCACCTGCGCAGTGCTGCCGACGACGATCGAGCCGTCTGACACCTCCAGGTCCCTCTCGTCATTCAGCACCCGCAGGCCGATCCACGAATCAGGCACTTTCTTGCTGATTGAATATCTGACATGAAAGCATGCTCCCTTATATTACTAATATGGTTCCGGGAGGATTCGGCCTAATACTAATTCGGCCTAAAAACAGGGACGATTCGGCCTAATACTAACTCGGCCTAAAAACAGGGATGATTCGGCCTAATACAAATTCGGCCTAAAAACAGGGATGATTCGGCCTAATACTAACTCGGCCTAAAAACAGGGACGATTCGGCCTAATACTAACTCGGCCTAAAAACAGGGACGATTCGGCCTAATACTAACTCGGCCTAAAAACAGGGACGATTCGGCCTAATACTAACTCGGCCTAAAAACAGGAACGATTCGGCCTAATACTAATTCGGCCTAAAAACAGGGACGATTCGGCCTAATACTAATTCGGCCTAAAAACAGGGACGATTCGGCCTAATACTAATTCAGCCTAAAGGCAGGGACGATTCGGACTGGAGACGATTCGGCCTAGTACCAATTCGGCCTATCCAATTCGGCCTAAATTTTAAAAAGTTGCATATTAGCCATAAGTGAATTAAAATTAACAAGATTTTCAGAGTAGTTCCATATTAGCAGCTAAATCGAGGCGTTTTCAGTGTCTACAGAGTAGCAATAAGCTGATTGCAAAATCCATGAAGAAGTAATTGCAATTGTATTTTGAACAATACATCTGAGGCGTTTTAATGTTGATTTGAATAATTGTTCTTCTAAAACTTATTGCAATACAATACAAGTTTGTCCAAGGACAAAGTCCCAGCTTACGAAAAGCAATAAGACCCATTCCAGCGTGCATGAGCGAAGGAATTTCCCTGAAATATCAAGCTTCAAAAGATGAGACGGCAAAGAGCTAGCTCAATAATTAATTTAGCACCGGACCAGAACATAGACCGATAAATGCATACAAAGATTTCTTTCCAAGAAAAATTGGGAACAGATTTTTTGTATATCTGGTAGACTGGATAGATTGCCATAGATACCTTCAAACAACGCTCGCATTTCGGACCAGTGCGCATATTTATGTAACTTGCCTCGATGCGCGGTTCTAATTCAGACAAGTGCGCATGTTTATTTAATTTGCGTTGATGCGCGGCTCTCATTTTGGAACAGTGCACATGTTTATTTAACTTAATAAAGATTAATGCGCGGTTCTTATTCCAGACCAATGCGCATGTTTATTTTACTTTCGTACTTATTTTGGACAAGTGCACAAGTTTCCTTAGGTTGTCTTGATGCGCGGGTCACAACATTCGTACATTATCGCCCAATGTTCCCTATTATCGCCCACCCGAAAAATATTATATTTATCATATTTTCGGGTCCTAGAATTGTTTCCTGCACTTTTAAAGCGAAAATTACAACTTTCTTGCATTATCGCCCAATATTCCCTATTATCGCCCACCCGAAAAATATCACATTTATCATATTTTCGGGTCATAGAATTGATTCCTGCACTTTTAAAGCGAAAATTACAACTTTCTTGCATTATCGCCCAATGTTCCCTATTATCGCCGACACGAAAAATATCATATTTATCATATTTTCGGGTCACAGAATTGATTCCTGCACTTTTAAAGCGAAAATTACAATTTTCTTACATTATCGCCCAATATTCCCTATTATCGCCCACCCGAAAAATATCACATTTATCATATTTTCGGGTCATAGAATTGATTCCTGCACTTTTAAAGCGAAAATTACAACTTTCTTGCATTATCGCCCAATGTTCCCTATTATCGCCCATCCGAAAAATATCACATTTATCATATTTTCGGGTTATAGAATTGATTCCTGCTCTTTTAAAGCGAAAATTACAACTTTCTTACATTATCGCCCAATGTTACCTATTATCGCCCACACGAAAAATATTATATTTATGATATTTTCGGGTCCTCGAATTGTTTCCTGCACTTTTAAAGCGAAAATTACAACTTTCTTGCTTTATCGCCCAATATTCCCTGTTATCGCCCACCCGTAAAATATCACATTGATCATATTTTCGGGTCACAGAATTGATTCCTGCACTTTAAAAGCGAAAATTACAACTTTCTTGCATTATCGCCCAATGTTCCCTATTATCGCCCACACGAAAAATATCACATTTATCATATTTTCGGGTCATAGAATTGATTCCTGCACTTTTAAAGCGAAAATTACAACTTTCTTGCATTATCGCCCATTGTTCCCTATTATCGCCCATCCAAAAAATATCATATTTTTCATATTTTCGGGACATATAATTGATCCCTGCACTTTTAAAGCGAAAATTACAACTTTCTTGCATTATCGCCCAATATTCCCTATTATCGCCCATCCGAAAAATATCATATTTATCATATTTTCGGGTTATAGAATTGATTCCTGCTCTTTTAAAGCGAAAATTACAACTTTCTTGCTTTATCGCCCAATATTCCCTGTTATCGCCCACCCGTAAAATATCACATTGATCATATTTTCGGGTCACAGAATTGATTCCTGCACTTTTAAAGCGAAAATTACAACTTTCTTGCATTATCGCCCAATGTTCCCTATTATCGACCATCCGAAAAATATCATATTTATCATATTTTCGGGTCACAGAATTGATTCCTGCACTTTTAAAGCGAAAATTACAATTTTCTTACACTATCGCCCAATATTCCCTATTATCGCCCACCCGAAAAATATCACATTTATCATATTTTCGGGTCATAGAATTGATTCCTGCACTTTTAAAGCGAAAATTACAACTTTCTTGCATTATCGCCAAATATTCCCTATTATCGCCCATCCGAAAAATATCACATTTATCATATTTTCGGGTTATAGAATTGATTCCTGCGCTTTTAAAGCGAAAATTACAACTTTCTTACATTATCGCCCAATGTTACCTATTATCGCCCACACGAAAAATATTATATTTATGATATTTTCGGGTCCTCGAATTGTTTCCTGCACTTTTAAAGCGAAAATTACAACTTTCTTGCTTTATCGCCCAATATTCCCTGTTATCGCCCACCCGTAAAATATCACATTGATCATATTTTCGGGTCACAGAATTGATTCCTGCACTTTAAAAGCGAAAATTACAACTTTCTTGCATTATCGCCCAATGCTCCCTATTATCGCCCACACGAAAAATATCACATTTATCATATTTTCGGGTCATAGAATTGATTCCTGCACTTTTAAAGCGAAAATTACAACTTTCTTGCATTATCGCCCAATGTTCCCTATTATCGCCCATCCAAAAAATATCATATTTTTCATATTTTCGGGACATATAATTGATCCCTGCACTTTTAAAACGAAAATTACAACTTTCTTGCATTATCGCCCAATATTCCCTATTATCGCCCATCCGAAAAATATCATATTTATCATATTTTCGGGTTATAGAATTGATTCCTGCTCTTTTAAAGCGAAAATTACAACTTTCTTACATTATCGCCCAATGTTCCCTATTATCGCCCACACGAAAAATATTATATTTATCATATTTTCGGGTCCTAGAATTGTTTCCTGCACTTTTAAAGCGAAAATTACAACTTTCTTGCTTTATCGCCCAATATTCCCTGTTATCGCCCACCCGTAAAATATCACATTGATCATATTTTCGGGTCACAGAATTGATTCCTGCACTTTTAAAGCGAAAATTACAACTTTCTTGCATTATCGCCCAATGTTCCCTATTATCGCCCACACGAAAAATATCACATTTATCATATTTTCGGGTCAGAGAATTGATTCCTGCTCTTTTAAAGCGAAAATTACAACTTTCTTACATTATCGCCCAATGTTCCCTATTATCGCCCACACGAAAAATATTATATTTATCATATTTTCGGGTCCTAGAATTGTTTCCTGCACTTTTAAAGCGAAAATTACAACTTTCTTGCTTTATCGCCCAATATTCCCTGTTATCGCCCACCCATAAAATATCACACTGATCATATTTTCGGGTCACAGAATTGATTCCTGCACTTTTAAAGCGAAAATTACAACTTTCTTGCATTATCGCCCAATGTTCCCTATTATCGCCAACACGAAAAATATCACATTTATCATATTTTCGGGTCATAGAATTGATTCCTGCACTTTTAAAGCGAAAATTACAATTTTTTTTACATTATCGCCCAATATTGCCTATTATCGCCTACCCGAAAAATATCACATTAATCATATTTTCGGGTCCTAGAATTGTTTCCTGCACTTTTAAAGCGAAAATTACAACTTTCTTGCTTTATCGCCCAATATTCCCTGTTATCGCCCACCCGTAAAATATCACATTGATCATATTTTCGGGTCACAGAATTGATTCCTGCACTTTTAAAGCGAAAATTACAACTTTCTTGCATTATCGCCCAATGTTCCCTATTATCGCCCACACGAAAAATATCACATTTATCATATTTTCGGGTCAAAGAATTGATTCCTGCTCTTTTAAAGCGAAAATTACAACTTTCTTACATTATCGCCCAATATTGCCTATTATCGCCCACACGAAAAATATTATATTTATCATATTTTCGGGTCCTAGAATTGTTTCCTGCACTTTTAAAGCGAAAATTACGACTTTCTTGCTTTATCGCCCAATATTCCCTGTTATCGCCCACCCATAAAATATCACACTGATCATATTTTCGGGTCACAGAATTGATTCCTGCACTTTTAAAGCGAAAATTACAACTTTCTTGCATTATCGCCCAATGTTCCCTATTATCGCCAACACGAAAAATATCACATTTATCATATTTTCGGGTCATAGAATTGATTCCTGCACTTTTAAAGCGAAAATTACAATTTTTTTTACATTATCGCCCAATATTGCCTATTATCGCCTACCCGAAAAATATCACATTTATCATATTTTCGGGACATATAATTGATCCCTGCACTTTTAAAGCGAAAATTACAACTTTCTTGCATTATCGCCCAATATTCCCTATTATCGCCCATCCGAAAAATATCATATTTATCATATTCTCGGGTTATAGAATTGATTCCTGCTCTTTTAAAGCGAAAATTACAACTTTCTTGCTTTATCGCCCAATATTCCCTGTTATCGCCCACCCGTAAAATATCACATTGATCATATTTTCGGGTCACAGAATTGATTCCTGCACTTTTAAAGCGAAAATTACAACTTTCTTGCATTATCGCCCAATGTTCCCTATTATCGACCATCCGAAAAATATCATATTTATCATATTTTCGGGTCACAGAATTGATTCCTGCACTTTTAAAGCGAAAATTACAATTTTCTTACACTATCGCCCAATATTCCCTATTATCGCCCACCCGAAAAATATCACATTTATCATATTTTCGGGTCATAGAATTGATTCCTGCACTTTTAAAGCGAAAATTACAACTTTCTTGCATTATCGCCCAATATTCCCTATTATCGCCCATCCGAAAAATATCACATTTATCATATTTTCGGGTTATAGAATTGATTCCTGCTCTTTTAAAGCGAAAATTACAATTTTCTTACATTATCGCCCAATGTTACCTATTATCGCCCACACGAAAAATATTATATTTATGATATGTTCGGGTCCTCGAATTGTTTCCTGCACTTTTAAAGCGAAAATTACAACTTTCTTGCTTTATCGCCCAATATTCCCTGTTATCGCCCACCCGTAAAATATCACATTGATCATATTTTCGGGTCACAGAATTGATTCCTGCACTTTAAAAGCGAAAATTACAACTTTCTTGCATTATCGCCCAATGCTCCCTATTATCGCCCACACGAAAAATATCACATTTATCATATTTTCGGGTCATAGAATTGATTCCTGCACTTTTAAAGCGAAAATTACAACTTTCTTGCATTATCGCCCAATGTTCCCTATTATCGCCCATCCAAAAAATATCATATTTTTCATATTTTCGGGACATATAATTGATCCCTGCACTTTTAAAACGAAAATTACAACTTTCTTGCATTATCGCCCAATATTCCCTATTATCGCCCATCCGAAAAATATCATATTTATCATATTTTCGGGTCATAGAATTGATTCCTGCACTTTTAAAGCGAAAATTACAACTTTCTTACATTATCGCCCAATGTTCCCTATTATCGCCCACACGAAAAATATTATATTTATCATATTTTCGGGTCCTAGAATTGTTTCCTGCACTTTTAAAGCGAAAATTACAACTTTCTTGCTTTATCGCCCAATATTCCCTGTTATCGCCCACCCGTAAAATATCACATTGATCATATTTTCGGGTCACAGAATTGATTCCTGCACTTTTAAAGCGAAAATTACAACTTTCTTGCATTATCGCCCAATGTTCCCTATTATCGCCCACACGAAAAATATCACATTTATCATATTTTCGGGTCATAGAATTGATTCCTGCTCTTTTAAAGCGAAAATTACAACTTTCTTACATTATCGCCCAATGTTCCCTATTATCGCCCACACGAAAAATATTATATTTATCATATTTTCGGGTCCTAGAATTGTTTCCTGCACTTTTGAAGCGAAAATTACAACTTTCTTGCTTTATCGCCCAATATTCCCTGCTATCGCCCACCCATAAAATATCACACTGATCATATTTTCGGGTCACAGAATTGATTCCTGCACTTTTAAAGCGAAAATTACAACTTTCTTGCATTATCGCCCAATGTTCCCTATTATCGCCAACACGAAAAATATCACATTTATCATATTTTCGGGTCATAGAATTGATTCCTGCACTTTTAAAGCGAAAATTACAATTTTTTTTTACATTATCGCCCAATATTGCCTATTATCGCCTACCCGAAAAATATCACATTTATCATATTTTCGGGTCCTAGAATTGTTTCCTGCACTTTTAAAGCGAAAATTACAACTTTCTTGCTTTATCGCCCAATATTCCCTGTTATCGCCCATCCGTAAAATATCACATTGATCATATTTTCGGGTCATAGAATTGATTCCTGCACTTTTAAAGCGAAAATTACAACTTTCTTGCATTATCGCCCAATGTTCCCTATTATCGCCCATCCGAAAAATATCACATTTATCATATTTTCGGGTCATAGAATTGATTCCTGCACTTTTAAAGCGAAAATTACAACTTTCTTACATTATCGCCCAATATTGCCTATTATCGCCCACACGAAAAATATTATATTCATCATATTTTCGGGTCCTAGAATTGTTTCCTGCACTTTTAAAGCGAAAATTACAACTTTCTTGCTTTATCGCCCAATATTCCCTGTTATCGCCCACCCATAAAATATCACACTGATCATATTTTCGGGTCACAGAATTGATTCCTGCACTTTTAAAGCGAAAATTACAACTTTCTTGCATTATCGCCCAATGTTCCCTATTATCGCCAACACGAAAAATATCACATTTTATCATATTTTCGGGTCATAGAATTGATTCCTGCACTTTTAAAGCGAAAATTACAATTTTTTTTTACATTATCGCCCAATATTGCCTATTATCGCCTACCCGAAAAATATCACATTTATCATATTTTCGGGTCCTAGAATTGTTTCCTGCACTTTTAAAGCGAAAATTACAACTTTCTTGCTTTATCGCCCAATATTCCCTGTTATCGCCCACCCGTAAAATATCACATTGATCATATTTTCGGGTCACAGAATTGATTCCTGCACTTTTAAAGCGAAAATTACAACTTTCTTGCATTATCGCCCAATGTTCCCTATTATCGCCCATCCGAAAAATATCACATTTATCATATTTTCGGGTCATAGAATTGATTCCTGCTCTTTTAAAGCGAAAATTACAACTTTCTTACATTATCGCCCAATATTGCCTATTATCGCCCACACGAAAAATATTATATTCATCATATTTTCGGGTCCTAGAATTGTTTCCTGCACTTTTAAAGCGAAAATTACAACTTTCTTGCTTTATCGCCCAATATTCCCTGTTATCGCCCACCCATAAAATATCACACTGATCATATTTTCGGGTCACAGAATTGATTCCTGCACTTTTAAAGCGAAAATTACAACTTTCTTGCATTATCGCCCAATGTTCCCTATTATCGCCAACACGAAAAATATCACATTTTATCATATTTTCGGGTCATAGAATTGATTCCTGCACTTTTAAAGCGAAAATTACAATTTTTTTTACATTATCGCCCAATATTGCCTATTATCGCCTACCCGAAAAATATCACATTTATCATATTTTCGGGTCATAGAATTGATCCCTGCACTTTTAAAGCGAAAATTACAACTTTCTTGCATTATCGCCCAATGCTCCCTATTATCGCCCACACGAAAAATATCACATTTATCATATTTTCGGGTCATAGAATTGATTCCTGCTCTTTTAAAGCGAAAATTACAACTTTCTTGCATTATCGCAAAATGTTCCCTATTATCGCCCACCCGAAAAATATTATATTTATCATATTTTCGGGTCCTAGAATTGTTTCCTGCACATTAAAAGCGAAAATTACAACTTTCTTGCAGTATCGCCCAATATTCCCTATTATCGCCCATCCGAAAAATATCATATTTATCATAATTTCGGGACATAGAATTGATCCCTGCACTTTTAAAGCGAAAATTACAACTTTCTTGCTTTATCGCCCAATGTTCCCTATTATCGCCCACTTGAAAATATCATAGAAATGACCTACTGACAACAAAATTACTGAAAAGTCCAACCAAAAGTACTTGCATGTAACATATTGTGCCCCTCTGCAAATTGAAACTTTGCTTTTTTAAGAAGAAAAATGGAAATTTCCAATTTTTTAAAAGCTGCAAACTTCGAAGCTCAGTGGATTCAAAAATAAGGCGAAATTCAAAAATCGAAAAATGTACTTTTTTCACCCCTTAGTTCTAGTTTCTTCATAACAAATTTCGGAATCTTCCGATGAAAAATGAGGGACTAGATAGATTTTTTCGTATTTTGCCCAAATCGGCAATAAAATCGCCAAAAATGGTTTAAACCAAAAAATAAAAAAAAATTCCTAATGCAGTAGAAGGTTAAAAACTCGCGTTTAAAATTTGGTACGAATCGGATGAAAAATAAAAAAGATATTCCACTTTAACTACTTTGTTAAGAAAAAAAAATGGAAATTTGCCAATTTTTAGAAGTTGCAAACTTTGAAGCTCAGTGGATTCAAAAATAAGGCGAAATTCAAAAATCGAAAAAAGAACTTTTTTCACCCCTTAGTTCTAGTTTCTTCATGAAAAATTTCGGAATCTTCCGATGAAAAATGAGGGACTAGATAGGTTTTTTCGTATTTTGCCCAAATTGGCAATAAAATCGCCAAAAATGGTTTAAACCAAAAAATAAAAAAACTCCTAATGCAGTAGAAGGCTAAAATCTCGTGTAAAAAATTTGGTACGAATCGGATAAAAAATAAAAACGATATTCCACTTTAACTACTTTGTTCAGAAAAAAAAAATTGGAAATTTGTCAATTTTTAGAAGTTGCAAACTTTGAAGCTCAGTAGATTCAAAAATAAGGCGAAATTCAAAAATCGAAAAAAGTACTTTTTTTACCCCTTAGTCCTAGTTTCTTCATAAAAAATTTCGGAATCTTCCGATGAAAAATGAGGGACTAGATAGGTTTTTTCGTATTTTGCCCAAATTGGCAATAAAATCACCAAAAATGGTTTAAACCGCAAAAATAAAAATATTTCCTAATGCAGTAAAGGGTTAGGAAATCGTGTTTAAAATTTGGTAAGAATCGGATAAAAAATAAAAAAGTTATTCCACTTTTAACGGTCGCGGGACGGACAGACGGACGGACGGACGGACGGACGATACTTGCCCCCATCTGTATAGCCCTGTTGGCTAAAAAGCAAACTGGGCTAAAAAAAAAAGACATCGGATAAAAAATGTAGGACGAGATACATTTTAAATTTTTTTCTTCAAAAATTCCCCAAAAATTAAAAAATCACCCGATCGACTAGAAAAGCACAAGCCGTATGCACGACACTTTAGGGATGCCTCATACCAAAAATAAATCACATCGGGTCAAAAATGTAGGAGGAGACACATTTTAAATTTTTTTCTTTAAAAATTCCCCTAAAATTCAAAAATCACCCGATCGACTAAAAAAGCACAAGCCGTATGCACGACTCCTTAGGGATGCCTCACACCAAAAATAAATGACATCGAATCAAAATTGTAGGAGTAGATGCATTTTGAATTATTTTCGAAAATTTTGCTTTAAAAATTCCCCAAAAATACAAAAATTGCGCGATCGACTAAAAAAGCACAAGCCGTATGCACGACCCTTTAGGGGTGCCTCATACCAAAAATAAATGACATCGGGTCAAAAATGTAGGAGGAGATACATTTTAAAATTTTTTCTTTAAAAATTCGCCAAAAATTCAAAAATTACCCGATCGACTAGAAAAGCACAAGCCGTATGCACGACCCCTTAGGGATACCTCACACCAAAAATAAACGACATCGGATCAAAATTGTAGGAGGAGATGCATTTTGAACCAAAGTTTACTAAATAAACAACTAACTAACTAACTAACTAACTAACTAACTAACTAACTAACTAACGGACACCGCCCGCAAACCGATAGGAATACCCCAGCTTACGTGTAACGTAAGCTGGGCTAACAATACAACGAAGGTTGATTGATGTTATGTTTGATTTATTGTTCTGTTCAAAGTCACTGAAATTCAGACGGATTGGAATTTGGAAACAGATTGCAATTGGATTTCGAAACAATACAACAAAGCCTGATCACTATATCTGTGATTTGTTCGCTTATTTGCTTTTATGTTATCTATAAACGCCATCAAAGGTGTTTCATGTGATATGCGCGACAATGCTAGAAATTAGTCGCTTTAAAACAAGCATTTTCATTTTTAGGCCGAATATTTTTTAGTCCAAATCCACCTTGTTTTTAGGTGGAATCGACCCGTTAACAACCAAATTCAAATTTAGGCCGAATCGTTCCAGGGTCAAATTAGTATTAGGCCGAATCGTCCCGATCCCACTAATATTACAGTTATTTGTATTACTAGTATTATTATTATTAGCATTATCATTATTACTATTATTATTACTACTATTATTATTATATGAAATTATTATTAATATTGTTATTAACATTATTATTATTATAATTATTATCATTATTTTTAAAATTACAATTAAGTAATTATTAAGCACATAAATCAACTGTGCGCCGTTTATTCGGTACTGAATCACCAGTGCCTTTCCACCGAAATTCGTCCCATCAATATGGCAACAGCAAAACCGAAAACGTTAAAAGCTAACTTTTTCTTTATCATTTTTACATACGGTGGCAATGAAGACTACTTAAACCAGTTCTAAGTTCGTACTTGTTAAAATATTCACAAAATAAAATGAAATAAGCATACAAGTCAGAGAAAAAGTCAAAGACGATCTCGGTGTGGGAGGCTGAAGCGATCGGCATGAGAAGGCCGCCGATGCTTGAGCACCTGTTGAAGGCCTCTGCGTAGCTAACCATCTCACTCATGTACGCCCTGTAGTTGCCCATCTCTACATAACCACAATGCAAAAACAAAAAGAAACCTACATAACCACAATGCAAAACAAAAAGAAACCTACATAACCACAATGCAAAACAAAAAAGAAACGCACTGCGGGTATTGCGACGATAGAAACGCCACCCACACGAGCGAAAATCTCCCTACTGCATGTAGCACTGACAGCACGAGCGTGAAAGGCGAATGCGAGAAGTGTGTAATGCTGAGGGAGGGTTTCTTAGATCAGTCCAAACGCCAATGTGGTTTTATTTTTATTTCAATTTTTTTTGTGTGTGCAGCTATGGTCTCTTATGCATAGATAATTTCTGCACCCCTATGCGATGCTGTCCGTTCCTCAGTTACGTTGTTACGGCAGGTCAAGGACGTACTTTCATAGTGCCTAGCGTGACGTGTTCGTTACTGGCAGAGCAGGGACTACAGCTGTGCTTATCTGCTCCTTTGGAGGCGCGCTGGCAATCATGAAATAAAATATACCTTGTCATGTCTGCGTGTATATGTGTGAGAGAGATTGTGTGTGTATATGTGATTAGATACAATTTTACCAGAGACAGCTGCAGGCTGGAGCAGCCTGTGTAGATGGTAGTCATCCACCTTTAACGCTATCTTCTGTGTGTTATTTTAATGAATCAAATTCTTCATGCAGTTATTTGGAAGATGTGAAACTGTATACCCGATAAACCATCACATTAAAATCACCTGTTTCACACTCGCTGCCTGTAAAGCCTGACGGACAGACACACGCGCCTCCTGCCCAGCTCCCACCATTCTGACACTGTCAAAGTATAATAAACAACTTGCTGAGGATTCTACACCAACCTTCATCAGTTATCGACCAAAATATAAATACATCTCAAGGCCACAAACTATAGACACAACATTTAAAAGCTATATATATCTATACATATATATATACATATATATATATATATTAATGAAATTTTATGCATAAACATATTGGTCACAAAATTTCAAAACAAACATGATTGAATTCCATGTGTTGCTTTTTTCTGATCTAACTAACACAATATGGCCATGTACCGTTGAAGTGCTTGCCGTGACAGCAGCACTGGAAGCAATATTCATAACAGCCAGCTCACAGACGCTAAAATCAGCGTTCGCCGCCCTCTGGTAAATCACAAACGTGCTCCCTGTCACGGCTGTCGGGCACTCCACGGTGGTGATGACGTCAAGGGTCATGGCTACAGTCTCACACTCAACGAACTGGCTTGGGTCAAGGCCGCTATTCCCCAGGACCATCTCATTGGATATGCCGGCTTGGCTTGTCACCGCAAAGACGACATTGTCCTGAACTAAAAGCAGAATTCGATAAACATGGCGAAAGATTAAAGTGTAATCACAATATAGTGAGTGTCTTCTTGTATGCAAAAATTTTCTTGGTGGTCAATACACATATATTTTCAAAGTATTATCGTCAGAAAATGAATCTGTCATATGATAAAAGAAATGAATTCAGCAGAGCACCTTTCATTCATATTGAAATCATGGGGTGAAATGTATCAATACTTGAGCGGCTATGGGGCAGCGTTTTTTTGTTTTTTTTTTTGGCACTGACCTTCCTCCATATATACGGCCACCCTGCTCACGGTCACAGTCTCGCCGACATTAGCTAAGACGAAAGCAAACCACGGATTGGTCACGCTGTTATCACTCTTGATGCACGTGTCCGTGTTGTTATCTAGCATCTCATAGACGTCACGCACAGGGTCATCCAACGAGCCATAATAGATTGCCGACACGGGAAAAATAGCATCTACACCAATCAACAACAAACACCGCCGACATCCATTAATCCGACAAACTGCTTAGACTGACAGCATTTTTAGTAGCCTTATGTCAACAGAATTCCAGATTATAAGAGTCAATTCGACGGGTTTTTCACCGTCTGAGTGGCGTCGATTTAACAACCTTGTGCCGCACATGCCGCGCGGCAGCGAATCTAACACCGAAAGTAAGAAAAACGAAAAACACCTGCATTAAGCAACTGAAGAAAGGAAACGAATTCTACAGCAGCTTTATGGCTTAAGGTAACTAAAGCCCCGTTTTTTTGTGGGGGGGGGGGGGGGGAGGGGGGAGAAGGGTAGGTGTGGTAGCTGTAAAGTATGTAGCGATGGGAACAACAGAAGCGTAACCGAGTAACTTCCGCTTGAAGTACTAAATAAGTTGTTTTCCTTACATGCCGTCTGACAGATGATGACGTCAGCATTGGCGCGGTCATCCCTGTTGTCCGTTCTGTCCCAGTAGTCGTCGTTGCAGCTGTCGGCCAGGGCACCGTTGTGGTTCCCACCACCACTGTCGTCATCCCAATAAAACCTACAGTCAGTAACACACAATCCATGACTGAGTGGTGTACGTTACAATGCTCAACAAGTGACATCACTATTTTGAACATTTATCCTGATTCTTATTGTTATTAGTGCACCTAAACCAGAGTTTCATTCATTATTTTTTTAACCAAATTTACCCTCAATGCTAGAATCCATTTCCACGTGGTAGCCCATACGCTGGCACCCAAACCCACATGCAAGACAGTGTTATGTCACAAAAACCAGTCAAATGCCTATGTGCACGCTCACTCGCCCCTCTCAGTCTGTGTGCTGCTGCCACTCACCCGCCTCTCTCAGTCTTTGTGCTGACACTCACTCGCCCCTCTGTCTGTATGCTGACACTCACTCGCCCCTATTAGGTTGTGTGTTGACACTCACTCATCTCTCTCAGTCTGTGTGCTGACACTCACTCGCTCCTCTCAGTCTGTGTGCTGACACTCGCTCCTCTCAGTCTGTGCTGACACTCACTCGCCCCTCTCAGTCTGTGTGCTGACACTCACTCGCCCCTCTCAGTCTTTGTGCTGACAGTCACTCGCCACTCTCAGTCTGTGTGCTGACACTCACTCGCCCCTATCAGTCTGTGTGCTGACACTCACTCGCCACTCTCAGTCTGTGTGCTGACACTCACTCGCCCCTATCAGTCTGTGTGCTGACACTCACTCGCCACTCTCAGTCTGTGTGCTGACACTCACTCGCCACTCTCAGTCTGTGTGCTGACACTCACTCGCCCCTATCAGTCTGTGTGCTGACACTCACTCGCCACTCTCAGTCTGTGTGCTGACACTCACTCGCCCCTATCAGTCTGTGTGCTGACACTCACTCGCTCCTCTCAGTCTGTGTGCTGACACTCACTCGCCCCTATCAGTCTGTGTGCTGACACTCACATGCCCCTATCAGTCTGTGTGCTGACACTCACTCGCCCCTATCAGTCTGTGTGCTGACACTCACTCGCTCCTCTCAGTCCGTATGCCGACACTCACTCGCCCCTATCAGTCAGTGTGCTGACACTCTCTCGCCCCTATCAGTCACTGTGCTGACACTCACTCGCCCCTATCAGTCTTTGTGCTGACACTCACTCGCCCTCCTTAATCTGTGTTCTGACACTCTCTCGCTGCTCTCAGTCTGTACTCTGAGAATCACCCTCAATTGTATGGAATAAATTCATTATGCTTAAATATTAGCGCCACACTAACCAATCAGCCTCGGCATTGTCTGACAGCCATATGTGCGGGTCACTGTTCGACGACGTTGTCCTGTGCAGCCCAACGTAGTAGCGAAGCTCTGACTCATCTTGGCAGATGTCACTAAAACAGTGGCATAATAATGCACGTTTTTTTCTCTTTTGTATATTTTATTTTTTGTTCCTGTACTGAAGTATTTTTCTCAAATTTAATTTTTAGCTTAACATGTACAAGACTTTAATCTGAGTAAGAACGTAGGAAAGATCGAAAAAAGTGTCTAGCAACGCTGGCTGTCATTCGGAATCTCGAGTAAACACCTCTCATTATGCCACATGGGAGTTTCAAAACCCGTCTTTTATTTATTTATTTTTTTTTTTTGAAATATGAAACTGAAAGCGTTCCATGAGAACTAAGCTTGCATTTTTCACGTACGCCAGATGACTGTGTGTACACGTGGAGTGGAAGAACGAGACATGGGCTCGGTGACGGAACTCTATCAGGTTCATGCTGTGCTGAGCGCAGTAGCTTATAGCGGTGCTCTCCGCTACCCCAGCCGTCACGGATATCGTACATATATCTTTTTCGGCCACTTTCTCCAGTAAGTCACACGACGCTAAATGACAGAATTAACATGTTATACATAGTATTAATTAAGGAAGAACTATTACAATTAATCCAACTTAACTGCCGTATATTTTGTTTTTATTTTTAACTTCCAAGTCACATGATCATTGCTGGTTTACAATTCATCCCAGCATCTGTTGTCATTGTATCAAAATGCTCCTTTTTTCTTTGCTGCCAGGATCAGAACTGCATTTGTAAACAATACTGCACTTTATATTATTCATGCTTTTAGCTGACCAAAATTGACTTTATAAATGACACAGAAAAAAGGTGTACACTCAGTGTCCTTTCTGTAACAAATCGGCTGCTTTGTGTCACTGCACATGGCTGAAGCCAGCAAGCCATCGTGGCCTAGGTACGCGCACGAATGGGACGGCTCCTGCGGCCAGACGCTCGACGACCAGAGGCTACTCGCGTCACCGATGCCCTCACTATAACAGTCGCTCCACATCCACGGCTCGTTGCTGCTGCTGCGACCCAGTGACACCCACGCGCCATCCGCCGGTCTGTTAACATTCGAATTATACAACGTTCGCGTTAATGTCGTTTCCAGCCAAAATTTCCTCAGTTTTATTTCAGTCTTATTTAAAGGCCCAACGAGGACTATAAAAGCAGCCCTTAGCTCCTCCCATTTTCATTATGATTCTGGAGCTCAACGAGGCAACATCAGTTCCTCGCGTACTTTTTTAGCGTTTTTACTAAACATTTTGACAGATTTTGATAAAATAAAATGGTCGATCAGTTAACAATTACTTTCTAACCATACTAAAAGCATTTTAACGACCGTTTGAAAAGAGATTACATCAAAATTTAACTTTAAATCGTATCACAATTTTAAAAACGACCCAACCTCATTGTAAATTCCACGTGTTTTACGCGATCTAATAGCTGCTTGATTGACGCTGTCAAAACATTGACCCATTGATGCTCATTGAACAGCATGTTATAGCGAGCCACTCCAAGCAAAACCGATTTCACACATTTTCCCTTTCAACTCCTTTGTCTAAGCTAGACTCATAGTGTGGATACAAATATGCTGCATAAATTAACTGTTATCTTCAGTTGGTCAGTTCGCACATCGGACAAAGAGGTTTATCTTAAGGTTGTAAAATCTGTATAAATTGATTGATGGCCTTTTCCAAGAAAGTGAGAAAAGGGGCGGACTCGGTGCCATGGCTAAAAGCAGCGTTTTCAGTTGGGCCTTTAAACTGGCACAGCAAAATCTCCCGTTAAGGAACAAACTCTATTGTCTCTTCTATTTAGGGAACACATTTTTTAATATGCACTTACAGTATCGATAAAGAAGTCATCTGGTCGACCAAAGCCTGCATCACTACGGGATCGCGCACGCTCGCGAGCATTTCAGTGTCACACGAATCGTCATCGGGACTGGTCACCCCAGACCGGGCCAGGTAGTACTCAAATCCGTCGTAGACGCCAAGCGAAGCCCAATCAGACGCTGTAAACGACATAAAAGAAAACAAATATTAGAAATTACTTTTATTTGGGACTTGGGGTGGGTTGTCGACAACAAGTATGTATTTTTTTTAATGGTTTTAATTCCTTTTTCTCAATGGCTTTATTACAAAGGAATTAATCTGTTGACTATAAAGGCATCTACGTATCGCAAACAAAAAATTTGTATTCACAAACCACCGAAACTTGTCTTCCCGCGAATATCAGTGTTTGAATAAAAATAGAAAACATGCCTCCGCCGCACCCCCCATCCCCCCACTACCCCCCCCCCCCCACCCAAAAAAAAAATCCTCAAACCTCTGGATCCACCTTGTTAAAAGACTCACATTCTTGACATTCGGTTCCTGTCCAAAACCCTGCGCACGCACACACATAGCCACCATTGTGAACGCTGCAGCTTCCGCCGTTGTCGCAAGGAGAAGACGAACATTCAGAGTCTAAAATACATCCAATATATACTAAAGATTGCGTTACACACTGCAACAATAAGACATAAATGCAGGCGCAGTCTTTAATTGACAGAGTATCTTTTACTCATTCGAACAAAAAAAAATCAGCTACCGAACTCAGCCGTCAAATGTTAACCTTCCGAGTTTAAAATGTCATGTGACCAAAAATTTAAATAAACAGGCAATGTGTTATCTGTAAAATATATAGTTGAATAACTTACAGATGCAAACTTACTTTATTTTTGTACACCCGTAATATTTAACTTTAAAGTTCTTACATTGTTTTTAAAATAAATTCACCCTTTATGTAATAAAGAATGCCCCATATATATATATATAAAAATATGTAAACAGATGTCACTTATTGCAAAAGATTTGTGGTTATTTCTGCGTGACACAGAAGTTACGTAACATTCCATTAGTACTTTGTAGGCCTTAGCCAACTCTAATAAACAATTGTAGGTTGCTTAATCTCACTCAAAATGCCACAGCGGTGCCTCAAAGCGAGCGCAGTTGACTTTCATAAGCATTTCATAGCCAGTAATCGAAACGGAAAGAGGCAAGGAACATTCAAACTGAACAGCGGTTCGAGGGAAGAAACATACTAATTGAACAGAACACCGAAACTGGTGTTCAATTGCAAATTGGCCTGTCAGCTGCAGAAGATTTTTACGGTCCATAATAAGAACAGCATAGTGAATGGTGTGGCTTCTAGTTTACAAATAAACCTGGAATAAATGGCACAAACGCTGTTTTCACTTGAGTTTTGTCAATTTCGCTGCATCAGTAAGATACACTTGAGGTCCTCTTGCGCTCAATCGATACCCTGTAATAAAAATCTGTCAGTGGGCCTGTTGCGTTTACCCTTTTCCAGTAATGCGCCTTTCTCTACGGAATATTTTATTGCTGGGCCCCAAATGAGCGTGTGAGTGCCTCTGGTGTATCTAGCTGGTACTGCTCAATATCATGTTTCTCTCCAAGTTTTTCAGTTGACAGCCATCTCTTGGATGTACTTCATTACTCATCCAGTCTATCTCAAATGTTGAATACTTAAATGGCCCACACAAACAGAACGAAAAGAAATTGCTCGACTCACTGTGCTCTTTCAATTTAGAAACAACCTTATCCACATGAACCACACCAATATCCTTGTATAACCAGTATGCACGTGAACCAATCAGCAAAAGCGATACAAACGATGTCGCAGAACCAAGATAGAACCAAGAATCAACGAAAATACAGCTGACTAATCTGCCCATTTTTGTCAACTTTTCTCTTGATACTTTCAATATATAGTAGGCCCCTTTTTAAGCCGAGATCGGTTAAAGCGAATAATCGGTTAAGCCGAAGGGATTTCGTGGTCCTGGTTCCTTTGTAAAAATTCGGCTTAACTGGTAATAGGTTGAAACGATATGATTTTGCACCCCAAAAAAATTTTAATTTCAATTATTTTCACAAATCCATGCCTCCAGTCAGTTAAATAACACATCAAACAACAAGCGCATACAATGTCAATTACTCCGACATGAATAATGCTGTCATGTACTCACTCTTGTCACTCACTTAGGAGTACCATTTGTCATATGCGAATTGCAATTACAAACATCAACAGGATCTGTTACTCGCTCCGGAGTACTACCTGCCATATTTGAATTACAATTAACACATGAAGCCAAACGCAACACTCAATTAGACACGTGAGAATTTGTTTCTAGACGTTTAGGTAAAACAGGACCTACAAAAATGGTGAAATCCATTGGAGATGGGACTAGGACAGAACCCCTCGGGACTAAACCCCCCGGACCAAACCCCCCGCGCGCATAACCTGCCGTGCCAAAACCCCCAGATCGGACCAAACCCCCCTCTCAAAAAGCCAATATAATATGTCAAATTTAAACACACGTTTATTGAATCATGATTTTATAACTTGAGATGTAGTTCATTTGTACAACATTTTGCAAAAGCTGTTTTACTACGATGACTACAACTGACTAATGTAAACAGTCACTGTTGGTTTAAAACTGAATATTGTGAGCTATTCCTCTGAGAAAATCTAAGATGTTTCTGTTGCGAAAGTCATGAACAATGTGCGCTATCCTATTTCCTGTTTGGACACTTTGCTGTTGTCCAGGAACCGCCATGGATTGGGGTGTTGAGCGGCAACGGCAGCTTGCATTTTGCGGTGCCACCCTTCAATAGTGTTGTTGGTCCTCGGTATATCCGATACTGCTTAAAAGTTCAAATATCATTGTTGGAGTGGGGAGGGGGGAGGGTTTGGTCCTCTTCATATGGGGGGGGGGATGCATGGGGGTTTGGTCGGGGGGTTCGGTCCCGGGGGGGTTTGGTAAACGGGCACAACCATGACTCCTGTGTAAACCAAGTTCGGGCTGCCCAGGCAAAACCAACGGTGGTCCCCTTGGCCGCTCAGACACAAGAACGACCCTCAACTATGATTTCAGCAGTCAGACCTGAGTTACCCGATGACGCCCGCATTCTCATGGGGCGTGAAGACGCAATGAAGAAAACATTTCAGCGCAAACGTCAAAAACAGGCCACACCGGTTCCGGATTCCGCTGACGATTTGGTTATTGAAGGGGCGTGGTGCGAAACCGCTGGAGAAACTCCTCGACCTTCTTTGTTTTATGACAATAAGCAGGATGCAAATAGCCGGATCCTGATATTTGGCTCTGAACCCGCACTTCGCCTAATGGCGTCCTCTGGAACTTGGTTTTTGGACGGCAATTTTTCAACGGTTCCTCCTGGCTTCACTCAGCTGTACGTGATCCGTGTGCCGCTGGGTAACACGACTGTGTCTCCGGTCTACGGTTTGATCCAGGGAAAATCCCAAACCGTTTACGAAGAGTTTTTTCAGGCAATTGTTGATTACTGTGAAACAAGCGACCTGCTTCTCGACCCAGCCACAATTCTATGTGACTTTGAACTTGCGGTCATATGTACCCTCAAGATGGTCCTTGATCCGGAGCTTGACATCTGTGCCCGTTTCTATCATTTGACACAGACGACCTGGAGAAAAATTCAGGAATTGGGTCTCACTGAGCAATATAAGGCCGACGACGACCTCAAGTTATACTGTGCGCAAATTGATGCCTTGGCGTTTTTGCCAGTAAACGAGGCTGGAGAAGGCTTGGCACATCCGCGCCATAGTACCACAAGAAGCTGAGGAGTTACTTGCCTATTTTACGCAGACCTACATTGAAGATACTTTTCGCCGACACCAGAATGCCGCGAATCACGTCATAAATGTGAGGAGGACTCCGCCACGATTCCCGCCCAAGGTCTGGAACATGCATGACGCCATACCTTGTGATGAGCCAAGAGTCTAGTGTTGCAACACGGGATGCTCCAGAAGACCCACCAAGAAAGCGAATTCGTCGGGAATATGCAGATATATCACAACGCCTGAAGTCAATGTGTTCCGACCGCGCAGTACGGCGCAAGTGCGTCCCAGTGTTCTTGTGGTATCAGTCATAACATAGAGTAGCGTCCTGTGAATCGTAAAAGCCAAGAGGAGGATCCATGATCAAGACGGAGACAGCAGAGACTGTTTTTTTTTTTTTTTTTTTTTTTTGTGGTTCGGAACAGTGGGGTAGTGGACTGAGGCGTGCTTATGCCGGAGAGCGCAGAGACCGTTCAACGGGGAACGAAGTGGTGCAGGGGAAGGGTATGACAAAGTTTTGTGTCGGGAAAGTGGTGCTAAGTTATGGGAGGGAAAGCGAGCTGAAGTGTTTGAAGGATATGTTATAAATAAAGTTATAAATAAGTTATAACTTTATTTATAACATATCCTTCCTGAATTGACGTCTTTATATTATTTTCAACCAACCCCCGCCCCCCCCCCCCCCCGTGCAAGTTTTCCACTTTCTCATTTAGTTGCGAGGTGTCCATTTTGCAAGTTGTCAGTTGCGAGTTGTCCAGTTGCGAGTTATCGCGGATTCAATGCAACCATTTCTATCCCCTCTCCCCCGTGCATTTCTTCATGCGTTTAGCTCAACCTAGCAAAGGTGATGCATCAAATCATATCAAGTACGAATCTTATTATCCAGATATGACAGGAATAAGCAATACGTACTTTTGAATCTTTCCGATAGAGGTGTGTGTCGTTTCGACCACTTTTTTTTCTTTTCGGCAAAAGTCTGAGTACGAATCCGCTTACATACCCAGTAAGTGTAAGTAGGAGATAACTAAAAGCAAAGGTGAATGTTGCTGAATCTCACTCCACTAGAAAAACAGGTGTAAGCCACATCACGGTTTCGAGTGTGCACGCTCAGTCGAAAAAACGGGGGAAAACATAAAGAAAACAACTTTGACCAAGGACAAAGTCCCAGCTTACCAAAAGCAACAAAACCAATTCCAGCATGCATGAGCAAGGGAATTTCCCCGAAAACTTGGGCTTCAAAAGATGAGACCCCAAAAAGGCTAGCTCGATAATTAATTTAGCACCGGACCAGAACATAGGCAGATTTGCATACAAAGATTTGTTTCCCAGAAAAATGGGAAACAGATTTTTTTATCTCGTTGATGAGTGGTACTTATTTTGGACAAGTGCACAAGTTTCCTTAGGTTGCCTCGATGCGCTGTTCGTATTTCGGAACAGTTTGCATGTTTATATAACTTGCGTTAATGCATGGTGCTTATTTTGGAGCTGTGCATATGTTTATTTAAGTTGCGTTGGTGCGCGGTTTGCATTTCGTTGGTGAGCAGTTCGAATTCCGGCCATTGCGAATGTTTATTTAACTTGCGTTGATGCGCGGTTCAAATTTCGGAGCAGTGCGCATGTTTATTTAAGTTGCGTTGATGCGTGGTGCTTATTTTGGACCAATGCAAATGTCTTATCAACTTGCATGGGCGCGTGGTTCGCATTTCTAACCACTGCGCATGTTTATTAAACGTGCGTCGATGTGCGGATCTTATTTTAGGCCAATGCGTATTTTCTTTGAGTTGATGCGCGATTCTTATTCTGGACCAGTGCGCATGTTTATTTAAGTTGCGTTGATGCGCAGTTCTTATTTTGAATAGTACGCACGTTATTTAGGTTGCGTTAATGCGCAGTTCGCATTTCGAACGAGTGTGCATGTTTATTTAACTTGCGTTGATGCACGGTGCTGATTTTGGTCCAGCGTGTTTGCTTATTTAGCTTGTAGTGATCTGCGGTTCGCATTTCGGACCATTTTGGTTTGGTTTTATTGCTGTTTTAAGTCCCTTTCAGCGATCTCAGCGCTATATCAGGACTACCCTGCCACATTATACTGAAATGGACCATTCCAGTATAAATCCCTAGGGGTGTCATAATTGAGTGCACAGCTAATAGGCAGGAGCAGGATTCGAACCCGCACCGGCTATACACCCTAGATCTGAAGACGCGCGTTCTACCAAGCGAGCTACCCGCCTCCCCCCCCCCCCTGATAGTCACATTTCGGGCCAGTGCGCATGTTTTTTTTTTAACTTGCGTTAATGCTCGGTTCCCATTTCTGACCAGTGTGTTTGTTTATTTAGCGTTGATGCATGGTTCCCATTTTTGCGCATATTTATTTAACTTGTGTTGATGCGCCGTACTTATTTTGGACCAGTGCAAATGTTTATTTAACTTGCGCTGATGTGCGGTTCCCATTTCGAACCAGTGTGCATGTTTGTTTAACTTGCAGTGATATCCGGTTCGCATTTCGGACCAGTGTACTTGTTTCTTTGGGTTGCATTGATGCGCGGTTTGCATTTCGGACCACTACATAGGTTGATTTAACTGGCGTTGACACGCGATTTGCATTTCGGACCAGTACGCATGTTTATTTAAGTCCCGTCGATGCCTGACTTTTATGTCTATTCAACTTCTGTCGATTCGTGGTTCTTTCTACGGACCACTGCGCATGTTTATTTAACTTGTGTTGATGCGCGGTTCTCATTTTTCGGACTACTGCGCATGTCTATTCAACTTGTGTCGATGCGTGGATCTTTTCGGACAAGTGCGCATGTTTAACTTGCGTGGATGTGCGGTGCTTATTTTGGACAAGTTCGCATGTTTATTTAACTGCCGTCGATGCGCAGTTCGCATTTCGGGCCATTGCGCATGTTTATTTAACTTGTGTTGATGCGTGGTTCTCATTTCAGACCAGTGTCCAAGTTTCTTTGGGTTGCGTTGATGCGCGGTTCTTTTTTTCGGACCAGTGCACATGTTTATTTAACTTGCGTTGATGTGCGTTTCGCACTTCGGACCACTGCGCATGTTTATTTAACTTGCCTCAATGTGCGGTTCGCATTTCGGACCAGTGCGCATGTTTCTTTAGGTGGCGTTGATGCGCGGTTCGCATTTCGGATCACTACGCATGTCTATTCAACTTGGGTCGATGCGTGGTTCTTTTTTTCGGACCAGTGCACATGTTTATTTAACTTGCGTTGATGTGCGTTTCGCATTTCGGACCATTGCGCATGTTTATTTAACTTGCCTCAATGTGCGGTTCGCATTTCGGACCAGTGCGCATGTTTCTTTAGGTGGCGTTGATGCGCGGTTCGCATTTCGTATCACTACGCATGTCTATTCAACTTGGGTCGATGCGTGGTTCTTTTTTCGGACCAGTGCGCATGTTTATTTAAGTTACGTTGCTGCGTGGTGGTTATTTTGGACCAGTTCGCATGTTTATTTATCTTCCGTCGATGCGCTATTCACATTTCGGACCAATGCGCATGCCTATTTAACTTGCATCGATGCACAGTGCTTATTTTTGACCACTGTTTACGTGACTTGCGTCGATGTGCGGTAGTTAAATCGGACTACTGCGCAAGTTCACTTAACATGTGCTGTAGGAGGAGATTTAATTTTTTTTTCAATTCCGAAAAAATTCAAAAGTTTTCCAATTCACTCAAAAAACACAAGCCGTATGCATGACCCCCTGGAGACAGCTCACATCAAAAATAAATGAAATCTGATAAAAACTGTAGGAGGAAATGCCTTTGGAATTTTTTCTTCAAAAATTCCCCAAAACTTCCCTGATCGACTCAAATGGCACAGGCCGTATTCACGACACCCTAAGCATGCCTCAGTCCCAAAATAAATTATGTCAGTCCAAAAATAAAATTCCCAAGTCGAGCCAAATAGTACAAGCCATATGCCCGACCAACCTAAGGATGCCTCATAGCAAAAATAAATTAACTCGGATAATAACTGTAGGAGGAAATGCAATTTTAAGTTTTTCTTCAAAAATTCCCCAAAAATACAAAAATTGTCGGATCCACTAAAAAGCACAAGCCGTTTGCACCGCTCTTTAGGGGTGCCTCATACCATCTTATCAAAAATGTAGAAGGATATATATTTTAAAATTTTTTCTCCAAAAATTCCCCAAAATTTCAAAAATCACCTGATCGACTAAAAATTGTAGGAGTAGATGCATTTTGAATTATTTTCGAGATTTCTGCTTCAAAAATTCCCCAAAAATACAAGAATTGTCCGATCGACTAAAAAAGCACAGGCCGTATGCATGACCGCTTAGGGATGCCGCACACCAAATATTCATGACATCGAATCAAAATAATAGGAGTAGATACATTTTGAATTATTTTCGAGATTTCTGCTTAAAAAATTCCTCAAAAATACAAAAATTGTTCGATCGATTAAAAAACCACAAGCCGTATGCACGACCCTTTAGGGGTGCCTCATACCAACAATAAATGGCATCGGGTCAAAAATGAAGGAGATACATTTTAAAATTTTTCTTCAAAAATTCCCCAAAAATTCAAAAATCATCCGATCGACTACAAAAGCACAAGCCGTATGCACGACCCCTTAGGGCTGCCTCACACCAAAAATAAATGACACCAGATCAAAAATGTAGGAGGAGATACATTTTAAATTTTTTCTTCAAAAGTTCCACAAAAATTCAAATACCTGATCGACTAAAAAAGCACAAGCTGTATGCATGACCACCTAGGGATGCCCAACACCAAATATAAATGACATCGACTCTAAATTGTAGGAGTATATGCATTTTGAATTATTTTCGACATTTTTGCTTCAAAAATTCCCCAAAAATACAAATAATGTCCGATCGACTAAAAAACACAAGCCGTATGCACGACCCTTTAGGGGTGCCTCATGACATCGGGTCCAAAATGTAGGAGGAGATACATTTTAATTTTTTTTCTTCAAAAATTTCCCCCAAAAAAAAAAAATTAACCGATCGACTAGAAAAGCATAAGCCGTATGCAAGACCCCTTAGGGATGCCTCATACTGAAAATGACATCGGATCAAAATTGCAGGAGGACATGCATTTTGAAACAAAGTTTATAACAACAAGTATTCAGTGAACACTAACAGGCCCCAACGCCCCCAAAATTGTAAGGGGTCGTCTATGGTTTTGAACCTGTTGGCCAGTTTAGGCCAAGAAAAATAAATGTCTTACTTCTGCTCAAAACTTTGAAAAACAATGATACTGGCTGGCGGAAAATCTTTTTTTTACCCCCAAAATTTAGCAGATCACGTGACCGAATTTGGCCAAAATGGCCTAAAGGCACATCTACAAGTCGAGACTTTTCAATGAGCCAAACATCAAGTCTCTAGGCCTCTGCGTTCTCGAGATATCGCCTGTACAAACACAAGTCGATTTTTTGCGTTTTTGGCCAATTTGGCCAAAAGCACGTGATCGAATTTGGCCAAAATGGCCAAAAGGCACATCTACAAGTCGAGACCTTTCAAATGAGCCCAACATCAAGTCTCTAGGCCTCTGCGTTCTCGAGATATCGCCTGTACAAAAACACAAGTCGATTTTTGCGTTTTTTTGGCCCATTTGGCCAAGATCACGTGATCGAATTCGGCCAAAATGGCCAAAAGGCACATCTACAACACGAGATCTTTCAACTGAGCCTAACATCAAGTCTCTAGGCATCTGCGTTTACGAGATATCGCCTGTACAAACACAAGTCGATTTTTTGCGTTTTTTGGCCAAGATCACGTGATCGAATTTAGCCAAAATGGCCAAAAGGCATATCTACAACACGAGATCTTTCAAGTGAGCCTAACATCAAGTCTCTATGCCTCTGCATTCTCGAGATATCGCCTGTACAAACACAAGTCGATTTTTTGCGTTTTTGGCCAATTTGGCCAAGATCACGTGATCGAATTCGGCCAAAATGGCCAAAAGGCACATCTACAAGTCGAGACCTTTCAAATGAGCCCAACATCAAGTCTCTAGGCCTCTGCGTTTACGAGATATATCCTGTACAAACACAAGTCGATTTTTGCGTTTTTTGGCCAATTTGGCCAAGATCACGTGATTGAATTTGGTCGAAATGGCCAAAAGGCACATCTACAAGTCGAGACCTTTCAAATGAGCCCAACATCAAGTCTCTAGGCCTCTGCGTTCTCGAGATATCGCTTGTACAAAAAAGCGATGACGGACAGACAGACGGACGGACAGACACCCCAAGTCTATAGGCCCCCAACCCTGTAGGGTTGGGGCCTAACTAACAAACTAACTAACGGACAAGATCAGCAAACCGATAGGAATACCCCAGCTGACGTGTAACGTAAGCTGGGCTAAAAACAAGACAATACACTCAAGGTTGATTTTCTCTGCCGAGGCATATTTATAAGTTATCACAACTTTGTTGGAATGCGGGAAAATAAGCCACTTTGTACTTTCGGATATTTTCGATGCAAATGTTAATTTAAATTCCGAATTTAAAAAGCCATCATATGATCTCTGAATGAAATTTTGTTGATTTTTGTTAGTCTTTCTACCACTTCTTTAATCTTTATCAAAGGTTCTATTGCGACCACTAATCCCCATATTTATACATGACATTATTATGACATGACATTATTATTATCATGCTGGGTTTCTAGCACAAAAAGAGCGCTACATCTATTTAAAAGTGATTGTGGTGTATTTCCTAATCGACTTCTATGTCTCTAAGTTTCTCTCTTCTATGTTTATTCCTCAAAACTGGAGCTCTGTTTTTGTTTAGTTTTTTTTTTCTTCTTCTTCTTTTTTGGCGTAAATCTTATAGACGCAACTGTGAACCCGTTTACAGATACTAACCGTTGTTGTGTAACAGCCAACCTCTCTGGTGTTCCGTCCGTTGTGCATAACCCTTTCTTACTCTGCAAATCCACTAGGGATTCCACAAAATAGTGCTTATAAAAGGAGGAACTACTTTTAAATATACCACCGCTCTGTGGTTACACAACAAATAAATCCCGTCACAGGCCAATTGTTTTATAACATCATAGCTCATTTATCGCTCGATTTGGAAACGAAGTTCCTTTTTAAAAAGTACAAATAAATATTTCTCCCTTACAAAGCAGTGGTTTTGCTATTTTATTCGGTCTTCGGAAAAATAACAGTACTTTCCGTAAAGTCCTTTTAAGAAGTACGTGAAGTCTCTCACAGCAGACGATTCAGTCGACGATACTACAATCGCAGCTGTGCACAAATATGACACATACTCCTGAAACGATGTTGTTAAACAGCCAACCTCTTCGAGGGTTCGGCCTGCTGCGTGTAACACCTTTTTATTCCGCAGACCCACTGGGGATTTCACGTAAATAAACTCATAAAAATGCGGAACTGCTTTTTAAAATATTCATCCTTCCTGTGGTTATACATAACGGTTCTCATTAAGTTGTACATTAACTCTAAAACGACCAGCTGGTGTATTTCATCAGCAAAAAAAGAAATTCTTGTGCCAAATGATACCAAAATCGCCTTATTATATTATCATTTAAATGAGTTTAAATTATTTCAAGATCTCGCGATCATTTTTCGGACCGCTGTTCCTCATACAACCGCTATTATAAAATAGCTGACCTCAGACTAGATCTATCTCTTATGTATAAAAACAGAGCTATGGATATTTTAAAAACTACTTCTGCTCTTTTATGACTCTTATTTTCGCGCAGGGGTTGGCTGTTGAACATCAACGTCATACAACTAGTTAATAGAGACTAGCGAATTGACTTGTCCTGATGCAGCTTAGCTAGCAAACTAGATAAAGATATCACTGCTAATCTACTAACTCAGTTGAATAGCAATATGAATAAATACTTTAAAAAAGTGTAAATTCCAATCAATAACAAACAAATTCCGAACTAAAATGAACACCACATTGTTATTTAATCTTTGGAGATATCTGACCTCTGCAAGTATATATCTGTTACTTATAAACAAAAATGGATGGATATAAAAAGTAGTTCCGCGCTTTCTTAAACAGTCCCAACTTTGCCAAATCACCGGTGTGTCTGCGAAGCAAACAACTCTAAAACTTAACAGATCAAACTGCGTAAGAGTTTTGCTGTTACATAGCAACGATTATAAACAAAGAGGCAATCAGGATTTCCCAATCAGATTTTATCATTAACCTTGGTATTGCCAAATAAAATTATGATTATATTGTTATCATAGTCTTCAAATAGATAGTGGATATTTATCACGATGATTCCACACACAAACCGTTTGTTGGCATCATTATATTTGTCGTCTTGAAAAAGGCAGTAAACATTGATTTTGATAATCCCACCTTCATCTGTGCAATCGGCAAATTAAATTAAATTAAAGAGCAAATTTGTGACTGGTACCTGATACTGTATCATAAAACCCATGTTCAAGGTAAAGAAATTTTCAAAAGGGCAATGACATTTGCTACAATAATCTCACCTTCATCTGTACAATCGGCACCAGTCCACCCATCAGCGCATGAACAAGAGTATGTATTTGATCCTTCGTCGTTGCAAGTCGCTCCATTCATGCAAGGACTTGGGTCACAAACGTCAACTAAAATTAAATTTTAGCGTTCGCTAACAGCAAGTTTATTACTGAACCTTATACTGTAAGATAAAACCCTTGTTCAAGGCAAAATTGCTTAAAAAAGTAAATTGACAGTTCGATATGAAAATCCCACCTCCATCTGTACAATTGGCACCCGTTCACTCATCAATGCATGAACAAGAGTATGTATTTGGTCCTTCGTCGTTCCAAGTCACTCCATTCATTGAACGATTTGTGTCACAAGCGTCAACGAAAATTGAATAGTAGTATTCACCAGAAACAAATCTACTACTCGAGCCTTATACTGTATGACTCTGATTATAATAATCCCACCTTCATCTGTACAATCGGTACCGGTCCACCCATCAGTGCATGAACAAGAGTATGTATTTGACCCTTCGTCGTTGCAAGTCGCTCCATTCATGCAGGGATTTGGGTCACAAACGTCCACTAAAATTA
This sequence comes from Protula sp. h YS-2021, assembly GCA_949752745.1. Classification (NCBI taxonomy): domain Eukaryota; kingdom Metazoa; phylum Annelida; class Polychaeta; order Sabellida; family Serpulidae; genus Protula; species Protula sp. h YS-2021. Next base: position 14,624,512 of record OX457030.1, read on the forward strand.
AATTATAGCGTTCACTAAGAACAAATTTATGATTAGAACCTTATATGGTATGATAAAACCCATATCCAAGGTAAAGAAATTTTCAAAAGGATAATGACAGTTTGTTACAATAATCCCACCTTCATCTGTACAATCAGCACCGGTCCACCCATCAACGCATGAACAAGAGTATGTATTTGATCCTTCGTCGTAACAAGTCGCTCCATTCATGCAAGGACTTGGATCAGAAACGTATTACAGCGTTTACTAGCATCAAATTTATGCCTTGAACCTTATATTGTATGATAAAATCCATGTTCGAAATAAAAAAATTTAAAAAGGAAATTGACAATCGCTATGATGATCCTACCTGCATCTGTACAACTGGCACGCGTTCACTCATCAGCACATGAAGAAGAGTATATATTATATCCTTCATCGTTACAAGTCACTCAATTCATGCAAGATTTGTGTCACAAGCGTCAACGAAAATTGAATAGTAGTATTCACCAGAAACAAATCTACTACTCGAGCCTTATACTGTATGACTCTGATTATAATAATCCCACCTTCATCTGTACAATCGGTACCGGTCCACCCATCAGCGCATGAACAAGAGTATGTATTTGACCCTTCGTCGTTGCAAGTCGCTCCATTCATGCAGGGATTTGGGTCACAAACGTCCACTAAAATTAAATTATAGCGTTCACTAAGAACAAATTTATGATTAGAACCTTGTATGATATGATAAAACCCATATCCAAGGTAAAGAAATTTTCAAAAGGATAATGACAGTTTGTTACAATAATCCCACCTTCATCTGTACAATCAGCACCGGTCCACCCATCAGCGCATGAACAAGAGTATGTATTTGATCCTTCGTCGTTGCAAGTCGCTCCATTCATGCAAGGACTTGGGTCACAAACGTCAACTAAAATTAAATTATAGCGTTCACTAACAGCACGTTTGTGACTGGAACCTTATAGTGTATGATAAAACCAATGTTCGAGGTAAAAAAGTTTAAAATGAAAATTGACAATTGGCTACGATAATCCCACCTTCATCTGTACAATTGGCAACCGTTCACTCATCAGTGCATGAACAAGAGTGTGAATTTGATCTTTCGTCATTGCAAGTCGTTCCATTCATGCAACGATTTGTGTCACAAGCGTCAACGAAAATTGAGTAGTAGTATTCACTACAAACAAATCTACTACTCGAGCCTTATACTGTATGACTCTGATTATAATAATCCCACCTCCATCTGTACAATCGGTACCGGTCCACCCATCAGCGCATGAACAAGAGTATGTATTTGACCCTTCGTCGTTGCAAGTCGCTCCATTCATGCAGGGACTTGGGTCACAAACGTCCACTAAAATTAAATTATAGCGTTCACTAAGAACAAATTTATGACTGCAACCTTATATGGTGTGATAAAACCCATATTCAAGGTAAAGAAATTTTCAAAAGGACAATGACAGTTTGTTACAATAATCCCACCTTCATCTGTACAATCGGTACCGGTCCACCCATCAGCGCATGAACAAGAGTATGTATTTGATCCTTCGTCGTTGCAAGTCGCTCCATTCATGCAAGGACTTGGGTCACAAACGTCAACTAAAATTAAATTATAGCGTTCACCAACATCAAATTTATGCCCAGAACCTTATATTGTATGATAGAACCATGTTCGAAGTAAAAAAGAAATAAAAAAAGGAAATTGACAAACGCTATGATGATCCTACCTTCATCTGTCCAACTGGCACGCGTTCACTCATCAGTGCATGAACAAGAGTATGTATTATATCCTACATCGTTACTAGTCGCTCCATTCATGCAACGATTTGTGTGCCAAACGTCATCGAAAATTGAATAGAGCAGTGCTCGCTACAAAAAAATCTACTACTCAAACATTATATGGATGACTCTGATTATAATAATCCCACCTTCATCTGTACAATGGGTACCGGTCCACCCATCAGCGCATGAACAAGAGTATGTATTTGCTCCTTCGTCATTGCAAGTCGCTCCATTCATGCAGGGACTTGGGTCACAAACGTCCACTAAAATTAAATTATAGCGTTCACTAAGAACAAATTTATGATTGGAACCTTATATGGTATGATAAAACCCATATTCAAGATAAAGAAATTTTCAAAAGGACAGTGACAGTTTGTTACAAATATCCCACCTTCATCTGTGCAATCGGCAAATTAAATTAAATTAAATTAAATTAAATTAAAGAGCAAATTTGTGACTGGTACCTGATACTGTATCATAAAACCCATGTTCAAGGTAAAGAAATTTTCAAAAGGGCAATGACATTTGCTACAATAATCTCACCTTCATCTGTACAATCGGCACCGGTCCACCCATCAGCGCATGAACAAGAGTATGTATTTGATCCTTCGTCGTTGCAAGTCGCTCCATTCATGCAGGGACTTGGGTCACAAACGTCCACTAAAATTAAATTTTAGCGTTCACTAAGAACAAATTTATGATTGGAACCTTATATGGTATGATAAAACCCATGTTCAAGGTAAAGAAATTTTCGAAAGGACAGTGACAGTTTGTTGCAACAATCCCACCTTCATCTGTACAATCAGCACCGGTCCACCCATCAGCACATGTACAAGAGTATGTGTTTGGTCCTTCCTCGTTGCAAGTCGCTTCATTCATGCAAGGATTTGGGACACAAACGTCAACTGAAATGAAATACCGATGTTCACTAGGAAAATATGCAACTGCTAGTTTATGCAGTATGTTAAAACCAGAGTTTAGTGCAAATCACTTTCTAAAAGCAAATATGGGAGCACAAGCGCTTGAGGGTTCTCTCCACAATCAAGGCCACAGAGTGATCCTGATACTGTTGGCATATATATAATAATGTATTCAATATATTGGTCATCTTGACAAAGGCAGTAACTTTTTGTTATGACTTCTTCTGTGCAATCGACACGTGTATACCATCAGACAATGAAAAATAATATGTATATGATCGCTTTTCGTTGCAAATCGTCCCATTCATGCAAAGAGTCTGGGTTACAGACGTCCACTAAAACGAAATGGCAGTGTTTAATACAAAAATATAAGGCTGGAACCTTGTAAGATTAAAGCTTATAAGATTAAACCCATGTTCAAGATAAGGAAATTTTCAAAAGGACAGTAATTCTTGTTATAATAAACGCACCTTGATCTGTACAATCGACACCGGTCCAACCATTAGCGCATGAACAAGAGTATGTATTTGATCCTTCGTCGTTGCAAGTGGCTCCATTCATACATGGGTTTGGATCACAAACATCATTGGTGACTAAGATTAAATAACAATGGTCACTAAAAGTAAACTTTTAAATGTAAGCTTTTACGATATGGTTCATTTTTCCTGCTTTGTCTGGGTGCAGGGATGGACACACGATTCATTCGCAAAAGGTCACGGTGGTATTGTGAAAAACCTTGCAGTTCTTAAAGTCCATACGGTAAGACAGAACATCTGAGCCCATTTTTGGACTTTACCCAATAGGTAAATATGAACGCTAACTTTCCTAAGTCTATATAATGAGTCTTAACCCTGACACTCAGCGTTAAGATCAGTACCGAAAACAAAACATCTCAAAACACACCAAAACGTGAAAACCTTCAATGCAATTTCGATCTTAATGCAATTTTGACTTTTTACACAAAGGGTAACGTCCTGATCTAGATCATAATCTTCGGTTATATAGGCATAGATAACATCACCTCTGTATCTTGAAAACGGCCAGAAGCAGAATCACTATGCCATCGTTTTAATACCAAATGCCATTAGACACAGTTAAATAAAGGGTAGCTTCCTGTTTTCAGCTTTTACCTCTATTCTAAATATAAAAAGTCATGTGACTCTGTACCTATGAAAAATTTAGTCAAAGAACTGTTTTGATTTGGAAGGCCAGCCCCTTCAAGGTGTTACATATGGTAAATTTGTAACTTTGATTGTGGCCTTCAGTTTCAGTCTCATAGGTCAGATCAATCAGTATCTCAAGAAGCGTTAAAGACAGAGCTCTTTTGGACCTCATTTTTGACATCATCTGAAGTTTAACTTCGATCTTTACGGTCAAAGGATCGTTCGCCAGTCTCATCTTAGACAATACGAGATATAGAGTAATTTTGACCTGGCTTATGGACTGAACTATGCATCCCATTATACGCAGCTGCATAGGGTTCAATCTCGCGATTTGAGCTTTACACTTGGTTCTGCTGATCTTGGCAATAATCCAACGTATCTTTGCTGGCAAAATCACATTGGAGACCTTCGACAATGCTGGCTAAAGCTCCAAGGTTATAAAACATCCTTTTGCTTTAAATATATTCTCTGCTCGAGTATCAAATTCCTTATGGTATGTCACGTTTACTAATATATTTAATGAAATGAAGTGATTATTGTAATCAAAATAAATGAATAAACCCATGGAAACAGTTTGAAAATCCCAAGGAGCTTGCTTTTGAATTTCAATAAAAACTAAGTGCACGCCAAGCGAAATCTTTTATTATTGACACCAAGCGAATCAATTCTAAATCCCATTTAAGTAATGTGTCAACTGGCTTTCGCCATAATATCCTGTAACTTCAATCACAAGTAAACCGTTTATGGGACCCTTTGATGGTCACTTTTAAAAGCTTCTTTTATTCATTATCAGCTGATTCCACGAGTCTGATTCAAATTATAATAGTAATTTGCTCATTCATTGTAAGTTGTTTAATATCTTGGACAAAAAATTAATGAATCCCTAAGTAATAAGGTAGATGTCATAAAATAAAGCAGAACTATATTCAAAAGGAAACATGATTGTTAATACTTTAATTTTAGAAAGGAGAAATAAAACAAATACTCTACTTGGTGTAAAATATCAAACTTCTGTTCTTCTCCAATGTAGTGTGATTATAAAAAATATGTATAACAAGCTCAAAGGCGCATACAATAATGTATTTAAGATTTTTCATAAATTAGACAGAATGTGCAGTGTGAGTGAGGAAATGTCACAAAAAATTATCAGTAATTGTAATGAACTACAGCGAAAACTAATCTGTGGCTTATATAAAAGAGTATAAAGTATTGGTTTCTATGCTGAATAGCAATGTTGTATTTAGAAATACCACATTTAAAAGTATGTAAAATAATGTAGAGATAGATTGAAACATGTACTTATCTTCTATGGACTACGATTCTGATTCGAAACCACGACTCCGATTCGAACAACAGATAAAAAAAAATAAACATCTTATAATTTCTTCTAGAAATGCATTAAGTTATCAGCTTTTCCATGTCAAAATTATAATTTAAAAAGCATATTTGTTATCAAAAGTAATATGCTTGCCACCAAATTCCATGCGAGTCTATCAATATTACCTTTTGTAGTGTTGAATGGAATGATGTATTCTTACTATTATTGGTTATTTAGGCAACCTACCTTCGCAATGCTCTCCCGCATACCCAGTGAGACAGTCACAGCGGTTTCCATCAGCTGTGCTAGTGCAAGCTCCGCGATCATTACAATCTGTATCTGAGGCACAGTTATCTGTAAAACGAAGCATTTTTTATCAAAGCTTTGTCAAATTCTTCATATCAAACAATTTATACAGGACTTGCTTGATGATTTAATCACTGTGTGTTTTATTGTATGTTTTTTAAAACACAGTTTGGGTTTCTCACAGCTATTACACCAAACTGTTTACATATGGCCAGGAGAATGCTTTAACTATTAATAAACAACTATCCCATTACTAGCCATAGTATCAGTAAAAGCTTGAGCAAAGAATAATTCAGCCGGTTTCATGTGTTAAAGAGTTAAGGATACCATATAATAATGAACATTTTCTGTCACAAAAAATCGGGTTTTTTTCTATTTTTAATATATAACTTTTCTGACAATGTTCGAAATTAAGAGGTAGATTAAAGTAGTGCTGTAGTCTAAATACTGAAGTACATTATTCAGTTTTAATTTCGAAAATATCGGCTTGTACACTACCGAGTCATCACTGGGTAAATGCATCCATTTGGACATTATTTATCTTGGAAAATATTTGACGTATACAGTAAGTTTTTACTGGCTACGGGTACGTTTTGAATGGTTTTGTTGGCTTGGCGGATTCCTATACCTCATAGTTTCGGGTTTTGTCAGACCGACTTTCGCCAGGTAAATGCATCGCTGCTATCAGAACGTAGTGTAGATTATGTGTAATTGACAGTGAGATGGATTCTGGGCGCTTCCCCTCGTTGTCAGCAAACATTTTGCATTGAATCGACTTTGCAAATGGGATGTTTCAACTTTCCACCGTCCTTCTTTCCTCTGCTAGCAGGAAGTTCCGGCTTCTATGACCTCGATGCTGCGGCAACTTTCTTTCTGTGATTTAACACGCAAATGCTGGCTGTTAGTACGTTGTTTAGCACGGCAGGGAGTGGTGTAGCCGCTTCTGGACACATTTGACTCGATGAATAATCGATCATGTGTTCAGCACAGCGTCGTCGTATCTGTAGCGGGCATGACAACTCGGCACTTTGACGGGTCGTCGCAACACCAACTTGGTGGTAGCATCGATCATATGTCGCGGTACGAGGTTAGAATGGGACTGTTTTCCCTTGCACTTTATGACACCGAGATGGTTATAATCCGTAGCAGTGACGGGTACAATACAACAGGGTGTTTATGGTTACTTCTTATTTGTTTGCCAGTCGTGTTCACAGCGACCCGTGTATTTGCTTGATGTGCTCACGTGCTTGATGTGCTCACGTGTCGCACTTAACGTGCTAAAGGATCGCGCGTGCAAGATTGTGGTGCTCATGAGGCGTGTCTGTATTGGTCTGTTGTAAGCCACGGTCGTGTTTGCAGCGACTAGCAGTGTGCACTGGTCGTGTTTGTGGCGACTTGATGTAATCAAGAGTTGTGTTTAGGACGACTCGTGCTGTACACGGGTTGTGTTTGTAGCGACCTGCTGTGTTCATTAGTCGGGTCAGCGTCGAACTGCCTCTTGCACAGCTTGTGTTTGTAGTATTCACGGGTTGTGTTTGCGCCGATTTCCTGGGTTTTTTTTACCCGTGATTGCAGCTGTGATCACGATTCGTCGTTGTGGCGACTTGCTGTGATTACGGGTTGCCACACCACGCGGTCGAGTTTGCAGCGACTCTGTCACATGATAAGTTTTGCAATGTCGGGTTTGCACTGTTTGCTTGTGTTTTACAATGTGTGCTTTGTTTTAAAACAATTTAATGATATATAATGATAGCTTTGTCGTCTTTTATCATTAATATATCGTTTTACACATTGTTATCAGCCATTATTATATGTTTATGTGCTGTTCTGTTTATAGAGTCGCTGCAAATCGCGGAATCTTGTGCACACATCAAGAATACTGGAGACCCCCATTCACAATATACAACCTGTTTACGTCGCTGGTGGATTCAACAGTGCATGTTGGATACTGGTTGCGATCAGTGTGTGCGTTTGGACGATTCGATTTTTTTCCTTTCTGCTACAGCAGCAAGAGTCGGCGAGGGCCCGTTCCAAGATTGACAAGTCGTCTGCTTCGATGCAATCACTTTTACCTTTTGTGTTACCGACGCTTGTCAGATCGGATACAGATGCACAGGATAACACACTATCAGTGATGGTTTATCCGAAGATTATTCCGTTGCCCATTCTTGATTCCGTGGTGTCATCGCAGCCCGTGTATATCATACAGCAGGGTCAAGTGAATGTGACGTCACCTGTGGGAACGTCGCTAGTGGCTGCGACGCCTGCTTTACAGAGTCCTATTTCATCGTTCTTGCATGTGCCGTTAGCCAATGATGTCACCATGGAGACTAATGCCGTTGCGCAGGATCCCTCGATGCAACAATTGCCTACAACCACGGATTTGGATATTACTATTTCTACGGCCGTGAAACACGTATTGTCGGGGTCTTTCCACAAAGGCAGGAGTTATCGCTGTTTAAGAAGTTTGCTTTAAGTCTCAATTTACACCCAGATACTTTGTGTCACGCCTCAGATGAGGAACTTAAGATGCTACATAGCCCTGCCTCGAACTCAGTTCCCTCGGCTACTATTATGACTGAGCCATCGTCACTGAAGGCTTTGCAGCAACCTAAGCTCCCTCTTATTGCTCCGATTTGAGGTAAGGTACGCGTAGTGCGCGTCGCCAGGCGGTTTATGAGTCTTCTTCTGCCTCTTCCTCTGATAATTCCTCGTCACGGGAAGATGATCGCGGACCGCTCCACTTATTTTTACTCAGGCTACGTCATCGAACGCATTGCATTCAGTGTCTTACCAGGACTAGCCATGGGAGGAACATAGGCTGTTAGGCCGGTGCGTACGCCCCAGGGACGTACCTTCCACCAGAGAAGTGGGAAGAGGCGTGAATTGTGGATCTGTCGGCAACGGGCTTTCTATTTAAAGACATTTTGAAACTTATTGCGGACAATTCTTCTGCCATGCTAACGAGTCTGCAGCCACAGGTTAGTAGACCAGCTCTGTTTTTGCTGCTCAGTCACTACCGCGACCACGCGAGGATTTCATGGTCTTGTCGATAGCCTCCTGTGTAGCCAACATTCTGCAAGCGAGAATGGAAGAACCACGTCATTGGTCACGATTGCTGCCCTCAAAGCTTCGTGTCAGTCAAATGACACAGTGTTACCCATTCAGCCGCTGACGTATCCCAGGATATGGCTCCTTGGTTGCCGAAGGTTAATCCTGATTCAAGCGCGCAGTTGTGGCCGAGTGTGACTATCGATTTCTGAAAGTGTCTGGTATGAATTATTGGTGTTTTAAGTCCTTTTCAGCGATCTCAGTGCTAGATCAGGACTACCTTTGGAGGAATTGCCAGGAAGAGCATTCGGACTCTTTCCTTTCAAGATGCAGCATATCAAACGCTGAGAAAATTCGTGGATCCCGGTACTAAGGTGCTATTTGACGATCTCTGCCAGATGCTTTCAGTGTCTGCGAAAATTGACTGGTCAGTCTCGCGAATCGAATGTAAATGTGCCCGTAGGGGGAAGGCTTAAGATCTTTTGGCATACCTGGCAAGCTCTGGAGGTTCCCAAAAATGTGGTTCGGTGGTTGTGCTGGGGTTACATCTTACCGTTTGCTAGGGACAGGTTTGGTTGCCAACTTCTTCCACCGGTGGCAAAGCTTCCCAATCCTTCTTTAGCTGCAACGTACGATCGCAATTCAGATAAGCAACTTGTGTTGCAACAGACGGTTCAAGATGTTGTAGACAAGTGAGCCACAAAAAGATGCCGATAGGCACTCCCACGTACTTTAGTCGTGTCTTTCTCATACTGAAAAAGTCAGGGCGTTGGCGTCTTGTCATAGATTAGCCGCAACTCTATCAGTTCCTCCATCTTATATCGTTCGCGATGGATACTCCCCAAGTGATCAAATCTGCCGTAAGTCAGGACATGACGGCCTCCATCTTATATCGTTCGCGATGGATACTCCCCAAGTGATCAAATCTGCAGTAAGTCAGGACATGTGGGCGGTTTTAGTGGATTTGTCCGATGCATATCTCCACGTTTCCATGCACGAGGCGTCACGTCGATTTCTTGTATTCACGGTCGCGGATGAGTGTTATTGGTTTCTTGCCCTACCCTTCGGATTGTCAATGGCACCGTTTGTGTTTAAACAAGCTATGAAGGCAGTCAAGCGGTGGAGTAGGCAAGTAGGTTGGTTGTTAGTAAGTGCGGACAGGCAGGTACTTCTAACCCATTTGCGACTTCTGTTAGATTGGGGCGAGGTTTTATGCTTACTGGTAAATTGCAAGAAGTCGTTCCGGGTCAGAAAATAGAGTTTCTATTAGATTTTGTGCACTCCAGAGCTTTTCCCACGCAAAGCTGAGTTCGGAAAATGATGTGACTCGTTGCCAAGGTTGTGTCTTTACCCTGGTCTCGGGTGGCACAGTTGGAGTTTCTTCTAGGTTTGCTGGTGGCAACGGAAAAGACGGTCGTGCTAGGCAGGTGTCATTTGCGGGAGTCCTGAAGGCAGCACGGCGGGGCAAGTTGCCCCGTCATCGCATAAGGTTACCGTTGTTGGTTCTCAGGGATCTGGATTGGTGGTCCAGGCAACTAAATCTTTTGGTTAGAGTGCCCTTTTCCCTCCCAGCACCATCGAAGCAAGTGCAGACGGACGCTTCTTGTACAGGGTAGAGTGTGGTTGTCCAAGGTCATATGTGGAAGGGTTGTTGGTCAGCCACGAACAGCGGTGGCATATCAATGTCCTGAAAATGAAAGCGGTTTTGATAGCTTGTCAGACTCTGCGAACATTTCTCGACGGTCAAGTGGTGTAGTTCCTGATAGACAATCTGACGGTGGTGCATTTTTCCAAGCAGAGCGGCACGTGCTCACCCATGTTGTCTCGTCTCATCAAACAGGTCTTGTTGTGTGCTCAGGTTATTCACAGCGAGTGGGCGTTAGCGGATTGCAAGTTTCGCTGAATTGCGTCGCAATCTCCGTGGGGTCCACCTCAGGTATTTGTCAATCATCGCCTTCCGGCGTACATTTCTCCGTGTCCGGATGGTGCCCCCAAAAGCAATCGATGCCTTGCTGTCAGTGGCCACCGCAGGTGCTGTTTGCATTTCCACCGTCCCTTCTCATAAAGAAAGCTCTTACAAAGGTCTGGCAGGACAGGCCGCAGAGTATCCTGCTGTTAGCTTCCGATCTTCCACAACTGCCTTGGTTTCCTTTGTTGATGCGGTTACCGTGCGTCATGAGTCTTCCAATCCCCCTAGGGTATGTGTCAACATCATTTAGATCATTTTCATCCAAATTCTTAGTTGTTTCGACTGAAACTTTGGTGTATAAGTTTTCCTTCCTGAAATCGAAAGGTTTTCGCAGCGAGTTTTCAAGAGAATGGACAGAATTCCTAAAGACTCTACAAACAAGGTGTACTTGTCACATTGGCGTTTGTTTGTGTCTGCACAGGGGCATCGATTCCGTTGCTTCGACGGCAGTGGTTGTGGCCGAATTTTTCTGCATTTGTTTGAGGTAAGAAGGGTGTCGGTCAGATTGATTATGACGCTCTGCTCTCACGTTCATTTTAAAGCACGCAGTGTTGTCGAATTTGATTAGGTCTTTTAAGTTGGAGCGACCTATTGCTGATAGGACAGTGGTGTCTTTGGACCTGTCACTGGTTTTAAAATATCTGGCATAACTACTTTTCCATTATTAAATTATTTTGGACAAGCTGCTTACGCCGAAGTGTGTGTTTCTCGTGACGTTGGCGTGGCTAAGTGTAGCGGTGAAATGTTAGTCAAGTAAATGATTCATGGGAGGCGGTGATTTTTAAACCATTACCGTTCCTCTTGGATAAGATATACATTGTCACCAAGGGCTTGGGTAAGTTTAAGCAGATTGTGATACTTGCCTTTCGAGGGGTACGGTCATGTGGCGGTGTCGGCACAGCATCGTTATGCCCGACTCCCTTCTACGCGCGTACGTGAAACGATCGACTGCCTATCGCAGCACGTTGCAGCGTCGTTTGTTTTTATATCTCATGCGTAGTGTTACGGTATTGCGGTATTTGTCTGAGGCGTCAATTTCGATTTATATAAAAAAACATATTTTTAGCATATGATGATATAATTAAAGAGACTGAAGAGGTAATTCAGAAACGAATGTCAATTAAAGCTCATCAGGTCAAATATGAGGCGCACTCCTTGCACAATACTAATGGCGTGTCAATGTGTGAATTGTTGCGGGTTGGTTGTTGGGCATTGTCGAACACCTTTATTAAGCACTATTTGTAAGAGTATACAACTGATGCGTTGAATAATTTGCATAGGCTTGGCCCCTTCGTTTCTACTGAATCAGTGATTCATAATAGTCCTCCTTCTTGCAGCAGCTCGGATCTGCAGCGACAGCGTGGCAACTGATCCTTCACGTGACTGCTCTCTTGTCGGCCCAACGCAGTGCAGTTGTACCATGGTCTAGGTTTTTGGCACAGGGCGGTTTTTGCGCATGGTATAAATTGCTGCTGCGACGGGTCGGCAACACTTGCATCGCATTGTTTGTCGGTTTTCTCTCACTCCTCTCTTTGTAAAAAAGGGTAGACGCTCGCTCGTATGATAATGTGAGTTTGATCGAGCTAAAGTGTATTTCATAATAGGCACTACGTCGTGAAACCCCACTGAATATTGTTCATTGTTTTTGAATGTTCAGTACGCGGTGAGATCCTGCTGAAATTAAAAGAATAAATTTAATCTTTTTCTTTTATTTCTGCCTTCTGTACGACATAATGCCTTTTAGACAGCGCGTCAACCAGTTCGTATGCATTGGGTATTCAATTCCCACCGTCAATTCAAGTCTTCCATAGTGATGGCTTCGTAGTCTACAAGCCGATATTTTCGAAATTTAAACTGAAGTATTTAATTTCTTAATACTTATATTTACCACTAAAATATCTTGTATACGCAGAAGCCATCACTCGAATGGTACCCACCCACCTCCCCATCAATTGGAATCGTCTGGTACGATAAGATCGGTATGGTTCAGTCACATGAAAGCAACTGCAGCGTGCGCTGATTGGTCGGTTCGTTGACAGGCATTGTAAATTTGGCAACAGGGCTCCTGTAAAGATATTCAGGAGCTATGTGTTTCAAAGATTTTTCATTATTATGGATCGCGATAACCAATGTTTAATACATTGGAAAACCCATAGTGATAGCTTCTACGTTTACAAGATATTTTACTTGTAAAAATGAGTATTAAGAAATTAAATGCTTCAGATTCATGGGTCATTCAATAAGATAGATATAATGTATACTAACTAAAATATAATAATATTATATTTTAAGGTCACATTTTTGTCAGCATGGCATGCCTAATTTCTTTTTTATTTCCCAGTTTCATTTGTTAATTCCAGTGCTCAATTGAATTTCTGTCAAAAATTACAGTTTTCTCACTCTCAAAACTGTAAATTTTCTGCTAATTTTCCCTCCTGGTAATGAATAGAGTTGCTCTAACCGGTCTCTCCAGGTTGGCACACATAGCCCGGAAACGGATTCGTAAAAATTTGTTCAAGATTAAAAACCACCAAATGTTCGATGAAATGTCTTCTGTTAATAAGGACAATGCAATATTTTTTCCTATTAACACAGAAAACACATCAAGAACGCGACAGCTAGAAATGTTATTCAAATTGCAAAATCCCGATTTCTCATCCGACCCGATTCTAAGGGGAATGAAACCCTCTGAGTTGTAGGTTAAATGACCTATCACAAAATTCAAAATTGCTGCCCACTGCGTTTTCATATAACAAATAACATAAAAAGAATAAAAGTACTAACTGTTTTTCAACAATCAATAGAATAATCATTCTATTACTCGTATATGAGGCAAAGGTGATTTCTTAGGAATAACACAGCATCATATTGATTTTGTGTTTACACAACAGGTGGTTTTTCTCACAATGGAAACTACCAGTATCAAATAACAAATTCTTTTGCTTCCACGTCATACAGAAATAAGCAGCAGTGTAAGTAGTATAACACATTATGACTAATTGTACGTTATTTATCACTGGAGTGGATGTATGGCACTTCAAATAGTGTTTTTGCCAGGCAGCTCCTGTGTGAATACCCAGATACAAACAGAATAAATAGTTCATTTTCACAAGCGTGACAGATGTAATTTTAATTTTAGTACTTACGTATATAGCATAGATAACCACATTATCACAACTTGAGCTATTTTCCTATAAACATGATTTTGTTTCCAATATTTCTTCAGCAATATTTTCTTTAAATACACAAAGTTCACAAACACAATTAGTTTATTGGAAAAATAAAACAGTTAAACTTTACTCTCATTCATTTAAAACGAACGCTTCTGATATGTATACTGATTAAATAGTAAGACTGGTTTTTCAATAGTACATGCATTTTATGCAATAAAATACAACAAGCATTGCTCACATTTTACATCTTTTACACCTATACTTCTTATCAAGATAATAAGACGATATTATATAAAAGTATTCTTCTAAATTGTTATCTTATAGACATGAGCTTGACAGTTATTTGTAACATGTTTCTTGCCTTTTTGGTTATAATTAAAATGCACTTTATTCGACAGGGTTATGTAGTATTTTGCAGCCATACATTATGATGCATGACAAGGTAACTTTAAGCACAGTTTTAAATCTACCAGTAACAACAAATGTTACGTGATTTAGTGCAACAGTAAAGTGTTACCAAAAGAGCTTCTAAACAAATTAGCGGGCAGAAATCAAATTTTAATGAAAAGCTTAAAAAACAACTGTGAAATACTTCAACCGTTTGCCATGAAACGTCATAAAACGATGAGCAATAGACATAAGCGACACACTCAGTCCTGCTGGTACAGGCTTATTCACAGCCGCTCCGTGAGGAGTGATATAGAAGCCACATTGTTGTAGGGGGTACCTCGTTATCCAATACCGGAAGCTGACCGGTTAGAATGTTTGTGTTATCATGTGATGTCCATGTGCACGTGGTTGTTGATTGATATTTAGTATTTACAATTCTGTGTTTATTTCTCATCTAATTTTAAACTGGCTACTTTTTATTATTTAAAATAGAATAACAACTGATCAGCGCACGGAATACACGTGAACCACATTTGGAACATTTTACCAGCCTATACACGACTGAAACATACAGGCACCCAAATAAATTTAGCTATTCTGGAAAGAGATGTTTGCTCTGCCATTAGTGTCGTAAAATTTAACCCTTCATAATATTTTAAACGATTTGTTGACGGAAAACCTAACACAAAAACGATTAGTAACCGTTACAACAGTTTCTGTAATCGCAGTTGAACAGTGAAATATTTACTGCAAAGTTGTCATTCAACTCTCTAGTAATTTTTCCTTTTTGATTACATTTGGTAGATTGTGCACGTTTCAAGAAACCAACGTATATGAATATTACCTGTTGCACTGCTATCGGGTGTTCCGTTGCAACTCGTTAACATGGAGATTAAAATAAATGCTATGTTTAATATTGAAAATACTCCAAGCTTTGCAAATTCATCACACACAATAAAATGATTCTTACATTTTCCCATATTTATGATTTTAACGCATCCACGTAAAAGATTTTGACGTGTCTTGTTTGCAATTTTTCACGTTAAATTTGAAAACTTAAAGAGCGAATAAAATAAAGTTTCTTAATTGGTAAATGAATTTGTTAGTCCTTGCATACTAAGTGTTGTTACACAGTTTTTGTTCATAGTATCAATAAAGACTATTGATAGCTATTATGAGGGTGAGAAAAAACAGATTGTTTATTATATTTTCAGGCTGTTGATGAACAGGTTTCTTCAAACAGCCAAACCAATTTTCAATGCAGTAACACTCGATCACAGTGCAAATTTCGGAGCGAATATTTCATTTTCTCCTTTCGAATGGTTAATATACAAACTAATTTTGCTAGTAACTGCTACTTGCTTTGATTATCACTCTCACCGATACAGGAGAAGGTTTTGCAATAAATAGCGAACAAAAAGGAGCAAAACAAGAGAATGGAACAATAAGTAGTTACTATAATGGTGCATATTAAAAACTTGAGGTAGTTGCTACAGTCTTCAAGCTAAGATCTTAATAAGTTGATAAACAATCCGGAGAGATTTATGTTTTGTGAAATGAGTTAAATTACATGGCCTTTTCTTATTTTCCACGGGACATGAACGGCATAGCAAACATTAAATACCTTAGTTGAAATAGTTTTGGAGAAAACGTTAAAAACTCAATTCTAGGAGCAAGCACACTATATATTGATCCAAATTCAACAGTTTTGCAGATTCTACAAATCTTTTCATTTTGATATATAAACTTTTCCTCGATTAGAAATTCGATTTTCTACGTAAAAACAAGTTAGTGGTCGCCAGCAAGATTATTGATTCTGTGGCCTTGAGAACGCTGAATAGGAGGACTAATCAAGCGAACACATCCCTTCCAGGAGAGATTATCTTTTTTAGTGGTGTGACGGTACGCCATTCCCACGGTTCGGTACACCTCAATTATTCGATTCGGTTCTTTTTCTTTCGCTACGATTTTGCAAAAATTGTGAAAATTTTTACCGAAATGGTATAATATTAGTATTTAGAAAAATATTTACCACGTAACAGCCAATAAGGTCTTTTAGATATGTGATTTGAACGACAACCCCAGCTTGTAACATTTGTAGCGCTCAAATTAATAAACCATAAAACATATTTTAAATAACGCATTCACTCTTTTAATACTCATTCGGTGACGCAGCATCTAAAATAGGTCTCCTCAAAGACCTGTTAATGATTTTTATTAGTGCCCACCCGCCGCGTGACGCGAAACGGGGGCGATATTATTCGGGTTTGTACTTCGGTCTGTCGACACTACAGGTACACGATTTTGTGTAATCTGTACCTCAAACACGGGTGGTGGCGAATACAGCTGCTATGCCTATGCTAAAATGTTCCCTTGCATTTGTACATGTGCAAGAAGTATTTTATGTGTCATTACCTGCAATTGTTTTAAATATTTTAAAATAAATAAACTACAATTAAGCATAAATATCTCAAAAACAATCTGTATTCGTATTATTTAATGTCACCGAAGTTAAATTAAGTTAAAGTGTATCCTATCACAATCATTGAAGTTTTGCCCAACTTAAGTACACAATATAGCGGTCATTAGCTTGACAACATTTACAGAGTTTCTTAGTTAAAGCAGCTTAAACAAAACGCCTTTACTCATATCATAAGCAGTTGTAAATCTTTAATTACACTTAGGAAGCATAACGCTACTGCCGCTAAAGGAACAGTCACATTAAAATATCATGTGATAAGCTGACATATTTACATACTTTTCTTTAAAAACAGCAACATGTCAACATGTTGAAGTTTTACCATTTTTCATAGCTGTCCACGATCAGTAAAAAGTTAAACCGAAAATACCGCTGTTTTTCTCTTTCGATTTTTAACAAACAACCGAAGAACCGCGGTTGATTTTCGCTTACGGTGCAAATCGTAACACCTCTGATCTTTATGCGTTATTTTTTTAATTTCTTATCCCCACATCTTAGTAAGATAAAATGAATATTAATAATAACCCGATAAAAGTGTTCTATCATTTGACAACGCAGAGGACGCTTGTCTTAACCATTTAACTAATATGCAATGTAACATGGAAACATAACACGTTTTGGTAAATAATTCCTTTCAGATGGCTTAAGGGCTTCGCACACTGAACACGACACGACATGACACGACTCGATAGCTATATCGCACACCGCTTACATCACGACACGACAGTGCGTTTCATATTTTATGTATTCCTGTCAATAATATGGGTGTGATTTATATCATAATGCAGGGTTTCTTTCAATTTCTGATATAAGTTATTCACGGATGTCAGACATATTAAATTTTTGTAAATGTGTGTCACACAAATATCACTCAAGTATTGACCTTGCACATTCCACACTAGCCTCTGTCATGCTTGTAACCATTGCCATCATAAACATGCCACATCCATGAAAACATTTTTTGTATCAATTACACGGTTTTAAAGCTTTGTACATGGGTTCCGTTATTTTTACCAATCAATGATCCAGAGAAACGGTTCTAGTTTTAAGACAAACATAATCAGATATTTGCTGCCTTACGACATTTTCGATAATCAAATAAAATAAAGCGATAATAAAACGCTTGCGTATATCTCATACTGGCAATTTTATAGTTTCTAATTTGCACATGTTTTAATGATACTAATAACAATAATAATAATAGTAATAATAATAATAACAAAAATAATAACAAGCTATCAGTGAAACTGATAAAGTTTCCCCGCCACGAACTATGGTCGAATAGATAATGCGACATCGCACCACTTCAATATATATTTTCACTGTAGCTAAAATTGAAAGCCAGGGTTGAATAGCGGCTGAAATATCGCGTGCAAAAGTTGTACTGTAGGAAACAAAAATACTAAAACATTGCCTGTTTTCAACAAGTCGCCATTTCGTTATTTTTTAATCGAAAAATAATGCAACGTCGCACAACTTCTATATATATATATATATATATATATATATATATATATATATATATATATATATTCACTGTAGCAAAAATAAAACAAACCAGTGATGAATAGGGGCTGAGATATCTCGCGCACAAAGTTGCACTGTAGGCAACAGAAATACTAAAACATGTATTTTCAACAAGTCACCATTTCGTTATTTTTGGTCGAATCGAAAAATAATGCAACGTCGCACGACTTCAATATATATGTATTCACTGTAGCAAAAATCAAAAGCCAGGGTTAAATAAAAGACCCGAATACTTTCGTCCCCTGCTCCGCGCTACGCGGCGGCGGGGTAATAATAATAATAACAGTAAGTTTTTATATACCGATTTTTCAGACAACCTGCTCAAACCGGTTTACAATATGCGCAAACATGTATAAATTATTGATTACTCAGGATTATTTTAATTTCGACGTGCACATATAGTGTCTATTAAGTCCCTATCTATTGGCACATACGCCTAACAATAATGCAACTCTAACTTGGTATTAGAGGACTATATAGGCACACCAACATCCCAGGGGGGGGGGGGGGTTGCAAATTGTCATGATTCCTGACCACGAGCGGGATTTGAACCCGGGCTGAAGAACCGCAATTGCATGGTTAGCAAGCGTCTTTAACAACTCGGTCACCGATATCAGAAACTTGAATTTCTTTTGAGACTTAACGAATCAAAGTAAGACAATATGTGGTTGCAAGATAGCGACAATCTGTGGATACTTAACAATTATCTAGTGCTTGGGAATTTTACCAAGAGTCAACAAAATTTGTAGATATATTATCTGGAGCAATATATGAGGTATAAAATAATTAAAAATTAACAAAAATAAGTAAATAAATGGGTATCCTGAAATTTCCAGGTGCTCCTTAATTTAACCAGTATGATTACACAAATAAAACCAGGAAGTTCACACAGGAATCTACATTTTCTCGCAATACGAGCATTCTGCATACCAAAACTTAGCGTTTCAAAGGTTTAATGTCTGTATTTCTTTTGCATTTTTTGCATAAATTTAGCTTCATCTCCACGTTCTTGATACGGATTTTTAACGAATAAATGGGAAATGGTGTTAAAATAATGCTAATTTCACTTTTCACACAGTGGATGCCATTTATAAGAAGAGCATGTTTGTTTGCCTTGTAGTTTCAGTGTGACGTCGAAATAGCGTGAAGTGCCGCATCCAACCATATCATCTGGTTTAAAGTGAGACCTTTTAAGACTGTCTTATCAACCCGCCATTTCGAGGAATTCTATTAATGTTTGCATTTGCTTATTTTCTGCCGTATTTGTAAGGTTATACGATTCTGCTTTATGTCGGGTACCGTGCGCAAGACTATCTAAAGTATTTTAATAACTTCATCATTTTCGATGAATCTATATTTTTTGTCAGTTAGTGGTGGCCTCTGTCGTAGCTGTCCTTATGTCCTCATGTCCGCTTGTGCTTGGTGGGTGGCTCGTATCCTTTACAATGTAAATCTAATAGATGAATATGCCTTTTCATTCTAAATAAATGGCTTTTCTCAAAATAAAAGCGAGTTTCCTTGCGTATCGCGATAAATACTTAGTAAACGTTTGACAAAAGGATAAAATGCAAACACATACTCACCAGTTACACACGTCCATACATACGAGATTGCCACCTCCTCATCTGTTTGATGGCTGCTTTCACTGTATAAACCGTAACACTCCCTTGCATAATACCCGTGATAGTGAGTGAAAAATGAAGCTTGGTTGCAGCCTGGATCATCCTCACAGGCCTCTCTGCACTGAATAGGCCCTTCATCATCATAGGAATATCCATAGTAATAAATAGATATGCCAGTGTCAATGTCGCAGACAACACAGATTCCAGATAACTCTTCTATTGTACATCTTTCTGACATAAATATAGATTTAACGAAACTATTATAAAACCCATCTATCTTGATGAACATATTGCTAATATTACTAAACTGTAAAGGTTGATTTATGGATGAATAAAACTAGACATATCACATCTATGCTTTAGATTGTTTTATTTTAAAATTTTAATTTTTAAAGTAAGCAAATCGAATTAAATTTGGAATTGCACAATAGAAATGGTCATTAAGATAACTTTTTGTTTTAAATGAATTAAAACTTTTTCTCAAAAGAAAAATTACCTTGGCTGTACGCGCGCACATAAAGATTCTGAATTGATACAAAAAACAAAGCTAGTAATTGTTTTTTAAGCAATGACTGGCTATTTACAGCTGCCATAGCAGGGCAAAGATATAGCCAAATCTCAATGACACCAGATATAAAAATGCTTAACAATTTCACAAACTGCATCCAATTGGCAACGAATTGCAAAGCCTTGATAAGAGTGACATCTAAACAATTGTCCCAAATTCTAGCAATGTTTCTTCTTGTACTTTTGTCTGCTCGTTAAGTTAACATTGGGCAGTTGTTGTCTTTGCATCGGTAGTTTTATTCCTTTTCTTAAAACAGCATATCCCCCAATTCTTCCACAGTGCAGACTTTCAATTGATCAGTTAACGTCTTTTTAAGTTTAAGTCTATTTACGATCCTATCCATGTTAATAATAAACAAGCAATTAGTGGAGATATAACGCTTTCTAAACAATCGAAAATAATCAAAACATCCAACTGATGCATGTCAGATATTCTTTAGACTCACAAAGGCATTGACACAGTTGATTTCTATGCTGCTAAATACTGTGCTTTTCTTTAAACGTAAGAAACACTTGTGGTATTCCCACCATTATTAATTTTTTCTATCAATTCTATCAATTACTTATTTTACCTAATTACCTATTATTCTTATGTAAACATATAATCTAATATGTAATCTTAGGGCAATACGATAGACTACCCAAGAAAAATTTATTTTTATTACAATTAGAATGATTCAGACAACATAAAATGCCAAAAAAGTTACTTTTTTAGAAAATATAAAAGCAACTTTTGCTTTTGCCGAGGGTAAATCTAAACTGACGTCGGAGTAACGAATTCTCATTTAAATTCTCATTTTTAAGAAATATGATTTTATTGTTATAAGATAGATTGCTTCGCTTGAGAGAGATAGCCTACAAAATAGCCTACACCCAATTCCATCTGCACATCAAAATCCTCAGCATTCCATCTGCACATCAAAATCCTCAGCATTCCATCTCCACATCAAAATCCTCAGCATTTTGAAGCGGAAATACAATTTGCAAAAGTCTCTAAAGAAAAAACAGAAAGCAAGTTGTATTTTCTTTATTTTGGGAGGGGGTCGTGAGTGATAGAGATATCCAAACATATCCACTCAGGACGGAGCGTCACGGGAACATAGTCTTACCAATAGGCGCATAGCAGTACCGGTGCATGCAGCTCACCATGTGTGAAACTTGTCACTCAAATACTTAACTGCGCACGCCACATTCACAACGATAACGTTACAGTAGATGCAACAGCTATTGTTAATTTAAAGCAAGTTTAATGTTTTTATTTGAAGATCGAGAAACATTATATCATCGAACATGCCTAGTGATTCCCACTTGGTTCACTCTAAAATGCAGACATTCTATGAAATAGGTCAATGTAAAACGTAAAAATTTCTGAAACACAGCATTTTTGACACCAAAAATAATTACAACAAAAATCGCAGTTTCTGAGATAGCGCTTGTTTAAGTTCTGAGTTCATGAAGGTTGGTTTATCTATAAGATAAAGATGTCACTGGTAAAAATAACCCATCACTTGGTCTTTGTATTCATTTTTATTCTAAACTCTAAGCAATACACCGATCCACTCTCGTGCATTTCCGGTTGCCGGGGGTCTTAAAAACACAGTTTGCACCCATGCCATTAAGTATAATATTACGACAAAACTATCTATATTTCTACATTGTTCATTTTCTGTCACCTTATGAGACTTGTAGATGGATTATTAACGACATTTACGTCTCACAACTCTCGGATTACAACCAAACAAGCATGATACAAACTCTATACCATGTCTGATATGAAAGCAAAGAGCATTGCAATTTTGAAAAAAAAAATGCAAATTTTAATTCCAACAAAATGATGCTGAACCCGATATATATTAGTAGATCAGTGATCCGTTTTCTTAACTTGTGGAACCTACGGAAAATGGCGAGATAGCCATGCCGTCCAGTCATTGCTCTCGATTATTGAAGAGTTATCATTTTTTATTTGTGGTGTGTTATATCACACAATTAAAGCGCGAACTATTTTTTCTTGTTCTTCCATGTATAACAAACATTAAAGCAGTGTGACACCGCTTTACCCATAGAACAACAATGGTTTAGTTTCATGCAACAGTCAAACGTAAGAAAGTATATTGTTTTAATTTCCCCTGGATTGTCTGTAAAGTAGAAAATGGATAACATGGATTCATACATTTATATTTAAGCTCCGGCTCCCTAATTGTGTACCCATGGCAGCACATGTGCATTTTTATTAATGCTGACTGTTTCTCTTCCATGTCAGCGCCTTATACATGTGTGTGTTTCTACCTGTAATGAAAATTTTTATGCTAGAGATTATTCCTGACTCCGCTCTTCTCGTGCCGTTAGTGAAACCAATCCACAGCAGATTTCTTTCAAAAGCGGATCAGAATAGAAGTTGTAGCAGTATGTAGCCGCATAGCAACCGTCTAGGCTATGACACGCATTCTTACAGGCATCTTCGGTACTCTCTGGTTCAATATATAACACACTATCAGTCTCATCACCCGCTTTTGTTACGTTTCCAGACGTAAAACTTACACCGTAGAAATAGTCCCAGCTGCATCTATCTGTAAAACAATTTATTGTAGAACACTTTCAAATTAAAATTAGATTTTTTAGTATTTTCGTAATATGTCTGTTCTCCAACAAATATGAACGTTCATGGATTTTTAAATATATAAAATGTACATTTGCATTATTTAAACCTAGTAAATCTTAACTATATTATGATCTACCGTACCTCATACACTGAAGCAGCATTATGCCCTGTCCCAATATTTAATAAAAGTGGGGAAAAACAGAAAAAAACTAGAAAGAAGCAACGGAAAAAGAAGACCAAGAAGAAGAAGGAACAGAAGAAAGAGAAGAAGCAGAATAAGAAATATAACATACTTGTCAAGAACTGCAAACACAAAAACAGAAATTATAAACAGAACGTAATTTACCCGATAAACGAATAGTTTCACTGTAGGTGGTTAGAATAAACAGCAGCATCCAAGGCATAGCGTTTGTTGTAGATTTTCTTGGCCTTACTTTGATTTCTAGACATTAAATTTCATTTTATGTGCATAGATCCACGTTTGCCTGTCCCACAGAGGTAGGCGTATCAATGATATACAGAGAATTCGTTCTTCTGAATTATTTGGAACCGAACGCGAGTACATTTCCTCATTTCTTGTGATCTTTTTATTTAATTTAACGGTCGTTTTGCATTCCTTTGGGTTTCTGCTTAATTGTCAATTTCATTAATTAACAGCTTTGTTTTCCTTGTTCTTGAAATTAATTACTTTTAATAACATATATTAGTTTGAAAAGAACATCTTTCATTTTAGGCTTGCTTTTTTTCTAATTTGTTCTTCAATTAATACAGTTATCAGTAATCAGTCCTGTTTGGATTTATTCATTCGCTGTAATTTCAATCATCGGGCATATTTCGCAGGTCTCACATCTCTAGTATTACTTTACTGATTCCAGTTGGATTCGTGCGCTCCTTAGTTATTCTGTTTATGAATAGTCTGATTTTATATTTTAATCTACTGGCTTGATGTTATTATAGAATAGCTGCAGTTTGGACTTCGCCCGCTCTTTAGTTATTCTACTGTGAATAATCGGGTCTTTTTCAAATAAGTTGTAGCTCTGTATTTTATTTTAATTCCAGTCCTAACTTTGAACGCTCTTTAGTTATTTTGTTATAATAATCAGGCCTTTTTTAACTCCTCTCAATTCAAATTTCTTTTGTAACCGTTTACTTTATTGGTTATTATTTAATAGCTGCACTTTGGACGTCGCCCGCTCTTCAGTTACTGTACTTATGAAAAATCGCGCCTTTTTGAAATCCGCTGCAGTTACCAATTAATTTATTGGTTTTTACTTCAGTACAAAGCCCCACTTATTTGGCGTCTTTAGCCTAGACTTACCACCGTTTATTAACATTTCAAACATGCCATCAAAGCAGAAACAAGCCACAAAGTCCACGGCGAAAGCAAAGAGGTCCCGCAACGATGACTTGGTTCAGGAAGTGGTTTAGCAACATCAGCCCGTTATCGCACAAGCAGTTCAGGAAGCGGTCGCAGCGACAGTACAATCTCGAGATAATGTCCATTATTCAAGATTTCCACAAATCTTTCGGCATTGAGGCAATTTTAAAATACGACAACGATTTTGTAAAATGCACGAAAGCCTTCCAGCAACACGCTGGGAAGCTCTGCATCACGAAATTTATTTATTAGCAGCCACCAAATTTGTGCACCAAAAACTCCGTTCAAAGCCTCAGCCGTTTAGGAACGACTACATATGCCCCCCCCCCCCCCGGGATATTGCTGACAGTTTCGTTCTCAAAGGTCTTGCTCAAGGCCAAACATGACTGCTTTAAATGTCAAAGTTCCCATCCAGACAGAAAATGTCGCTCAAACGATTCCAATATCTCAAACACCCTATCAACCCCGCCAGCAAATTTCCGGTAAATCATAAATTAGATCTGCCATCCCCGGTTGATGTCGATAAATTATCCATAATTTTGCGCAATTACGCCTCCCCCCCCCCCCACAAAATTCTGTTTGATGGTTTTCGCAATGGTTTTAATTTACATTTTGAAGATGAGGAACTGAGCTATGAGCTCCCAAATAACACATCAGCTAGAGATAACAAAGATACAGTTCTGCGAAAGGTTAATTCGGAAATAAAAATTGGTCGAACATCAGGCCCCTTTCCTCACCCCCCCCCCTTTCTGAATTTAAGCGTCAGTTCTCTTTGACTGGTTTCAAAAACCAATCGGGTTCTTTCAGATAAATTCATTATTTAAGCCAACTCTTGCATAGAAGATAACTATGCACAGTTCATTATGAAACTTTTGATCAGGTTCTTGACATTATTCTGCGCCATGGCAGCGGTGCATAATCGTTAAGTGCGATATTTTAGATGCTTTTTGAATTAACGGATTCTCCCAATGGGTTGTAGAATATCTTGCAATGTGTTTGAGAAATTTACTATTTCCCTAAAACGGACAATTGGTAATATTTATAAATGTTATGATATGTCACATATATTAGATGATTTCATTTTTGTCGGTAGTTCTAGTTGGTTTGAATGCATGCGTGGTCTGAGGTCATTTATCCAGTTATCAAGCTTGCTTGGAATCCCATTAAAGCATTCAAGACTGATTACCCAACAACATTTGTTATCACGCATGGCATAGAAGTTGGTACTGTTCATATGCTTGCTAAACTTCCAGCAGAAAAGATCGAAAAAGCAAACATCTCGATGGAAAAAATCGAGAAATCCAATGTGGAAACTCTGCGCGAAATACGAACAATTGCGGGTTTGTTCAATTTTTTCTGCAAATGTGTAAGCCAAGCCAGGCGTTTCTTTGACGTTTATGGAATTTAACTTGACTCAAAAGTAACCAAAAACAAAGCGCAAACTGCTCATTTAACTGTTTCTGCTAGGAAAGAACTTCACATCTGGCTCGTGTTTTTGAGAAATTTTAATGGTACCACTCTGCTTCAAAGCCATGTTTACAATGTTTGTCAACAGTCTGATCTTTATTCTAATGCTTGTAAAACCATTGTTATTCCGCTGTTTCAAAATAAGTAGTTGTGTGGAGAGTGGGATTTAAAATTCAAAGATCTTAATTTAGTTGCATTGTAGCTTATTCCAGTCGTAATAGTCATTCACATGTTTTCTGATCTCCTGTGAAATCAACACATTACAGTCGATACGGACAATGATGCACCTGTACTTATCACAAACAAAAAAAGCTCCAGATGTCCATTAACAATGTCTCCGGTGAGATAATTGGTTGTAAAGGCTGTTACAGCCAATATCAATTTGCAAGATAACTCAGTTTGTGATCTTTGGCCTCATTCAAGGATCAAATTAAGAACTGGCACCCCATTTTCCCCTTGTCATCCTAAAGCCATGTTATTTATTGCCATAAGAATGGTAGTAAACAACCGTTCATCTACTAAACGTGCGGGTTTATAAGCGAGCTTGGAGCCATATCAAATCTACATATCGCTTGTTTGAAAAGAGAGAGTGCCCTGCGTCCACTAATACTTTGCTAATTTATATTGCTTATTGTTTTTGTCAAGGTTTGACTTACAATACAGTGCTTACTGGTGTATCAACAATAGCATTTATCCATCGTAAAGCCCTTGAAGGCTTTAAACATACATGTTATAAGCCCTGTTCAAGCAATGGCCGATTACATAAGACTGAGGACTTATTCAGGTCAAACCTTATTTTGTCTTCAAAAACGACCAGTCTATCTCCCCATCGTTTTTAATGTGGTTTTAAAATCAGTCATGGTATTATCAGAAGGTTCAAGTAATGGTTACAGTTCGCATTCTTTAATAATCGGGGCTGCCACTTATTGACTGCGAAAAGGTCTTAGTAAATCTCAGATATCTGAACTGGGTAGATGGCATTCTAATGCAATGCAAAAATACTTTCGCGTGCCATCGTTTTCTCTCTAAACTTTACTTTTTGGTCTGTGGGGGTCTTTTTTCGTTAGTTTCATTGGGGCTCTGAATGTGGATTTGACCCCCAGACATACTATCTCTTTTCCATAAGATGCTTATTGGATTGTTTTGTCATTTGTGTTAACGTGTAATATATTGATTTTGTTTTATTGTCAAAGAAGAATTAGTTACGCGTTTGCTATAATAAAATGTACCATAGCCACCTACTTGTCTTAATTAGTTATTTGACGACGACTGAAAGCAGAAACAACACTCCTGTAAAATCTAATCTCTAATATTTTGACTGGCTATTAAATGTTATTTAAGCAAAAATAAAAACGGCAAGTGCTTAGTTTTAGCAATTTAATTAGTTATTAAACTTCTTAATCTGATTTGTCTTTGATGTTCATTTCTATGTATTTTCCTTTATAACAATACACACATTATCTTTTACTTCCACTTGTTTGCGAGTTAACCAAAACTCACAATTTTGAAAAAAGATCTCAATATATGCACAAGTATGCAAGTGTCGATATGATGGAGAACATCGATCAGCACAGTATATTACATCTTTAAAAACTCATTATCTTTCTTTATTATAGATATATTTCCTGGAAGCAACACGCGGCAAACACATGTGTCCATTCATATCAAAGCTGAGAAGTGTTGATAAACCTACCATCCGACGAAGTGACATCACACAACCATGCACATAACGTTTGACACTTACTTTTTTAGAAATAATATTTACATATTCTAAGTTCCAACCAAGCAAGCCCCTAGCCTATAGTGCAAGCACTGCAAGTACATGTACATGAGCAAACAAATCACTTGCTATAATCAAACAAATATCACGTGCAGCATCCCGGAGAAAATATGTCTGCATTTCTAAATACAGAGTCTAAGGTCAAGTACAAAATGCATACAGATATAAGAAATATCAAAGTACTGCTATATATTACATGTACAGCAAAAGTGAATATAAGCAGATACATACCAAAAGGAGAAGAAAATGAAAAGCATAGATACCATAACAACGGAATCTATAGAATTTGGGTTGTTTGTGCCGTATGCAGTCTAAACACCGCCTTTTTATATGCACTGCAGATCGTACATTCCGGTCAGAATGGGGTTCTGAAAAGGTCTTATGTAAAAAACTTGTAAAATCAAGAACAAGATGCAGTTGATAAAAAGCTTGATTTTAAGTCTCACTTTAGAAATAAAATGAACATTTGAATACATGAGTATATTACGACTAAATTATTTTATGGTCTTAAGTGTAGAAGTGTTATGACCAGGTCAGTAAAACTAAGCACCTCTGTTGCATAAGGATAACAGTATGATCACTTCTTATGGGACTTCAATACAACTTTATATAATACTTCAGTAACTCGGGTCAGATAAAAATTTGGTCACAAAGCTGAGGCTGTTTTGTAAACCCTCTGGTATTGTCTCATTAAAACGCCTACATTAAGCATCTGCTCATCTTTTCCAGTAATAAATTCTTAGCATACACTTTCTTAATCAATTTATCCTTGAAATATTATCATTTGCTTTTGTATCACCACATAAAATATTTGACTTTACACGTCAAAACACTTAATGTGTTTTTTCTAAAGCTAAATCGAAAGTTGCAGTGTTATTCAAACAGCCAGGGTTCTTTGGTCCCTTTTCTTGCTACAAATCAGCATAAATGACAAGCAATTAGAGATCTGGAGTAGATAATTAAAAAAGGCTTGAAGTTATTTTTTTATTTAGATTGCACAAACAACACATAACTACAAGTACTATATTTTGATGACTCGTACTATTTGAATTAAGTTTCAACTTGAAATTCAGTAAGTCACTTTAAATCATTCTTTTTAAGCACAACATTTAAGTAATTAAACAGAGTAAATGTTGCTACAGAAAAAAATTATAGAGGCGAGCTGTAACTCCTTGAAAACTAAATGTAAAATTGATCTATTTGGAAAGAATGTAGACATGTATGAGTTTTTATATTGTCCACCTGTCCAGAACAGGAAAACTCTATTTACGATGACATATTTATGCACTTCAGTACAAAAATACAAACAAACACAGTGTATTAATTTTAAAGTTGTATTATGTTATGTAACTATATTTTTGTTAGCTATATATTGGCCTTCTTACTTTAACATAACTTATCTTTTATTCAAAACATTCGTAGTGCTGCACACGTTTTCGATATCACAAAATGTTTCTCTCAACACCCAAAAAGCTTACAGAAACTAAAAAAGCATAAAAAGGTAATAATATATTTGTTCTGTGATGCACTCAATAAAAACTATATAAGGCATAATTGTAAAGAAGTACAATATATCTAAAACTATTAATTTTTCTTAAGTAAAATCAAAATGAAAAAGCAGTGCATATTTTTAAAGATTTTTAA
Organism: Protula sp. h YS-2021; assembly: GCA_949752745.1. Lineage (NCBI taxonomy): Eukaryota > Metazoa > Annelida > Polychaeta > Sabellida > Serpulidae > Protula > Protula sp. h YS-2021. The sequence continues at coordinate 14,653,647 of OX457030.1, forward strand.
AATATTTTTATGACTGGATACAAATCTTTGACAAGTTGAAACAACAACATCCAGAACACAACTGTATTTTGTCATTATAACGATTTTGTTGGTAAATAAAATCCCCTAATTACGGCAAGGGGCAGTCCTTGTATGTTATTCGGGAACGTTCATTGGCTGGTAAATAATGTGAGTGGCGCATTGTGTGGATCTGCAGGCTTTCTCCTGAATGAGAACTCACTTTTCGTGTACCGCGCCAGTGTTAAGACGGAGATAGTTAAAATGTTATAATCTGAATTGCTGCATGTATATAGTTGTTTGTTAGAAGGCTTACGGGTTAAAAATCAGGACTTTAGAGTTACTCGGATTTATTAAGCGTCCTACCCTCCTGCCCCTTTTTCACGGTATATAGCACTATGTCAAGGGCGGAGTTTTGTATTTTAATTAGGGGCATCAGTGTTAAATCATGTCTCTTTGTATTGTGTATATTAATGCGGAACAGCGTTGTAAATAAAAACCAGCCAAAATCAAGACAAAGTTTATTTATTGGTTCCCAGTTTCCAATAGCCGTGAGGTAATTATATCAAAATTACGAGATATCCCGAATATTTCAGATTTTTCTTCTACATATTCTGTAGGATTTTTCTTCTACATATTCTGTAGGATATATCGCATAACATGTACGGAAAGCATAAAACAATTCGAGAAAAACTGTAAAAAATGTATAAACACTTTGGCGGCAGGAATTTTTTACTCATATCGAAATCATTTGATGATATATTTAATACAAGCAGCCACCAAATTGGGAATATTAGGCCACATGTAGGAAAATAGACGGTTTGTATTTTACCTACTACATATTGCTACTATTTACTATATTATATATACATACAGTTATGCTAACATTAAAACTGCACCGAATGCATTTCACGCACTACTTCACTATTAACAGTCATCCATTAATGTAGAATATTTCAGAAACAAAGGCCAAACCCTTTTGTGTTTAAGCTGAACAGTCTACCTGCTAAAACGTTTGCCTTAACGCCCGTAGGGAATGGCCTTCCACAGCAATTGCTTAGTTTCAACAAATTATGGTATATAATTTTTCTCCAATTGTTCTGTGGTAGCTGATTTTAACACAAGAAAGACCTGTATTACATTGTAATATTTCATACCGTGATCAAATTTCGTTGTCAGTATAACCATCTTTTGTGAGAATATTTATAAATTCAGTTGGGTTGAGTGATGGGATAGTGGTATAAGGATTAAAAACACTGGAGGTGAGGCATATGCACATTAAGAAATTGCAATATAGTTACACTCCACTGTTAAAAAATTAGGCAAGTCAGTTTTATTAGATAAAATTATCTTTAAAACATAACTAGTTTATTAAATATTATGGATTCCATCTAATTTTTTTATTTTTAATTTTCGTCATGTCAGCCAGGCTTATTGATTTAAATGAAATTGGCCTTTTAATAATCTTCAGCTGTGTATATGTTGAAATGTAATTGTCCTTTAATTTTCACCATTAAAATTAGTGTTTATTTACTGATAAATTGGACCATTTTTAGGCATTGAAGGGACTGATTTGAAGGGACTGAAGGCATTAAAATTCATCCGTTACTGTTTGCCAGAACAGTTCGTAAATAATGGACCTAATACAATTAATGTTAGCACATAAATTACAATATATGTGAATCATTACATTGCAGCGAAAATTACAGATGCGAACGATATATCACATGCATTACGTTTCGGTGTATTTCCTTAATTTTTTTACTATCGTGTCTTTCTTATTCACTTAAACTTAAACGTAAACAGCTCTAAAGATCTAAAAATCTAAAACTCTTTAATAGCATCTTATTTATTATTCAGTGTAATGCATAAAACTAAAAAGTGGCACAGAAAGCGAGAGTTTCGGTTTGATTTTGCATAGGAGCTTCTTATTTGCATCAACTTCATGTATTGGAAAAATATTATCCTTAAAGGTGAAACACTAGCATTGGAACTGCTCTTTATTTTCTGCTCGTAATATATTCACAACTGACTTCAGTTAACGTCGATTTAGTTTATGAACTTTACAAACAGTGACATACATTCACAACTGACACCAGTTAATATCGTTTCAGTTATGCTTCTTCAAATTTCATTGTTACATATTTACAACTGATATCAGTTAATGCCTAATTAATTCATGAGCCTATACATTTACAATTGCCACCACTTGAAGTCGGTCTAGTTTATGCACTTCTACATTACAATATCAGATACCTGTGAAAACCTTGTCCTTGGTACGATATCACTCATGTACACGGAAACTAAGTATTATATATTGGTCAACGGGATGAATACAGAAAACTAATTGCGTCTGTGCAAAAAATCCATATATTGTATATCTAAATATCTAAACATGGAATATTATACAATATGCACAATGAGATACATACACGGATAAACTCGTGTAATATATACATTATGAGACATGTATATTGGATATAATCGCGCGGTCATATAACATACAAACACATAACGTTCAGACCGAGGTATTTCTTACATTTTGCTGTGTAACGTGTCACATTTTGCCTTAAAAATACATTTTGTAATACATAATATCTTGTTTTAGACAATAAAATTACTGTGCCCTTCTGTCATTAACGAAGAAATGCACAGTGGAAAATGCATAACCTGATTGTTAGCCTTGTTTAAAGAAATTGTGTATGGTACATGCTGAAATATCATTTAATTTAATCAATATTGTAGTTTATGCTTTTTTTCATTCGTCGTATTTTGGCATCAGGCATCACATGATTTCAAGTAGTTTCAGCGAACTTAAATGCACTGTCATTCGCTTGCAAGAGGGGGTGTTACTTTATGCTATCTGCGTCCTAGTTTTCAACAACAACACTGCACTTGACTAAAATAAACTTTACCTACATTATACACATATATATGTCATGCTAAGAAGAAACAGCTGCCACTAATGGTGTTATCCACTGCATTATATTATATTATATTATATTATATCCGTATGTTAAATACTTACTGTTGGATTACCATTCTTAGCTTTGTGTTAAACCAAAACACAAAATAGTATCTATATGGTGGAATACCTAGATAAAGTATTTGTTCGATAATAACAAAAATGCAGTTACAGTATTAACATTTATCATTTTATTCAAAAGCTGAACATAAAATCCAAACACCACTTTCATTCTATGCCACTAGGGATTTATGACTTCAAAAATAAAAGGTTTGCATTTGTCTGTGTCTATGTATGTGTGTGAGAGTGTGTGTGTGCTTCTGTCAGGATGGCACAATGTAGGGATACCGAAAGAACTATTAAATATCAATAAGCAAAGGGGAAGAGAGGTGCAACGTAAAGCCAACGCATTAAAGTTTGATATTTTAATATATCGCATAAAACAGTTGCCTTTCAAATACTCCAAAACATAAAATATTCCATAGGCTAAAATGGTTTTCAGTCATGTTTTTCATGTTAAATTTTTTCCGTTAGGTTTAGACGAATAGACCATTAAATTAGCCTTAGAAAAATTGCGTGAAGCAAACTATTTTTCTTTGCTTTTGTTAAAAATTGAATTTAAAAAATTCATAATATATTTTCAGTTTCACAACATCAGCTGTATTATTCCGATGATTTCAAATACAAATTCGTACAAGGATAAAAAGCATATCGTATTGCAAACTTTTCCTTCCAAATGTTTTATACGTTTGCGTGTAATATGTTTTTATGTATGTCTCATGTTATCTATTTTAGATCAATCAACTAAAAATATGAACGATTCAACAGAAAAACATGGGGAAAAAACACCTTTAATTGAAGATTCTGTATCTGAAGAATCAAAAGCAAAATCTTTCTGGTAAGATATTTTGCTCTTTGCTTTTTTGATGTTATCAACCAGTTTTCATTTTTCACTTGTTGCAGCAAGTCGTAATACAGTAGATATTCAAAGATATGGACAAAGATCAATGAAATACACAATAAATAAAGAAAATGCATTAATAGAGAGAGAGAGAGAGAGAGAGAGAGAGAGAGAGAGAGAGAGAGAGAGAGAGAGAGAGAGAGAGCAGGTCGACAATTATATAATGGTGAAATAAATGTAAACAATCTAGAACTAAAATCCCACTATATTTAGTCTGGATATCAAAATCCATATTATTCATAGATCTAGGCTAGATATCAGCAGTGATTATATTTAAATCATGCGTATTATCATTTCCTCTGTGTTGTCAGCTCCAAGAAGTTATCCATTACTTCGGCAGTTATATTCATTGCGGCTGTATTCGTAGCGCTTGTTTTGGTGGCCACATTAAAACGTCCGCCATACCTCAGTACACACTTGGATGTCGTTCAGGATACAGACAACCAGCACCAGAGGATATATGACAATGGTGCGGTAGCCACGGATGCCGCCCAGTGCTCCGCCATTGGGCGGTACGTGTTCGGAACTAAATCATACATATTGAAGTTATTAGATATTTTTGAGCAAACACATTCTGAAAAAAATCAGTTCAGCAGTTATTTCACCTTTTCAATTAGAATTTTTGGTATTTCTGGGCGGCCTATTAATTTAAAATTTTAGAGTTGGTTTCAATATTATATGATCTGATACCATTTTGCGCAGGAAGAATTGTGTATTCTAAAAAGAATTAAATATGGTCTTATTTTACTTGCGATTTTCACTTTTTAATTAACGTCAATTTGTGGAGTAGTGTGTTATAGGATAACATGAATTTTGATATCGCAATGGGTGCTAACTAGAACGTATGGAAAATGACTCATCATTATTGAACAAATACAGAACAGTCTAGATAATCCAAAAAGTATGTTGAAGTACCATTGAATATGTTCTTTAAATTAATTGATAAATTGACAATAAAGGTTCTCATTCATATAAAGTGAAATTATATTGTTCATAATCATCGACTTCACAACATATGAAATACATTAAGTTAAAATAAAACTACACTTTTATTTCATATTTCATATTTCAGTGATATATTGAGGAAAAATGGTTCGGCGGTAGACGCCGCTATAGCAAGTATGTTATGTGTAGGGGTGCACAATGCACAGAGCACGGGTATCGCGGGTTCTAGCTTTATGTTAATCTATGAAAGGTATTCAAGTTTATATGAAAGACAGAACATTAATTACTTTGTGAACAGGCATTTTTTTCTCATTTTCTATAATAATTTTATTAAAAAAATTTCTTATTAGCACATTATAACTTGATATCTCCGTTTCTGAGCAATTTCTGTAAAAATGTATGACTGAACGAAAAAGTTAATCATACTTAGTAAAATATTACTGTAGATTTCATGAATATATCATCTTATCAAATCTCACAATGGTAAAAGATTCATATACATCCTTTTGTCTAAGAAACGATGAAACACAGTTTTTGTTGACGTGTTGTCTGTCGCTTTTAATGTGTCAGACCAAGGAATGGTACAGAGATGGAGCTAGCTGCCCTGAATTTCCGTGAAGCGGCGCCACTCAAAGCCACGCCAACCATGTTTCTAAACATACCGCCCACACGTGGTGCGTCCTAAAGGCCTTATTTTTACCTATTTCGTGATATACCTCTACTTGCTCAGGCTTCATTTTTATTTTAATAAGTCAAATTTATGTGTTAATGTATGAAATCAAATAGTTTAAAAAGCTTTAATTTGTGGTTCACACCTTACGAAAGTTTAATGCACCTTATTGTCCAGCAAAATATACAGATTTAAGCTACTTATTTGTATTCTGATACAGACGAAGATGCCTTGGAAATAGCTGTGTTTGGCGAAATTGCCGGGTATTGGAAAGCATGGAATAAATTCGGGCGTCTCAAGTGGGCGGAGCTCTTTCAGCCAACAATTAACTTATGTGAGCATGGCTACATTATCGCAGATGCACTTGGCGATGAATTAAGCAGTAGTTCTTTTCAAAGAAGAGCCAAAACAAATGAGGGCAATATGAGGTATAGTAATTTTCTATAATAACGGAATGCAAATACTTGCAACTAAACTTTTTTATAGTTTGTAAACTTACAGTCTACAAACACGAATGCAGCAAGTTCTAATCGTGTTATCCATTTCCCTCAAAATATTTGTGTCACTATATAATTCATTTGCATAGCGATACATTGCTGGGACATTGTCCATATATTTTTATCACTTGTATGACATTATTTCTACACTTAAACTACTCTTTACCTCTGAGAGCCATGTCTATGTATTTTCATTCAATTATGAGTATGAGGATACAGCAACGCTGTGATGTATCTCCCAGTTTCGTTGCAAGAGGTCCAGACTTCCATCTCGCTGTGTAATGTTATTTCTCGCATGTTCATGCCACATACCTCTCTATGCGGCCCGATATATATATATGATAGTAATACAATAATTCTTAATTACAAGTAATGCATGTCCCTTATGGACACTTTAAACTGTTTTATTATCCGCTGTGTTTTCGAACAGTTCTTATTTGTCTGTAGAGATATATTCTTCAAAAAAGATGGTAGTACATATAACACTGGCGACATCATGAAACGACCGAAATTAGCCAGAACATTAAGGCGAATAGCAGAAGGAGGAGCCCAAGAGTTTTACACCGGTGCTTTGGCTGAAGACATTGTTGCTGACCTCAAGCAACTTGGTAAAATTAGGTTTGAAAGCGAACTGATATATGAGATACATCTTAAATCCTATTTATATGTGACTCTTATTTTTAAAGATACATTTTAGTCATGGATATAATGCACATACAGGATTGCAATAATTTTATTTGATTTAGTAATGTCTTTGATTTTAAATCGAATGTACAACAGGAAGTATTATTACAAAGGAGGATCTTGCAAACTACACGGCATTGTGGGAAGAGCCAATGGTATTAAATTTAAACAATGCGAACATGCGCATTGCCACTCTAGGTGCTCCGTCTGGTGGGCCTGTCGTGCAGCTGATCATGCAGCTTATAGACAGTTAGTGTTACTAAACAGAAAGCATTGTTGTATGATATATGGAGGTTAAACGTCATAATAATATATAATAAATGATTAAAGGCTCTCACAGCAGCTGTAAGGCCAAACGATATTATAATTTGTGAATTTAAATACACTCTCAATAATAAATTCAAAATTACGAGACTATTAGCTTTAAAATGTTTTCGTTAGTTTCAAAATGTCTTCTTCGCCGACTGAAAAAAATCGTCACAAGTTCATGTTTTAACTGTTAACAGGATATGACTGGTCAGACACAAACTATGTACTGCAGTACCACAGACTTGCCGAAATATTCAAGTTTGCGTACGCAATGAAAACTAGACTAGGCGACCCTCGTTTTGTCAATATATCTCACGTATACATATTTCTATAAATTTTGGTAGTTCTTTTGATGACATGTTTGGATCCTCTGCATGTGTCGTTTTTAATCTGAGCATTTCAAAGCAAAATTTAAGCGCACGTGACAGTTGAACCTAAAGTAAGGCAACTAAATGACAATAATGTATAATTAGTGGATTAGTTAATATTTCAAAATTAATATAAATCAATAAACTGACTGTTCAGCTGCGTGTTTTCAATTAAGTACTGCAATATGAATTGCGAAATGTTTGGCGCCGTTAAATGAGGTCAAAGACTCACAAATTTGTGTGCCGAGACAGAAGAAAGCATGGTCAGGTTCCCTAAAACTTTGCTTACTTTTACATCAAAAGCTCTTAGAAAGTACTGATTAAAAAAGTATAAATGTCAGTTGATACATTTTTAAGGTACTGAGTGACATCAGTAACCCGGAGTTTATCGAAGAGACGCTCCGACGAATAGACGATATGCGCACACACGAACTAGAATACTATGAACCTGATATTGGCTTCTCCACTGACGGGGGAACATCGCATTTAAGCGTGATCTCACCAGATGGTGGGGCTGTTGCCCATACAAGTAGTATTAACACCGGGTAAGCTATAACGTATCAGGCGCAAAAGTTCTTTTTCCAAAATTATTTGTCATCTACCTGAAAATACAGTTATTGATAGAAAATTTCAATACTGCAAGAACCAGAACTCAAACAAAAAGGACAAGGATATCAAATAAAATATGCAATTACACGCACATTTTAATCACTCTTTTAATACAATTGAACAGAATTTCCCAAATGCCTGAAGTAATTCTATTTTACTAATCAAGGTTTGGAAGTTTTCGAAGAGGCTTTCGCACAGGAATAATATTCAATGACGGAATGGACGACTTTGCAACGTCAAGTCTTCCTAATTACTGGAACCTTCCACCATCATATGCCAACATCATACGACCTGGCAAACGCCCCCTTTCGTCCATGAGCCCAACTCTGGTGTTTGATCATGATGGGGTTGTTAGAATTGGGATAGGAGGAGCAGGTGGCTCTAGGATATCGACATCCATAGTAAATGTAAGTACTGCAACTGGAAAGAGAGTTACAGCTAAACTATTTCTTGCTATGTTTAGTGCTATCACTATTCACTACTGTTAAGCAAGTTTGAAACATGACTGCTAATATGGACGAATGTTTATTCATCTCTGTCTTTGTTAAAATTTCTATTTAAAATAATCAGTTTTTAAAAAGCATTCACAAGTATTACTAGAATCATTAGTATACATTATTGTGAGAGAGTGGAGCAATTTTGAAGAGCCCTCTTTGTAGGTACTGTGGCATACACTGTACCATGGTGAGGGTCTGGGTACTGCTTTATCAGCGCCACGCTTGCATCACCAGCTTAGTCCAAACACTCTTGTTCTCGAGGAAGGCATTTCCCCAGTAAGAATTAAAACTTTTTTCAGGTTTTTCAATCGCAACGTATTTCTTTTATTGGAATATCATATAAATTATGGAGATTAGTTCTTGTTTGACTCAGGGTTTATCTGCCACCCGAACCTCCCTTTGGAAATACTACTATTCATTTGTTACGCAGAAGCACAATTCCCAATAGTTAATAATCGTTTCTATTTTACTCAAAGTCCTTAAAACATCGGTGCTGGGTTAAACTGGAAATAAAATCCAACATGTTGTTGTGTCTGCAGAGACTGATACAAGGGCTGAGAACAAAACAACATGATATAGACATTTCCTCCTCCATAGCCGTCGTACAGGGAATCCAGCGTATTTGCAACGACGATCCAAATAACTCATATTGTAAACTTTTAGCTGTTAGTGATGCTAGGAAAGGTGGAATTCCAAGTGGATTTTAAAGTTTATTCTCGCATTTTTTCATCTTTTCTAGTCAACTCCAAAAGTCATAATTTTAGTGGGTTTTCTTTGCTTATCACTCAATATTTTCATGGTCAACTTTACATCATTAGACAATGTTTTTAGTAACAAACATGTTACTAAAATACTATTAGAAATTTTCTTTTATATGTTAGCGCTTGCATTAAATAGTATGATTAAGTATCTAAAAATATACTTAAAAAGACATCGGGACAATATTACTACATTTTATATCAGTACCACTCAGAAGCATTACAAATATTTAAAGTATCTATAAATTGTTATTTTTCATGCTTTAGCGCCTTTTCACACTGTGTTTTGTTATATCGCTACATTAATTCGTCCTGAATGAAACTCGTGATATCCAATGAAAGCAAAACAGAACAACTAAAAGATAGAACCGTCTAGCCATTAACGCATGTATCGCTATCAAGAGCAATTGAATAACGTTTATAATTAATTAACGTTAATTGATTACTAACGCTATTAATTTTACCTAACATTAGAAAACTGCAATATATTTTTCTCAAATTTTGTAGAACTAGCGCTAGTTTTTTTATTAATTCTATTTCAAGTAAAACTATACTTTGTTCTTACTTATTTGTCATTTGCTTAATGTTATAACTTGTTCCGTATATTAAATTAAGTTAATATACGGATATTATTGCTTGCGTTTACAGTACAAATAAAGTCATATACTTCATGGTATTGTATCAGTTTGACTTGTTGTTTCTATTGGCCATTGCATACACACACGCGCGCGCGCACGTAGCGCGCGCACGTATATATATATATATATATATATATATATATATATATATATATATATATATATATATATATATATATATATATATATATATAATGCAGTATCCTGTCTCAGTATTCCGCAAACAAACAAAGTATCAAAATAAGTCATTTCAGTGTCACGTGCCATGTTAACACTTAAACGAGAAACAACTCTTGAGGTTAACAGCCTGGTTACAAACTATTACAATAACAAAGACTGACAGATCGCTAGAAATATAAGTAGCGAGATGTACTTTTGAAACAGATAACGGGATAAAAAAATCTCATATTAAATTCAATTTTATATATTTTAAAGTAGTAGCTAACAACAGGTTCTTAAGTCAGTTCTTTCTTTCCCTTATTTAGCATTCACGGCAATATGAGTCCTCTGGTGTTATATATACCTGCTATTTTTTACAATGGAAATATTTTCATTTCGATAAGCTGCTGGAGAATCCCGTTTTTTAAGAAAATATGTGTAGCATGCTGGTGTGAGAGGCCTTGACAAAAATCACAAACGTATACCGCATAGAACACAGATCCTCGAATTGCTCTAATTTATGCAGAAGTCAGGATTGACCGGTTCGTCCCGTTTATAGGGCTCGATTTTTGGCAAACGTGTGCAAATATCATTATATACAGCAAACATCATCCCAGCAAACATTGAGACGTCAGAATGACGTCGGGTTGACGTCGTGACCCGACGCTTCCGACGTCGGACTGATTTGCCGGTTTTGGTTGTATATGAAATGGAACCGATGTCGGGTTTTCAACGTCAGAATGACGTCGGGTTCCGACATAAATCCGACGTCGGAATTAAATCGGTGTTAGGTTGTATATGAAATTAGAACCGACGTCGTATTCCGATCTGAAACTGACTAGAGTTACATAATTAATAGATAATTAATCATTCAACTGCTGTTGTGAAATACATACGAAAGCATTTTCCATGTTCATTTTGACAATCTAGGAAGAAAAATATCGACGCGCCATCAAAATTCTAAAATTTTCATGTAAAAATTACGTTTTTTCTTCCTCTTTTTCAAAATGACTTCCATTTCCGGTGAGCGATAATAATGTTCATCGCTTTTTGGTCGTTTTTGCAACGTCGGAAGGACGTCAGAAAACCGACGTCGCCTCGACGTCGGAATAAAGTCAGATTTCGGGGTAATAGGTCAGAAAATGGTTGTGAAGTCGTCGCGACCAAAATCCAACCTTTTTTCAACCAAAAAGACGTCGGTTGTTTGCTGGGATGAGCTTAAATATGTGACAACAAATTTCGATGCCATCTTTTTACCTGTTATAGAATAGTTAAATCACGAGGTCAACATTGAATATTCTTAATGTTCTGGATCAAACAGAGCTGATCTAAAGCCAATATAAAATGGTGCACAAGAGGGATATAGGATTATCCCGTTATATGATCTTATCTCTGTGTTACTTGCAGTCACTTCAATGCCCTCGATCTCATGCTTTTAGTGTGTAATATTACCATTTTTTTCTTACTCACTAATTACATAAAAATTTAAGCAATATACTTGAGATTGCTGCATACATAGATTTCGGCGACAACTGTATAGAGAGAATAACTTACTCAGATAGTGTACTAGTGATATGATTTTGCAATAAAAAGTTAGTTTTAATTTTAATTGGATAATCAAATCAGGTCACAGCTTCACTGAAAGTGATCTGTAACAAAATGTTATTGCTTGTCACTTATCTTGTTGCCATTGGCATCTGTAGCCATGCCAATGCTCTCAGCTCTGTCGTCATGGGTAAGTTATTCAGACACACCCAACGATGTTTTCTTATAGTCCAGTTATTAATAGCAAATACTATTGCATTAAACACTATTTCTCTTTGAGAAAATCGTTATTTTCTGCAGAGAAAATGTGAAATTTTAATCATTGATTGTAACGTATTCGTAGTTATTGGACAAGTTCATATCGTGCGGATGCATGCGCCATTGTGTAAATTAACTTAAGTAACTGAACATAGAGTAGACACTGTGGACCTGCATGTCAAAAGAACGGTTTGGTTTATAAATATTTTTTAACATTCTCTTTTATTTCAACTCGAATTCTGTAAGTTCAACAGGACTTGTTTTCCTTTCTAGATTCTCTCATTTCTTTACTCCACTCACCGGAAAAGGGTTCAGTTTAGTGGACGTAACGTGCGAAGAGAAGCCTGAATATATGAAGATATTTGTAAGAACAAAAACACACTTAAATGCAAATCTGTTGTTTGTCTTCAGCCTTTTTACTGGTACTATTAATAATTCTGAGATCTATTTCAAATGATCCAAGTTAAATAAAATTTAACTCGTTACAATTATTTCAGACTGTCCTGCTAATCAAATCCTCGTAGAGAATGTAGAAACAATGGAAATGACTACGTGCAGCAGATATCGTTCCTCACAAATTGAGGACGTAGTTACGGAATTACCCTGGTTTATTATTACTGCTCGAGCAGGTGAGTTTTACTCAAGATAACTACAGAAAGCGAAGCAACACCAGAGTATAACTTATGTGACTTATTTATGTGAGTTGAAATGGCGCATTATTTAATTCAATTCAACGCAGTTGCAATGTACGTGCATAGCTATTAAAGCACGGTAATTTATCTGAGTCTTCTGAAAAGTTGACAGTGATCAAAATAGATGGTTTTGATTGTAGAGCTGCCGTTTGCTTGTCGCTGTCCGAGAGATAAGCCATTCATATCTCGTGATGGATATACGTGTATGAACCCGACTGAATGTGGTAAGCTACACACGCACACACACAGACATACACACACACATATATATATATTTATATAAGATTATATATATATGTCAGATTATATATATATATATATATATATATATATATCAGATCAACATAAAATAATAAATAAGCATGACAAACATACCATGAAAAAATGAATGAGTGCGATAGATATATTCTACTGCTTGTATTTTTTTTTTACAGATTTAGAACCAATCGGCGAGTACAGACACTGCCCAGCCAATCAAGAAGAGGGCGCCACTGCTGTCGGCTATCACGTGACTACGTGTTACTCGCTCGGAGAGGTGTACGGAGATGTAGCCTACGTGGCTGAGTGTGGCTGTGAATCGGGAGTCATTTGGGTGGATGGGCAGACATGTGTTCCAAGAAGCGAATGTCCTCCGAGTATGTACTAGTATCGATTTTTTAAATTTTTAATGCTAAAAATGTTAATATTAGGTGTGCAATAAAATAATATGCTAAAATTGGATTCTTTACCTTGCGTGAAGTAAAAATTGAAGTTTCTTCTGTAGTTATTCGTGTGAGCTTATATCTTATTACAACACTTATAAAAGTTACATAAAAAGGTTTTAATTTATCTATTTCAAACATTTTAAATCGAGTTATACAGTTTTTAGTGGTTTTCCGTGAGTTATTTATGTTCTGAGGGGTTCTTGGGATGCATAACGATAACCTGTGTTTGTTATAATATTTAAATAATAAAATCATAAAATGTTGAGTTCACTTTTTATTTATTTATTTCACTTATATATAATTACTTGACTTTATATTGACTTGAAAAGGCTTTGTATGTTTATTGTATTCAGTGTGCCACGGGGAGCAGGTGCTGAATCTTGTGAACGGCAGCGACTGCACGCCAACATGTAGTAACCCTGACCCTGTCTGCTCAAACCAACCGGTATCAAGGTACGTGAATGGGTATGACACCGCAGAAGCGGTACCTGCATGAGCACTGTTGCTGTTCAACAGCCAACCTCTACGGCGGTTTGGTCTGTATGTTTTACACCTTTTCACTCCGCAGACCCACTGGCGGTTCTAAGAAAATTGTACTCATAAAGTGAGGAACTGTTTTTTTAAATATCCATCCGCTCTGTGTCTATACATAAGATATGGATTTCATCGGAGGTCAACTGATATATAACTACGACATGAGCATGTAATTACCAAAGCGGTGCGTGCATGAGCACTTTACCATCGATAAAAGTGGTACATGCATGAGTACATCACCGCCGAAATTATACATGCATGAGCACATCGTTTTGCGCGTCAGATTTGCAGATTTTATGTATTTTCCAAACGGTATGACTACTGAACACTCCTAGTCGTTTATACATAACATAGCAAGCATTATATTTGTATCAGCAAAGGGTTGTTTAGCTGACGCTGTTCAGTTCTAAGGATCTCCTACCATGTCCACTTTGCAATGCCATCAAAATACTGTATATGAAGGATCCGGATTCTGTCATTATGATGTTTTACATAAAATCCATTGTCATTCAATTACTTTGATCCAACTCCAGTGATTTGCAGCAGACATTGAAATTTTAGTTCTTGTGTATCAGAAGTTTTTAATTTTCTAGAGTATTTTTTGTTCAATGCAAACAAATCTTAAATAGTACAACGATATAAACGTTGTTTTTGTTTATTAGGTGCGAATGTCCTCCAGACAGACCCTTGTTAGCTGCAGACGGTGTGACGTGTATCACGTCCGAGGATATATGCATTGTTTTTATTTATTAGGTGCGAATGTCCTGCAGAAAGACCCTTGTTAGCTGCAGACGGTGTGATGTGTATCAAGTCCGAGGATATATGCATTGCTTTTATTTATTAGGTGTGAATGACCTGCAGACAGACCCTTAATGTTAGCTGCAGACGGTGTGACGTGTATCACGTCCGAGGATATATGCATTGTTTTTATTTACTAGGTGCGAATGTCCTGGAGACAGACCCTTGTTACCTGCAGACGGTGTGACGTGTATCACGTACGAGGATATGTGCATTGTTTTTATTTATTGGGTGTGAATGTCCCGCAAACAGACCCTTGTTAGCTGCAGACGGTGTGACGTGTATCACGTCCGAGGATATATCCATTGTTTTTATTTATTGGTGCGAATGTCCTGCAGAAAGATCCTTGTTAGCTGCAGACGGTGTGACGTGTATCACGTACGAGGATATATGCATTGTTTTTATTTATTAGGTGCGAATGTCCTGCAGAAAGATCCTTGTTAGCTGCAGACGGTGTGACGTGTATCACGTCCGAGGATATGTGCATTGTTTTTATTTATTAGGTGTGAGTGTCCCGCAAACAGACCCTTGTTAGCTGCAGACGGTGTGACGTGTATCACGTCCGAGGATATATGCATTGTTTTTATTTATTAGGTGTGAATGTCCTGCAGACAGACCCTTGTTAGCTGCAGACGGTGTGACGTGTATCACGGACGAGGATATATGCATTGTTTTCATTTATTAGGTGTGAATGTCCTGCAGACAGACCCTTGTTAGCTGCAGACGGTGTGGCGTGTATCACGTCCGAGGATATATGCATTGTTTTTATTTATTAGGTGCGAATGTCCTGCAGAAAGATCCTTGTTAGCTGCAGACGGTGTGACGTGTATCACGTCCGAGGATATATGCATTGTTTTTATTTACTAGGTGCGAATGTCCTGGAGACAGACCCTTGTTACCTGCAGACGGTGTGACGTGTATCACGTACGAGGATATGTGCATTGTTTTTATTTATTAGTTGTGAATGTCCCGCAAACAGACCCTTGTTAGCTGCAGACGGTGTGACGTGTATCACGTACGAGGATATATGCATTGTTTTTATTTATTAGGTGTGAATGTCCTGTAGACAGACCCTTGTTAGCTGCAGACGGTGTGACGTGTATCACGTACGAGGATTTATGCATTGTTTTTATTTATTAGGTGCGAATGTCCTGCAAACAGACCCTTATGTTAGCTGCAGACAGTGTGACGTGTATCACGGACGAGGATATATGCATTGTTTTTATTTATTAGGTGTGAATGTCCTGCAGACAGACCCTTGTTAGCTGCAGACGGTGTGACGTGTATCACGTACGAGGATATATGCATTGTTTTTATTTATTAGGTGTGAATGTCCCGCAGACAGACCCTTGCTAGCTGCAGACGGTGTGACGTGCATCACGTACGAGGACTGCGCAAATGAACCGGTATACGTGGGACCGGAAGTCGAGCCACTGACGTATAGAAATGGAAGTTTTGTAGAGAGTAAGTTACGCAAGTCATGATTTTTACCAAATCAATTGTGACCACGACCACAACTTAAACATTCCAAACGCCGAACCTCTGATGAACAAAATGTCAGTACGTTAGTCATGATTTTAAAAGGTCTGGCACGATATAAGATGTGCGCACAGCTATAAGCTCAGCATTCCTGACCATATCGGGAATTATGCATATGCATATGCTTAACTAGAGCTTCAGTGAGGCAGGATCCCTCGTGTAACAAATGTCATTGGATATGTTAGTAAATCCATTGAAATTGAAAACCCTACATTGCCTAACAATTTTGGTCGATTTAAAAAAGAAGACGACGTTGCACACCTCCAATATACTATTTACCGCATGCAAAACGAAACATAAGCATTGGAGATGCAGAGCCCTCAGCCAATAGCGGTTACCTCACTCTGGTCCAGTTACTCCTTTGAAATCCCGCCCGGACAAAAACAATATACAAGGTGTAACGGATGGAGCGACGGGCGGGTCCTTGCACATCTACACTATGTATACTTTGTTCCTGTAAGGTTTGGTTAAGATCTGATGAACAGTTGTTGAGATATCGCCCGACAAGAAAAAGTTTAAAGTGCGACGGACGGACAGATGGACGGATAATGGACAAATTGAGCCCCCCCCCCCCCCACCCCGTTGCACATCTACACTATATCTACTTTCTTCCCGTAAGGTTTTGTGAGGCTCTGATAAATAGTTTTTGAGACGCCGCCGGGTCAAAAAAAGTAAAGTTACGGACAGACGGACGGACGGACAGACCGATAGCAATAGCCTTCAGCCAATATTGACTGGGTGCAAAAAAAGCATTAGCATGAATAGTTATGGAGTTACGGCCTGGAAAAATGTCACATCTTTGTACATTCCAACTAAATTTTTATATATTTTCAAAATACTGTCATTTTAACAACTTTTCATCAAATCGAACAAAAATACAACATTGGACACCTTCAATATACGTATTAACTGCATGCAAAACGAAATAGCATTAGCATTAACAGTTTTGGAGTTACGGCCTGGACAAAATGTCACATCTTTGTACGTTCGAACTAAATTTTTATCTACTTTCAAAACACTGTCATTTTGACAATTTTTTGATCAAATCAAACTAAAATACGACGTTGCACGCCTTCAATATACGTATTAACTGTATGTAAAACGAAAAGACATTAGCAATAATAGTTTTGGAGTTGCGGCCTCGACAAAATGTCACATCTTTGTACATTCGAACTAAATTTTTACCTATATTCGAAATACTATCATTTTGACAATTTTTCGCCAAATCAAACGAACATAGAATGTTGCACACCTTCAATATACGTATTAACCGCATGTAAAACGATAAAGCATTAGCATATATAGTTTTCGAGTAACAGCCTGGACAAATGATAGTATAGTAGAGCGGGCGGATGGACGGACAGACAAGCTGAAAACTATATCCCTCCGTTAAAAAAATCATTAGCAACTAGAAATCGTTTTTCTTTTGTGCATTTTTCAACCCCACTTGATGGTAAAATACATAACGCTTGTAGCTTTGATCATTGCCATAGAATGTGCTTCAGAGTAACGACCACACCTCTAGGACGCGGTATAATGTTTCTTTGATATGTGCAATCTCGTCTTAACATAATCAATATTTCGAGTTGTTTGAATTTACGAAAACGAATTTCTCTTTAACAGTAGTGACCGTTGCACATATTAAAATAGACATATATGCGTGACGTCCGCAAGTCACTCAGTAACTGTGGTTTTGGGGTAACTTAACCTTGAAAAAATGTGAATTTGCGGCTATGTAACAAAAAGTTCTGCAAAATGTGTCAAAGTGTAGATGCCCGCTGAACTTCAAAACCATCCCAATAAAATCTTAGGAATCCTTATTCCAGATTACTTGACACTAGCACAAGGTATGTCTTACCGGACATGTATGGATATTACCCCCCCCCCCCCCGGGCCATTTATGCTGACATTAACGATTTTCCCATCATATCTGTGACAGACTCTGTCTTTTAAATGTTTTTGACATGTTTTAGTATTCTGAAGAATCATTTTTTTTAGTTTTTAAGATTTATTATTGTTCTTAATCATTAGAACTTGTGCCTTTGACATAATTCGAATAAATACTGATCGTGGCTGCCTTAATTTTACTTCAATCTTTTTTCTTTGGTGTGTTGTTATGGCATTGTAGTAGACTGCCCTCCAACCCAATTTCCCGTCAGTTTATCTACGGTCACGTGGTCCGAGGACAGTGTAGATATGTGCCGTGAAACATGTCAACCGAACTGGTTTCTCATGTTCGCCGGCTGCTTCGGTGAGCCAATCATTGGCTGTGGTTGTGTCGACGGTACAGTGATGAATGATAACCGTCAGTGCGTTCGCCCAGAAGCTTGTGAACAGCGTAAGTTCATTTCTGTATCTATCTATCTATCTATCTATCTATCTATCTATCTATCTATCTATCTATCTATCTATGTCTAGCTATCTATCTCAATCGATCGATCATGAATAGTTAATATCGTGCCACTGTATTCAGAAAATAGCCAATATTTAACGAACTATTTTTTGCAAAAAATAATGTTCTTTGTTACAAAGACATCTACAAGGGCCTAATTCTGTTCATTTCTTTCTTCTCAAGGATCGCGCTTTTTTTTCTTTTTTTTTTTTTTGGCTCGCAAACAGCTCTATATTGCATTAATCTGTTATATGTATATGCCAGCTATATTCCTCTTTTATTAATAGAAGCTCGTATCTTTCTGACGTCATTCATTACGCAAATTCTATATGCATTTTTGTATTCACACAAAGTAATATCGCATTTACAGCATGTTTTGGTTCGAATCAAGAATGGAACACATGTGGATCACCGTGTATTAAAACATGTGCGAACACTGCGATAGAATGCGACGACTTGTGCGTACCACGCTGCCAGTGCCCGGATGACAGGCCCTTCCTCCTCGACCAAACGACATGTGTTACGCTGGAACACTGCATCCTGCAACAAGGCAAGTTCTATCCCCACCTAATAACGAATCATTGATTTTTTTCCAATACAGAAAAGTAGTTTATTGAATAATGAAAGTTATCTTGCAGAAGCCACACGCTGTGTTTGTTTAATGTATTACGGGTATTGTACGTCAGTGATCGTACCTGAAGCACAAAAACAAAGTACTTTCACGCAACCACATGGCGGTTATGAAAAATATATTGTTTGTCAATTGTCTATTTAATAACAAGTAATTTTGAATAAAAATCATCAGGTTACAGTCCACTTTAGTTGTTACTTAATCTGCATAGTTATGTATTTTTCGCTATTCGCTTGAACCTTGTTCAACTACGTTACAATTCTTCTCAAAAATCATTTTCAATGACTTATACATCGGGGACTTTCCTTTGCAATTTACAAGCAGGATCCCGTGTATTTAAAGAGAAATATTGTGCGAGCGGCACACTTTACAGAACAAGTATTGGAATATTCATTTTACAGCTTGTGAGGGTGACTTAGTGTTTACGGAATGTGGTA
The DNA here is from genome assembly GCA_949752745.1 of Protula sp. h YS-2021. Taxonomy (NCBI): domain Eukaryota; kingdom Metazoa; phylum Annelida; class Polychaeta; order Sabellida; family Serpulidae; genus Protula; species Protula sp. h YS-2021. The sequence goes on from OX457030.1 coordinate 14,673,234, forward strand.
GCGCTTGTGAAACAACATGTGACAACCTTCTACCAATCCCCTGTCCGGCGGTTTGCATTCCAGGGTGCTTCTGTCCACCAGCAACACCAGTTAACCTTGGCAACGGACATTGCGGGGTTGTGGCCGATTGCTATGGTGTGGTTTAAAGTTTTTGTATTTAATAAACTTACATCTATTTTAACAAAATTATTCAAATTTCAACCAATACGTTTTTAAATTTTGAAATACATGCTCAGAATAAAGCCCTTCATGTCGAGCAGCTTGGTCTTTGCCGTTATTTTTTTTTTTTTTTTTTTTTTGAGACTTGGTCATTTTATCAACTAAATGTCTGAGAAATTTCAGAACATCTAACAGCTAGTTTCAAATCTAACAAGTGTTTCTTTGACCATGATGGCAAACATAAAACACAATTGTGATAAAAATAAAACAGCGTACTGAGCTAGGACGGCACAAATGAAATGAAATTACAGCATACAGTATTGAACTTGAGAAAAAAAAAATTCCGCTGGTTTGTGTTTCATGTGCTCAGATTGTGAAGGAGATCTCGAGTACATATCCTGCGCTAGCTGTCGAAGGACATGTGACGAGGTGATCCATGGTGTGAGGTGTCTGGAGGAAATGTGTGAGCTGGGCTGCGGCTGTCCCTCCGACACGCCCGTCAGTCTGGGTGGCAACCGCTGTGGCTCCATACAGGACTGTGCACGTAAGTTTTCTGAGATTTCTGATATAATCTGATATTCCTATACCTTAATTGCAAGAATGTGAAAGGGCGATAAAAACAAAAAAGAATTTTGTTTCTCATCACTCGGCACAAACCCATGCGCGAAGCGTTTTAAGGTGACTAGGAACTTCATGCCGTGTGATATCAGCTAGGAGGCTAAACTGCTTCTGCCTCATCCGGGACAGCCAAATGATCTCGAACTGTGTGATGTCACGGAGGACTTTAGTGAATCTTTTACATAATTGTGTAATTATAAACGACTGTCAAAGAAAGTGCAGCTATCAGAAGCTGTAGAACCACAACTATTGAACTACCACATGAGATACTCGAATATTTGTTCTATGTAAAGTATGCGAGGGCGATCTGGAGCCCACGACTTGCGCAGGATGTCCCACGACTTGTCGCGACGTCATCAATGACGTCATTTGCCTGGAAGAGATGTGTGGCCCTGGCTGTCAATGCCCGCCGGACAGGCCTATCAAGCTGAACGACAGTCACTGTGGCATCCTGCCGGACTGCTTCTGTAAGAGACACCTCTTTGTGAATTGCTTTACATCGCAAGAATGCCAAGAAGAATCTGTATAGAACTGTCAACATTTGTAGTTACTGCTAGCGAGATTTTGTCTGTAATTGAGTTTAATGCCACTGACCACCGGAGCCAGAGATATTTCCTCCATCTATTTCAAGGATCAAAGCAACCAACATAATTTTGCTGAGAACCAAAATTCCATGTAGATTTCAAGAGATCTGGTTGGTTAAGCAAAAGCTACGCTGTTGGTGACGTTTTTGATGACATTCTTAGCGCTGTATTAAAAATAATTAAAAATGACTTTTTTAAAAATACATTACTTCTGTTTATCTAGTTTGTGCCGAGTTAAACCTGAACTATGCGAACCTGGATTCATACGATATGCGGATCACAGGAGTGGATGACACAGATCTGAATCCGGAGTATGCGCTGCAGGGTCATCCGGCCAGGCGTCTACGTGCAGCGATGGCACGCAGCAGCAAAGCCAAGCTGTTGATCCGCCTGAGAAATGAGGCCGCGGACACGAGCATCACTGCATCGACACTTTGTGTCAGGACGAAGAACGTGAAGAAAATCAAACTGCAGTATGAAAGCAACAACGGAGGCGGGAGTTGGTCCACAAGGGTACGAATTAGGCCTTCGTACTTGTATTGATTCAGTGAATTAAGTTTCATTTTTCAAGACTAATTAACTTATGGCATTACATTATTCGAAAAGCGTCGATTCAATTTTATGTGTGCATCTGGAAAAGCTATTTATATATATTTTTGCGCAGAAATTTATTTTTCAACAATACAATAGACTTTCGTCTTTGACTTTTTATACAAGGCCGTTAAATGAAAGATTTAAACACACAACTACACATAAGATATCTGAGGGAACTCATTGTTTAAACTTAGAGAAACTGTAAGAAAATACCTGATTGTATATTTGTTTATTGCTGTCATAATTTTATGTTCGTTTATTGGAATATTAAGGTACGCCAGAGTCTGACGTGCCTTGGGGAAGAGACACAAGGCGTGACCCGCATCAAACTGACCTTGACAAAGAAGTCTTCAAAAAATGAAATAATAGTCAAAAATATGGGAATGGAAGCGTGCTATTATCCCTTCATAGAAGACTGAAATGCAAAGTATAAAGGCGAAAGTTGGTCATTAAAATGCATACATGGTGTCAAAAAAAAAAAAAAAGCTGGAAAATTTTACCATACATGGGAACGGGGTCCATTTGGCAAAAAAAAAAAAAAAAAAAAAAACAAGCAGGAAAAGCCGGAAGATTCCAATGTATGAAAATGTCCAAATTGGAACTATTGACTATCACTTGTAAAAAAAAACATATTTACACTTATTTTCAGAAATTTCGCAAAAAATCCAATTTTCATATTTTAGGTGATCTACATATCGTTATTAAAAACAAAAGCGAAACGAGTCTTCTAAAATGTGCATTTGTAAAATGACTACAACATCGCATTATAAATGACTACCAAACTGCATTATAAATGACTACAACGGTGGATTAAATAACGACAACAGTGCATTTTTAAATGACTACATTGCATTAAATGACTGCACCATTGCATTTTTAAATTAATACAACAGTGTATTGTTAAATAATTTGCAGATTTTATGTAGTACAAGAAAAAGGTATTGAAGTTTAATAAGAGTCAACTTCGTAGACGATGATGTTATCTTTCCTGTATAGCATTAACGAAATGAATCTTTGTCAATGTTTGAATGCACCAACCCACCAATGGCCATCACCTAGATATATAGCAAATTCAGGGGCAGATTGGGAATATGTTAAGTCGGAAATGAGTATGCTTTAATATACAGCTGTATAGTCAGTTATATGTGTGGCGATTATATTTCATTTTATTTTTTTTTTATTAGGGGACTATATTTTATTTTATTGGAAGATTATATCAAATGCCTTTAGAGAAAGCATTTAAAAATATTCTTAATTTGACCATTTCGTGGGTATTTCATAATACTGTTTAAAAAAAAAGATATTTAAGTTTTAAGTTTATCTGACATGCAACGCGTGAAATGTAACGTTTTTTATACACTTTTGTACACCTGATAAATGTTGAAAAAAAAATACACATAAAAACTGCCCTTTCAATAATAGTTTAAAAGGTACTAGTGTATACATTGAGTTAATAAGGCACCAGTGTACATAATGAGCACAAAAGGTACTGGTGTTCGTAATCAGTACATAATGAGTTTATAAGGTACTAGTGTACACAGTAAGTACATAAGCGCCCCCCCCCCCCCCCAGCTTATTTTTTGTGGTTGCTAATTTGTCTACCTGTACACACCATGACAACGAAATAATAACCCGATAATCTTAGCCACTCTTCATGCATAACTCCAGTTCATCACCGCAACAACGTGAAGTACTGTATACGAGAAAGAACACTTAGTTCCCATTTCTGGCTATGCCACTGGTACGGCAAACACCGATATCTGGACACCGCCCCGAAAACACCGAACGGCGGCAGCACTCTCAGTGTTTCTCCTGCTGCGCGAGAACATGGTCAAGGATGTTGAGGAAAAGATCCGCATGGTGGCGCTTGAAGATGAGAGCTGGGCGGAGCCTGAGGGAACGTTGCCCGCACACACTTGTCTGTACCCCTATAAGCATAGGTACTGTCTCGGTACTCTCTAACAAAACAGTATGTGGAGTACCCAATGTTTATACTTACGTAATAGATAATGACATGAGTGTTATTCAAGCCTTTGTTTTATATTCAATATTTTTAAAATTAAAATGACTTCTGTTGGTGCGATAATCCGCGTGGGGGTGCGCTCAAGCTTCTTACACATATATATGAATTGCGATGAAGCGTACCTTTCTGCAGCAAGGAGCGCACCACTCGCGTCCTGTGCTCGGCATCGCGCATGTCCAGGGCACACAGGGCACCCTCGCCCCTGGCGTTACTCACTTGCTCTGGATACTTCTCCTGTCAATCAAGAAAATGAATAACACAATTAAGGATTCAGCCCTGGTACTGGGTAAAAACCGACGTAATTTATACATCGCCAGCACGCACCTGTAAGGTGTTCAGCCCTTGCACCAAGTAAGAGCCGACGTAACTGACACTCGGCCACCACACATATCTAAGGTGTTAGCCCTGGCACCAAGTAAGAGCCGACGTAACTTACACTCGGCCAGCACGCACCTCTAAGGTGTTCAGCCCTGGCACCAAGTAAGAGCCGGCGTAACTTACACTCGGCCAGCACGCACCTGTAAGGTGTTCAGCCCTGGCACCAAGTAACAGCCGACGTAACTTACACTCGGCCACCACACATATCTAAGGTGTTCAGCCCTGGCACCAAGTAAGAGCCGACGTAACTTACACTCGGCCAGCACGCGCCTCTAAGGTGTTCAGCCCTGGCACCAAGTAAGAGCCGACGTAACTTACACTCGGCCAGCACGCACTTGTAAGGTGTTCATCCCTGGCACCAAGTAAGAGCCGGCGTAACTTACACTCGGCCAGCACGCACCTGTAAGGTGTTCAGCCCTTGCACCAAGTAACAGCCGACGTAACTTACACTCGGTCAGCACGCACCTGTAAGGTGTTCAGCCCTGGCACCAAGTAAGAGCCGACGTAACTCACACTCGGCCAGCACGCACCTGTAAGGTGTTCGGCCCTGGCACCAAGTAAGAGCCGACGCAACTTAGACTCGGCCAGCACGCACCTGTAAGGTGTTCGGCCCTGGCACCAAGTAAGAGCCGACGTAACTTGCACTCGGCCAGCACGCACCTGTAAGGTGTTCGGCCCTGGCACCAAGTAAGAGCCGACGCAACTTAGACTCGGCCAGCACGCACCTGTAAGGTGTTCAGCCCTGGCACCCGGTAAGAGCCGACGTAACTTACACTCGGTCAGCACGCACCTGTAAGGTGTTCAGCCCTGGCACCAAGTAAGAGCCGACGTAACTTACACTAGGCCAGCACGCACCTGTAAGGTGTTCAGCCCTTGCACCAAGTAATCCCCGACGCGGCGCACACTCTGCAGCAGTTTTTCCTCCGTCACAGTCTTCACTAACGCCTCCAGTAGCACGATCTTTGACGGATCTCCCATCCAAGTGTTGAAGATTCTAAAGCCCTGAAAATGAGAAGACCATAGTTTTAACAAGAGCTAAAGAATTCTATCAGAAACACTGGACAACTCGGCTCCGTGCCAACTCAGCTCCTAGCACATGTACCCTTTGTTTTGCAAACTCGGACCCTCACAAAAGACAAGTCGAACCAAGCTCACAACCTTACTCTCCTCCCATGATTAAACTTTACTTCCATTTCGTTTTATTTAACCAAACATATTTCAAAATTAAAAAAAAAAGACATGTAAAACGTCGCTTAAAATTTTATTACAGATTTTAACATACACATTCGAATAAATCATCTTCAGGAATATATTCTGCTACTTGTAAATTTCTTGCATAAATCACAAAAAAAGATGGAAATAACAGTACAAATTTACGAAGTTCAAACACTAATACATTTCCATACGTCACTTCAGTTATTTTTGCCAAGTGTTCCTGTGTTAAGGCATCTGACAGACTGCACAAAGAGTTTTGATGCAAAAAGAGTGTCCACTATTATTATCGTCCCGCAAGGTTTAATAAACGAGGTAGGCACCGCATATCTTGTTGTTTGATGCCCGCTGTAGCTATTGTCACCCGGATATACTTTGTTGTCATTGGAACCTCATAATTTAGGATTCCTCTCGAAAGCCTTAAATTATATGTTTTCCTGTGGGTACACCTAGCGTTGAGGTGATAAAGTTCTCCCTCGGCGGCACTTTCAATTCTTATCCGCAAAAGATAGAGCAATTCTCCACTTGCAAAGTGACGAAAAAATAATTTGGGTTTTATGGGTGGCATGGAGCCTGGTTGGTCAGTTTCTCGACAGACAGCTTGGTATGTGGTGCGGGAAGGAAAGAAAACGCTCTTGTGCTTCGCGGAAAATGCTAAAAATAATAAAACAAAAAAAACATTTTAACATTAATCGACTTCACTTAAAATCTAATTTAATTTAGAATTACAAACAGGTAAATCAAAAATAAACAACAAAGTGATAAAAACCTAATTCAATTGACGACCATAAAATTATTTTCACTTACCTATGGATGGCACTTCATATATGACACAGCCCTTCAGTGGGATGTTTGACTCCAAATACACAGCGAGAGTTAGTATAGTATAGTATAGTATAGTATAGTATAGTATAGCATAGTATAGTATAGTATAGTATAGTATAGTATAGTATAGTATAGCATAGTATAGTATAGTATAATAATAATTGCTTGTTTGTTTTTTTTTTTGGTTTTTTAAGTCCCTTTCAGCTATCACAGCGCTATATCAGGACTACCCTGCCACATTATACTACATCACATTCTTGTAGTCCTGCAATATAATACGACAATGTAAGACTTGCACACACAATTTATATACATGAGGTGCTGGGTTCTGGAGAGAAGGGAAGTAGGGTGGGGGAGTGGAGGGGTCTGGATTGTCTTCTGTGAGCTTCAGGGCTTGTAAACAAAATAAAAGTCCAGTTTTCCAAAATGAAACTGCATAGCAGGTGTCTGAGCAACCGTGACATCACGACTCGAATATCTCCTCGTACAGTGGTCTATTTAGTAGCCTATAAAACAAATTCAGGTGTCTAAAATATGTTACAGCAATAGAGCATGCATAGATTCACACCTGGCCTAGACACACCAAAAGAATACAGATGTTTGTGTATATATACATCTGTCTTGGAGGCGGGGGATTCACCTCCGTCTGCCGCATTTCATCTGTGTGGTAGAAGCCTCCAGTCAGCGCCTTCTTGCTGAACGTAACGACATCTGGCGGAGAGGGTAGGCCCCAGCTTTCGTGCTGCCACCAGCGGCCCGTGGCACCACATCCGGTCTGCACCTCGTCCACAATCAAGTACACGCCCCTCTGTAACCATATCAACCACTTCATAAGACCCTACTTATATCACTCTAAACATCTGGCACACTTCAGTCTGCAACAGTGTGAGCAATTTGATTGGTCGCAGGGCCTTGTTTATGTAAAGATTTGTGGCAGGGTAAGACTTGGTTGTTCCCTTCCTCTCTACAACTGTTCCCACTAATTTTTTTGTCGACATTCAGTGCTACTGATTCGTGTTTTCTTAATCATCTACAGACCTGAAGTTTTCCCAGCTTGTTTGCACTGGAGCCTCACCTCTTTACATATCTGCTGTAGACGTCTGAAGAAATATGGCGTGGCGTGATTATCCCCTCCTTCCGCTTGTATGGGCTCCACGATCACTCCCGCCACCGGCGCTCCCTTTGCTCCGTATTCATCTATCTTCCGTACAACCTGGCGTGTAATGCCCAGTCAAGATTTTGTACAATCTGCTCCGTACTATTCAAATATCATTTGAAGGGGTCCATGCATAAACTTGATAACTCCACTTATCAGGAAAATGCACTATTACCACCACGGTTTTTCTTGGCCTCTGTTCTTTCACATATAGTAAGTCTTACACCTCAAAACCGATTAGAAGTGGGCATTTTTTAGGAAAATGCGATGGGAAAAACCTACGTTTGTTACTAAAATTTCAAACTTTAAAAGCGTTTTTCTCCACTGCTGATAACTGCAGTTATCAAGTTTATGCATGGACCCCTTCATTTACTTTTTTAAGGTTTGAAATATCAATTTATTTTTCAATTTTTCTTGGAATGAAGAAACTAATGCCAAATACGTATAGTTTCCAAGGGAAACTGCACATCTATCTGATCTAGATTGATTAAATTTACAAACATCATGAATTGGTTACGAATAACATTTTTTGCACAAACTGAGATAACCTACTCTTCCATCGCCAGAAGGCAGTCACGTGATTAGTTACCGTTTCCAGGCACCTGTCCTCTTCCTTTCGGTTCTCTTCCACGTGATCAGACAAAGGGTATTTCAGTGCTGGAAATTCCGCCATCGGCCAATCCGATTGTGGGAAGTCCAACTTGTACACTGGCCGTGTATGCGTTGCGTTCAAACACCCTGCATTGTTTACAGATAAAATGGTTAACACACGAGACAACCCTATTTCTTATCTAAAACTCGAATAAAACCCATCCCCTCCGAGATATTCAAGACAGAATGGATCCCGGATCTTACCCATCGTTCTGCCGTGTAAGCCCTTGTTAAAGGACAGTATGGTGAGTGAAGGACATCCGGGTTCTTTGTTCACCACGCAGCTCTCCAACTCTTCGACTGTAGGTTCCCGCCCGCCGCGTTCCCGTCGCTAGAGCAACAGAAGAACAATAATTATTATTGACAGTATCGCCCTACGTAAAAGTATCGCCGTTCACATGGAATATCGAGTATTTGCAAAAAATACTTTAAGCTTCACGTAAAGTTTTGCATGGATATTTTTTCTGGTAATAAGACATAATCTAATGCCGTAATGCAGTGACGACAATGCAGAGGTTTCTCACCCTGTAAGCCATGAAGACGGCTTTGAAGGCCTGCTCGTTGGAGCAAGAACCACAAGCCATGGTCTTCACATTCCGCAAACCTTCAGGGGCAATCTGAAACATGGATCGAACGACAACTGTTCAGGTGTTTATATCTGTGTATGTGTGTGCGTCTGTGCGTTAATTTATATTTATGTTTTCAACTGCACTGCTTGGCCAAATTTATAATATATCCATCAAACCAAATCACCTTCCGCCCCGCTGCCCCCCTCGCCCCTCCCCCTTCCCCTTGCCATACAGACATACCAAGCCTGACTAAGGACGATCTACACTGCTGACATGCTATGAGACAGCCACTTACAGCCAGCAGCGAGTTTTCAAGTCTCTCTGGCCATTCTGTAGACGGTAAGGCTCCCAGGCTCGGCCGGTTTATAAAATGGATCTGTAAAAATAACAGTGTTACATTATCACAAATTAAAACTTTTAATTCAACCTCACATGACGAAAATGTGTGCAAGAAGATGAGCTGCAGCCTCGCAGCTGTATTGATCAGTGGTTGTCACTTTGTCCCCGTACATGTTGCACATGTCGCTGAGACCTTGTCACTTGTACCATGATACAGACGAACCGGGTTCGAATCCTGTTTCAGCAAAACTAACGATCATCATCAATAGCAGCGGATGTGTGATAAACGTATTTTAGAGCTTATATAAAAAATGGGCTACTGTCAAGCCTATTAATAAAGTACGCTAATAAGGAGATGGGGATGGATTGTCCGCGACAGAGCGCACGGGGGTGCGGTAGGGAGTGTCAACGGCCGAGCACACAGGGATGGGGTAGGGAGTGTCAGCGGCCGAGCACACAGGGATGGGGTAGGGGTGTCAGGGGCTAAGCACACAGGGATGGGGTAGGGGGTGTCAGGGGCTCAGCACACGGGGATGGGGTAGGGGGTGTCAGCGGCCGAGCACACGGGGACGGGGTAGGGGGTGTCAGCGGCCGAGCACACAGGGATGGGGTAGGGGCTGTCAGCGGCTCAGCACACTGGGATGGGGTAGGGGGTGTCAGCGGCGAAGCACACGGGGATAGGGTAGGGGGTATCAGCGGCGAAGCACACGGGGAGTGGGTAGGGGGTGTCAGCGGCGAAGCACAATGGGATAGGGTAGGGGGTGTCAGCGGCCGAGCACACGGGGATGAGGTAGGGGGTGTCAGCGGCTGACAGCATAGGTATGGGGGAGGGGGCGTCCGTGGCTGAGCGCACGGTACCGTTATATTGAACGGGTGAGGTGATAAATTTTGCGAAGGGGGGGGGGGCACTTTATAAACGATGTCCTCGGTCATTATTTATTATTTTTTTAATTATTTGCTTTTTATCAATAACTCGCCGGGATAATTAGAGAATTTACCCCTAAGTCATTGTAATCTTGAAGGAAACAATAAATAAATAACTATATATACCTGACTTGCTGGGCTTAGCAGTGCCTCAACAAACGCCGGGTGGTTGTAGCCTGAAATCAAAACGTGTGGCCGTGACACCCGGTTTCACAGACCCTGGAAGAACACCGCAATTATGACGTCACGCCACCAGCACATGCGAGGATTCAATATTTACCGAAAGTACAGTGTCTTTAAAAAGATGGTAAGGGAGGGGGGGGGAGGGTAACTTGTTTTTCCTTCTCCAAAATTCTGTTCTATTTAGAAAGTGGGACAAAAGGGAAGAATGTAATCCCGAAACCTCATCCGCCCTCCTGGGTCCCATACAAATAGCGTTGTTCCCATATATAGCATCAAACCACGGTGCTTTTAAATGTGAATGACGTAAGCCAAACACGCGTTACTCATCAGATTTACATTTTCATGAAAAAAACCTCATGACTGAAAAATTCTCAAGGATTCTAAATCAACAAAATATATTAAACTGAATACACACGATTTAATGTAATTCACATTTTATCCATCGATTGGATACGGGAATTCTGAATACCGGCCCAATGCTCCTGCTGAATGAATCAACAGTTTGCTATCTAGAGGGTGTGGCAGCTAATAAGTCATAAGTATCTACAAGCTATTTGCCTTCTACCTTAAGATTTAATTTATTTTATTTGCCTTGTTTTCTGTCTTGGGCATACACTTTCTTTTTTAAATATATTTTACAAGGCAAAAGGAATTGTTTCAACGAGGAATGAGAAATGTGCATACCGGGCCTTACAATTCTACATATTCTGACCTCTCACCCTGAAACAAAATACATGCTTAAGACAACACCATGCATTTCAGCTGCATCTTTCAAAACAGCAAAACACAAGGATTACACAGTGATATAAACACATCAACTTTTTCTCCAATACATTTAATAATTCAGTTTTAAAATTTAGCCTGCATTGACTGTTGTTTAAACGAAATCCATGACAACACTCCAGCATAAAAATCCTCTAAATCTGTCAACAATTGTACTTCTGTTTTATTAAATTTAAAACATATCTTTATCCTATTTGTTGTAATAAAGGAGGTCAGCCGAAAAACAACAACAAAAAACAGTAGAGAAACACAGACCTAGAGGAGCGGAGGCGATCTGCATGTAGCAGTCGAGGATGGCGTTGTCGTCCGCGTCCACCAGGTAGTTACCGTAGCTCTTCTCATAGTTGACGAAGAACTGTACGGACTGGCACGCCTGTCAACAAGCACGGTACAGCTGGGGTGGGGATAAGCACGTGAGGAAATTAGGTTCTGCTGTGGTGTATGTAGGGGGGGAGGGGGTCGTTACAGCGGGGGATGGGGATATGCACAGGAGGGAATCTCGTTCTGCTGTGGTGTATGTGGAGGGGGGGGGGGTCGTTACAGCGGGGAATGGGGATAAGCACAGGAGGGAATCTGGTTCTGTGGTGGTGTATGTAGGGGGGTCGTTACAGCGGGGGATGGGGATAAGCACAGGAGGGAATCTGGTTCTGCTGTTGTGTATGTGTGTGGGGGGGGGTCGTTACAGCGGGGGATGGGGATAAGCACACGAGGGAATCTGGTTCTGTTGTGGTGTACGTAGGGGGGTCGTTACAGCGGGGGATGAGGATATGCACAGGAGGGGATCAGGTTCTGCTGTTGTGTATGTGTGGGGGGGGGGGGGGTCGTTACAGCGGGGAATGGGGATAAGCACAGGAGGGAATCTGGTTCTGTTGTGGTGTACGTAGGGGGGTCGTTACAGCGGGGGATGAGGATATGCACAGGTGGGGATCAGGTTCTGCTGTTGTGTATGTGGGGGGGGGGTCGTTACAGCGGGGGATGGGGATAAGCACACGAGGGAATCTGGTTCTGCTGTGGTGTACGTAGGGGGATGAGGGAAGGAGGGGGGGGGGAGTCAGCTGTCTTTTGTCAAGTGGAGACGGCATACTCCTTGCTCCCAAAGTCACGGATTTTCACGTCATCTAAGGAGGAAGTCAACCTGCAAGACGTGGCGCATGGCATACGTCACCCCCCCCCGATATGTGGCGGATGACATACATCATCACCCCCCCCCCCCCTGAGACGTGGCGTATGGCATACGTCATCCAGACACACGAGGCACTGACTACATCATTGACACGCGTGACATATTGAAATGTTGCCACAGTGGTCTTTATGTATCATGTGTCAGATTACTGAACATCGAGGGCTTACTGTTCGTTCCTTTGATGCCCACAAATTCTATATTCTTATTTACAGACATGGAGAAGGCAAAATACAAGTAAAACCTACAGCAAACAACATATTTATTTTCCAGACGGAGCAGAAAAGAGACTTACTTGTATGTTGTTGAGTCGCTGCATGAGCTGTTTCGAGGCGGGGCCGGGTATGGGGGTTTTGATGCAGGGCGCAGCGAACTCCTGTCTGTCCGCCGCCAGGGGCGACTCTCTCCGCATCGCGGCCGCTTGGGACATACCACGTGACCTACTCAATTCCCAAATGCGTTTCATTTTATATATCAAATTTATAATTACTCCACGCCTTTTTTTTATAAATTAGAATGTCTGTTTGTTTTTTTTGTTTTTTTTTCTTGTGAAATATTTTCTTTCTTTTTTTTCCCTTTCACTTCCACTTGATTACTTTAGTGACTGTCTTTCGCTTTAACTGAGTTTGAGAACAAGTGAACAGAAAGCGGTACAAAGTGCGGATCGAATTGACGTTCACCATTTGGCGTGATATGAAGCAGCGAGTCATCTGGGAGGGTGCGTTCCTCGCGCGCGCTCTTTTAAGCTCTTTCTGGCCTTAACCCGTCCAAACTGGAAAAACTAAGTGTCTACAGTTAGTTGTTCGGTGCTGCATACAGCAGTTGATTGTTTCAAGGGCCTCGCATTAGGTACGCAGGGGAGCATGGGTGTATTAAACTAGAGCAGTGTGCATAGCCCACATATTCCCCACAGGATCCCCATAAGTCAAACACGGCCATCAATGTAAACCTTAACAAAAGTCAATCAAGAGCTGAAAAAGTCCAGTTGGTGCATTTTCTTTGGACGAACCTGGCCCATTTACAATACCGATCTGTGTTTGTTTCCCATAGAAGCTACCAAGTGTCATTACAATCCTTGCAACAGTTTTCAAGTTATCGTGTTAACAAGCTGTTGATGACAGACCGAGAGACTGACAGACCGACACACGGTCGATCGCATATATCCCCCCTGTGGGAAATAAATAACGGACTATAAGAACAGAAGAACTGGTTGCCGCTGATGCCAGTTTTCACATTCCCTTCCTCAGTTCGGTTTCTTGAGGCACCGTAACTTTAACACTTCATGGACTTATACAGTACTCGGGAGTATATTTTTCATCTTGCGTAGCACTGATGATTCTTCATCTATATTTCTTAGAAACTTTCGGAAAAGGAGAACAAAAATTTAGTTTTTATTTATAGTTCCGCTCAACTTACGCTGGTTCCATCTGGAACATTTTTTCGATTTCTGTGAATTTATTTTTTTATCTGTACAAAAAGTAAGTTTAAAAAAGTAAGCAATTTTACAGAGCAACGCATATTTAAACGAAAGCCATGCCCCCCCCCCCGCCCCCCCTCCCACCCACAATACGCCAACACACTGCCACCTCCCAGGATATACCGCCTGAAAACGATTCTTTTCCCATGTTCTACTGTCACTATACAATGCAGAACCCCCAAATGAAACAGATCACCAGTGGTCAGTCTCGTTTTTCCACCAGCATGTCCTGCCACGGTCCTTATCAGAAGCGTTTGGCTAATTCCTAAACATGATAAGCTCATTCTAAGGGACTGACCGAAAAAAATCCTTTGTCTCGGAAAGTATTAGAGCGTTTTTTGTTTGGCCTTCGTCTTCGGCGATGGTGAAGCATACTGATATATGCCGCTACAGAAATCAATCAGTCGCTTTCACGTGGCATTGTCGATGGTCAAGTAGGTTGTTGTTGTTGTTGTTGTTGTTGTTGTTGTTGTTGTTGTTGTTGTTGTTGTTGTTGTTGTTGTTGTTGTTGTTGTTGTTGTTGTTGTTGTTGTTTCGCCTGAAAATATCTGGAATGATGTGGCCTTCGCCGTAAGTTTGGTTAGCGTCCAAAGCACAAACAGGAATGCTCTTCAGTTGTTTTGTAGGCGAGGTGCAGATACCCCCCACTCCCCTGGGCAAAATTTGTCCCCACTATCACACCAGCATCAACATCATATATGATTGGAATTATTTATCCTTAACATTCCATCTTTTCAACAATAAATATAACAGCTGAGTTTATTTCAAACTATCCCAACCCGTGAATATGGCAACCGATTCGAGAAAAAATCCATCAGAATTGCTCGCCCCACAATCCCTATTACAGTGGTTAAAATGGGACCTCTGACCAATTTCGATGTCCACCTCTCCTTCCCTTTTCCCACACGTCAAATACTGGAATCGTAAGAAATAGGCTGTAACTGAAAATAAACAGCTACTTGAAAGAAGCAAATGGGACATTATTTGCGGAAAGTACAGGGCTTGGATGGAAAGACTGAGTGAGTTAAGGCGAAGAGCGGATAGCTTTTGGGGATACAGATGAACTCCGTTAATCGTACACAGAGACACAATCCCCTTGCCAACCCCCTTTCCCCCCGCCGGGCCAAAACCCCGGTTCTAGATAGGACAACCCCCCCCCCCCCCCCGCGAATATATTTTTTACGCACGAACATGTGAGCAATTGCTTAATAAACAAACAATAAAAAAGCAAAAGCATCCAAATTGCATTAATTATTTTATATCTACAGTGCATTATTCTCAATACGAGTTAGTCGTTTCAAAACTGTAGATTGTGAGCTATTCCCGTAGACAATACACTGTGTTCCTGGTGCAGAAATCGCACACAACGTTCCTGATTCTTTCGCAGCAATTAAATACCAAAATCCCTTTTCAATACACAACTGCAAATTTAGCACGAAACGAACTTGAGCGAAACATTAACTGCAATTAAATATCAAGATCGCCATTCAATACATATCTGCAATTAAACATAAAATGGAAAGGAGCCTCTGATATAAAAACCTTTGCGACAATTGCAATTGGAAAGAGAAAGGAAAGATGCATTTTAATTCCCAAATTTTAACTTCGTAATGGGCAGGGGGAGGTTTGGTCTATTGTGGCGGGTGTTTTAGTGATGGGGTTTTGGCAAGGTGGGTTTAGTCTCTGGGAGGGAGGGGGTTGGTCGGGGGAGGGGGGTATAGTGCCAGACCCTCGAAATATAACGTAGTTAATAAACTGAATAAACACAAAAGGCTGTGCAATTAGCCGTTTTCGACTGTCTATTGATGCACCCTTTTCGAGATGCGCAACTTTTTGTGTTGGAATAAATGTTAAACTTTATAAATAAATAAATCAACTTTCAAAGCTGCATGGCGTGCCGCTTATTACGGGTACACTTACTTAAGTTACTTATTTGCTTAAGTTAAGAAGGTCAAAATACGAGTTCAAAACAACAGCCAAATATGTCACAGTATGACAGTTTACTTTATGGCACAACCAGTGAAATCTGGGTGAATCGAGGATTAACCAGTCAAGTGCCGTCAACAACCCTTAAAATAGAATGTACAGCCAATCTACTTCACAAAGCAGTCAGTGCCCAAAGGTGAACAAAGTAAATTTATCGGTTTTTATTATTATTTATATGAAGTGAAAATGGATCACTGACAGCACCGTATTCGTAAAACAAGTTAACCAGACTGGAAAAGCGTACATTATAAACTATTTTAGTAATATCATATCAGTGTGAGGCTTCGTAAAAAAGCTTCAGAAAAAAGAGGTTTTCAAATCAGCTGTGGCATATTCATTTTCATACGAAACGCAGTCCAGTGGAAAGCTTTTTGGACTGGGATGAAACGGTAACACACAGAGGTCTTAATTAACTAGAGGTAATTTTTTAACATTGAAAGATACAAATCGGATGAAATTGTTATTCGCTTATTACAGATGCAGTTGGTGGCTGGAGTAGTTTGAACTGTCTTATAAGTCTAAAGCGTGACAGGAACATCTATAACCTGACAGACGACCACACAGGTTAGACACAACAACTGACGGACAGAAAGAAATAAATTACACCCCCCCCCCCTTACGCACTAACAACATTCCTTTTCCCCTTCTAAAATTCCTTGTTCACTCTCGTCTACAATACACATTTCCTGAACTAGTTTTTTTTCGCCGTCTTTATTTTCTTAACTAGCTTTTTTCATAACAGCAATTTCTGAACTATTTTCTTTTTCTATAACTGCTTTGTTTTAACTAGCTTTTAGTAAACGGCAGTAACTCTTTGGCAACTATGGTTAGTACTGTGAGCTCTGGGGCGGCAGTTGCTCGTTTCTGTCTTAACTTCAAGCGTGACTCGACACGTCGCAATGACGTCACCGTCATATATCTCCAGCCATCTCACATACACGCTGTCGTAACACTTGAAGCTACCAGTAGCCATAACATTAAATTTTTGTTTACATGTTTTTTCTACACCATATTTAATTTCACTATTATTTTTTTACATGTTTTTATACGGCTTTTTTTCATTGTAAGTTTGAATTTCACCATTTTTTTTGTTGTTTTTTTTATTTTGTTGTTTTTTTTTTTCGTACCCTTTACTAAATTAAGGAATTAATCACTACAGTATTTTCCCTGCCATGTTTAAGTTCTTGCGTATCCTGTCAGTGACTGATCCTAAAAAGACGTGGACCACCACACAGACAAGCAGTTTTTCTCCCAGATACTGCAGCAATACTTCAGAGCGCCGTATCATTTCAGAAAAAAGTAAAAGTCCAGGGTTCGTTGCGAAAATTGAGTTTCAGATTAAAGACTTTTCAAAATAGCTCAGACTTTTTTCAAGACAGTTTTAAGATTCTTTCAAGACTTTTTAAAGTTTTTAGAAACGATTTTACATGCGTTTTATTGTTTTATTTTAAGAATTTAAAGGCAATAGTGATATATTGTATATCTAATAACATTTACTCTTTTTACCTCAATATCACCTAGCTTTTCCACAATATCAATTTCACCTATCATAACTTTTTTTTGGCCGTTGCAGTGTCAAGAAGGCGCGAAAAATATTTAGAATATACAAATTTCATAAACATATTTCACATTATATTTGATTTCCCAACTCAAGACTTTTCAAGACTTTTTTATCCAAAATTCAAGACAATTCCAGGTACATTAAGACGATTTGGCAAATTCAAGACTTTTCACGAATGCTATGAACCCTGAATTTCAGAAAAAGGGTAAAAGCGGCGTATCATTACGTTACAATGTTATGTATATTTATCTTTTTTTTTTTTTTTTTTGGTTGTTATTTGCTTGACAAGCATGTCTGGTGCCTGTTACGACACAGTCCCAGTGACACCCCCCCTTCCCCCGCAGACGAGGGACCCGGTGAGGGTCAACAAGGACTGGGGGAGGAGGGTCTCGAGCTGCGTTATCAAAAGCTATCGACCAGCTTCTGAAGATACACTTCTGATGGAGCATATAGGCCACATCTGCTCCACTTGTACTGAGGCTTCAGGCCATTCCTACACCAACACAGTGACGTCATAATGTCAAATGGCACACACCCAACAAACTATCTAACACCATAACCTTTACTTCTGTGATTTATATGTATTATAAGATCCATGCTTTTAAAAAAAGTTATTCATTTACCTTAAATATAAAAGGAAAGTTGACAAATTGCAAAAGTTTTTATTTGTTAAGTTTCGCTAATAATTTCTATGAATTACAAAAGGACTAAGCAAGATGTTTCTTTAATAAACCACATAATTTACACATAACAATTCAGTTACTTCATTAAGAACTACAGTCTTTTAATGAACCTGTACGACAGTTAATTTTTATACGATTCACGTAAGACCCATTTACAAACGTATTATTTAGTTTTCCGCAAGTCTTCTTCTAACTGGCAGTTTTGACTTCCTCAGACAACATTACTGCGTTCAACAGAAACAGCTTGTTACTTCCATTAGCTCTAGGGTCGTTTCTTATTGTTTGACCCACAATATGACGCCATGATGGCCGGAATAGGGTTCCATTTTAAAAGGATATGACGTCAGGAGAAAAGCACGAATTATCTTTTTAAAAATAAGTAAAGTTTACTTTCATTTCTATGCTATTTCATTATATGGAAGACTTGTAAATTCCAAAAACAGCTACACTAAACAACATGTTCATCATATCAAAGACAACATGACCGTCGCATAAACGTATAAAACAGTGTACGCCGCCCCACTCTCTATATCTGCACCAAACACATTAATCATTTCAAAACATGAACAATAATACGATTATCCCGAGCAAATAAGAACCCACCTACTTCTGTTACACTGCGGAGTCTATACATTTCAGTGAGACTGTATGGATTTCCATTTGCTTGTTACTTTCTTATTTTATATAATGTTAATATAATCCTTATATCAACGTATAAAACACTGTACGAAAACATAACAAACTAAACAATACTACAAGCTATGTTTCATGCTTTAGTTACAACAAGTAGTTCAACAAAGTGATATAAATAAATACATATAAATGAACAATAATACTGGTGACTTGAAGTCTCTCTACCAAAACAGAAGGTCACCGAGTCTCTACTTCGCGACACCTCGTCCAATCATTGTCATTAATGTGTCAATCAACGGAAGTGTTCAATTTCATCTAGGGTAAATAAGCAAATTTACAGACGCTTTAATGACTAGAGCAAAACGTTCTGTCTGTTGGTGAACTAATTTAATGTTCAAGAATGGCTTTGTAGGCAAAATGAATACATTGTTTCATGCTGTTTTGGTCTCAAGTCTCCATATTACGCGTATATTCTGCCGGAAAGAATCTTCCAGCTTTACAGTTATTAAAATTGTCATTTTTTCACATATTTCGAATGTTTTAGGTTGTAAACGTTAAAATTGCGATTCAACACCTTAGACAGATATTACGCGGTGCAGTATTTTCAAGCCAACGTATAACATTGAACCTTTTTGTAACAATTTAAACAACATTATACATTGGTACAAGCCTAAGTGTATCTGGAAGCGCAATGATATGTAAGAAGTCCGGAAAGTAGTCCGGTAAAAAGTTTGATACTGCTCTATCATAACAGATAAATGATTTACTATTAAAACAACAAATTATAGGTACCAATGATATAGGTATCCTTGTACTGCACAATTTAATTTGTCTACTCAAAACATAAACGCCGTTTTCGCAATCAATGGTTTTCCGCAAAATTACAGCCGTGTACAATATAACTCTGCCTCGAAGAAAAAAAATAACAATCTATACGCCAAACACATCTTATAGCCTTGTAAAAACTTCACAAATACAAGTAAATTCAACATGTGTAAAGAAAAACACATTTTGGTGAGCGAGAGCACATTTTTTTTCTTGGTTTAAAAAAGATACACTTTTAGCGAACACAGAGTAAAGGATTGCGCAGCGTCAAAACAATACAAATAAATCAACAGAGAAAGATGAATAAAGAAAAATAAGCTCTAAAAATATATAGAAATATGCAACTTGTCTTAGTATTGATTTCTTAGTCATGACGACTCCGGTTATGTGTTACTTTCACCGATGGCTTGTTAATTCTAACTGTCAGGTACAGATCCATTTATAATTTTCATTCCTCTTTTCTGGATTTTTTCTTTGATGGTTACTACATACATACAACCTAGGCATTACCAGTCAGCACTGCGTGTTACTAATAAAGTTTACAGAGTTTTCGAAATCCACCATACCCAAATTTTTAAAAAAAATCAAATAACTATAGTACTAGGAAAGAGAGGGCGGGAAATTGGGTTTCCGTTGGTGACGCCATATAGGACTGACGTCATAGCTTAACTCTCGTGGAGCACCTGCTCGAACCTGTCGAGGAACACTTCGGCATGTTTCGGCTGGAAGACGAAGGCAGGGCGCAGACGGAGCGTCCTCGTGCCGTTTCCGCCGCAGTTGATGCCTGGAAACATATAGCTCAAGATATTGTGACGTCAGCATAGTAATACTATGTTTCAATGTGAATTAATATTAGTTAACAACACCACTGTTAAACACTAATCACACTTTGTATAATGGGATAGTTTGAACCACTTTGGCCAGTGCCAAGTGGTACGAATTAACAAGCCATCTACTGTAGCAGAAACGTCCACCTCCGCGTCACGTGATGTTTACCTTTGTGACGGAGTCCGTCAAGGAGCTTGTCCCTGTGAGCGGCGTCCCTCACGTCTACGGCACACAGCGTACCGATGCCACGGGCGCTGCTCAGCGTGTCACTGTACTTGTCCTGTGTGTAAACACCCACATCGTTTTCAAACCCTTCGCTACTTATGAAGTAGACACATTTGTGGCAGTTTAACGCAGATTCCCCATTTCTGAGGTTGTTAACCAATTAATTAAGTGCAAGCGGAATATTTTTTTTTTCAGTCTTTTTTATTTATTTTATTATGAAAAAGTGTTGTAATTTGAGGTTTCTGTGTTTATCAGTTATTTCCTATATTTCCTGTGATGTCATTATATCCTGTATTTCTTGGAATTGATTCCTTTGTTTTAATGCTTGTATAACTCATTGTAAATCCACGTGTAGTTTAGTTGCTTAAGAAATATGAAGCTGAAAACATGGTCTTTTATTTAATCTTAAAGAACCTACATACACAACAATTATTGGCGACGAGGATGGGATTAAATAAAATGCATGAAAATAATTAAACTGTGAGTTGAAAATTACGGGATGATTTACTGAATTTATTATTAATGTAAAATTAATAATTAACACTGAAAATTAGGTCACTACGCTGTGAACACTTTTGTTTTGATCTAAAATGGCCAACGCCACAGTGTTTGGAAAATTGTCCGAATATGAGGAGTCAGAGAAATGGGAAGATTACATTGAAAGACTGGAACAGTACTTTGAAGCTAATGGAATAGAAGATCAAGGAAAAAGACGCGCTATATTACTAACGGTCTGTGGATCTAAAGTCTATTCTATTATGAAAGATTTGCTGGCTCCTGAAAAGCCCAAGGACCAGACGTACCAGGACTTGGTGAAACTAGTTCAACAACACGTAAGTCCCAAGCCCTCAGAAATCATTGAACGTTACAAGTTTCATAAAACTGTGCAGTCAGACAATCAATCTGCTGCTGAGTATATGAAAGCACTGAGAAACGTGGCAGACACTTGTAATTTTGGCGAGTTTTTAAATAAAGCTCTGAGAGACCAATTTGTTGTCGGAGTGCGTGATTCCGGAATAAGAAAAAAATTGCTCAGTGAAAAGGAACTCGACGCACAAAAGGCTCTGGAATTAGCCCAGTCCATGGAAGTAGCCAACCGACACTCCGCGATGATTCACGAAGCAGTTCCAGTGAAGAAAGTGCAGGGAAAGGAGTGCTGGCGATGTGGGAGGACAGGTCACGACCCAGACAGCTGTTTCCACAAGCAGTCGGTATGTCACAAGTGCAAGAAGACGGGACACATCAGCCGTAAGTGTACTAATGCGACCGTTGCTGGTAAACTCGCAGCACAGAGTGCCTCTCCTGGAACGAGGCCAAAACAAACTTTTTCTAAAATGAAGAAAAAGAGCTCAAAGGTTGGTGTAAAAAATGTTGTTGAAAATGACTGTAGTGAAACTGAAGAAAGTGACGTAAACTGGCATAACTTAAATGTTAAAAGTGTAAACAAAAGTGAGTTGCCAGAAATAATGGTTGGCGTAAAAATAAATGGTGTATCAGTCAATTTTGAACTAGATACAGGCTGTTCACACACTGTAATGTCAGAGGAGGTGTATCGCAGTAAATTTAACAACACTAATCTGTCTAAGTGCGGTATCAAATTACAGACATACACTTTCGAGGACATTCCTGTGTTGGGACAGTTTGATGCAACTGTAGAATATGGCAGTCAGTGCTGTAAATTGCCGGTTATTGTGGTAAAGCAGGGTGCGGGTTGTCTGTTTGGGAGAAACTGGTTGAAAGAAATTAAAATAGATTGGAATGCTGTTAAGCAGGTGTATGCAAAACCCAGTCTGCTTTCCCAGTTTAAAGACAAATACTCGTGTTTTGAAAACAAGTTGGGTACAGTAAAGGGTATCGAAATTCATTTAACGCTTAAAGAGGGGGCAACACCGCGTTTTTATAAACCCAGACCCGTACCTTATGCATTGAAAGAAAGAGTAGAAAATGAAATCCGTAGGCTCGAGAAAGAGGGGGTACTTGAGAAAATTGATTATTCGCCCTATGCATCTCCAATAGTACCAGTAGTCAAACCGGATGGGTCAATTAGAATTTGTGGGGATTTCAAGGTCACGATTAATGACCAGCTTGAGGTCAAGCAGTATCCGTTACCCAAGGCTGAAGATTTGTTTGTGAATTTGAATGGGGGTAAAAAGTTCACGAAACTGGATTTAAGACAAGCGTATCAACAGTGTTTGCTAGACAAAGAATCTAGAAAGTTGGTTGCAATTAACACTTCGCTAGGTCTGTTCTGTTACCGTAGGTTACCGTATGGGGTAGCTAGTTCACCTGGGGAATTTCAAGAGGTCATGGACAAAATTTTGGAGGGTATTCCAAATGTGGGGTGCATTTTGGATGATTGCATCATCACGGGTCCCGATGACGCAACACATCTTGCAAATGTGGAAAAGGTGTTGGGAAGGTTCAGCAAGTATGGTATTCAACTGAACCCTGAGAAATGTACTTTCATGCAAGAAAAAGTAGAATATTTTTCGTTTGTTATTGACGCAAAGGGAATACATCCAAGCCCTAGGAAAACGAAAGCAATTCTAGACATGAAAGTGCCTGAAAGCAAGTCTCAATTGAAATCATTTTTGTCGTGCCTTAATTATTACAGAAAGTTCATACCGAACATAGGTACGTTGTCAGCGCCACTGAACGAATTGCTAGCTGAAAAGACGGTTTGGAAATGGTCCAAACAGTGTGACGTAGCATTCAAAACGTTAAAACACAAATTAGTGACGTCACCCATACTAGTGCATTATGATCCGAAGAAGGAATTACACCTCAGTGTCGATGCGTCAGAATATGCGGTAGGTGCGTGTATTTCTCACCCTGATTCAACCACAGGCATGGAACGTCCAATTGCGTACGCTTCGAGAACATTGACAAAACAAGAACGTGCGTACTCCATGTTAGAAAAAGAAGGATTAGCGATTATTTTTGGAATCAATCGATTTCATCAATACGTTTACGCTAGGGAATTTACGTTGATTACAGATCACGAACCGTTAACGTACATTTTTAGCCCGAAACGTAACATTCCTGTTACTGCAGCAACCAGAATACAAAGGTGGGCTATTCTTTTGTCTGGTTACATTTTCAAAATCGTGTACAAAAAATCTGCTCTGAATGTGAACTCAGATTTGCTGTCAAGGTTACCAGTCCACAGTACTGAGTTGCCAAAACGCGATATTGATTATGAGACGAGCGATTTCATGTGTAAGCAAGTAAACAGCTTACCGATAGATGCTAAAACTGTTGCACGTGTTTCCGCTCAGAATCCAGTGATCAGTAAGGTTATGCATTTTGTTCTAAATGGATGGCCAAAACCACAAGAGTGTGACCCAGAGTTCAGTCCGTATGTAAAAGTGCGTGACGAGTTAACAATTGTAGAAGGATGTTTGATGAGAGGTTCCAGAGTAGTAATACCACCCAAATTGCAAGATATGATTATGAATCAGTTGCATGAAAGTCATTGGGGTATTGTGAAAATGAAGTCGTTAGCTCGTATGCATGTGTGGTTTCCGAATATTGACCACCAAATAGAACAATGTGTTGCAAATTGTTCAATTTGTAGGCAGCATGCAGCAATGCCAAGTGCAGCGCCTAATAATTGGACATGGCCTTCACAGCCATGGGCCAAAGTGCATTTAGATTTTGCAGGTCCGTTTCAAGGAAATATGTTCATGTTAGTCATAGATTCGTATTCAAAATGGCTAGAAGTGGTTAAAATGAACTCTATTTCCTCTGAGAGTGTTATTAATGCTCTAAGATTTTTGTTTTCGTCACATGGGTTACCACTGCAAATTGTGACAGATAATGGCTCTTCACTAGTTTCCGCAGAATTTGAAAACTATTTGAAAGGTTTAGGGATAAAACACATTTTAAGCCCAGTAGCACATCCAGCTTCCAACGGTGAGGTAGAGAGAGTAGTGAGAACGTTCAAAACAAATCTCAAGAAAAATTTAGAAGGTACTATAGCTCAAAGATTAGCTCGCTTTCTACTGAGTTATAGATCAACTCCACACACAGTTACAAATGTTACACCCAGTGAGTTATTTTTAGGAAGAAGATTGAGAACACCGCTAGACTTGTTAAAGCCAGATCTAGGTCGTAGCGTAAAACAAAAACAAGCAAAATATTATAAAGAGGGAAGACAACTAGATGTTGGAGATCCTGTCTATGTTAGGGATTACAGACAAAAAGACAAATGGGTACAGGGAGTGATAGTGAAAAAACTAGGTCCAGTAACTTACAGAGTTCAAGTTGAAAACAACATCTGGAAAAGACACATAGATCAAATTCGTTTGACTTATCATGTAGACTTACCACGAAAAGATAATTCAATAAGTGACATCCCTGTTGAGAGTAAGCTAGAGCCAGTGTTATTTCCACGTGTATCAAATAACAACCATGAGGGCAATGTGTCTGAAAACAGTGGCAGTACATGTGAACGGAATGATCCCGAGGGAAAAGACCAAGAAAATGAATCAGTCTCTGTAAATTCTGAGAAAAATAGGAGGTATCCATCAAGAGTGCGTAATAAACCATCTAGGCTGATTGAAACTATGTAAGATAGGCATGTAGTAGTTTTAGCTTATTTTGTGGTTATTTGACATTGTTTGAATTTACTGTCGTTAAAAATAATGTAAAACAAAACAGTGCTAAATGTCAAAACAAAATGGCATGAATGTGTTAAGCAGCTCATGTCAGCGTGACTTAACAGGTTTCAAGGTCATGTATAACATTAATCTTGTGTTGTAACTTTAAGCTTAGAGTTTATCAGTTAAAGTGCTGCAGGAAATATGTCGAGTTGATTTTTTTTTAAGAAGGAGAAAAATGTTGTAATTTGAGGTTTCTGTGTTTATCAGTTATTTCCTATATTTCCTGTGATGTCATTATATCCTGTATTTCTTGGAATTGATTCCTTTGTTTTAATGCTTGTATAACTCATTGTAAATCCACGTGTAGTTTAGTTGCTTAAGAAATATGAAGCTGAAAACATGGTCTTTTATTTAATCTTAAAGAACCTACATACACAACAAAAAGTGATAAAAAGAAATAGCCTACCTGAAGTGAGGTCAGTCCTTGGACGAGTTGCTGTCCTACTTTCTGCACCTAAAGTCAAATGTACTTATATGTACTAGTATTTGGATACTGCACAAGGGAAGGGACAAAGACAACGACTGAAAACAGGATCGACCCAGGGAACAAGTCTGAAAAGCGGAGATAAAAGGGCTATATTTTAAAGCATTCATTTTCTGAGCTACTGTCTTTTTAAGCGTTGCCTAACGGAAGCAATTCCCACCTGGGGAAAGAGGTCATCTTTCTTGACCGTGTTAACCAGTGCCTCCAGCTGTATGAGTCGCGCGGGGTCTCCCATCCACGTGTTAAAGATGCGGTAGCCCTGGCAACAGACATGTAGATCAGAAATCGTTTTATGTTGCCACTGCATATGACACCTTCTTAAAGGAGTGGTTGTCTTGGAAACCCGCCTCAAAACAACATGGTTCCTGCTTATAGATGCGGTAAGTCATAAACAACACGCACAACATTAAAACAAAACATGTATAGCACCTGTCTGACACAACGTGTTGCCCGTTTTCACTTCAATCAAAAATAAATTTAACCAGACTAGTGGATGGAATAGGGGAGCATGATGGATAATGCGTGCGACGGCTACCTCAGCAGGGCGCAGTTCATCGGTGCTATAGAACCCACCAATCATTGTCTTCTTGCTGAAGGTAACGACATCTGGCGGTGAGGGTAGGTCCCAGGTCTCGTGGTGCCACCAGCGCCCCGTGGCGCCGCCACCCGACTGAACCTCGTCCGCGATTAAGTACGCGTTGTTCTGTGCCGAAATAAATAACCACACAGTTTACTATATAAATGCATGAATTCTTTCTGAAACTTGAAAACCTCTTTGGATCACAGTTCGAGTACCTGAAGGCAAAGTACATCTCACTTCTAGACTTAAAACACATTCATTTTCTGTTTTTATTTCTTGGTCAAGGAAAGCTAACTGGATTTCAAACCTCTATTACTTGATCATGCCACAGCATCACTGGGCATCTGAACAAACAGAAACATCGGGCGTTTAGGTTCCTTAACATGAAAAGATTTACGCTCAATATACGCTCAAACTTGGCCCAAAAAAATAAATAAAAATAAACAAACAAATAAATAAAAACGAAATTCGATAAAAACGAAATTCTATCCACACACGTGATTCACACGTGTTTGCTTGCGTGCATACCTCTTTCAGTATCTTCTGAAGCTCCTTGAAGAAATACGGAGTAGCGTGCCTGTCCCCGCCCTCGCCCTGGATCGGCTCTATAACGGCTCCTGCCACCGGCGTGCCTCGTCCATTATATTCCGCTATCTTCTCGCGAACCTGTGAAATGCGTGGGAACAGCACAGTCTCAAATATCATTATATATGGCATAATATAGGAGTTTGTAAAAAGTACATTACACAGGGATGTTTCTAAAGCAAAGTGCAAGATACTCCAGTACCAACAGTACGCGTATAAATAAAAGTACTACCGTAACACCCTCCCCCCACGCGTCCTATTGCTCGTTCTGTAGCGCGTCCCTCACAGCCTGACTTACATGCTGCAGACACCTGTCCTCCTCTTGTCTGTTCGTCTGTGCATGCTCACTGAGTGGGTACTGCAGCTGTGGGAAGTCGGCGATAGGCCAGTCAAACGTGGGAAAGTCCATCTTGTGCAGCCACTTGGTGTGGGTGCACGCCAGCACGCCTATAACACCAAGGCGGAACTAAACAACTTAAAGACAAGTTTCGTTTTAAACGTCTTAATATTGTGTACTACTTAATTCCCTTCTACGCATAATTTTAATTGGACCAACTCACACGCAGCAATGTCCACCTTATGATGTTGTCTCTCCAGCCCGTATTCTCACTCCCTCTTCTGTTCTCTTGCTCAACTCTGCTCATAAACCTTCTGTTCTAATGGCTAGTGAAGGGCAGCCGGGAGCTTTACTTACAACTGCCTGCCACCCCCTCCCTCCACCACCACCCCCCTCCCCCCTCTCGGCCACGCACCTGTGGTTCTGCCGTGAAATGCATTGCTGAAGGACAGAATAGTAAGCGGCGGACATCCGGGTGCCTTGTTGACAATAGACGTCTCTATCTCTTCCTGGCTGAATCCCCGGCCACCACGCTCGCGTGCCTACATCACAACACCGTCATCATTCTATGTGTGAAATACAGATAAGTGGGCCAGTGCGCGCATATGTTACACCTTCTAAAATGTTACATAGCATTGCGTTCATGTTAACATAAAGGTCATTTCGTTGTGAAACACAGATCAATCATCACGGCCACCACGCTCGCGTGCCTACATCACAAAAGCGTCATCATTCTATGTGTGAAACACAGATAAGCGGGCCAGTGCGCGCATATGTTACACCTTCTAAAATGTTACATAGCATTGCGTTCATGTTAACATAAAGATCATTTCGTTGTGAAACACAGATCAATCATCACGGCCACCACGCTCGCGTGCCTACATCACAACACCGTCATCATTTTATGTGTGAAATACAGATAAGTGGGCGGGTGCGCGCATATGTTACACCTTCTAAAATGTTACATGGCATTGCATTCATGTTAACACCAAAGTCAAGTCATTTCGTTGTGAAACACAGATCAATCATCACGGTCCACTGCCAAATTACCTGCACGATTAAGTGAACTTGGCAAGCAAACCAACACATTACAATGGCAATATGCACACTTTTATGTCAGCCTACCTCACATTCAAACACTGTGTTCTATGGAGCGGTAGGTTGGTTTAATTGCATTATATTGGTGGTTATATTTTTTTCACAAACCAAGCACATTTTCTTTCCCGCCGTAGGGCGCATGTTAAAATACTGGACAAGCTGAAGGTCAACTGTGTATAGCATTCTGCCGTCCCATTATACTGCGCCCCTTTTAATCTCATTACTGTGGTTCCAGATTTCTAATACCAAGCCAGTCTGTATTATGTTATTATCGAACACCAAGAACAAGTCACAAACAAAAACTTTAATCGTTTTATTCTCAAACTTTCTCCTTGTACGAAAGTGCGAACTGACAATAGAATTCGGGAATTACCCTGTAAGCTATGCAGACAGCTTTGATAGCATGCTCAACCGCGCATGCGCCACAGCCCATTGTGGTCACGTTCTTCATCCCTTCCGGTGCGATCTTTATATAAAAACAGAGAACAGGGGAAAACGATCTTTACATAAAAACAGTGAACAGGGGGGGGGGGGAACCTTGAAGTGTGTTACTTTGTTGGTGTGTGTGTGGAGAGTGGGGGGGGGGGGGGTCTTTTAATTGTTTAAATCCACGCTTTACTAACTCTATCAACTCCAGCGCTAAAAATAAATTATAATTTAACTGCAATATTATGCTCTTATGATAGAGGTGATTTAATCGCTGGACTTTTACATGTTGTTACATGATGCTTTGTAAATGTAGTCCGAGTCTAGAAAGCATATTTACTCTACCGAAATAAGTGCATTCTGCAGTCTAACTGGCCAGTCAATCGACGGAAAGTTACCCAGACACGGCCTATTTACGAAATGCATCTAAAACAAAGAAACACACTGAATGAAACATTCACATGGAACTATGAGCTAACTGCATATGGGTAAGCACCAATATATGTTGCCGATACTGTCCTCTGAGTTAAAACTATATTTTTTCTCTTTTTCTAAAGGGCCCAGAGTTAAATAAGTTACCATTCGCTCGCACGATACCTCCAAGATATAGCTACAGTCTCATGGTATTGTATGTAAATGCGTTCCGGCACAATCTCCTCAATATCAATATCTTCAAATGAATATTTTCTCATATTTTTAACATACATTTAAACAAGAAATTTGTGAAGCACGTATGCTGACCAATCAAATCAAGCAGGAGATTTAGGCTCAAAATTAACCACTAACTAACCTGGTTTGCAGGATCCAGCAGAGCGTCAATAATAGCCGGATGGTTATATCCTGCAACAACCGTTTCAAACCAGATATCAGACCTCACCCAATGCACGAAGATAGCACTGTTCAAAAATGTTCTATCATTCAATATAAACTTCTGGGCAGAAAAGGGTGAGGTGACTGGTTGGGGATTGAATTGAACCAGTGTCGTACCGGTATTAAACTATAAAGCAATCATTTAGTTATTCAGCTTAGATGCCAATAACCAACTTTTATAGGATAGACTGCCCGTGCTTATTTACCGATAGACTGCCCAATTCTTAATACAACTGAAATGGAAACTGCAATTGTTGCACCACTGTTAGTATGGAAACTAACCAAGGGGTGCTGAAGCTATCTGTGTGTAACAATCGAGAATATGGTTGCCATCCGCGTCAACAATGTAGTTGCCATAACTACGCTCGTAATCAATGAAGAACTGAATAGCCTGGGTGGCCTGCAACAAACAAAAATTAGTAGGCTGGTCGTAAATAGTGTTTTTTCCTTGTTTAGGTCGATTTGGGGTACAGCATTAAATGTTTCCATTACAATGCAAGTTACAGTGTTATTTTCAGACCAGATAAAATAAGAAATAAAACAGGACTTACTTACTGTTATCTTCTAACAATATAAGTAACTGGGCTGGAAATCAACGGGGGCTTGGTGGCCCTACGGCCTTGACTCTGGCTCAACACCCCGACACTTTTCCTGGTTACATTTATAATTTATATATCACCCCCCCCCCCCCGCCCACTTTTGGCTCAGGCAGCTTGATGCCTCCGGGGGTCCGAGAGGAAAAACTAATTTTCAAGCCTGCAATAACCATGCAATGTAATAGTAATACTTCATTCTGAGTGCGTACGAAAATGTTTTTTGCCCGAAGCCGTAGGGCCGTACGGACCGACCCCGATGTTTTAAGAAG
This sequence comes from Protula sp. h YS-2021, assembly GCA_949752745.1. Taxonomy (NCBI): domain Eukaryota; kingdom Metazoa; phylum Annelida; class Polychaeta; order Sabellida; family Serpulidae; genus Protula; species Protula sp. h YS-2021. Next base: position 14,703,539 of record OX457030.1, read on the forward strand.
TAGCCTCACAAGCCCGCCTCATAAACAAGTATTTTCTCCCTTTCGAACGTTCCTTCTTATTTTTGTCAGTTCAACGGAAGTACGCGGACCTCCAGGCATATAATAAAATTAAATACGTGATATTTAAAAGCTAAAATGTATTTTAAAAATATATACAAACGTTTATAATACTGTTTGCGTTACTAAGTATTTATCAATTGCTTTGCTTCATCACCTGGATGCCATTGAGTTGCTGCAGAAGCTGGTGTGATCGTGGTCCTGGTATTGTTGTCTTGACGATGGGAGCATCCGGCTCTTTCAGCGTCACCCGGGCGGCCGCAGCTGTGTGGGCATACCGCCTCAATGAGCGCACTGCAACGGTAAAACACTACAATACATATGGCGTCTAGTCCTTGATCCACTGCAGGCCTCTACAGCAATAACGGTAAACAGACACTTTGGTTCTTTGCCATTTCGGTACTTTTTGGACAGTTCGGCACCAAAATTTTGGGACAGGGCTGGTATGAAATATTTCGAATGAAATATTTCTTGAAATATTTCATGAAATATTTCACTGTAAAAATTTCAAAAATTTCACATTTTTGAAATTTTTAAATAAGAAATAAGTTGTCAGTTAACACACTGCGTTGGCATAACTCTACCAGTAAACAATGCAGCCGCAGAAATCCTGCAGAGTCCATGATTGTTCAGTAACAAAGCTAGCAGTTGCTGGCCTGTAGCACCGTTGACACATCTACTCCGGGTATCTGAGCGGGTGTTTCTAAGGGGTGGGGAGAGAGGCAGCAGGGTTTATAGTAATTGCTGGAAGGGTGCCCACTGTTAACGGCACACGGGAAAGAGGTCGGATATGTACACAATAGGTCAAAAATATAGCAGACAATATGTTTGCTAAACAAACAGGGAGCAACTCACTCCCGAGTTTGCTTCAAGTTTAGCACTGTTTAATAGTGTAATTAAGTGGTGTTTCCCATTTAAACGAGAAAAGGCTTTGCCTTTATCCGGTTTTACGATAAAGCGGTATGCAATTATCCGGTTAAAAATACATCATTTTATTCAGTCAACCGATTTATGCGTTTAGCCGGTATGCGATTCTGTCATTTTATCTGTCTATGCATTTTTGACGGTGGTATTTGTTAAATTGAACACACAGATATTACGTATAGCCTGGAAATGTGTTTTTTTTTCTAATGTGCTTTGAAAGATTTCAAAAATTTCAATATTTCTGAAATATTTCAAAAATTTCAAATTTCATGAAATTTTTAAAAATTTCGAAATTTTTACCAGCCCTGTTTTGGGATACTTCGTCCCTTGCGAAAAATGGTTCCGCCCTTGCGAAAGTAGTCCATTCAATTTTCTTTTTCCACCCAAACGTGATAAGTTAAGGCGAGAATCAATTGAAAACAATGAGTATTGTCCAGCGTTCGTGCTGGTCTTCCAGAAAACCGCGTCACACATAATTGTGTGACGCGGTGGGATCTAAAAAACCGCGTCACAGGCTCACCACCAAGCATTTTTCAAAAAAAGTGCAGGTGACTTTTGAAACACCTACCCCCCTCCTCCACCTCCTTCATCACAAATAAGCTGTAGTAACATTTATTTTGATTTTATTAACGGCTTCTCTAAATAACAACTAGAGCAATGTGCATAGCCCACATATTCCCCACAGGTCCCCCATCAGTTAAACACGGCCAACAATAGTCAATCAAGAGCTGAAATTTTCCAAGTCCAGCTGGTCCATTTTCCTTGGAAGAACCTGGCCCATTTACAATACCGATCTGTGTTTGTTCCCATAGAAGCTACATACCAAGTTTCATTAAAATCCCTGCACGAGTTTTTAAGTTATCGTGTTAACAAGCTCTTGATGACAGACCGACACGCGGTCGATCGCATATATTGCCTGTGGGAAATAAAATACAAGACAACAAACGAGTTTCGATCGACACACAAAATGCAGTGTAGTTCTTTACTAGGTCGATTAAAAATTGAAGTCTGTTTACTCAAAACAATCCTCTGTACAGTTCTAAGCAAATAAAAAAACAGTTCTCTGGTCAGTTCTAAGCAAAGTAACAAATTGATGATGACATTATGACTTAAAAAAATGTTGTTTTTTTTTTTGAGATCGCAAGAGGGCGGAGAAATCGAGGGCAACAAGAAATATATGTAAAAAAAAACCATGATCAATCAAAATTGTGTTACAACTCCATTACGCGAAGTTTACTGCATAAAGTTTTTGAACTTTCAGCTCAAAAACTTGAAGTTTATTTTTCACGATTTGGGACTTCCCGAAAATTTCTACCTGCATCTTTAAAATCAAAGTAGCAAAGTCTGGCCCGTTCATAGAAATCCGTAAAATTTGATCAAGTTCTTTATCACCTAGACGGTTCCTGTTCTTGGTTTTAATAAGGGTTTGGTCAGCTCGGCGACAAACTTACTCGGCGACAGATCAACCCGGCGACAGTTTGGTTAACTCGGTGACAGATTTTTGGTCAGGTCGGTGACACGCGAAAGTCAAGTCGGCGACACATGGAGTTAACTCGGCGACACATAAATATCAGTCTTGAAATTTGCAAATTGCAAAGGACAATACAACTGAACTAACAACATTTATATTCTGATTGTACATGTTATCTTATTACAGGGAGGGCGCAGCATCGATCTAGATTGCAATTATGTCATAGTGAAAATAATTTAATAGCTAGAATCGATTATAGGGAGTGTATACCATTGATCTGGATTGCAATTATATTATACTGCAATCGATTTATAGGCTTAAACTAATTACAGAGAGGGCGCATCATTGATCTGCATTGCAATCCAGGATTCATTATGTGTTAAAGTAGCTTCACATTCGTTTCTGAATATAAATCAAAATGGAATTCATTGAATCTATACGAGGTGCTCCAATGCTTTTGTGTGAGGGTCATGTTTATGTTAAACACTATAAGTGTAAATTTATTGCTGAAAAAAATTGTTGAAAATAACAATAAACAATGATTAAAATGTGCATTTTTTGTTCTTAAAAAATGAGAAAAAAAAACTTTCCACCGCACAGACGGACAATCGCTAATTTCAAGACATATTTCTTTTCAAATACATACATTAAAACCAAAAGCTTGGAAGTTTCTGTCATACTTTTATGTGTCGCTGAGTTGACTTTCACGTATCGCCGACCTGAAGAAAAATCTGTCGCCGAGTTAACCAAAGTGTCGCCGGTTTGACCTGTCGCCCAGTAGGTTTGTCGCCAAGTTCACCATAAACCTTTTATAATATTTTGCGCGCTAACACTTCGCTCGCAAGTAGCAGAGTTCATTGCATTTAGCAGAAAATATTCCACAAGGATAGCAAAGTTCGGGTGGTCCGTACGATATGTGGTCAGGAGCTCCTGTGCAAAATCTGTCAGATTTTGCTGTGGTGCTGTGCGCGCAAAATCTTTACATTCCTTAAATTCATTTATACACTCCAAAAAAAGACGAAGGACTAAGTTTTGTTGAACACTTTTCACATATAAGTTTTTTCTACAGTCTGACGCGGTGGTCTCATAAAATCCGCGACACTGTGACGCAGTGGCTTTTGAAAAGCCGCGTCACACACCCCAAAAAGTGCTAAAATCCGCGTAAAAACGCCGTCATCGCGAACGCTGAATTGTTGTTTCCAGCTGATTGGCACTTCAACTGCTATTGAAATGAAAATAGTTACTCGCGGCGTCACTTCCCTTTTGATTGCAATCAAAAGTATTACATTTAGTGCGTTTGGCACTTCAGTGGAATGCTGTATAAAGGGAGTCACATACATTTTTATTATTGAGAAAGTAAAAGGAGGATATTCCATAACTATTATTTACTGTAAAAAATGCTACAGTTGCCAAGGGAGTTAATCTCTTGCAAGTAAAGGCAAAGTTATTAGGACAAACCCGAATAAAGAGGCATTGTTCGGCTATGAGATGATTTTGGCTGCTTTCATGTCAACAAATGTTAATAAAAGAAGGACGACGTTCCAGAAAAGGTCTCGACACACGTAAGGTTAATTCATCCCTTTTCTCCGCACACAATATCTATTTGTGTAATTCTGTTATTCAGGCGAACTGTCGCAGTTTTCATTTCAGGCGACATGCTGGTATTTGCTAAACGCCCCCAAAGTACTAAGGCATAGACATACAACTTCTGTGTTACTTTTTCTTCTAAAGGAAGACTATGAAAAGTGTTGTGTTCCCATTTTAGCAGGGCAGGTAAAAATTTCGAAATTTTTAAAAATTTCATGAAATTTGAAATTTTTGAAATATTTCAGAAATATTGAAATTTTTGAAATCTTTCAAAGCACACACATTTCCAGGCTATGCGTAATATCAGTTTGTTTAATTTAACAAATACCACCGTCAAATATGCACAGACAGATAAAATGACAAAATCGCATACCCGTTAAACGCATAAATCGGTTGACTGAATAAAATTATATACTTTTAACCGGATAATTGCATATCGCTTTATCGTAAAACCGGATAAAGGCAAAGCTTTTTCTCGTTTAAATGGGAAACACCACTTAATTGTAGAATCAAGGGTGACTATTCAAACAGTGCAAAACTTGAAGCAAACTCGGGAGTGAGTTGCTCCCTGTTTGTTTAGCTAATATATTGTCTGCTATGTTTTTGACCTATTGTGTACATATCCGACCTCTTTCCCTTGTGCCGTTAACAGTGAGCACCCTTTCAGCAATTACTATAAACCCTGCTGCCTCTCTCCCCACCCCTTAGAAACACCCGCTCAGATACCCGGAGTAGATGTGTCAACGGTGCTACAGGCCAGCAACTGCTAGCTTTGTTACTCAACAGTCATAGACTACACATGATTTCTGTGGCTGCATTATTTACTGGTTTTGCCAACGCATTGTGTTAACTGACAATTTAAGATGAATGTCCGTGGATAGGTATTCGTCAGTATTTGGTATTCTTGATGTCCAACTTATTTCTTATTTAAAAATTTCAAAAATGTGAAATTTTTGAAATTTTTACAATGAAATATTTCATGAAATATTTCATTCGAAATATTTCATACCAGCCCTGCATTTTAGACTGTTATGAGACCACATTCAGCCCTCGTGCAACCCAACAACCAGTCTTCACACAGACATAACGGCCTCATTGTACATACAGAGACATTCCGCACGTTGCCTTAAATTTCAGCACACCCGAACAACTGGTCGATTTTATTGGTCACAAGTGGGAGAGAGAGCAAGAGAGAGTACAAATAACTATATATATATGATCAGTTCAGCCACAGGCTTAGTCTTAAACAATCCCAACGGATTTCCCTAATTACGTCACTAGGCTGTTCTATCTTCCAACATCGGAGTACACAAAACAGCCACATATCTCCCGCAATAACTGAAATTTCTTTACATACAGGGAGCATGCTTCATTGCATAAAAACGTAGAAATAAATTTTGGAATTGTACACAATAATCCTAAGAAACTCATAAGAGACACTCATAAGGAAGAGCTAACTCGGAGGTAGTCTATCAGCGGCAGGAGATTATCATGGCTAGCCCCGAGTCAGCTCTTCCTTCAATTCGCATCCCTCTATATCAGAGCTACGAAGCCTTTCACTGTTCCGCTAATAGTGGTCAAATGTTCTGAGGCACGAATCCTGCATACCAGTCCCTATTATCCAAACATTTTCTAGAAGTCCATACGAATACCCTTTTTGCAATTAGGCACAATCTGAATGGGTTGCATGTCTTTTATTTCTTCGTTAAAGTGCAGAAAATTTAGCTTCCGCACTCACCTACAAAATGTTTGGTTACATTCCAGGCTTTAAATGTCATGTGACCAAAGTGACAAAAAATTAAAAAAGAAATTATGAATTGTCTGAAAAATATATGCCCAAATTATCGACAGATGCAGAACTAGACATAAATATATTCTGTACATCGAAAAAAATAACTTTTAATTTCTTCGTTGTTTTCTTTGTTTTTTTTGTTTTTTTTTTTTTTGTTTTTTTTTCTTTAATATTCATTCAAAAGATTTTGCTGGATAATTACAAATAATGTATCGTCACTTTTTCGCACAATAAACTGTGTTCCCTGTATGTAAACAAATGTGAATTAATGTCAATCCGTGGATATTTCTGTATTCTTTTGTTTTAAAGAAAGCGTAACACAGAAGCTGTATAATAGCTTCTTATATAACTGCCGTTGCACTTTGAGGGCCTTTAGCAAATACCAATAAAGATCTGGCACAAAATTTTCACACAGGTGCCTCACAGCCAGCGCGGTTGGCTGGATATCGTTACATATCGAGGAATTAAAGCGTTACGCCAACCCCTGTGGCGAGCCGCTTCTTGGAGCTACTCGAGACCTTTAACAAAAACGTCATAGTGAAATGTGTGGCTTTTAGTTTGCAAATAAAAAGGGAATTAGCAGTGCAAACGCTGTTTTCATTTTCAGTTTGCAATGTCAACGTGCTGTTCAATTTCATGTTTCTCTCCTCGTAAGAAGATGGAAAGGATCCGCTGGGACTACTACAAACTAAGAATACATAAGCCAAATCAGACTTTGGGCGTTTCCAATAAAAATGCGCAAAAATATGCGTTTCGAATAAAAATAAACCGTGAAAAATGAAAGAAATGATAGAGATTTCGTCTGAATGTCAAATTTCTCTTGCACCAAAGAGCAATCGGGTTTTAAACAACCGGTATGCTATTTTAACATTTATTAAAAGTTTTAACAAATAGTTTCAAGTTTCAATTTTTATGCTCCATGTATGAGCTGTTTTTGCGATAGTTCTTTCTATCATTTCTTCCTTTTCACCCGGTTCCGTCGCAGTCGAAACACAGAAACAACAATCTTATTTCAGTTCAAAAATATAATATATATCTGAGGAAACGCACCAACGTATTGTGCTCTTTCCATTTTACGAGTAGTACGACTACGAATGGTAGGTATAAGATCTTAACCAGCGGTTCAGTTCTTTCCTGTCATTCGTTTGCGAATGTTTGAGAAAGGCACCGTTCCTTCTCCAATAAATGTCACGATCCCGCTTTACAAAAGCTTGATCTATTGTTGATATTTTGCACACTGATAACTAATTTCTATTGTGACAGTCAGTGTTGTTTTCTGTTTTCCACAAAGAAAGAAAATATTTTGTTACATCCAGGGTCCACATTTTTACTTTATCATGTGACCAAATTATTTTCGCAGTTACCGCAAATAATATAACGGACAACCTCCCATCAAATTTCTGGTGTCAGTAAGGGCAATCAATCAATTGACTAATTTTGATTAAACTCCGGCAGCGGGGAGAGATAATCATAAAAAGGCGCTAATTAGAGCGAATTCGATCACACTTCTTCACCCTCAATAATTAGTCATTGACTTACAATTTCACCCACTTCATTTATGCTATAAAACTATCAAGAAGCCACAGCTTTTAAATGTTTTAATTAATGTTCTTATTTTTCATCCACTGCTAGTTAAAGAACAGATAACTTCGAGGATCAGACGGATACTGTCAATTTAGATTCGCACAAGAATTTATTCATATCTTCGTGAACACCAAACACTGTTTCAGTGGCCTATTGTGGAAAAACCTAACTTAATATTTTGAGTTTGTATTATTCTGCAGGGTTCGCGTTGGCGGGGTTTTTGTCCACTTTTTGGGCATTTTTTACGAAATGACTCACTTTTTCGGAACTCGCCGAGTCTTTTTAGACCAAACTGAATCACACTTTCCTTTTTTGACTCACTTTCCTGAGGACCCAGCGCGAACCCTGATTATTCTAGATTAAGACCTCACTTAAAATGTATATTTAACTATCAATAAAAAAGTAGTAAACCGAAAAAGCACCATAATAATTGACAAAAACAATCCACTTTGTTGCTTGCCATTTAACAGCTGTTCTGTAGAGATGTCAACTTGTTATGAATGAACACAAGGTGGAGGAACTTGCAGTTTCTGTTTTTTTTTTAATAAGCGTATATTTGGTTGGTGTTCCAGTCAGTCGGCTGAACACAAGAAGTTTAAAACACGTATCAACAATTGTTTGCATAGAACATACGTATTACAAAAAACTTCTGAACACTGCGATATCAAAACCTATTAACTTATAGAATAAGGGAGTTATTATTCATACCAAATATTCATATATTGATATATTCTTGACATATAATATTCAGGACTATGCCCGAAACAACAAGACATACTTACCAAAATGAATAATCGGTTTGTCCGATTGTCACAAAGTCGCCAGCGTTATCAGTATTTCACGAGTATTTCGTCAAAATTTGGAACAGTCGTAAAAACTTTTGGAAATCAGAAGTTTAATTTATCATTCTTCAAATAATTTTTGACCAGTGCAACATTTTTTTTCAACCTATCCAATATTTCAGCACATTCCAGAGCGAGACATCTCTTTTTTAATTATTATTTAAATTGTTTAATTAAAAACAATACATTTCTACATATTCAAATCAAGATATTAAACAAATTAGTTTGGCAACGATCAATCTCTTTTTCAATATTATTATTAGTATTATCATTATTATAATTATAACTATTATCATTGTTATTATTACTACTACTTCTACAACAACTAATTCTACTACTTCTGCTACTACTACTACTACTGCTGCTGCTGCTGCTGCTGCTACTGCTGCTAGCAGTAGAAGAAGAATAAATACCGCCTCTCGTTTCAGTTACATACAGTCGGTGTGTTAGTAGCTGTTTCCTAAACACAGAAGAGAAGAGAACATATATATAACAAGAAGAGAAACAGGCAATTAATTTGTCGGTAAAAATACGTTATATGTAAAGTTTTAGATTTCATTGGAACAGAACGGAAAACCATATCATAAAAGAGAAAATAAACATACTCAAAAAGGATCACCTATTTTCGCCCATGCGTAGTGCGCTAGAAAGTTTACTTTGATCGGCAAGAAAATTTACGTTTATTTTCGAGGAATTTGCGAAATCACACCCTTTTAAAGCATTTTTGATTTTTTTATTATTTTAGTTACCGTTTTGGGTAAGTCAGGAACGAGGGAGAGGAGATAGAATTGGCCAGAGTAGATCGTAATTGGTGACAACAAAATGCTAAATTCCAACTCCACCAAATAAGCCACCTTCAGGTTTGGAACCCAATCGACCTAAATATTGATCATTTTGTGACATTTGACAAAATAAATTTGTTTAGAACCACGGAAGATGTTCTTTTTCATTTCACCAATTTGGATCTACTGTAACCATTCGTTCTCCTCTCCCTGGTACTGCAAACACGGTCAAATTATATTTTTTCATTGTTCATTTATTAGCTCCGAGTAGCTCTGACTTGTATAACATCGTATATCTCTGTGTCAGAGCTACGAAGCCTTCCATTGTTCCACTAATTAGGGTCAATTTCATATGTTCTGAGGCACGAATCCTGCATACCAGCCCCTATTATTCAAACATCTACAGAAAGTTCATGCCCAATATGCCCTTTTTGTAAAGCAGGCAAAGTTTTGAGTGAGCTGTATATCTTTTATTTGTTCATAAAAGTGCAGAAAAGTTAGCTTCCGCATCCACCTGTCAAATGTTTGTTTACATTCTGGCCTTTAAATGTCATGTGAGCAAAGTCAAGGGACCGAAAATTTAAATAAAGGGTTTATAGTTTATTTGAACAATATGTATTAAATAGTTGATAGATGCAGAATTACGTATAAATTTATTTGGTACACCCACCATATTTGACTTGTTATGTTTACGTTCTTTTTTGAAATATCAATTTAAAAGTTTTTGGTGGATAATTGCAAAAAAATTATTGTTACTATTTCACGCAATAAAGTATGCTCCCTGTATACAAACAAATGTCATTTATTGCGGGAGATTTGGGGTTGTTTCCGTAATATTTTCTTTTAAAGAAAGTGTAACACAGAAGTTGTATATGGTTACCGTTGTAATTTGAGGGCCTTTAGCAAATGCCAATAAAAACTTACGGGTCGTTGAATCTCGCACAAAGTAGCCACAGGGGTGCCTCAAAGCGAGCGCAGTTGACTTGCTTATCGTTATATAGCGAGGCTTTGAAGCGGTGCCTGGAAACTTTTTAGCGCACCGCTTCTTGGAGCTATTCATTTATTAATCACTCTACAAGGGACGCATAGACGCCTGTCTTTGTCCACGTCAAAATAGTGGACATGGTTGTTCTAAGGAAATTAGCACTGAAATCAGTTTTTATCCACATCTTACAGATTTCACAATTTGTCATCATATTTTTAAACATTTCTCCATTCATTTAAAGTGTTATTAACCAATTTTATTTTTTATTGGAGAATAAGCAACATCAGTAGCCTGTCATAACGGTGTGGCTCATTTAGATGTCATCGTCACATCTGAAGGCACCCCTTTCTGGGAGAAGACGCGACCGCATAATCGCATTTTCGGGTGCCATTTTTAATTGGGAGTAATTGATACTCGCTCATTTAAAACTTTTTTTTATCCTGTTAATTTTCCGCGACCTTGAAGAGGTAGCTCAGATGCAAAGAAAGCAATGGATGGCCTTTTATATTGTAGGCTCTACACCATGGACTTGCGCTCAGTTGGAGATCCAGATGATAATTCGGTTGTGCTCAGCATGAAGCGAGATTTTCAGCATTTTCTTTCATCTGGCACTGGGTATGTCTTTTGTGAATATTCCATGCTTAGATGTTTGCAAGGTAGTGGTGGTACCAGACAAAACTGACAGGTGCTCACCGCAACTGTTTCTTTGTTTGACAACATGCCCAGCAATTGTGTGTTCAAGTACATTGTTAGCAGTTACCCCTGTAACTTATATTTTCTTTGTTTATATTGGAAGCCATATCAGCTTAGAAACCAGATTACAGCATTTCGTGCTTTCTCGCAGTATTATTTTGTTGACAATACGTATATGCATGCTGCGAATAATGAGATTTGTAATTTAAAAAATAAAAAATCTTTATGCAGCTCAGTGTTTCAGGATGCTTTAATATATTGTACTAGGTCCAAAAGAAAGTTCGGGGATAGATTTCTGAATACCCCAAACGAGGATGAGGAACATAAAAAACGCCAGGCCACAACGAAAGACATTTTACGTATGACTTTAAATTATAAGTAACCAATCCCAGGTTATTTCTAAATAAAAAACCAAAGAGAATGTCTGTAAGCAACGAGAAACACATTTCTGCTGAATCTATTGAACATTTTGTTGAACACTTAAGGAAAAAAACAGCCCAGTAACTGACAGAATTAGGAATAAAAAAAGCTGTCTACAGGAGGTATTTACATGGTGCCTTATAATGATTATGAACTAAGATTAGATTGTAAGAAGTCGTTGAGTAATGTCTTTGTGCAATGATTTAAGTACCTTTGTTGTTGAATCTGGGTTCTGCCACCAAGGGAATCTGTGACGTTTATAAGCAGATCTAGTCTTCACTGATGCGCACTCTAGATCCAAAACTTCTTAAGAATTGTCAAATATGAAAAGTCACGATTGCCAACTTTACCAGTGGCAAACTTCATATTTTTTCTCAGAGGCGCAGAGAGAAGAGAAAGCAAAGGCACGCATCCTGAAGCTCGAGTCCGAGCTAGCCCGTGCCGAAGTTGCACGCAAAAGCATGAAGATCGAATCCGATGGGCAAATACGCGATCTCAAGCAGCAAAACCAGGTGTGCAAAAAAAAAAAAAAAAAAAAACAGACGAGATAACACAACGTACTTTCTTTCGTCTGTTACCCAGCGACACTTGAGGGATAAGTCAAAGTGCCAACCAGTTTAAGTTGACCAGGTTTCATTCATACATGTGTTGTTTTTCTTTAGAATCTACGAAAGGTCATACGTGGGTCATTGTATTAAGATTTGTGTTGCTTCAAAACGGAAAATATTAACTTTTGAATTGCTGGGCGCTTCACACTGCAAGTTTTTTCCAAACATATTTTCATTTCGGTTTTCAACATATTGTTTTTCAATTCAGCACTCCAAAGAGAAGATTATTGAACTCTCCAAGCAGATTGGTCTCTTGAGCGCGCGGGAGGCTGAAAGCAAGCGCCATCTTGCAGAGTATAAGCAAAACATAGCAAACTGCAAGTCAAGCAATGATCGTGCTGTTCTGACACTACAAAAAGAAAAATTTCAGTTGCAAACACAGTTCTCCGATGTAAGTGATGACGGGGATCAATAACAAATAAAAAGGAAAGTGTATTTTTAAAAGAAGATTGGATTATTTAATTTGACTAGAACATTGTTTATGCAGTGTAAGTATGAATCGAAAAAAACAAACGGGAACTGAATTATTTTCAAGCATATTGCTGATAAACAAGAAACCAAAAAAAAAAGATAAATGTTTATTATACACCAACAGAGTATTCATGTTGCTAAAACACGTTGTTTGATTTCAGCTGAAAGAACAAAGCAGTAACAGCTTAACGGAGTTGAAGAATCACAACTTGAGACAGAAAACGGAGCTACAGATTTGTTCTGATGAATTGACCGAAACCAAACAACAGTTGCATATTGCACAGAAGTAAGTATTACAAGAAAGTAAGTGTCAAAAATAAATTGCATTTTTTAATGGTGCCAGAACACACAAAAATGTATATTAAAGTAAACCATACATGGTGAAATGAAGCGACAGTCATATGAGAAAAAGAAGCGTTGTAATAAATAACCTGGATAATTTTTCCCCAAAAATCTTAGTTCTAGAATGAACATTGCATGTTGATGTCAGTTTATGTCTAACTGTTGACTGATTGGTTTCAAAATTCAAATGTGGTGAAGGAGATCGAAGTGGTTATGGTTCGAGGAGGAGAATGGTGTGGATGAAGATATTAAAATGTGTTTATGGTCGATGTTGCAGACGAGTGAGCGAGCTTGGGGAACAGCTGCACGAATACGAGCAGAGCAAGGTCAAAGCCATCTCAGATGCGCATCGCATAATGGTAAATAATGGGGTGAATCACGCCCTCCCCCTCACCCCCCCCCCCCTCCCTTTCTCCGCCACACCTACTGGTATGGCTGTTGCCGCATGAAATATTACAAAAATGATATGATGGGTTAGTACTGCATCAGGTATGTCCCTGCGGCATAGGGGATGGGGGCGGCTTTAGTATTGTCTTTCTGTACATTCAGGATTTATAACATAAAAACACATTAGAACACATTAAAATACACAGTAAAAAAACTCAAGTAATTTCAACGGACACGATCGCCAGTTTTTGATTACTTGCTGACACTTTATCACCTCAGAATCATATCAAATTGGTTGGTTCAAGGAACTAGAGGCCAAGTTGTCACGTGTGGATGAGGATCAGATCCACGCGCAGGCAATGAGGTCACAACTGTCACAGCTCAATCACCTACAGGCGGAGAACGCCAGGCTGAAGGATGACATTGCCTATTGCAAGTAATGTGCATGACACGATTCTGTCCCGCCAGTTATGGCACTTCTCAGTATGCTAATCAAATTAACAAGCGCTATTTTATAGAATTCTTTTACAATCGGGCAAAAATAATGTTAATTTGATTGCAGTTTTAAGTACTGTGCAGTGCTCATAAATCAAAGTAATTTTTAAATTGAGAACGAAATGTGAAAAAGTCATGTAGATGGTGTCACGTGCGTGACACATGAATGAAAGATATTTGACACGTGCCTTACACGTGTGTGACTTCAGGGAGACAGAGGAGAATACGCTGCTGCTAAAGGAGCAAGTGAGAAGCCTGAGTCGTCAGGCGGAGAAAGCTCAGCTGACGAGCTCACAGCTATCTGAACTCCAGGTGCAGCACGAGGTACAGCTGGTGCTTTTTACCGCTCAGAGTAAATTTATGGAGAAAACTTTCGTCACAATTCATTTCTATGACAACTAAAGATGCTGCATAATCAATAAAATGGAAATCAGTATGAATATAAAACAAAGAAAGCAATACGATGCTATTTGAGGTTAACCCATGAAGACAAGGTGTCCAAGACAACAAGGCATTGTTACAATATTGACTTCACTGCTGTAGGAACTCAAAAAGAAGCTGAATGAGATTAGTGCTGGACTTGGCTCCGTACCCATGTGAGTTCAGTATTACCATATGTACCGTAACGTGAGAAGTTCTGCTGTTAATATCTGAAGTTGGGCCTGATTTCTTAAATATTTCTGCGCTTGGAAAGAAGATGTCTATTTATGGTCGAAGTTCTACCCTGCCGTTGTGTTCAGTATGATCTGTCTGTTAAATTGAATTTTAATTAATTTCAATTGGCATGAAATTGAGAAAGATAATTGAAAGTTTTACCAAAGTATTGGAGCACAGGATCGAACTGTTGACTGCTAATGATTTTACACAACAGACAGTAATTTGGTGACACTTGGCTGGGGTACGACTCTATGCAATCCATGTACAGCTTTGCCTATTTTTTTCCAACAGGTCGCCATCAGACTTACGAGGTCACGTGGCCGAGTTACAGAACACCAACGCCATCATGCTACACCAGCAAGCAGAATTTAAAGCCAGGTACATAAACAGATGTTAATTCGAAAAAAAACAGCCGCAGGTTTGAAAAGGGAACCAACACCAACTTGTCCATCTTAATGAAGTTTTTGTAAGAATCTCTAAGTTGTGCCTGTGGGAAATATTGTTGGCCGCGTCATTTAAAATTTAAAATGATTTCTATTTGTCGATTTGTAGTTCTTCTGCCCACCAGAAGAAATGTGTAGAGCTTGAGACGCAGCTGTCACGTGTTCAGCAGCTGCGTGAAGCTGATGTGCAGCTGAAACAGCAGCTAGAGGCACAAATCAAACGCCTGCAGAGAAAGCTTCTTCTGGTTACTAAGGTAACATAGGCGTGAATGGAATAAAAAGCATTGAATTTTCGTCCATGGGTATTTTGTACACATGTCCAAGATAAGAATGTGCATTTTGAGCAGAAACCTCGGCATAACTGTGAAAAAAGTAAAAGAGACAGCCTTTCACGAGTTCTCATACATACAACGGATGTGTTATGAACGAAAACTGATGTAGAAAAACATCATATATCCTATTAGCTAAAAGATATTGAATATGTTTCTTTTTATATTTTTATATCTTTCTTTTCCAGGAAAGAGACAGCTACAAGACTGTGATAGATTCTTACGAGAGTGAAGTGACTGTCAATATAAACAGCCTCACAGCGCAGAGACTGCAACAGCTGGAAAACGTTAACGCGGGTTATCATAAACAAATAGCCGATCTGGAAAATGAGCTCGTGCGCATAACAGCGCAACTAAATGAAAACAAGGGTCGAAGTCAAAAGGTGTTTCACTTATATTTGTTATAAATGGTGGAATAAAAGCTGATAGAGAACTGACATGTCGTCCTTTTCTGTTTTTGTGAGGAGCGTTTTTTTTTCTACATTGCTGTCGGCACGAGTTAAAAATAACTAACTGCTCTTTTGAAATTGTAAAAGAGAACTGACCCAATGATTATTAGAATATTTGGTTCATTTTTCAAAATAAATAACTTAATTTTTTTTTTAAATAACAAGACCTTAATAACTGAAAAGCATGTAAACATTACTGGCATTGTGTCCTTAGGTGGATCCTGGGGACCAGAAAGAGACCAAATGTGCGGTTGCCGTGGAAACGGCTGCAGATGACCGAATGGTTGTATCACTGAGGGAGAAGATCGTCTCGCTTGAAGAAACGGTCGGGAAATTGAAAGAGCAAAACGAGGTGCTTGAAATGAGGCTGGAAAGACACAATTTGCAGGTAGATATTGCCGGCTTTAACAACTTTACTTTTAAACTGTTCTTCATGAAAAAGAGATCCCATTGGGGCCAAAGGAAGACATGGCATGGAAAGGTAGGCGAATGGTAAAAGACTTTGCCCAGTCCCGATAAATAGATCAAATCTCTGCAATTGGGGCCTTCTGATGTGGCAAAAAGCGAACTTGTTTGAGAGGTGCAATCGCAAAAATAGAGCCATATAGTGAATAACTTGAAAACGATAAGAATCATTTTATAGGGTAAGTTGTTCACATTTGGATTAAAAAGGAAAACATGTGGTAACAGTGACACGTACGAAACCATTTGAAATCTAATAAATATTCAGAAACCAACATATATATTCATTAGTTTGACGGTTCTTCTTATTTTGACCTACAGGGAGATTATGATCCGACGAAAACGAAGGTGATCCATTTTGGGATGAATCCGGTGGATATCGCACGTAAACGACGGGCCTTGCTCATCGAGTCGCTGAAAGAGGAGAATGAGAGGCTCAAAGAACGAGTCAAATTGCTGGAAGAGTCAGGAGGCAAGGTAGCACCAACCCGAATATACACTTTATGATTTGCAACTGAAGTTCTGAAGTTACGAATTCTTTGTCTCATTGTTAACGTCTATTATTTTGTATGCGTCAGTTTTAACCGAATTTTCCGTTCACCGTAAATGCACATACAAAAAAGTTGGGACTTTGAAACTTCATGTAACGCAGATAGCAAATGGGGTGTGTGTGGATATACTGTTGTATATTTTTCGTGTATTCTCTGTCTGGTTACCAGCTTGAGGACATCACAGTGCAGGTGGAGCAAAACCTGCAAGAGCCGAGCACCAGCAAAGAGCTAGATGGTGAGTGTGGCCATCAAACCGATGACAGGGGTATTAAACGGAATAAATGGTTATCAAACTGAAAACAAAAGCTAGCAAGCTTGTGACCAAAAAAATAGTAAATGTGAACATACAGAAATGGAGAGCAAACTGGAGTTAGATTCCCATGACCTGAATCTCAAAAGCTCCACAGAAATGATGTAGATTATTTCTTAAATAAGATATGAAACACTTCAAGAACTGGTAACTACGAAGTTTTATAATAAAACAAACAGACGTAAAACAGCAGCTGACGTCAGCGGAAACAAAGAACAAGCGTCTTGTTGAAGCGTTTAAGAAAACCAGCCAGGAGTTTAGGGAAGTTTGCTACCAGTTGCTTGGCTATCGAATAGGTAAGATGTAAAACAGTGCCTTTAGCAATATTGGTAATATTTGACTCTTTTTGTATAACGAGAAAATACAAAATTACCAAAAAAAAAGTCTCGTGCACAAATAATATAAAATTGTTATTGTTGCGCGCTGTGAACCGTAATACCTATGCATTTTTTTTTTAAAAAGTACCAAAATAGATATTATTTGGCCACTAGAAGTCACAAGTCCTACCATATATCTCAGCAAATATGTTAAGCCTGTTGGCATGGTTACAGATTTCCCGTGTCAGAATCAGTATAAGCTGATGAGCATGTACGCGGAGTCACCCGAGGATTACTTCCTCTTTCAGGTCTGTTGTATTTCTTTGTTTATGTCACACCATATTTTTTTTATACGGGAGACGTAAATTTACAAGTTAAGTCTTAAAAGAGAAAGCGAAACCCATCCATTTAATGCATAGTTTTTTGTTTGTGATATACACTACTCAGCCAATATACTTGCTTGTCCAAACCATATCAGATAGGGTAAAACACAACTTCAGAACATTTGCGGTGTCTCTAATAAGGGGATAAATAAAACTGAAACGTTTGGTAATTGCTAGGCAAGAAATATTCAGGAATCCACACATATGTGTTTAACGGGGGCTCCATGAGGTAACTATACAGATATAGAAGACAATGAGATTAAAGGCAAAAACAGGAACCTCCTCGCTCGCCAATCAGCTTTAATAAGATGTAAAGATTAGACGTAAAGATGTTTTTGGTGTTGTTTGTACAGCAGGGGGATGACGGGGAGATGCAGATGCTGGAGACGGCCTACTCGTCGTCGGTGGAGGACAAGATGGCGGAGTACTTACACGGCGCCAACAGCATCGCTGCCTTCCTGGCCAGCGTCACCATGGAGCTGTTCAACAAGCAGACGATTCTGTGCGAAACCCGCGGCTGATTGCCCGCCTGCTGCTGACACGACCCCCGCACTAACCTTGCCGCCCCCCACCCCCCCGCCACCCCCATCCACGTAGATCCTATATGGAGTGTAATCCAGAGGCATCCAGGTTGGGGCATTGTTAATAGAGATGAGGGGTTGGTTTGCGGAGGGGGGGGGGGGGGGGGGGGCGAATCCCCCCACCTACACTGTGCCGAAGTAGACTCGAATAAACCTCAGAACTGGATTCCAATGGGCAGTTATCTTGAAAATGTTCTAAAACAGCGTCAGGTTGAGTTTTACACTATTGTCATTCTGGATGCATTTAAAGCTGAAATGTTTGTTTTAGATGTTCCATAAAAGTTCAACAAGAAAGACACGGGGTCTTTGTCGGAGTTGCAGTTATTTGAAAAAAAAAATGAACGAAAAAGTGTTCTGAGAATACCTCAAGTAATAATTAAGGTAAAATCAGCTGTGACAGAAATGTTAAGTTACCGACGATGTTACCTCGCCCCCTCCCCTTTCCGAAAATGAATATGTGTTAGTTCTAGTGAAGCAGTAAAATATAGACTCTGGTAAACACGAGACGAAAGGGCTAAATTTTGTCAATTCAATTTTATAATAATAAAATATTGTATCAAAATAAATTCTGTTTATTGTAAAACACCGCTTTGTGTTCAAATTGTATTAAACAAATAAACATTGCTGTATAATGACGAGATTATTTGTTGGCTTTCTTGTGTGAAAAGTTGATGCAGATAAGTAATTTTAAACGACAAACCGAAATAAATCCGCTTTTTTGAAAGGTAATCCTAAGGCTGGTACGCATTTTTGCCAATTGTGTAGAACAACACCAACCAGAACTTCTGACACGGTTCACAAAACTTCTGATTCGTGGGTCTTTTGTAGTTTAGGGTTTTCTGTTTCGGGCCCCGTCTGAGAAATCCAGGGCTGTAAGCTCGATACGTGTTTAGTAATCAATCAAAAAAATTTAAAAAACAAGCCATCGTCGAAGGCGCAGACCCCACCCGGACACTATAATCAGTCAAGCACAAAAGAAAATTCAAAATTTCCGCATTTTTTTTTTCTATTTTCGAGAAATCCAAAATTAACGCTTCGTCGCACAGCTCCACTACTTGGTCTTTCTGTGTGCAAAAGGAAACTCAAATCGGCTGATCGGTGCCAGAGATATGGCGCGTATCAAAATCGGACGGCAAGACAGACGGACGACAGAGGTCAACCCTATAGACCCCTCCAGGTTCACCCGTCTAAAAATCACGATTTCTTGGTCTATCCATGTTATAGAGTGAAATAAGTTAAAGGTACACCTTTCGTTGTAATTACGGGCAAAAATCGCTCTTAATTTGTACAAAAGTTTTGAAGTCTCCCAAATGCGTTAAGCCAAAAAAAAAAAAAAATACACACTCTTCTAGAAACGCGACAGAACGACGGCATTCCTCCGAATACCTCAATGCCTGAACAGAAAAGTAGGAGACAGGAACAAAGTCCATGTTTGTCCTTTAGCATTCTGAAGTCTCCAAGGCTAAAACTTCCATTACTTCTACCAGCACACAATTTCCTGATGATCTACCCCAAGCCCTGGGTATTAGAACGACACACGTACTTACGATCAGATGAATTACTACGGCAAGCGTACGCAAGTGGCTGACTTTATGTGTCATACGAGAGGCATACTAAAGTTACACGCGGGAACACACACAGGAACAAGCAGACCATACGCTGGAACACGCAGACCATACGCAGGAACACGCAGGCCATACGCTGGAACACGCAGGCCATACACAGGAACAAGCAGACCATACGCGGGAACACGCAGGCCAGACACAGGAACAAGCAGACCATACGCAGGAACACGCAGGCCATACACAGGAACAAGCAGACCATACGCAGGAACACGCAGGCCATAGGCACGAACACGCAGGCCATACACAGGAACAAGCAGACCATACGCAGGCCATACACAGGAATAAGCAGGCCATACGCAGGAACACACAGGAACACGCAGGCCATACGCAGGAACACGAAGGCCATACGCAGGAACACGCAGGCCATAGGCAGGAATAAGTCGGGAGTCTGATCCCCAATAAAAAGACAAGCTTTTTTTTTATTTATTTATTTTTGCTACTATTTATTCATACATCAATAAATAGATCACATCACTAACAACAAGCACTTCATAAAACATCACTAGACGAAACAGATTCCTTGCAAGCACAGAGTTTCAAATAATCCGCTTTTTCCACCGTTTTCTATCAGATCTAATGAACCCATTAATTTATATTTCCACATACACAGGAAAGCTATGTAAATAATAGTAGCCGGCCGGCCCACGCAAGGCATAACTCCGCCAAGTCTGAAGCTGATCCATCTTGTCGTTCGGGGCTATCCTGTCTACAGCCTAGTGCCCAAAATACGTAATGACGTCATATGACGTCATACGTTGCGCTTTATATACCAAACACATTATGACCCGACCAAGGTATTATCCTACCAAGGCTGAAGGTAATCCGACGTTTCTTTCTGCAGTTACAGTAATGACCCAATCGGCCGACCACCCCAAGGCATAATCCCAACAAGTTTGAAGCTGATTCGACGTTTAGTTCAACAGTTATCCTGTTAACAAAATCAGGTGTCTACAACATACACACACACTCAAACAGAATGCTAAAAAAAACGCTTCCCCTCTACGGGGGAAACATAATCACGAAGCATCCAAAAATTTCTTTAACACCTCTAAAAACTGGACAGGTTTGTCGGCGTGTACCCAGTGGCCTGCCCCAGCTATGTGTTTAAACTTTACTTGAGGGAACATTCTTCTAATATCTGCAACGTTTGCTTCCCTGGCAAACAAAAAATGTATATTTGCATTTAATAAAATAAAATAATAAAAGTAAAAATCATAAAATAAATTTAATAAAATAAAATCATATTTTTTCAATCCTTCAGCTTTTGTGATTTTTTAGTGGGGGGAGGGCGGGGGGTTGGGGGTTGGGTGGCGAGTAATCAGACGTAAATATAGGTTCATGTATCACCAACAAACATTTTTTTACACTTTTCAATGCTTTCCTCGCTTTTAATATTAAAAAATAAAACATTTATGTTTGAAACAAAATGCTTGATCGCAGAATTCTAGATCGTGATTAATTTTGTCAATATAAATAGCAGTTTTACATATCTGACTAAATCATTTTTTTTTAAACAAGAACGCCGGCAATTGCACAAAATTTGACTAAACCAAATGCAGGAGATGAATGATTTCGAAAAACCTGAGCTCTCACACTTTTCAAATTTTGATAATGGGCCTATTTTTGGAGGACCGCAAAATGACAAAAATAAAACATAATTTTTAACGAAAAGTGAGGAAATTTCTTCTAAAATTTGGAAGAAATTCAATCAACAATGTAAAAGGCAGCGTATTTTGTAGTTCGCAAAGGTTTTGAAATGCTGCCATTTAGCCATATTTTACCAAAGAGGTAATTTTTGCAAGACAACCACATCAAAATTGTTTGATCATTTAGTGGATCGCGAAAACATTTCGTTTTATAACACTGATCTAAGTAGCGAATTTAAAAAAAAAAAAAAAAAAACATTGACAGCAATCACAACTGTAAGAGATGCAGCATTGTGAAACTTGATCAGTTTGAAGAAAAATTACTAATCAAATTGGTAGGATGGATTTTTGGACATTTTCAAAATTTGAAAATTTCTCAGAAGAGAATCTCAGAGGAGTAAAGTTTAGTTAAGTCAAACCTTATGTCTTTGGCGTAATTTTCACATATTCGACGAGAAATTACTACAGGCATTGCAGAAAAAACAATCAAGTTGGTTTCAAGAATTTTCCGATATTTTCAAACGTTTTAAAATTTTCACACGAGGGGACCAAATTACCAAAAAAATTAGATGCTGTCAGAGAGCAGCAGGATCCCCCGTCACAAGAAATTAATAACTATATGCCATTTTATTAAGTTTCCTTGAAAACTAAGCCCATTTTCAGAGGGTTGTAATTTCGGTAATTTCTAATTGACCAACTATAAACTGGATGTGGCAAATCTTTATCCCCTAATCATTGCGTAATTGACAGAATAATTGCTCTTACATGATTCCTTTATAGGCAACACAGGGCTGTAATTTTGACAATTTTGATCGATCTAACTGAAACCTTGACGTTGTATATATTATACGTATACACTAAAGATTGCATATATGAAAGAATAATAGCTCTTACATGATTCCTTAATACAGAAGTGGACTCCACAAGGTACCCTCGAAAGTGTCAATTTAGCCCATTTTCAGGGGGCTGTAATTTTGACAATTTTTGATCGATCAAACTGAAACCTTGACGTTGCACACCTACATTCCCTCGTTATTAGCTATATGAATGATAAAAAGCTGTAACCACTTTAGTTAATAGAGAAGTGGACTCCACAAGGTACTTACCATCAGGCTCCGGTACACAATTTTAAATAATTGGATCAGAAATGTAAGAAGAGTAGCATTTTGATAAAATTGTTTAAACACACGCACACACACGACGCACGACAGATGATAGTCAACCGACGACAGCCGGCTGTTCTAAAAACCTACTTAAAAAAGAAACAAAATCGATCGACACTCACGTGATTCTATTGGAGTTTTCTCCACCAATGAAAAGAGTGGGCTTTGTAAATGAACCCTCCATCTGCCTCCACACCGCAATATTAGGGAGATTGTCCATAATGGCATCAATGTTTACTTTCCACCCATAAATACCTCCACGTGAGCACACGTTAGTTAAGACAAAGTCGCGTAACATTTTGTCCTGCAAGTACAAGAAATCAACAATCAAGTATTTCTCGAAGAACATCTCGACACTTCGAGATCTCTCTTTTAAACAGCAACTCGACATTCAAAAGGTCTGAATCCCACGATGGAGTAATAGATGCAATCATTTTTAATTCAGCTCAAAATATCAAAAACAATCCCTTATGCGACTAACCGGAAATGTTTCTTGGAGTTGTTTGTCTGCTTCCTTCCTTAACTCTCCTAAAGTGGGTATTGACTGATCAAAATAAACTGATTTCATTGCTGAAAGGTAATGTGGGAAGGTGGTTGTTGCAGCTTCAGAAACAGCTGGGGAGACGTCTTCAATGACTAGCTTTGATACACGAGATGGCTGGAAGGTGAATAAAAACTACGGTTTAATACTACAGTAAAACCTCCACATCACGGATATGATCCATAAATAAGGGTGAAATGTGGGGAAAATGACAGGAAATGAAAACATGTACCGCTATTACATATTCTTCGACAACGAGAAGTATTCTTTGCAACCGGCCTAAAGTCTTTGACCATGATGCCCATTTATTTCTAAACAGCTACTTAGATTCTTATTTTAGATGAGACACATTTTTTTTTGCGTGCTTAAAATGAGTGCAGATGCAGTATAAACGGTTTGTCCTGCCTTCGGAGTCAACCGAAAAGCTATTGGACGGTTCAGGTGGCAGGCAATTTGGGAGAAAACTGGCCATAAACAATAATATAAACAACTAATTAACTAATAACAATGTAAAACATATAACCAATAATCAGTCGTTGAAGTTTAGAATTTCACGTACGTTTTGAAGAGCAAACACCATTGCTATTTTACCGCCCATGCTATGACCCAGCAGATCTATTTCATCCATATTCATAGTCTGGAGGAATTTTTCCAAATCATAGCTCATCAGTTCATAGGTCATTTCTGGCAGATGTTCGCTATCACCATGGTTGCGAGTGTCCACCGCGAATACCTAAAAATTTAGATTGAAATAATACCAAATACAGACAATTTCTTTTCAAGATCCATTCCTCGAAGCATGCTAAAGTGCAGTTTATTTGTCCAGTTTGTTGCACGGATTATGGACGAGAACCGTGAACGAAAGCAAGGACTCACGCCTTTTTATGTAAAGTGTGCTGGAATTTGTGTTGATGTTAAGCGATTGCTCAGGTCTACTTGTTTCATTAAGGACCACGTCTCACAACTGCAACCCGGCAAAAGAGACACAGTATTTAATGAGTATGAACAGAACAATCATCAATAACATGAGCTTAAAGTCAAATAAACATCTAACACTGTATTATTTAAATTAAGAATTTATCAAGCAAATAAGAATTCAGATAATTTTTGTCATGTGTGAAATCGGCTAAATTAACTACGGTAGTCTATTCCGGAATAGACAACCGTCTATTCTGGAATAGACTACCGAATTTAAAAGTTCTCTGGAATAGAACGTTTTAAATTTTTCATACATATTACATTGTAGCATATATTACTTACAGGTTTTATAATATTTAAATTTAAAATTACACAAAAACGTTCCATTTAAAAGGATTTGAAGGTCGGTAGTCTATTCCGGAATAGGCTACCGTAGTCGTAAAATGCGTCAGTTCACCCATGACAAAAATATCTGATTTCTTATTTGCTTCATAAATTCTTATTTTAAATAATACACTGATATCTGTTCATCAGAATCACGGTTTATTGTAACAAATCTAGGCGCGACCAGTTCGTATTAATAATAACCAAGTCTTACCGTCCTACCGTGTTTGCTGAGGTGTCTGCATATTCCCTGCCAGTTTCTCTTTGATCCCAGCAGCCCGTGTAAAATTACAAGAGGCGGTGACTTTGTAGTGTTGTTTTCTCCAAAAGCGCTATAGGCTAGCTGTGCATTCCTAATCAAGAGACAACATTCACATAGCCCGGGAAATAACTGATACAGATCCCCAGTCTAACCTCAAAACGATATACAATTTCAGTATATTCTCCACCAACATAAAAAAAAATCAAGAATCTATAATGAACAGTTACAAAGATATGGTGTGGAAAAGAAAACAAGACAGAAAGGCGGCTCGACGGACGGACATATCCATCCCCATATTCTCCGGCCAGAGGGTGACGATAACCAAACGACTCTCTAAAAGCCATTGTAAACCAGTCCGACTTATTTTCGAGTCAAAAGCAGACTCCTCCTTTTTTAGAGGTGTCTTTGCATTTTCGACCCAGACTTACACACTAATCTCGAGAGGAATGGCCAGAAAACAGGACAAATGACTAACTGGAGATGTTCTGATGGCTAATAAAATTTGAAATTTCGCATGCTTAAAGGAAATTCTAATTTTGCTTCATATAGGGAACGGTAGTCTCTTACAAAGGGTAAGAAATTGATTTTTTTTTTTTTTGCAGCTGATGTTTAGCATGGACTAAAAAGCATGCTGACGAAAAATGCACCATTCAGATGCAGATATGTGTCTGTAGTGACTCAACAAGAGCGGCGAAAGAATAAAAAAAAGTGCATTTATCGGCAAAGGGCTTTAGAACCGTCAAAGTGCAATGCAAAAGGATCAAATAAAAAAAAATATAGCAAAAGTATGCATACGTGTTTAAGAATACACGAGTAAAAGCCAGCGGATACACAAGTAAAAGCCAACTCACATTTCGTCTACGGGATATACGTAAATGATAAGAATAGAATCAGAATCAAATTCATGTTTATTGGAACCCATTGCAACCTTTAGGTTGAAAAATCATGGCATGTACATTAATATATACTTGCTATTAACTTGCATGAAAAAAATCAGAAATACTCAAATTAATAAAGAAAGTTCGTTATAGGTTATATAATTATCTCAAACTCTTAAAGGAAGTTTATTAGCTGATCGTAGAGTATGGTTCATATTTCGAGGTTTTGGAGATTGTGCAATGTTATTTGGGTCTTGCATTTGTATAAAGAACTTCTGGTATGGTTGGAGTCTTCTTTCCTTTAGAGGTGTTAGGTTACTTTTTGTCATTGCATCTTCGTAGTTTAATTCTGGGAAAACTATTTTTAAGGCCCTCTTCTGCACCGCGTTTAGTGAAACTTCTTGTTCTTTTGTGATAGCTGCACTTCATGCCTGTACCTGTAGTTTGGTGCGTGGTATGGCTTTGTAAAACATAGATCGGTTTCATTGATTTTTGCTCGTTTTAGCTGTCTCAAATAGTACAGTTTTGATGATGATTTTGAAATTGTGTTTTGCACATGAACATTCCACTTAAAGTTGCTTTGGATTGTGAGATCTGGCAGTTTACTCGAAGTAACTTGATTAATTTCAACGTTTTTAGTTTTATCGGTTTGATTGGTGTTTCTACCGGGGTTGTTGAAATAATCATCTCGTGCGTTTTAAGGGGATTGAGGTTCATATCATTATTTTCACTCAGCACCATTTCAATAATGCCATGGGTAAATTTTTCCATATGTTAAGAGTGTATATCAAACATGACAAAGACAAACAACCTTTACGACAGTTTCCTTAGCTGTTTCTAAATTTTTTTACCCTGCATGGATTCTACGAATTTCGTCTAATGAGTATGCGCACTCGAAAACGTAAACTGGCTTATTATTAAGCCATAGGTCCGTCAGTAACTAGTTTTATGACTGGGCCCCTAAAGAGCCCATATAGGCCTTTTTTGCATCCAACCGGGAATTTCTCCTAAACAATTTCAGTCTAAAAACACTTCGTCTGAGGAAGAGGATATAAAATTGGTTTGAGTATGAGTATATCATAATTTGGTGATAACAAAGTGTTAACTTCCGGTTAAACATAGTCCCGAGTGACCCTAATCCATCACCACTCTTCTTCGCCTCTGTGGAGGTCGGAGTCAACTGGGACGACGAGGGCGCTAGAATTGGGCTAGAGTAGATCGTAATTGGTGACAACAAAATGCTAAATTCCAACTCCACTAAATAAGCCAGCTGCAAATTTTCTAACTCTATCGACTTAAACATACATTATTTTGTGATATTTGACCAAACAAATTTGTTTTGAACCACGGAAGATGTTCTTTTTCATTTCATTTGGATCTACTCCTCCCCCTCGGAGGTTTTAATAAGCTACGAGGGCAGAGTACCTGTCGCCGCCAGTACCTCGCAACCGCTTATCCCGAAAATAAAGAGTTATCCCGCTATTTCATGATACTGTTCAACTGTTTGGTGTTGTTTTATGGTCAGCCTTGTTTTTGTTTGTAAAAGTTCGTTGGAAAATACGGCATATACAATTAGTTATGGGTAAGAAAAACAATGCAATACACACGTTTTTACCTGTAGAATGAATAAATCGCAACAACGTTTCAAAATTTTGTTCTGATTGAATTATGTAAAGTGTTGTAGCAATCCTTACTTGACTTCCGGCTGCTGTCAAAGCAGACGAAAAAATACACCCCTCGCCATTATTTTGATATGAACCACATTTGTGTTGAAAAGAAATAGATGTTGGTGTTGGTAATGATTTAAGTTAGTTATTTGATTGGTTTAACGACACCGCCAACCTGTAACAGGTCATATTGTGTCATTCCTGGTAACTTTGTCGAATTTATACTTTATTGATAAAAAATCGTTATAAAATAAAATCTTAAATATACTAAAAACTAGACTTAATGGTGGTCTACAGATAGGAATACATGTTAATCTCTTTTAAAAATCCTAGGACCTTGTTGGAATTTACTTTTTCAAAGAGCTCTCTCATGGAATCAACTCTATAATAACGGGGACGAATGTGATTGAAGTCTATATAATCTATCAAGATGTGTTTCACTGTATACCGTTCCTGACAACTTATACATTCGGGTTGTGGTTCACCTCTTAAGAGGTGTTTGTGAGTAGTGTAAGAATGTCCTATTCTTAATCTGTGAATTACCATATCGTCGCGAAGGCCATTTAGGGAGAGCAATTTGCGCCCTACCACAGGGCTAATTTGGTACAGCTTATTGTTAGTCTGTTCATCCCAATGTTGTTGCCATAGATTTTTGACATATCTAGAAATATGACACTAAAAATCTGATGACGGTATAAGGAAATCTGAGCAATCTTGGTTTAACGCTTCTTTGGCGCCTTTGTCCGCTGCCTCGTTGCCAAGGATTCCAACGTGGCTCGGTACCCAACAAAATATTATCTCTTTGCCAGATTTTACCACTTCGTCGTGTTTTTCTATCAAGTCCAAAATTATTAGGTTGGATACCTGTAGGTTTTCTAGTGACTCAAGCACTGACATGGAGTCCACGAGTAATGATTTAAGAAAACATATGTAAGCATGTATGGAGGACAAAGAAAAAGTTATCATTGAGTAAACATAACACACAGCAAAATAATTACGTGAAAAAGCAGAAATGCAGTATTTCTGTGAACCACTTCCACTAGTCCCGGGTTGAGAACCTTCGATCTGTTGTTCGTTGGTCTGTACTCTCGATCCTGTCCAAACGGGCGGGTCATAACACGATAAATTATAATATAATACGGGTAGTGGGTAGTTTACTCTGGTGCCGGGGCAGGGTAAAATACAGCACCCCTGGCCGTAGCTGATCCTAGTCGGCTGTCCACTCGTTTGGGCCTCATTTTCTCCGTAGATGAAATTAGTCCGCAAGGCTATATTCCATAGGAGGGGGCACCTAACACTTAGTGAACACTTGCAAAGAAATATGTCGAAGTCGAATAATTTACATTAGTAATCTGTACATAAAAGATGGCATATGTGTGTGATGTAGGTTGTTAAGTGTTACACAGTAAAGGCATTCACACAGTTAATGTAAGTTGTAAGGCGTGTATTTGTTTTTAAAATAAGTGACATTTCAGCATAAAGGCACTGTAACAATTCAAAAGTACATCGAAAGGTTCCTTTTAAAGGACAAAATACTGATAGTGGTCATGCTTTGCAAGGGAAGCAACAATGTACTGTGATATATGGAGAAAACAGAGACTGCGTAAAAGAAATGTTTGTGAGTTAGGATTA
Organism: Protula sp. h YS-2021; assembly: GCA_949752745.1. Classification (NCBI taxonomy): domain Eukaryota; kingdom Metazoa; phylum Annelida; class Polychaeta; order Sabellida; family Serpulidae; genus Protula; species Protula sp. h YS-2021. The sequence goes on from OX457030.1 coordinate 14,732,177, forward strand.
ATGTTCTTTGTACATAGGAAGTCGTATCATAATAAACAACGTGTAGAACAATATAATAAAAGCACGAAAATAGAAAATAACAAAGAAAATTATGAATGTTTTAGTCCGCTGGTGTCGTGTCAAAGGAATTGATCCCTGCCAGGGATTCCCTGGCGTGTGCACTAGCCCCGGGTACAAAGCAGGGTCTTCTGTACACAGCTTACAAGGTTCTTGGCGATGGCAACTGCATGTACAGAGCTGTGTCAATGCTCCCCACTGGTAATAGGCAAACTACTGAAAATTTCTTGATGAATTGAAATGTATTCTTTTCGCAATGTGTTGTTGTTGAATAATGTGACAAACAAATTCTGTCATTTCCATATATTGTAGACGTGTTGTAATTTGTATGTAACAACAAACAGAACTGTTACACAAGGTAGCTGTAATCTGAACCTCTGTTCTGTTATAATTAGGCGATGAAAGTCTTGCAGCTTATCTAAGGAAGCAGTCGGCTTTGGAACTGCTCCATAACGCAGCACTGTATGTGGTCCATCCACAGATGCGAACTGCAATGAAGGAAATGCAATGTAATATGAAGACCATCCTTCATTCGGTGACTATGCAGGAGTCTATACCAGAGGACCTAACACATTGTATCAAAGCAGAAGCAATGTACACATTCCGAGGTGGTGCGTGGGCATCCATATTGTCACTGTATGCACTGCGTACAGTGTTGGGTATGAGCCTACTTAGCCTATTTCCAGACATCCCCTTCTATGAAAGAAGCCTCTTTAACTGCGAGACTTCGCCGCTAAGGAAGATAGAAGGGGCGTGGAGCGAAACGTTGAAACACCCAATAACGGTCCTCTGGTCAAAGTCGGCGCTGGATAACGTAGCAGACACAATCTTCCAACCCGACCACGTGGTGCCATTGGTGCTCAATTTGTGACCCTTGCGCAGGTTCGGCCACAGGTCATAATTCTGGAAAACAATGCAACGCTTACCACAGAGCCTCCGGCACCAGCATCGCGACGTGCAAGAAAACCCGCAGTGTGCCATGCGATAAAGCGTGCCAATAGTGCAAATGGGGTGGAGAAGAAATATGTGTTGACTGCTGAGCTCATGGCTTATTTCAAAGCAATTAAGAACAAACGACCAGAAGAAGAAAGCACACAACCCAAAGACAACACTTGCGGTAGGTTTTTCTAAATGAAATCATCAATTCTTTTTTTCATGTATGGGTAACATCATTCATTCACAAAAGTGAAATAATTATGAAGCATACAATAAACATTGTACCAAAATGTCTAACAGACTTTATGTTCATATCATTCACAGAGTCAACCACAGCAAGCAGTCAAGTGAAAGAAAAGCCTTCTGGTGAGTTACGCCACATACAAAATTGTATTTATGGTCATATTTCAGTAAGGGGCTATATAAAGGAAATGAAAATATGATGCATACTTTCCACAAATACACTTACATACATCTGTGGTACTTCGTGCTTATAATTTACAGAACCAAGAACAAGAGCAAAAAGATGCCAGTACGCTGTTTCTCAGTTGAGAGATGCCGTATCATCTGTCAAGCGCGAAGAAATGACAGTGAACACGGGCAGCGCGACTATATTCCGTGCCCAGGAAGACAGTGTATGATTACGCAAAATGGCCAATGAGGGGGCGGGATATAGTGGTACGCAAACAGGACAGCAGAAAGGAGCTGAATTTTGAAGAACAACTGGCAGTCGCAAGCTATTGCATGGAAGAGGAGAGCTGTGGGCATCCCCTGCGCAAAGAAGATTGCCGCAAAATAATTATAGTGCGTTGTTATTCACTACATATAAATTTCTACACAAGTGTCGAATGTTTAGAAACAAGAAGTGCTGAAATTTCTAATACAATGCCATTTTTCAGGATATGGTGACCCTCAAAGGAGAGCCTACCAGATTTAACTTGAATAGAGGCCCCTCAGACAAATGGTTCAGAGGCTTCTTTGCGGGATTCCCCCAGTTGAAAGAATCAAAAGCCCGGCCTCGAGACGCTGCTAGGCAGCGAATGAGTAATGACGTGGTGAAGGATCGCCATTTTACACGTTATGGTAAGAGAAAGCATATAACGAAGTGATAAACCTCAATATAACGTACACTAACACTACTTGCAGCAAAAGATTAACATTTTCATTTAGTTGGAAGGATTAAGAATTATATTTGTCAATGCTTTTGTTTGTCAGTACTTTTACTTATTATAATAGACGAGGTTCTCACCAAACTTGGCCTGCACGATAAACCGTCGCAAAGTTTTTAATTACGACGAGACTGTCTTTAAGTAGGAAGGATGCCACAAGCTGTGACAGGTTCATCGGGAAGAGAGGAAAGGTCATTCATCATGGTGGGGTAAATATTTCACTTTATTGACATTAAACATTTTTCTTTGCTGAAACACTCTTTAGTGTTGTTTGTTTGTTTCATATAAACACAGTTCTTATTGTATTCATCTTAATAGCAATTATCTTCTTTTTTTCAAATTGAAGGTTGCAAGTCTCGATCATGTAACAGCACACATGTGCATTTGTGTGGATGGCAAGATTTTATTGACCTTTCTCATATACGAGAAAAACTCGCCTCAACGACGTCTTGATGAAAGTGTCCCTGAAGACTGGATGTTTGGATATTCGCCAAATGGTAACTTCTTCAAATACAAAGTATTGTGCAAATGCTTTAAAAACGTTAAAAATGAAGAAGAAATTATGAGAAGTTGCCAATAAAAATCAGTACTCTTTGCATTATTAAGAACAAACGCAATTTCACAGAAGCTTTAACTAAATAATATGTAATTTAGGATACATGGATCACGCCTTATTTAAGGAGTGGCTTCTTCAAATATTTCTTCCCAACTGTGGAAGGAACAGACCGGTACTACTTACTTTAGATGGACATAGTGCCCACCTTCGCAGAAATTGCCGAGAAATCTATGTGGAAAACCAGGTTGGTAACTTTAAAATTGAATGTTAATAGTACGTATTGCAACACTGAGCCGCTTGTGCAATGTATTTATTAATATATTATTATATAAGGGCTACATTAATGCGAGTAGCCCTTTCTGAAAAAGGCATGTTTGGGAAACAGAAAATATTTTTGTAGTTTTCTTACATAATGCAGTTTAGTGTGAACATACTAGCATTTCACTATGAAGTATAAAGAAGATAGCTTTCTATTGAGTGGTGTTTAGATAGGCAAAAATTAGAAAAATCCGTCTAAAGGGTGAGCGATAATAGCGGAAACGATGATTCACTCGACTCTGAAAAGGATATGTGTTGAATACACAGAAGTTTATCAGATGAATAAGACTTTAATCAATTGTTAAAAGTATTATGTCGCATAGACAGCTAAGATCTAGTTCACTTACCAAAGCTACTACCATGGATAAAAACAATGATGATACATCTCTTACTGAAACATTAAAAGCAATGAACAGTAAATCAGAGCAGTTGGCTGTACTTGAAAGACTGATGAACTCAGTACTACAGTTGATAATCAGTCTAAAATCCTTGACAATCTTGTTAAACATGTTCAAACTCTTGAAGAGGAGAATCAGGTGAAATCCGAAAAAATTGAGAAACTTGAACAAAACAACAAAAACTTGTAGACTTACAGGCAAGAGTTAATCAATTAGAACAATACAGCAAAATGGATAATGTTGTAATTAGTGGACTACATGCCCAATCGTACGCCACGGCCGCTGTTACGTCTGACGTAGACACCCCACAGTCTCATGAATCCAACACAGTGGAAGAAAAAGTGCTGGCACTGTATGAACTCATAGTGGACGTAGTTGACAGAGACATATCAGCAATTCACTTTCTCCCAACAAAAACAGTAAGAAAAATATCATCGTCAGATTTACATCAAGAAGAGTGAAGAACATGGTCATGGTTGCATGAAAACGTCTGAAGAACCGGTCAACCCCAGTATACATCAATGAACATTTGCCACCAACTACAGCAAAACTTTTTCACCATGCACGTCAACTGAAAAAAGAAAAGTCAATTGTGAACATTTGGACAAGAGACTGCAAAGTCTACATAAAGTGTAATGGTGGTACGCCGGAAGAACAGAAAATAGTAGCGATTGAGTAATTGTGACTTTGATATTAATATAAACGGTATTCCAATACAAAGGGTTAATGTTACAAAGTTTTTAGGTGTTTTGGTCGATAACAAATTGTGCTGGTCTAATCATATTAATCATGTTCAAGGTAAAATAGCAAAGAGTGTAGCGATTATTGTAAATGTGAAATTTTTACTAGATTGTAAAGCATTATACACCTTATACTGTTCTTTAGTTTAACCGTATCTGAACTACTGTAGCGAAATATGGGGTAATACCAGGGCGCAACATAAGCACTCGCCAACTCGCCATGGCGAGTGAAAATTTGGGTTGGCGAGTATGAATCAAATCACACTCGCCAAACTGGCGAGTATGATTTTTAAGCAAAAGTAGTTTGGCGAGTATAAATTTAAGTTAGTCGCCAAATTTATGAATAACTCAGCCTGACTATATTTCCTTTGACTTTACTTTATACATCACTTAACGTGTAAATTTCACACACCGCATTTCCTGCACTCAATCCTATTTATAAACCAATCGCTGTGACCATTCTTTCTGTTCCATTTATGAAAGTAAGGATACATAACAGAATGCAAAATCTACACAAAAAGACTGAATATGGATAAATTTGTCGCTAAACGTCGGCGTCTGGACAAAAACTCCGAGCAACCTTCCTCATCTGGAACAATGGATAAAAGGTCGAAAAAATAAATCAACTAAAAATGTTACCCACACAGCGCGTCTAGCAGCGAAGAACATCACTCAACAAGCGAAGATAAAGAGAAAACGAGAAGCTCATTCCGCTAGCGAAATGTTAAACACTTGACAAAAATTAAAACGCAAAAATACTTCCTTCAGTGGGTTATTTCTTGAATAATATATTGGAAACAACACAGCTTGAATACGTCTAATAAGCCGAGTAGTGTTTGGTTGTTGTTGACTTAAAGTTTTATTGACTGATCAGGCATACGCCGTGTTATCTATTTACGCAGTGAGAGCTCGCACAAAGCTCACTGAGCAAATGTGTATTCTGTGCTGTTGTTAAATGCTACGCATTTACTTGCAAAAAATACACTCTTTTCACATTCCGAAGAGTTCTGTTCAGTTTTGGTTGCAGTCCGTTAATCGCAGAATCGCTCACGAACAACAGAAAATCGCCCGTGTCAGATGCTGACAGCGATTCGGACGAAAACAACCAGAAAACGGAAGAAAATCCACACCAGGAAACGACAGAGAACTTCGAAGAGGCGGATGATGAGTTGTCTGAAGATGTTCACCGGGTTTTATGTAAGACTGGATTAGTCAACGCTCAAACATTTGAGAATGTGTACAAACTCAAAAAAATTGACTTTGAGCTTATTTTCAATAGGTTTCAGTGATCATCAGTACAAATAGTTTACGACAAAAAAAATTCTTAGATAAAAAAATGAAACACTCTTTATGATTTGAATGTTTGATACCATGTTGAACTATAATTTTTCTCCATGATTTTTCGTTAAACTTTATATGTAGTTTTTGTTGACCGAATTTTTTATTATCTTTATTTATTATTATCTTTGACCAAACGAAAAAAACGAAAAAGTGCAGTGGTACGTTTAAATCGGCCTGCAAAGGGCCGCATTTGTCGCTGCTTATGTTGAGGTTTAATTGATAAACGCGCTGATAAGTAAGTTACGCTGAATTAAACACAATAAAAACACAAAACAAAATAAACCTGAATTTCAATAAGTTTTTATTTTGTTTGATTTACGTTTGGTGAGTATAAAATGTAGTAACTCGCCAGACTGGCGAGTATGAATTCATCCTGGCGAGTATGAAACGAAGTCACTCGGCAATTTGGCGAGAATAAAATTTTAGTTATGTTGCACCCTGGTAATACATATCAGTCAAGAGTTAGAGAAATCGTTAAACTACAGAAAAGAGCGGTTCGCATAGTTGATCATGCTGAATGTTTATCTCACTCTAATCCTATTTTTGTTAAATATAAGATCTTAAAATTTAATGACATTGTCAAAATTAATACTGGCATCATAATGTACAAAGCAAAAAACAAACTATTAGCAGAAAGGTTAATGAGACTTTTTTCAATTAAACGTTAATAGGACCCGCCAACACGGTGATTTTGTGGTAACGTATAGACGAACGAAAATGAAAGAATTTTCTATATCAGTGTTAGGAGTCAAGCTTTGCAATAATTTAGAAAATGACATAAAAACATGTCAGAACATCTTTACTTTTAAAAGTCTACATAAAAAACTTTTGATTAATGATTATCAATGTGAATGAACTTATTGTGTAGTTTGACTAAAACAGTATAGTATCGTTTTCCGTCCAGTTATAGCTTAGTGTAACTATTATTTGCAATTATGTGTTCCAAATATCAGAATGGATTACTGTAACTATTGTATATTAACAACGCAGATTAGTTTTAATAAGTTGTGAACTTTTTTTAATCTGCCCTTTCCAAACTATGTGAGTGATAACTTACTATGCATTTTTTTGCATTGCGAAGTAATTCCATTAATTGTTATCGCGTATATACTTTTTTGGAAATAAAAATGATTTGATTTGATTCACTGCGAATTACATAAGACTTTTTATACAAATTTCAGATAGCAGATAGTGTATATTCTGTATTTCAACAGCAACCATATTCCCTCGCTCGTTTCCTGTGCGTGCGAGTAAACAAAACAAGCAACAACACAAAAAGTAGTATTTCTTGCTGTTTCTATGCAATTCAGGTGATATCAGTTATTTATAATACAAATGTTATGTTACACAAACATGGCTGACATTTTAGGTTTCACTCGTATTGTCGTATTGTCTATTTTTGGGAGGCGGCTACAGTGGCGGTAGTCCCAGTGGACACTTTCTATCTTTCTAGGTCAGAAAGGGTCACAGTTCCTGCAATAGAAATGTCCATTGATCTCAATTTTCGAGGCTCTGGATCTTTCGGCGCGCGTTCAAGGAGACCGAGGCTTGGACTGACACGCTTTTTCTTTAAAAGCACACTGAGAAGTACCCTGGCGCATTATTTTCGACCTCAGCGAAACTCCCAAACTACAGTAAAGCGTGGTTTTGCAACTGTGGATTCACTGTTGTTGTGGGCGATAATGAGGGATTCGCTATCCTGATCTCAAGAAAACACACATTTTTCTCAGTAAAAAATTGTTATCTGACCATAAAACTTGTGCGCCACAATTTATAATTGGATCATTTATGTGATGCACCCTTTCTAAAATAACGCCGTTAGCCCCAGTCGTGCGCCGAGATTTGGAAAACTGACATCAATGACATTTCCTATTATAGGAACTATGACTCTTGCTGTCATAGGAAGACCGCAAGAGTCATCTAGGACTACAGTGGCGGCTGTGAGGTACTTGTATAGTATCAAATTGCCCGGAAATACACAAAAGCATACATAAACTATTAACAAAGGAATGACAACACATGTTCTTGGTCTGATTTTTCACATAATTTAACTAACATTTTACATTCCAATATCTTTTTCAAACGCCTTACGCATTTTGGCGATTTTTTACAGACACTTGTCAAAAGTGGCGGTGTATGGACGCTGCCCTCATAGACGCACATTTGCCAAACCGTTTGACTCAAATATTCCTCATTTTGCTATATTTGGTAAATAAAAATTGTTTTAAGCCAGGGACAATGTTCTTTTCAATTTCATCAATTTGGATAGCTGTAACCATTCGTTCTCTTCCTTTCGTAACTGTACCGGATAGTGAAAAAACTCCTATTATCGCCAACTTTGTTCCCCAATTCCGGTTCAGAGTTTAGCAAAGGTTAGTGATATATAGATTTAAAATGCAACAAACAATTTCGACCTGTGCGTGCAGTTGACTGCGTGGTTGATATTTCTCGAAAATCGGTACATCTCGGATCGTTGTTGCCACCTCTATGGTCAGAGGTCAGCTGTTTTATAACAACACAAGACTGGCTATTATACGAACAAATCAGGAGTAACATGGTTAAATCATGATTAACTTAGACCAACTAAATTTTTTTCCTATTGATTTTTTTTTTTTTTTTTTTTTTTTTTTTTTGAAAATACACAGTATTTCTTTGTTGATGGTGATTTGTTTCTAAGCCAAATATAAAGGTATGCTTTGAATTTAGAAGGCAGAATTTGTATTTTTGTTTGCATATATGATTGTTACAAAACTTTCTTTTAAAAATATCTTGTATTCCCAAACCTGCAGTCTTAAAACCCTTAACAATTCAAATAATTCATTTTCTATGTTGATGCTTGTCAATGAAAATGAAACAAATAACATATCTCAGAACGCAACCGCATAAGTATGATGGTTATAAAGATGGATGTGCAGAAGTCCAGGGCGCCAGAAGTCTAGGGCTCTTCCTCCGTTCCATTCTGACATCATCTGTACTAATGTTTTGCATCAGTGTCTTAACCTGTCAAAATTGAATATCACGCCATTGAATGCGTCAGGATCAACATGATATTTTCCATTTCAATGTCAGGGAAACTTCACGATGTCAGATACTTTGAATCTCGTCACCATATACACTTTCAAAAACTCTGTGTTCTCTCGAACACGATAATGTTAAAGCATAAAAGTCACTCGTAAAGCATGGCAGGTGCTCTTTCGGAATCTATCGGTCAAGCTGTTTATTTGAAACTAACGATCATCTTGCAAGCTAGTCACGCAAAGAAGGGAAGGAAGCAAGTTTTAAGTTTTAAAACTGTTCTCAACACGGGCGACTATTGCATTGAATAAAGCAGTGTGTATAAATATTACTAAGCTAATAACATAACACTTAATATTTTATTGAAATCTAATACCGTATTTGGATGTCTTATGTTTAATTGTATTATCGCCCAACTGCTTAAGAGGGAAGCAACCTTTACGACCCCGCACAAGTCCCAGAAACGAAAATAAGAAGGGTTGTACAATGGGAAATTTGACGTAGATATGCTGAAACCCACTTTACTCATTTTACTATCGATACACTTGGGACCACATAATTGGGGAAAGTGTATCTAAGCCGAATCACACTTTAGGTGTTTCGCATAAAATGCGCAAGAATTTTGAATTACGGCTGCAAGGGAACCGGGTTAAAAACGAAAAGAATTATAAAAGAAATATGGAAGAATCATAGCAAAAACAGCACATACTCGAAACATAAAGAAATTGAAGCTGAAAACTATTTGTTAAACATTTTAATAAATTTTTAAAATAGCACATGGGTTGTTAAAAATACGATTGCTCTTTGGTGGAAGAATTTGACATTTAGGCGAAATCTCTGTCATTTCTGTCATTTTTTACTCGATTTGTATTCGAGTCGCAGAATTTTTGCGCATTTTACTCGGTACGCCCTAAGTGTGAATTGGCTTATTGTAACATAAAATTGAAAGTATAATTTGTTCAAGAGAAAAGTTAACAAAACTGGCCAGAATAATCCGCTGTTTTTGTTGTTAACGTGCGGACCGTCGCCATATTGGTCATGCTTCGTTTGTATCGCAGTTGGCGACTGGTTTACGTGCAGACGAACATTTTATTTCCCAAACTTGTGTATCGTTTACCCCAGAAGCAGAATTTGTACTTTTATGTCTTTTATTGTCTGTATGCCATGAATTTGCTGTGTTTTGTATGAGCAATATTTAGTTTGGCCTCTTTCAGTGTTATATATTTGTTACGTGTAATTTAAAGCACATTTCCCTAAATTCATTAAAAACCCATAATTATGCTGTCTGTTACTTGCAGACCTGTGAGATGACTGTCGTTTTCGTCTGCAAATTTATTTCGATGCGTTATAAAGGAATGACAAGTGAAACATCAAGATTCTTGTGCCGACCGAGTGTTTGAGACGGAAAAGAGAGACGTTTCGACGGTCAATTTGATTTTATTGACGTGAAAACTGTAATGAAAATAATAAACATATAAACAATCTAATAATGATAATAATGATTGCCAAGATGATAAAGAAAAAAGGAACCCAAGTTTCAACAACTTGCATAACATCTATGAATTGTCAATGTCAAGTTTAAGTCAATCAAAACTATCACAACATACCATCTAAATTATATATACATTAACAGTAGATCCCATAATCACATGAACATAAATATATAAATAATAAAAATTACATTTACGAACCTTTTTGACTCTATAAATCCGAAAAACACTGGTTGACCTGTTTATCCGTCGCCGTCCCATGATCAAATGACATTGGGACCAATATACCGAGAGGGGAACATCACATGCCGAGAGGGGGGTTCAGAGTAATGACGAGAGGGGTTCAGGGTAATGACGAAATACGAGTGGATTGTTTTATGTTGGACATCCGATTCTATTGACCTCCTTAAAATATGGGTGCATAATGAAAGAGCACATCATGATTCTGACCGCTTAAAAAAAAAAAAAAATAACACAACTGGTCATATGACCGTTACAATTCTGATGTTTTTTAATGTACGTACTTTCAAATTATAACCAATCATATCACCTAAAAACTACTTTACATAATATTCTGCCCCTTTGAAAACCCACCTGTGAATACATCAATTTGCACTTTCGGGACTTTGCGATGGAGCGTACGTTTCAACTACGTAGTCGTCGGGTTAGAATATAAATGAATGATAAAAAAATCAACGAAATTCTTCGATATATAAAAAGCCCTTATTTTATCAGATATTAACCTTGTTCTGTATAAAAGATTAAGTTTCCTATTTCACTTTTAAAACTGGCAGGCGGAGTTTTTTCTGGTTTCTTATTAGTTAGGCCTTGGTGTGAAAACCACTGTTAGGTATATATTACACCAAATCTGCTGTGCTATGTGGACTTGAACTTAAACAAGAGCCAGTAACAGTAGATATGTTACCGGAATCAGGAGTTATTCGACTTTCCTAAGCCCCAATTTTATTGGTTTACTGTGACTCCACAAGGTCTCTACAACTACTATTTATTGCTAGGAAACAACTGTATTATATTATGGTCCAGTTTCGAACAAATCCTACGTAAGTGAAAGAAATTATGGTGTGTAAAGTTTGGGGTAGGATTCGCCTTGGTCAGTCAAGGATAAGAAAAAATTACGCAGACCAAATCAATGGCCTGATGTTATAGGCGGCGAAATTGAATTTGCATGTGAAATTTTGAATTCAAGCGTACTGGCGAAAGCTGTTTGGTTTAAGAAACCAAACTTTTTTTAATTAAAAAAAGAGAGAATTACCGAACGACCCAGTAGGTGATAATTTTGGATTCTGTGATAGGTAATCTAACGTATTGCATGCGCCACGCTGAGACAACAAACTTGACCGGCTCAGTTTATTCCCACCAGTCGTCTGCTTGCCGTTTTCTATCGGTTTCGTGCCCGGGACATTGGAATTACAAGAACAACAGTCGACTGAGAAAGCTTTCGCCCCGTGAAACCCCGTTGTGCTCGAAAATCAGAAACAAAGACTTCGCCTGTCAGTTTTAAACGCCACATAGGAAACTGAATCTTTTATACAGAGCAAGGTTAATATCTGATAAAATAAGGGCTTGTTATATTTCGAAGTGCATAAAAAATAGAATTTTGGTGGGTTTTTCATCATTCATTTATATTCTAACCCAACGACTACGCAGTTGAAACGTACCCTCCGTCACAAAGTTCCGAAAGTGCAAATTGGGGTATTCACAAGTTCAGCCAAAATGCTGACAGGAATTTGGTTTATCTGTTGAAATGGAGTGAAAGAGGAGGATCCAAAACTGCACAGTAAACGTTACGGCGATTTTTATTAGACGCAACACGGTTTGTGTTATTAACCTGTTACTTTCTTTTATTGCCAGCATTTTTCAGATTGACGCACCGAAAAGACAAAAATGTCGAAACGTAAAGCTGTGTCGTTTGGCGATGGTGTTGTTGGCAGTGGAGATAGTGCTGATGATGCTTTGGAAATGGCATACGCTGAAGTTCTCGAAGATAAAAAACCGCGTGTTGCCTACACAAAGCGGCGGTTTAAGGTAACCCCTTGTCATTTTGAACTCAAGTGACACATTTTTTTCGGATCTTAAAACAAATGTTTTTTTTTTGTTATATAACAGTGTATTATTTAAAATAAGAATTTATGAAGCAAATAAGAAATAAGATATTTTTTGTCATGGGTGAACTAACGCATTTTACGACTACGGTAGTCTATTCCGGAATAGACTACCGACCTTCAAATCCTTTTAAACGGAACGTCTTTGTGTAATTTTAAATTTAAATATTATAAAACCTGTAAGTAATATATGCTACAATATAATATGTATGAAAAATTTAAAACGTTCTATTCCAGAGAACTTTTATCTTCGGTAGTCTATTCCAGAATAGACGGTTGTCTATTCCGGAATAGACTACCGTAGTCGTAAAATGCGTTAGTTCACCCATGACAAAAAATATCTGATTTCTTATTTGCTTCATAAATATCTTATTTTAAATAATACTCTGTTACATAATAATTTTTTTGTATGGTGGTTTTGTTGTCATTTACCACTTGAGCATGATATTTTGTGTATCTGACTGATAAATGACCAGCTGGTCACCTGTACATGTTCATTTTCAGGACAAACATTCACTTGACAGTGATGAAGAAGATGATGTTGATGACGCCAGAGCCGAGTTGAACGAAGAAGACGATGATGGTAAGCAGAGATACTGTCATGCTGCTAAAATCGGTAAAAGACAAGGGATGAAAAGAGAAACGGCAAGCAGGCTAAGGAGTAAGAAAACTCACGGGAACAGAGTAAAGATGATTTTACTCTATGGTGAGAACCAATGAGTGAAGTTTTGCCGTATGTAATACATACCACATGTGTTTTCAGCACAAGAAGAAGGAGACGTGGATTACAAGGAAGGCGTGCAAATAACCCCGTTCAACATGAAAGAAGAGATGGAGGAGGGACACTTTGATAAGAACGGCATGTACATCTTTGACAGGGACAAGGTCGGTCCAACTAAGTTGACCAAAAAATTATATTTACACGGTTCTGTGCGCTTTTTGGGCCATGTCAAGTTAGATACATCGTTCCTTTAATAAACTAAAAGAAATTCGGAATGAACTTGAAATTCGTTTTCAGTAACAATACAATGTCAATTCTTTCAAGTACTGATATTCATGAAGAGCAAAAGAGCAAGGTTAAAAACTGGAAAAAAAATCAATAGATTTACTTTATATCCCAATTTTAAGTGTCTGATAAATTACAAACGAGTTTATAAAATCCGTTATAAACCGCAGGGTGAGATCCGTGACGGCTGGTTAGACAACATTGACTGGATAGCAGTGAAAGAGAAAGAGACTATTCCTGACAAAACGGGCGAGGAGAGTGATGACGAGGTCAACCGCGAACTAGACGTGATCGGCACGTACAGGATCATGGTGCAACTCATGAAGCCCGGGGAATCCGTGTTTAAAGGCAATCCCTCCTTCCCACCCCCATCTTTTGATTTTTGAACACAATTTGGGAAAAATGGTGTTTTGTTCAGTTAAAACTGTAAAACTTGTGCACACGATACCACAGACAAATTGAAGTAGGTTGTTTTCGCTGTTATAAATTAGTGTAATGGCTGGTGCCCTTTTGATTAAGCCTCTTTTGTTGAGTGCTTCTAATTCGGGATACGCTTTCAAAAATGTGTCGCAAATATTATTTCAGCCATTAAAAGATTGGGAGGTGGCAAAAGCAAATCATCAGCAAGTCAGAGATGGCGAAAACCGAAATCGTCTTCAGGCAGCAAGGATTCGAACCCAGTGACAGCGGAACAGAAAGAAGAGATGCTCAAACTCACAGGCTATGCCGACGAACTTTTTGCAAATGGTCATTTGGAAATATATCAGGACACTTTTGAAAAACTGAATTTTCTTGTTAAACAAGAAGACGACAAATTAAAAGCAGCTGAAAGCTCATCAAGTGCGAAAGGCGACAACAAAGGGGCGGCTGACCTGGTAGATATCTTTGCGGATGACATGAAAAGTGATGAAAAGTCACAGGAGAAAAAAGAAGATAAGAGCAGTGAAGGCAATACTTCAAGCAAAGATGCTGGTAAGGTTGCTTATCAGCATAGTTATGAGTATTGCTTTGTGTATTTACTAAGGGAAATATGACGATTAATCGGTTTAGAAAATAACCCCGCATTTTCTTGATCAGTATGGCGAGTGTTAAGTTGCGTTGGTGAGATTATCGAAACAGATGAAAATCCGTTACTAATAGAAACTCAAGAAAGCTAAGGTTGGTGAATGTGGCGACGGTATTCTGGTGTGACAATGCTGATGGCAGAATCAGTGTAAAACTCTCTTCCATTCTCATTAATCTACCAAAGCTGTACTTGGACAATGTTACTGAAAGCATTGCCAAAAGCACGCATTAGTCCTGATGTGGTATTACTATTTAGGATGTACGATTGTTGTAGATGAAGTGATGTGGGAGTACAAGTGGTCAGAAAAAGACGAAGAACTACACGGTCCCTTCACAAGTTCCGAAATGCTTGCCTGGGCTGAAGACGGCTTTTTCAAAACTGGAGTGCTTTGTCGAAAAGTGAAACAGGGTGGACAGTTTTATAACTCCAGCAGAATAGACTTTGAACTGTACACCTAGTTTTTTTATTTACGTTTTACCCAGTGTGTACAGCAATAGTTTAATGTAAATTGCATTATGCCTGGTTACAGCATTTATGAACTAAGTTTTGCGTGGCATCTTAAAAGTTGCTTTTTTTTGTGCAGTTTTAAGGCAGCAATTGTATGAGGAATGTTCATGAGACTGTATTTCTGTATTGTGCGAATTAGTGAACTCCAAAAAGGCTGTGCATTTGCATTTCTATACGCGAATAAATCAGTTCGCATTGTCGTGATTTTATGATGGCGTGACTGTGTCTTGTATACGTGTACATTGCAGATATGTGCCATGTTTCTGTTGCTGTTTCCAGTCTCGAAGTGTATGCTTACCATGGCATTTAGCACCGAAAACGAAAAATGTTAATTGTCTTAAGTTGTAAATTAGAATAAACTTATTAACAGTGGCCTACAGTGTTTAGTCTGTATGTGATCCGTAAAAGTGCCTAACGATTTCCCAGGTATTATGTCGTTCAAATTGTACCGGATTTATTCATTTTTCGTTTCCTTTCCTTTTCACAAAATTTTCTGACAGCATAACCAAGCATGGAACTGGGTTGAAATTTTGAAGGATGTAATAAGATGGTGTCTTAATGATATATTAAACTACTAATGGCAATAGAAAAATTCTCTACCAAAACTTCGCAATCTTTTGAATGAATCAAAAGGCCTTTTCCTTGATCGAGACGAATGTGAAAATGACTACCCTAATGCTGCACCCCTGGAAGGGGGGGGGGGGGGGGGGGGGGGCTCCGGGTTTTCCACAAAGGGAGGGGGAGGTGATTTCGGAATTAAGCTCCGCTTTTGTTTGCAACAGGGGGTATTAATTCAAAATTAGCAATTCGCATTTAAGCTTCGTTTTATAAAGTCCGGGACAGGCATGGTAACCAGTCTGTACATGATTGCCCTCCCCCCCTCCCTCCAAGACTGTACCAAGACTACGTGACTGCTCCCCCCCCCCTCCAGGACTGTACCAAGACTACGTGACTGCTCCCCCCCCCCCCCCCTCCAGGACTGTACCAAGACTACGTGACTGCTCCCATTCCAGCCCTGTAATACTACGGGTCAAAACTATCAACGTATTTTTTTTTTAGTTTTGTGCACTTCTTCGCTATAATATGGCAAAGGTATATGTCACCACTTGTTAATTATAATGGACTCCCTCACCTAAACACAAAAATATGTCGGTGAATCGCAGAAAAAAAGCAATGGGCTAGCATGGCGGACTACTTGAAAAACAATTACGACATAAGCCGAGGGGAGAGGGGGGGTTGATATTATGAGAATTTTTTCTGGACAACAACGAAATGTAATCGCATTGCTAACCAATATATCCGCATTCAATTTTATTAGCATAATAGTTGAGAAATTCACTGCAAATTCGCAAACACTGGTAACAGCTGATCATTGGCAAGCGGAATTGAACAGGAAAAATTTCGATACTTCGAAAAAAAATACTTTGTTGCCAGACAAATAATCGATTGTGCGGACTGAATGAAGAGTTAGCAACTTTGCTGGAAGAGATCACAGTTAACTCAGTGCTGCTAACCCAAAACATTCTGCAAATATTTCGTTGGAAAACTGGTAACCTTTAATAGGGGTGCAAAATTCAGATGTGAAAACAATCCCAATATGTTCTAAATCCAAGACCTAGTTAAAACGAGGCAGAATCCTTCAGATAAAATTCTGCACAAAGATCTCCATACTGACGGCAGATTAAACCAAAGACATCTTAAGTAGCGTTTATTTCTTAAGATTCTTGGATGAACAAATAAACGTACCACCGTCTACACGCTTTCAAATGTATCCCACACCACCACCACCATGCTTCAATACCTGGCTTGTGACTAGCACAGGGACGTTTTTAAAGGTACCCATCAGTTTATTCCTATAAGATCTACTGCATTATTTCACAAAACAGAAATAAAACGTCATCGCACACTATTGGAGATCAAAAGACAGACTTTTTTTGTGTAAAATATTTTATTCATAAATGATTTGTATAAAGCATTAGTTAAAATTTTCAACAGTAACTATGATGACATTTCACATCGAATTCTACCTCCGGAACTAACGTAACGACTCCTACTCTCAATGAATGAGAAAATCTCAATAGTGTATTCCGAGTAGAGCGGGTAATCGGCACGCGTGCAGCGCGGACAGGTGCCAACTCGCGTGTGTAATCGAGTTTAATTCTTTCATACTGAGGTAGCTGCACTTCGCTATTTATGCCACCCAAAAACTGGTTGGTTTGTTTGTTTTTTTTAAATTAAGTGTTCAGATTAACTATGGTACAAAATTCCAGATGCATATAACAAGTTATATAAAAAAAATCATTAAAAAATAACGCATTTTACTTTCCGAGACAAAATTTGAACTGCCCATCCTAAAAACTTTCTAAACGTTTGCGGTCAAGAGTTTCTGACATTTTGTAAGAATCAAGATCGGATAGACAGACCAATAGGACGACGTTCTTAGAAACTCACAAGTTATAACTTAGTGTCCGAAACCGTGATACATACCAAACGAAAAAAGGATGTGAAATGGTCATTACAACACGGGAGTGAAGAAACACGTGTGACTTCTAACAACGTTTGTATAAAACACACTCCCTTTGCGTAAAAGAAAATGGAAATGTAAGATGTAAAATAGTTCCCTGATTACATGTTATACGTTCAAAATTAAGTTCGCTCTTCATATTATTTGAGAAGTTTTTGTTGCGTCCAGCAAAGCACACCGCATGGCAGTGATCTCAAAAGTAACACTGCAATTTGGAAATCACAATAGCAGACAATGTCTCTCCTCACCCCCTCCCCCCAACCCCCCCCCCCCCCCTCCAACCCAATAATATCACGCTTCGTGATCAATATGTCTTTATAAAGTGCTGGACACGGATCAGATGTCACGAGTTTCATTCATATTGACTAAAGCGAATGGGTATCTCATCCGGGTCATTGACCATGAGGGAAGGAACTCCCAATGTCTCGTGTTTCTCTTTTTGAGCGTACGTTTTCAGGCCATGTGATTCTTCCAGATACTTTCTTAACTTGCTGATATCTCGACAGCCAAATCCCATACCCTAAAAAACAGAATAAAATACAGTAATTGTGAAAAAAAGCTGAAGAAACCTGTCTAGTGATCTAATGATTTGACGACATCGATCGCGATTTGTTGATTACAAGAAACGAAAAAAAAACAAATGCTATTCTTTTCCTTCACTTGATGGTGCTGCGGGTAACTGCCAAAGATCAGATTCTGTCGATTAAATATGAAGACTACTGTGTAAAATCTATTTGAGCAGAACACACATCAAAGTACAGATGCACTACAAAATAAGTTGTCTTTCTATTTAAAAAGTTTAATCTGTGCTGGCTAAAAAAAGAACAAAGCTGAAAGGCACACCAGAAATCCAAAACTGTTGTCATCTAAGGGTTTATATTTGCGTTGCTGCTTGTCCTCGAATACTTGTAGTTCTAACACGGTATAAGACCTCTGGTAAAGCCACTCGCGATTTTCTACTGCGTTTAAATCCCTACTAGGAGGGTCTTCAGTAGTAAATGCCAGAAAATAGAGCACGAAGCCATAAGGTGATACATCTTGGCGACACAACAGTTTCATTCCCAGAATATCACGGTAAAATCTGTAACAAAAACGACACTGTGACCTACTTCCTGGTTCATATATAAAGGTACATAAACTATCTGGTCGAGAATACTCTCGAACGTATAAATTGTTTAACACTGTGACCTTCCTGGTTCACATAAAGGTACATATATTATCTGGTCAAGAATACTCTCGAACATGTAAAACATGTAACACTGTGACCTACTTCCTGGTTCATATATAAAGGTACATACTTTATCCGGCCGAGAATACTCTGGAACATGTAAAAAATTTTAACACTGTGACCTTCCTGGTTCACTTGTGGTACATATATATCTGGTCGAGAATTCTCTCAAACGATCACTATCAATAAATATATTGTACTTTTCGTCATTTAAGCAGTCATCCACAAGTCACATACGCGTGGAGAGGCGCCAGACTTGGAAAAGGAAGGGCGCTGGAGGGGGGGGGGAGGGGAAAGGGGGGTTAATAAAACTGAAACAAGTACGTCCTTTACAGATTGCCCGTGATACGTCATCAGTTCTTTGTTTGCGTGTGTAACTTCCCACCAACTGTGGTTATCCTCGGGGAAGTGAACGTACTTTAACTACGCGCACGCTGTGCGTTGCCCCTCCTCGTAAGCAGATAACTCTATGTGAACATTTTGTCCCTCCCGATGGGCATTTATATACGGAATGTTTGTCTATTCCAAGTAAACGTAAGGTAACATTACGTTAAATAGTGCTCGTAATTTTTAAGCTGTATTCATCATCATCATCATCATCATCATCATCATCATCATATTTTCATGATTTCTTTGCAATATTTATGACACAAATGAATGAAACCAAAATCAGACTAATATACGGGCACAGTATCAAACTCCAGGGTGCGCCCTTCATTTCTTTTATATCAATTTTCCCTAAAGAGCATGCGAGTTCTACTGTTACACCGCAAATTCTAAGTACAAAAGTAAAATAACGCGAGTGGTGCAGAACTAAAACACGACTCGGTATGAAAGTAAATAAAGAACCCACTTCAAGGATTCTTCTATGTCGGAAATTCTAAGTGTTATGAGACCAAATGTTGGCTGCTGAAGGAGTGGGTGCTCGGCCAGTGTCTCATGCGCAGCTATGCTTCCTTCAAACGTGAACTGTAATAGTTCAATTGTGTAGCTATCCGGATCTGATAAGTGCGTCAGGAAACCGATATCTCTGAACTGGTTACCTGTTGTTTATGAACACTGAAGACGATAACCGATGTGAATAGACAGAAAATACAGATAAACTTATCAATAAATAAGAATTAAAAGGGCACTGTTAAGTGTTACATCAAATGATATATTTTATCGAATAATTGAAGTATTACTCCCAACTCTCAGTCTTCACCAGAACAAAAAACTGCAAATGCTTGCTAGCCGCGAAACTTGCATATCCGTGTCTAAAATATATTTACACTACTAACTGAAAAACAGGTAATTTTTTTTCTTTTACATCCAGCCCTATCTTAAAATAGTCAATAATTGAAAGAAGGTCCAATCAGACCAAATCATTATTATAGTCCATGACCAAGCGACCACTAACCAGGAGACGCAT
This sequence comes from Protula sp. h YS-2021, assembly GCA_949752745.1. Lineage (NCBI taxonomy): Eukaryota > Metazoa > Annelida > Polychaeta > Sabellida > Serpulidae > Protula > Protula sp. h YS-2021. The sequence continues at coordinate 14,752,062 of OX457030.1, forward strand.
CGACGCCATTCTTTTGTAACTGTGCTACCGCCTTGTTAACATCAGGCATGTGTACTGCTATTTTCCAGTAAACGCCATCCCTCTCTCCATGATTCATCTACCGACATATTCACACTTCGAGTACACTATACATAGAGAGTATATTCACACTTCGAGTACACTATACATAGAGAGTATATATGCATTCGTTTTGCCATGTTTTTGTATTCATTTATAATCTACCTTTATTAGTTTCTAGTCTTTACGCGGAATTTTTTGTTGTTAAAACTTAACACCATTTTTTATTTAAAAATTAAAATACTGAGCTTAAACAGCTGATTACACTTAATTTCTTCCCCTTCAAATATTTAATTAAGAGCAGTAGCTTAACTCACCAATTTTGTGGTCTTGGTTTTCGCTTTGGGAGAAACGAGCTCTAAGAATGTGACCTGCTGGTTGTGATTCTTTTTTCCTTCTTCACGGAAACCAAGCAAGAAGACGAGTTCATGGGTATTTTCAAGTTTAGAAATGAGCTTCATACCAAACTTTTCTTTGTAAAAGGACACACATTCCAAGACCTTCTCCACCTTCAAGGTGTGATGCAAAAGAGAGAGACCTTGTTCAGATATCGTCGTCATGGCTTTCTGTAAAATGTTTATCGTTTTTTTTTTGTCACATTTGTCATATAGCCTAAACTGTATGATCAAGAAATAGTAACTTGTAAGTAAATGTAAGTTTAATGAAACTGGACCTATTTTAGTACAGCCCAAATCAAATCTTAAGTTTGCTGGAGATCGCTCTTTTAGTGTGGTAGCTCCTCGGTTGTGGAACAGTTTTCCCAAGTCACTTCGTGGTATAAACTGCTTGGTAACCTTCAAGAAACATCTGAAGACACACCTTTTTATTGAAGTTTACGGATAAATTTTAACATCATCAGTATTATCGACAGTATTATTATATCGCTATAGTATTTTAGAACACTATATTTCTTTTACTGACAGTATTGTAAAGCGCCATGAACACTTGATATGTGCGCTATAAAAGTATTACGTACAATAATAAAAAAAAATACACGGTTGCAGTAAGGAAGAGATTTCATGTGTTAGTTGATACAGACAAGTCGACAACAGCGAGATATCAATCGTTTACAGAAGCACATAATGAAGCGATAAAGGATGTTTTTCCTGTGCTGAATAGTGCTGAAGGACAACAGCGCCGCAAAGATATACGAATTGGTAGCACAAGCGAAAACGTAGAATCCGCGTACGGATATTACCCAGAAAATCCAGATTCCTAAAACTCTGAAGTGAAGTGAAAAATTCCCTCAAACAAGCATACAACACGGTTACTGAAGAAGACCTCACCAACAAAAGTCAAAGAAATTGATCAAACCCAAACGGATAACGGATACAAGTTGTGATGGAAACTCATAAAATCTGTGGTGTTGTAATTGCAAGGAGATACAAAAGAAGAGAGAATGGAAAATTAACATTAAACGTTTCCAAGAACATCTTGGTAGACTTACCAAAGTTATAGATGGCGATGCAGGCACTTAGAATGTCTTGCGTAATCTCAGTATAAATGATGGTCCATTTACGAAAGAAGTTAAGAAGTCACTAGTTGAGAGAAGAAGACAACATACCAGCGGAGGTTTTAAAGAGGTGCGACTTTATGATGATATCCCGGTATCTCGGTTAATTGCGAATACACCCATATCAAAAAACAGGGAGACCTCTCAAAAGGAGGGAATTACAGAGGGATAAGCACAAGTTCACTACCTACAAAACCTACAATAAAATGACTCTAAATCGCACCAGACCAGCTACAGATCCACACCAACGAAAGAGTCAAAACGGATATCGACTCGGAAGATCCACTGAAAACCAGAATACTTGCACTGATACGTAGAGGCTGTTGAGCCAAACATTTACAAATTATATTTAACGTTTTCGCTTTGAAGAAGGTATTTGACATCATTCACAAAGGAAAATTTATTAAAACCGCCCGATGGAGAATTAGATCTGTTCGAAATTCTCGCTGGAGTGTTACAAGGTGACACACTCGCTCTCTATCTATTTATCATTACGTCACCATTACTCTCCAACGAGGTATCGAAGATAGCGGGGAAAAGCTAGGAATCCGTCCTAAAATGAGGGAAATTCGACGAAGAGGTCCTCAATACTTCACGGATCTTGACTCCGCGGAAGACATAGCACTTAGTAGTGAAGAACTGGACAGGCATAGGGACTGCTTCTAAGAGCAGAGAAAGCGGCAGCGAGTATATGACTGCCAGCAAATCCAAAGAAGAAAAAACTGATGGCCTTCAACCAAAAAAACAGAACCAGAATTAAAAACAAATTTTTATCTCGACCTAGTATATGGGTTTACATACTTGGGGCGCTAGTCAGCAGCACTGCGGTAGACATGAAAAAGAGAATGGCCCTTTCGCATGCAACAGCCTCCAAAAGATATGAAAGTTAAACTTGTCGGTGAAATTCAAGCCAATCTATTTCTTTGGACTGTGGAATTGGTATTGTTATATGGCTCCGAAGCCTGGACGCTGACCAAACAGCTGTCCAGACAACTAAATGGGTGTGACACAAGGCTCCTCAGAACAGCCTTCAATATTAGTATAAAAAGCCATACCCGAAACGAGGACTTTTACGGAGATATGCCACCAATCACTTCCAAAATAGGGGAAAGGCACCCAGAGCTAGTGGGCCATTGCTACAGAAGAAGTAGCGTCCAAACCAGTTTTGTGAGCACTGGAATCGAAGCGAGGGATAAACCTGCGCCAATAAAGCATGGCAGATCGAGGTTTGATACCATACGTAGGTACGTAAACACTCTATATCAGAGGTAGCCCTATCTGCATGCACCTTCACTTGCATCCAAAGAATAATTCAGTCCTTGTATACATATATATTTTCATTTGCATGACTTTGCAGTTCCACTTCACCTATCACCTATATAATCTAATAGATAAAAAAAAGAAGAATAAACAAATGGATTTGAAAACCCCATTCCTATCTACAATTATACAAAAGCCTTACAAAAGGAAGAAAACTAAGTTTTGGCCAAATGTGCTTTCAGAAAGGGACAAAAAAGGGGATATTTTTTGATAGCAAAAAAGTGAAATCCATTTTAAAAGGAGGATGTAGTAGCATTTTTTCTCCCCATTAAAACCTTACAAATTCTTTATGCGTGGGCTTGCAAATTAAAAAAAAAATACTACCATCTCAAACTTTGGAGGCTTGTCGAGGATGTTATTTCTTTAATTACGACGTTGTTTGTTATCAGCAGAGCAGGCCAAATTGCACTTTGCGTACTAAGAACGAAATGGGCAAAAATGCTGCGCCTCATGCAAAAGTACAGCAATATAAGAAAAACAAGTAAGTATTTGTGAAACACAAGCAGGCCCCAACCGCCCCCCAAATTCATAGGGGTGTAAAGCGATGACGGACGGACACTCCAAACCTACAGGCCCCAATCCGAAGGGTTGGGGCCTAAAAATCGTGCGGATGTGTAGCGCAACCAATACTCAAACGTACCATCACTTTGCTATTGCTTTTTTAAGAATTACATGGCAAAATTTGCTATCTATTCACTTTTTTCGCTCGCCGCACACAATATCAAATTTAAGACTAGGCTTAGTAGGGGAGACACGAGTACTGTGAATTTCTGAAATGTCTTATACTCACAATTCACTGGCAATGAGAATGGGAAAATATATTTTTAAAACTCCAAATAACTTTTGACACAGTAAAATATCCAGAGTGTTCTTCTTCCAAACAAAATATGAGATTTGTTTCAAAGTGCATGTATGTAAAGAGTGCACAAGGAGATGTCGATAATGGATTTACTGATAGGAGATAGGAACCTTCGTGCCGGGTACCAAAGTACAAGTGTAACCAGGAAGTACTTGTTAGAGGAGTGGTGTTGGGCTGGGGTCACTCGGCACAACTGGGCCTAGTCTGGGTTAGCTCCAAGAAGCCATCCGCCACTGAGGTTCGCGGATTTCTGATAAAGAAATATATCAAGTATATATAATGAAGAGCTGACTTGGAGCTAAGTCTGGGTAGGGGAGTGGTGATGGAGTATGAGGCAGAGGAGATACAATTGATTAGAGTAGATCGTAATTGGTGACAACAAAATGTTCAATTCTAACTGTTCTAAATGAACCATTTGACAACCCTTTCCACTCGAATATTCCTTATTTTGAGATACTTGACAAATAAAAAAATGTTTTCAGCCGCGGAAGATGTTCTTTTCAATTTCACCAATTTGGATCTATTGTAACCATTCGTTCTCCTCCCATTGGGACCAACTTGTTATTATTCTCCCCATCCCTAGTCCCAGGTGACTATCTCTTCTCTCTCTCTCTCTCTTTTTTTTTATAGAGAGGCCGGCTATGGGCCATTCAGGACCATACCCCCCCCCCCCCCCCCGTTGTCTTGATGTGTAGTCCAAGGTGACCCCTTTTTCCCTCCATGAGTTCGCAATGAAGAAATAATGACTCTACTCGGACGTGTTATAAGGTCAGAAAAAATAAAATACGTGTACTTAAGAGTTTATTTAGGAGAAGAATCACTTTGCAGTTAGATCCTTTTTTATCGCCCAGAACAGTTTCAATATGGCACAATGACAGCTCAATATTTTCAGTGTTTTTACATTTCCTGATCTAATAAACTCGAGAATTACTACAAATGAATTGAACTTCAGTTAACTTTACGAGTACCAAAATGAATTAACTTCCTCGTTCGGCTTCACTTGGGCTAATTGCACGGATGAACATGGCAGTGAGCGACACTATTGATGTTTCTTGGACACCTAAGCTGTTTTAATTATTAAGCAAGGCTGTGCCGTCTGCTCTGGACGTTACCCCAACCCGCCCCCACCCCAGCGTCCACAATATACATGGGGTTTCTGGACGCTGTTGGTATAAATGGTCGACAAAAACTCTTCGTACCGCCCACTGCACCCTTATATGTCGTTGTCATGATGTGTGTGCGTTTGCACACCTTATGACAACAACAAAAGCCGTCATAGAACTTCGTCAAAAAAGAACATTTCCGTTTTTTTTTTTTTTGCGTCCATCTCTTACACGTTCAACACTCCAAATGAAAACTACAGCATTGCACTGCCCTTATATACCAGAAAGGTACCCACCCTCCCTCCCTAGGCTACATAATATATAAGGTAGATGGCAAATATGGCAAATCAGAACAGCATCGCTTCAAAACAACTTGATCGATTTCAATCAGCTTTTCAGTAAATTGTTCAGAAAGTCTTCATCTTTTCAGAGCTTTTGCATTCTTTACGTTTCAGACCATTTTGAGTAACTCTAATAATTTACATTTAACGAAACAAATTACATTAAACTTTCTTTTAAAAGAAAACTTAACTATAAATTAAACAAGTAACATTCAAGAAAAAAAAAAACAACTTTACTATATTACTTTTAGCGAAAAAAAAATAAACAAGTTACTCAACTGTAAGTTACAATAGTTTTAACTTCTGTGCTACATGCGACATATTTGTTGAAAGCATTAAATTTTAATGTTGTTGTACAGAATTAATATTGGAATATCATTTCCAACCCAATATCTTGCGAGTTTTTTGTTATTTTTGATACATTTTTAGTTTATTATTTTGTCTTGTATATACTATATATTCTAAAAAATAGGCATTATCGAGACCGCTAAAAATTTCGACTTAACAAATAATGTTATGCATCCTAATATTTTTTATTTTTTATTTTATTCATGATGTTATATCTTTATAATTGATTAATTTATTAAAAACGCCCAAAAAATCAAATATGAAAATTAAAAATGTGCAAAATATATTTGGTCCTGCCAGTGCCACATATAAAATAAATCATTATGTCCGGTTCCGATAATGCCTGAAGCAGCCTTATATATAACTGATTGCCATCATGCGATCGTTCTACGACGGCATGAGGGATCACGTCTCCGACAATGGCAAGTTGTCAGAGCCGTTTCACATGACCAGTGGTGCCAAACAAAGTTGTACTCGCTCCCACGCTGTTCTGTATCATCCTCGCTCTCATGCTACAACATGCATCTCGCGACTTTGACCGCGGTGTCTACCTACGGTGGAGTTTTCAACCTCGGACGCTTCATGGCTTGCACCAAGACGACAGAAACACTAATCAGAGACCTTCTTTTTCGGACGACTGTGCATTTTCTGCTCACAGCCTGGACGACATTCAAGCAATAGTCCACATTTTTGCCCATGCAGCAAAGAATTCTAACTAACTATCAGCACAAAAAAGACTAAAGCTATGTATCAGCTACATCCGCATAAAAAGAAAAGAAAGAACTCTTGCTGAGCAATTTGCTAAAAGGATGGTTATAATTGACCCAGTGGTTTTGAAGTTATGCTGTTTTGAAGTTTTCATGTCTGTGAACTCACAAGCTACCTTACATACTATACAGCCAGGAAGGAGGAAGGGGGGGATGGTTATGGTATATAAGGCAGTACTGAACGTGTCACCCATCAATAACGTATTGATCACGTCATTTATGAACGCGCGCACCTTATGACGACATGTCCGTGTGCATTGTGCAGTGGGCGATAATAACAGTTTTTCTCTATCAATCATTTATACCAACAGCGTCCAGAACCCCATGTATGTTCTGGACGCTGGAGGGGGGGGGGGGGTAACGTCCAGAATAGACAACATACCCCTATTATTGCGACTGAACTGCGCCTAAAATAGGCAAATAAATAAGTATAAAAAGTACAGTACTTCAAGGTTTCTTTAGAGTCATTGAAAGAAAACAAATTAATTTTTTATTTGCGTATTGCTGCCATAAACTCTAACGGATCAATCTATTGTTATATCTGTTAGTGTTGACGCTTGGTAGATGCTTTCGCTCTTGTGTGTTTTTTTTTTTTTTTTTTTTTGGTAGCAAACCTGCATTCACGTGATCTTTGCGTTGTAATTATTCAAGCATATTTTTTGCAAGAAGACTCACATCTTGTTCTAATTTTTCAAATTTACACGTGCTTCTGGGTGGCTGAGATTCGGAAATACATCTTAAATGCATCATATTGGCCTTATGCATTGCTTAGCCATTGCTGGCCTGATACAAGTGCTTTAATAATGTAAAACGTTTTCGCCATGCTTATTTGCATGCCATTCTTGGTTGTTCAAATAATAATAAAGGTTGGAGTTTCTTGAAACATGATTGATTATAGCATTATGCCCAATTTTATATGTCGTGCCGTTATCAACATACTTGTAAATAGGTGTATTTGGTTTTAGGTCTCTGAAAATTTTTAAACTCTAAGAATACGACAATAAACACCTCTAATGTACATTTTCTTTGTGTTCAAAAGGCCGGTCCCTATGGTTTCTGAGAAATTGTCTGAAAAATGTGTAAATTTTTATGAAGTACTGACATATTCCCGTTATTTTTTGTGGGTTTCAAAAATAGTACAGCATTGCAAATGAGCAGTCTATACATTTCACTGTGTATCGTCTCAAAAGGCTCTTCCTTATACTTTTTGAGAGCATGTCTGGACAAAACTCCTATGCAAAATGTGTGATTTATTTCAAATTTCTCGCAAACTGCCGATCAGCCAAATTTTGGCCGCTTTCACAAATAATACGGTACACAGCCACAGCAAACAGTTTTCATTGTCCAAGGTTGTAAACCTTTACACAAAAAATCATGGTATACCAACAATGCTTATAAATATAATGATATTAACGGCAAACAACACCGTTATAATTCAATTTTAAAATATTATTAACGCTGCTGAATCGCGTTCAAAAACCTTAGAAGTTAGAATTGAGTCAGAACGGGAATTTCAAAGCACAAAGTAAAAATGTATCCACCCGTTAGGTCACCGGTTTGAAAGCTGTCGTCGAGTTCCATTTAGGACTGTTTCAGAGACTCTCCTTCAACGCTATTCACCTGATTCATACGTTTCCCACAGCGTCTAGGGTTAAGACCAGTGGTGACCTCTAGAAGTCAAAACGGGTTAGAAAAGTAAGGTCCATGAATAAGAAAGTGTTAAAAGGTAAAAATTCGAAGTCAAGCACTGACTTTGAAAGACACGGAGAGACCCTCAAAATCTACACATCGCCAGAGATCAGCTACAAGAACGCCCACACTGTTTTAACAGGTCAATCCGTCAGAAATGAAGGCTTCGTAGATAAACATATTTAAAGCTGTCGGACAAATACAAATTCGTTTTTCTTGAATGCCCTTCTTAACACAAAGGAACATGTTCAAACACATGTGGGAGTAACAAGTTCTGTGTTCCAGTTTAAATTATTCAAATACCATTTTCAACCAACCTTTATTGAAAAAAAAACTATTAGAGAACCCCCATGAGAAAATTTATGACAAACTGAAAAGCCATCGAAAAATTGCTGTAGTAGCAGTATTTTGTGTCCCTAATAACGCCTGCTGATTTTCAATTCCCATAGTTTATTGAATTTCGTATAACAAGACAAGGGGTTTCCGAAAGGTTCCTTTTTTCTACCAAGCCTAGCAGACATATAGCATGTTCAGTTGCCCCGCTTCAATTTGTTTGGGAATTCATTCAAGCCAATATGCAAGATAAACGCTATGATATCTCAGGGTCCCGCCATATTCCTATTGACATTTCCATTACTGACACTGAGTAACTATATACTACGCGTGTGTGTCATGTGCTGTAGCTTCAAAAATTAACTTGTATTCGTTTTAAGCTTGATAGGAAATTATGACTATTTGGTTCGGCAGCTATCTGCCATTTATCTCTTATTTATTATCATTATTTTTGCCTTATTTTAAGAAATGTATGTTTAAATGCAAATTCTATATTCCATTGCTTCTTTTATTTTGCCGTTTCTGCTTTACTGTCCAAACAAAAGAGAAAACGCAGGCATCAAAGACGCAAAGCTCTAAGCCATGGGGAACATACTCGAAAAAAAAAAGAAACAGTAAAACTGGAGGGGACCAATCAGCGCAATGAAACCTATGATAAAAATGCATCAAGAACTTTGAGCACCTGAAATAGAATCACAATACTTTAAGACGAAAAAAATTACCAACAGATCCACTGACCATGGGCGGATATGGCTAATGCACTATTTGTACTATTAACCAAAGTAGGTATTCGGAGATTAACGAGTTGATAGTTACCTTTAGAAAGCAGTAGTCACAGTTGAGCAGAAATAGTTAATAAATGCAGCTTTGAACGAAGAATACACAAGTTTTCATTCAGTTATTTCATAAGCATCAAAGAGTGTTCTTAACGGCCTTTCTTGAGTATATAGGAATGTTCAAAATGCCTTTCTGAGTAGCAAGGAGTGGTAAAAAAGACCTTTCAAGAGTTTCAAGGTGTGTTCAGAAGGCAAATTTTAACGACACTTGATAATATTACAAGTCCAGCTGAACCACTGTCCTTGGGCGAATATGGCTCATATACAGTACCGATCTTTATTAATCTATATAGCTATATCTCAAATATCCTAGCAATGCGAAAGAATTGTAGGCTAGAGAGTGTTCACAAGCCAAATGCTAACGGACGAACGGACAGACACGGCCATAGTAATAGTCCGTCGCCATTTTATGGCTGAGGGCTAAAAACTGAAAAAAGTAAACCTTTTCTATACGGAAAGCGTGAACTGTCCGTTTGGTTCAAGATCTTTGCGCTATGGCACAACATAAACTTCACAGCAATTTCAAGATATCTATCTGCCGAAATTATTTAGACGGCCGGAGAATGATACCATATAGACTCGTGAAATTATTGATCAGATCGACATATGGGCATTGCCAGGGATAGGGTGTAGAAGTCAATGCTCCGTCAAAGTACCCTGGTCTCACCCGGTAACACAAGACTTTTATAAAGCCAATTTTCATGAATATTTTTTATGTTGGCGTGAAAAAAGAACTGGCGCGATTCTGAATATCACAAAAATTGTCATAAATTTTCAAAGCAACCAGTCGTGGCTTGCATTTCCTCCCTTGATGACTTTTTGCGACGTAGAAATCTCTGCAAAGTTGAATTTTCGATGTCTACACAAATCGTCCATTAAAATCTGTATAGACCGACTCAAGCTTCAAGAACAACGTCGCCTCTATACAAGAATTTTATCCAATGGATGTTAAAGAGGTGGCACTGATCTATTGTCGAAATAAATCATAACAAAATAACAGATTGATTCTTATTTAACGCTTATTCAACTGTATGTCAAAGGCGTTTGTTTATGGTGGCGACCAATCACAACCAAATTACAACCCTATTTAATGTTGCAATTAGGCCAGGTCACTGTTGCAACCATTAAATCGACATTTTATTGACGGAAATATTTACAGGGATATACATTGTCAAAAGGTGTATTACGTAGAGTTTTGATGCAACTGGCAAGACTTAATTTAATGAAGATTTTAAAAGAATTTAAAAGTTTCAAGTTTTCAGAATCGCATTTCTGTCCCTGTAGCGAAAACGCCTAGTTCTTGAAATGTTCTTTTGCAGTCTAGCTGCATACTGATGAAATAGTTTTGACCGAAGCGTTAATAAAACAGCGTTAATAAACCTCAAAGCGATCAAATATTTAAGGATTTTGTGTTCCAAGACATTTATCGCTTATGTCGCCATTTGTGTCACCAGCTGCAAAGGATCGGGCGAAAGTCAGTTTGGTTCGTGGAGTGGAGTAAATAATCTAGCCATACTTAAAAGACCAAATTTAGCCAACAAACTGAAGCTTAGTCCTATATGCCAATAAAGTTTTCTAGAGCATAACAGAATACCTATCCTATAAAGAAGACTGAACTGCAGCTTTTTTTTCTTTTTGCAAAAGAAGTGGTAGGAAATGCAATGAAATTGAAAATCCTACATTGCCTAAACATTTTAGGCGATTTAAAAAATAAGACAACGTTGCACATCTACAATATATATATATTTTCACTGCATAAAATTTCAGAACGCTGGATCAACAGTTTCGCAGAACTCGTCTGGACAAAATCTATCCCCGTGCAAACAAGTTTCCATAAAAATATACATTTTTGACGACGTATTTTTGACAATTTTTGGCGGATTTCAAAAACAATGCAACGTTGCACACGTACAACATATACATATTCACTGCACAAAATTTCAGACCGCTGTATGGAATAGTTCTGCAGAACTCGTCTAGACAAAACCCATCTCCGTGCTAACAAATTTACTGAAAAACAGCCATTTTTTTACAAGTCTTTTTTTTTTCGAGAATTTTTGGTCAATTTCAAAAATAATACGACAATGCACATCTTCAATATACGTCCTAATCGTATGCCACAGCAAAAAGCTATACGACAAATACTTTCGGAGATATAGCGCGGACACGAGGGTGCACGAAAGCGGATAGACGGACAAGCTGAAACCTATATCCCCTCGTTGGACGGCGGATAACAACCACACAAATCTGACAACCGATAACAAAGTTCGGAGCAACCCCTCACATGATTCCCGTTTGGTAAGATTTCCTAAGAGGGACGAGAAAGGCTAAAAAAAAAAGCCACAATAACATTCTACTCTCAAGAAGGTTACCGAAGAGAACACAGTATATATGTACAGCACCCCTACCCCCCCCCCCCCCCTCTCTCCTTCCCCAGTATATTATAGAATGTCCTGTAGTGTTGGGTAAAACTCGTATTACGGAAATTAAAACTATTTTTCTCCAACTGCATTTATTTGTACATGTTGTGAAGAAAACGTACAATATCGTGAACTACAATATGGTGTCTTCTTTTAAACACATGAATGCAAATAATTTTAATGAAACATTTTCCATGTCGTCACCGGAAAATCAGAAAGCGGCCACCTTCATACTGGACCCGAACTACAAAAACTAAGCTAACTAAGAAAGACCAAAAATGATTAGCAAGCCAAATGATTCAACAAGTGGTCAAACAAATCGCAGATGATTAGCACTAACTCACAAATGCAATTTCCTCAGAAATAATTTGCATGTGACTATGCATTAGCATTTGTTTCACATCAACAAGATTCTAACAGGTAAAAGAGTATTCATGTGTGTTAATGCCGCATATTCACAAAAGCTGGTTTAGTTTTTAAACCTTCTTCCGCTTTCACAATGGTTTATTTGTTTTAAACTATTTACAAAACTCAAGCAGTATTCATAAAGATCTAACACCTGTTCTAAAGTCACAATTTTCCGAAATTCAATTGCAATGATTCATTCGTTTGACTTGGTATTTTCTTGTTATTTTTTTAAGAGTAATGGAGGCAGAATTCATAGCTGAATCAACACTTCAGAAAAGAAACAATTCCCTAACAATATTTCCCTACAAACAATTCAAGTTTTAAGTGTTGAAAAAACCCATGTTTTCAGTTTATGTTTAGATGTTTAACTACAAGAAATTGTATTATGCGGGACATGGCTGATTCTCAGAGGCCGGCTGGTGGGCTGTTCCTGACGTCTCAGAGGCCGGCTGGTGGGTTGTTCCTGACGTCTCAGAGGCCGGCTGGTGGGTTGTTCCTGACGAACTCCTCCCCTTTCTTTATATTGGCCAGCAGTTCGCCCATAGCTTTCTTCACTAAATCAACTTCAAAATCAATCATCTTGCCCATACCAAGGTTCTTCTCCAATCCATTTTTCTGAAATGAAAATAATAGAGAGATGAGCTGAGTTTGGACCAAGGGCAAGACAAATTGCCATTAGAAGGTCGTTACACGAGAATCGTCCGATATGCATCGCATACGCTGACGGCAGAGAAGGACAGACGTAGGTCTTACCCCCAGTAGGACGGGCGTTGAGAAGTATTTCGCTTCGGTCTCAGTGGACTTGACGAATGCTGGCTCCACCATTCCTTCCTCACCGTCCAGAGCATGCAGCACAGAATTGGCGAATTTGTGTCCCGCATACGCCATCGACAAAGTCGCTGAACCCTGATTAAATTTTTAAAAAAAGAAAAAAAAAAGCCACAACTGTCAGATCTGTTCTATGCTAACATTCTTTTCAGCTTTCGTGATAGCCTTTGCTCTTGCCTGTGTAAAACCTAGAGAAGAGCTGCGAAAGACAAAAAAAAAAAAAAAAAAAAAAAAAAAAAAAAAAAACCACTCACCGCTCCGGCTTTGGCTTCCACGACTTCTGTCCCGGCGTTCTGGATTCGTTTCGTCAAAGCTTCCCTTTCATCCTAAATGCACAAAGGAATATATATATTAGAGTACAGTGTTATCGTAAAAAAGGTCAGCAAGTATTTTCCGCAATATCTTCTGTCATCAGCGAGTCGCTCCTTCGCTTTCATTTTTGAAACGAAACGACCGATTAGTCTATTTCCTTTAAACTCTAACTGCGGAAAAATCCTATCCTTACAACAATTAATTATAATGCCACATCAATCCAGATGAATATGTATCGATTTCTCTGGGCAACCTAAAAGCGAACTGCAGGACGTTACTTCTCCACAACCCGCTCCAAGTGGGCGAATACTTACAGTTGGGAACGTGACAGGAGGGACACACTGCGAAATCAGCGGTACAATCGTCACGCCAGAATGTCCACCGACCACGGGACAGAAAACTTCATCTACATCAAGATCCTGTAGTTAAGATAATTTCAGGGGTTCTTAATCAAACACGCCCAGTATTTTTCGTTTTGTCAAAAGTAAATCTCGAGGCATTTTAAATATACAGCTGAAATGACCTTCTTATATCGAGTGACGATCACTTGGTTTCTTTACAAACACAGTCTTTACACCACGCAACAGATCATTCTAAAATCCCCGCGGAACTTTAAAAAATTCGATTGGCTGGTAGGAAAACAGCTCGACTTCTTTCACCTTTGATTTTTGCACAGGTTTACTGTAACAATTTGTTTTGACAAGACGCTCAGATTCTTATTCGCGTGCAATTTCCTAACACACTTAAAAACCAAAACCCCGTGACTAAACAATTTATTTTTATTCCCGAAACAGACAACTGAACCTCCTCATTTGCCTAAAAAAAGTGTTGTTCTCATATGTAAAATTCTACCTGAACCGACCTGGCCCGGGGAAGAGAAACAATGTTATTTTTTCCCGGTGTTGTTTTACCAAGAACGTCACCTTCACCGTTATGCATTTGTTATATGCAAGAGCCTGATGTCCTAACCCCTCCCCCCTCAACTGTCCCCTTCAGCCATGTATCTACAACACCGACTCCATCCTAACCCTATAAATTACGCTTATCAACGCATTGCGAAAAAACAGGAAAAATTATTGAAGGTTGTACATACTGCCTCTGCCTCGGCGATAAAAGTGTTCGCTCGAACTATGTCCAAGGTTGTGACGCCGAATATTTTATTAGGATTGTAGACGTTAAGCAGCTTGAACGTCTCACTTGCGATTGGAACTGTGGAGTTCACCTGTGTATATAAATACCCATATAAATGTCACTACATTGCACACATAGAAAACACGAATATTATACCTGTTTTTGTTTTTTTTTGTCATACATATGTTTATATTCTTCCTAAGTTCATGGATTATAACCTTGTTGACTTTTCTTAGATATGAAAAAAAAAAATAAGAACACCTACCGGGTTTGAGATTATACAAATAATTGCTTCAGGGCAATACTTCGCTGCCGCAAACGCAATGTCCCTCACAATGCTGGCGTTTGTGTTGAATAAGTCGTCCCGCGTCATACCTTAAAAAAAAATCGGAATGCAAATCGTAGATAGCGGTCAGTGTGACCTTGAAATTCGGTCAAGGCCAAAATAAAAATAACGTGTACCTACTCAGTATTACAGGTCATATATTAACCAAAGACTGGGGGAAACGGGTTATCAGGGTGCTTCAGTACTATTTAGATTTTAACCTGGTTTCCTGGGCACTCCAGCTGGTACTACAACGACTTCGCATCCCGTAAGACAGCCCTCAAGCTCTTCTGGCCCAGTATGCCCTGCAAAATATAAACGTGTAATAAACTTGGTAAAAAAAAAAAAAACGGAAAAAAACCCTTTAACACAAACCAGTATCTTCTCAATCTGTCCCCTATCGGAGATATGCAAAATGCAATCTTTATTTCTGAAAGGAAACGACTGCTAATTGACAAAATCATAACCCATAATAAATAGTTACCCGATACTTTCGCCCTCGTCGAGCAATGACTGAGGTCTGCTGCAACACCAGGCGTGTGTACTATATCATACAGAGCCAAATGCGACACACGCGGGTTCATCTTCAGCAGTAACGATAATGGCTGACCTATACCGCCACTGGCCCCCATGACCGCTACCCTATGTCCATTCTGCAATGTTGAACGAGTTAAGATTTTTTGTGGTCAAGACAAATACAGATATAATAAAAAGCAATAAAACTGCGGTTTCGGTAGACTGCATCAGAAATGCTGTTTGAAGTTTTCTGGGTCACCCTAGGATCGTCCAGGACTGTACCAGTCAGGGCTGGTATGAAATATTTCGAATGAAATATTTCTTGAAATATTTCATGAAATATTTCACTGTAAAAATTTCAAAAATTTCACATGTTTTAAAATTTTTAAAAAAGAAAGAAGTTGGACATCAAGAATACCAACTACTGACGGATATACCGATCAACGGACATTCATTTTAAGTTGTCAGTTAACAAACTGCGTTGGCATAACTCTACCAGTAAACAATCCAGCCAGAGAAATCCTGCATAGAGTATGACTCTTGAGTAACAAAGCTAGCAGTTGCTGGCCTATAGCACCGTTGGCACATCTACTCCGGGTATCTTGACCGGGTGGTTTCTAAGGGGTGAGGAGGGAGGCAGGAGGGTTTATAGCAACTGCTGAAAGGGGTCTCACGGTTAACGGCACAGGGGAAAGAGGTTGGATATGTACACAATAGGTCAAAAATATAGCAGACAATATGTTAGCTAAACAAACAGGGAGCAACTCACGCCCGTGAGCGAGTTTGCTTCAAATTTAGCACTATTTGAATAGTCACCCCTAATTCTGCAATTAAGCGGTGTTTCCCATTTAAACGAGAAAAAGCTTTGCCTTCATCCGGTTTTACGATAAAGCGGTATGCAATTATCCGGTTAAAAATACATAATTTTATACAATCAACCGATTTATGCGTTTAACCAGTATGCGATTCAATCATTTTATCTGCCTGTGCGTTTTTGACGGTGGTATTTGTTAAATTAAACGAACAGATGTTAGGCATAGCCTGGAAATGCGTGTGTTTTCTGATGTGCTTTTAAAGATTTCAAAAATTTCAATATTTCTGAAATATTTCAAAAATTTCAAATTTCATGAAATTTTTAAAAATTTCGAAATTTTTACCAGCCCTGGTACCAGTTAGATAAATACAGCACCAGACAACGTAGACGGCCGCATGTGCTCATCACGGGTACGCAATAATTTCATTCAAACAGGTTTCAATTGCATTTTTTTTTTTTTGGTAATAGGCAAGTTCGTCGTTTTGACTGCGCCTGCTCACTGGATGAAATTTGGAAGATAAAGTGGAGACAAAACATAAAGAATCAAACACGAAAAATGTGGTAAAAAGTTATTCTTTTCTGTCATGACAGATCTCTGAGGGGTCAAACCTTTATTTAAGTGTGGGAAAAAAATTTATCCCTGAAATTACAGAACCTTATTAAAATGGCTTTCCCCAACCAAAATGAGACCTCTTCAGAGTGAGTTTGATATTTTTCTCCATTGATGACAACGCATTTTTATCCCACGAAGTTTAGTTTTTACCATAAAAATCGCAAAAGAAACTGAATCGACTTATTATGTAACTAAGACAAAATAGTTGTTTTAAATGTGCCACTTTAGTACAACTGCTGAAAGAAAATATACAGAGAAATCGGAAGAAAACAGAAAAATTGCAGCTCTCAGTAGATACTCTCTATCTAATAATGACAGAAAGGCTGGCTGTCACAGGAATGCCGCAATAGTCATCTTGGATTAGGGTGTTAAGAAAGCAAAATCCACCAGTGCTTTCCTCGAGCGCAACACCAAAATGTGTCCCAGCATATGAAGCCAAATGTTATACTACCTATGTGCGGTCCACACTGGAATACATAAATATATAAACAAAATCGATGCCGTACAGCGTCGATCAGCTCGCTATGTTCTCCATGACAATGACCGCACTCACAGCGCAACGGTGATGCTTTCCAACCACAAATCCCGCATCAGCACGCAAAAGCAGTGATGATGTATCGAATAGTGACCAACCTCGTTGCCATTTCTGTGAACGATCATCTGACACCGATCCAGTCAATACCAAGGACACAACACTCGATTCCTACTACCATACACGCGTGTGCATGCCTATAAGTACTTGTTCTTTCCATCCGCGACTCGTATCTCTAATAGCCTGCCCACCCCCCCCCCCCCCCTCCCCCCACTCCCATTGATCCAGCCAAGTGCAGACCAGTTCAAACCCCGTTGCCTGGCGTCGGCTTCAACGCCTATTCGTAGACGACCGCTGTGATTTTTGTGATATTACCCGCACCACTGCACGATTTTACTGGGAAACTTAAGTGACTAGGACACTCAGAGGCACCTTACTCACCAGTGTGCGAGAATAATCAACACTGAGCAATGCACACTACCGCTAGATATAGGTGAGCAAGAAGAAATTGGAACAGTACATCGAAACTGACAAAACTGTTTATATCTGGGGGTTGTTTGTCTCCAAAATCAATAAAATCCTACGGGGATGAAGCTTAAACACATTAAATTTATTACAAAACAATGCAGACTTTGGAATAAAATACTGCAGCGCTAGGTCCGCTTATGGAGTTTACCAACCCGGCCGTTGCTGACAGCAGGCCTTTATGAGGGGGGAGGAGAACGAATGGCTAAGTAGATCCTGTTACACGGGGGATCCTGTCTCACGGAGCCTCTAGTTATCAAATACCGCAAAATAAGGAAATTCTGTGTGGAAAGTTCTGGCAAATTTTTCGCTGGCTTGTTAAGTTAAGTTAGAATTGATCAATTTATTGTCACCAACTATCTCCTCTCCCTCCACATATCGACCCGATACTGAAGTAAAAGTAAAACGCCGCAATAACACTTATTTAATGGCTATGACACATCCTGATAAATTTTCAATGCTTTCTGTCGTAAACATGACAGTATCCCATCCCAAACAATCAGGTATTTGAACTGTGCTTGCAGTACGTGAACAATTTAGGGGTAGTTATAATGAATATAAGAGAACCCGGACGTTGTCCACCCCAAACACAGCCCGGCCCCGAAACATAGAAAACCCGGCACCAAAATTTTAAAAAGTTCCCTTTACTTAATAAAGTTTTCCTATTGATTTTGCACTAATTAAACAACTTCTTTAACGAATTATGATAGAGCAAAAACAACCTTTGAACATGTGATCACCATTTTTCTTTCAAGATAATAGCAAAAGTATCACAGACTCTGACTTTCAGCTATACTTTGCAATTGCAATCACAATTACCCCTACCCCAGTTCAATCATCCTTTCATCAGTTCTTTTATCGTTAATTGCATTTCGGGTCAAATTGTAATGCACTTCACATTGCAATCAGGAAAATATTCAATCACTTCAGCCACCTTTCACGACTTCTCTACTCATTAATTGCATTTTACTTTATATTGCAATCAGGAAAACATCATCCTTTCCGTTTTGTTATACATACACATCATCATAAGAAGTACATATAACTTCAATACTTCTCTGATCATTAATTTTATTTCGCAGCATAATGCAATCGAGGCACATACAATTTGACCAACCGCAATTTGACCAACAGAAATTTGACCAACAGCAATTTGACCAACCGCTTAATAGAAAAAAAACTGACATTTGACCAAGTTTCAGTTTTAGATATACATAACCTTAATAAATCTAGGAGTTCGAGGTTTCGTAAGGGAAAGTAATTTCAAGGAAGTGTTCATTCTCATTAGAGATGTTGTGCTAATCCCCCTCTCTGTCACTGAGTGCCATAACGTTGGCTTCCACGTGCCCCCGTTAATCTCCGTATTCCGGCGTTATACATGGCGTTATACAAACAAAGACCTGGTGGAATCTCAGGTACGTGACAGTACTTTTACTTTCAGTGCTATAACTGTTTAAATGTTGCTTCTGTCGGAACATTTGTGATTGCTAATGTTTTACTGATAAATGGTTCGAAAAGCAATAAATTATGAAGTTGGTCCGTTTTTTCATTATGAGGTTGGTCACATTGCGGTTGGTCAAATTTCAGTTGGTCAAATATCCTACACCCATGCAATCAGGAAAACATTCGGTCACTCTTTCATGACTTCTCTGATCATTAATTTTTTGGGCCGGGTTCGTTTGGGACCATGTTCTCTTATGCAAAATGGGGTCGGGTTCTCCTACTACCGTAGGGAAAATTTAGAGTTCAACATTATATTATAAAATGGACACAAACCTGTGAGGTTCTGCTAAACTGTCTCAGGCACTGACAAGTTGCCTTCGCACTTCTTGGGTTGAAAATGCGGGTAAACATTGCTGAAAGTCACAAAACCGGTCAAGAACAGGAAACGGAAGTAGCAGGCCAATGTGGTTTCATTTGATTTTACATTCAACTTTTACAAAAAAAAAAAAAAAAAAAAAAGAGTATAAGTATGGGTTGCCCAGAAGTTACATCTAAAAGAAACATGACACTAGCACAGATATATCATGGAGACGATGTTTAATTTATTATACACATAAACGTGTATAAGGTTTTGCTTGACAATATTTTATAAATAGTACGAACATGTGCCACTCAGTTTGATTTCAAAAATAAACAGATCACAGACATATGTAATTTTATTCTTAAAGAAACTCCAAGTTGGTACATTTCCTTAGAATGAAATTTATTTTGTGCTTAAAGGATAACTCTGAAGTACTCGATAGGGTAAATCACAAGAAATCATTTCGCATTGGTGTCGTAATCAAAGAACACGAATTGATTGGGCAGAATATCTATCTAAATTATTTTGTATAGAAAAAAGAGTTACACAACAATTCTAGGTGATTTAGATACAATATGCGTATGAATATATAACAGTGTATAACATTTTTTTTTGCAAATGATCTTGTGATTTTAGCCAATTCCCATAATGCACTCCAGTAAGAGATATATGGGAACAAGTAGGAGTGAAATTGAAAGTAAAATTTACCGAGTTCAACAACATGCAATGTATTTTGTGCGAAAAACTTTAAAAATTCAAACCTAAGCACATAAGTGATAAACATAAAATTAAATATATTGTTTTAATGATTCGCTAAATGATAATGATGATACGAAAAGGTATACGAGAGCTTTTTCTACAAGAGGACGTGAGATTATTCATATATAAAAGTTCCGTGCGGCATGCATATTGTTTCAAACATATATAACAAATTTTATACCTCACAATTATAATGCGATTATACAAAAGAAATATTCAATAAATTTAAAGATGGCTATGATGACATGTCCAAGATGTTTTTAACCAGACAGGTTTTATAATTCAAGTTGTGAGATGTCACCCAAACTAATAACAATTGTAATGAAGTACAACAAAAACTGGTATACAGTTTACATGGAAGAGTATATAGATGCAGAGTCTGGAACGAACACTGAACAAATAAATTAATTTCCAGGTCAGAGTTGAGGTTCGCGTTTTCTTGTCATCTATAGATTATAGCCGTCACATGAACATTTAAAGTTTCTCGAAATGACTCGGATAACATCACGCCCCCTCGCACTTCACATGTCAAACATTTGTCATCAGGGTAAATACTGGAAACGTGTAGGCATATGTCTGTGTATCCACTTTGCTCTTATAGCCATTTTTTATCTGAACCTAATTAATACAAAAACAAAATAATTTCAACAATAACACTCATCTTAAAGGTCTATTTTTAGAAAAGCATTCACAAAGGTAAAGTGTTGTCTGCAAATCGAAGTGTATTTGACCCAACGTATCAAACTCTAGTGGCTTCATGTAAATATGCCACTTAAATAAAGGATATTTAAGAACTAGGAGGAACCTTATCAGTATTGTTAGTCAAAGCTCAAACTTCGTAACTCTAAATAGAATGTAATTTTTATTTTTGGTAATTTATCTCATTTATTTATCTTGTTGGTATTGAGTTGTAATATGTTTCTTGGCAACATATAGGCGATGACGTAGACATTATATTATCACCTCATCACAGGCATAGCCAACCAGGTTATTAGTTCTGATGTTTGACGATATTAACTTTTTGCACAACATTATGTTGGACAATAGTCCATCAAAAATCGAATCGACGCATTAGCAACGCCTGCACTATTTTTAAATTAGTGCGCGTAATATTGTTTAAGCAATCATATATTTCAGACCTGCATGTTATTGAAAATTAGATAAAGAGCAGATAAACGGACGGATTATGCGTTTTAATTATTTTGCTCTGCAAAACAAGTAATTTATTGCGGACTATGTTTGTTCGAACATGAGTACATTGTTTACATCATAGGTTACTTTTTCACTCACTGTGCAAAATTTACAATCGTCATGGAGGGAATGCAGTTAATATTGCCAACGGATTTATATAACCTATTAAATCAAGGCACAAATTATCCTTCGCTGAGTGATACTAATTATCTTTTATTACTTGGTAATTTTTTTGTTTGCTTGTTTTATTCAGTTACTCGTAGATCACACGCTATGTTGTAGCCCTATTGACTCTTGCTTCCTCCCCAACAAGAGTTAGTCCCAGAGGACCCTTTCTGTCTTCTTAGGCCAGAAAGGAAGCAAGAGTCATCTAGGACGAAGCAAGAGTCACAGTTCCTACAATAGAACATGTCATTGATTTCAATTTTTAATAATCTCGGCGCACGACTGAGCCAAATGGCGTTATTTTGATGAGTATGCACCACATAAATGGTCCAATTAAAAATTATGGCGCACAGTAGTCAAATAACAATTTTGTACTGAGATAAACATGTTTTCTTTAGATCAGGATATGGAATCCCAATTATCGCCCACAACACTTGGTCAAAAGGTGAAACTGAACTTTTGGGCGATATAAACAGGAAAACACTATGTTATGAAACACGTCATGTGTAATAGACAAGTATGTATAGGCCAAATCACACTGTGGGTGTTTCAAATGAAATGCGCAAGAATTTCGACTGCGAGGGAACCACGTACAAAATGGAAGAAATGATAGAAAAAATGAAGTCGAAATATAGCAAAAAAGGCTCATACTCGGAACATAAAAGAAACTGAAACTTAAAGCTATTTATTAAAACTTTGAATTTTTAAAATAGCATATGTTTGTTAAAAAAAAACACGATTGCTCTTTGGTGTAAGAGAAATTTGACATTTAGGCGAAATTTCTCCATCATTTTATCCGGTTAGTTTGTATTCGAAACGCAGAATTTTCGCGCATTTTATTTGGAACGCCCAAAGTGTGATTTGGCTTATATTGATCAGGTCAATCTTAATATTATTCATTGCTGAAAACAAGATATTTTTTTTCATTGCAATATAAAATGCATAAAGAAATCTCTAATCAGCTGACTGATTGTTCTGGTCTGGTTTCGGATACTCCTGTAACGGGTGTCAACATGTAGATCCCTTCAATCACCATATATGTATGAGGAAAACTGGCTCCAAGAAGCGGCACACTACAAGCTTTCCAAGCACCGCCTCAAATCTTCGCTATATAACGATAAGCAAGTCAACTGTGCTCGCTTTGCAGCACCCCTGTGGCTAATTTATGCGAGATTCCACTTCCCATAAATCTTTATTGGTGTTTGCTAGAGGCCCTCAGAGTACAACGGTAATGATAGGTAACTATTACGTTACGCTTTCTTTAAAAGAAAACAATTAATATAGAAATAACCACAAATCTCCCGCAATAACTGACTTTTGTTTGTATACACCGAGCGTAGTTTATTACGTGAAAAAAGTAAATTTTGAATTGATATTTAAAAAAATACAAGGAATAAAAAGTTAAATATTGTCAGTGTGCAAAATAAATTTATTTGTAATTATTTATGGTCAAATAACAATTTTGCACTGAGAAAAATAGGTGTTTTCTTGAAATCAGGATAAAAGAACCCTATTAACGCCCGCAACAACAATAGCTATATAAATGCAAAACACTCTTTACTCAAGTTTGTGAGTTACGCCGAGTTTTCAGATGCGAGTTACAAGCATACCAAAATGCTCAGGGCATAAATCTGAACAACTTTCGTATACTTACCGCTATTTTAGAGTCGGGAGTGTTGACTGACTAATCAGGCTGCACTCTGTTAGATCCACCTCCGAGTTAGCTCTTCCTTACGGTATATCTCTCTATCAGAGCTATGAAGCCGTCCATTGTTGAGCTAATAGGGGCCAACTTTATATGTCCCAAGGCTAGAATTCTGCATACCAGCACCAGTTATAGAAACGTTTACTGAAATTTCTTGTACAGTATGTCGTTTTTGCCAAGCGCGCAATTTTTATTGGGCAGCATGTCTTTTATTCTTTCAAGTGTAGGAAACATAACAGAAGATATCTTATATTTCTTCGATACGCCTTGATATGTTGGAGCCTTTTAGCCAAAGCTCATAAAAATTGGCCGTTGAATCTAGCATAAAATTGCCACAGCGGTGCCTCAAAGCCAATGCAGTTGACTTGTATACGCTATTCACAACGAGGAACTGAAGGGGTAAGCCGATCCCTCAGTTGTCAGTCGGTTCTTGAAACTAGGCTAGATCGTGATCAAATCATTCTTTTTAATTGCAAACTAACCGGGTAAAAAAAAAAAAGAATCGTATTTTTTCAGCTCATACCGGTGTTTTATTTTAAAATGTTGTAAAAGTTAGTTGTCATTGTTGATAAGCTCCATGTAAGGTCCTACCCACTTTTTCACTCGGTAAATCTCTGTCATAGCTATAGCGCGTTCTGTTTGGTCTGCCAATAGGTGCCAACTGTTTGTGCATTGAAGGTCCAGTTCTGAATGCCAAGCCCGCTTATACCAACATTTACCGAAAGTCACCCCAAAATATACCCTTCGTTAAATTAGAGAAAAATTAGTTTCCGCATTCATTTGTGATTTTTCTTCATGTTCCTGGTTTTAAATGTCACGTGACCAAAATTATAGATAAAGGTATCCTATCTGTAAAAAATGCATTCAGTTAACTGCTTTTTTTTCTTTGTCTACCAAACGGCCCATAAATAAAGTACAAAAATACATGTCTCTGTTTGAGAAAGAGTTTCAAGGGCCAGATTTTATCCATGTGATCATTTCAGATGCCAGAAAAAAGCATGAATACAACGAAAGTCATGTAATTTGCGCAAAGAAAGCTCCGAAAGTAAGTGGAAACGACATGTTCTGGTAATAATGGTAAGGTACCTACATTATTCCTATTTCTGCTTTTGCGACGCTAAACTGTAGCATCAAGTTTTACTTTTTCTTATTCTATACAAGATTATCTTAAAAGAACGCAGACTAGTCAGTTCTTGTATATAGAATGAAGCGGATGAATTTGCCGTGCCTTACGACGCAGAATTAGAATGTAAGCATCATGTTGTTGTATACGATGGACGGACTCAGAGCCTTAAGGAGGACAGTAAGTAAACATAATAATAATAATAATAATAAAAGTTTCCCAATAATACTATAACAATTCTCAATACTAAAGCTTTTCTGTGTATCATGAAAATTTTAAATTTGATTAGTGATATTTGAGGTCGCATATGCGATTGAATTGTTTTTGTTTATAGTTTTTCACATGACATTATATCATTGATCGTGTGTTAAGGGAATTGGTGACGTTCTGTTTTCCACAGAAAGTTTTTAAATGATTAACATGAGTGATTGATTTTCCCCTAAGGTCAAGCAATCGACTGCGCCAAGCTTCTGTGGAAAATGGGGAGTAGGAATCCTGTCCATGTACTCAAAGGTAAACGTTCCTTGCACTTACATACAGAGGTCTGGACATTATTGTGGCAATTTGTAGGTGACCCATTGTCAGTAGTTTAAGAATTGGTGATGGGTTGGGTATATACGGAGAGAATGAAGATGTAAGCTGTCTGTTGCAATATGAATGATTTTGCATGTGTTTCAGGTGGTTATGAAGATTTTTCTGCACTGTATCCATTCTTGAGAACACAGAAAATACTGTACATGCCCAGGGTAAGTTTATGATTCACCCTCCTCGATGGTCATCGCTATTGGAACATGATGATGTAGCATTTATTGTTTAAGCAAAATAAGTAAAATAATAAAGTAAATAAAACGACAGGCTGTTCCACTCTCTTGCATTTTCCTACATCGTAATTATTCTTTAAATTCAGTGACATTTTGTACATAGGAGCTGGATGACATAAAAACTTATCCCATCGAGGTGTTGCCGGGATTGGTATATCTGGGCAACTGGCGGCAAGGCAATGCGGCCTACATACAGAAAGACCTCAAAATAAAAGCCCACATAAACTGCTCCAATGAGCCAGGAACATTGTGCGTAACTTTTTTCCTCTCTCTTTCTTGTGACAATTTATTTGGAATTATTTGTACTTCCTGTCTCTTAGCCAAACTTAAAAAAAAGTAAGTAAATAAATTTAAAACATCAAAGACAAGGATTCGCTACTTGGCGTACTTAACATGACGTTTTGTAATTTATCTTGTTGTTTATTCAGTTTTAAAGAGGAAGGTGAATCGCTAATGAACATTCCAGTGGAAGATTCTTGCGAATCAGATATGTACTCAAAATTTTCCTCAGCTTGTGAATACATAGGTAAGCCATATATAAGAAACAAAAATCATTTCCGAAATTAGCTCTGAAATAACCTCTAAAAACTATTTGCATTGCAGTAGTTGCGTGGATATGAACTTGAATAGAAAGAGCTACCCCGAGACACAATTGTAAGAATGTGAACCTGTATCGTCACGAGATAAACCACTCGTTGCAACCTTTTTGGCCAAAACGTCATGTATACC
This sequence comes from Protula sp. h YS-2021, assembly GCA_949752745.1. NCBI lineage: Eukaryota > Metazoa > Annelida > Polychaeta > Sabellida > Serpulidae > Protula > Protula sp. h YS-2021. The sequence continues at coordinate 14,777,949 of OX457030.1, forward strand.
AGGTAGCTGTGGTATACTATTTAAAATATCTGTTGTCCTTCACAAAACATGGAACGGAATGCAGTTCCCGGATATTAAATTTTGATGTTAATTTCTTAATATGAATCATGTTTTATTTATTTATTGTGGCAGATTCTCATAAGAACAAAAAGAACGTAGTGCTGGTGTTCTCACAGCTTGGCATAAGCCGAAGCGCGTGCATATGTATGGCCTATCTTATGCATCATAAAAAGTGCCATCTTAAGGTAAGCCAGTCAGATTCAAATTAAGACACGTCAGTAGCCTGTTTCATATAGTTACAGACTGAAATCTGAAGGTATTTTATAAAGGCTTTCCAGCCCAAAAAAAATAATAATAATAAAAAAAATATATATACATATATATAAATAAATAAAAATAAATAAAAGCTTATTGCTTAGTTTTACTGAAATGTTTTGTGCATGAAAAGAGGACTGAAATTATTATGGCATGTGTAAAAGATTTGTGCTGCATTAGAAATATATCAAAATACTTTGGAATTGCGGTAACCGTTCTGTTTTGTGTATACTCATGCGGTGCATATGGAGTGAATAGCTCATTTACTGTAAATTCTGTTACATTAAAAAATTCAAGAAAAGGTAAATAAGTCTGGTATTCACTATGGAGGTCTTTTTAACCACAGGACAGCGTCTCTAACAGCATCACTTAACTTTTGTTTTGCTAGGAAGCCTATGCGCATGTGTTGAGGTGTTGCTGTAACGTGCGACCAAACCGCGGCTTTGTGCAACAGTTGTCCAGATACGAAGAAGAACTCTTTGGTCAAAAATTCACAGACATCAGTGATCCTAACTTTTAATAAGCAGTATTTTCGTGCTTGTCATGTTTTGGGATCTATAGTTTTGAGATGTTCCTGTGTGGCTGTGGGATTCATTGACGTCATACAAGTTGCAAAACATACGCATTATGTGACAGTACAGATCTGGGAAACCGATGCAGAACAATACGCGTGGGGGAATTCTTGGGAAAGGAATCACAAGAAACTGGCACGCATTTCAGTGATGCTGGGATGAGAGTGCAGACAAATGGGTCTACTTTCCCATGTGTATGTGTATGTGAGCTTTTCAACTTCCCTGATTTCAATGTGGTCAAATGAATTTTCAGCTTATTTTTGCGTGTGCGTGTTGCGTTAAGATTCTAGTTTATACAAAACTTTGTGATGTCGAGAGTACTTTTCATGGTGATATCTGTCAGAAAAGTTGATTCATGGTATTTTGTATATGTAACGCGATTTTTTTAAAAATCAAAAGAAAATGTTTTATGTGCAGGTTGTTTTCTCGTTTCACTGTCTATTCGATTTTAATGCAATTAGCGAAAAATAAATTAAGAAAATTAAGTGACTTATTTTTGGGGCAATCTGTGATTGAGTGTAACAGTATTTTGTTTCGTTTATAGTCCCTTTGAAGATCTGTTATTTGTGTTATTAATATCGATCGCAATCCACGGAGGTTGATGGCATGCTACACACATTAATGAAAAGCTCTCCCGTAGGCGCTCAGTTTTGTTTCAGTCAGGCATTTCAGAAGTGCTCGGGAAACGCACGGAAAGGCATATTTGAAAAAAAAAGGGTTTCTGCCTGTAATTGTGTGTGTGTGTTTTTGTTTGTTTGTTTGTTATTATTCATTTTATTTATTATTATGATTTACAGACAAGTTCCCCTGAAACACTGTAGTGTGGGCTTTTGTACAGGTTTTTATCATGGAGAATTTGCGTTTTGTGTTAAGCATTGGCCATTTTGTTTATCTTACCGTTGATAATAAAATTCGAACACGTTTGCAAAGATAAGGCCTTGTTTTTCCAAAGGATACATCCAAAATCACAGGCACGTAAACCATGGCTCGCAACTCTCCCTTTCTCCAAAAAAAGAGTTTCTTTCCACAAAATTAGATAAAGCCTCTTCTTTCATTGAAGTCGCATTTTAACCATAGTAAAGAACGATTATGCTGGGTTGTACATCGTACACTATAGCAGCTAAAGGGGAGCGGGTGTATCCCTAGCGCCGAACACGATGGGTATCCAGACACCTCGTAACCGGACACCTCGTAAGCGGACATCTCGTAACCGGACACCTCGTAACCGGACATCTCGTAACTAGACATCTCTAATGCTGTGCAGTGGGTTGTTAAATGCTCAGTCACATTACCGGTAGTTTAGAATATGACCAAAGACAATAGAAGTGATGCTTTGTCATAAACTGAACAAAAAAAAAAAAAAAACATAAAATAGATTACCACGCCGCTACATCTGCAAATTTCTAGCATCGCGTCCGATTTTTAACACTTGACAAGTCGTTGACCTGGTCAAGGCTTTTATAAATTTGTGCGGGCAGCCGTTGGGCTATTTTTTTTCTTGATAGTAAAAATGTGTTTTCTGGTCTCAGCTTCTTCTCTGACACTACAGGCCCTAGGACCACAAAACTTTGTACTAATGTAGAACTTGATCTGAGGGTGTGCATCCCGCCTTTTTTCATCGATTTCGTTTTCGTGCTAAAACGCCATGCGAACACAGCTGATTTTAGAATAAATAAATATAGCGCATTTAAAAACAAAGTAACGGTTTAGCAAAGCAGCACAGCTTATGGGCGTTACACGAGCTCTGCCTGCATAGAGAAAAAGTGCTAGTCTGTTCATTCAATAAAGCCGTTGAGCCAACATAACCAAGCAGATGAACCTTATAAGCCACATACGTGCTGCGCCATAAGCTCTCTACTTCGTTGTATTACAGACTACGCGGCTTGTAAAAAAAACTTTCATGTTGTTCAAGAAATAATGAGCCGTTCAAAGAAACATTTTTAACTTTTAATGTTTGTCAAGTGTTGAAGATTTCGCTTGCGAAATGCGGTTCTAGTTTCACAATGGAATTCTGTTCAAAATAAGGCTGGGGAGGAGGGTAGTAGTTTTCCAAGAATAATTCTCCCGGTTTCGTGGTGGATGTTCTGCGACGAAATAACAGACTAAAACGTTGCTATCATATAAAACTGCTTTATTTCTTTATGACCAACATATAATTCACAAATACAAAATTTTACCATGAAGACAAAAGAATTTAACAGCCGTTTATTTCACAATTTCATAAAAGGAAGGAAAATTCAACTTACTAATGTCTGTTCACAAAAGACCCTTTTCTCACAATTATTTTCTTTTCTTTCACAAACAAAATTACGAGTCCATAACAAGAGAATATTGCAGATTAAATATTGCACAAAAACATCTTAGTACGATTGCTCTTCGGTCATTGTTTTCTTGCTAAATTTTCATCATAATCATTAAAAGAATGCATATTTGTCAAAAACTAGGACAACACAAAACGTCTCTCATTAGACGAAAGCGCAAACACATTCTGTTGGTGGATTTAAACGTAATAGTAATTAAACATAGGTGCAATGTAGGAAAATAAAGTGCGTGCATCTGGACTAACTCATTATACTTTAGCAAGCTTACCTACATATAATAGTTAAGCGCTGTTCTAGAAACTGTCTTCCGCAAGAGTAGGATCTACCACTTTTTAACCCTCGCAAAGAAATAAATCTTTCTATTTATCTGAATTTCAACAACTATCCACCCCCAAAATGTGGTAGCAGAAATAGCCAGCAATCGGATTTTTCCTCAAACAGTTTCAAGAACAGTCCTAGATTTATTTACACTGGCACTTTAAGTGAAGATAAGATCTAAGCGATCGATTCCAACTTTATATAGCAATATTTCAGCATAGTATGAGGCGCAAACGCGCAATAATTTAGAGCTTGCATTTTCAGCCAATGAGATCACTGCACTCACCAGGAACGCGCTATTTTTTGGTCCCGTAATATTATTACGCGTCACGAAAATGGACTATTTCAATTACTATGCTAATAGTTTGATCCAACTTAAGAATTATGCTAACCTATTTTTCATCGATGCACATGAATGATTGTACAAGTCGACAGATAACTTTCCATTCTGTCTATAAACAATTTAAATACTTTATTTCAAAATTATGACTTGATTTTTTTTCTACCATACAGAAGGTAACAGAGCCTGCCGATTTTTTTTCACCAGATATGCTTGCGATAGGGACATTCAACACAATCTACTTTAAAAAATCGTCGGATAAATAAACATTCACTTATTTAAAAACAATTTAGCAGAAAATATTGAATGTTTCGAAACTGATTCTGAACACACTTCTTATTTGATGGTTAGACCACATTAAAATGACATTTTTGGCTCTGAATAATTTATCACCAAAACAAACCGAAACCTACTTCGTAGAAGGCAATAAAACGCTTTAATCGTTAAATCAATATACACTATACAAAACAACAGTGCCAAACTGAAAGTGACAGAAAACCCAACGTGCCTTAACTAAATTTGTAACATCCAACACAAAAGCCATGCGTATCACCCCTGAAAGAAAACATACACACACATGAATCAAAACTACTTTTTCTTGGCGTTATAATCCTCGTGTTAGGAAGCGAAATTGGGGATGGGGGCCAGGGCGAACACAACAGCTAAGTGGAAAGACTTTGGAACATGTGTATGTACGTTTAAAGAGTTAATATTTTACACCTTGCATGAAATAAATATTTTATCAACACTCTTCTTTCGTCCATGGTGGTAGATTTTTCTTCCTGAAACTTGTTAAAAATGAGCTCTTTTTTTTTACTGCACATTTTGAATCCCACAATAGCGCTAGTTGTTGCTTTGAATACGCACTGATGGCTTTTTAGGTAATCAGTACTGTCAAAACGTATGACGTCACATATACCTAACAAATTGCCTAAAACAACGATTTTACACGCACACACACGCCGTTCTAAAACTCTTTGCTAACACACAAAGACTAATGACGTCATAAAATGGTCTAAAACACGTCAAATACTGAAAAAAGTGCAACAGTTGATGACACTGAATAGCAGCTTGCTATGCCGCCACGCACATACAACAGAATGTTCTTTGGCTTGATCTATTTTGGTCATGTGAATAAAACACTAGCAAAGAACGCCCCTGCTTTTCGTTAAGTTCACATGGTTCGGAAACAGCTTCTTTCAAAAAACATTTTTAAGACGGTAAAGAAATAATTGTTTCTGGCTTTTCCAAAGTGTTATATGCGCACAACAAAAAAAAACAAAAACATCTCATTATAAAATCAACCTGAGATATTTCAACCTGATTGCAACCACATGGTATTTGTTGACATCGCGTGGTTCACGTTGAAGCGTTGTTTTGAGCACGTGATATTTGTTTACATCTTGTGCCATGGTTTCAATCACGTTGTTAGTTAGTTATAGTCACATGGCAGACATGTATTCCGATATCACATGACACTATTATTTGTAACTTTGATCACATGACTGCTTTAACTCTTTTTTTTGTAGGATTTGCGAAAAAAACTAGCATCAGCATGAAACTCATAAAATTATTTCTATCGTTCTTGATCAAGTTCAGCACAAGCTCGATGGAACATACTTCTTTGTGGGCATACTGATGGTCAGTAAAAATTTCCTAGCTGTTCGTATATTTGATACCACTATAATAATGCAGCAAAATACTAAACGAAAAAGTTCCACACAAAGATCGCACATAAATTAAAACTAATAATAATAAATAGCAGCACATTCACAACCAGCTATTTTTCAATTAGAAGCTGATTATTCTCACCTCATACCGTTTCAAAATCAACACACACAACTGTACATGTATAAGCGCTGACCGCTTAAGGAGCGCATTATTTCTATCACCGCTTTGTACATAGCTTATTGACTAGGCTATATAGGAAACTAAGGCAGTCTCGCCTTAACATAAATTCTTTCATAAATAACTAATACATTATTGCCCCCAATCATACACACAAACCCGCTCCATGACTTAAAAGTTCCGTTTATCGCCAGTCATTTCGAGAAATGATCAGTTCTGCCGTCTCTGCAACGCAAGTCAGCGTATGTCGTCACCAGTCACAGCATGACGTCATACCGAGACCGACCACCCAATACAAATATCTCACAACGTAAATCACGCCACATTTGGAACAGCAAACAAGAGACAATGAAGTCACGGAATCACACAAATCATAACAAATAAAGTTCCATTTGAAAACAGAACTGAGGGAAGGAATAGGGGCAAACCTGCTACGTGACAATATTAATAACAGTAAACAAACAAGCGCCTATATACAAGCCTATTTACAAGAAAAATACAAAATGACAATAAGATATCACACGCACATTAGTACCCAAGGAATATAGCGATTTACTGCTTTAACAGCTAAATATTGTAGCTAGCAGGGATTTCCCTTTTACCCCCAAATCCTTCTGCATTACAACGTCGAATTTAAGAAATGTGTAAATCAACTTGTGGATATTATAGGTGTTAACAGGTCATGAAACTTTCCGTGCTGTTTTTTTTTCAACTGCGCACTACTTCATCACGGCAGCGTAGGGCATTGCGTCAAGTTCGCTCGATTTCATATTTGTATATCAATGCGCGAAGGCGTTTCAGCCGCACGCGTACGTGTATCTTTCAAGTCGACTCAGACTGCAGCAGCATTCTGAAAGCATCTGCACTGATAACCTCCCACGACGACAGTTTCCGATCCGATCAATATTGGAATTATGTACGGAATACCAGAAACACGGCTTTATAGACCAACTCCACTTTTCACACACCAACGAGGAACCAGCCGAACAAAATTAAAATACTTTTATGTACAGAGAATTCGCAAAAATGTACATACATAACATTTCATGCGTATCATAAGAGACTTAAAACAGAAAGCTTTCAAAACAAAAAGGTACTACAATTGTTCCACAAAGCAACTATGCGCTGGACTGATACAGCTCTAACACAAGCTTAACTGTTGTGACAAGGAACATGACAAGTGGATACAAGTAGGACGAAAGACATATGGCTTAAGATTGTTATTTTACGACCTAGAACATCCAGTGTTCCCCCTTGATTCCGGTGGTACCGGTCAATATACAGAATCCTTCAGTATGAATTTTTAATACAGAATCCTTCAATATAAATGTTTAATACTCATGATCTATAAAACTTTTGTCTTTGGACGCTATTTTTTTTTTTTGTGCACAGTCCATCAAACAACCGGCTTTAAAGGAGAACACTGTTAGTAAAAGATATACAGTGCTCATTAAAAAGAGCAACGTCAGAAGTTATCGCCCTTGACAGGGCCATACGACGTCACAGGGGTTTTGCGTAACAGATCGCTGAATAAATATTTAGCTCAGTGCTACCGTTGCGACGTCAAAGAAACTACGGAGGGGGATAACGTAAAGGTGTATGCCTTCAGCAGTCACATGAGCATATCCTGGTCCAGAAGCAATACTTTCGACTGTATACATCTTACAACTACATCAGTTTCTATTTCGGTGAATCAGAACCGATATGAACCACTATGATACACTACAGAAACCAGGAAGGTTGTATTTCAAAATAATTTACACTATTCCATTGGCTGAAGTTGGTAAAGACACTTAACTTTTTGGTTAATCTGGAATCACATGACATGCACTTCGATATTTGATTGGCAGCTTTTAAGAGATTTTAGTTTGTACTGAAAGTTCTCGCGAGATCTCGTTGGAGCAATTATGACTCAGCGCCTAAAAAGGACATAAGATGAGATGACTACACGTCGGCTTCACGTGTCAGAATGGCTTCATCTCACCGATGACTTTCGCAGCTAACATATATATTTTTATATAAATATTTTATATACACGTTTTGGAGAGAGGGGTTTGCCTCCCCCTCCCGCCCAAGTGCTACAACACAGCTGTATATTACACGCGGTATAACTGGACATGAAATTTTCTCAGAGATCAAAATTAGCACACAAACATGCATTTGGCTAAAGAATAATAAAGCGCCGTTACACAAGAGACACGCGCCAATGAACCAATAACAGTCCCGGCACCCTTTTCACTTTTTGGCCTTTTTTAAATGTTCGAAAAAAAAAAAAACGTTGGCCCAAGGCTATAGAATACAAAACGAACGGTATCACGAGGCTTTGAGTACTCGGAAGTACTGCAAAAAATAACAAGTATTGTCTTTTGTGTGATCTTGGGGCCACAATGATTTCGCAGGTAAATCTGGCATAACCGGGGCTAATCTATGAATACCAGTTCGGCAGATTAATCTTCAAATATTATTAATAACACTCAACTAAAACTTAAATAAAAGCATCAAGCTGTCTAATGGGTGAGCTACTTTTACATTATATATATATACATACATCGTACACTACTCAATGGTACAGCACAAACGCGTTCAGACATGCACTTCGGGGTTCTCCATCCGCAAGTGTGCGTGCTGTTCTAGTTGTTTTTTTTTCTCCGCCTAAAATCTTGCTGTGTTTTTATTTGTGTGTGTGTGTTCAAACGGAAGTCTCTGTGTGCAACTTGCACAAAGGTATAAGATCACACCCCCCAATACCCTTCTACTTTCCTTAACCTTTTAACAATTCATATGCAGCATATAGAATCTGTGGCAAACAGTGAAATTTGTACATGGTGTTGCGACCCGTTTTACTGAGTATGACGTAATATTACGCTTCTGATGTCACCTCTCTTGCTTGAAGAACCCCGGAACAGTAAATGGTCCTACATATGCACAATTCATGGCTGTTAAGTATTACTCTCTTAAACCTTTTATTTGTAAACTCAACCACAAAGCAAAGATCTGTAGCACTAGCAAAAGCGACTCACGTGACTTGAAGAATTAACATATCACGTGACGTTGTGGACAACCACATGACATTGTGGACACTTACAGAAAATTGTCTACTTTTGAACACGTCATTATCACACAGTCGGTGGAATTACTGTAAAACATGAAATGTCTCCGTTTCCTCGAAAAAAATGGGTGCTGATCCCCCGTTCCGTGACAGGTGGGATGTTGGTACAGGTGGTACCTATGAAAGACCCCTTGTATTGCACATTAAGATAACAGTTATGAGCTCTATGCTTCTGGCACGACAAAAAGATAACCAAAGTTCTTATCAGAAAAGTGCTCATGAGATTGCAAAATCACTCTCAAAAACCAGTGTTCACATTTGGCGCTTTTCTTGTCACATGTCGGGAAGTTGAATGAAGTTGGTAAATTACTGAATAATCGCCCACCTCAGCACGGGATTTAATACGAGCGTTGTTTGTAATCAGATAACTGGTATGCTTGGAAAGACCTTATTTGAACACATATTAAGGTGGTTACATTTTGTTGTTTCCAATACGATTACAAGCGCTATAAAATTCACTTTCCTTGTTATGGAATTGTTTATGATTTGATGACTTCACAGCAAATTAAGTCATGTTGTTATGTTAATACTCAATGTAAAGCTTTGTTCACAGGAAAAAAAAAACCCTAACGGCACAACACAATAGCCTTTGTTATAAAATGTTGATGTTGCAGACAAACTGAAATGAATGAACATCCCTCTTTGGAGCGTTCCTAGTTTCCGTCTTAAGAGAATAGATGGTGGGAGTGTGCACACAGCTTGATTCCAAAGAGATAACCGCACATCGGGGGCTGCTGTGTTCGTTTCCCAGAATGAGATCCAGCGGTTTCTTTCACTCTCAAAACCGTAACGCATTTTATATTAACAACCAATGGAAAGAAATAATCAACTCCTGAGGTAGATGGAACAACAATAACCTCTAATCGGTTCATTTTTTTTTCTTCAAACATCGAGTTTGCTAACGTCGTTATAAGCTGTTAACCTTCTGACCTAACAGCTAGAATGCGAATGTGCAAAAGGTTGTCAAAAAGAAGTCTTCTATATTTCGGTTGTATTTGGTTTGTCTATACTGAACATGGGAAAGACTTTACCACAATGGGTAAAACACTAAGGCGGCCAATCTCAGCGCTTAACACTGTCAACAGGGAAAGCAAATTAATCTTTCATTAGCGAACACAACAAACGTAGGTTGGTGAGAATGACGCACATCACTGAAAGTAATTACGATAAACACGGTAAGAGAATGACGTCAGACAAAAACAAAGACAGCGGTTACTGTATCGTTTTACCACGACGCATGTACACTATTAGCTCTTGGCATAACCGATGGCATATTAAGCTATAAAATTGAGCACCATATCATAATTATAATAATTTTGTTTTCTCCATATAAATTGCTATCATAAGTCGACCATGAAATGGATGACTATATCTAAAACACGCACGCACACCACACACATAAAAATAAATAAAATACTAAATTATGAACACGGACAATATCATAATATACTGGTTAGTACTTCTTCATCCGACACTACATTTATTCTTCTAAATCGTTTAGTCTTTGGCATTTGAAATGACTCAGGAATTTTGCTACACACGTGATAAAGCACGTGTTTTTTGCTGCTGTGAGCTGCAATAAGTTCTTTTCTAACACTTACGAAAAATCCGACGACACGACATAGCAACAGTAATTACGAACAACCAGTTGATAACAACCACTGACTGCTAGCTGGCAACCAGCCGACAACCACCACTGGCTGCTTCCGGTAAAAGAGAGCACAACAACCACTGGCTGCTACGGGCAGACACAGCTTACCAACCACTGGTTACCGACTACCAGAATAGCAAGGCTAACGGAGTTTTATCCTGTGACCACCTTATACTGCATAGACCGAGGTGGGATCCCACGAGAAACGACTTGAGATTTTTCCAATTTCCTTCTTCGTGGAAGGTGCGGCAAGAAACATCTTACGTATTCTGTTCTCTATCCTATCATTTTCGTGCATAGTTTTTTTTCACATAATATTCTGAGTTCATTCATCTCAATGGCAGTCTAATTTATCCTCCAATTTGTAGCTGTATGTAGTACGAAACGTGACCATAGCAAGTCACTCTTGTCCATTTGTAGTTGCTAGGGTTAGAAGCCGTTGCTAAGAGAAGTTACTATGTGCTATGCCTGCCACAAGACGCGAAGTTTCAACGTAACAGAGACACAAAGGTGACGTCATAATCACCTAATAGTGATGCTAGGAGACGAAAAGTGTCACTATGGCACGTGTTGGTGAATACCACACTTCATTGTAATCTCTTTTTTAGCGCTTTTTAGTTTTATAAGAACCACACATAGCTTACACACTTCTCTCAGAAAAGTCATATGTGAAATGGTCCAATGAGCGTCTTCGCCAAAGTTTAAATAATGCGATTGCTAGGCAACCGTTGATGAATTCTCTCTTTGATTGAGATGCTGCGTGAAAATGAGGATGATTCGTGAAATGAGCAACACGAGATGGTTATTCCCAGACGTGTGGTGAGGGTGGCAGTTCAGACGGCTGAGCACATTGTGAACTGAAACAAAACAAACACAAAAGAATTTCAAATAGGACCTTCAAAATGCATGGATTTGAGAAAGTTCACTTTTGCATATTTCCTTTTTTTCTTTATTTTTCACCTGAACAGACTGCTTCGAAATATTGGCCTGACAAAAGCTCTCGTTTCTTACCTTGCGAAGCTTTTGAATGCTGTAGAGTTTGGGTTGATACACAGTGGAATACGGTTGTTACATTGCTGGTGCTCCAGAATTAACTTGTATAATTTGTCTGCAACAAGAGACCAACTTTGTATAAATACTGGTATAACTAACATTCTATGGCTTTCTTCAGTTTCTATAATATTTCCACAGAGAATAAAATATTGCCTTACATTAAATAATAATTACTCATGTTGTTCATTATATTTTTATTATATTACATTATTATACTTATTATAAAACAGTTACTGCGGCACTGCAAACAAAAAGCTGATTGAACTTAATTACTCGCTAACCTTACTACTAATCCAATCTCTCTCTAACCACAATCCAACGCACATTTAAGACCCACCTTTGACCCTGGTAAGAGAGCACAGCTCGTCCTCAAACGAGTAGCTAAAAGGCGAGGCGCAGCTGGGTTCAAACTCGTTGGTGTACTGCCTGCCCGCTGGCGTGTTCGTGCAGCATTTGCACATGCATGAGTGAAAGCGTAACCGGCCCTCGTCCAGGTATGGGTGCGCTAACGCGTCCGTAGCTGTGATACGCTTGTCCTGTAACGCAATTCTCACTATATAATTCTATATGTTTCTCTCAAAATCTAGCTGTAACGGAATTCTCACTATGTAATTCTTATGTTTCTCTCTGGTGTTTTTCTTTTAAAAAGTAGGTGTTGATACTTGAATACAGCTGGTTTTAGAACATATAACGGGGGGCTACAAGTAGGTCATTTAAAACAATTTAAAGTTCATTGCATTTCGGTGATAATAACATGGAGGAAAAACGATGACTCTGTTTCTGACACGACAAAGAAAATACGTTTCAAATTCGTTACCACGCAAACGAAAAGCAAAGTTTTACACAAACGCGTTGTGTATAAAAGAAACAGTTCTGATGTACTAACGGGATCAAAGACAAGCATTCTACACAGTAAATGCACGGCTTCGTGTGTTGCCTGACTGGAGAGCCGATAGAGATGAGGGAGGGTGGGCTGCTTGGGTGTCTGACGCAGGATGTGCTGTTTGGCCGGTTCGCACGCGTACTTCATGTCGTCAAGTACAGGTGTACCTAGCAAGTCTGTGATGAGATCCAACTGCAAAGACGAAATGACGTCGTCAGTAAGAATCAATAACCACAATAAGTAATTATCTACAATAGCAAAACACCCATTTAAGACACCAATTAATGAATAAATTAACACTGCGACACAAACTGCGTACCTGTTGAATGGGGCTCTGCGCCTGGAACAGAATGCGTCGGCTCAGCAGCTCTGCGAAAATGCAGCCAACTGACCAGATGTCCACACCTGCCCCATAATGCTTTGTACCCATCAGAATTTCCGGGGCGCGATAATACTGTGTCACCACTTCCTGTGTCATGTGACGTTTCACATCCGGTTCCTCTATGCGCGCCAGGCCGAAGTCACAGATCTGCCACAAGCAACACATGCAATGATGGAGTGAGTAAATGTATATGAAAGCGTACGAGAAACATTAAAACAACCCGTATGGCGATCGACGCGTAAAATCGCCAGTGAAATATGAATACTGTATGGAAACGAATAAGTTTCAATGCAAGTGACCTGCAAACTGGTATAAACCGAAAATATTTGAAAATCTCTTTCCCATGCTCATAATCCGCTACTTGAATCTAATTTAAAATTTCAACCTAAATGAGTGTTTAATTGGCTGGCGCTCTTTTCGCAGCTATAAAAGACCAAAAGCCACTTGAATGCCGAAATATAAAGAACGGTAATGGAACAAAATACCTTTAAACGACGTAAAACTAACAGATGTGCTCTTTTCAACATGTCTATTGACACGTCATATTATACTTTTCCAGAAGTGAATTATGCACATAACCCCTCTACATACGCCTCAATCAACCCTCACATTTAGGCAGTCTAAATAATAGATTTTATAATTCAAAAATATAAATTCGTTGCCACTGTAAGAAGTTATTCAGTCATTATTCAGAAGCAAGTAAGATAAGACGGAGCCCAATACTTCGGTAAACGTGCAATCAGTCTGAAAACAGCGTCATGCTAATGAGCTCACAGGTCGTCCAACATTTGCTGATGATAAGCAAAATGGCTGAAATCACGGGGGTTTTCGTGGCCAAGCCACAACCAGAGCTGCACAATACCTGACAAAGACGCAGCACAAAGGTAACAGCAGAGGGTATAACGCACGAGTTCAGGACGCTTCCGCATCAACATGCACCCGTGACAGATTTCCTGCCAGTGACATTAACAAGCCCTTTGTCTCGGCATACACGCCCAGAAATACCAAAGCACAAAGCTTGTCATGCCGCGCCATTACGTACATGGATGATTCAAAACCATCTGCGGAATTTGTTAGGGTCAGGAAATTTATTAGGTCAGAGAAACAACTATTCCTGTGTTCATAAGATAAGCCAAAGGAAGTTTTCGTGGGGGGAAATGATTCACTACACTTCTGTACTAATCACCATTGGTGCACACAGAACACTCACTGTACACATTGTACGCACACGAAATTTTTGTGGTTTTTTTTCTCCTATCGACAGACTACAAAGAACTTGCAAAACTGGTTTTCACTGTGTGTGTGTGTGTGGAGCCGTTGCTTCAGTCTTTGTGCAATGATCAGGCCTAACTGGAAAAGGGGCACGTTTTCTTTGTATGCTTATTCTAGGGCGCAGGTCACGCGTCACTGCAAAATATGATGTATATCCGGGTGCTGATTTGATAAGGGCCTTTTGTATAATTTTTCCCCAATTTACCTTTTCACGTATGCGTTCCAGATTACCAGCCTCTCAAAAGATGCGACAATCAAACCCAAAGCTAACGGTTACCTTTAAAACAACCACTTTGCAGATATAACTGACGCTGCGGACTTCTATTCTATTCCCGAATAGAATTATGTATAAAATGTCACTTTATTGGAAACAAAACGATGGCTTGCATTAAAACCTGTAAATAACCTCTACATAATAACAAGACAACTATGACGAAACGTTTATTTCTGCCGCAATTTATCTTCAAAAGCTAATTTAGCCACGTTCGTTTATCGCACACTACAGTACTTGAGAAGGAAAGACAGCACAAGGCCGACACAAAAAGTTTGCAAGCTATACCATGCAAGGCTACTCAAAATAAATGCAAGGCTACCTCTAATATCCCAACAAGCCAACCAAACGAGACGAAGAAGGGGGGATTACTAGCGCTCAGTTTTGGTGACTGGAGAAAGTGATCATAATTTACGGTCATTTTGAAAGGTTCTTTTTACGTGTCCCTTTGGTTTGTCGACTTTTTGTTTTGACCTTTTTTTATTCCGGATTTAGTAAATTGTGAACATAAATAAGTCTCGTTTTCTGGTTACATAAAACGTACAGCAAGACATTCCCAAGCTGAATGAAAACATCCGGCGACAAATATTACACCAAAATAAGTGTTCATATTTTGACTTGATCCATTGAATGATAATCACATCGCCATAGCAGCTTTTTTTAAGGAAATGGAGTGCGACCACTGGCTCAGTGCATGCAAAAATTCGTGAATGATAATTTCGACAAAAATGCAGCTTAAAACAATTTCACCAAAGTTTCCGCTCGTTTCACCCACAAAATGCCTAAGTAGGCTATCTGCACTGTTTCTTTCTTTTTCTTTGTTGTGAAATAGCTCTACATTTTTGTTTGGTTTTCCAGTCTGTCTAGGGTTGAAAGAAAGAAGTGTTTTTGGCTAAGTCTGTTAAGCAACACGTAGAAACCTTTTCCTATAAAAATATCTGTCTGCGTGTGTGCAATGTGTCTGATTGGTGGCTTTACCAAACAGTGCCTTGTTTTCATTTCTGGACTAAATTAAGGTCACTTCAATATACACTGGGAGTTGCAATTAAAATATCATCGTGCATCAAAGCGAGAATTTTTTCTAGCAACTTCATTTCTCTTTTTGTCTGAAACAAGGGTTGACAATGGATGGTGTACTAGACTTACAATATGTACTTAACTGAATCATTATTATTTGTCGTGCGATCTTTAAAGCTTTCTAAAATCCCGTCAAACCGGAAAAAGAGAGATGTGAGAGAGTGCGCGAGTTGGACAGAGAGGGAGAGAGAGAGAGATGGAGAGAGAGAGAGAGAAAGAGAGAAATGAGGAGGAGGAGCAGGAGCAGAAGGAGAGCCCAGAGGAACTCAGATCATGCCAGATTGAGAATTATTTAAAACCGAAGCGTCTGCAAAGCAAAACGAAAGGCCAAAAGTGCTAATTCGTACACAGTGGAGCAAGCGACACAGACGTCTGGTTACGACCTAATGTCAGCTCATAGACATTTACGATAGGATGTAACTTAGCCTCCGATTTATTTTTAGAAATCAGACATAGCAATGTCCTTGGCTGCAATTTGCCTATATGAGAGACTTAGACGTCAAAACAAGCTTATAATTTCATACATATACATGTCCACTGTTAGCAAGTGAAGCAGGAGGGGGGGGCATCATCAGTTACACGCGGATCCAGAAAGAAGGGGTGGGGGGAGGCAAAGTCCTTACTCTTCCCCAGTTCCCTCAAGTGGAGATTATGTTCAGAACAGGGTGACAATGCGTTTTGAAAAAAAATGTAACCTGAGCGGTTAACAACACATCTACACCCAGACACCCTCTCCCACATAAACTTATATTTCTGTCCCTGTTTGCTGGCAGTTGAGAAAAAGATTTGACTTAGAATTTCAAAACACTGCAAAAATCAATTTTATTTTTCGTTATAATCAGGACAATAAGAAGTCTGGAATTTGATCAAATGCAATTTATTGTCATTTCGTTGCAACGGAAGGTCATTTCTGTCACAACGGCTTCACATTTTGTATGGACATAGCATATGTGGGCATTTAAACCAGGCATTTAATGCCATTTAAAGACCAGTAAATCATGCAATGGCAGGAAAGGCCATTTAAACGGCCGGTCATATTTAAATGACCAGTAACGAATCGGACAGCTGGTGCATGTACAACCTTGCCACTGTGATGAGTGCAAGAGAGTTCACGTGACGTTTTGATGGCTTTTCAACCAGAACGTTTCTCATCAATAGGTTCTCTTTTAATTTTGGGCCGAGGCTGAACTAAGGGAGGAAGGATGGGTGGTTTTGTAACAGTCAGATCACTCGAAAACGCTGGCATGATACAACTGCTTTCTTAGCAACCGTTGCTAAGACATGCATAATGTACATGCAGTACACACAAGACCGATCAAGGTTACCCCTGCTCCTGTTTGTCACTTTTCTACACACATGCCCCGGGGGGTTCATCTATGTTTAGCACACAATGCGCCGTGGACAT
The DNA here is from genome assembly GCA_949752745.1 of Protula sp. h YS-2021. Taxonomy (NCBI): domain Eukaryota; kingdom Metazoa; phylum Annelida; class Polychaeta; order Sabellida; family Serpulidae; genus Protula; species Protula sp. h YS-2021. The sequence goes on from OX457030.1 coordinate 14,794,766, forward strand.
AAATTGTCAATTTACTGACATGCTTAAAACAAAGCTCGGTGACATCTTGGCTTATCAATGCCCTGAACTCCACAAGGAATGACAAAATTTGCAAGAAAATACAAAAGACCTGTAACCTCGACTTGAAACACAGCGGTACACAAACTCGTGTGGCATCGATTCGAACTGGACACTAATTTATCGTTTGTTTTTATAAATTAGCACGTTTGCCTTCAAACTAATGAGCTCTGTCCGTAAATAACAACAATGTGAAACACAGTTCGCATTTCACTCAGGACTAAAAAAAAACCCAAGATTCGAAAGTCATTTATATGTTTTATGCCGGCAATGACCGACACACTCATTTTTCCTTGTATTTTTTTTCTCAATCTTATTTGAAACTAAAAAAAGAAAGACAGACGGTCCGCGAGATGGAGCAATGAAACGTGATGGCTGCGTATCTGACCAAGAACAAGAACGGTCAGAGGCGAACACAAGTCAAGCAATCAATATACCGCAAGTAGAATAGAGAGCGCGTGCATTATTACACCACCGGTGTTAGTGCTGACATCGGTGAATGGTCTCTCTGCCGTTGCAAACGCCCGTTCTTGATATAATGACATTTGTAGTACGTGCAAGTAAGGTCATAGTGAGGCCAATGCATTATTTCAGGCAGGTATACGGGTTTCACAAGAATAGGGGAGAGGGGGGCGGAGCACCCTGTCGTACTTTTCACAGAACAGTGAAAGCCTGCCAACAAGAAACGAATAAAACACGCCAATTTGAGATCGTCCTTGGAAGGCCAGTGAGCCAGGCTTCACGGCAAAAACCACATCAATGCGTTCACAGCTCGAACGTGTTTTTTTTTCTACTTTTTTTCTCCTCTAACAAATACTTATATCTGACTACTGCAAGATCGATTAAAAATCACAACTGCGTATCGATTTATTATATTTATCATTTCTTGCTGTATCGAAAAATCAAACTGTTTTCTGACAATGCAGCCATGACGTAGCTAGGTGAAGCCATGCCCCGTACAAGTCACGTGATTCTTGAATTTTCTGTTTATTCTTATAATTTTTTTTGGCCTTGCGTTAGTTGTAAGTAATAGTAACCCAATATGCGTCTGCACGTTCGGTTCAAACACAAGCTCCTTGTTTAAAATATCTAATTTTAAATTCATATCTAGGTCAGGAAAATAACATGACATCAGACAAGAAATTTCTTACACAGTATGCTGTGATTTTTTTTAAGATCTTTGTGACACAAACGTGTGATTTTAAACGCATTCTGGGGGTGCTTCAGATGAAATATTACGCCGATGCGGATGTATATGAATTAGGTGAATGAAATCATTTTTTACGAGAGCAAAGCACCTCTAACTACCAAAAAATCTGTTAAGTCATCACCTGCTGCGTTTTTACTGAGCCGTATTGAAAAAAGGACGGCTTAAAAACTGAAACCCCAAAATGACGTCACCAACAGAAACTGTTGAGGGAATGCCCCCAGCAACCACCCCACCCCTCTTAGCAGTGAACTTTAAACAAGAGACATGTCACGTGATAGGTTTGTTCGAGTCACATTCGTATAAAAACTGAAGGCAACCGTCACCGTTTCAAGCCATTAAGATAAATAGCTAGCTTTCTAGATCTTTTTGTACTAGAGAACAGCTTGGACTGTTATGTTTTCCCCGCAGTTGCTAAACAGTCCGACTGATTCGAGGTTATTTTTATAATTTCTGGGCAAGGGGGAAAGAACGACTTATATCAAGAAAGAAAGTGCACGCGTATTTCACGAGCGACCTTGGTACTGACCTTGAGGCAGCAGTTACTGTTGACGAGCAGATTGCCGGGTTTGATGTCACGGTGAAGCACGTGTGCCGAATGAAGGTACTTCAGCCCTGAAATAACGGCATAAAATAGTAACAGCATAATAATAAGCTCCGTCAAAAACAAACCGGTAAAATCAAAGCGAGGAATGAGGAATTCAACACAAGTACATAGGCCTACGTCGACTTGAACAATATTACTCTCAGACAGTCTGGTTCGTTACAATCCCTCGCGGAACACCATTCTTTGGTTGATACGGCTATTTTTATTTCACAGATAAGGAACAACAGGTTCAGTGCACTTTTATGTACATTCTACAATAAGCTAATTTCGCAATGGATTCCAACTGTTTCACTTATATTAAGACCCCAGAAACACCTGATCCCAACTGCAAAGCAAGATATCATGATTCTTATTTGGAAATTAACCGCTGTAGAAACGGTCTTTGGACAACTCGGCACCTTGCCATCTCGGCACCAACAAACTCGGCACCATTTGGACAACTCGGCACCATTTTTTTTGGACAGCTCGGCACCACACTTTGGACAACTCGGCACCAATTTTTTTAAGTCGGCACCAAGAATTTAAAAGTTCGGTTGACTATTTTATTTCAATTTACTCTTGTTTTATTGTAGAAACGAAGTAATTAAACGTCGCACTACAACGAAATGAATCTCACAAATATCAAATATCACAATATCTAAATATATATATTACCCAAAGGTCATTATCTCAAGAATCTTCACAATTTGAACGATTTATGATAGACATACAAAAATTACTCGCCATGTATTGGCTATCTCATGGCATTCACAGTTTAGCTAACTTTAATTTGTAATGAGAACGGGTCGTTTTACACACCACATTTCACAGTCCATTTTATACTTGGTTTTCCATCCTAAACACCGGGTACATAAAGCACGTTGAGAACAATTTACCAACTCGCCATAAACCAAGTCTCCATAATTTTCCAAATGCTTACTAACTGGCCATCGGTCTTGCCAGCTCGCCATACTTTTCAAATGCCCTTTCGGCCTTCTATACATATTGGTTACAACCGAAAAATGGTGTGTAAAATACAAGAACTAAACAGAGAGTGCGTGTATAAGGAAATTGCTTACTACCGAAAAGGGGTGTTGAAAAAGTAAGAAATAGAAGCAAAAACAAATTTATTTATCCAGATTTGTTGAACTGATTTCAAGACCAAAAATTTACTCCTTTTATACAGGAAAATTGCACTGTGTCGTAGTGTGATTGGTCTGTCGGGTTACCCAGTGACAGAGCTCCCTCTTCATTTTGCTAGTCTCATTGGCTAACTATGAATAATTGCAATCTCTCCCATTAATACTCCATTGCAATTTAACTTAAAAAATAATTGAAATCTCTCCCATTTACACTAAATTGCAATTTCATTTCAAAAATAATTGCAATATCTCCCACTAACACTCCATTGCAATTTCATTTAAAAAATAATTGCACTCTCTCCCGCTCATAGTGGGATTGCAATTTCATTTCAAGAACAATTACAATATCTCCCACTTATAATCCACTGTATTTCCAACTAATTGCTTCTCTCCCGGTTTTACGTAATTACTTTCATGTATTTCAATTTAAAGGAATTGCGATCCAATGTCACTAAACTTAAAATGGGCAAAACTTAGAATGGTGTGTAAAATTGAAGCAAAAAAAAAGAAAAGAAAAACAAAAAAAAACAAAAAAAAAAACAAAAAAAAACATGAAGTTAAACATGCATAAAATTACCCTTAGTTTCATAATGAGAAGTTAAGCAAGAGAGGACATTCTCACGAAAATGGTGTGTACAATGTAAGCAAAAAAAAGTATGGCGAGTTGGTATAAAAGTATGGCGAGTTGGTTTCCAAGTCGCCATATGGTGAGTTGGATTTATGGCGAGATGTCCTGACCCCTGTTTGAATATTGTGATATTTGATGTTTGTGAGATTCACACTGCTTTCAATAAATTTGGCATTTCGTTGTAGTGCGACATTTAATTACTTCGTTTCTACAATAAAACAAGAGTGAATTAAAATAAAATAGTCAACCGAACTTTTAAATTCTTGGTGCCGACTTAAAGAAATTGGTGCCGAGTTGTCCCAAGTGTGGTGCCGAGTTGTCCAAAAAAAATGGTGCCGAGTTGTCCAAATGGTGCCGAGTTTGTTTGGTGCCGAGATGGCAAGGTGCCGAGTTGTCCAAACCCCGTAGAAACTGTGGTAACTCAGAAAAATAATACGTCAGCTGTGTAACAGTGGTTATATTTCACTTCACCAAATCATTTAAGACAATGAACGAAACGTCGCTTGTTACAAACTAACCTCTCATACGGAGTGCCTTTATCAGGGTTAGCGTTGGCGGGGTTTTTGTCCACTTTTTGGGTATTTTTGTACGAAATGACTCACTTTTTTCGGAACGCAATGAGTTTTTTCTGGACCCAACTGAGTCACACTTTCCTTTTTTGACTCACTTTCCTGAGAACCCAACGCGAACCCTGACTTTCCTTTTTAATATTTAGGGACATCACGTAAGTGACTCTCCCCCCCCCCCCCCCCCTCGATTTAGGACCAAAACCGGGCATGGCGACACGAGTAACTTACCTCTGAGTATTTGATAAAGGAACACCTTGACGTGGTCTGACGTGAGTGGTTGCGGTGAAACGATGATTTTGTGAAGGTCGCTCTGCATTAATTCCGTTACTACGTATCTGAGAAAATCATGGTTAAGGAAGCCACAGTTGCTATGCCCCTTGTCACAGTTACCATGTCGGTTTGTAAACCAAAGTTTTTATTCTAAATTCCCAAAGAAAAGAAACAAGATTCTGCGAGAAAAATGTCAAGTTGGTCTTTTTCAAATGGATTTCACTTGTGACAGAATCCTGTGATTCTTATCTAGTTCTCGTATTGCGCAAAACCTAAAAAAAACCTTCCCCCATACAATAATAAAGATAAACAATCATGTGAAACAAATTCCACCAAGGAAATAGGATGCAATTTAGCAAATAGGGTTAATTATAGGATTCCAAGCCTCATGTGTCTATTTCAAGTCAGGGCTTTTTGAAAAGCTTGCAAAGTGAATAATAAGTCTTGTACAAATATCAGCTAGTAAGCAAATACCTCCGCAGCGCGTACGTGATAACCGAGTGTGTGCGAGTAATCTGCTTTGTTCATGAAAGACAAACAGCGCTCCGCAACATGCCCAGCAACCCACCGCATACGGGCGCAGCTGTCGATTTAAATCGTCCCCCAGCTTTTCGCCATTTAAATCTCTTGTCAGTGAATACTGGTGGCCATTTAAAAATGGAGTAATGTTGTAAGGCAACAAGCCACGAGTTAATGAAAGGGTGGAGCGGGGCCCCGTTGATGGCTTAACATGTACCTAAGTACATCACTCTTGGTTGAATAGTGAAGGCTTTTGTGTGGACAGGTGGTCGCCATTTTCCAAACCGTTAATATTTGGTGCATTTTCATGCAGGGTCTTTGTTCTGTTCCCATGGGGCCTGTGTGAATGCCAACATGCAACATAAACACACATCTCATATGCATATGCAAAAATATTTGGTGGAGATCACAGCCGATTGGCTAAACGCAGCTCGACAACAAGGCCAACCCAGTCTGCCTGTGTTGATGAAACTGCTCATTCACCAGGGCGCTGCAAATGTCTTTGAGCTCAAAATGAGTATTTTTTTTTCTTTTTTGCGGGGAACACTTCTTGTAAGTTGACCTAGTTCTCAGCCTTATGCACAGTCCGTCAATAAAAATGTGCATGCAACAAGTGTTAAAAAACATGCTCCCCATTTTTTGAGCTCCCTCTGCAAACTCGCCTGAGACAATTTATTCTCAAAAAGAAGCTGTCTGCGTCCAATTTAGTGACTGGCCAAACTTGTTGCTATGGTAGCACAGACAATGTGCGAGGTCACCGCTGTGCTCAAGGTTTTTTTTCCTCAGACTCGCGATAACCATTACACCCGTATCAGGAGCAATGTTGTACTGACACCCATTCTTTTCCTGCTCTTCACCAAATTTTCCACTCCAAATTTTATTCCACCACAATAAAGAACCTTAAACTTTGCGGAAGTTAAAACTTATCACTGCCACATTTAATTTTGGCTGTTCAAAATGATCTGGTAGAAGTAAGTCACAACAACGTAAAATGTGCAAAATTATTTAAGCATCATAGAACAAGATGAGAACAAACAATGGAGTGGGTGATAAAAAAAGCCAAAGCAATTTTTCAAGGATGAATATGGCGCTGCGTGCATGAAAATTACACATCAAGCGGTCCAAAAGCTACATCGTACCGACACACCGGCCACTTCCGTTCGACAGCACCATTGAGTTACGTTCCCACACTTACACTGGTTAACCCATAATCTGTTGATGTTTGTACGACAATTCGACATCTGCAGGTGTTAGTGTAACAAATGTTCATAAAAGGAGATCCAAGTAGAAACAACCTTTTCGATTGCAGATTCGTTGGAACCTGGCTTTAAGAAGAACCCTAAATTTTAACTCTGTGAACTTGCGAATCGATGCTGAACATCCATTTAACCTATAATTACACTTATTACATAATACACTATGAAATTAATCCACGCATGAAATAATACAGCTGTACAAGCGCCCCCTTTTTTTTTCTTTTTTCTTTCTTTTTTTTCGGCCACGCTTGGCTGGCATCGCTGCTCTAGTGCCAATTCTATCTCGTGCTTTGGGTTGATTAATCAAACACTCAGTTCGATGAAAGGATATTATAACCGTCCACGCTACTGTATGTGCCGTGTCTGCATCTGAACTCCATACCCACAATCATTTTTTTTTTTTTGATGGAATCTTCCAAAACTGGTGTTCTTGATTACCAGTAGGAGAAAACACATAAACGTTCTGATTGACTTTCTGTCAACCACGTCATTGCGGTCGCGTATTTGCCCGTACAACAGAATTTGGGCCTACGCATGCAGTTTAGATAAATACAGACAGGTCAGATAATATGATTTTGTTATCTACGGGAAGATCATCAACACACCAATTATCAGTGTGTCACTTGTTTCTACGTGACCAGTTGATATCACCAAAATCGTAGATAACACTAATGTTTATTATGACGTGGTAATGCAACTATCACACTTCGGAGGGCGGTTTGGCTCATCTACAATAATACTTCCGGTTAGATATTGTCTTCGTATTTACACTGTATTTTGTGCGACATTCTTCCTTACTCCGGCAGACAAATATGGCGGAAGGAAGTGTTGGTGAAAGCAAGGCCTTCCGCAATGAACAAAATCCACTGTACTTTCAACGAACTTCAACTCGTTTCACTTTTACAGAAGACAAAGATTTCTCCATCGCACAAGAACAAGAACCACAATTCTTCTGTTGCACAAGTACCGGAAACGGGGCGTTCGCAACAAAGCTGTAGACCTTGTCACAGCCCGTGGATCAATCGGATGATCAAAACTTGAGTAGACACAAGTCTTGAATTCTTTGCTAAATTTAGACCCTTAAACTTGGCACAGCGGGAGGACAAAGACATGATATACCGTTTAAAACATATGCCGCCGAGCAGGCATGCCGTGACTAGTACTGCTTTTATTCAAGAGTCGGAATATGTGGGTCAGCGTTTAGTTATATCTGCGGTAATAATCCCCGAGTCAAAATACATTAATATGTGTTTTGCCTTATGAAGCATGCAAGAACGAAGTCGCCTGGTATTGATAAGCACTTGCGTGATCTCTGCGTTTTCTCCAAGGCGGTGGGATTCTACCTTTTCTTTTTTTTTTTTTTTTGTTCTGGCAAAACGGTGAAATTTTTTGCTACAGTCGGAGTCCACATTTACGCGAACAAAGAGTTTTGCGTTGGTACTCGACACCACCCCCACTCACACCTCACGACCCATGTGTGTTCAAGGTCATGTTTTAAGTCTTTGTCTGATATTAGTGCGATAAAAGCAGCAAATATCGATATTGCTTATGAACGAGCCAAACACAGTGTTTCAGCCTGGCCAGTCGATATCTCGAGCTGTCTCCTATATTAAACATAACTTTCCATCTCTGGTGCTTTACGTAAAACAATACGGCTGTTTCAAAATGAAACGACCCCCTCCCCCCCCCCAACCCCATGAGCCATTTAAACATCATTGTCACGATAATCAAACTGAATCTTCCGAGAATGAAACTCGCGATATAGGTAATTTATTACAAAAATGCTGAAAAAAAAATCAAGAATAATGACCCTTTTTAACTCACTGAAGCCCCTGTAGAAATGTCTGATATGCACCGAATGTCCTGAATTTCAACCTTGAGAAAGAAGTTCAGGTCGGTTCGACTGGGCTACGGCGCGAGCTCTGGGGTAATACTCGTGGTGTGACAGCTACAATAATACGTGCAAAGAAACGAAACTGTTCGTTGATTAGTCTATGTAGTGCAAAAGATCACGTTTCTTTGGTAGCGACAACAATTCTTTCAACCGAACACACTTTTTGGTTTTATACTTAACCCCTTAATTAACATATTCAAAAGTCCTTTTTCACGTGTTAGCGTGTCAATAACGAAACGATGCCACAGAACACATCAAAGGACTACCGACAATATTGCTTTGTGATCTTCAACAGAAACTGGTAAGTATCGTTTTTATGGCTGTTGCATTTTGAAAAAGACACGAGGCTACCGCAAAAGTGGCAACAAAGAACATGCGAAAAAGACTTTAAACACTTGCAAGTGGCAGTATGATTATCTGAGTGACCTTGTAAGTGTATATGTAACAAATTATACGGCGACAATGTCATATATTTACTCTTCTTTACCTCTATATTTTCATTATTTTAATAACATGCTTACGTCATCTTGAAGGGCCAAATTTCCGGGGGTTTTTTAGTAGACGTTGTTCCTGTCATAACACAGAGAACAAAATTCAAAGGTATTTGCCCAAGAAAACTTCAAAGCATACCAAGCATGGTTTCGACCCGTGTAAATAATTACTTGCTAAGGTTCCACCGTGACTAATTTTTTTTCATTCGTCAAGCATAAATATAACTTAGATTTATTTATTGTCCAACAATCTTTAATGAATATGTCGGCAGGTGGATTCATGAATATAAGTGTATTATTCAATCGTCCAATGGTACCTCTGCGAGCATACGCATTAAGAACAGTTCGACTACTGAATACTTTGTGTGAAAAAGCAGTTCAAGTGAGACAGAGGTCATGAACACAAATATATGGTCATCAAAATAAGTTCTCGGGTCTGAGCATTAAAATGCTGGGTGTTGTTCGGACAATGGCCTACAAAACTTCCTTCAACCGCGAAAAATGCATGTTGACTTACTTTTACCAATTTCTGGGTTGACAACAAAAACTGTGTATTATTCACAGACTTGGGGTTACTATTCATAAATCCTGGATAAATCCATGACTATACTGATTTGTCAGAGGACCAGAAACAAACAGTAAACAATACTTCCATGACGGAAGTGTTGTGGAAGCCATAGCGGATGAGTCACTTATAACAAGTAAAATGTAAAACATACCCTACAAATTTGCGTTGATATTAGTAACATTTCTCTTATGAAATCTTGCAGTTTAATAGGGAATGTTCTTAATATCCTAGTTATCATTAAACTATCAGTTTTAGATCAGTGTCACCTCGAACTTATTTGAGGGAGGGACACGGGGCTCAATTCACATGATATATCACATTGGAGAAAACACAATATTTGGTGTGATTATAATCATTTACCAGTAAACAGTTTGAAACACTATTCGACACCACTTTTTGCTTCGTCTGTATTCGGCAAAACACGACCTGATTTGCGACCAAGGTACACCACATATCCTTCTAAAATGATCGATTACTGTGAGACAATCGAACTGCAAGTTCCGGGGTTTCTCAGTACCCACTTGTCCACAGTACATATGTCTTTGCATATGAACCCACTTCTAATCTCAAATAAATTGCATACGGAATAAACTCCAGGAGAACCAGCTTCTCTGAATTCAACTCGTGCCCACTCCCCCAACCAAGACAAGATCAAAATAATATTGTATCAAGTGGGAACAAGCTTTTGTGCGATAGAAATGAAGACAGGCCATAAACCAATACAAATCTTGAACCCTTTCTCCTCCACCCTCCACACCCAGCAACTTCAATAAGTGAAAATTAACTTTTTGATTTGTTTCTCCTTTGAATTGTACTGAGAAAGTTATCATGCAACCGTCGGACGGAGTTGTGTAAATCAAAGAACCACACAACACCAGTTGCTCAGCTCTTTGGTTTTGATGTTGCAAAACATCCAAATACCCGACTGCACTGAAAATTCAGTGGCGAGAAAACCCCTCTGTTTCAGACACTGTTGTTGTGCAGCAGAAATAAAACAACTTTCAACATAATGTTCAGGATTTACCTCGACACGAGTGCCCCCGCCCCCCCCCCAAAAAAAAGTAACGCCCCAAGATGTAATCTATCCTCACATTACCTTCTTATTCCAGTGTTATGGTACATGTTGTTTTTAGAAGTATCATGCAGCAAAATCCTCGGTATTTTGTGCATGGTCTGGAATCATTTCTATAAGTTTGTGGTCGAGTTCGAGAAAAACAGTAACTGCCTAATAAAAACTCCAACCTCAAGAGAATTCAGCCGTGATTGAAGATTTTTCATCAAGATTTGCTGTATTACTTCGTGTATTTCCAAAAATCTGAGCATTTTGAAAATTTTGAACTAGATTAGAAATAACACGAGATCGAACCGCTCCACACACCCGCCCCAGGAAGTGCGCAAAACTCGCTCTTCGAATACGACCGTAGTACCGATGAACAAAGATTGTTCCCACACCCCCTCCAAAAGCCAAGCACGTCGATTTACTCAGACGCAAGGATACATTTCTTGGAAGAAGTCTATATGCTGTGGTTGCAAAATATCCAAAGCTGACAGCACCTGTAAGCAAACAAAATTATTTTCAAATCTTAAATACATATTATTACTACCCCCACCCCCACCCCTCCATTGTTTTGTTGGGCTTCTCGGAGTGGACTTGGGTCTAAGTGTGATAAAACATTCCTTCATAAAATCTATCATTTTTTTTTTTTGGCAAACATCTTCTTTGTTATAGACTTCCCAATTATTTTGCGCTTAAAAGGAATACTTCCATTGTTTTATTAAGTGTGAATAATTAAGAAAATGAAGCTCATTCAGAAAAAAGCAACCTTTCTTTCTTCTCCAGAAATCTGATAACTGGCACAAATTCCCAGTTCTTTTTTTTTTTTTTCGCTGTTAAGTTTTGAATTATATTGTTTTGCATTTACTTATACAAATATCAAATGTGCACATAGCACAATGGAGGGCCAGAACAAGCGAGGCCCTCGAGAAGGCCTTTGTGAATACAATCGTGAATAGCCAAAGTCTTGAATGAATCCATTTATATGCCGTACATATGCATACGCCATTTAATGTGTACAATGGTGGATGTATTTTGGACCCAACAGAAGGCTACGGCAGAGGTGACTTACGTTTAACACAGCGGGTAACGTGGTACAATCCCCTTGTGAAAAGACGCGAATGTGCATGAGTATACATAGGCGCATTCAATTATAGTCATTCTTTTCAAAACATATTTTCTTACGACCCCCCCCCCCCCCACCCCGACAGTTACAGACTCCCAGTCTTTGTCCATTCTTTCGTTGCTGTTCGCCTTTGCTTTCTGTCTAACTGAGCGGTTTCTGCACTTGAATTAACGAAATGGCGAGGCAACCAAACTGGCCGCTTACAGTCAAGCGCATACCATTTTAAGACAAAAATTTGCCACCGGCTGTCGCCCACCCATGTATTCGTCCCAGTTTTGTTCCTAGTAGCTGAGAGGTACAAGAGAGGCCTGACTGCTGATGAGCTTTTAGCGGCCAATGCAAGAATAAAAGAGGAAAATGCTGGGTAACTTGCATCTTTTTGCTACATATACGAAACGTTGACCGGCCAGCACACGCAATGACGGAAGCGACTACGTAACATTTCATTGCCAATGTACACGTGCGGGCTGCATTGTAACTCTTCACTAATTTGAGAACATCCTTTGGTTTGATATCACCGGCTTCCATCGGAATGAGCTTCCGACTAAATGCCCCGTATCGCCCAGCAGAATACAAAACACGCTCTACCTAAAGTTAAGCTTTTTTTGTTAAAAAAATGGGCCTACTGTCCGGATTTATTCGGAAACTTATTTTTTAACGCTTCAACGAAGGAGTGTGAATGCACGCTGACATGGGCAGGCGGTGAGCTGTGCACAGGAGGACAATGACATAACGTGACCCCGAGCTGCTTCAGCTTGTCAATAATGCGAACACAGTCGAATACTGAACGGCTAAATCATCATCATATGCAGCGCGTTCTTGGCAATAGGCAGCACCGCATTTTCAACACGCCTTTTGAGGACCGATCAAGTTCACCTTCAAGCACTGAAAGTGAGGAGAAATATGTCTGCTGCAAAAATTTCTTTCATTTTAGTTTTTCTTTTAATTTGCCAGTGATAAGGATTTTTGCAATTTCAAATGGACCTGTAACTAGTTTTTCCGATTGGTATTGATTCGAAAACTGTATTCATAGAAAACAACGATTAACAACTTTCCAAAAACAACCCCATTAAAAACAACGGTTCTTCACATTTGTATCTGTCTCGCTTAGTCTAGACTTGTATATTTAGATCACATTTTTCTCCAATTCATGATACATTATGCCATCATAACCTGATTATGGGACAAACCGTACGTTCCTTAGAGACCAATGTAACGGGTCGAAAGCGTAAGTAGTAAAACTTTCGATAACATGTTTCCATGGCTTCCAGCTATAAATAGCATGAACTAGCCATGACCTTTACGAAATCACGTGACTGATACTGGCAGATCGAGGTCACAGGTTGTCTAAAACAACCCAAACATACGTAAGACCTAGGTCTATCGGCCATAAAATACACAGGATAGACAGTACTGAAGCAATATCAGGAACTGTCGACACAGTAGTTTCACCGCATCACAATCATATTAACGACACGTTAGTTTTTCATGAACAGGTAACATAGACCAAAATTTTGCAAAAACAAAAAAAGAAAAAAAAAACAAAAAAAACCTAAACTCGATTAATAACAGTGCTAACTGCAAGGGAAAGCGCTTTCGTTTTTCTGAAAAAAACAAGAGGGCCTAACCTAGATTTAACGCTAAACGTGTTCATCGAACATAAGCTATCAACACAACCATAGCTTTACTGTCTACTCAATGTTATCTTGATAACACTGGCTTATGCATATATCAATAGATCAACTGAAAACTACGGCGTATACAAATGAAAGAAAGGTACTTTGGTTTGGGTATCCAACGCAAACCGCAAGTAAAGTATATATACGCCTCTTTCACACAGGTAGCAGCACGGAATCTTAACCCAGGTCTGCAGTCGAATCGTGATTCTTCGCATCAGAACCACCGCAGAACATCGCTTTACCGACCGGGTAGTGTAAATAGACCCTACTGCAGAAGACATCGGCCGTTTTCCATCAAACGGGATCGAGCCAACACGCAGGCAACTTCCGACTTGAAACAAGAGAAACAGTTGCCCTTAAAGCCCAGCCCCCTCCCCCTTGTCAGCCACTGAACGATGTTTGCAGCAAATACCGGTTTACATGTAAACCAACAAAATATGAAAACAAGACTTTCTGACCAACACAACGACGCACAGCTCTCAAGTTCTTAGCACTCCTTCGCTAGTGGACATATCTGCAGAGTGAACGATTTCTCCACATTACGTGAGGGTCAGCGCTGGTCACAAGTTTATGCAGAGGGCCGTTAAACTGGCCATGCGGTCATAATACAGCGCTTCCAGCCGTGTGTTGCAGTGTCTGACTGATCGATGGCACACCAAGGTTTTTCCAGGGGCCGCTGACCCATTAAAGTGTATCCTCATTTCGAGCATTACAAATTACCTATTGCCGGTAAAACGGAGGCAGAAATGCCATCCCTAGTTCCTTTGACTAACGGAATCGTTTTAGAGTAACGGAGATTTCATCCCAAGGCCTGGCCCCTGTAAAACAGCCTTCAAAACTGGGATGATTATACAAAATCGAACAACATATCTAGCCTCGAAAGCCACCTCCATTTTCTGCTGAGGTTGTTATTCTGCCGCCCATGGCCGCCGAAATTGTGCATAAACACATCCTAATTTTAGCCACACTTGTGAATCTGAAGGTAAAATTCAAAGGAACTTTTCCTCCAACGATTATGAAGAGGACTGAGGACGATTGGGCGCATTTGTTTTTTTCAAAGACTGACGTCAACTATTGCATCAAACCCTTCCCAAATATACAAGTTGTTCAATACAATATTCAACCGTAGAATCAGTGGCAATATTTTTTACCTTCGGGAATTGAGCATGCCAATGTTACTCTCCGCTGAGAACGTGATTTCATGAATTTTAAAAAGGAATACAATGTTTTCAATAATGTTTCATTGGACCACTTGCCCAAAATCCTATTGTGACGCTAGCACAGACTTGCTTCCTCTCTTCATGGGCTAGTAGAATCAGATCATCTTTTTGCCTTGCATTAATTAGGTCCAATGTCGATTTGAACACTTTCTGAGAGCCTTGTTTGCAGGCCTTGATTTCAAAGAATGGCCCTGAGACAATGCGGTCTTAAAAATTATGATGTTTCCTAACAAACAAACTGGTTCTCCATCGTTGTAAAATAATTTCACTCAAAAGCCATTTTCATTTTTTTGTATGTGAAAGAAAAAAACGGGAAAGCGAACTTCGACATTAAATGCCGTTAAATGACGCGTCCCGGCTTCGTCTCAAACTTTTTTTTTTGGGGGGGGGGGGGAGGGTGGCAGGATATGAAGGTCCAAATGAATTTAGCATAGCAATGCTACCCCAATGCTTCCCACACCATAAGTACCCAACATTCTTAAAAATGATTCCCAAAAACTGCTGCTAGTTTCAAAACTTGTTTTCAAATATTGCATGTACTCCTGCAAGATAAAAAAAAAAAACTTACATTTTCGTGTTTAAATGTGCAAAGCATTTTTAGTTCCCTGTAAACTCGTTTGGCTGATATGAGGTTCTGGAAGACATTCGGCATTTTTTTAAGGGCAACCCTCTTGCCATCACGTGGATCCGTTACAGCCCTAAAAATGATGAAGTTTACCATATATCGTTAAATCAATTACATAAAATGGCAATACATACTGATATGCGAAGATAGGGAATAACTAAACTTGTTTAAAAGGCAACTTTGGGTTGCAATGCACATGAGGGCAAACAAAATGCAGTTTTTGTGTTTAAAAATTTGAAGAAAATAAAAAAAAATAGAAACCATTTCGTAACAATAAAATTTTAACATGTTCCTTGTCGCAACACAAACAGCATGTGCACTTTTCTTACGATGCTTTACGTACCTGGTATTAATTTTCTCAAACAGAAACTTAAGATGCCGCACCCAAATACGATAAGCAGCAACACCACATATTTAAATGGCCATCAGCTGATCGACACTTACCAAACAACTCCGAATGCGCCATAACCAATAGGGCGGTCTGGCTGGACGTCTTGTTGAGGCAGGACTGTCTGGTAGTAGGGTACGGATGCTGCAGCCAGGATGGCATGGGAGGAGGGTGCGGATGCTCCGTGAAATGCCATAATCTGACGAGAACGGTGTCCTACCACCGCCATAACCCAAGCTCTTTTTTCAGTCTTCACTTTGCTTTGGCTTTTCCGACAGCAATAAGTGGGTACTCACATTAAACTCCTTTTTTCACACGTCAAAGCGTTGCTATAACTTCCAAATTTTCATGTTCTATACAGAAATGGCTTGTGTATTTTTACATGTACTTCTCAATATCCTTTGTTGAAGCTATGACTCGAATTTGTGGGTTTTATTAAGAGAAAGAAACCAAGGAGGTTGACTCACACGCGGCGAGCCAGCACACAAAGACGTCATGTGACCTGTGACCTGACCTTCCTGCAGCCTGCTGAAGGCACAAGCAAGGCTTTGGATTCGTTCGTTCTAAGTGGGGGCCTTGAAGAAAACCTTGTACCAGATTTCTTTGTGTCTCTCGATTGAAAGAACACTTATCAAGACGTTTCCAGCCAAAGTAAAGTTATTTTCAGATTCATTATGTTTTAAGAGCACACTAATTTTTAGAAAATGCCATATTCACAGTGGAATAGTTGTCAAACAACGAATTTTAAACTTCAAGGCTTTAGCTGTGACTCGCCTCCCATACGAAAAAGTAACTATCTAGGATAGCAACTTAAAGCAGTTTAATTAAGCCAAAGAACCTACAGATATTTCGATTAAACATTCACCTCCATTTCACTTAAGTTGCTATGCTTTGCGAAGCTCACATTAAATCATTGTATGAACTTTAATTTAACACTGGTTGACTTCATTCTTTTATCTCCTCTTTGGCAACATTTGCTAAAACAATGAGTAAAGAACTATTTGATAAATGCATCCTTATTTCAAAACTGCTCAGTATGAGCGACCAGTACATAGGGTCTACAAAAATAAAAGAAAATTTTGCATAAAATTTATAGCAATGAAATTCATATTCCATGAATACAATGTTGTAACTATCACAAAAACAATGTGCATTGATATAATTATAACTATAATAATTATAATTATAAAATGCTGAAATTAATTCCATCACGTAGGAAGAATGCAGAATAATCTTATATATTTGCTGCGATCAGGATGAACTTTGTTATGCGCGATTAATAGCTTAACAAGAATACATAAATACATAAATTTTCATATATTTCAGGACCTGTTCAGTAATTTTAGCTGGTCAAATTTTTGAAATTGTAAGTCTAATTACATTTTTTCTGTAATATAAGTAATTTTAAAAAAGTGTTTTTTGTGCCTATAAATTTGGGCCCTATGGTCTCCATAATACACATTATAACACGCACCAGTTCAGTAGTGCACTCCCGTAAAAAGAAATATTAAGAAATTGTCTGTTTGCTCTAAGTGCGTGCAAAAGTCACAAAGCCAATTCACAGAAAAACAATAGGCATGACTATGACGATGGCTTTGTGACGTTTTCCTTTGCATTGCGCAAGTTGCTATGCGACATTCGTGTAGCAGGACAATACCATGAAAAATTTTCGAGCAAAATCTCAAGTTTTTGGCCTTTTCCGCTATTTATGAATCGATTTTGCTTGTTTGTGTTATAATGGGGATAGCTCCTGATGCAGTCGTGCTTTGTATGGGATTTGAGTACTTGTGGAAGGCCAATGAAGTTCGTTCACATGCCTTCCACGTGTGCTCGAATCCCATACAAAGCCCTCAGCCCCATGATCTATTCCTATATTTAAGTTAGTCATATTGGCTAAAGATACTCCTCACTTTCTAGCACGTTTACCCCTGACACCAGTTAGTAATGTGAGGTCCCTGTTATAAATCAAAGTAGTACCCAAACTACCGGCGTTGAAGTGGGTAAGTAGAAAATCGCATCACTTGCGTCTTCTCATCTTTACAGCTAATATGAATTTCTTTAAAATTGCCGAAATTAAAATTTCTTCAGTATAAATACTTTTATACGAAAAGTTTTTCTTGAATGCTGTATTTTTTTAAAAACTCGGTTTGTTTTATCACGACCAGATAACAAGACTTTGAAGAATCCATATGTTTTTCCTAGTCTTTTAATAAGGAATCCAAATAGCCTAAAATCTGTAAATCGCGCTGATTCTTTTTGCATTTTATTACAACCTAAGTTCCTTTAGCACTATTTACGACATTTAGTCCAATATCTTGTAAACTGGAACCGTTTATAGGCAAACTGTAACAGTTGCCAAGGTACTCTTTAAACCAGTCTAAAATTGTTTAGAAATAAACTTTATACATTTCAAATAATTTCTCTTCTAAAAACATTCTACTCTCAACGTGTATGAAGTCAAATCTTGATTGTTTTTCTGATTTAATCACACCAGTTCAGTTTAAAATGTTGAGAGTATCTATCAATTATGTCAATGAATACATACTTATATTCACATTAAAATTTCTTGAATTTAGGTTTTATACTGAAGTATCTGAAGTTCCTGATACATCAAATAAATACACATTTAAAGCTTAAATCTTGGACGGATGGTTTTAATTCTAATCCCATGATCAAATGCCCGGTTTTATGTGTTGGTAAATATAGATTGGGTGATATAACTGTTTCAATTGAACCCGGAATGTGACATTTGCGTTTCTTGTACACAGTAAAATACAGCAAAACTCTCAAAATTAAATTTAAATATGAATGAAAAACGGTACTGACTGATTTTGGGACTCATGATAGTCTATCTTCTATAATCGTTGTAAAAAAAACCAGAATAAAATTGTACGTAATTTATTTTGACATTTAGCAGTTTTTTGAGATTACCTTTATTGTATATTGTGTACACAAATTACAGAGAGGGCAAGCAACATCTTACATTTTGAACTATCTGCGCAGTTTACTGCCTTGTGCACCTGAAGGTGCCTTATTTTTTCTAGGTAGTAGTTCAAAATATATAATAGTTGTTAAGATAAATGTGTTATTCCTTATTTATTGTTTCTGTCAATAATGATGGAAAATCTGTTCTTCAAGTTCCCTGGCTGTCTCCTAAACATTCTGCTATTAAATTTCTTAGGAAAGATCGTCTCTTAGATTTGCTGGCTAGATAAAAAATTGCTTAACCTATTTGTCAGTATCTGTATTTTTTGTCAGCTAGCTGGATTTAATGAAGGAACAGATATTTCAAGCAAAAGATCGTTGTGTCCTCTTCTCACATTGTGTTAAAGCTATAATTTCTGAAGAAATATTAAAAGATTGCTACTTGAGAGCATTAATAATGTGGCACATTACAACTGCGTTTTTTGAAAATTACACACGTCATAAATAAAATGAGCTGTCTCTCGTAAATGAAGAGAAAGACGACAACATGCACAACAGAAACCGTCACGTCCGCCTATGCTGAGAGCTAAAGTAGACCTTTTTCGGGAAACATGATGTTGCTTGCGACTTTCTATTTGCAGCGGGCCAAGTGCTTTGTTTATCTTCGAGACAAACAAAATTATATTTAATACACCCATGGTTCCACTTAGATTTTACATTCATTACAAACCAACAACATTTCCTTTAAAAATAAAGGAAACGTGATAAAGGTATGCAAAATTGCTTTTGTTTTTGGGCGATAATATGTTTTCTTTGAAAATTTCGTGGTTTTGACAGTTGATAAAAAGGAAAATTCTTACGCCGAATATTTTAGAGCAATTCAGAACAAGCATATTAGGGTAGTGGCTTCTGGAGGCCGATTGTTTACATTCAGCAAACTTCGAAATATGTGCTACGGTACAGTCCGTACGTAATGGCAAACAAGTTACCAGGGCCCCGGCGTAATGGCAAACCACATAGTTGAGTCCGTCATAACAAGTCACAGAACATTCCACACTGGTAGACATAACTGTAGATAATTTTAAAACATGCCAGTAATCTAACAGCAATTATGTTTTCCCGTGAGAAGACCTGCAATGTCACAATTTTGAGTGACTTCACAGAATAAGCCAAATCACGCTTTTGGGGTTGCGAATGAATTGCGCAAAAATTCTTGTTAACCGGATAAAACATGAACGAAATTATATTTTCGTCTCAATGTCAAATCTCTCTGCACCAAAGAGCAATCGTGTTTTTTAGCAACCCGTATGCTACTTTAAAACTTCTTAAAAGTTTTAACAAATAATTTTAAGTTTCATTTTTTACCTGGTTGGCTTGCAGTCGAAATGAAAAAATGCTAAGGCATTTTATTCGAAACGCCCATGGTGTGATTAAGCGTATTTTGTTTCGAGGAGCAGTTGATCAACTGGACAAAACTCTAAACCGTTTAGTAATGGAAAAAATTCAAGCTTTAATTATCACAGTTATTTACGATTTTAAAAAGCAGATACAGCTAATTTATTATTTCGTTGATTTTTGATAATTTTAAAACATGCCAGTAATCTAACAGCAATTATGTTTTCCCGTGAGAAGACCTGCAATGTCACAATTTTGAGTGACTTCACAGAATAAGCCAAATCACACTTTTGGGGTTGCGAATGAATTGCGCAAAAATTCTTGTTAACCGGATAAAACATGAACGAAATTATATTTTCGCCACAATGTCAAATCTCTCTGCACCAAAGAGCAATCGTGTTTTTTAGCAACCCGTATGCTACTTTAAAACTTCTTAAAAGTTTTAACAAATAATTTTAAGTTTCATTTTTTACCTGGTTGGCTTGCAGTCGAAATGAAAAAATGCTAAGGCATTTTATTCGAAACGCCCATGGTGTGATTAAGCGTATTTTGTTTCGAGGAGCAGTTGATCAACTGGACAAAACTCTAAACCGTTTAGTAATGGAAAAAATTCAAGCTTTAATTATCACAGTTATTTACGATTTTATAAAGCAGATACAGCTAATTTATTATTTCGTTGATTTTTGGTCACGGGATTTTGGAAACTGACCGGCACCGATTGCTAAACAAAGAGGTGAAATTTTGATTGACAGTGACAGGATATATGAATCAATAAACAAGTTGCTTAGAATCATGCCCTGAGCATTTTGGTATACTTGGTATCTGCATTTGAGAGCTATTTTTTAAATTCTCATTTTCTTAGTGGCTAGTGAGCATTTTGGTATACTTGGTATCTGCATTTGAGAACTATTTTTTAAATTCTCATTTCTTTAGTGGCTATTATGCAGACCGTATGTACGGATTACAGGCTAGTGTTTGGTATGCCAAGGATTCTGTTTGGTGTAATTATTTAATAATATAAAAGGTCTATAGTTTGTCCAATGCAGAATTATGCCCACCAGCTGTACAACGTACCAGTTAACTAAGGCTTCACCACCCTCACCACTAATTTCACCATGCCCGTAGAGCAGCATTTATCCGAGAAAATAATTTTACTCTTCTTTTTCCAGCTGATTGAAGACATCATGGAATCAGGCGAGCATAAAACGTTAAAAATAAGCTTCGGTTGTATTTGATACGAATTTCCCTTCATAGCTATTGTAAGCAGTTGATAATTACTTCTATTTATCAGATGAACGCATCAATTATTTCTCCTTTGAGGCACGAGACCAGAGAATGAATCAACAAAAATTCAATACATAGTGAAGTTTCATATGTAATAAACTATTGTTTGTAAAACAGGCACACGTTTATATCAATAGAATTCTTTCTTGCTTAATTTTCTATTAATAGGTAGAAGTATTCAACAAACTTGGCGTAATTTTTTGTTGTGCACCGTAAAATATAACGTAGTTTCTGTCATGCTTTTGCAACTATTAGTAAAGAAGTTTTTGGGGTATAATTACAAATGTTATTTCATTTTTTTTTCATAATAAAGCATGCTCGACGCATCTAAAAAAATGTGATTTATTGTGGAAGATTAGAACACTGAAGTGACGATGAAACAGTAAAACTAAAAACTGGCGGACTGTCCTAGATTATTAGTATTTCGTAAAGTTAGGCCAGGTGCCATGTATGTTTGCTTTCGTGTGCCACGCTGTTATGTCGTTCCTTTCCCTGGATGCAACCTTTGGCATTGTGTTAACACTATCGAATAAGCTGCGAAAGGACGATTCGATCCCTGATAGTTTTTTTTCACGACATATATACGAGAACGTATCGTGTAATCCACATATAGGGTCTGCATAGCTGTAAGCGAGTTGCTATCCACTGAGGCACTCTTACCCATAAATGAAATGTTTGTCTTCATGAGATTTCAAAATGAACAGCTTAATTTTTATTGTAGGTTTTACAAATGTCATGCAGTTAATGTAACGGGTTTATAATTTTGTCTGAGCCCTTTGTTATATGCGGGGCGAAGCAGAAACCATGGTCAGAATGAAACGACTTTAAAGTAAAAACTCGTCATCGAAAGTAAACCACTACAGACTTCTTTTTACCCTGTATTTGAATTTAAACAGCAGAACTTCATATAGTGCGTAGGTTTATGATAAGAACTAGATTGCTTTTTAATATTATGTTGCTAAGTCATGGGTTACTTCTGTTTCTTGCTTCATTTTAGAAAACTTAAGGGGATGATTCAGTTTTAATTTCTTATGAATTTTCCAGTCCTAATACAAAATTGGCGAGAAAAAAATGTAAATAATCTACTCCTGTTGTTCGTTTTGGGCAACTACGAAATCACTACATAGAAATATATATGTTACAGGATTTCATGAAATCCCTAAAACTTTCAGTGGTTCGTGAAATCACTGGGACCGTCAGGGATTACACGAAATCGCTGAAATTTTCAGGGATCTCGTGAAGGGTTGTATTTGTCTCACAGCACATTGTAGCCTGTAAACTAATAGGTTTTGGAGTTAATAAATATTATTTAAAAGAAGTTTTGTTTTCTTTCAAGTGCATAATACTTATATAACTTAACTGATTTATACCTATTCTTTGTACAGCACAGATATATCATAAATGAATAAATAATACGTCATTCATGAAATCACGGACCCTTGATTTCAGTGGTTACACGAAAGCCCTGAAGTTTGTAGGTATCTCGTGCAATCCCTGAGGGTCGCAGTGATTTCATGACACCCCTGAAAGTTTTAGGGATTTCATGAAATTCTTGATTGCACTGATTCTCTGTAAAATATATATGTACATTGCATTGCATAAAAAAGCTGTACATAATGCTTTTTGTGATACTGGAGCCATTTTATGACCCCGTACGATGAATTTCACTGTTAAATTACTGCATAAATTGTTCATTTCAGGTGTTGGTCAACCATGAATGAGCTACAAATGTGGCATGTGTTTTATGTGTGCGTGCTGTTGTCGGTTGGGGGAACGTACAGAGCACCAGCCCACACGTACCACAATCACGAGTTGTTGACTAGCTACTTACACGACGTTCAACAACAGTTCAGCAATATTACTCATCTATATTCCATAGGCCAATCGGTTCAAGGTGCATCTGACATTACAAAGAACAAAGAACAAAATAGAAATGCATTTTTCTGGTTAAGTATTGTATAAAAGAAATTCGAGTTCAAATGCAGACGTAAAAAATTTCCGAGTTGTGCGTTTTCGCGTATTTTTTAACAGTTGGTCGAAGTAAAATCTCAGAAAATACATCAGAATTAATGATTCATAATAATTCGAGAATGGAAAAATGAATTGTTCTTAAGTGAATGTGTTCGAATGTGGTGCTTCCTCATTTTTTAGGTAGGGAACTCTGGGTATTGGCGATTTCTAGCAGATCACCTGATCGCCACGTGATACTACGACCTGACGTCAAGTACGTGGGCAATATGCATGGCAACGAGGTAAAGCATGTTTATCACTTCATTAAAAGTCTCAAATATCTATATTAAGCTGTTTACCAGCGTTTATACAGTTTGTTTTATTCAGTTACTTTTTTAAACTTAGTTCTTTATTATAATTTCTAACAGGCTGTTAGTAGAGAGCTGCTTATTCATTTTATTCACTTTTTGCTGACGCATTACGGCATAAATGATGACGTAACACGCCTTCTTGATGACACCTGTGTACACGTGCTTGTCTCCATGAACCCGGATGGTTTTGAGAAAGCGCACCGGAGACTGCAACAGGGCACATGTAATGGAGTAACTGGCAGGTCAATACTTCACTACATACTTCATACAGATAACACTCTTCACCAGCTACACACACAGAGATTTTGCTGTTGGCCCTCTAGATGAGATCATTGTCTATGACAAAGTTTTTGATCTCGTAGGAACCTTCGTATATTTACTTGCATAAATCATGTGTTTAAAATTAGGGTATGGTGGAGAGGATGTGGTGGTTGTGACTACGGAGAACTGAAACCGTGCAGTTCTTTTCTTGGCTGTATGCCGAGGAGGTTATTGCCTTCGCGGATTGAAGAAAAAAATAATATATTCGATTTTATTTACGGCTTCAGAAAATGTAAAATTGGTGACGGGTGTTGAAATAATAGTATTGTTTAATGTTTATTTCCTTGCCTTTCACAGGTACAATGCAAATGGCTTAGACCTGAATAGGAATTTTAAGGATTATTTTCAACAAAACAGAGCGCGAACTCAGCCAGAAACGGAAGCAGTAATGCAATGGCTTGATGATATACAGTTTGTGCTATCTGCTAATTTACATGGCGGAGCTCTCGTCGCAAACTACCCCTACGATAATAATGGTATAATAGTTTAATAACAGTATTTTCTTATTTCAGATTTTAAATTACAGTTTTTACCATTAAATATGGGGTTTTTATTATTAAAATCAGGGGATGGTGGAGAGAACTACTTTCTGCTTTGATTTTTCTTACCGATTGCTGAATCATTTCTGAAAGGGTTTTGATTTTAAAAAATATAGCTTTTGAAAGAGAAAAAATGGAGAGGAAAACAGTTTGTTTATCTTCGTCGACAACAGTTGCAGGGAGAACAACTTACAGTGCGTGTCCGGACGATGACGTATTCCGTCGCTTAGCAACCACCTACGCAAACGCGCATGATCACATGAGCGAAGGCAGACACTGCGGGGACAGGTTCCCCAGTGGTATTACGAATGGCGCGGCATGGTATCCTATACAAGGCAACTTAACTGGTTTTATCTATTACGCAAGAAAATCACTTAGTCAAGTTCGATTTCAGTTGCAGCTTGAACCAGTTCTGTGCCGTGGAATGTTCTCGGAAATTACTAATTTTCCAAATCAGTTCAAATTCAAAATATACGACTATTGATGTTAACAATTCCGCAACTGTTAGGCTAATATGCATTTATAACAGGCGGCATGCAGGATTACAACTACATCTACGCAGGCTGCATGGAACTAACGCTAGAGGTCGCCTGCTGTAAATACCCGGAAGAAAGTGCCCTAGAATCGTACTGGGATGACAACAAGGAAGCTTTGCTGGCTTTCCTGCAAAAAGCTCATATTGGTATCTAAAACTTAAAGTGATTACAGTCGTCCTATTCATTGGCATTATTCTTTTTTTTTTTTCTTTTTTTTTTTTGACAAAAAAAATAAATTAAATCTTGCTGACATTTTAAACAGAAGAAGCCAATCCGATGAAACGTCGAGTAACGGCGCCAGAGACGACTGAAAGTTTAATTTGTTACTTGAGTAAAACTTCAAATCCCATGTTTAAATGGTATGGCATTTCTACTAAAGAAAGTTGTTCAAGATTCAAGGTTTAAGAATTGCTGTTCAAGATTCAAGATTTCGTTTCGTATATCTGTATAGGTGTGAAGGGTGTGGTGACAGACTCCTCTGGACAGCCGCTTGAGGGCGCTTTTCTTTCAATAATGGGGCGAGAGAAACACGGCGTTACAACAACACAGGATGGAGAATACTGGCGTTTGCTTTTACCCGGAGATTACATACTCAAGGTAGGCGCTTTGCTGCGAAATTAGGATGTCTTTAAGTGAGTGAACGGTTGGATTAAGAGGTCTTATTTGGAAACATTGGACCACAAGCCATTAGATATATGTTGATATACAGTTAGGTTTGTTATCCCCCGTGTAAACCAGGGATATAGTTATGAGCGTGTCCGTCTGTTTGTCTGTCCGCTGGAAACATATGGTTGTGTCCGCACAAGTTCTCAAAAATTGTTGAAGGAACTGTTCTGATTTTTTTATACAGTGAAAATATATGTACTAGATGTGCAGCGTCGTATTTTTTTTTAAATTGAAAAATTGACATAATGACAAATTGTCAAAAATTGCCAAATAATACGTTGGACAGTTGTGCACCACTTCGCATATAACTATTTGTCATAGTGACCTGCAACCTGACATAGTGAAAATATATATATTGTAGATTTACAACGTTGCATTATTTTTGAAATGGTTTATAAACTGACAAAATGACAATCTGTCTTTCTTGGTGTTAGCTGGAAAGTGATCATACAAGAACAGATAGCTACTCAGCATTAGCAGACTACTGTTTCAGTTAAAATGTCAAGACTAAAGTGAATGGGGCAATTTGGGACTGAGACAACAGGTGCATTATGGAAGGTGTTCGTTATTGGGAGGTGTTCAGTAATGGAAGTTTTACTGTATATAATTTGTCGTACACGAGGGATCCTGTCTCACTGAGACTTTAGTTTTTGCATGGGTCAGTATTGTATCATTTGAATTCGTAGCAGCTGTGAAGTTTACGTATTTGCTTATGTTAAGCTTCTTAACAATATTCTAGTTTTAAGTTCTGTCTAACTGGGCATTGCATTCCGTGTTACTTTCGGCTGACGGTTGAGTGAAAAAAAAACTCTCAAGACAGTTTTTCTAGTTTTGAATAAACTTATGGCAAGATGCTTGAGTCGTGTTGCAGTTTATCTGCATAGTTATTACTGTTGTTCCTACAGGTGGAACTGGCAGGCTACGCAGAAAGTCAAACTGTTTTCTCCGTGACATCACAACAACCTACGATACTCAATATTTCCATGGTTACTGATGACGAATCAAGTGACAGCAGCCTCACTTGTTTGCCGACAGCATCAGTTAATTCGGTCCTACAAACACTGGCGTTATTAATAATTGTTAGGCCTTAGTCAGTGTACCAGTTCAGCTTGTGGGAAATCATTATTTTGAGTTTTTAAAATAGCAGAATCACATTGTTGATTTCTATAATTATGTCACTGAATACAAGCAGGAATGGTACTTTTAAGTGCGGGAAACTTTAAAAATAAATGACAATTACATTTTTTTGCCATTCATGGATTAACCTTGCAGTGTCTTAACATATCAGCTACGAATAACTTATGCTCATACCAACTATAACTCGTTATTTCAATGCCACTTGATTTCAATCAATGAAATTCGCCCTTTGAAAACTGATGCTCTTGCCCACTATGTTCTTTGGGTAATTTTTTTTGCTAAGTTGAACGTTGTCGAAAAGTCGGTGTTAATTTGTAAAACCATTTGCAAATCTTTTTGATCTTATTAAGAACAAACAATCCAGAAATAAATATTTAAAAATGCTTATACCTACAATGAAGTTTTGAGACTTAATAACAAAAAAGGAATAATATAAAATAACAAAAATATAGCAAGGAAAAAAACAGAAACCGTTTATGGTGCGAGTCGGTGTAATTTTCATATTGTATTTGTAGTGTTAAAAATTTACGAGATCGTGATTTTATATTGCATTGTTAGTTGTTTTCTACAAAAGTTAAAATGATCTCTCGTGGATTAAAAGAAATAAATTTCCAACGGTCAGTCACTATAGCATAAAGAATTCTTACGTTTAATCGGGAAGGTGTTTGACTGTGAGGAGTAAGAAAAGAAAACATATAGATTTGTCCACACCACTTACCATTGTTTAAAAAGTATTGTTTGAATTTACGTGATGACTTTTATGCCCTTCGCGGTTGACTACCTTGAATCAATGCCTGTTTTTTTTTCCAAAAATGAGATTTACATGTTTTGAAAATTAAGAGTCGGTGGCTTTTTGTGCATGAGCTCGATATATGTTAGTAAAGCTTGTTTGCCAAGTCAGTGGAATCAAACGTTGTGTACATGTCTAAATGATGCCCGTGTTATTTTTTTTGTTTATCGTTGTGTAGTATTTGTTATACAAATATTTATGCTATTATTCTTTTACTCTCCGTATTTATATTGTGAACTTTATGTAAAGTTTCAGATTTTATGTAATTATTTATTTTTTCTTGTATTTGTCTTTTACTTATTAACTTTACACTGTGATCATGTACTGTGTTCTTCTTTATTGTTTATCTACGGTCATGCTGTATGAAATATAGTAATGATAAATATATAAAATCGTAGTTTTTCTTGATGCTTCACTTTATACAACTTTTATTTTCATTCTTAAGCAAAGAATTCCAACCCAACCCCAGAGGAGTCGAGAGGTTATATTATTCAAATCTTTGAAGGAAACTAATTGCCACTTCACCTAGTTCGCTTCATTAAAAAATCTGAGCAAGCGAATTCTCCTGATCTGACGTGCACTCCAGTCGTCTTTAGCCATTTCTACGTATTTCAAGCGGGTGTGCCTTCTATATGACGGGCAGTGTATGAGATTATTTTCAGGGCATGGTCGGTAGGGGACTAAACTTGACAGGCCCTTTCTAAGCAGCGTTTACTTTAACAATCACCCCTTCCATTTCTTCCGCCCTTTTCAGGGATTTTTAATATATTGTTGATGTGATATTCCCCATTTATGAGAAAAACTTAAGTAGAAAAGCCACCTGTTTTGATTTTGTTATGTTACTAAATAACCCTAAACAACGCGTCTGTGTTTTCCTTGGTGTGTTCAATAAGTATTGGGTTAAATGTTATTGTATGTCTCCCCCTAAGGGAGACATATATAGCATTTGGTGTGTCCGTCCGTCTGTCCGCAGGAATTCTTATGAAATTAATGAGTCGATTTTTCTCAAAACATACATACATATTGGGGTACATGCCTAAATGATGCCCGTGTTATTTTTTTTTCGTTCCTTCAAACTTCTATTTTTGGCAAATTTTTTAACAAAGGGGGGAGGTTTCGTGCATTTTTTTTCACTTTGGCAGGCTATATCTCTAAAACAGTTCGTTATATAAAGCTCAGATGTCGCAAGAAGAACAAACATATAACGTAAATGCATACTGCAAAGTTTTTCTTCATTTCCGTTGAAAATGTATTTGGCGAATTTTCAAATTATTGATGTTTAACTTTTTTGGGCCATATTGTTGTGATATCTCCGAAACAGTGTGCTGGATTAGGCTGAAACGTGGCAAGAAGAACCCACATATAGTGCAAATGTTTACTGCGAAGTTATTCTTCGTTTCCGTTGAAAATGTATTTTTGGCGATTTTGAAATTTTTTATTTTTAAGTTTTTTTTGGCCATATTGTTGCGATATCTCCGAAACAGTTTGTGCGATTAGGCTGAAACGTGGCAAGAAGAACCTACATAAAATGCAAATGTTTACTGCGAAGTTCTTTCTTTATTTACTGTAAAAATGTATTTTTGGCGATTTTTTTTTAAATTTTTGGGCTCGTCAATGTTGTACTTTTAAGCAAGGAATTTTTTGCACGTGACTGATTGGGGGGGGGGGAGACATATCCGTTTTTGTTTTAAAAAACACTGGCCAGTCTAGTTACTTCTCTTTTTCTCATTTCTCGAACATACAACAAAGATTAATGAGTTTATATGCTGCGTCACTGAACGCAGTTTGATTGAAAACGGCATTTTTAAAGCTATGAAAGAATTATGATCACAATCTTCAGCTTATAGTGTGGTTCAATATACTCCAAGCTGAGATGACTGAAATGACCATAACAGCAGTCGTATGAATGTAACATCCATTGATGAAACATGAAAAAACCAGGTATATTACATGCAAGATAATGAATTAATGGGGATGTCTGTATATTATGGCAATGATAACATCTGCGAGACTACAACATTGAAATAAGACTACGAAAACTTTATAAATTACAAACTTCCAACTTTCGTGAAGAGTTAAATAAAATAATGATTTACTGTGTAAAATTGGAATAAATAATGATTTACTGTATAAAATTGGAATAAATGTATAGCATTTGATATTGCCAACGAAACTTTTCTGTGTATTCTACACGATACATTAGGATATGCTTTTGTAGATAAAACATATTTCAATTAGTCACCAATCTCATGGATAAAAAACAAACCAGAATGTTTTTCACGCTAAAATAACAGAAATCTAGACCATTTCCGCCACTGAATAGCGATAATTACGCTTGTGGGCCACTAAAAATACGATTCTGAACTCTTAACAATTCTGAATTCTAAAAAAAAAATCTTTGTAAGAAGTCAAGCAAAGTTGCCAGTTGCTTTAAAACACTATGTGACACAGCTTTTTACATGCCATAACCCATTAAACTTTCTCACATTGATAAAGCGTCGATTTGAGGTTGCGTCAGTGCCGAACCAAATCGCAACATTGGATCTGGTGGTTACTAGCATTTGATTGGTAGCAACGACAGATAATCGTCTTTGACTCTTTGAAAGTTAAATAAAAGTTGGAGAAGCAATGGTGTGTAGGTGTTGATTTTTCCAGCAAGAAAGCATTTCTGCAGCATGAGATCAGGTTGTAACTTGACAGTGGTCACATGTGCGACCATAGAGTAACACCTACTCAACGTCTTTAACATACATTACACATATCTATAATAAAAACACTTTTTAGACGTGGCATGACTTCCAACGCCCAATCAAACCCTCTGAAGCAACGTTTAATATATTTCTGAACATCGTCGATTCGTGTAGACGCAAAAAGACAGACATCGAAAAAATGCATGGGTCACAAAAACAAACAAACAAAAAACCCAAAAAATAAACCCCATTAACAAACAAAAAATAAAAAAACATAGTCCTGTTAATCCTGACAGGAACTTAAAACTTGGTACTGGTAGTGACTGGTGCTTTGAAAACTGGCGGAAAGCAGAACATAAAGTATGGGATATTCAGAAGCGCACCAGTTTTTACCATCACCTTTTGTAACATATTTATAAAATTGACCTCATGCAAATTCTGGTTACCCGATGACACAAAGTGAATTTCACGGAGCAAAGATCACTGTTCCTTATATATGTCACTGTCCAGACGGTGATGTGATTAATATTTTTGCGCCGTCTGTATGTCACTTTCTCTCTCTCGACATCTAAATAGGTCGTTAGACAAAAGTTGTAAAGTTGATGGACGATGTCTCCCCCACCTTGTTTGGACAACTACAGAAAAAACCACCTGTGTGACAAATTTGGCTGCAAATTCCGCCTTCCCCCAAGAAAAATAAATGAAAATGCCATGTTGGTCGATATTCTTATTTTGCGGATGGTCATATAACCCATAGTTATTTGATATGGACAACACAGTTACCATCGAAAAAAAAATCATCGAGAGCCTAAGGCTGCTGAAGTTTTAAAATGTTTACTGGGATGAATAGAATATAATAACGTTATGAACATTAATGCGACATTATATCACAACAGTCTTGTAACAAATCTACGGGTCATTCTTTGCGTGTTGTTAAATTTTTCAGCGAGTTAAGGAAACAATTTAATATCAAATGTAAAGGTGAACGCCCTCGAAAAGTGGCAGATAAGCATCCCCGCTTAAATGTTTGATGTTCAGTCTGAAGTCAAGGATACAGCACAACACATATATGCTCATGCTTTGTCAGTAGTAGAGAGACAGCTAGTTTGGTTGTACTGTAAGCTATATCATAGCGTGCACCTCCCTTGTACTGGGCTTCAATAGCAAAATTTCAATGCCCATTTTTGCACAAAAACCTGAATGAATTCTAAAAAAAACAGATGGACCAAAGACTGGCGATACAGTATATCTGTGCTAAAATTGGTCATCCTAGTCCTAATTGTCTCAGAGGAGTTCGCGTGACAAGGTTTGGCGAATAAAATGACTCGCCTTAATCATGCAAACACCTTACCGAATCGTACGAATTCAATAAACTGTGGGGATTAAAAATTTCCAAGTGTATAAAGCACGAAATATAAATCATTTAGCCTAGCAAGTATCGTATTAAACATTAAAATAGCCATTTGTATGCTTGTTGCCCGTGGATGTTAAATATTCTGGTAAGGATATCAGAACTCTAAAGGCAAAGGTTTGAATTTTACGATAAAGTTGCTTTCAGAAGGGCTAATTTCGGAACTTACAATTATTGCTTACCCTGAGCCTGTCTGTCATCACAGGATTACAAATGCTGTCTTGGGCTAATTTCAGAAAACATATCAAAGTTGCACATCTCCAGCAAATTTATTTTTGACGTACGAAATATACAAGCCTTGTAATTAACCATATTTTAGGAACTTTACAAAGAACATTACTTCTATAACAGGAACTTATAAAAGAAAATCAAATTTGGTTCATTTATTATAAAAATAATCATAAAGTTTGGGAATACCTCATTCAGAGCTATTGGTTGATTTCAACTAAATTCAACATAACATATTTTTTTATACTTATATTTTTTCAACCTATAAAATTTGAATCGTTATAGATAAATTATAAATCGTTACAGATAAATTATAAAACTTGACACATCCCCGAAAGTTTTACGGTTAATCTGGCACCTCAACAGCAGTATCTAAGAAAGAGAGAAACACATGTTCTTTTAACGTATCACATGTTCTATTGTGCTATATTTTTTACAGATAAAACTATTCTACTTAAATACTGAAATCAAGATTTTAGCTTCAAAGTGATATGTGTAAGTTGGCTCCTAAACAGTGTTGAGTGTGAAATTCTGGCCAGATATGCGTAAAGACAAATTTAGAGCAGTAATGTACTTTACAGTAGGTCAGATAATTTTACAACATAAAATACGTGTAAGATGAATGTATGCGATCCGTTTTCTACTCATATTGCTAGCAATTGGTACAGCTTTGAAATATAACTCTGCATTTATGTTTGACTTTTTGAAGTTTTAATACTTAAATGACACTGAAGAACTTATGCCAATAAAACTGTAACTAAAACAACATCAAAAACATTACAGTCCAGCAAATAATGCAAACTAGAGCAATATCCAGTTTGACCAGATCAATATAAAGAGTTCTTAATTCTTCGAAAGGCAGGTTATTTAGTTGCGTAAAAAATAGATTCTCGTATTTACCTTTCTCTAAAAAAAAACTCTTGCTTAAATTTACTAATTTCCTTTTCGTTGACATCCTCTGAGTTCATAGGAATTCAAGCTCAAGTTTTCTCTAGCAAAATTTTGCATCAGTTCCAATTTTAAGCGCCCATGCACTAAGTGATTTCCTATGCATCAAAACCATGTTATTATCAAAATAAATAGTGGTTGTGGATTTTTCATGATCTCCTCTGCATATGTCAAATGTAATTTAACCAATGCATGTAGTGATTTTAACAATCAAAAGAAAAAATGTTCCAAACTGTTTGGCTGCTACCATCAACGAAGGAATATGGTTCATATCTATTTTATGATTTTATATATTTTCAAAGCTTATGAAGACTAATTTTCACAAAAAAGGAAGTTTTAAATCAACGTATGCTTAAGATAATAAATTATGCAACACAGCTGGCTCTTACTTAGTCAGTGCTGTTATCTGTGGACTTTGCATTTAAAAGACAACTATTTATTCTTTCAACCGTTTAAGGTTTTGTTATTGACATACAGTGATTTTTATTGACACATACAGGTTTTATGTTAACAATCAAGCTTACATTATCGAGCCAATGTAAATTCTTATATTATCGCTCATCTCTTTCCAGCCAGCACTGTACAAGGCCCAAACCGTAGAATGGGACATTTGACGCAGATAGGCTGAAACCTGCTTTACTCATTTTACTATTAGGTATCCTTAGATCCACAGACTTGGGAAAGTGTATCTCATAATATTGTAACATTAAATCGAAAGTATCTTTTGTTGTTCAAGAGAAAAGTTAATTGATCAGCTGTTTATTTGTTGACGTCGCCATCTTGGTTCCGGGACATCGGTTGTAACGCTGTTTGTGATTGGTTCATGTTCATGCCGACATTTTATGTCCCAAACTTGTCTATTGTTTACACTAGAAACAATTTTTACTTTTGTGTACACTAGAAACAATTTTTACTTTTGTGTATTTTGATGTCCGTATACTGGGAAGTTGCTGTGTTTTGTGTTAGCAATGTTTGGTTAGACCTCTTCTGTCGGTGGTATATATTTGTTCACGTGTAATTTGAGGGATATAGTTCACTAAATCATTAAAAACCCATAATTTTGCCCCAATTCTGTCTCGTCCTTGTAAACAATGTGTAGAACCGGAGTATATGAACATGTCACGCACTGATGGCGTAAGTTTCATCACTTTTTATCCCCCGTGAAACGGAGGGATATAGGTTTGAGATTGTCCGTCCGTCTGTCCGTCCGTCCGTCCGTCCGTCCCCTCTTCAAGCTAAGGACTTTGTGGACACCACTTCTATATCAACGAAGCATAATTCAGCTTTCATATTTCATACAGGCAAAATATAGGGTATAAAGATGTGCAACGTCAAGGTTTCAGTTTGATCGAAGCAAAATTGACAAATTGACAGGCTTTTGAAAATCGTCGAAAATAGACATATGTGCACATGTATAGGACTTTGTGGACACCACTTCTATATCAACGAAGCATAATTCAGCTTTCATATTTCATACAGGCAAAATATAGGGTATAAAGATGTGCAACGTCAAGGTTTCAGTTTGATCGAAGCAAAATTGACAGGCTTTTGAAAATCGTCGAAAATAGACATATGTGCACATGTATAGGACTTTGTGGACACCACTTCTATATCAACGAAGCATAATTCAGCTTTCATATTTCATACAGGCAAAATATAGGGTATAAAGATGTGCAACGTCAAGGTTTCAGTTTGATCGAAGCAAAATTGACAAAATGACAGGCTTTTAAAAATCGTCATAAATCGACATATATGCAAACGGAGTGGACTTCGTGGGCACCACTATATGAACGGACGTTAATTTGTTCTTAAAGCGCATTAGGTGAGTAATATTTTTAAATGATTTTTATCCTAAAGCTAATTATAATTTCAGTTGTCATATGTCATGATACGGGTGATTGGAAATGCTACACGATTTCATGCGTATAGCATTTTCATACGGTATATAATGAAATGCATTTAGGGTTTCACGGGGGATATTGCTGCTCTCTGACAGCATCTAGTTTTATATTGTGAATGAAGTAAGGAAGAAGATCTAAGCATTTTTAGGCCCCAACCCTTCGGATTTCTTTCTTTCTTTTATTTCAGTAAATTCAACATAAAATAAGTGCATGCTATAACATGTCAATACGATGTGAGCACATAATAATGTTGAACGAACCAAGGATAACCCATTAAAGCGTCAGGCGCTTATTTCCAATGGGGTCTATAGGTTTGGGGTGTCCGTCTGTCTGTCTGTCCGTCCGCCCGTCCGTCATCGCTTTATACCCCTATGAATTTGGGGGGCGGTTGGGGCCTGCGTGTGTTTCACAAATACTCACTTGTAGGTGAAAAGCAACCAGTAAATAACGAAAAGAATAACGTAAATAAGCCTATTGTACTTTCGCATTTTTCCGATGGAGGTGTCGATTCGACTGCAATGTTGTTGGGATAAATTATAAGGAAATGATAACTTAAGGAAAAAACATCAAAATTCTAATTTTCTTTCAACATGAACACTTTCGAATTTATAGAGCCACCATGTGACCTTTTAAAAACTATTTTACATATCATTTAGCCCACTCAATAGCCAACGTGTGAATACGAGAGGGAGGAGAACGAATGGTTACAGTAGCTCCAAATTGGTGAAATGAAAAAGAACATCTTTTATATTTCAAAATAAATTTATTTTGTCACATATCACAAAATGATGTACTTTAAGTTGATAGGGTTGCAAAACTTGCAGCTGGCTTATTTAGTGGAGTTGGAATTTCGCATTTTGTTGTCACCAATTACAATCTACCCTGGCCAATTCTATCTCCTCTCCCTCGCAGGTTTCTGGCAAAATGGAATTTTATTGATTTTTGCCAGTCTTTTCTATTATTTCTTTATATCCTTATCTCAAACGAATTTAGTCGAAACGGAATTTTTTTGGCAAAAGTCTCAGTACGAATCCGCTTATACAAGCGGATTCGTACTTAGGATTTTTGCCGAAAGGTTTTGACTTTTCGACCGACTTAAGTTGGGATAAAGACCGATAAAACAGCTGAACTCTGAGGAGAGCTATCTGTTATGTATAAACAGAGAGGATGGATATTTTAAAAAGAAGTTTATTTTATGAGTGGGCCAGTAGTGGGTACGAGTATGCATGGTAAAAATGAGCTCCGATTCAACTCTGACTTAAATAAAATCGTATGTGTCTATGTCAGAGCCTTACATTGTTCTGCTAATAGTGGTCAGCTTCATCTCTTCTGAGGTACGAATCCTGCATGCCGCTCAAAGATTTACAGTGAGTTCATGCACATAATACCCATTTTGCAAAGCAAGAACAATTTTTTATCGGCTGCATATCTTTTATTTCTACATTAAAGTATAGAAAAGTCAGCTTCCTCAATCACCTTTCAAATATTTATTTACGTTCTGGTGTTTAAATACCATGTGGCCAATAATGTAAATAAAGGGATCAACGATTTTCTGTAAAATATATGCTTAGATAATTGATAGATGCAGAAGTAGGTATAAAGTTTTTCTGTACACCCACAATATTTCACTTTTAGTTTCTTCCATGCCTTTTAAAATAGCAATTCAGAATAATAACAAAATTTACTGTAACTTTTTACGTAATAAATCATGCTTCTTGGCTGTAAAGAAATGTCAATTATTGCCGGAAATTTGTCGTTATTTCCATATTTTTTTCTTTTAAAGAAAATACATTGTACTTTGAAGACATTTAGCGAATGGGTCATTGAATTTTGCACAACACCGCCACAGAGGTGCCTCAAAGCGAGCGTAGTTGACTTGCTTATTGTTTTATAGCGAGGATTTGAAACGGGTACGCTGAACCTCAATAGCTCACCGCTTCTTGGAGCTAAGTAAAAAGGTTAGCTGTTGAATCGCCGTAGAGGTGGGCTGTTGAACAACAACGAGATAAGGGCATAAAAATGAGCAGTCGAAACGACACGTCCATCGGAAAGGTCCGAAAGTACGATTTGGCTCACATAAAATGGACTAGCCTGAGCTTGTAATTCGTAAAATATGTCTCTGCAGCAGGCCGTATGAAAACAATACGTCACTAAAGTTCTCGGAAACGTTTTACGCGTGCAGCAAGGTAAAATCGCTCGATAGGTAAAATTGAAATTTGGGACGATAACACAATATAGACAGAGCAAACACTGTTATGAAACATATCAGATGTAATAAACAAATATATATATATATTTAATAGGACATCTTTTATATAATTCATTGTTAAAAACAAGAGATTTCTTTTGTTTCATTGTAATAAATGATACATAAAGAAATGGGTAAAACATGAAAAGTGTCAATGAGCCAATTTTATCAGAGAAATCAAAGCATTTTTTCAAGTAAAAAATGCAAAAATAAAATACTTCTCCAAACTAGGAAGTCCGGCGTTTCGTCATAGTTGCAAGTAGACTATACATAGCTAAATTCACGTTTCTGTTTACCGATGTTACCGTTTTTTATTTTTTTATTCCCCACAGGGGGAATATATGCGATCGATCGCGTGTAGATCGGTCGGTCTGTCGGTCTGTCATCAAGAGCTTGTTAACACGATAACTTAAAAACTGCTGCAAGGATTTTAATGAAACTTGGTATGTGGCTTCTATGGGAGCAAACACAGATCGGTATTGTAAAAGGGCCAGGTTCGTCCAAGGAAAATTTCAGCCCTTGACTATTGATGGCCGTGTTTAACTGATGGGGGGCCTGTGGGGAATATGTTGGCTATGCACACTGCTCTAGTTCATTATTGCATAAATTGTAGGAGCTTGTCAGTACATAAAAGGTAAGGGTCATAAGCATTTTT
This sequence comes from Protula sp. h YS-2021, assembly GCA_949752745.1. Lineage (NCBI taxonomy): Eukaryota > Metazoa > Annelida > Polychaeta > Sabellida > Serpulidae > Protula > Protula sp. h YS-2021. Next base: position 14,832,040 of record OX457030.1, read on the forward strand.
ACCTGTTCTTTTACATGTTGCTGGGTGAAGTTACGCTGCGGCACACAAAAAAACTTAAATAATGAAAAGCATAAATTGACACCCAATCTACCTCTCTCACCTCGTAGTGCTTGAAATTGTGTCTAACTATTGTGAGTCACTACCGGTCAGGTAAGCCTGGCTTTTAAATTTGTGAAGTTCTAATCCGCAGGCAGGTCTGTAGAACAGGCACCAAGAAAATAATGTGGTGAGTTCAATAAATTGGGAATCATAATTATACCTGAATGCGCTGAGTATGTCTTAAGTGTTGGCTGCGTACATAGCAAATTACCATCAGCTGAACACCAGTAGTACGAACTGGTTGCTGGGTAAAGCAACAAGGTACTTCCGGTGTTATGCCGTCCTAGAATGGAAAATTCTCATTTACTCTCTTTCGTTCTCAAAATGGTGACAAAATATCTTAATTTTAAACGCCATTGTTTCACACGTATGTTTCGTCGCTGTTTAAGGAATGTATTCTTATAAATCGCCTATTTTATCCAGTTAAGCCAAGTAATGGCGGCGAAACTGATTCCGCACATTTAATGAGCAAATTAGACTGTGGTGAAACAAATTCTGTGACGCCACAAATCCGCTTTTCAAATAGCAAACAGGATTTTCGAAATAAAAACGGATTTCCAATGGATATAAATTTTGTATTTATGCAGAATTCCTCTTGATATCTCCCTACTTTCATTATTTAACCAGAATATTTGTAGCCGAAATGCCAGATTTTCCTCGTTTCCTTCGTAAAATTACAACTTTGACGCAGTGACAGGCTGTCAAGAAAATCTTCAATCGTTCAGCGAATAAGTTGATTTTTATCACCGATTGTGGTTTCAAAACGGAAAATTTTTGCCATTTTGCGATGGATCCTTCTGAGGTGAATCCCGGAAATTCCCGTCCACCCCCCTACCAACTTCAAAATCCTGCCAGGAAATTTTTCCGACCACAAGAAAATGCACATTACCTGAAACTAACACAGTTTTAAGTCAACTGTATATTTTAGATTTTAAGACTGTTATGTTCATTTGTACCCGGGTTCGTTCCTCACAGTAAAAATATTATATTATTGGAAAATTATACGTTGTGCGATTCTGCTGTCATTGCAATAGCACGGGAAACCAGAATTAACTTTAAAAGCTACAAAGAGAGAGAGAGAGACTGCCGTTTCTCTTATCTGTATGTGCAGTACTTATAAAACAATGGAAACAGTGTTTCCAACATTCTTTGTGTTTTGCTTTTCTAACTAGTCATTACGTTTGAAGCCTGACTGAGTATGGCGTCAGGAGAGCCCTCCGCTCCTCGGCAATGGTCACGTGCTGCAACGGTTTATGTACTAGCTGTAGACGTTGGGACCACTAGCGTGCGTGCACACGTGTACAACCGCCAGGCAGAGAACATCTCCACGGACAGCCGAAAGGCAAGTACGACTTTTTTCGTGACGTAAGAGTCAAACATTTAAATCGCTATGTCAATGTCAAAAATCGATCACATTCAGTGAAGCGTTAGAGAAAATGGATCGTACGAAGGTGTCCACTATGTGCAGTATTTTTGACAAAAGATTATTTCAGTCAGCATTTGTAAATAAATGTTTTCTTTATTTTTGTCATTTCAAATTGTGTGTTGAACTAAGGTATTCATAATCAGGAACAGGTGTCAAAATGTTTCATTCGCATAGATTGATGGTTGTCCAGCTTGAATAGGCATAAGATGTGCATATTTTTAACAATAATAGGTAAGTTGAAATTTTCTGTAGCAGATACTGCCGTAAAGAGGGTTTAACAAATCTTGTTGAAAAGGTCGTTCTGATTTCGTCACAGATCGAGCTGCTCTATCCTGAACCTGGCTTTGTGGAGATGGACGAGGAGTTGCTATGGCAACAAGTGCAGCAGGTCGTCAAGGGCGCCATTGCAGGTCAACTGATTTTGTTAATAACAGGTCCAACTGTGTTTCTAGCCAAGCGGGAGATGAAATAAAAGAGTACTTTATGTAAAAAGAAAATGGAGTTGATTTCCTCGGGCTAATGTAGTCTATGTTGTTTTTTCACAGATGGAAGCCACTGAAATCCCTTGTCATAGCGTCAGTAATCTCAAGCTAGGTTACTTTCTGTTTATCATTTGTGTGAAAGTCCGGATAAATCTTGAGACCCCATGGTAAAATGATACATAAGTAGTTGGTAAATAAGTTATGAGCTCTTCATATACAAGTCGATGGCTCTTTTTTCCCTTTTTTGACAATTAATGGTAAATTGACTGTTTTTGTCCCCTATCAGGTTGCAACCTGGAGGCGAAGGACATCACGTGTATGGGCATCACGTGTCAGCGGAACACGTTCATCACGTGGGACAGGTGAGTGACTTCCGGATATAAGAATACCACCGTTGACGTCAAAAGTAGTAACAGTTTAAAAAAAAGGGTGGTCAGCCATCAGTCTGTGTTATCACCCTTGTGCAACCCCCAACCCCTCCCCCCCCACCCCTTCCGGTCTAACGAAGAAGGATGGCAGTTCTGTAGGGCTAATGTGTAAGTGCAACAAGTCGGTAATGTAGGACAGGAGAGCGTATACCTTGGTCTCTTTGTTCTTTGCATTCGTTCTTTATATTAAAACATTAAGATTTTGTTTAAAGTTGAAGATTTTGTTGAATTTTGTTGAAAACTTAAATGAATTAACAGCAACATAAGAGATGAATAATTTGGAATATATACATCTCCATTTGTAGTCAAGATGGAAACTGTGGGTTTGATAATACTTACAGGGAAACGGGAAGAACATTCCACAAGCTAATCACGTGGCAAGATCTAAGATCCAGTGATCTGGTCAAATCTTGGTCGAATTCTCTTACCATGAAGGTGACTCAGTTACGGTGTGTCTTTGACTAAATGGGGAGCCTGTCGAAAATTCTGTGACCTTAATTAATTAATCGACACATATTCGAGCTGATCTAAATATTCGAAGCCTGCAATTATTTGGATTAACAGTCCTGTAATTTTCTGAGCCAACATTCAGTCAGTCGTTTTACATCTGAATATGTACTTTCTAGACCATAGGCGTCAAGTTCTTTGGACGCACTGCCCCTACGTTTTACACGTGCCGAGAGAACACGAGGCCAAGGTGGATAAAATAGAACTTGTTTATTGCGCTGTGCCCTTAAGCTTAATGCATTGTGCGTAGAGTGGCGCATTAGGGTTACTTCCACTCCTCTCCCCCCCCCTTTGATTTGCGAACACATCATTACTGTAGCTAAAATGTTTTTTTATTCGTTACGGTTAGATGTTCAACAAGGGCTCTCGCCTGCTTCACGCGCTGTCAGGAAAGAGCCGCTTCCTGGCCGCGGCCGTGCTGCGCTTCAAGTCCCAGCAAACCGTCCTCAGGCTCATGTGGCAGATTAAGCACGACCCCGCCGTAAGTCATAAAGCCCCAGGCACTTGTTCAAACCGAAAAAAACCGTTGTAGCTGATCGAACGCAACGAATTTTTTTTGCGGTATAAATCGTAATCTGAAATGAAGTTTCATATGTTTGAAAAATAAGAGCAGACGGAAAAAAACTACATTAAACACCATATTATGTAAAATAAGAATTCTTACGGAAATAAGAAACCAGATATTTTTGGTGGCCTGTTTCGGAATAGACTACCGATAAATCGAATGCCGCGGAAATGGAAACTTTTTTCATTTTTTACCATTTTAAGTTGCAGACTATATAAACAACTAATTTTCTTGCCTTGGAAACAAAAAATGAAAAATCAAAATGCAACTAAATTTTTAAAAATTCAAAAATCGGATAGGTCATTCAATACTGAACAACTGACATTTCAATAAACAGCCAAATATAGATTCAGTTTTTTAATGTTTTTATTTTCCTTTCGCCAGAAAGTAAGAATTTCATTGTTCAACTTTTATTTTCACCCTTTGGTATGAGGAAAATGAAACAATATTGATTTATTTGTCTTTGGAATTATCGGTATTCTATTCCGGAATAGCCTACTAAATAACATCTGGTTTCTTATTTCTTCAGAATTCAGAATTTAAATAATACGGTGTTTTTAGTGAATTTTCTTAATTCATTTTGCATGCAGGTGAGTGAGTCTTGCATGTACAATCAACAACAAAGACAAAAGTCGCTTATAAGGAGACTATGATAGACCAAGAAATTGTTCGCAAATGTAATGTCACAAAAAATGGGTTCGTAAAATAAGGCTAGGATAAAGCAATGTACCGACACACAGACTGTGAATAGAGAAGCGTAAAGGTTCGGTGTGTCGATTGAGCCACTTACCAATAAGACTTATATGACACAAGATTAAGTAATATCCATGGGTTTGACAGTGACAGCCGGGCACAGTGTCGTCGGACATTATTCTTTGTTTTACAGTTGCAGAAGCGAGTAGAAGAGAAACAAGTTATGTACGGCACCATTGACACCTACCTGCTGTGGAAGCTCACAGGTGGAAAGGTTTTTGCCACGGAATATTCAAATGCAAGCAGCTCTGGCTTTTACGATCCGTTTACGGTGGGTCCTGCGTCCAGGCTGTCACCATGGTTATACCCTTACACAGGCTGCCTGTGTAAATTACCCACTTGAAAGTGTAAATCTAGGCCCATTTGATGTAAATGTGATAATTTATAATAAAAATAATGACTTCTTTGCACTACTTTCTCTATATTTGGTCCTAAAATATTGTTTGAATGGTGTTTTGATAATTACGTTTACAAAATTTCTTACAAATTTCTTCAAAAAGTTCTTATGGACAAGAAGATTTCGGAGCATAAGAAACTATGACCTTTATTATTGTGCATATCATAGGTATAGAGGAAAAGAGGGAGGAAAGTTTTGTACAGGGTTTAAAAAATGTGTTTAGAAATAATGGTTTGGCAGAGCAATACTTTAATTTAATGTGAACTATTGTTTTCTAGAGGCAAATTTAACTCTAACTTAACGGTGGCTTATTTTAAAAAATACCTAAGTGAATGGGGAGAAATATATCAATAGTACAAGATAAAAAATTGTAAAGTAAGCAAAAAAAAAAAAAAAAAGGTTTGTAAAGTGTAATTATCAAATTAATTATTTGGTATGATGCGATTTGTCGTAAGCGGAATTTAACGCATGTAATATTTCAATCCAGTTGGAATACAGCGGCATTGTGAGCGGGTTGGTGGGTTTGCCTCTCCACATTTTACCGGAAGTTAGGGACACCGCAGGAGAGTTTGGAGAGACGGATGCGGATTTATTCGGTGCACCGATCCCGATAACTGCCATGGTAGGCAACAATAGGGGAAATTCATTTACTCGTGTTGTCCTCAGTCTTTAGTTGTATCTTTAATTCGTGATCATCGTTTTGATGTTTTGATGCTGATCTGCGTATAGTGTTTTGTTTTGTAGAGTCGTGTCCGGTCAGTAATTGGGATAAATACTAAGAAAAGTATATGTGTAGTCGATGTAAAAAAATCGTACGATTATATGCTGGTACACGATTGTTTCAGATTGAATAATTGAAAGACTTTATCCTACAAACAGTTATCAAAATTACTATGTGTGTTAACTAAAAAGGTCCCATCACTAGGGGCGATCCATTGGGGTGCTGCACTGGATGTAAAGACTTTACAAGACATGATGAGGGTTCATGTAATTTATAGGTAGCGGACCAACAAGCGGCCATGTTTGGTCAGTGTTGTTTTGAAGTTGGTGACGTGAAATGCACAATGGGCACAGGGACTTTCATTGATTGCAACACCGGGAACAAACCTCACGCTTCAATTGCTGGCGAGTACACACTTGTTTGCCCATCACAGTATCTCACGTCCTCTTTTCTTCCACCAGCTATTCATCAACGCTACCTTTTTTCATTTATAAAAAGTCTTCCGATTGTAAACAAAATCCTGTCTAATAAATACTTTAATCGTCTCTTACGGTGTTTTTGCTTATGGTTATTTTGTATATTATACGAAAATATGTTTTTGTCTATTTTCAGGTCTTTATCCGTTGATTGGCTGGAAGATAAAAGATGAAATAACGTTTCTAGCAGAAGGGAATTCCTCCGATACAGGGCTATGTATCGAATGGGCGAAATCTATGGGTAACTTAATTAAAGGTTTAGTTACACAAGTGGAATGTCACATGACCTTTCCTGTTCTAGAGAGGTTATATGTGTGTGTTGGGGGGGGGGGGGGCGGGGGGGTGACGGTTGGATGAGTAGAAACACAACCTCAACCAGATGGTTGCCGTCACCTTGGAAATGGCTCCAACAAAGTGTTTTAACTTGCTAATGATATGTAAATGACCTCTAGTCTACAAATTATGGAGACGTTAACAGGTGTCTGTTGCTATAGCACCTAACTTTTAATTTCCAATGTATTAAAAAAATTCCACCTGTCATATAATGACTTATAATTTGCGGTCTGTTGTAGCGGCATATTTAATTAATACTATGACTTAAGGGAATCTTTTATAGACTCTTAAGAAATGAATACGCTGTTACTGTTGTGCGCGATTTCCCCTCTAAAAGTGTGAACACTGCGTAAATGAATGTTGTTTCAGGATTCTTCGACGATGTGGCACGGTTGTCAGCATTCGTTCAAACAGTGCCTGGTACTTTCTTTCTTTTTCTCTTTCTTTTCCTTTAGTTTAAAGATATACGTTGTAAATATACATAAATTAAAATACCTCTCAGTCAGGTCTCCTTAAAGCAAAATCGTAAAATGTTATGTGAAAAAAACGTTAACTTAGGTCAAACGAATGAAAAGATAGTTAAAATTGTTTAAACTGTGTTGCTAATACGAACAATTTGTATGCGATAAAGGTCATGTTTATGTGTTGCTGACTTGTAGATAGCGGAGGGACTTACTTCATCCCATCATTCAATGGCTTGCAAGTAAGTACTCCCTGCCAAATGTAGGCCTTCTATACATAGTAAATAATTAGTCAATGGCTATATTTTAACGGAGTCTTCTGCCGCTGACTTATTAGTTATTTCTTTATAATTTGACATGTTTCTCGCAGTGATTGGCGCTTTTTTTTTTTTTTTTTTTTTTTTTTTTTGGCTTTTCTTTTTTTTTCTGTGAAATAATCGCTATGCCATCCAGCTTATAGTTTATTTGGAAGTTTACCCACATAAGATACTTATTTTTAGTGGAGTGTTGTTAGAAATTTACATATTTCCATCCGAGAATTGAAACACATCTGTAAATTTGTCGTAGATGCTACATAACGCGATTTGTTAGAAACAAATAAGTGTGAATTAAGATCAAGTAATCTTATAAATAACGTGACATTACAGGCACCAATCAATGATGACAAGGCGTGCTGTGGCCTGATAGGGATCAACCAATCAACAAGCAGAGCTCACGTGATGCGCGCGATCGTCGAATCCCTCGCCTTCCGCTTTAAGCTTCTGTACGATACGATCCTACAGGAAACGAAGACCCCACTCACGAAGCGATGCAAGTAAGCGGTCTCTTCACTGTCATTTAAAACGAGGTTGTTTATGTAAGATGTTGTCAGTAGGGCCAGTATACAGTTTCTGAGATATTTATTTTCATATATACTGTCTAGTTGTTTGTTTTTTTTTCTATTTATAGAATGAGAATAAAATAATCAATGGTGTTGAAACCAGCAAATTTGAGCCTCCTCGAAAGCGGGCACGTTTTGCGAAACATGAGTATTTAGAAGTCGCTCTAAAAAGTAGGCTATCAATGCCAGGACGCACAATTTACCTATAAGTGGACCGTTTGTTGCTGTTTTTGTGCTTTCAAAAATTCGACCTCCGCTTAATCGGTACCCTCGGTTAATTCGTACTTTTTTCCTTGGTTCCGAAGAGTGCGAATTAACGCGGGGCCCCTGTATATACTGTCTAATTGTATGTTTTTTGTTTCTTCTATTTATAGGTGTGATGGCGGTGTGTGTAACAACGACTTTTTGGTGCAACTCATAAGCGATTTGATACGAGTGCCAATGAACAGGCCTGCCAATATGGAGACCACTAGTCTGGGTGCTGCGTTTCTGGCCGGCTTAGCTGCAGGTAATGTAGACTAAAGTGCTCCTGCAGACAGATCTCTGAGTGACCAAATACGTTCCCAACCTAATGGGTATTCAGAACAAGCAGTAGCGGGTTCGAGATAACAGAAATATAACACAGATAAGATAAACACATAATGTCATGGCTATGCTTGTGCTAGGCAGATCAAGCGTCATTATTTGATTTACAGGTGTTTGGGAAGATAAAGAGGAACTAAAAAGCCTTCGCCAAACCGACAGGACATTTGAGCCAAGCAAGCCACGTGGCGACGAGTATCGTGACGTAGTGACCGAGTGGTCACGTGCAGTCAAGCGCTGCAGGGATTGGCACAAACATGTAGCAGTTTGATGCTGTGTCTGGGGCAGAAAATTCGTGACGTCACCTCAGGGTGTAGATGTGTAGAAATTAATCATTTGCACACATAGATGTAGTCGTCGAATCTGTATGTAACCTAATATTTAGCGACACGGGCACATGATCAAAACAAATGGGGAATTTTTTCGCGTGTCTAAGCCAAGTTACTACGGGTTGATTCATGTCTGTGATAAACTGATGCTCAAAATCGACCAGGAAGTGCACTTATTGCGTCAAACTCCAGTTATTAGCGACAGGCGAATGGGTGCTCCTTCTCCCCCTTTTTTGTATTCTTGTTTTTTTTTTCTTCTTTTTTTTATTTTAATATACGGTTTTTGATTTCTCTCCATCCGGTTGCATGACGATTTATTAAGACTGTTAATAATTCCAGATTGATCGTTGGCGCGTTACTCGGTTTATGAAATCGTTTGTTTAACGGAATATTAATTGGCTGATTTTATCTAGTTTGTCTATTTCATGGCCCGAGTTTGCAGGGCCGACTTGACCAAAAAGGGCCGAGTTGGCAAGGGGCCGACTTGGCAAGCGGCCGAGTTGACCCAACACCTATTTCGTGTACTTTCCATAGCTAGATTCAGTTGTTTGATTTGAATTGTTGAATTTCAGTGCCATAACTTAAGATTTGAAAGACCCGCCAAAATGTTCAGGGACTTGTTCAGCCGCTGATTTCACACTTCTGCTGTAAAATGCATAGATACAGAATCGCATTGTGTGTTGCCATAAGTTACGCGTGCGTCATTGGGGGGAAAAGGCCGTGAAAGTGCTGAGAGCCTCAGGCTCTTATTTTGTTGTTTATTTATTTAAGTATTTGTTTATTTTGAAACCAACAGAGTGCTTTTCATTTTGAAGTTATACATTTTGATGTTAGTCGGATTTTAGGTAAAGAATTTTGTTTCTTGTGGAGGCAACGCTTTTGTATCTGTTATCATTAAAAATGTCTCACCAAGGATCATAAATGCTTTTACTTTTTAATCACTTACCTTGACTTCAAAGAGTTGGGGTTGGGGTGGGGTAGGGGGCGTCATAGAATACATGCGCGAAAAAATTCAATTCGACCCCGTGTACACAATATGTATGCGCAGTTCTAGAACATTTCGCCCTCCCCTCCCCACCTTTCGTGTCCGCGTACTTTATGGATGGTCCCCCAAGCATAATTTATGGATGGTCCCCCAAGCATAATTTATGGATGGTCCCCAAGCATAATTGCCATATCAAATGCTATGGTGCGGACAGTCACCTGCCTGTGGGTAACAGCAGGCAATTAGCCCTATTTACGTTTATTCCGCGAAGAGCAGTATGTCGTATTTCTTGTGTTAATATACAACCATTAGTGAGTTCATTACAAAGAAATGCAGTTTTAGTTTCGATTAAGGATAGCATGCGTTTGTTACGTCTGTCTGTGTGTGCCTAATTTTTCTTGACTTTAACGCACAAGATCACTTGTTACCTTCAGATTTGGGCTTGTTATAGATCAATTTCGATGTAGTTATTTAAGTTTCTTTAAATGCAAGAACCCTGTAGACTTTTTCGTGGGGCCTTTTGTTTTTATTGATACAGCCTGAGATGTAACTGGTTCCCCCAGTGACCAGATTTTCGCTTAGCAACTCCCGATCTCTAAGCTGTATACTATTCGGCTTTTACTTGGTGTACGCTACGTATTGTGTAAAGTGTGCAGGGTGCACAGTGTATGTGTGGTGGTATACAGTGTGTATGGTGTGCGTTACATATGGTGTACAGTGTGTGTGGTGCACAGTGTATGTGTGGTGGTATACAGTGTGTATGGTGTGCGTTACATATGGTGTACAGTGTGTGTGGTGCACAGTGTATGTGTGGTGGTATACAGTGTGTATGGTGTGCCTTACATATGGTGTACAGTGTGTGTGGTGCACAGTGTATGTGTGGTGGTATACAGTGTGTATGGTGTGCGTTACATATGGTGTACAGTGTGTGTGGTGCACAGTGTATGTGTGGTGGTATACAGTGTGTATGGTGTGCCTTACATATGGTGTACAGTGTGTGTGGTGCACAGTACGTATAGTGTACAACCTGTATGGTGTTCATTACGTATGAAGTGCAGTATATGCGGTGTACAGTGTGTGATGTGCATTACGTATGATGTGTGTGATGTACATTACATATGGTATACAGTGTGTGGTATATGGTGTGTATGGTGTACTTTATGTATTATGTGTGTGGTGAACATTACGTATGATGTACTGTGTGTGTGGTGCGCAGTGTGTATGTGTAAATTACGTATGGTGTACAGTGTGTATTGTGTACAGTGTGTATAGTGTACATTACATCTGATGTACAGCGTGTATGGTGTACAATATGTATGGCGAACAGTGTGTATTGTGTACAGTGTGTATAGTGTACATTACATCTGATTTACAGCGTGTATAGTGTACAATATGTATGGTGTACAGTGTGTATGGTGTACAGTTCGTACAGTAGAGCTTATTTGTTCAGTGCGTATACATGCAGTAAAATGAATACTGGCCATCCTCTGCACTTCAATTGCTGTGCTCTCATATTAAGGTGCCTTCACCACTTTGGTTATTGAACAGTTTTTGTTTAAATATTAGTTAATATTGTAAGGGACAGATTTATATCATGAATTTTCTCTTGTGCTGGTTTTAAAAAACCTCTTCGTATTTTTGTAAAAACGGCAACGGCAATCGTTAGCAGTGAGATGGGTGAATGTTGCACCTACAATGGAGAACAGCCTTCTGTGTTTAATTAAAAGACCTACTGCTGCTGCTAAGTTAGGGTGTGTGATAGCTAAGCTACTTAATTTGTGATCTTGGTGTAATAAGGCTAATTAATGAACACTAAGCATATATGTGGCAATCACTGCTTATGCTCGTCGTTATAAAACACAGCTGACCTCTAGACAGACTTATCTGCTGTGTATAAACACAAGGCGGATGTAGACAAAAAGAATTTTGGTTCTTTTAATAAGATTGCCGTTGTGACCGGAATTCCCACTGGGTCGGTGGAAGAAATAAACAACAGACGGAACCGCCGTTGAGGTTGGCTGTTGGATGACAAGTGCTCATGCTTACAACTTAGTTTTTTTTTTTTTTTTTTTTTGCAAACAAACCCAGATACGGGTATTTTTTGGATCATTAATAGTTTAATAAACTTGTTGTGGACTGGTACATGTATGGTTACTAAAAATTAATTTTTATATATAATGTGTGAAAGAAGATTTACATTTGTATCGGTGACTGGATTTTTAAAATAAAACAATTTTATAAAGTTCGATCGTGTTCTTTTTTGTCAAATGTACTCTTTTTTTTAATATTCCAGTTTACTAATACAGTATGAGCAAAAACTTTTTCCATCCTGTTATATCCCATACGACCAGAGAAAATTGCAAATACGGGGATGGGGCGATGGCTGCAGTGTGCTTGGGTCATGAGAAAAGGTGTCAATGCGATTCTTATGGTGTGAGCTAAGCAGATTTCTTCTGTTTCAGTTTTCTATGGTGATAAATGATCTAATTTATTTTGCACGTTACATACCGTTGATATATGGTAGACATTACATGTGGCTTTTGGTGCTAAAAGGTCTTCATGATGTTTACTGGTTTTTACTCTTTGTCGGAGTTGCAGCCTCCTTTGGGGTAATAATATATTAATCTTTAGTTACCGTGGTGACCAACACTTACCGGCTGTTCTATACATACGAAAGCATCAGTATGACAAGCGGATTTTTTTAGGAATAAATAAATAAATAAATATAAATATAAAAATAAAAACATCGAAATAAAGAATAATTAACACCGAATTATTTAAAGTAAGAATTCTGAAGCAAATGAGAAACCAGATATTTGTTGGTAGGCTATTCCGGAATAGACTACCGATAATTCAAATATTAAATCAATATTGCTTAATTTTTCTTGTACCAAAGGGTGAAAAAAAAGTTGAGTAATGTAAATTTTTATCTTTTGGCGAAAGGAAAATAAAAATATTGGAAAACTGAATTGTTATTAGGCTGTTTATTAAAATGTCGGTAGTTCAGTATTGAATAACCCATTAAAATTTTGAATTTTCAAAAATTCATTTGTATTTTTTTTATATATTTTCTATTTCTAAGGCAATAAAATAAGTTGTTTGTATAGCCTAGAACCTAAAATTGTGAAATAATGAAAAAGTTTCAATTTTTATGACTTTCTATTTATCCGTAGTTTATTCCGGAATTACCTACCGGAAAATATCTGGTTTCTTATTTCTTTTAGAATTCTTATTTTAAATAATACGGTGTTAATAAAACATTTGTATAATACAGATGTGTTTAATAAATAGTGATCAGTTTCACAAGAAAGACATAAACTGGATCACAGAACACTCAGCTGTTACATGTTATTCACTTGTTAGTGCAGTCCTCTAGCTGAGACTGGGGTGTTGTCTTGTCTCTCACAACAGGGTTCGGTACCAAGACATTTGTGCCAGAAACATTTAGGCCAGCGACACTTGGGTCAGAGACATTTGGACCAGCGACATTTGGGCCAGAGACATTTGGACCAGCAACATTTATGCGAGAGGCATTTCGGCCAGAAAGGGACAATGAGATTTGGGCCACTTAAAAAAATAATAATAGATAAATAAAATTTTGGTAACTAATACTGTAATATTTACGGTCTTCGTTACGTAGTGTAATTTTACTTTAAATTAGAGGGTTAACTTGCCATTTTACAGATTTTCTAAAAGCCGTACAGGACATGCTGGCCAGGCTATTAGCTAATAATTGCAATCAGAGCAATGGACCATTTTTTGAAGGTCATACGTGTTGTCTTGAACCAGGGATAAATGAGTAACGGCTACTATGTTACGTATGAGTCATTGGAACATAATGGCATTGAAGGGATTTCTGTAGAAATGGCGGGACAGAGCGATGACGATTTGCTGTATTTGGGCTGCGATGCTGGCGACAGTGACCGCCACAAAATGACACCGAAAGGATTAAGCTCTCCGTGCTCGTTTCAGTGGGATAAATAAAAGTGGTATAAAAATATAAAAGTTTTCAAAACTCACTGGCCATGTTCATTGATTGGAGCAATTACAAAGGAATGTTAAAAAAAAGATTGTTTAAAAACCATCTGATCCAAATGTCAACACTTTACACTTCTGGCCCAAATGTCAAGGATTCCAGGGTTTAGATCGAAGAAGAAAATGAAGAAGGAGGAGTTTAGAGAAATATCACAAGGGATTCGTTTGAAACTATTTCGTCACCTCGGCTTATTAAGTCTACGAAACGATGTCACGCCATGTTGTCTACATTAGACACAGGACATCTAGACCCGTCCTCCGAAAAATTAGTTCTTTTAGTCAAGATAATGCCCCGAGGCAATGAGTAAGTTAAGCCCCCCCCCCCCCCCCCCTCCCTCCCAAAGACTCACGAACACTATTTTTTTTGCATGGCTTTATGGTGCTTCCGTAGATACGCGCCAACATTATATAAATGCCGCTTTCTCTGGAATAGTATCAGAGAGAGCTAACTAAAACAACAGTCATCATACTTGTTCTTACGAAATAGAAGCAAACCGAGGTGAAACAGTTTTACTGAAACAACTTGATTAAATTCAGTAACTCAATAATATGATGTCAAAAATTTGCAAGATTTGAGGTTTTACTAATATCAAATAATAAATACGGAAAAAAGAGAAATTGAAAGACTCATTCGGAAATGAAGGTAGTATGTTATGAGTTTATTATTATTTTGTTTCACCAAATAAATCGCAAATGTATGTTAAAGGTTTTAAGCTGTTAAATAACTATTTGGTAATCCAATAATTTTGTGTGGATATACCCCAGTAAAGTTCAGTAAACCAGAGCAATTCCTATTTTTTAATGTTAAATTGAGAGCCAATCCTAAGGGCAAAGATCGCATTGTTGCAAAATTTGAAACTCATCTGGCTCATATTTTCCTGACGTTTGTATTGGCGAAAAACTGGTGGTTTGCTGGTGCAGTTTATGTAGATTTGGAGTTTTGGCACTGAAAAATTCAGGATTACAAACGCTGACCGTCAATTGAGTATCTACTAAATTATTATCCGTCTAAAATGCCCGCTTGATTATTCTCGGCAATAAAACCAACTGTACAAACAGTTATATGGCTAAAAATAATGTCTCTAATGCCAGCAGACATAGTTATTTTGTCAGCGTGTGTGTCCGTAAGTCCGTGCGCTTCTTGGAGAAAGTGATTTCGGCAACACATATGAGTGGATGTGAATGAACTCTCGGGGTGATTAGATTTCGGTGACCTTGAAAGGTCATTAAAGGTTGTGGCTGAACATGAAATATTTACTTTCGACACTGTCGTAAGGTTAGTCAGTGAACGCATTTCAACGGAACTTGGTGTGAATATTCACCTTTAACTCTGATGTATGTAAGGCACATGCATCTTATAAACGGGATTCAGGAAAATCTGTGAGGAGATTTAAATGAAACCGAGTGTTCATAACGACGACCTGTCGTGTTGGTTATATTTCCACCACTGGACCTTGAGTTTCAAGTTTTATGCGTCTGGTGAACACGATCTATCCAACGCATGTGACTGGCTTTTGCGGTCTAAAACTTGTATTTTAAAGGTCATTTAAGGTCTCCACCTGACTTTTCAAATGTTACTTTTACACTGGCATGCATTTGTGAACACGACTGCTGTTTTTGGTGAAACTTGGTATGAGATACCAATGGCCTGTCAAGATGAAAATATGTTGATCACATGAAGTCACTACTTGGCTACAAATTAATTGTGCCTTTTACCGTTAATACTAATGTAATTAACTGCATCTCCCAGAGTTGCTATGATATTTTATTTATCCAGTTGTCAGGGCATCCGTGTCCCGACGGACATATTTCTGTGAACGAAGAAGTGAGCGTTGAAAACAACAGCGTAATGCAGAATACTTCGCCAAACGAAGCAACAACCGAATCGTCTGTACCTTCCTACAGAAACGTTTCTCTTTTTCCAAATGTGTATGTATTCAAGTTAGCATCCCTCTCTCTCTCCCTCTCTCCCTCTCTCTCTCTCTCTCTCTCTCTCTCTCTCTCTCTCTCTCTCTTTCCTCAGTTAACACGTCCCAATGTTTACTCCAAGTAAGTCAATATCTGTTTAGTATTCGGCAATATTTTTGGTATTTCGAGCAACTTTTTAAAATCTACACATTTAAACTACTATTGTCTTATTCCTTTGTTTCCAGGTTCATCCTCTTCATGTTCCTGATCATACTCATATTTATTGTCATATTAACGAGAATCATAATAAGTATCATCAAGGAAGAACAGACTGCTTGTAAGTTAACAAAGGCAGTATAAGTACATGTTTGCGTTATCTAGTTGGATCTCCCAACAAATGCCTATTCTGAAAACTGATTCTTTATAACGCTCGGTGATTTTTTTTTAGTAAATTCTCATTTTTTCATTGAACTACAAATAGTAGTTACATATCAGTGTAAGATATCTAGACTGGATATTACGTCAGCAGCAAATCAATCGGGGCTACTTTGTGCTACTTTCCATATTTAATTGCGCATTTATAAATTTTACCACTAGTTTAATAGCAAGTACCAGTAAGTACTATATCAGAGGAAGGTTGTGCGATATTTTTGTAAAATAACAGATGCTAAATGGGAATTTTTTGTTTTGTTTTCAGTATCAGTTTCAGTGCAAGAAGAGGAGACGAACGTCACACACACGGATCAGTTTGAGGTAGCCCTGCACACTCAGCCACCCACTGCCTGCGTGGGCATGGATTCCTCCGCGCTTGTCTGCCCTCCAGAGTACTCCACCGATACCCCACCCTCCTACGCGGCTGTTGTCGATGGAGACACCACCGGTGACGTCATCGATCCGAATCAAACTAATGGCGCCATCTGTGGAGCGAGTCCCATTCCCAACACTCTGGAAGCCACTGTGGCCTATGATGGATTCCAACAAAAGCAGTCGACAGTGTACACGCTCGGTACGTGTTTCACCATTTCGGCACCTAGCAGAATCTGTCTCAACATGCCGAGGGAGGCTGAATTCACGCCATGCTATGACGTCACAATGTCGCAAGTGGGTTCACATTATGGCGTCATCATCAGTCCGGTTTCCACTCAGCAGACATCCGTCAGAAATTGCGAAGGAACGTTCTGAGCGCGCCATGGAATCAGAGGCAAATAATTGAAGGGGTCCATGCATAAACTTGATAACTCCATTTATCAAGAAAATGCACTATTACCACCACGGTATTTCTTGGCCTCTGTTCTATCACATATGTAAGCCTTACATCTCAAAACCGATTAGAAGTGGGCATTTTTTAGGAAAAGGCGAAGGGAAAAACCTATGTTTGTTACCAAAATTTCAAACTTTAAAAGCGTTTTTCTCCACTGCTGATAACTGCAGTTATCAGGTTTATGCATGGACCGCTTCAATTAGTAGTTAACGAAATCAAACTATGAGTTCTTTCAACGTGCTAAAGTTCAGCAGGGCCTCAAAGTATCGACCTCAATTTAAAAAGAAAGCACCGACATTTCATATTCAGTTTTCCCTGGTTATAAGTAGTGGTCAGATGAGTTCCTGATTAATTGATTAATTAATGATTCAGGCATAATTGATTATTTTTCTGTGCAATCGATTTTAATCGAAATTCTAAACTTTTTGCATCTTGAAACTATAACGAAATTTCAAGGACAGCTGGGTCGTTATGTTGCTTAGCACACAAAAATATTTGAAAACTGGAAAACATTTGCTTCCAGCATGCTTTCCCACAGATTTTCATAATATTATGTTCAATCCAGCTTAAAACCAGAAAATTTCAGGAATTATCAGTAAAATAATGGACTGGGGTAAATTTTTTATTTCGATTTATCGATTAAGCTTTTATAATCGATTCCGATAACTAGTAATAGAGATCAGTTAATGCAACAGGCTTATCAACTAGAATGTCTTTTCAATCTTTCAATGCTTTTATGAGGCCGAAGCATAGTTGTTTTTTTTTTTTTTTTTTTGTTTGTTTGTTTTTTTTATTTACACAAGCATTTTCATTTGGCAATGAAAATACTCTAATGACGAAAGAATTTAAATGAACAGTTCTTGGTTTGTTTCGATATTGTTGGTCTCTATAATCATATCAATAATTAAATATTTTGATATTAAGATTTTTCTACTTATATGAAACGTTATGTTAAATTAAAAATATAAAGGCAAGTTTATTTTCATATCAGCATATCTTTCATTAGATTAAAAATTCAATTATGGATATCCACAGATAATTTGTGCCTATTTTGTATTGTTGTAGTTGCGTCTTTGTGATAACAAGCAGTGTCATTAAATGCCATTAAATGAAAGAGAAGACTTCTTTCCCACTCAAGCGCACGTTAATGGCACTGTCAAGACTTGATTATGATACTTGTTGAATAAATAACTTCTTCAGATGCGACTCGTTTTTACCCTGCAGTAGTAAATTCCGGTTTCAGTAGCACTCCCTTGAACTTTTGACACGCACAGGAAGGAATATCCGTAACGTTTCAGCCCCAAAGCATTCCCCCCGGCGCATTATTCCGTTCCCTTTTTTTCATTCACAGAAACTGCTCAAAGCATTCAAACAGTGGCATATCAAATCCTCACAGTCACACATTCAGTCACGCAATCACACAATCATACATTACAGTCACCTACAAAAAAATGAGACTTTAACTGAACACACAGTCCATTAAATTTACTTCAACCCTTCCCTTATGACGCCATAATACAGAAACATGCACAAAAATCTTTGGCCACGGAGAGAAAAATGTGAAAACGATACGCGTTTTTATAATTCTTTTTATTTCATCTTTTACAAGGAAATGCAGGGATTATTGTGTTACAGGAGACACAACTGTGTGTTATAAATTGATCGGCATACAACCATCAAGCGAGATATATCTCAAAAACGATGCCAAGTGAATGTACGTACCTTCTGAAGTACACTTTTTCTTCAAATTTATTTAGCAGCCACCCTCCCTTGGATAATAATTTGTTTCAGCTCAAAACCTAAAATGATCTGCACTGAATGCGTTTACACTGCTTTTTAAATACACTTTTCTACTTGATTTTCTGGGCCTGAGAAATTGAGGCCTTTCTGTCACGGATTATACGAAAAAATACTCCTATTATATGCCACTCTGAATGCATTAAAATACCAGCACCCGACGCAGCATCGGAGAGACGAAGGAGCTGACGTAAACTCTACGTCACAGCGGCTATTTGGTAATACTCTCTGTCATACTTTCAACAAGTAACATAGTCGTAGGCACCACAAATTCAACAAGAACGGATGTAAAGCGAAAACAGAAATACAAGTTACGAGGGCGGAGACTGCAAATCAAAATGTTTGCGGATTGGTGCCAGCTTACTCCTAATGGTACTCATTGTACCCATTGCAATACATAAAATAAATCTTTGTATGTGAAGCACATATATTAGTCAAATATAAGTGTGGCTGCCTCATGGTTCCGAGGTAGGATACGTGTATCACCATGCCGGGGTGTCACTGGCGGTCCAGGACGTCACTTAAGGGTCACTTGCGCTCTCTGACGTCACTCAAAGGGAATTTGCAATCATGGGCGACACTACAGCCCCCCTCCATTCCCCGTGTCATTTTCAGTCATGGACGGCACTCCAGTGTCATGTGTAGTCACGGACGTCGCTCCAATGATGTCGAGCAGTCACGGACGTCTGCCCAATGGAATTTTTTTTCGTTGCTTGCGGCCGCTTATAGCTACAACATTTTGCATTTAACTGAAAGTTCATTAGTAGCTCTAATTTTATCTTGAATTGTTTTGCATTCCATTTGACTTTTAATTCATCGAGCTTTTAGACTGGCCAGGTTGATCAAATTCTCCTTAATTTAATCACGCAATTATGTATTATTTTGGGAGTTTTAGTAGCCGCAAGCAGCAAATTATTTTTTTTTTCTTTCTTATTTTCTTCCACCCGAAATTCTCACCCATTTCTACTTCCAAAACACGGACCTTCTGTGACTTTTGCAAACACCATGCGTAACAGACTGCTGATATTTGTCCCACCATCTTCCTATTATGTAATTTAAGAGCTCAGCAACAATCATCTCGCTTTCCTAGGGTGTAGCCGGTAGTCTGGGCCACGACATGCTGCCTTTTGACTGTTATAACAATTTCAAGGGCTTGCAATGATTCCGTTATTTATATCACATCTCACTTAAGGTAGAAACGGAGCAAAGCAAGACGTAAACATTGAGCATCTAAATTTTCAAAACAACAACATTTTCAACACAGAAACATAGCTACACAGTTGCCTTCCTGTTTTGTGTCGCGCTTAAAGCTCACACAAGAATCATTTTGTTTTAGCGTTTTATATTAAATTTCGGTCAAAATTTCGGTCCGAAAGAACATTTTTGGTTTAATACTTGAAAGGATGGCAGCTGTGTCATGATAATGATGCAAAAGCCTGTTTTTTACTCCCATTATTGACCTACTTTTCAGATTTAAAATAACTATGAAATATGCAAATAAAAGCTATGCAAAAAATGCTATATATGTCTCCCTGAGGGGGAGACATATAATAAAAGCTACGAAGTTCTCGGTTTCGTAAATAAATTAAAATCCGAAAAAGCAAATAAATAATTTACAAACAAAAACACAGGCATAACTGATATGTATGACTTTAAGCCACCATGCCAGTTTTTAGCCACCTTAGTTATTGCTCCGGATAAACTTGTTACTTCACAAGTCTGCCCGAGAAAGTCTAGAATAGCACTTCGGCTGATAAGATGCCGCGAAATACGAGGTATGTGGTGTGTCTACAATTCGTGAACGCTAAAACGTCTTAACACCACAGCTGCTGGACCCACCAAGGGTACCATTACCTTGGTGACCTCAACCGCGGCTTCTCCAGCGGCGATGTACCCACAAGAAGGCGACTATACCCGGTTTTAATCACTACAATATTTCATACTTGGTTTAAACTGTTCAAGGATTTTCACTTTTGTTTATATATGGGTGAATCTGTCGGTATATTCTGGGTATATTGTCTTATTTATTTACTTCGTGAACAGCAGGCGATAACATTCACAATGCAGTTGAGGAATGCTCGATTACTATAGATAGGTAACACAGTTTTAATTGTGATTGCATGGAATTCGTTGAAGAAACGACAGTTAGTAAAACTATAATATGTTAAATGACCCTTAAACACAGTCTAGGGTAATAAAAATTGTTCCTTCGAATGCTATGTCGAAAAAAAAGCATGATCGAGTCTGAACTGTGCCGGCCCATTCCTGCAGACGATGACGCCATTTTGACGTGATTACTATATGAATCCTATCGAAAGATAGCACGCCGGGTCATTACCTTGTACTATTTCCTCTCAAACATTGATGTATCAATCCGACAATAGTAACTCAAGTCCCAGTCTTAACGTGATCTTTGCCAACACTTGAGCAGCAGATACCACGGAGACAATCCATAGCAACGGGATTTTGGTCTTCTTCAAGACATGAATTTTTGAAATATACACATTTTATATACACATTCTTTTTGTGAAGTTCTGCCCTGAACTTCATCCACTAAATCACTACTTTCTTTTTTACTAACAAATATACACGTTAAATCTCCCATTATCGTTCATGCACAAACACAGTTTCCTGAGGAAATAAGCCTGCAGTTTTTAAAGTCGCCGTGGACTCCATCTGAGAGAGATTTTTTCGCGGGTAATGAGTGAGAAGCTCATACTGTTCTGCGGGGAATCCCTTTTCTGCTACAAATTCCGTCAGCGCCTGAAAGAAAATAAATTAAGAGCGTTCATAAGGAAATCCTTCTAATGTACTCTTACAAAACTTGCACATTCAACCTTTTCCGATGAAATTACCAACTTAACTTAGTTAGCTCGAAATCAGTCAAGTAATTATAACTTCTGTGGCACAGTTACCCTGAGTTGTGACGTCACAGGAATGCCGAGTTGTTCCCTCTTTCCATCCGGAAACCTCAAAAGAATGGTGCTTTTGTCGTCTGCAAAACCATAAAAAAATTTTTTGAGTTAAATTCCATTGTACCGTGCTCTTGGGTTTCATGCTATATTCAGTTTCAAACGCGACAGTCCGATACACAAAATAACGAACACAATGTTAAGAAAAACAGCAAATAAAAGCATTCGAATTGTAACAGCAGAAAGTGTTACGACGAAAATCGATTTTAACGACATACCACTTATAACGGCCTATTTCTGTGGTCTGGACAAATATTTATAAGTATCAGTTAAAGTAGCATATCGGCATTTAAAGACTTGTTAACTTGCCCACTGTCGTTATTCATTGCAACTCGAATATATTGTAACTGGAGCTAGTATTCATCACAGTAACTGGTACGGTAATCATCATGTGCCATGGTGTGCATACAGGTTGGGTGTGCCAAAGTGTGACAGTCACAGACACGAAGTGCCACGTACGGCAATGACGTAGGCGATGTGTCATGTACGGCAATGACGTAGGCGATGTCTCACGTACGGCAATGACGTAGGCGATGTGTCATATACGGCAATGACGTAGGCGATGTGTCACGTACGGCAATGACGTAGGCGATGTGTCATGTACGGCAATGACGTAGGCGATGTGTCATGTACGGCAATGACGTAGGCGATGTGTCATGGATGGCAATGACGAAGGCGATGTGTCATGTACGGCAATGACGTAGGCGATATATCATGTACGGCAAAGACGAAGGCGATGTGTCATGGATGGCAATGACGAAGGCGATGTGTCATGTATGGCAATGACGTAGGCGATATATCATGTACGGCAATGACGTAGGCGATGTCATGGATGGCAATGACGAAGGCGATGTGTCATGTACGGCAATGACGTAGGCGATGTGTCATGGATGGCAATGACGTAGGCGATGTGTCATGGATGGCAATGACGTAGGCGATGTGTCATGGATGGCAATGACGTAGGCGATTTGTCATGGATGGCTATGACGTAGGCGAAGTGTCATGGATGTTAATGACCTACGATGTGTCATGGATGGCAATCATAAAAACGATGTGCCATGTACGGCCATCACATACACGATGTGTCATGTACGGCAATGACATACACGATGTGTCATGGATGACAATCACATGAGTGATCTGCCATTTATATTTGCATCAACTCCAGGACCTACTCAGAAAATCCAGGAAAATTAAATTCATGTTTAGCAGCAGCTCTTGAGACTGCACTTCAGAACATATGACTGTCTCTATAACAAATCACAAGAAATACAACTGAGCAGTTGTGAAGGATTTATGCCCATTCATTGAAGCGCAGGAGTTAACTATTCGTGTAGCTTAATCTACTCAGTAAGAACTGCTTTCAAATAACGAAATAGTCTCATGAATGGGTACGCTATGGTGAAGCCTTGTGTAGTTGTATTAGATAAGCACTAATTCGCCTACCTAATCTCCTTATGTTAAACGGGGCTAGCTGGTACACTGATTCACATATATGGTTTATCATTACGGCATTCTGACTTTCAAAAAATCTGGATAATGTGCGATTTGTTTGGGATTTACGCTATAAGCCTAATGTGAAAAAGAAAAGACGATTGCACGACTCTGATCCGGCTCCTGTTAATTCAATGTCACTGCTGAGCATAACATGGGACGCAATACCCTGGACTACCCAATTCCCACTGATACAGGCTGAGTACATTTCGTGGAATCAAGGTACCACATTGCCCAATCGCTTCCTTGGGCAATTTTCATCGGCGAAGTTAGTTTAACGTTTTAGCGCACGTTACAGTTTTGAAACTCGTGTCGGTCCACATTTCACATGGGTGCATATATAATGTTAGTATATGCTGATAAAGCTTTATAACCAGAAAAGTAACAGGCTTGGTTTGTCTTTTACCTTGTTTTACCACTGAAGGCCCGCAGCCTGTCGTGTAGTTTTTTGTACGAGCCTTAGTGCTAATGCTAAAGCATGTGTGTAGAGCATATGTAAAAGCTCGACCGCATAAATGTCCGAGTAAGCCCGAAGATAACACATGAATCCTTCGTAAATGTATACGATCGACTAATAAAAAATACAGAATTGACCTCAATATACGAAAAAATGGAAAGAAATGAAAATGATAACGCAATTGAACAAGACAGTTCAGAGCCAGAACGTAAAAGTTTATCGGATATTATTGAATTTTACAGAAAGCAGCAGCACATGCAAGGAGAACACGTGACACAATGTGAATCGTGTGAAAGTCGTCCCAGGGGTGTGAAATGCCACGAGTGCTGTATATTTTTGTGTGAAAACTGCGCAAACGGTCACAGGAAATTACCCATGTGTAAAACTCATTATTTTATAAAAGTTGAGGACTGCTACGCGGAAAATCGACAACAGGTAGACGCTGTGGCTAGAAAGTATGGGAAAATGTTAGAAATGCTTAAGGACACACACAAGCGGTGGGTAAATTATTCGAATTCCCTCAGCGAACAAAGTGAAGCGGTTTTCCGACAGATCGATAACAGCGAACAGTATCTACATACAGTTGTAACACAAGTTCACGACAGCCTACGTCACAACGTCAGAACAGTTGTTTGCCGCGAGTCAAACCACGTGACCAAAAATGAACCCCACATAGCAGCTGCTACTGCTACCATGGCAACAGATAATGAACTTGTTCAGAGTATACTGCAAGAAAAAAAGTGGTGTATGTTCTTGGATAGGGAGGCAGTAGATCACGTGGTGCAGCACCTGGACGAGCGATGCGACTATTTTAGCACAACAGCGCATGCGCGACCCCCTCCCGAACCAATCAAAATAGCGCTTGCCCAGCCGGGAAATCTCGTCGCCTTGCTACAGGAAGTGAAAATTCAAGTAACAAAAGGCGTATCAAACACAAGTTTGAGTAACAGTTACACGCAAAACATCCATAAGCCACACACCCCAAGCAAAAACTGCGCAAATTCCCAGGATAAAGAAAATACACGTGAAGAACAATTCAACCCGGATCATCCCACAGAGAGAAATACACTTTACCCTGAAACAGAACAGCATAAACTTCTGGTAAACTCGGCCTTTATGCCATCGCAACTTTTCAGCGAACGAGAAGAAACTACAGTACCAAATCCTAGATACAGCGAGTTAGGTGGTCAGCCTAACATGTCTACCATGGAGTTCATGAATACCCCTGAAAAGACAGTTTCACGGACTTTCGCCGACAGTAAGGTGACAATCCCAGCGCTGAAGCAAACACAGGAAGTAAGATTCGGATTACATCGAAGCGGTACAAGTTTGCATTCGGATGCGATCTCACAAAACAGCTCAAAAGAAACGAAACGTTCTAACTCCCTTTCTGCTTTGAAATCGAACGGCGTACATGGAAATGTGGATAAATTAGGCAATGGCAGTTTTTTAAAAGCTAACTGTGCGAAACCGAAATTAAAACAGAAACCCATTATTACACCAAAAACCGCTCCCAAGCCAAAACTTCTGCGTGCCATATTAAACACAACACAAACCTCCTCGGCAACCGAAAAACTACCACACATAACACCAGATTTTTCAGACAATGGACAAGCACAGTCTTCGACATCAGGCATGCGGCTTCAACATACTCCCATAATGAACGAACAAACACCAACTTCAAAGGAACGCCCTGCAATAACCAGCATCAAGACGGTGTCAACACAAAGTCCTTTATTAACAAGTCAGTTATTTGATTCAACACCGGATTTTACAGACAACGAGCAAAAAATGGCCGCTGCTGGGGATAAAAATAACGCACCAATCGTGGGTGATGATGTCTCAGTTGCTAAGAGCGTGAAGACCGACGACCTTGAAAGTATTCGTGGAGAGAAAGAGGAAAAAGCAAAGCTTGTTTTGAGAGATTCAGAGACTTTAGAAAACAGCATAAAACCAATGGCTACCAAG
Source organism: Protula sp. h YS-2021 (assembly GCA_949752745.1). Classification (NCBI taxonomy): domain Eukaryota; kingdom Metazoa; phylum Annelida; class Polychaeta; order Sabellida; family Serpulidae; genus Protula; species Protula sp. h YS-2021. The sequence continues at coordinate 14,857,356 of OX457030.1, forward strand.
CATGCGCATGACGGGTGGAAGGAACATCAAAGCTCTGCTAAATCACATGACCAGAAACATGAGAGCACCGAACGAGTCGCTTACAACAAAACGAATCGAGACGCTCACGTACTTCATGCCTATGCGACGACAACGGAAGTGACTGGTCGACTACAGTATCAAGGGCAAATGGAACCCACACAAACTGTTGGCAATACGGCACGAGTGGAATCCACTGCAGTGCATGAAGTCGAGATACGAAACCCTACCAGATTCACCGCGGAAAATCAGGATCGAACAGAAAACGTATCGACTTTCCAGGTTAATTCCAGCAAACATGCCAAACTGAAACGGGCAAGCTTAGCGACACCGTACGTGCAACGCAACAACACTGAAGGGGCAGCCGGTTTGCGAGGAAAAGGGCGAGGCCAGTTTTCTAACTCAAAACCATGGAGGAAATCTTTGCCACTCGTACCCCCATGCCCGCCGGTTATTCCCGTCGACCCCCCAGTTGTACCAGCTGACCGAACAGTTGCTACAACAGACTTATCACTTGCACTGGTTAATCCGACTGATCAGATCAATTCAAATAAAATTTCAGCAAATGATCTCTCCTCGCCAGCTAATGAAGATAGCCATCTTGATGAGTACATGGCTACTCTTATTGAACCGCCATCAAATTTTTCGAGTTGTTCTAACGGAAACGAGAAAGGTACTGCAATGAGCACGTACGAGGAGCAGACACCTGTCTACCAAGAAATCCCGTATAGTTACGAGCACACAGTTACAACATCCGAGGCCATTGGCAGAGCTGATATAAATACTAGCACGAGTAAAATACCACGCAACGATCGCGAGGTGAAAAACCCAACACAAGATTTCGATTCAAATTCGTTTGATTCCGATTCTACATCGAGCACATGGGATGACTGTGATGCCGCAATGGAAAACACTGGTCACCATGGGGACGTTGACGACAGCACTTACGCATACGCCACTCAGCTGCCAGATATCCCTCCCCCTCTTCCGACAGTTCCACCACCGCTGCCACGGGCAACCCTGGAGAGGGCGCCAAGTACGTGCTCCGAGTCATCCAATACAAACATGAGCACGAGGAGCACGTGTTCATCTACGTCACACGTGTCAATCAAGCCCACCACCGCCATGCCAACTCCGCTGTTCGCAAAGACGAGAAAGAAGAAATACAAGAAGACAAGGATTTATCACTATTCTGACAGCCCCTGTCGGATCATGTGTATTCGTAATGAGCTGTGGACGGTTTTGAGAGGCGGTGACATCCATGTATTAACCTACAAGGGTACGTACGGAATTTCTAAACATTATGCGCTTCATTGTTAAATTTCACGCCCTCTTCTGCAGTATACCCGTTATTACCCCTTTCCGTCCCACCTCCCTCTCAAGTTAATATTAACTGAATAATAAACTGAAAATGCGAACGCTCTGCCATGTCACAATCGATATGCCCTGCGATAGCGACACTGTTAACATTTTTGTTTCAAGGTGTTCTGATGAGAAGTATAACAGCCAACGAAGTACCACTAGCCGGGGAAGTTGGAAGCAACTCTCCATGCAGATCTCCGAATCATGAATACGAGATTAAAGCACTTAGTCTCGCGCCAGACGAGAGCATCATTGTCGCCTGCGATGGGCTGAAACAGGCATGCACAGAACAGTGTCAAAATAAAGATCGAGGTATATTTACCATCGACGAAAACGGCAAAGTTCTGCGAACGGTTGCCAGTGGGCGATATTGGGATGTCACGTCAAATTCAAATTTTATTTTTGCGTTGTCTGCCAAAATATCGGAAGAAGCGCAGCACGTATTCATCCTGAACGCTGTTCACAACTCCACGTTCCAATGCTTGAGGAACGTCGCATTACCATGCTACGAATATGAACGTCTCCTTCCTTGTGGCGTCGACACTGTTTATCTATCCTCTATAATATCCAATCAAATCCATCGGTTTTGTTTACAAACACTTCGGTTGGAAACCTTTGGTTCTGGCGGCAAAACGTCCGACCACGGCTGCCTAGAGGGACCTTTGTTGTGCAAAATAGACGACGAGCACAGTCTGTTAATCGCCGACCGGGCCCACGACCGACTAGAGGTCTTAACGGAAGAAAAACAATGGCTGGGTTTCCCTATCCATGGAATAAAAGACCCGTATGACGCAGTTATTGTCAATAGCAAAGGGAAAAATATTGTGTTTGTCTTATCTGAACATGACGATATTCTATACAAATGTAGTCCATCATTCATATAAACCGTACAGCAAAACATTAACAATATTAGGCAACGACCACCGGTGTAATTGCCATATTATTTAGCTATTCAGTGGAAATAATTTTGGAATTGTGTTAGTAAGCGTTCGTTGCACAATGTGATCAATTGAAAAAAAAATCCTACTGAAAATTAAGATATTGAAACTTTGTTTCTTTTGCTTCAATGTACATTTGTGGAAAGGCGGACGTTACCCTCACTTGTTGTGAAGTCACCTTGTCCCAAGAATAAGAAAACTGAATGAAATTTCTGTAAATTTGCTCAGCTTTTATTGCCATAGCAAAATCACATGGGGATACAACAAAATACCGATTACAACAATCGCAAATACAGCCAAACGGTTGAAACCCATAACACATCAGCTATCAAAAAATTTGAGTCAATTTAGCACATTTTCAATTTGTTTCCTTGGCCCCTTTCCGATGAAGTGTCCACTGCAGGTATTTTCGCTTTAGGACACCAGATGCTGACAACTTGGTGGAAGCTGACGAAATTCTTGCCGAAGGGGACTTCGGACAGTTCTGTCACATCTCGGCTTTGCCGCTGCCACTGACTCATTCATTCCGTCATCGTGCGGAATATTAGTCTCGGGAAGTGGTTCCTATTAACGGAGAAGGTCACTTCAAGCGTTCGAGGAAGCGTCGAGTCACAGGCTTGACCAGCATCACATCGATGAGCTCTTGCTTTTGGTCTTCGAGGCACAGGCTTGACCAGCATCACATCGATGAGCTCTTTCCTTTGGTCTTCGGGGCACACGCTTGACCAGCATCACATCGATGAGCTCTTTCCTTTGGTCTTCGAGGCACAGGCTTGACCAGCATCACATCGATGGGCTCTTTCTTTTGGTCTTCGGGGCACACGCTTGACCAGCATCACATCGATGAGCTCTTTCCTTTGGTCTTCGAGGCACACGCTTGACCAGCATCACATCGATGAGCTCTTTCTTTTGGTCTTCGAGGCACAGGCTTGACCAGCATTACATCGATGGGCTCTTGCTTTTGGTCTTCGAGGCACAGGCTTGACCAGCATCACGTCGACGGGCTCTTTCTTTTGGTCTTCGAGGCACAGGCTTGACCAGCATCACATCGACGAGCTCTTTCTTTTGGTCTTCGAGGCACAGGCTTGACCAGCATCACATCGATGGGCTCTTTCTTTCGGTCTTCGAGGCACACGCTTGACCAGCATCACATCGATGGGCTCTTTCTTTTGGTCTTCGAGGCACACGCTTGACCAGCATCACATCAATGAGCTCTTTCTTTTGGTCTTCGAGGCACAGGCTTGACCAGCATCACATCGATGAGCTCTTTCCTTTGGTCTTCGAGGCACAGCCTTGACCAGCATCACGTCGACGAGCTCTTTCTTTTGGTCTTCGAGGCACAGGCTTGACCAGCATCACATCGACGAGCTCTTTCTTTTGGTCTTCGAGGCACAGCCTTGACCAGCATCACATCGACGAGCTCTTTCTTTTGGTCTTCGAGGCACAGGCTTGACCAGCATCACATCGACGAGCTCTTTCTTTTGGTCTTCGAGGCACACGCTTGACCAGCATCACATCGACGAGCTCTTTCTTCTGGTCTTCGAGGCACAGCCTTGACCAGCATCACATCGATGAGCTCTTTCCTTTGGTCTTCGAGGCACAGGCTTGACCAGCATCACATCGATGAGCTCTTTCCTTTAGTCTTCGAGTCACAGGCTTGACCAGCATCACATCGATGAGCACTTTGCTTTTACCCTTCGATGGATGCGGTTAAATATCTCGGCTTGGTTTTATCCAACAACCAAATCTCTCTCTGTTTCACCTTAACGAACCCTTTCAAAGCACGTGGCCTATTTAAGAAAAAAAATCCATTAATTTAGTAACATGCATACTGAAAAAAAGGTGTTAGGCGTTGGAAAAGTCGGTCCATGTAGAGAGAAAACGGGGCGCGGCGGCGGGGGACTAAAAATAAAATAATAATGCGAGCAGTTGGAGAAAACACAGCTCTTCCACCGTCGAATATGCCAAAATGTAGTGTGTATGTCACACTATCACTACCTGAAAATGCTATTTACGATGCGAACATACCACTTTCACTTCCTAAATAGTCCTTCCACTTGTCTTTCTGTCTCTCGGGTTGTGACGTAGATTCACTGCTACCTGCACTATCTTCAGTATCTGGCAGTTAAATGAAGTAATCATTAGATAAGGTCCGAAGTTTGCATTAAGAATGAATTTGTGTAGTGGTAATCAATTCACCAGCTAATGTACGTATTATAAATATAAAAGTGAGCAAGTACGCACAAAGACTCAAAATGGCACGGATAGACCAGCTCGAATAAATCATAGAAACAGTGGGATGCCTAAATATATTGAAATTGCCTAGCTACTACGCCTCATGCCAACACGTGTCTGCACCTTGGTCCACATATTGTTATGCTTGTGACGAGTCAAGAATGAGCACGGCTCCGTTACCTTGTTTTGAATCTGTAATACTTTTGGTTAATTGAGACTGGGAATCATCTTTGTATGTGGTGTCATCAGGTGAATCAGCTTTGCACTTGGCTTGACTCGGAAGATTACTTTTATCGATGACGTTACCGTGAGCCAAGCCGGCCACTTGTTTCTCAAGCTTTGGTGACTGACTGTTTTTTAGCGGGCTTCTGGAATTCTGTGACTCATCATCGCTTCCTAAAAACAGTTTAAATTAAAAGGTTCTTTCATTATTTTCTGTTTTATGAACTCACTTGTATTAGTCTTCGTGTCATACCAATTCGAACTCACCAGAAAATGTCTCTAATTCTTCATCACTCGACAACCCGCAATCGTCAGAATCCGACTCCAAGACCAGTTTTGTCACATCTTCTGGTTTCACTTTCGTTTTTGCTGAGTTCACTTCCGTTTCATGAACCGAGGCAGCAATAGCGGCCTGTAATTGGCTGTCTTCTGACGAATCAATGATATGATCCTGCAAAACGTCCAACACTAAATTATATAGATAAAAGCCTGGAGAGTTTGGAATTTAAAGATATGGATACTTGGAATCTCCAGGAAATGTTCATTTGTTTTGCGAATACCGTGTATGGGAATGCTCTGCTGAAAACAGAAAAATGAAAATTAATTTTTTCAGAATCTCATTGAGCTGATACCTAAACACTGGCACACTTCTTCATCCTGTGGGTTCAATGCCCCTGCTCTGTTAAAAACTGAATACAAAAAAAAATCAATATTGGATACATAAATTTTAACTAAAACCATCGCAAATACGGAAGAACACGATGAGCAACTGAGCAACATAATACTGAACTGACTGACGTACCTCAGTCTTACGTCGTTTGGCAGGGGGTGGACTCGGCGTTGTCATGCCACTTGGGTTGGGGTGCCTGATTAGAAAATCTCCCACTGAAACAAAAAAGGCGCATTCAATGTTACATACTCTATCAAGCCACACCTTACTGATAGAAGCATAACGCTGGAGTGCAATCTCAACAATGCATAAAATGTTATGGGCACAATACGGTCTTCATGGTTTCAAATCGCGGCGTTTGACCTTGACTGCAACGTGACTAATCACACAGTACAATGGAGTTTCCAACTTCCTCACCGCAGGTACACAACGTGCTTGTGACATCATGTTGTCTTCACGGCTTCCCCGTTTGTGTGCTAAAAATGAGTCAAATGACAACATGAAATCCTGGCCTCAACGTACAAGTCATAGAGTATCAGAAATTCTAACAACGAAAAAAAAAAAAAAAAACATTTACCGAGATCACAAAACGACATGGAATCCATCTTCCTCCATTCAGTCATCTTTTCGCCAGTCCTCGGGTCGATGATAGCAATGTACGGCCATTGCTCGACGGGGTAGAACTGTGTGAACTTCTTTCCTTCCTCGCTGTCGTGGTACACCTGCAACACGCATTTCATACAATTAAAGTACAGACAGAGAAACTGCCAGTCACCGTTCGAGCCGACATTTTCAACATCACGCCATTGCCATTTGCATACATTTGCATACATTAACACTGCTCACCTGCCAGAGCAAGAAGCTTTTGTTGATAATTCCCCGCACACTGTGGTTACTCCACACGTCTCTGTTTAAGGCCTGGCACGAAAACTCTTGCACATTCTGCACGTTCACCAACAGCCAGCGATTTTGTTGAGCTCCTGCATTTCTTGCCTACAAGTTGAAGAAATAATAAGAACGTCTGCAGTTGTTCTATGTCCCATGCAAAGACGACTCACGCACTAAACCGAGACTTAACGGGGTACTCTTCCAGCCTGCAGTACTTAACAGGGTACCCTACAAGTCTGCAGTACCTGAAAATAATTTGTTTTAATACTGCATGCTATCTTCCACCAAAAAAATGCTTAAACATGTTAACTTGTGGGAATGGCTGAAAAGAAAGCACTGTTCAGGCCGGACATGAATGACTTAAGCCACAATACTTGGGTATGATCACGTAATAACGCATGAGCAAGCACACGTTATACATGACAATGTGTGGAGCCTGCTCTGACGCCTGCAACATTGTCTCTCAGACGTGTATACTTTAGTGACGTTGTTTAGACATGCATCACCCTGGACATCTCGTCACCATGTTACAATGCCTGACCATGCTGTTTCACAACACACAGACAGATGGTGCATAGTCATGAGTGTTCCAGACCACAGTGCCCAATACTTACAGAATGAAAGCTGCCTTTGAAGAGAAGATCTATTGGGGGACGGAATAAATCCTCAAGGCGTCGATGTTTGGATGTGCAACTCGTTGATGCTGCCTGCCCATTCTCCTGCTGGTCTGCAAACAAAATGACATCAAATATGTCTCAATAACTAGTACCAAGACGTTCTTAAAATAATAACACAGCATTGAGATATACTCAGTGAAAAAGAGCGAAATGACTTTACTTATTTCTGCTTGGAAATCCCTGAAGCCATCAAAGACCGAATTGTGAATTTTTCTTCTGTGTCTTCTAAAACCTACAAAAGATTAAAAAACATCGATACAGTTTGGCGAGTAAGAAAGATATCAAACATTTTCACACACAACTTATTATACACTTAATCGGTCTATATATTAATCAGAGTGCACTTTTATCTTTGAATTAATGCGTAAAACTGATTACAATGTAATCTACACTTAAATGGAAGATTACCATATTGTTTTTGTTCCTCCACCAGAACCTCGTGCTTTTGTGGTATGGGAGCTCTCACTGCATCCTCGCCGCTCCTTCATTGCGTGCACATAAACAACAGAAGTGACAATAAACACACTGTTCATGTCTAAAAATGTTACGCAAAATTTAAAAAAAAAAAACTATTCTATACCAAAAGTACATCATATATTAAACACGTCTTTCCAGCATCGGTTAAACGTCAACATATAGCACCCAAATTACTTGCAATTTATTGATGAATAGTCTGATCAGAATTGGGAACAGCAAGTGATAGGATGCGAGAGTTTTTTTGTTTAATTTACCACTTCACTGTTAGAAAAGGGTTTAAGTGCCTTGATAAAAAAACAACACTTACGCTTGGGACGACGCCGCATTTTCATTATTTTCGTTTTGAGCAGGCCCTGAATCCATATGCATACCAATAGCCAGTTCCAGGTTACCGTTACATGCCTCAAGAAGCGAGCGCGCTACATCTTCGCTTGCAGCTAAACAAATAATACAAAAAGATGTCAGGTATAACTTCGGCGGTCAAAAAACGTCACATGCTAAAACGTTACAGGGGTGGAGATTTTCTTTCAGTACGCCACGTTTCTGGCAAAAATACAACACAGAGGGATCCAAAAATTGTGCACACACACTTTTTAAGTGGATCTTGAGGGTTGTAAACCATATACAGCCACATCTATAATAAGGGTACCTCCACCATCTTACTTCAAGTGAGAACCTCTTTAGCAACAACGTTCTAAGATTTAACTCATAACACTTAAAACAAAATTATCAAGAATCACACAAGTCGAAATATTCCGGCTTGTAAGTTCATGGTTTATTCTTAGCCTTTCAACAGACAGCAATGAATTTCCCTCGTTTATTTGTGGACACAAATTTAGAAAAGTTTCGTTTTTTACGAACTTTCGTGAAATGGAATTTACTTTCACGTTAATTTCAACCAAGAGTCAGAAAACCACCAACGGATTTCCGCACTATCAGAAGTACAAGTGTTTTAATTTTCGTTCTAGGACTGTAGTCACGTCTCTGTTATCCACCGTTTTTTAACAAATATTACATCTGGTAAAAAACAAGCGTTGTTATTTTTTCAATTGTACATTTCATTTTGCGCTTAGACGGTTAAAATTACACTGTATTCGCTTTTGGCAAAACAGGGTAGTTTTCAAACTTGGTACTCCACCTTTAGGTGTCATTTAAAAAGAGTCACGGACACGAATGGCAAACAAACAAGTAGGTGAAGGTCCCGCTCCCCGGTTTGATTCATAAGTTAATTGAGAGTTTCAGAGTTCCGTAAAATATTTGATGTTTCTACTGAAAATAGGACGGAAGGTAAAATAGCAAGTGAAATCCCGCCAAACTGAATTAATTTCATTTTATTCAAAACATATTTTCTTGTTTTGCAATGAAATCTACGAATAATATGCCAACTTATTTTGGTAAATGCAAATTTGTTTAGTAATGCTGGCATGAAACAATATTCCTCATTTTAGTTACAAAAGCCTATAACATCGGACAATTTTTTCGTAACATTGAAACTGTGAATACATCAGTTTTTACTTTCGGATCTTTCTGGTGGGTGTTTCGAGGAAAAACATAATTCTACGTTTTTCAATATAAGCACATTCAAGTTTAATAAGCCACCATATGAGCTTACAATATACGCACTAGCTAATTTAACAAGACACCATGTGCGCTTAAAAAAGTAGTTTATACATTATTTCGCCCTTTTATATTCCACTTGTGAAAGTATGTGTCCAGTTAAATAGAATTTTGTTAATTTTCATGTTTTTTCATCATTTCTTCATTCGCTTATCCCAACAGAAAACGTTTGATACGCTACAACTTTTCAAAAACAAAAAATTAAAGTACGAATCGCCTATTAGTTTATTGTTTTCTAAGTGTATGACCTTTCTTCCCACACTACCAGATTGTTCCTAGTAGTTGTTGAAAGACAAATTTTATACATCTTAATTTCCATAACAAACTTTGGGCTCACGTGAAGCCAGGCGATAACAAAGTACATCTGCCTCCTGGCAATTATTTCATAAATAGGAACTGCAGGGTAAATGATTTAAACATTGCAAAGAAAACATCAACTTTTCCCTGGATTTCAAACGTTGTCATCTATATTTCAATTTATGCTTAATCTAAGGACGTCACAATAAAATAAAGGTATAAAGAAATTTGCGTTTGTGTTGTGAACCTGGATTTATTAGAGGAAAAGCGTTAAACCACTATGGCTGAATGAACGAATAAACAAAATAATCACATCAGACTAATAAGTTTTATTACCTTGCCATTTCCAAATAACAGTGAAAACCGGCTACCTCGAGCACTAAGAAGAGTCAAAAACACCGGTTCACTCTGCGACAGCCGGAGGCACACTGACTTGTTCTTGAAGTCAGGTGAATTAAATATGCGCGCTTCGTTATGTCACAAGCCTGGTTGATAAAACTGTTTATAACCAGACTTGTAACCGAAGACCAGCATATAAAATTACACAGAATTAACAATATTAGAATTTCTTTATAAAGATTACTTTGTGCATTGATGGTAAGGTTCCGCGAGATCACGGACTTCCCATGTAAATAAAAATGGCCTGATATCACCGATATATTTACTGGTTGATTTCTTTCATAAATTTCATAATACTACCACCCTCCCCCCTATGTTTTGATTTCTTTCATAAATTTCATAACACGTTATTGACCGAACAAATTAACGAATTAGAAATGACAAGGGCTGAAAAATTAACAAAGTTCAGTTTTATCAGGAGTGAAATGAATTACAATAATCCGTTTCGTCTACGAGATTTACGAAAAACAGGACTCCGGTTTTGGAGGACAAACAGGAAAGCATAAGTCAATGGAGAAATACTTCAAAATCACTTTGAATACTCGTATTGTATTTCGTAGTAATTAAAGTATTAACGCATCAACTAGTCCTAGACGACTCTTCCGGTCTTCCTATGACAGCAAGAGTCATAGTTTCTACAATAGGAAATGTCATTGATGTCAATTTTCAAATCTCGGCGCACGACTGGGGCCAACGGCGTTATTTTAGAAAGGGTGCATCACATAAATGGCCCAATTATAAATTATGGCGCACAAGTTTTGTGGTCAGATAACAATTTTTTACTGAGAAAAATATGTGTTTTCTTGAGATTAGGATATCGAACCACTCATTATCGCCCACAAGGGAGTTTCCCTGAGGTCGAAAATAATGCGCCAGGGTACTTCTCAGTGTGCTTTTAAAGAAAAGGCCTGTCAGTTCGAGCCTCAGTGTCCTTGAACGTGCGCCGAAAGATCCAACGCCTCGAAAATTGAGATCAATGGCCATTTCTATTGCAGGAACTGTGACCCTTCAGGGCTTTACATTAACGACTGCCCCACCTGCCAGGGCAGGTGAAAGGCCTGGTGGGGCAGGTAGACACGCCCGGTTAGCTGCCCCACCTGACAGGTAGATACGTGCGGGGGATGTGGCGTGACGTAATACATCAACAACATACTTGTCAAGTAGGCGACTGTAGTTATTGATCGGTGTCCGCTAGCTGCACCTGACCTACATACTAGCCACTGGCCCGCTGTGTGGCTATGTGGGTGCTGGACTGTGCCTGGACATGCGCTAAATATAGCGTCGCGTCACTTGTGATACAATAATTGAAGAATAATATGTAAAATTATCAAAATTAAAAACTTGAAAATGTCCAACAGAAGAGGAAAAAGGAGGGGCAGGTAAGAGTGCTGGTGGGGCAGGTAGATTTAAAATCCACTTGCCCCACCGGGAAGGTGCCGAAAAAAGTTGACGTAAAGCCCTGCTCTTTCTGTCCTAGGAAGAAAGAAAGGGTCCGCTTGGACTACGCAACAACGAACTAGCCCATCGCAGTTCCCGAAAGTTACAACTGGCGTATTAGTCAACGTAGATTTGACTAGTTAATTCCAATTCAGGTCGTAAAAATCAGCACTACGAAATTTCCTTGGAATCATGTTCTGAGCTCTTTGGAGCTTTCTTTAAAAATCAATTTGGCACAAGGACGAGGCAGTAATTGGGACAAAATCATGGGTTTTTATGATTTTAGGCATATATCCCTCAACTTACACGTAAACAAATATATCCGCCGACAGAAGAGGTCTAACCAAACATTGCTAATACAAAACACAGCAACTTCCCAGTATACGAACATTAAAATACACAAAAGTACAAGTTGTGTTTCTAAGGTAAACAATGGACAAGTTTGGGACATAAAATGTCGGCCTGAACATGAACCAATCACAAACAGCGTTACAACCGATGTCCCAGGACCAAGATGGCGACGTCAACAAATAAACAGCTGATCAATCCGGCTGGTTTTATTAACTTTTCTCTTGAACGACAAATGATACTTTCAATTTTATGTTACAGTATTATGAGATACACTTTCCCAAGTATGTGGATCTAAGGATATCCAATAGTAAAATGAGTAAAGCAGGTTTCAGCCTATCTGTGTCAAATGTCTCATTCTACCCTCTGTCCCATTCTACGGTTTGGGCCTTGTAAGGGAGTTCTAGTTGAAACAACTGAGCGATAATAGAACATCTACCTGTAACTGAAACAAACTGCTCTATCAAAGAAGGTTCTACAACTTTAGCCATTACATATACAATGGAGGTTACAGTACGATTTGGTTAATCTTTTTTAAAGGGAGAAATTTTCCAACAGTTCAAGATGTTTGTCAAACGAAAAGTTTGTAAATAGACAAACTACTCCCCAGATGGCACCATCGCTACAGCTACCAGTTTTTTACTTGATCTTGTCATCATCAAGTTTTATTTCAATCGGAATAAACTGTTCTTAAGGCGTTTTTTAAAAGGACTTAGTCAAACTCTTGGCCGGACATATCTTTGGTCTCCAAATATATGTGAGGGTACCAAAGCTCCGACACTCAGTATAGGTGTTCCTTCTCAACACAGCAGTGCGATTTTATATTTTTACTTCTATATCATAATGTTTACATAACATGGGTCAATTTCAAATTCGCACGCAGCGCACGCGATCTGAATATTATTTCCGATACTGTGTATATAGGCATGTGACTGTGTTTATCTACTAGTCACTGGTTCAACAAAAACTGATTTTCTGTTTTTTTTTTTACCATCACTGCTAAAATCGATACAATCATTTCTATTTTCAAGACTGTTTGCAAGTGTTCGAATGTAATGGAATAAATGTAGTTCGAATGCGGCATAAAATAATGTTAATCGCATGTCATTTGTTGAAATTTTATCTGAGCTAGACATCATAGGATATAATCGGTCAGTTAAGGAACAAGTCCCATCGCCAATAAAATTGGCTGGACAAGCTTCAATTAAATCTTCAACATGTAAACTCCTCTATTCTTTAAAATATATTGGCTAAAAGATACCACATTTTAAGTTCTACCTCACGCAAACCTATTTGGATGTATATTTTTTGTTTGCAAAGTTACAAAAAGACTACTTTTAACGCATTTATTATATAAAAATTATAATACATTGAATCTCTTGTAAACAGAGTACATAAAAGGGCCAGTTTTGGAGGGTTCATCAGTTAGGTAACACTGCTCTTGCAATGGAAATGGCAGTTTATGAAAAGGGAAACAAACGTTAGGTTTAACAGACCTTCCAGAGTTCCTCAGAAAAAATAGGTTATTTCAATAGGTTAGTTAAGAAATAGGCTTTAATAGGTTGTTTAGGACGTCCAAAAGTAACTTTTTACAAGGTTTTGTGTTCTAAAATAATAGTTTTAATAGGTTTAAAAGTTTTTAAGTATATTTTAACAAGCATGTCCAAGAACATGACCTAGCCGAGTTACCACACAAGGAAAGAGAGAAAAACTCTGAAACGAATAGTGTTAGACCAAAAAATGAAGAACTTTGTTTCTGAACGTAACTTTTTCATAATTTTAATATACACAAACGAGTTTTCCCAGGTGGAAGCTCCCCGAAAAGGGATGTTGGAGAGGTTGGGTTTTGAAGATTCACGTATTTACCAAAATTTACATTTTTTTAAAATTCAACCATTTCGGCATTTTTTTGTCATTTGCAAAAAAAAAAAAAAAAAAAAAAAGTCCTGGTGGAGAAGCACCTAAGAAACTTTCGATTAAAATTTTACAACTATTTAAAAAAGACTGACAGAAATGAATGGTTTGACAATTCAGTTATTTTTTTTACTACTATTTATTCCAGTTTTTGCCAAACTTCAAAGTTCCGCCATTTCGGCAGTTTTTGGCGAACCGCGAAAAAAAATGATAGTCTGTTAGGCGAAGCCCTGGGGAACATCCCTGTGTAACATCTAAACGATTGGAGTAAAACTGCAGGAGCATAAGCCTTATAAAAATGGGTCAAAACGGGCACAAAAAGTGCCGCCATTTTTTCGTCAATCGTCAAAAAAAAAAAAAAAGCAACAGCCAGGTGAGGGACCACCCAGGCAACATTCCTGCGTAATATCAAAACGATTGGAGCAAAACTGTAGGAGTAGCATTTTAAAGAAAAGGTTTAACATACGCACAAACCCCCTTTTGTGATACGACTGACCCAGTCCGACAAACTCGGCTGGGTTAATAAAACCATCAAATAAGAATCTTAAATTTAGATCTACTGACTCGGTTCACTAATATACTTTAACCATCATTATTCTGTAAAAGTAATCTAAAATGTGAGTTTTTTTAATAATATTCTGTGCAAGAAAAATGGATATTATCAAGAAAAATAAATAATCAATTAGCAGTTTAAAAATAGATTTTAATAGGTTATTTTCGCAAAAACAAATAGGTCCATTTTGAAAAAAAAAAAGGTTTAATAGGTTTTGATAGGCTAAATAGGTTCCGCTGGAAGGCCTGGGTTAACCAATGTTTTCTAGTCCAATACCATAACTGACCGACTAGTCTCCAACCAAACACGTCCTTGAAATAAAAGAAGTAGGGTGAAAAGGAGAGTTCTACCGCACTTTGTGACGTCATACTGTCTGGAAATGACGTCATAGCGTCTAGACCGGAAGTGCTGTCTAGACCGGAAGTGCTGTCTAGACCGGAAGTGCTGTCTGGAGTGGAAGTGACGTCATCATGTCTGGACGGGAAGTGACGTCATCATGTCTGGACCGGAAGTGACGTCATGATGTCTGGACCGGAAGTCATGATAAGCGTTAGGATAGGCGCGACCATCTGTGACGTCATCCTGACGTCATACTGAGATGATGCTGTCTGGAGCGAAAGTGGTTTGGCCGAGTCAATCAACATGAAGCCAATGAACTCGACCTGTCAATCAGTGTAACCATGGCAACAGAGCCTAAAAAAAAAGGTCGACAACCCCCCCCCCCAGGGACATACTATGTACCGACCCCCCCCCCCCCCAGGACAGACTATGTACCGACCCCCCCCCCCCCAGGGACATACTATGTACCGACCCCCCCCCCTAGGACAGACTATGTACCGACCCCCCCCCCCCCAGGACAGACTATGTACCGACCCCCCCCCCCTAGGACAGACTATGTACCAGGAGAGCAACAAACATTTTTGCCGAATCAGCATGATAAAATCGTATATAAGTGTGGTGTCTCAAGGCTTAGAGACATTGTCAGACACATCATGGATAACACACCAGCTATCATCATTGATGACTTAACAGCGTTTCAAGCGAATGAATCTGTTTGCATCTGGGTAAATATGCGTGATGAAGCTGAAGCAGCTGATATTACATATGCTTTGGAGGAGGTGCTACAATTTCCAACTCAGATCACTGCAGTGAAGCCTGACGTAGTAATTACATTTATGTGGAACAACCGCATAGTAACACTGACTCAACGATACTGCAAATGTCAAGTGTGGTTGGAATATGAGGGACAACCCCATAACTGCTGCTGATATATACTAAAATATTTCGGGCCCTTTTAAGGGCCATCCTATATTATGAAATGAAGCAAAACATGTCTGTCTGTGTGTGTGTGTGTGTGAGAATACATTTTATCACATTTCAGGTCTAGTTGGCGGATGAATACCATTTGGCGGATGAATACCATTTGGCAGACCAATTAACTTCACCGTCAGTTAACTTCACCGCTAGATGTCTCTGCTGTATAACAGCTGTACAACTTCACAACTGTAAGTGAGACATTCATATACACAAGTAAAATTCTGCTGAGTCAGCAATTTTAACATTTTGGAAACAAGTTTGAACAAGTTACACACCATATTTTGATTACATGGAAGTAGCATAAAAGCATGAGTGAAACATGTCAACTAGTGATACATTCTGCTGAGTCAACACACCATTGAAGTGGTATAAAAGGAAGAGTAAAACGTGTATTTTACTTCATTTCAGTTCTAGCAGTTGAAGAGACAACAACGATGGCACCAGTCTACTGTCATGATTGTGATGTGACATTTCCATCTCTGGAAGTGTTCGTGACACACACATGCAAACCAGCTAGGATGAAACGTGCTCATGAAGAGCTTGTTGAGCAGATTGAAGCCAAGAGACGAAAGACCGTACAAGATGGTGTTGACAGACCTGATCCAGTCCTCTGCTGTAAATGCGTCAAGATATTTTCCTCTTTGGATGCATTTGAGACACATGCATGTGATGAGATGGAAAATGTGTCTCATGAAGAACAAAGAAAGAAAGAGACAGGACAAGTAGGCAGAGGCAGAAGAGTGAGTCTTGGTGAAAACGCACAGGAAAGGCGGTTTGAGCCTGAAGATGGATCGGATTTGCTACTTGAAATGCGACAACAAGAGAACCGGATTAAGAGACATTTGCTAGAGACGTTAAACCGTGGCATGAAATGGTACATTGTGGTACATGCACGCTTCAAGAAAATGACACCAAATGTTGAAGGTGTGATGGTAGAACAAGTGGATAATGCCTTCATCAGTAGTCCGACATATGCAGCATACAATCCAACGGATATTGAGAAGGACTTACCAGAAGCCTATAAAGAATTGTTTACCAGGTTTGATGAACATGAGCGACAAGGCTCTGGCTGGGTGTTGGATAACATATTATTCATTGAAGTGCATACAGCTACGTCAGCGCCACTGGAAGCGAGCAGTTTTATCCCACTACCGAAGAAAGTAAAGACTACAAAGGCGGTGTTAAACATTCAGAATAAAGACAACAAGTGCTTCTTATGGTCTGTATTGGCTCACCTTCACCCTTCAACAAGCAATGACCCACAGCGTGTGCATCAATACAAGCTATTTGAGAACGAATTGAAGGTGGAAGGCATGACATTTCCAACACCGATTACAGACATTCCAAAGTTTGAAAAGGAGAATGATGTGTCCATTAACGTGTTTGGATATGAACATGATGT
This sequence comes from Protula sp. h YS-2021, assembly GCA_949752745.1. Taxonomy (NCBI): domain Eukaryota; kingdom Metazoa; phylum Annelida; class Polychaeta; order Sabellida; family Serpulidae; genus Protula; species Protula sp. h YS-2021. The sequence continues at coordinate 14,874,127 of OX457030.1, forward strand.
CGTTGTTCCCATACAACTCAGCCGAAACACCAGCGCCAACAGTGCTAGAGAAATCAACTTGCTTTTGATTAGCAATGACAAGACAAGACATTACTGCCTCATCAAGAATTTCAGCAGACTGATGGCTTATCGATCAAAGCATAATGGTGTAGCTTTTTATTGTTTCAACTGTCTTCACGGGTTTAGGCGACAAGATCTGTTAGACAAGCATCGTGAAGTGTGTGGCAAGCATGGAGCACAACGTTTATCATTTCCCAAGGAACCCTTCATCAAGTTCAAGAATGTAGCCAAACAACAGCGAGCGCCGTTTGTCATTTATGCGGACTTTGAATGTTTCACGAAAAAGCATGAAGGAGACAAGTATCAACATCATCGTCCAAACAGCTTTGCCTACGTGGTTGTCAGCCAATATGATACACGTGCTCCAGTCGTATATCGAGGCGATAATGCTGTGAAAGTCTTTTTAGACCATATGGTATATGAACGTGATCGTATTGTGCATGGTCTACAGCAGAAAAAGAAAATAGTCATGACTCATGAAGATGAAGAGCATTATAAGAACGCCACAGATTGCTACATTTGTCATGAGCCTCTAGGAGCAGATCGTGTGAGAGATCATGATCATATCAATGGCAAATACCGCGGAGCTGCACATAATGAATGCAATTTGCAATTTCGATTTCGAAAAGATCAGCAGGATGTTGAAGATTCTTTCATCATTCCTGTGTTTTTCCACAATTTACGAGGCTATGACAGTCATTTGATCATGGAAGAAATTGGAAAGTTCAAAAACGAAAGGATTACAGTCATTCCCAACACCGTTGAGAAATATATTGCATTCACCATGAGCAATCTGAAATTTACAGACAGCTTTCAGTTCATGAGTACTTCTCTACAGAAGTTGGTCTCCAACCTGGCAGCAGAAGGGAAAGACAACTTTTATCACATGACGTCACACATTCACGATAGCAACCAACAAGAGTTACTGTTGAGAAAGGGAGTGTACCCTTATGATTACGTGGATGAGCCATCCAAGTTTGCTGAAACACAACTGCCGTCCAAGGACAAGTTTTACACTCTACTCAGTGAAGAAGACATTAGCGATGAGGATTATGCGCATGCGCAGAAGGTGTGGGAGACATTCCACTGTACTACATTTGGCGAATACCATGACTTGTACCTGAAATCAGATGTGTTGCTGCTGGCTGACGTGTTTGAAAACTTTCGTCACGTATGTCTCAACACGTATGAATTGGATCCTGCTCACTACTATACAGCGCCAGGACTGTCGTGGGATGCCATGTTGAAAGCGACAAAGGTGAAATTGGAATTGATCAACGACATTGACATGTACCAAATGGTTGAACAAGGTCTACGTGGAGGAATATCTGTCATCACACACAAGTATGCGAAAGCAAATAACCCCTACGTAGCAGATTACGATCCCACGAAACCAACCAACTACTTGACGTACCTGGATGCAAACAACTTGTATGGCTGGGCTATGTCGCAAAGCATGCCGGAAAGTGGATTTATGTGGGTGAGCGAGCCAGAATCCATTGACTTTATGGATGTGGATGAAGATGACGAGATTGGATACATTTTAGAAGTGGATTTGGAATACCCATATTCAATTCATGATCATCATAATCACTATCCAGTGGCTCCAGAACGGAAATGTGTGAAAGTGGGAGAATTGTCAAAACATAGTCAGAAGCTACGGAAAGATCTAAACATGAAAGGCAAACCTAGTGAAAAGCTCATTCCCAACTTGTGTGACAAGAAGAAATATGTGCTTCATTATAGAAATTTACAGCAATATGTCTCACTGGGATTGAAAGTCACGAAGGTGCATCGTGCCATCATGTTTGCACAGAGCAAATGGTTGGCAAAATACATCTCCTTGAACACGGAAAAGAGAAAGTTGGCCAAGAACCCGTTTGAGAAAGACTTCTTCAAATTGATGAACAACTCGGTGTTTGGCAAAACCATGGAAAATGTAAGAAAGCGCATGAATGTGGAACTTGTTCACCAGGAAAAGCGGTTCAAGAAACTTGTAGCCAAACCTTCCTTCCACAAATTTAGAATTTTCAACGAAGATTTGACCGCGGTACATTTGCGCAAAGTGGATCTGCTTCTGGATAAACCCATTCAAGTTGGGTTCACCATTCTCGACCTCAGCAAGGTGCTCATGTTCCACTTTCATTACAACTACATCATGACCAAGTATCCCAACGCCAAACTCTTGTTCAGCGACACCGACAGTCTATGTTATGACATAGAAACGGAAGATATCTACAAAGACATGCAGGAAGATGCTGACTTGTTCGACACAAGTGACTATCCGCCAGATCATTTCCTACATTCCAACGTGAACAAGAAAGTGCTTGGGAAAATGAAAGATGAGACGGCGGGCATTCCCATTGAAGAGTTTGTTGGACTTCGGCCGAAAATGTATAGTATGATGTATGGTGGGAAAGAAAAACGTACGGCTAAAGGCATCACTCGCGCGTGTCAAAGACGGATGAAACATCAGCAGTATAGAGACAGTTTGTTCAACCAAACGCAAACGATGACTACAGGACACATCATTCGAAGTCATAACCACCAGATTTTCTCGGAGAAGTTGAGGAAAGTGGCTCTCTCTCCCTTTGATGATAAGCGATATGTGATGAGTGATGGCTATTCCACTTTGGCGCATGGGCATTACAGTATATAAGGGGGAGACACTTCAACTTTAGAGTCAGTTGAGGTGTGAACACTGAAGCGTCAACATGAAAAGATCTGCACCAACGGATATGGATACTCTAGCAGATACGGTGAAAGATATGAAAGTGAAACATCCTGATACTACCATTAAGAAATTAAAAGTGGAGACGACGGTACCAACACCACAGTCGTGGGATGGAATGCTTTCTCTAGGCAATGGAAAGTATATCAAGATTATGAAACAAAGTAATGAAGGTGTGGTAAACATTCGCAAATACCTCAGAGATGAGGGGACTGGAAAAAACCGTCCAACGAAAAAGGGTATCTTGCTGACAATACCTGAATGGAAAATGATGAAGAAGCAGGTGAAAGAAGTGGATAAAAGGCTTCGCAGACAAGACGACAAGTCATAACAAGGTAACAATCATGAATGCACTCATGCTGAACGGTGGTGTTTACCTTACTGTCAATGAGAGGAATGAAGTGATACTAGATTCTAAGACAAGTTATCATCGGTTTAAACCTGAAGTGTGGAAAGACTTTAAAAACATACCGCTTGAAGCTGGGTTTAAACGCAGACTTGAAAATAAAGTGGAAGTGACGGTGGCTGAATATGATTCTAACATACGTGTGACATTCTGTAGAAATCTTTTACAGGATTATCCAGAGGATTATAAGGGAGTTGTGCCAGATACACCATATACAGATTTGATCATCTTTGATATCAAGAACTGGCGCGCAGTCTTACGATTCCTAGAAGTGATACAACATCCACTCTTCACCATCTTGCGAGCATAAAAAACGTCTTTGCAGACAAGGAGACAGCTCATAGTTCATCTGACTGCTGGACGAGATGGAAGACTTTTTAACGGAATATAAACCAATTACGCATGGGTTCTCATATCTGAGAAACGAATATGATGACATTGTGCTAAGACATTTTGGACAGTATCTCGTCCTATCACTTGATGACCAATCCGTGTTGAAAGACCATCTAGAGAAGTTCAGGATACCTGGCTTTCTCCTGACAGTCTCAAATGAATTAGAAGTGCGTGTGACTGAGAACTGCTTAGACGTGTTTATACAATTTCGTCAATATGACGAGCTTACAGAAAACTATGATTACATCACCCTCAACACAGTGGAATGGAACGCGTTGTTACAAGCATTGGATTGGAAAGAACCTAACGCTTGAATTCAAAGAAACAGAAATATGGCTTACACGAGGCACCAAATCCATTGAGCTGACACAACCTATGCGTGTGATGGACATTGACTTAGAAGAAGAAGGATATGAACTGAAACTGTCTGAACATGTAACTGTTAAAGTGATAAAGTTTGGTGATGTGTGTTATGTGAGCTTTCATAGCATTTACAAACATGGATGTAATGTCTATGATACCTATATCAATTTAGATTCTAATGAATGGTATTCATTGATGAATGTATTGAAAAATGAATGTGTTTGTAAATAGTGTAAATAGACTTTGTAGTTAAGAGTTTGTAGTAAAGAATTTTGTAAATAGTGTAAATAGTGTAAATAAAAGTTTGTAAATAGTGTAAATAGAATTTGTAGTTAAGAATTTGTAAATAGTGTAAATAGCGTTTGTAGTTAAGAGTTTGTAAATAGTGTTTGTAAACTTTGTAAATAGTGTTTGTAAACTTTGTAAATAGTGTTTGTAGTTAAGAATTTGTAAATAAACGTATGTACAACACAATAAACAAGACAGTTGTTTGAAAACTTGGTTTGTTTTATTTAACAACAACAACTTAACTAATATAACAACAACAACTTAACTAATATAACAACAACAACTTAACTAATATAACAACAACAACAACAACTTAACTAATATAACAACAACAACAACTTAACTAATATAACAACAACAACTTAACTAATATAACAACAACAACATTAATAAAACAATGGTTTATAATGTCTATATACAAAATCCTTTACAATAAAATCACCATCCTTTCTTTTTAATATATTCACAATATCAAACATACTCTGACCTCGAGCTCTATGCAATATATAATAGACACAATAAAAACCACATGACGATGATATTGGCGTTTGTAATGAGATAGAATTATACATATAGTCATTTCTTAAAAACATGTCTAAACGATCATCGAGAGGGAACAGTCCATAAGAGTCAAAATATTCCACAGGGTCTTTATCATAATACACTGCCACCCAATGTTCTCCTGGTTCATCTTGATCGTCTGTGTTGATCACATAGGCGCCGCGTTGTAAAGACGGTAACTGGTCCATGGCAAACACGCCTTGAAACAAGTCTTTGGTCATGACATCATGACTCAATATGGCATCAATCTGCTTCGTGTTCATGACTGGTAGTCGAATTGGATGCTGCGATTGGCACTGATCTCAATAATGTTGTCAAATTCAGCATAGACAATGACATTGATGGTAGGTTGCAAAGCCCTAGCAAAGTTCATTTCTAGCCGCAAATTCCCATGCTTGATCAGGGGGAAATGATCATCACCATCATAATCCGGTGTTAAGTCAAACGAAAATAAAGCATAACCTCTAGGCCAATCTTCCCGTTTTATAATGGAACTTTTCTCACCATTCAACCGATCAAACGATTTGTAAAGCGTTTCAAAAGCGTTCAGGTATTTGTTCTGTGTAATGTCAAGCTTGAGAGGTTTGGATAGAACTGGTTCACCATCCGTGTACAGTTGCATATAGTCCAGATTAAAATGATCAAAATTGTATGGATTCCTCAATACTGATCCACCAAAAGCTTCATTATGAACCAGACCAATGACAATACGATTTGGTAATTGACCCAAAAAGATGTTATCTTTCACAAAAGACTGAAATCCTGCTGGAATGGCCAAGACTTTACATTCTTTTCTAGTGATGATGATCTTGGCAGGACTTTTCATCAATGCATCTGCATGTCCTAACTGAATACCTGGACTCACCCTCACTTTGCGAATGGTTAAAAATGCCTCTTTCACTTCTACCTTATAGGTATTATTTACAGCCATCAATACATAGTCATCTTTTTGTCTATGGAAACGCAATTTCAAACTGATGCCATTCGGAAGATAACGATCCTGCTCAAACAAATCTATCCTTAAACCACCTGCGAGCATAACATCACGGCTAAGACGAGTATGCAAATAACGATGATGTAAGCCATTATTGCCTTGCTCAGCCAAGTCACCACCGTCGGCATTGACATGAAACCCGGATACATATTGTTCATGATTAGGTCTTTTCACCTCATGACTATTCATTGACCCAGCAGTATCCTTGTACATGAGACGCATAGAGCGCTCAGAATGCAGACTTTCTTCCGAATCATGGATGAGATGAGAGATAATGCTGGTATAACCATGAGTATTGTTGCTATGCGAAACCAAACGATCATTCAGAAACAATTCAATATTAGACCATAACCCATTAAACACATCATTGATGCAAGAGACATTATCATCTGCGCCACACGCCGTTCCATCAGCCTTTAGAATGCGACATACAATATGAAGTTTGCTGTTCTTTAAATCCAGATATTCTTCTGTACTCGCAGGAATGTAGAATTCTATTGGAGCGCCTTCTCTAATGCTTGTAAGTGGTTGATAGTCAACATTATAACTTTTCTCTACAGCAGTTTGCGTTGGTGGTACGTGAAACCATTCCAATGGAGAAAGACTACATTCACACGAATGATTATGAATGAGAGACATGATTTCAAAAGATATCTTTGCGATATTTTGATGTTATCCGTCTGGCTGTTTTTCGTCTTCTGGCACGTTTCGTTGGTTGCATACGCTTTTGTTCACCAAACACACGTTCTGCTACTCGGCCCGTCACATCTTTCGCGACATTCTTTGCAGCCTTCTTAAGATGTGGCGCAACGATCTTAGCCCCAGCCTTAAGTAGTGGAATAGCTTTGCGAGCCAATGATCCCAGTATGGAACCAATACCATCGCCATATTGGATTCGCGCTCCTTTGAATCCTGGTAATTCCCCGCCCACTTGACGAAGAAAATGGTTGCGATATGCAGACGGATCGTGTGTGTAGGCTTTCATAATGCTTTTGGTCGAAAATGAAGTTTACAGATCACCTTTCCAGTTTGAAATGGAACAGTATGGCCTGTGTCGTCCTTAATATTCATTTCTATCACGTCAAATTTGGACGTGTTTACAGGAACATAATGCGGTTCGCCGTACGTTTTCATGATAATGTCACCATCATGGCCTTGTATCCCAACAGAACGTAGTAACGGCACATAATAATCCCCAACAACTTGTGGTTCACAAATGCTACAATACACATACAGTGTATAAAATCCCTGTTTCACATCCGCTTTATGTTCAGCTGCACACGCTTCAGTATACCATTGCTCTGGGATAAATCCTAAAATCTCAGCTAATCCAGTGGAAAAGGACACTTCAAGACCATCATCGAGAAATAGAAACACACGTCGTCTAATCTTATCATACTTTAGCCGAATAGGTTGTTTCGGGTCATCGGGGTTAGCCGCTTCTTCATTGACTGCCTCACATAGTTCTTGTATGGTTCTATAGTACCCATAAGGAATATTAACATGCCAAATGCCAAATGTATCTATTTGTCGATACCCAATAGAATAGTTCATGCCCTGTCTCATCGTTGTCCATGTATGTGGATATTGAATTTCAGCTAAAGCCACTTCATATTTTCCATTCAGATAGATGGTTCGAGGCATACGAATTTGATAATTCGAAGCCTTGTTGTTGGGATAATAGGTCATACTCGCATTGCTAGGCAAAGTGATGTAAAAGCTTGTCGACTCCATGATGCTAACTAAATGGTATAGCTGCGTTGACGTTGTCTATATACCTCAGGACAGCGCGCGCCATTCGACCAAGTATGTAAATGATCTTTTACATCATGATGATGATCTAGATGATCTATGACTTCTCCTTCACAACAAGCAATCACACATCTTATTTTCACAGGAATAGTTGTGTCTTGACCACAACAACAACATAGCTCTTTCAGCCATGTTAAAAATTTTCCCATCCTTCAGGAAACTGTCTTTGTTGACGTTGTTTCATTTCTTTTGTAATGTCGTCACGAGTGGTCTTTTTACTAAACATTGTTTTTGGAATATTCGCATCAACAATTTCCTGGATAAACGGATGCCAACCATGTGGTGGTTTGACTCGTTCTTTTCTTCTTGTCGCCACCAATGCTTCTTTCATCAAATCAACCATGTTGGAATTTGCTATAATATCGCCCGTTTTCAACACAAGTTCATTCTTCTCTGACCATGTTGTACCATATTTCTTCAGTTCGGCTAAAAGTTGTGTTATTTTTCCATGATAGATAGGTTGAAAATGACTTAACACTAGCTTTTCTGGCTTTTCAGGTGGTGATGATGATGATGAGGGCTTTTGCTGTCTAGACTGACTTGTTCGTAAATGACGACCAAGAAGTTGAGACATTTCAATAACCTTTTCACGCGTTCGCTTCCCACGTAAAAGTTTATTCACTTTCGTTTTGATTTCACCATCTTTACCCTTCTTTTCTAATAACAGTTTGTATTCATATTCAGGAATGAGGACCATTTTCATCGTATGTTTCATTTTAGCAGCAGTTTGGCTAACAAGGGCAATGCCAATCTAGCAATAACTCCAATGAATCCTCCTTTCTGATTAATCAACTTCTTTTTTCGTCGAAGGGATATCTTCTTATCTGCTAGAGTACGTAGCGTATGACGTTCACGTTTAAATTCCTTAAACCGTTTTGAGCTTAAGGGTAAATGTCCTTGCAATATATTCAAACAAATTTCAAACAAGCTTGTTAATTCCTCCTTTGTAGCTTGCTGTAGCAAGGATTTACGTCGTTTAGGCCCACTGCGTGCAAGCAAATGAAGAAACGGCTGGTTCGCTCGAATACGTTTAGACATCTTGACTGCGAATGGTCAAATGACTTGGTTCTTGTTCATACACTGCTTTATCAATATATACATAATGTGTATCTTTTGGTAAAATGCCTGTACGAATACGTAGTTGATCATTTGTCTTTGGTTTTAAATCAATGAATAAATAACCATGAGGTTTGCTAGTAGCATCTTGATAGGCTTCTATGAGAAATTGAGATCTTCTAGGATACATTTGCCGCGCCAATGTACTAATTTGTTGACTGTCTCTCGGATTTTTAAACAGAATGATATAATGTGTATTCAAACTAATATTTCGCATCTCTTTCCCATGATGGAATAAATTATGCACAATAAAAATAATGCTTAGATTTTGATGACTGCTGCCAACACTAAAGAGACGTGTCATACGCTCATCACTATGGCATTTCGTCATTAAGTCATCAATGATAAGTAAGTTTGGTTTCTTCGGGTTAAAACGCTCTTCAATGTCATCTGGAATGCCTTGGTAAAATTCCACGCCTTTCATTCCCTTGTACAAAGGCTGATCTGCTGCATAGAGCCATAAAATGCTTTTTGGAGAGGGTTGAATCAACTTTTGTTCTAGAATTTCCTTCACCAGAGACGTTTTGCCACTGCCTGTAGGTCCAGAGACTAAACATGTAAATGGATGCTTCATTGTTGAATGTCTGTTTCTTTCACCCAACTGTTAAACTTGTTTGGCCAACCTAACCACTTGACAAATAATTCTTTCACACCTCCTCCTCCTCGTCTTTTACGTGTTTTCAAGACTTTTTCAATTCTATAAATAGATTCAATATCTTTGGTCACTTTCTGCAGTTCTTCTTCATAGAAATGACCATCAATATCTTCGTCTAAAAAGTCTTTCACACGATATAAATGTATTCCTTGCTTCTTACAACGATGTGTGACAATGAAGACTTCTTGCGTCCATTTGATGTGATAATCCCGTTGAAACACATATTTAATGTGAGAAATGCGAACATGATCACCAATGTTAAATTTGTACTTCTTCTTCTTCTTAGGTTTCAATTTCAGTTTGTCGACATACATATACTTCCACACTTTTGATTCGTTGTCTTTACGAATCTCGGCTGGAGCATATTTATTAGGAAGAGAACCATGAGGTCTATGGTTGTAATTGTACACCAAGTCTGGAAGAATGTCTAAGTAACGGTAAGTTTGATTATGTAGAAAATACCGATACATCATTCCCTTTAGAGTACGAATGACTCTTTCAGCAAAGTTAGCTTTGGTTTCATTCTTTGTGGTATAAGCATGAATGCCTTCTTTCTTCAAAAATGCTTTTACCCATCTGTTTTTAAATTCTGTTCCTTTATCAGACCTTAGAGTTCGCGGTCTTCGTCGTGTGTCATGAAAAATCTTTTGGAAAGCTTGTATGACGCTGGTATGTGATTTATTAGGTATTGGCTGTACCCAGACATATTTGGAAAACACATCAATGACAATGAGTAAAAAGCGTATGTCATCATTATAGGGAGCTATGTTTCCCATATCAGCCAAATCAATATCCCACATGTCATCAATACCACGTGTAATGACACGTTGTCTTTTGAACCTGTATTTGACAGGTTGGAGTAAACTAAAAGCATCTTGATCCTGCAACCATTTCTTCACTTGTGACTGTGTGACTGGTTGATTATGTTTTCGTAAGATGTGATACAGTTTGTAAGGACCAGCAAATGCTCCAGGCTGTCCAGGTTTGAAGTAAATATTGGTCAAGTAGTCTTTCCACGTCGACATGGTCACACCGAATGAAAACCACCTTCTCAACAGAACAGCTTTTATTTTATAACTCAACCAACATCACTTAACTAACATGCATTTATAACTTAACTAACAAGTTTTTTACAAATCAAGTATAGATACAATGGTATGAATAACTGGAGACCATTGGTCTTCAATGAACACTAACCAATGACTGAGTTCATCCAATGTAATAGCATCTACACCATATTTCTCACAACGTTGATTTGCATTCTCTAACACTTTATCTAAATGCATGTAATATTTAGCTTCATTCCAATATGTATAAACAGATGCAAAATGACAAGTATGTTCTTGACACTCTTCATGTTGACAAGCAGGACAGACTAAATAGGCAAACTTTTTTACAGCTGATAACATTTCTTCACAATAAGCTTTTTGCACAATATATTGTCTCAGTGTCATGTCCGCCATTGTGCAGTCTTGAATCAATGCAACACAAGTTAAACATACTTCAAATTTACATGTCCACACGTCTGCACACCATGACGGTTGGCAAGCAAATGAAAAAGTCTCTAACCCTCACACAACAGTTCTAACAACTTTCCCATAATATTCTGACCAGGATATCCAGATGACACATGTTTCACACCAGCTCCCCACCAATGATCATACGTTGCTTCAACTAAAGTTTTGTCTTTACATTCTTTCAACTTATTGCGAAACAATACACACTGATCCAGTTTGACTTGTAAAACATCTTGCATTTTGCTTCTCTTCACTGTATGCCATAAAGGACATGGTTTTATCCCTTTAGCAATACGTTTCGCTTCATATCCATTTCTGGATGACACAATGGCTGAAGCAATATCTGGACGGTGATGAAACACTGCTTTCTCATATTGATACAAAGCTTCACTTGAGTTGAACACATGTCCATACTTTTCAAGTCGTGTTGGAAACATATTTGAAAGAACGTCCTTATGACCGCTGAATAGTACAAGATTCTCCATGTTGACTTTGCTTCTTTATTCTGACATGTCGGTTTCTTCCTGTAATAAAATATCTTTTAATATATTTGCTGCCTCTTCTATCATATTCTTTCTTTGTTTACGTTGAAACCACTCACATAAAACTAAATTTGCTAGTAAGAAAAACATGGTTATGTCTTTGAGAAACAATTCACTATGTTGTCATAAACATGATTAAAAAAGGTTTTATATAACTTACCTGATAAAGCTGCTCGGTTTCCTCTGCTTCTTTACAACAATCTCTCAAATGATCAACCACGGTGAAATATACTTCCACATCAGTGCGAGCAGAATAAAGTGCAGCATCAAAGTCAAAGTCAGGATCTTCTTCTATTCCAGTTTTATGACATTCTCCAAGAAATCTTGAATGCAGTTCAATCACATCAAGACTATGATGTACAACATCCCAAAAAGCATCCAAATGATAAAGTTGATAGTCTGGAGTGCCACAGCAAGCAAGTTTAGCAATCATCAAGTCAATATAAGCATTTTTAAAACATGCGTCCATCTTGTTTCAGTGTCTTGTGGGCTTTTACTTTGCTTCACTGACTTTAAGTACTCCACACTTGTCGCAGAAGTTGCTTGGTTCACACAACTTGCAATTATACTTGTGGCAGTGGCAATGATAATCCTCCACATATCCACAAGCACCGCAATAGCCACAGGTAAGTCCAAGTTGATTTTGTACGTTCATGTTCTCCAACTGAACTTCAGCCAGCCTTTTCTTGGATAGCTTTGACACCTTCATCCGACCATCCTTTTGCAGCTTGATGATCGTTTTCTTGTCATGACATTCCTCACATGGTGATAGGGCTGAGTTGATGTTGTCCATCTCCTGAAGCAGTGTCTCCCATTCACCATCATTCATGTTGATGTGATGTGTGTATTCTTTCCCTTCAAACCGTGACGTGCGCACAAAACTCACATAGCGCATATCCAAGTATGAAATGACTTCAAGCCACTTCGTTTGCGTTAAGTATAGTTTGAAGCCAATGTCGCGTAAATTTTTCAAGCTTTGGCATACAATCTTCCACAAAGATGGTGAATAAGCACACCATCTCTCTCCACGTGTGATGCGTAGAAATGGCCCATATTCTCCATACTCCACAGTAATGGTTAAGTTAGCACTAATTTTAAAGCTGCTGCTGCGCTGCGTTGCGTTGCTTGTCTTGTTCTCCATGGCTGCTACAATGTACTGATGATGCACTCCCTCCAACTGTCTGCTGAGAAATGACTTCACTCTGCTGAGTTCACTCCCTTTTATACCCAACTATCTGCTGAGTCAGCAAAGAACTTGCAAAGTTTTGAATTCACTTCAACTCGTCCATGGTTGAATCGGACAAGCTCTGATACATTCGTCTTCAATGGAACATCATCATCATAATGTAAAATGATTCTTGCAGCTACAACTAACATGAGCTCAACTGCCCAAATTGTATTCACGTTGATAAATGCTAAATCAATGTCATAAGTTAACGGTAAATGTAGATCTTCACATTCACGTAGAAACGAGCGGATGAAACGATCTCTTGGAATGGTCTTTCCAACAGCTTCCCAATGCTGATGTAAGTTCTTCACTTGCAGCATCCAATCCGATTCAAAAGCAGGAAGCTTTGAAAACACATAGTCAGCATAATTCACTTTGAAGACGTCATCCATGGTCTCTACACATCTGTGAAAAAGTAAGGCCGACATTGTCAAGTCTTTTCTCGTCACACAATATCCACTTGTTGACTTGTTGACAGAATGTATTACTAGTTGACTAGTTGACATGTTTCACTCATGCTTTTATACTACTTCCATGTAATCAAAATATGGTGTGTAACTTTGTTAAAAAATTGCTGACTCAGCAGAATTTTACTTGTGTATATGAATGTCTCACTTACAGTTGTCGAGTTGTACAGCTGTTATACAGCAGAGACATCTAGCGGTGAAGTTAACTGACGGTGAAGTTAAATGGTCTGCCAAATGGTATTCATCCGCGAAGAAGCACTGTAATGGCGGTAAAAATGCATACAGCCAGCTGTGCAAATAGCCTATGACTACTTTATAACAAAACTTTACATAAAACTGAATCAAATGGTGAAATTTTCATATAAATCGACCAAGTATAACGAAAGGTATTGTTTTACAAAGTTTCAATTAAGCAAATAACCAAAGTTTGTTTACAAAGTTTGTTTACAAAGTTCACTTTTTATTTATAAAGTTTCAATAAACACTTACCGAAATAGTTGTCACTGGATGCCATCCCTTGATCTGATGTGATCCAATTGTAGTTCTACAAATTGTACTTCCTTGCTCCACTCACCGAAATGACTGTCACTGCTGTATGCTCATCCCTTATATACCCCTCTGATGGAACTGAAGCTGACTTGACAGAATGTTGCTCGCCTAGGGGGGGGGGGGGGGGGGGGTCGAAAAAATGAAAAATGTTCAGAATCGTCTGAAACGGATAAATATGCAAAAATCACAATTTCGAGGGGGGGGGGGGGGGGTCGAAAATATGAAAAATGTTCAGAATCCTCTGAAGCGGATAAATATGCAAAAATCACAATTTCGAGGGGGGGGGGGGGGGGGGGTCGAAAAAATGAAAAATGTTCAGAATCGTCTGAAACGGATAAATATGCAAAAATCACAATTTCGAGGGGGGGGGGGGGGTCGAAAAAATGAAAAATGTTCAGAATCGTCTGAAACGGATAAATATGCAAAAATCACAATTTCGAGGGGGGGGGGGGGGGGTCGAAAAAATGAAAAATGTTCAGAATCGTCTGAAACGGATAAATATGCAAAAATCACAATTTCGAGGGGGGGGGGGGGGGGGGGGGTCGAAAAAATGAAAAATGTTTAGAATCGTCTGAAACGGATAAATATGCAAAAATCACAATTTCGAGGGGGGGGGGGGGGGGGTCGGGTTCATTGGCTTCATGTTGATTGACAGGTCGGGTTCATTGGCTTCATGTTGATTGACTCGGCCAAACCACTTTCGCTCCAGACAGCATCATCTCAGTATGACGTCAGGATGACGTCACAGATGGTCGCGCCTATCCTAACGCTTATCATGACTTCCGGTCCAGACATCATGACGTCACTTCCGGTCCAGACATGATGACGTCACTTCCCGTCCAGACATGATGACGTCACTTCCACTCCAGACAGCACTTCCGGTCTAGACAGCACTTCCGGTCTAGACAGCACTTCCGGTCTAGACGCTATGACGTCATTTCCAGACAGTATGACGTCACAAAGTGCGGTAGAACTCTCCTTTTCACCCTACTAAAAGAAGTGACAAACGTACTTTTAAACCACCACGGACACCTTGTTCTCTGACGTGCGCGTGGATGTGAGGTGCAAGACAAGGCATTTTCTATACCATACACACGAAAGTGTTGAAATTCTCTTTTTCTTTTTTAGTTCCTACTTTCGCCACTTTGTATTCGCGATTTTGTTGATCGGCCGGTTAATCTTTTATGGCAATGAATATGGAATCAACCGTTTTGATAATATACTTCACACTGAACGCATACTTCTTATTTAAACAGTATTGATGTAAATACCGATTAATTCACTACTATGATCAAATTTTAGAGCAGTTTATGGAATCATCTGACATCGCCAAAGAATATAAATCGATCCAACTTCTCATTAAATGGATAAAATAAAACACTGACCGCCTTTCTTAATTTAATTAAATACTTAATCACATTTTAATGGGTGTTTTATAAATGCCGTCATTAAGAAATATTCGATTTAATGAAAACGGAATTACGAGAGATTATGAGCAGCTAATCAAGTAGAAACGAACAAATGCAAAGTGGCTGGTTGTTAAGAAGGTGCCACCTCAACCGTGCGAGGGCGCCTTCTAGCTTCTCGCCAAAATGAACATTTAATTAGCGAAACGAGCATTTAATAAGCGAAACTGCTCTCTGTCTCTGTCTCTGTCTCTCTCTTCGTTTCAAACAGGAATCCATGTTCATCAATGACTGTCTATTGGAAGCTGAACACAAACTTTGGCGCAAACTTTAAGTCACAGTAGTGAAGCCACGGAGTTTCACATTCCAAGAAAAGAAACACGGCAAGTACTAGGAAGAGGCTTCTCCTTCCTCAGCGACAAGATCCCTGGCCACCTGGAAGGCCGCGATTAGAGAACTCAGCTGAATCTTTTCACTAGTGCCCGAGGCTAGACGATGTCTAAAAAATATATGACATATTTTAATTTACGTATGTTTAATTTGAAAGAGATGAAAACATTCCAAAAGCGAGGCCATAGTGATGATGACATGGTTCCACGCAGAAACCGATTGGAGAAAGGGGGGGGGGGGTTCCTAAAAAAACATTCTCACCAGTTTTTAGGAATTAAAATATTAAACTGTCTTCTCACATTCAACGATACCCAAATGTTGTCAATCCATAGGAATTTCAAGAAATAACGTTATCTAACAAAGTCACTTACTCAATATCCGCCATTTTATCAAGCAACGTGATTCGCACATGAACTGGCAGATCAACTGAAAAAACAATCAGCCAATAAATACAAAATACAATCGGCCAGCCAGGGTGAAATCTTTCATCTTTTTTCTCTCTCTTTTTGTTTGTTTGTTATTCATTAATTACTCAGTGTTCTTTAGTTTATCCTCTTCCAAAATTCACGTCGCTTTCCTCAACCGGGTAAACAGCGCCCAACAAAGTCAAGATACTTTCTAATTAATATCTATTACGATGAAACAAAAACAAGCGGTGATGACTTACTTCTGTGGACATAAGTGTGTACTTCAGTGAGAATGTCTTGTAGTGCCAAACCTTTTGCCGTTTTTATATTTACAATATCTGTATTCTAGGTAAGGAGCTTGTGCAAGTTTCATAAGCTGATTTTTTTCATATTATTATGAGTTAAACATCCAAAAAGTAAACTCATTTATTTTAGTACTGAGCCTTACTGAATGAAGTATGTAAATTTGCTTATCTTGCTGTATAGCTAAAGCAAAAAATCCAGACTATCTTAATTGATAGGCTATCTTGCACGGAGGGACACCAACTTCATTAATTCACTGACCACTCTCGAGTCTAAACGCACAAGGATACTGTTATAAGCAGCCTGGAAGTTATCGTTGAGCATCCAGTGCACTATGTTGTGAATGTCTTTCCTCAGCGGGTGCCCCACACACGTGTATACCGCGTCCTCCGTCACCTCCTCGAAAGCCATACTGGCACTCTGCACGCAAAACATACAAAAGAATAGTTTACGGAACACACCTGTTTTTGTAGCCAAATCCTCTTTATATACTAACCAGTGCTTTAAACATGTTCCTAAAGCTCATCTTAATCCCTGATACTTAAAACTGAAGCTGATTTATATGTTAAAGAGGATTACAAAAATGGGCGGATTCCTTGAACAACAAAACTACTTTAGTTGAATGCTGTTTACTGCTAGACTTTCTTTAAAAATCAGATAAGTATTATCTTCTTGGAAACGCTCCCAAAGCTACAGAGGAAAGGATGAGCCCCACTTGCCTGTAGAATATTAAGAACTTTTCTCATGTCACCATTTGCTAGAGTTACCAACGCCTTCTTGCCGTCTTCTGTCACATTCACCCTGTAAGCGCATCTGTCTGTGAGTGTTCATTATCGGATGCATGGTGGGATATCGGTTTACGTGAATTATTATGCCCTTCGCGCACCTCACATTTCCTTTTAGGTTTTGAAGATCCAGATATATCATCAGCAATCGGCCAATTTCTTTTTTTTTTTTTCTTTTTTGTGCGATATAAGGTTAGATTATAACCTTTAATGACGACAACTGACAATTATTGTTTTTGTATTTATCACTTATCGCACTCACTTTTCCTGGTCTATGATGTGTTCCAATCTCGGCATCATTTGTGTTGTACTAAGTGGCCCAAACCGAAATCTTGTGCAGCGAGACTGCAGTGCCGGAATGATTTTCGACAGATAGTTGCAAATTATACAAAACCGCGTGTTTTCTGTGAATTTCTCAATGACTGAAAAGATGACAAAACTCACAATTCAATCGAAGAGTGAATCAATGTTGATTCTAAATGACAAATCCCTGACACAAAACTGAAATTAACAATGACACATGCAGTTACAAAAAAAAAAAAAAAAAGACAAACAAACAAACAGAAACATTATCCTCAAGTCATTAGAACGTAAGAATCCTTCCCGTGTAACTGAAGAGGAAGTTCTTTCTATGAATTCATATAAAACACGCCACTTACTTCTCCGCAGAGCATTCTGAGCATCCTTCGTCATTGCGTCAGCCTCATCAAGAATAACAATCTTAAACCCTGACCTACAGTGGGGGAAAAAAAACATCTTTCCGAAAAATAGAATTTACCTTAACTGCGACATTTACGTATGAGCAGGGTTGCTGGTTTTAGTGGGGATATTTATTAACTTAACTCACTTGGGTCTATGTATTTAGTCTGCAACTAGTACTAACGATGGCCCTACATTCTGACTTTCAAATTAGAGAAAAACAATTACTTGGTGAAAAATACATACTGGATTAAGCGAGCGTAAATAGTTCAGCTTACTTGAATATTGTTCTCGTACTTGCAAATGTAAGGACCTGCCCTCTTACGATCCCTATACCGCGGTCATCCGACGCGTTTAACTACAACACATGAAGCCCGACATTCACTAACTGGATCCTACTAATGAGAACCCGCTTCAAGAAATAAGGGCAGTCAGAGTGAGAGTTGGGCGGCAGCTGCGACAAAGCCAAACACACAGCTGCTGAATTTCTTATTGTTACACTCCATACTGTCTTCAATATAATTTTCAAAAAATTAACAACTCCGCCTTTACAGACAAGTTTGCACTTACACGAAAAAAGGATCACTGCCGTTATATCAATGCAGAGAGGCCAAGTGAAGAAATCATACTCTTTCTTTGTCCTAAGAATCCATAGACATGTTTTTAAGCATACCTCTAGCACCATGGAGTTAAATTGTTTGGGTGAATAGATCTGCTTTGCAATGGCTAAGATTGTGCTCGTTTTGCCAGTGCCCGGCGGTCCGTAAAACAAGAGATGCGGGAGGCGGTCCTCAGACAAAAAACGTTCAACTGTCAATAGAAAAAAGAATTTAATTGACACTCATCGTTTGATTTCTAATTCATGGACGTCTAAGAGTGACTAATATTAAGAGGAATTCTATTAAGTAAACACATAATTTATCTTTATATTTAAAGAAACAAAGGTTTTCGAGTCGGACATTGTGATATTATGAAGTATATTCTTCTGTCTTGGCAAATTGACTCGCAACTTCTGTTTCAACTTACATGTCGTGAAATAAGCAAGGCGACTGAGAAGTTTGATGGTTTACTTACTTGTATTGACAATATCACGATGAGAGATTAGATCATCCAGAGTGCTGGGTCGGTATTTTTCCACCCTAAAATGACACATTCTAAACATTATACAAGCAATATGTGTACTGTCACAAAGTGGCAGGTAATTATCTTAATTAATAATTAAGAACATAGTATTTATATTTAACATTTCCGTTTTATATATAAAGCTATTTACACACCTTAAATAATTTTTCAGGAATATTCTCAAAAGGCATGTAGTAAATGTTGCCAATACATCTAGATTTCCTTAAAAGTTTTTGATTTCTTGTTTGCACTTGAAAACATGCATAGAGATACAATAATTTCATAATAACTTTTTAATATATCCCCTAAACTAATGAAAAATTTCCAACAACCAGTAACCTGCGGCCGTCCGCCAAATTTCAGTTTCAGTCTAGTTTTCTTATTGACAGCATGTTACGATTAGTTACTTAAAAAATGTGGCATTTTCCATTTCATGTATTGTAATAAGTTGTATCTCATGTGAAGACGAAATTATGGGCCGATTATTTTTCTGATAGGATTTCTTACAGCATCTCGACACCGCCAGTTATATGCCACCCCGAAAACCAGTCTCGGTTTAGTAAACACGCACAAAAAGTTCTCTGCTTTTTTTTTTTTTTTATTTTTTTTTTTTAAAAAGACAGGGAATGTATAAAGAAGTTTATTTTTGCTATCCCATGCCACATTCACAAAAGCAGGACCTGCTCTTATGACCAAACCATCTGCAATCAGTTAGAAAATAAGGAAAAAATACCATAATTTTTCACGATGTGACGATTTTTCCTCTACAGGAGGCACAGTCTAAGGTTACTGGCACGCAAAAAATATAAAATATAAAGACTTAAGTCAATTGCAGAACACTCGTTAACGTGGTTTAGCTTCATTTGCATTGAATTTTGGACTTTTTAACCCAGCCGAATTTGTCGGACTGGGTTAGTCGTATCACTAAAGGGGGCTTAAATGTGTGTGCATATGTGCGTATGTTAAACTGTTTCTTTAAAATGCTACTACTTCTACAGTTTTGCTCCATTCGTTTTGATGTTACGCAGGAATGTTCCCTGGGTGGTCCCCCACCTGGCTATTACTTTTTTTGACGACTGACGAAAAACTGGCAAAACGGCGGCACTTTTTGTGCCCGTTTTGACCCATTTTTAAAATCCTACTACTCCTACAGTTTTACTCCAATCGTTTAGATGTTACACAGGGATGTTCCCCAGGGCTTCGCCTAACAGGCTATTTTTTTTTTCGCGGTTCGCCAAAAACTACCGAAATGGCGGAACTTTGAAGTTTTGCAAAAACCGGAATAAATGGTAGTAAATAACTGAATTGTCAAACCATTCATTTCTCTGTCTTTTTAAAATAGTTATAAAAGTTTAATCGAAAGTTTCTTACGTGCTTCTCCACCTGGACTTTTTTTGCAAATGACAAAAAAAAAAAAATGCCGAAATGGGGGAATTTTAATTTTTTTTTGTAAAATTGGGTAAATGTCGCTAAATACGTGAATCGTCAAAACCCAACTTCTCCAACATCCCTTTTCGGGTAGCTTCCACCCGGGAAAACTCGTTTTTGTGTATTAAAATTATGAAAAAGTTACGTTCAGAAACAAAGTTCTTCATTTTTGGCCTAACAGTATTCGTTTCAGAGTTTTTCTCTCTTTCCTTGTTTGGTTACTCGGCTGGGTCATGTCCATGGACACGCTTGTTTTCTTTCCTGTCGCTTTTTCCAAGAACAACGCTTTGGTATCAACCAAATCACTTTCAAAATAGGGTGAGGCAAATGGCTAAACAGCGATAAGTCTTGCTCGTGTACACCCCTTTTTACACTTACTTGAAATTTGCAAAAAATGTTGTCCAAAAGCATTTATTACCCAGTTTTTCTTTATGTCATTCATTTGCACATCAGTTTCCATGAAACGTCGCAGCAGTTGAATGTTGTTATTTTTTTATATAATCTAAGCACAATTTCATCTAAGCAAAATTTCCCAGGTGACCTTGATTATTTTGTGTATTCCTGACCGACTATAATTCGCGCTTCTATTG
The DNA here is from genome assembly GCA_949752745.1 of Protula sp. h YS-2021. Taxonomy (NCBI): domain Eukaryota; kingdom Metazoa; phylum Annelida; class Polychaeta; order Sabellida; family Serpulidae; genus Protula; species Protula sp. h YS-2021. The sequence continues at coordinate 14,894,939 of OX457030.1, forward strand.
GTTAACACAAACGATATTATCGAAAAGGGATTGGGTCTGACCTACAAATTTATAGGGATAAATTGTTAAGAAATGATACGGGAAACATAAAAAAATTCTTACTTTCTTTCAATAAATCGATTCATATTTTCCTCCACGCGATTCATGGGGGAAAGGGATTTCATTTTTTTTCTATAAACATAGATGCAATGAACACAGAAGTCAATAGAGAAACACATAAAAATCATTTTGTAAAAAGGCATCGCGCTCATTTTGTGTTAAAAAACCCATTATAATATTTTCATGAATAAATTTTCCCACATAAGTCAAATCACACTTTGGGCGTTCCGAATATAATGCAAAAAAAAATTCTGCGTTTCGAATACAAACTAACAGGGTAAAAAATGAAAGAAATGACAGAGAGATTTCGCCTAAAAGTCATATTTCTCTTGCACCACAGAGCAATCGTGTTTTTAACAACCCGTATTCTATTTAAAAAAATTAACAAATAGTTTTTAGTTTCAATTTCTTTTATGTTCTCAGTATGAGCTGTTTTTGCTACATTTCTTCTATATTTTTTATCAGTTCTTTCATTTTTTACACGGTTCTTGCACAATTTATTCGAAACACCCAAAGTTTGATTTTGTTTATTCAAAGAAAGTTTTGACACCTTATAGATAGGTCATGGCAGAAGAAATCAACTTTTGGTTACTTTCACTTGTTTCTTTAGACCCACCTACTGACATTTTTTCTTTAGACCCACCTACTGACATTCTATGAGCTGCCTGTACTATGCATACGCACTCAAAACTGTGAACTGGTCTTCGCGTATACGCAATTTCAAATTAAATATGTAAACATGAGTCATAAAAAACTACATTTCACTTTATTCTGCTCCATTCGTAATACAGCTGTTAATATCTTCCAGCAAAATAGAATTTTGAAATCTCGACTTCCTTGTGTGTGAACCCTAACTTAATTAGGTTGAAACGCCAAAATCTTTCGGCAAAATTCGAAGCACCGTATGAATCTGCGGATTTAAAGGATATACAATTCGCCGTGAAGTTCTGCTGGGGAAAAACTACACAATTGCTTAAGCTTCTATACAGAACCACGAGTTTCACTCCCGGGGATTTCATGAGCGGATCTCTATTGTGTCACGTACAGCTGCCTGTCAGCATAATTCAGCGCTCACATTGGGCGATAATTGAGGATTCCTTACCACTGAACAGAAATCAACGCAACGCGAAATAGTGGGACTGGAAATATGTAATTTACTAGTTATCCATGCGAAATAAAATAAGTTAAAAACTGGATATATATTACCATGGCAAATTTGCCGCATTTATTTTAGTTTTATCCCCCATATTTTCGCGGCAGATTAATCGATTTTGTGGTTGGATAATTTCGCGTCAAATCTAGATTGAATGTAAATCAAAGAAGATAGAGTAACATAAATGTTCGCTTCAGCATTAACGTCGGACTTGCCTATGACATTTGTTGGAAAGAGCATCCATGTAAACTCCATTTCCAAAAGTGAAATGCGTGTACATATATATGGCATACAACCCATTAAGCTAAATGTGTTTGCGCCCGATCTCCACATATGTCTTAAACTTTTAGTCGGTCATCTAGAATATGAATACATAACATTCCTGCAACAGCGTTCATACAAAAAGAGATGCAACACTACAGATGATGGATTGAATAAAGTATCCTGCGTTTGTTCCAAACTCTTTTTTTTTTTTTTAATTTTAGAGAGTTAGAGTCGAAAGCTGGACTAGTCATTTCAAATCAGCACGCAAGTCCTGTTTCCACGGCTGCAATATACACATGGGAAGGTTCGCCGCACTCGCTCAAAAGTCAAAACATCTTTCAGAACTTGCACATTTAAATTTCATAGACTTTTGCGTTATGCTTATGCATCATCGACATGCTGACCTACTTGTTCGGTGTTCATAATCTTGGAAGGAAGTATGGGAGGGGAAGTTGCACAGGGAGAACATGCCCCAGGTGTGAACAATATTTAATGTAAAACCTGTCACTGGAAGGAAAAAAGCTGCCGAACTTCACCTTTCTAAAGAAAAAATTATGCCAAAATTTTCTCTGCCTTTAGAATATAATTAAGATATATATATCGGGATGATATAGCTATCCATAACCAAATAATTGTGCGCTGCCATGACTATGCTTGTTCTACATATCAAAGAATGTCATTACCAGAATTGCATGTTTTCCCTTCATAACCCGCTCATACGGAAACACTACAAGTTCCCATTCAGGATACACATCTATCAGTTTTTCTACATAAAATCTTCTATAAAATATACTAGGTAAAGCTACAATTTGTAATAAAAGTGGTTGTACGCGAGCAGGCTGCTTCTTCCTTTTCGTGATCGAAACTGTATTCACTACCTCAGCAGTTTCCGTTAATATGTGTTCGATAAAAATCCGACAGCCTTTGAGAAATATCAAATAATATAAGGAAAAACACATTCAACTTTGGCAAAGGCTTACTTTTGATGAAATGTTATTTTTCATGTTTAATTGATATCCTTTTTAAAATTATTGAGGATGAGTTCACGTCACAGCCTTACATCCACCAGTGAGAATTAACATTTTCATCACGTGATCAAAAAGTGCCAGTGCTTGCGTCGGGGCAAAACGCATAGTTCCTCACTGTTTTATACCAAATATAACAGGGTATTTTTCTTGTTCTGGACCGATTGCAAACATTTCGGCGTACTTGTCACATGCCATGAAGTTAGTTCTTTAAATATTTTTTTTTATTATTAGAAAAATTTTATTACTTAGCTTATATGTCGAAGAATTTGTATTGGTATAAAACAGTGCGATAAACTGTAAATATCGCTCATCACTCCCTCAGTTACCCACGATGAATTGCATGAAGGTGTCCGCAAGAATCGCATCATCTGTTTTGCTGGACAAAGCAAAGGCAAGGTATCCCATCTAGCGTCCAAAACTTGCAACAAGTGGACGTTGTTGTCCATCAGCTACGGGTAAACTCGGCTTGAGCTTTTCACTCCGAAGTGTGAAGAAACATCTTTTGCATTTATCTAACCTGCTCTGGTTCAGCTGGCCATTGCGTTAGTACGGAGTCATGTGACTGAGTCATGACTTCCGGACTGACGCGGTGTGCGCTGGTCGCAACAACGTCATTTGCGTACGCACATACGCGATTACGCAAATGACGTACGTTGCTGTGCGTAACAGTATATAAGCCAGAAAACGAGAATGATAAATCGAGTTTGGATCTGAACACTGTAGCGTCTACATCGGCCTTCGGCATTGATCAAGTCAGTGCCGCGGGATCAGACGTTCAATCGATCCTTACTGTATAGGTTGCCCTACACAGAGAAACCTTTTGTTTCACAGAAGAGCCACTTGGGATTCCACAAAGATAGTACTACTAAAATATAGGAACCATTTATTTAAATCTCAATCTGCTCTTTGTTTTCATATAACATATAGATGTTTTACCACATGTCACATAAAATGAAAGCTATACACTTTTGTGGGCTGAGTAAATTCTGAGTAAATACTACTCCATCTTGCATGAAAAAGTAACTATAGAGGACATGCTTCATGGTATGAGCACAGCCCAGATACTCCCTCTAACGACAAAAAAGGTAACCACAAAAAATATGCTTCGTGGATTCAACAAAAAACGGATACCACATCTAGGGCCCGTAAAAGGTATTAACGCAAAAACCCACCAGTGGGCGGGGCTTGCATAAATTTATATAAAACTTCCATTAATAAATTAATATGACGCGAAATAGTAGGGCCCCTTTTGAGGTGTACGGACGCGAATGTTTTCATGAATCGATATCTCAAACTGTGCGTACGAAAGGCGGCGGATCCCTTGGAGTCCCATTTTTACAATCGAGCTCTCCTCCCTCTATCTTGATATAAGCAGCAAGTTTTATCTCCGACTGCCTCGGCGAAAACCAATTAAGTAATTCTGGAGGAAACCGCTTCTTGGAGCTACTCCTTTGAGGGGAGGCGATCCCGTTGCCATTGCGCTAAATGCCAGGAAGGGGGGGGGGGGGTGGTCACTCGCGTAGAAACTGGTTACCATGCGTGTCCATGACTTTTTAAGACGACATCTAAAATCGGAATGCTAACTTTTAAACAACACCTTTAAGTGAACGCGGAGTGCAGTTCTGAAAGAATCCTAGCCCCAAGAAGCCGACTGCTACTGAGATCGGATATAGAAATATATACGAAGCATAAATAATGAAGAAGTGACTTTTAGCTAAAAGAACTCCACCTTTTTTTCTGGGAAACGTGGAGTACTGAATAGAAATTATACATCCTTTATAACGAAACTGGCACTCCGCGTGGACCGCTTTTGGGCTCAAAATTAGCCCCTTTCTCCGCGTTTTTTTATAAGCATGATAACACGAATAGTAGCAAGTGTCCGTCAGAACTAACTTTAATACCACGCCCCTTTTTGTCCCACCTGGACTAATCGTTTCAACTGCAACTTTGTTGTGATAAATTATGAAGACATGACAAAAAAAAATTCTAATTTCTAAATTCCAATTCTCCTTTAATATACGAACTTGCAAATCAGTTATCGTCTGAGCTTTTAACAACTATTTCACATATATTCTGCATTTTCCACAACCCCACCCCCCACTCCGTGAATAGGATTCTAATAAAATAGAATTCTGTTATTTTTTAGGTTTTCTTTACCATTTCTTCATACCTTTATCCTAACCAAACACGGTCGAAACGGCAATTTTTTTGTCGAATTTCTAACTTTGAGCCAAGAAGGACCAGCGACCTTGCGTATCGTTTAGAACTTTCCAAGCCTCAGCTTCTTCGAATTGCATTTGAAAAAAAAGACTAAAGTGATTTTTATGAACAGTTTTTAGATTCCATCTTCTGGACATAAGCATCCTTTCCAGGACTTCGCTAAATGTACAGCCGCATTCCACTAAAAACATATCCATTTTCGAGGTGAACTTAGCTAGAGATGAAAAACTTGTCAAAGAAACATTTTTCAGTTTAATACTTTTGAAATTTTCAGCCAACTATTTAGCAGAAGAAACTATAAAGCATTCGCTTACTTGGTCGCTAGCTCTTATTAAATATTCACTTACGTTTAACATAACCCCCGTTTTTTTTCGAATTGATCTCCAACTCCCACAAAACTCGCTGAGCGCGGACCATTACAAAACAACATCTGCTGAACATAAATAAAAACCTTCACTATATATTTGTTCATTCTAGGTATGTCCTGCTTCACCGAAAATTCTAGTACATATCCTAAACGTGTCCATTAACTGACAGTGACATGCTCATTCTGCCATTCTCACTAATTCCTGTGCGAAATCGACCCACCATGTAAACAAGCCATCGTCGAAGTCGCAGACCCCAACCGGACCCAAGTCGCCATTTAGGTAAATTTTGTCGAATGTGGAAAATAATACGACATTGCACAACTTCAATATATATATATATATAAAGTGTATATTCTTTAAATATCTGTTCCTACTTGAAATTCGCCTTACCTAATATAAACATAAAGGTTCAACGTCACATAGCCTTTTATTTCTTACCCAGCTGTAAAACTTGAAGAAATTTTTTTCTTTCTTCCTGGTAATTTTTTTATTGTTATATTTTATATACCCAGTAGCCCGGTCAATTTTTTTCATACGCGAAATTTTTTGGACTAGGCCTGGTCACTTTTTCAACTGAAATTTCAGTACTAGGCCGGATGATGAGAAGCAAGTTTGTTTTTGCTCTCGCTTTAGCCTGTGTGAAACGTATGAAATGTTAATATTTTAATGAAGGATATTTTTATCGGTTCTTTCATACCTGTTCCTCAGTTAGATGCGCTGTTGATTTATATGAATGAGATTCTCTTGGGGCTATTAGCTAGATGACAAAAATTCAGCAGTTCCTGAGCATCCTTTCTTGTTTTTAGATAATCAAATTTTCTTGAAGAAACCATTTTCTTAAGGAACGAGTTGCTGTGTGCCCTTCAGTTACTCACTTCTACTTTTTGTGTAAGAGAGAATTGTGTGCAAAGTGTGATAGACTTACGAAACAGTTTGCATATTTTCCGCTTTGTTTGTTTACAAAGAGCTGTAAAGGTGTCGAGTAGAGATTACACAAAATGTAAAAGCATAGTCCACCAAGCGTCCTGCGTATAGCACCCTTTAGTCCATCTCCAAAGTTTAAAAAAGAAATATCGCAGGAGCAGGCAATCCCGTTGCTTATGGAAACTTTCTACCTCCAGTTGTTTCCGTTTTTTTTCCCTCTATTATGGCGTTGAGATGGATAGTATTTCATATTTTCCAGCTGTTTTAATCGTTCTAAGAAAACATTTTTGTCCCTTGTTTCCCAGCTTCGTAGATATTGATGCTTACCTGCTCTTTAAGATTTATTTCTGACAAGACATAAGCACTATTAGCCAGTTGTGTAAAACCTATGGGTCTAGGACAATACCCCCAAGACAATACCCCCCCGGATGATACCCCCCGCCAATACCCCCAGGCCATAACCCCTTGGACCATACCCCCCGTGCCAATACCCTCACCCCCACCATCATTTTTTGCAATTTTAATTTTAAAGCAAACTAATACAGTTCTGTGATCTGCAGTTAAAAGCTAAGCCATTTCGCTCTGATATAGTTGAAAGGGGTATAATTGCAGTTCTACAACGTTTACAACTCATCTCATGTGATCCATTGATAAAAGCTATCGTACACAAAAATCCTCTATGATCTAGTTAAAAGTTTTATAAATGCAATCTAATGCATACGTTCAATAATTGCAATCACTAATTCGCTCCCCAGTTTATTGAATTAATTCTGCTGCCCAGAGTTGACTGTGAATGAGACGCAGACTCGATATATCGATGTAAAGATTAAACATAGTGTTGAAGAGAAATAAAACATGCCGCTGTAAAGAAAACTTGTCGCTGCACTTTTTCTTTTCATTTTATTGTAACGTTGAAAATTGGAAATATTCTGGTTGGGGGGTATTGGCACGGGGGGTATGGTCCTAGTGGGGGGGGGGTATAGTCTGGGGGGGGGGGGTATTGTCGGGGGGGGGTATCATCGGCGGGGGTATGGTCCGGAACCCAAAACCTATTGTTGCTGGGTATATAGCCTGTTCGAAAGGTCAAGGTGATGTAAACAAACGAAAAACGACCGAACCAAAAAAAAGTGACTGAAGTATGCTTTGCTTGTGTTTCAATTCTGCATTCTTTAGGTCATGTTTTCGTCGCCTTTCTCCAGTGCGGTACGTGTGCGCATGCCTTAGATGGATAATGGTGGTGGTGAGATAAAGTAGGGGGGGGGGGGGGTATCTTGTAGTGATGTGATCCGTCACTGATGGGTCGGGTTCGGTTTCGGTTTTTAAAGAAAAATCTGCGTTTTTTTTTCGTTCGGTTTCGTTTTTTGTCAGACTATGCAAATATATACAAATTAATGATCCCCCAATCAATTTTCTGTATTTATTCTAGAATGTGATAAGTAAACACATTGCTTAACTGAAAATAATCCCAGCGGACTCTTTCTATCTTCCTAGCTAGTCCCAGCGGACCCTTTCTATCTTCCTAGGACAGAAAGGGTCACAGTTCCTTCAATAGAAATGGCCATTGATCTCAATTTTCGAGGCTCTGGATCTTTCGGCGCACGTTCAAGGACACCGAGGCTCGAACTGGCAGGCTTTTTCTTTAAAAGCACACTGAGAAGTACCCTGACGCATAGTCCTAGATGACTCTTGCTTCCCAGCAAGAGTCATAGTTCCTATAATATAACTTGTCATTGATCTCAATTTTGCCAATATCGGCGCACGACTTGGGCTAATGGCGTTATTTTAGAAAGGGTGCATCACATAAATAACTCAATTATAAATTATGGCGCACAATTTTTATGGTCAAATAGCAATTTTGTAATGAGAAAAATAGATTTTTTCTTAAGATAAGAATATAGAATCTCCCATTATCGCCCACAACAACACTGAATCTACAGTTGCAAAACCACTCTTTGTTCCACTTTGGTAGTTTGGCCGAGGTCGAAAATAGTGCGCCAGGATACTTCTTGGTGTGCTTTTTAAGAAAAAGCATGATACTCCGAATTTCGGTGTCCAGGAACGTGCGCCGAGAGAGCTGGAGCCTCGAAAATTGAGATCAATGGTCATTCCTATTACAGGAACTGTGACCCTTTCTGAAAGGGTCCACTGGGACTACCTGACGCATTATGTTCGACCTCAGCGAAACTCCCAAACTAGAGTAAAGCGTGGTTTGGCAACTGTGGATTCACTGTTGTGGGCGATAATAAGGGATTCGATATCCTGATCTCAAGAAAATACATATTTTTCTCAGTAAAAAATTGTTATCTGACCATAAAACTTGTGCGCCCTAATTTATAATTGGGCCATGTGTGTGATGCACCCTTTCAAAATTAACGCCGTTGGCCCCAGTCGTGCGCCGACATTTGAAAATTGACATCAATGTACACTTCCTATTATAGGAACTATGACTCTGCTGTCATAGGAAGACCGCAAGAGTCATCTAGGACTAAACTGAAAAAAAGAACTCATCTGGACGTGTACTCGTATAATAATGCCGCGCTAAAATAGTGAGCTGAAACATTCATAGCAGTTAAAAATGGTCCTGAGAAAAACAAAAATTTGAAATACAGTAGAAATTAAGTTGCAGCGCACAAAATTCTAATGGAACAAAGAGTATCATAATACCACTTAAAATACTTAAAATACTGAACTGAAACTACTTAAATGAGTTAACAGCTACAAAAATTCCTGAGAAAAATATAATAAAATCGCAACATTCCTTGTCCTGAAAGTCGACAAAAATGCTGTCATTTGACTGTCACATATTAAAAAAAAAAAAAACATATCCACGGATCTGTTTCAGATTAACCCTTGAACTAGATAATATATCATCAGCTGTACTCAAAACACTCGCTCGTGTGTAAAATGACAAAAAATGATATATTTTTACAGATTTTTAAACCTTAGAAAAACAATTAAAAAAAAACGAATAATGTTCATTAACAGCCGAAAATGAACCGCGGTTTTCCAAGGGCACGGTTCGGTTTAACCGAACTGCTACCTTCACGGTTAACCTCCCAAACGGTAAACCGTCAAATCACTAGTATGTAGTAGCTAGCCCTAGATGACTCCTGCTTCCTTCCCAGCTAGGAAAACAGAAAGGATCCACTGGGACTACTCGTAGCTCCAAGTTAGCTTCAAGTTGGCTCTTCTTTGTAACCAGCTCCGAGTCATCTCTTCCTGAGGTAACTTGCATATGTGTCTGTCAGAGCTACGAATCCTTCCGTTGACCCGCTAAACGTTCGCTTTCGCACTCACCTGTCAAATGTTTGCTTATGTTCCGGGCTTTCAAATATGTGACCAGATTCAAGTGACCAAATATGTACATAAAGGGGTTATTGATTATCTGCAAAATATGTACTCTAGTAACGGACAGATGCAGGATTAGGCCCAAATTTATTTTGTACAAATATAATACTTGTCATTTAATTTCTTCCATGCTTTTTGAAATCTCAGTTCAAAAGTGTTATTTCCGTGATCATTTCTTTCAAAGAAAAGTGTCATAGAGAAGTTGGGCTGTGCGATTTGTTCTGCAATACTATTGCTATTGGCAGGGTTCCTAGCATTCTTGAAAAGTTTTGGATTTGCCAAATCGTCTCAAAGTACCTGGAATTGTCTTGAATTTTGGAAAAAAAGTCTTGAATTGGGAAATCAAATATAATGTGAAATATGTCTATGAAATTTGTGTGTTCTATATTTTTAGCCCCTTCTTGACACTGCAACGGCTGAAAAAAAAAGAAGAATTTTTATTACAGATGAAATTGATATTGTGAAAAAGCTGAGTGATACTGTAGTAAAAAGAGTAAATGTTATTAGATATGCAATATATCACTGTTGTCTTTAAGTTCTTAAAATAAATCAATAAAACGTATGTAAAACTATTTCTAAAAACTTTTAAAAGTCTTGAAAAAAAAACAACTTAAAACTGACTTGAAAAGAGTCACCTGTCTTGAAAAGTCGAGAATCCGAAACTTAATTTTTGCTACGAACCCTGTATGGGCCGGACTCAAAACTTATGCGGAAAAATTTCTAACATCTTGAAATGACACACATTGCAGTATCGCAGAGCTTCACACGATCTGTCGCTCTTCTGCAAAATTCTTTCTATACTCTGTAACCTCTAGATGCCTGATTATGTGCTTCCCTCTAGTCAACACCCAACATCCCTTCACTTATGGGTCGCTCACTGTGAACCACATCGTTATGATTTTTATCCAAATCGTCTCAAGGTACCTGGAATTGTCTTGAATTTTGGAAAAAAAGTCTTCAAAAGTCTTAAAAAAATTGGGAAATCAAATATGATGTGAAATATGTTTATGAAATTTGTGTATTCTATATTTTTAGCGCCTTTTTGACAACTACAAAAATGAATTTTTATTATAGATGAAATTGATATTGTGGAAAAGCTGATGATACTGTAGTAAAAAGAGTAAATGTTATTAGATATGCAATATATCACTGTTGTCTTTAAATTCTTAAAATAAATCAATAAAACGTATGTAAAACTATTTCTAAAAACTTTTAAAAGTCTTGTAGAAAAACTTAAAACTGTCTTGAAAAGAGTCACCTGTCTTGAAAAGTCGAGAATCCGAAACTTAATTTTTGCTACGAACCCTGTATGGGCCGGACTCAAAACTTATGCGGAAAAATTTCTAACATCTTGAAAGGACACACATTGCAATATCGCAGAGCTTCACACGATCTGCCGCTCTTCTGCAAATTTCTTTCTATACTCTGTAACCTCTAGATGCATGATTATGTGCTTCCTTCTCCTCAACACCCAACATCCCTTCACTTATGGGTCGCTCACTGTGAATCACATCCTTATGATTTTTACCCAAGAACAGTCTGTCTGTGATATCAGCTCCCGGTTGATTTTCACCTCGCAACGTCGCTGTCATTGTTCAAGCAAAGAACTTACGGCGGGCACGGATGCACAGTACGTTGACATTGATTTAAAAACGCATTTTTTAGCCTGACTTTAAACTGCACTTGCACAATTATAGTAAATTCGTGATGTTCAGCGTTTTCATCTGCACTGGAAATGGTGCACTAAACCAGGGCTGGTATGATTTAAATCATGCTTTAAATCAGCATGAAAATCACGATTTTTTTTTTTCTATGCACTGTACTTTCTTTTTAACTGTGTGTCATGTGTGCAGATTGTGTGCAGTGAAGGCACTTGAAGACGCCTTTTGTTTAAACAAGGCATTTCACACCGCACGCTTATTAGTGCACATGAGCCTCCGAGGGGTAAGAGGGGGGAGGGGGGTGGTAGCGACAGACAGCTTGCTTCAAGCATGTCAATGTCGGTAGTGTTTGAAAAGAAGACCTTGCACCCCATAGTATTAAGACCGTTTGAGCATGTACTCTAGAGTGGATATGTAATCGCGCAACTAATCTTCAGAAACTCCCGGTAGCATCGATATCTGCAACGTACTCCGGTCTTTCGTCTCAACCGCGTGTGCTTGAAAACAAAGGATTAGTGTTACGCGTGAAGCGGAAAAGGCTGAGTGGAAAGCCTCGGAGTGGAAAAGGCTGAAAAACTGGCTTTTTGCTACCGATCGCTCAATAAATGAAGAATTGAAGTTGTAGACAGTTATCTGAATATTTGAAAGTTGAGGACAGTTTTCACCGTGTGAACTGTAAGTGTGTTTAGAAATGTCTTACAAGACGGTGTAATGAGTCTTCAATAAACTGTCAAAAAGGTAGTGCTTATATATTTTGTCGTTTTTTTTTTTTTTGTTTTTTTTTGTTGTTTTGTTTGGTTTTTTTTTTTTTTAGGGGGGAGGGGTTGATCTAAATAGCAAAATTTAAAAAAATCCAATTTAAATAAAAATTTTTTAAAAAATCATGATTTAAAAAACATCGCATTTTTTTCCAGCCCTTCACTAAACCATGTTCTGTTCAATTACTACAGCCTTGTCGGACAAGAGTATTGAAGACTGAGTATAGCGCGCCCGTTTTTCTTTGAGGGCTTTTAGCAAATGCTAATAAACACTTGTGAGTCGTTGAATCTCGCACAAAATCGCCAGAGAGGTGCCTCGAAGCGAACGCAGCTGACTCGTTTTTTCCCCAGGTTATGAAGCGTATGCTACGTATGGGCATTAGCTACTCTGGGTAGTTTTGTTTGAGGGAGATGCTTTGGTATTGTGGGCAAGCAACCCGTGACGCGAGAAGCTCAGATGCCAACAATAGCAATTGAAATTCACATTAGGTATTAGCGGTTGATGCCTCTATTTGCCTTAACAGCGCGGCGACTAGTCCTTGAGGATTAGTAAAGTAAGATGTGTCAAGAGAGGGAACAGGAATTCTCCCCAGACAATCCCCCCAATCAATTCCCCCGACAATTCCCCCCTCCCCCGAACAATTCCCCCACGTAGGACAATTCCCCTGAGGGCTATTTCCCCCACCAGTTCATTTTTGTTTTTCTTATTTTTATCTTTTTTTTTGTATTTCTCTCTCTCTCTCTCTCTCTCTCTCTCTCTCTCTCTCTCTCTCTCTCTCTCTCTCTCTCTCTCTCTCTCTCTCTCTCTCTTTTTTTTACAAGTTATTGCCCTTTTATCTTCTAATTGGAGGCCGTGTTATTGTCCTTTCAACATTGTCGCAATTGCAATTTACATGCCTTATCCAGCTGGAGTCATTGGTTTTTACGTGTACATCGGTCGGATCCGCCGTAATGTTCGCGGTGCCCCTGGTCAAATTATGGGTGGCCGCTTGCCCGAGCCACCACGTCGCCAGTGTGCCGACTCTGCGCAGCGCATTCGTCAAATAGTCCGCGATTTCGAAAACCGACCGATTGTTGACTATTTGCGTCGAATTGCCCACAACATCAGGTTTTAAATGTCAGAAAAGACTTTCGTTCCAGACGCATTGCATTTTTGATTTAAGGTCTTTTACAAATAAAGAAATGACAGATACCTGGTTGTTTTATTTTTGTTTTGCCTTCAAAGTAAAATAAAATAAAAATTCAGTCGGGGGGGGGGTAGTCTTCGGGGGGAATTGTCCTACCGGGGGGGGGGGGGGAATTGTCGGGGAGGGGGGAGTTGTCTAGGGGTAATTGTCCTAGACCCTTCAATAGAACCCCACAACATGCGCTGTTGACTTTCATGCTTTCAAAAAAAAAAATGCGTTGGCCCAAAATGTGTTCGTTATAACCGATTATTGGATAGTACGAATTTTATGCATTGAAGTCACTGGGAAAAAAAGTTAGGACCAGCGAATTTGTTCGTTATAACCGATACTTCGTTATAACCGATTTCGTTATAAATGGGGGGCCGCTGTGTATATATATGCTCGAAGGAGCGGCGCACTGTTGTTGGAATGCTGCCTTTTGACCTTGCGTCTGTTTAGCCAAAAAAAGGTCACATTACACAGAGACTTCTGTGTGTCAACTCCATGATTGGGGTTGACACACAGAACTCGAATCTCAGAACACACACACACACAAACCTGTTCGGGTTTAACAGTAGATATCATCATAGTTCTGACAGAGATATGTATAAAGTAGAAGTAAACGATTGATCTTTTATATGTGAGCAGTTTTGTAGTTTCAGAGTGCAACTGCGTTCAACAAAATCAGCTCGTTTTCATTCGAAACTCTGTTATTGACACGATACACTTAAAAAAAGATACATTGATCTGATTGGCTAAAAGGTACTGTTTCCGGTACTCTGTTCGAGTCCGGTACTTCGTCCAACGTTTACTTTAAAGTGGTACCATCAGTCGACCAAACATTACCCCTTTTGAAGGTGGCAGGTTGTTCTTTTAGTTGATATAAATTACAGTCCTGTGTTACCACATGATTTGGTAAAAACAGAGAAAATCGGCCAATTGTATAGCTGATAACTGCATGACCTGGCTAATTGCATTTGCATTATGAAATCCCATGTCAATGTTTCATATTTAAAATATACCAGATAATCGGATAATGAGAATAAACGAATATCTTTCTTTGGGAAAAAGGCTATGCGATTAACTGATTTCAGAGGTTGAAACTCTTGACTTAATACCTTCGATCAAACACATCTTGTACATTTTGCACTGATTGATGCCTTCGATTTTGTTCCCTGCAAAGTTAAGCGATATAAAAATGTTCAAATTGATGAAGCATACTATTGAATTTTTCCCATTACAGCAAAGAAGCGGAATGACTGCAAGAGCTTCTCTGTGTGAAAACATCATGAAAAGTGTGACAATTAGAAAACTAGTCGTGCTCGTCGAGGTGATGTTTGTGATCAAATTAGCGCGGAGAGTTTTACTGGGCCAGTCTCCACCTGAGCACGAACTTGGCGAAATGGAACGGGTACCGGATTTCGCATACAAATCATCTGCCTGTAATTTTGTCGATGGTAAGGGCTTTAGTTTACCATTTGTAGGAAATTTCCCAGGAACGCACAAGAAAAAATGAAACTAATTGGAGTTCCAAAATACAAGAGCAAAAAAAAAAAAAGAAAAACAAGAGCAAAAAAAAAAAAAAAAAAAAAAACGAGCATAAAAAAAAACTGAAAAATGCATTGGGGGTCCGAGCGAGGTGTATTCTAAACAACCCGTACTGTGTCTGAGACGGGTTATTTGCTGAAAGATCCCCCATCTGTCAGATTTATTCTGTCTCTGTATATACTTAGGGTGAAATAATAACGACTTACAGCCAGTTCTTTCCCTGATATTCGAAATTTTGGCCCCAGTATTTAGGAAGCTGCTCCCTACATTGTTGGACATAAAGATACACCAATTTTTTAACCGGACTGCCACTGTGCAAACAAAACACACGCACCCCCCTCACAACTCCCACCCACAGCACCCCCCCCCCCCCCACACACACACATGAATGCAGGTGTGATTTCCTTAATATCCATAATGAGTTCTGTTTCTCGGTCACGGTTTGTACGAAATACTTTTCTGTACCAAAGATACGCAATAATTTTATTAATTCTTTCGCGCTTTTGATTCTTGCGTGAACTACTTTTTCACTAGGTGAATGCAAAGGCGGTAAAGAGGCCGAGGTACCCATCACTGGCAAGGGGCTGTACACCTACAAGGATAAGTTTTACTTGGACGGCCAGCCTTTTAGAATTATTGGAGGATCCTTCCACTATTTCAGAACACATCCAGATCAGTGGATGGATCGGTGAGATTGTGGCACACGTTGTTCATTGCCCGTCAGGATTAACCCCCTTCCCCCCGCCACCTTCCCCCCCGCCACCTCCCCCCCCCCCCGCCACCTTCCCCCCTCCCGCCCACGGCATGTCGTGCGGCTAGCGTAGAATGTTTACTTTTGCGTGTAAGCCAGTAACTATATAGAGCTGCGGAAAAAAAACGAAAAAAAGGAGAAAAGAAAAAAAAGAAGCGAAATGCGTCGAAATGAAAAAGTAAAACGAAGCCCAGCTGTTGTTGCGTCATAATCGATTTAATGATTGGACTCGAAAAAAGAAAACAGTCTCAAATTATAGTACAGACGAAAGCGATATTTTAACTTATAATTTTTTAGCTATAAATTAAAATCAACCAAGCGTGAATAATTTCCTTGGGCAAGTTTGTTCCTGTTTGTTATTAAAGAGTATTGAATATTTCCAGAACATATTCCTATTTGATGACGTGTGGGTGTTTACAATATTGTTGAAGATGAAGGCTGCTGGGCTTAATACGGTGACCACGTACATTGAATGGAATGTACACGAGAAAGTGAGACTGCAGTACAACTTCGTGGGGAAGACACGACCTGGCCGCCTTCATTCGTCAGGTGAAGTGTTGACTTTCGGTTGGCCGAGCTTGGCGGTAACCAGCATTCGCTAAATGTGATGGTGACTTTCATTGGCTAAGTGACTTTTATTCACTTGGTACTATGATGACTTTCATTCGCTGGGTATGAAGATGACTTTCATTTGCTAAGCATGATGGTAACTTTCAGTCTGCATGTATGGTGGTGACTCTCATTTGCTAGATATGATGGTTACTTTCATTCGCCAGGTATGATGGTAATTTTCATTCTCCATGTATGATGGTGACTCTCATTCGCCAGCAGTAATGTTGACTTTCATTAGTTGAGTATGATGGTGACTTTCATCAGCGGAGTGTGATGGTGACTTTCAGTCGCAATGGTCTTACACATGATCGTGCACTTGTTACAGGTACAGAGTGTGGGCTTACACATGATCGTGCGCGCCGGGCCGTATATATGCGCTGAGTGGGACCTCGGGGGACTGCCCGCCTGGCTCCTCCAGGAACCCGACATCGTCCTCAGGTGAGCTGTGAGGTATTTTATACATTTGGAAGGGGAAGGAGTTGGGGGAGAGAGGGCCGCATAATACCATACTATTTCCGTGTGGAAGTCTTAGAAAAAAAACAAGAATGACTAAGCATAAATCTCTATTGTAATTTACAGGAGCTCCGGAAGTGACGTGTACATGCGGTATGTGGAACAGTACTTCTCCAAACTGCTGCCGATTCTTTATCCGTTCACCCACAAACAAGGCGGGCCTATCATCGCCTTTCAGATTGAAAATGAATTTGGAAGCTATAAGGTAAGTGCCAAAAGTGTTAAAAAAAGCTGTCAAAAACGAGTAACTCGGTGTCAGAAGTGATCAGATTGTCTGAAATTATAAAGCCAGTATCAAAAGTTATAAATCAGTGTCAAAAATTATAAAATCAGCGTCAGAAGTTGTATAGTCTCATCAGTTATTAAGTAACAGGGCTCGTTTTTTTTCCGTCGATCGACCGAAATCCCATCGATTTTGAGCTGAAATTTGTGGTTCTCGAGATCAACTGAATTCTGCAATATTTTTTTTTCATTTTGGTTGGGGGGAGTGGGGGCTCGCTGCTTACAGATACTGTTGTGAAGATTTTAAGCTGTCGGGTGTACATTTTTCGGGCTGGCGCACGAATTAACACACTGCAGTTCTTGCTATGCTTTAGCCATGGTTGTCTTCGCGCCGAAAATATCACAAATGTCCCCACTCAAAATTTTCCGTCGGTTTCGACGAGCCCGAGAACGACTCCTGAAGTAAGTCTCGGGTGATGTAAAAATAAGTATCACACGTTATGAAATAAGTGTCACAAGTTATAAATATAGTGTCACAAGTTATAAAATAAATGTTACAAGTTAGAAAAGGAGTGTCACAAGTTATAAAATAAGTGTCATAAGCTATAAAAGGAGGGTCACGAGTTATAAAAGGAGTATCACGAGTTACAAAAGGTGTGTCACAAGATGTAAAACAAGTGTCACAAGCTATAAAACGAGTGTCAAAAGTTGTAAAAGGAGTGTAACAAGTTATAAAATAAGTGTCACAAGTTATGGAAATAGTGTCAGATGCTAATTCTTAAAGGTGTCTTAATTTTCGGAAGTTACAAACAAGTGTCAGACGGTGTCACGTGTTTGAGATACTGACGGGTCTAAACTGGCGGGGAATGTACGCGTTTCGTTGACAAAAGCGCGTATCGGTACGCGTTTTTTTTTGAACTTTTTTGTGATTGGGATGCATATTGGTGGACGTTTTTGCGACTGAGGAGCGCACGTGTACGCATTTTTTTGTGACCTAAGCGCATGACCGAAGCGCGTATCGCTATGCGTTTTATACAAACTTGTCTCTAGCAGACTTAACTTACTCGTCAAATTAAGCCTGAGGAATTTCTAGTGCTTCAGGCTGGAGGCTTTTCTACATGTTGCAGAGCCGCGACGACGCATACATGACGTTTCTCGTTGAGCAGCATAAGCACTATCGGCTGGATGAGCTCTGCTTCACATCGAATGGTGGCAGCTTCTTGAAATACGGTCCCATGCCCGGTTAGTTTTATGTTCGCATTTATTGTTATTGTTATTTTTTTACAGGATTTAATAGTCCTCCTCATCTGTTCTTTGGGTCAATCTCCTTTGCCGAATCCTCACTATACAGGCTTGTAATTAAGTAAAACAGTGAAGCTGTTGCCCAGGGCAGTACTTTTTCACGCGCATGAGTAATTAGTTTGTGTGTGGGGCAAGTAGATTTTTTATGCACTGCCCCGCCCCCCTCTTTTGGTAATAGTTCGTGGCGAGTATTTTTCCCACTATGTATTTTTTTTATTTCGCATAGTGGCTGTGTGTTTTTGTGTCACATAGTGGCTATGTATTTTTGTGTCTCCTAGTGGCTCTGTATTTTTGTCTCACATAGTGGTTATAGTATTTTTGTCGTGTTTGGCAGGTGTTTTAGCCACTGTGAACTTCGCCAAGAGATCAGAAAAGATTTTACAGGCTTTACAAGATTTCCAGCCCGACAAACCCCTCATGGTAAAAGAATTCTGGTCAGGTAAAAAAACACTTCATTCCAGCGCGAGACACTTGGGATATACCCGTAATTATCCTCGGAAGTTTTAAAAGATCGTGGGGTAGGGGTAGGGGCGTGTTCAAAACCGAAAGTATATCGGATAATTTGTGTAATAACAATTACAAGCAGTATTGTGTCTCCTTGCTCGTGAAAATATCTGCACAGTGCTTAAAATGGGCGGCATTCGCAAGACTTGTTATATCGATAGTGTAGTCATGACATAGTGACATGTATTGACAGTGTAGTCATGATGAGACAGCAATTATTTACAAGGACTGTGCTGCTGTTTATTCTTCTGTTTCTCCCGGGACTTTTCCCACCAAGAGCATTATATTTGAAGCTAAGCTGTGCTTGACTTCACACGGAATCGAAGTGTCAAGTCAATTTTTATCGTATTTTCAAAGTTATGTTTTTTTTTTCAATCGCCTAACTCAAGTTTTTATCGAGCATTTGTTTTTATTACACTTGGGGATTTTCAATCCCCTAGTTTGTTGCTTTCGTACGACTCGGTAAAGTGTTTCCTTTTTTTCCCTCCAAAACTTTGTCACGCGAAGACCTCTGACACGGCTAGGGCTAGGAAGGCCAAATTTGGCAGAGACATAGTATAGCATGTCTAGTTGGTCCAGTTCAATTCTTTTGGAAATCCGTTAACATTTTATATACAGAAATGCACATTGAAATGTAAAATTTTTAAAAAACCTTGTCATGCGAACTTCTGTGACAATTCGCGGGCTAGAACGAACAAATTTGGCAGAGTCATAACGTAGGATGTGCAGTTGGTCCAACTCAATTTTTTTAAGAAATTCATTAACATTTAATATGTAAAAATGGACACCGATTTTGAGCTTTGCTTTCGTAGTTAAAGGAACTGTTATACTATCAGCATAGGCGTATTGATCGCCCGACTCTCTACAATGAGAGCGATTACAATATTGTTTGGTTTTCCCCAATTGATAAGAAGTGATGGAATTTGGCTCATTGATAGAGGGTGTTGAGACCGTCGTGAAATCCTCACTTTTTTACCATGACCTTAGAAAACGATTAACCATTATCTCGAAAACGGGTAGAGATTTTGAGTTTATTTTCGACCCTTTGGGCCTAAAAGACTATGTAAGAGGTACCACGGGGACCTTGACCTCCTCGGTCATGGTCAAAGTAAAAAAGCAAAGTTGGCCATTATCTCGAAAACGATTAGAGAGCGATTTTGAGTTTATTTACGATCCTTTTGGGACTAAAAGACTATATGTAAGAGATATTTCGGTGACCTTTACCTCCTAGGTCATGGTCAAAGTGAAAAAAAAAACAGAAATTGACCATTATATCGAAAACGGTTAGAGATCTAGCAATTTTGAGCTCATTTTATACCCTTTGGGCCTAAAAGACTATATATATAAGAGGTACCTCGGTGACTTTGACCTGCTTGGCCATGGTCAAAGTCAGAAAAACGGAAGTTGACCATTATCTCGCAAAACGGTTAGAGATAGAGCGATTTTGAGCTTATTTTCGACCCTATGGGCCGAAAAGACCTTATGTAAGAGATACCTCGGCGACGAGATACCTCGGCGACCGTGACCTGCTCGGCCTTGGTCAAAGTAAAAAATCGGAAGTTGGCCATTATCTCGAAAACGGTTAGAGAGCGATTTTGAGGTTATTTACGACCCTTTGGGCCTAAAGACTATATATGAGAGATACCTCGGTGACCTTGACCATCTCGGTCATGGTGACAATGAAAAACCGGAAGTTGACCATTATCTTGAATACAGGTAGAGATATTTTGAGGTTATTTCGACCCTTTCAGTTTGAAAGGCGTTATGTAAGAGGTGCCTCGGTGATCTTGACCATTTCGGTCATAGTCAATGTCAAAAACTGAAAGTTCCAAAAACGGTTAGAGGTAGTACGATTTTAAGCTTATTTTCGACCGTTGGGGCCTAAAAGAGAAGATAAGGGAACAGGTATCTTGTGACCTTCATCTCCTCGTTCCCTTCAGTTCTGAATTGTAAGAGTTTAGAATCGTATTTTATGTGCCCCCAAATGTAATTTTAGCTGCTCGGTATCGAAAACGGTCTAGTTAATGTTTTTAAATCAGGCTTATTCAAACATTGTGGTGTTGAAAAGGTCAGTAGCCAAGTTAGCACTCTGAACTATGCCATCGTGCTTAAGATAAATTTTAGGAAATTGTAAGCAATGTTTGGAAGTTGTAAAAACAAAAGAAGACAAGAATAAGATAGGGTGATATATTCTTGTTTATTCCCCACAGGGAATATATGCGATCGACCGCGTGTCTGTCGGTCTGTCGGTCGGTCTATCATAAAGAGCTTGTTAACACGATAACTTAAAAAATCCTTGCAGGAGTTTTTAGTTTTTAAGTGGGGAATATGGGGCTTGCACTCTGCCTTAATTACAGGAGGGATTAAGCACGTTTCAGAGAAAAAAGATCTGTTTGCAGATAAATACATATAAATGTAGATATAATTGAGTTAACATTTAACAGATATTGACTAATTTTGAGTCAACATAAAGTATTTTTGACCAGTGAGAAAATCTTAACCGTTATTGTTATGTCTTGTCACGTGACTTAACTTTGAATTACAATATGAGTGCCAATATGTAGCGTTCAGGTAAATGTTAAAAACTCATTGACTTGGGGAATCGACCAATCAGATTACAACATTTACTTATAATAACATTCCTGTATGTTGTTGGTCATGCAGGTTGGTTCGACCATTGGACGGAAGGGCATCATTCGTTTGGAGCAGAGGAGCCTGCTTTGAAAGTGTACACAATCCTCGGCAAATTCAACGCTTCCATCAACTTCTACATGTTCACCGGCGGAACGAACTTCGCCTTCTACAATGGTGCCAACAACGACACAGTGTACCAGCCCACCGTGACGTCATACGACTAGGACGCACCTATAGCGGAGACTGGTGACGTCACGCCAAAGTGTCGCGCCATTCGTGGCGTCCTCAAGCAGCTACATTTAGGCCCCATTGAATAGCCAGAAATCCCTCCAAACTCTAAAAAGACAAATTATGGAAGACTCGATCTAAGGCAGATGCTTGACTATTCAGATCTTGTTAAAATTTCACAACAAATATATGGCAAAATAGTTAAAGAAAAACCTGTATTTATGGAGCTGTTAAATTTTCGAAATGGTAAAGGTCAAAATTATGGATGGATTTTGTACCGGGCGACGTTTCTGAAAGGTTCTTATCTAGTCATAAAAGGTGACATCAAAGATCGTGCTCAAATACTGATAAATGGCCAGGAAATGGCTGTTTATGACTGGCAGAGCCGGAGCAGTAGTATTCCTATCAAACAGAGTTTATTGCTAGAGAATAATAATGTTTTAGAACTGTTGGTTGAAAATATGGGACGGGTAAATTACAGGAGGGCAAACGATGACCCGAGACTGTTAGAAAACCAGAAGAAAGGTTTAAATGGGTAGATTTACATAGACGACGCCCTCGTGACACACTGGGAGCTGGTGCCATTCGAATTTGATTATCAGTTTCACGAGGCTATGATTAGGTCTTCTTTATGGAGAGACATAAATATTGAGACAGGAAGTGCTCCGAAAGTACTTCGGAGGAGGCTCAACGTGCTGGATGCCCCGACCGATTCTTTTCTAGACATGTCTGCGTGGAACAAAGGTGTCGTATTCATAAACGTGCTTCAACATTGGGCGCTATTGGAATGTGCGACATTAAATCGAAGATACATGCTACAACTTACTATTTTTGTTCTTCTTACAATACTGACAAAACATCAGGAGCTGCCAACATTGGACACGTCCAACCCCCTCCCCCCCTCCTCCCAAACAGGGACAACCCACCGCCTCCCCCCCCCCCCCCCCACAAACTGCAGAGACTCACCCCTCCCCCAAACTGGGAAGACTCACCCTCCTCATACACACACACAGGGGAGATTCACCTCCCAACCTGGAGAGACTCACCCCCCCCCCCAAAACAGGGGTCACACCCCCTCCAAACAGGGGAGACTCACGCCCTCCCATCCCAAACAGGGATACCAGCCGCACGCATATCAAGCTGTCTCCCACATGTGTCTGAAAGATTCTCCTGTAAAGTAAAACATTGACACTTGATCTTTCCACGCTCACAAATTTGGTTAGAAGTTGCCAGATTATTTATGTGTTGTACTAGTTTTTTATGTACTAGTTTTTTTGTTTGTTTTTTTTTCTGTTTGTTTATGTTCACTGTCAGCAATACTCAATAAAATAAACATGATAGAAATATTTATTTACTAAACAGTTGTGTTTAATTGTGCCCTAACCTGGCTAAGGTCAGGAGGGGCATTATGCTTTTGACTGGTCCGTCTGTCTGTCCGTCTGCCTGTCTGTGTCTCCCCCGCCCTTCCTCTCTCTCGCTCTTCTCTCGGGCCTCTTGTTATTTATTGTGTACATTTCCAATACGATCATGGGAGGGGGTGGGGTCAAGATTTTTGTGAATGCGTCAGAATCACAAGTGGGCCGATCATCGTGGATGTGAATCAGAAACTTGGTCAATGTAAACAATTTTGCTGTTTTTTCTTTTTTGTTTTTTTTTTTTTTTTGCACAAATGAGCTTTGGGTGAAATGTGGCGTTTAATCTAGACTAAATTGAATTCGCACAAGCGGCCATCAATGAAGGATCTACACACGGAGGGATGGGTGGGGTAGGGAGGGAGGGAGGGGCGGTCGTTGGGGCGTGTTTTCCACTAGGCTGTGATATAATCCAGCAGTGACGCAACACATGTTGCGGCAGACAATTATTTGTGCGTAGGCTAGGGGATCTAGCTTCTCTCGTTCAAGTGAAAGACCAGCGTTGAAAATGGGATTTTCCCCCGTAAATGAGCCCTGAATGGGGGAGGGCATGTCTGCGTCGCTTTTCTAGGGGACACGTCTATTTGTGCTCGCGTCACTTCCATGGGGGACACGATTGTGTTCGTGTCACTTTTATGAGGAACACGAGTGTGTTTGTGTCACTTTTATTGGGGATACGATTGTGTTCCAGTCAGTTTCGTTGGGGGGCACGATTGTGTTCGTGTCACTTCTGTGGGGGACACGATTGTGTTCGTGTCACTTTTATGGGGGGGGGCACGATTGTGTTTGCGTCACTTTTATGAGGGACACGAATGTGTTCGTGTGACTTTTATGGGAGACACGATTGTGTTCGTGTCACTTTTATGTGGGACACGTTTGTGTTCGTGTCACTTTTATGTGGGACACAATCGTGTTTGTGTCACTTATGTGGGACATGATTGTGTTCGTGTCAGATTTATGGGAGACACGATTGTGTTCGTGTCACTTAGCGGGGACACGATTGTGTTCGTGTTAGTTTTATGGGGGACACAACTGTGTTCGTGTCACTTTTATGGGAGGCACGATTGCGTTCGCGTCACTTTTATGAGGGACACTTTATGGTGGGCGCACTGTTCGTGTTACTTTTATTGAATTCGCACAAGCGGCGATCCATGATCTACACACGGGGGAATGGGTGGGGTAGGGAGGGAGGGGCGGTCGTTGGGGCGTGTTTTCCACTAGGCTGTGATATAATCCAGCAGTGACGCAACACATGTTGCGGCAGACAATTATTTGTGCGTTGAAAATGGGATTTTCCCCCGTAAATGAGCCCTGAATGGGGGAGGGCATGTCTGTGTCGCTTTTCTAGGGGACACGTCTATGTGTGCTCGCGTCACTTCCATGGGGGACACGATTGTGTTCGTGTCACTTTTATGAGGAACACGAGTGTGTTCGTGTCACTTTTATGGGTGACCCCACTGTATTCGTGTCATTTTATGGGGACACGATTGTGTTCTCGCCGCTTTTATGGGGATACGATTGTGTTCGTGTCACTTTTATGGGGGACACGACTGTGCTCGTGTCACTTCTGTGGGGGACACGATTGTGTTCGTGTCACTTTTATGGGGGACACGATTGTGTTCGTGTCACTTTTATGGATGACCCCAGTGTTTTTGTCACTTTTATCGGGGACACGATTGCGTTCGCGTCACTTTATGGGGGCATGTCTGCGTCCCTTTCATGTTGGAGACGACTGTGTTCGTGTCACTTTTATGGGGGGAACGATAGTGTTTGCGTCACTTTTACGAGGGACTGGAATGTGTTCGTGTGACTTTTATGGCAGACACGTTTGTGTTCGTGTCACTTTAATGTGGGACACGATTGTGTTTGTGTCACATATTTGGGACATGATTGTGTTCGTGTTAGATTTATGGGAGACACCATTGTGATCGTGTCACTTTTATGGGAGGCAAGATTGTGTTCGTGTCACTTTTAGCGGGGACACGATTGTGTTTGTGTTAGTTTTATGGGGGACACAATTGTGTTCGTGTCACTTTTATGGGAGGCACGATTGCGTTCGCGTCACTTTTATGAGGGACACGAATGTGTTCGTGTCACTTTTATGGTGGGCACACTGTTCGTGTTACTTTTATGGGGGACACAATTGTGCTCGTGTCACTTTTATGGGGGACACAATTGTGTTCGTGTCACTTTTATTGGAGACACAATTGTGTTCGCGTCACTTTTATGAGGGACACGAATGTGTTCATGTCACTTTTATGGTGGACACTATGTTTGTGTCACTTCTATGGGAGACACGATTGTATTCGTGTCACTTTTATGGGAGACACGATTGTGTTCGTGTCACTTTTATGTGGGACACGTTTGTGTTCGTGTCACTTTTATGTGGAACACGATTGTGTTTGCGTCACTTATGTGGGATACGATTGTGTTCGTGTCAGATTTATTGGAGACACGATTGTGTTCGCGTCACTTCAACGGGGGACACGATTGTGTTGTCGCCGCTTTTATGGGGATACGATTGTGTTTGTGTCACTTTTATGGGGGACACGACTGTGCTCGTGTCACTTCTGTGGGGGACACGATTGTGTTCGTGTCACTTTTATGGGGGGGCACGATTGTTTGCGTCACTTTTATGAGGGACACGAATGTGTTCGTGTGACTTTTATGGGAGACACGATTGTGTTCGTGTCACTTTTATGTGGGACACGTTTGTGTTCGTGTCACTTTTATGTGGGACACGTTTGTGTTCGTGTCACTTTTATGTGGGACACGATTGTGTTCGTGTCAGATTTATGGGAGACACGATTGTTTTCGTGTCACTTTTAGCGGGGACACGATTGTGTTCGTGTTAGTTTTATGGGGGACAAAACTGTGTTCGTGTCACTTTTATGGGAGGCACGATTGCGTTCGCGTCACTTTTATGAGGGACACGAATGTGTTCGTGTCACTTTTATGGTGGGCACACTGTTCGTGTTACTTTTATTGAATTCGCACAAGCGGCCATCCATGATCTACACACTGGGGATGGGTGGGGTAGGGAGGGAGGGGCGATTGTGTTTGTGTCACTTTTAGCGGTGACACGATTGTGTTCGTGTTAGTTTTATGGGAGGCACGATTGTTTTCGTGTCACTTTTATGGGAGGCACGATTGTGTTCGTGTCACTTTTATGGCAGACACGATTGTGTTAGTATCCCTTTTATGCGCGACACGTTGTGTCACAATTTATGGGAGACACGATTGTGCTCTTGTCACTTTTATGGGAGGCACGATTGTGTTCTTGTCACTTTTATGGGAGACACGATTGTGTTCGTGTCACTTTTATGGCAGACACGATTGTGTTAGTGTCACTTTTATGGGAGGCACGATTGTGTTCTTGTCACTTTTATGGGAGACACGATTGTGTTCGTGTCACTCCTATTGGAGATACGATTGTGCTCTTGTCACTTTTATGGGAGGCACGATTGTGTTCTTGTCACTTTTATGGGAGGCACGATTGTGTTCTTGTCACTTTTATGGGAGGCACGATTGTGTTCGCGTCACTTTTATGAGGTACACGAATGTGTTCCTGTCCCTTTTATGGTGCAAACTGTTATTTCTATGGAAGACACGATTGTGTTCGTGTCACTTTTATGGGCAACACGATTGTGTTCGTGTCACTTTTATGGGCAACACGATTGTGTTCGTGTCACTTTTATGGGAGACACAATTGTGTTCGTGTCACTTTTATGGGGGACACCATTGTGTTTGTCATTTTTATGGGAGACACGATATGTGGAACACGATTGTGTTAGTGTCACTTTTATGTGGGCACACTTGCGCTAGTGTCATCGTGGAGTTTAATCTGAAGCTTTGGCATTTGGAGAAAGACTAATTTTCCAGAGTTTTTTTTCACAAATGAACCCTGAATGAAGCGTGAATCCGAATTTTCTACAGTTCAAAGGCTGCAACTGGATATCCATGGAAATCCAAGTGCCCACCGACGCACTGGTTGGACTGGACACAACTCAGCGGCTATGTAGTCAGGGAGCTTTCTTTTACGCGGGGGACAACGTTTTTTTATCTTGAATCAATGCGTCTGTCAACGCATTCGTATCGGGAGTTTCTTAAGATCAAGTTTCTGAAAACATCCTTTTTTTCGTTTTTTTTTTTTTTTTTTTTTTTTTGGTCGCGTGTTCGCGAATTCGCTTTAGCGAAACCCATTCTCAGACGGACTCATAAACAAACACCGAATTATTTGTTTCTCGTTATGTTATTTCTTCATCAAATACACAGATAGTTTCCCAAAGAAAATACTTAAATTACTTGTTCGTTTCAGTTTTTCATCAAATACATAGACAGTTTTCACAAATAAAATTATTCGTTCATTTTATTTTTTCCCAAACAGATAGATACTAAAACATCTGCTTATAATTAGTTTTTTTTTTGTTCGTTTGTTCGAATTCAAAAGTAGCGCCCCACATACTTATCGCTCTTATGACATAGACTATCTCTTCAAAATAAGAAATGTTTCACTTAGATTTTTTTACAGATGGTTTTCACATTCCTTGGTTCAAAACCCTAAAGAAAGCAAATAAAGCGCGAAAAGGGGAAAAGTCTAATCCTTGTTCCATATTTGCGTACAAAATGCACAAAAATAACGAAAAAAACGGCTGACTGGGTGATTTCTGAATGGTTGGCTTTTGCACAGGTTTTCGTCGTTTTTCTAAATTGCTTGCGTTTAATTCACAGCGCGGGTTATACTCTAGTGGCAAATCGCCATTACTGTGGTCTGATTCACAATATTTTTAACATTTACTGCTACACATTATAGTACTTTCACTGCTACACAATATTATAGTACTGTCACTGCTACACAATATTATAGTACTGTCACTGATACACAATATTCTGGTACTTTCACCGATACACAATATTCTGGTACTTTCACTGATACACAATATTCTGGTACTTTCACTGATACACAATATTCTGGTACTTTCACTGATACACAATATTCTGGTTCTTTCACTGATACACAATATTCTGGTTCTTTCACTGATACACAATATTCTGGTTCTTTCACTGATACACAATATTCTGGTACTTTCACTAATACACAATATTCTGGTACTTTCACTGATACACAATATTCTGGTACTTTCACTGATACACAATATTCTGGTACTTTCACTGATACACAATATTCTGGCATTATTTTGTTTTCTTTCTGTCACAACAGTTCTGCTGAAAACTCTGCACTTGATAAGATGTAGTCGGCTGCTTGCCGTGGCCGAAGGCTTGCTGTAGCCGAACGCTTGCGGGGGCCGAAGGCTTGGTACGCCATGCCGTACGCCTGAAATACAAACAAACGGAATGTTTACTTCCTTTTGCACAGTATTTCTCTTGTTTCCTTTTTTTTTAAATTGGCAATTTCGATACTCTATTATTACTATTATTTCATTTATTATTATTATTATTATTATTGTTATTATTATTATTATTATTAATTATTATTATTATTATTATTATTATTATTATTATAGCGCTTCATTTTTTAAAAATATGCTTCTCAATTCACAAATTACATAATTTCTTTTAGTTCAACTGTTTCGACTTTTAAACACAATTGTTTTTTGGTAGCCCCAAATTTTGAGAGCAAAATTAGTGACGTAATCCCTTGACCCAATTCCTTGCTTTTTTCGTGTTTACGTAATACGGGGGGGGGGGGGGGGGGCGAGGAGTGGAGGATCAAAATTTTGCATATGTAATTCATGGATCAACTGTTTTTGCAGACAAAAGCAGCTGTCCATGGACAATTAACCAGCTCATGTCAGGATTTATGGCAAAATTTCAATTAGACAAGATATCAGTACAAGAATGGTTTATCGCCAATATTTTCGCCAACTTTTGGTGAATTGTTTCCACCATTTTTTCCGAATTACGAAAAAAGAAAAAGAAATAGCCCGCTAAGTGCCAATGACCGCTATCTTTCAACATTTCAAGACAGTGAGGCCATTTCTCTGGCGTGAGTTTATATTTTATAGATTTCTTTTTCTTCTTTTTTTTTGGGGGGGGGGGGGGAGTGGGGGGATTTCACCAATAGTTCCACCAATCGACAGCGAATCACAAAAAATAACCAGGTGGGTACTGACGCCTGCTGCCTTTACTTAAAGTTTTACAATAATTTTTTTAGCCAATATTTCTGCTTATTTTTGGCAAATTGCTAAAACCTACGATATACGATTTTCCCCTTCAGAGCTGTCTCCTGGTGGTTGGCTGGGTGTGGTTGCAGTGGTTACGGCTGCTGGTAGTCTGTTGATAGGCGGCTGGTTGTCCCTGCCGTTTTGGCGGCTGTTTGTCTGTCGGCACGGCGGCTGGTTGTCTGTCGGCACGGCGGCTGGTTGTCTGTCGGCACGGCGGCTGGTTGTA
Source organism: Protula sp. h YS-2021 (assembly GCA_949752745.1). Lineage (NCBI taxonomy): Eukaryota > Metazoa > Annelida > Polychaeta > Sabellida > Serpulidae > Protula > Protula sp. h YS-2021. The sequence goes on from OX457030.1 coordinate 14,924,065, forward strand.
TGCCGCTATGGAGGCTGGTTGTCGTTTGCGAATTACGCGGTTGGTTGTCAAACTGAAGGGTTGTTCAAACGGTTGTCAATGCTGGTCGGCCGTGTGTTTGACCTGTGTCGATTAAGGCGCATATTTGTTGGATATCTTTCTGGAGCGTTTGCTGCTGCCCAGTTCTCCGCCCCCTCGCCCAAGTACCAGACGAGAAGATAGGCCAATCCAGGTTAGGTCTATCGCAGGGAGCGAGTGTGGACCAGTGACAGTTAAGCTACTCAGCAACCGCACGCAGTTACAAAGCAACCCACTTATCGAAAGGTACTACCACTCCCCACTCCCAGGGATGGGGCCTCGATACCGAACAGTCTTCTTCTGACTAGCGTGTATTGGTTCTGGCTGGTTCTCTCTTTGGGTACGCGGATGGTTTTCTCTTTGGGTACGTGGATGGTTGCCTCTTTGGACACGTGGATGGTTGCCTCTTTGGGTACGCGGATGGTTGCCTCTTTGGGTACGCGGATGGTTGCCTCTTTGGGTACGCGGATGGTTGCCTCTTTGGGTACGCGGATGGTTGCCTCTTTGGGTACGTGGATGGTTGCCTCTTTGGGTACGTGGATGGTTGCCTCTTTGGGTACGTGGATGGTTGCCTCTTTGGGTACGTGCCTGGTTGCACCTTATTCTCTCGCAATACTCTTACTGCTTTTTCATACCAATTGATCTTCCTCATTCGTGTGGATTGCCGCCATCTTGAAGCAGGGCTGATCTAGAACAAAACACGAAAATAAACGCAATGCTACTTTAGTTTTTCATGCTTTTTTACGCATATTTACAACCAGGGAGTTTTTTATTATCACAAATTTATTAACCACGGCAGCCGGCCACTGAACAGAAATTATACAATTACTGACAATCATTGAATAGATATAAAATTAAGCAAGATTGTCCATGAATAATGCCCCAGCTTACGAATGCTTACGTCAAAATTAATGGCAAGAAGTATGGCTTTCAATCAAAATTTTACAACATTCGGGCTAAAAATATTGGAGGTGATGCGATTTTCAATGTAAAAGCGTACATATGTATGCACATGGTACAGCCCCGGCTTCTGTAAAACGTCACGCAAACAAGCTTCCATGCAAAGTGCGGCACGTTTATTCACTTTAGTGCTTTTTATCACCTCCCTCCGCTGCGTACAAGTTTCATAAAATCAAGTACTTACATTATTAAGCCGATAAGCAGGTGGTTTGTTATCTCTGGTGAACGGTTCCTGCATCCTCACGGCCCAAACCCACCCCGAAAAAATCATCCGGGAATTCATTAAAAAATCTTAATTTCCAAATAAAAACCCCCGAAAAATTTCCCTACCACAATTTTGTTCGAATAACCCGGTAATTTAAGACAAAAAAACGAAACGAAATTAAAGCTCTTATTCAGGAGAAGATTGAAAAAAAGTTTTAAACACGGAAGATGATTTTAATCTTACAAAAAAGCCCTGTAAGCATGCATCAACGCATCAATATTTTCCAAAAAGCCAGTAAGGCCAGATTGCGAAAACGCCATTCAGGCTGTTGTACAGGGAATTTCTTTAATAGTTTCAAAAACAAGTACTGTGAGCTTGCATCAGCGCCATTACGGCTCTTGTATAGGGAATTTCTTTAATAGTTTCAAAAAGCAAGTACTCAGAGCTTGCATCAACTCCATTACGACTCTTAAGCAGGGAAATTATTTTAACATTTACATAAAAAGAACATCATAAAAAAAGTTTTAAAACACTAGACTTTTGCTTTCAGTCTAGCAGATGGAAGCCAACATACCGAAAGCCGGTAGTTGACGGGAAAAATTCAGTAAGGAGAAAATTGAAAAAAAAGTTTTAAATACCAAAACTTTTCATTTCAATCTAGTAAATAGAAGCCAACAAACCGAAAGCCGGTAGTTGGCGAAAAATTCATTGTAAGCGAAAAAAGCGCCAGTCAGGCCCTTACAAATAAAAAATTATTTTAGATAATTTACGAAAAAGCAAGCACTGTATGCTTGCATCAATGCCATTAAGGCTCTTACACAGGGATGTCATTTGAATATTTTCCTAAAAGCAAGTACGGCAAGCTTGCGAAAAACGCCATTCAGGCTCTTATACAGGGAAGTTCTTTAATACTTTCAAAACGCAAGTACTGTAAGCTTGTATCAACGCCATTGCGGCTCTTATACAGGAAGTTCTTTAATAGTTTCGAAAAGCAAGTACTGTGAGCTTGCATCAACGCCATTACGGCTCTTACACAGGGAATTTCTTTAATAGTTTCGAAAAGCAAGTACTCAGAGCTTGCATCAACGCCATTAGGGCTCTTATACAGGGAAGTTATTTTAACATTTACATAAAAAGAACATTGTAATTTAAAAAAAAAAAGTTTTTAAATGCTAGACTTTTGCTTTCAGTCTAGCAGATGGAAGCCAACATACCGAAAGCCGGTAGTTGACGGGAAAAATTCATTAAGGACAAGATTGAAAAAAAGTTTTAAATACCAAAACTTTTCATTTCAATCTAGTAAATAGAAGCCAACAAACCGAAAGCCGGTAGTTGGCGAAAAATTCATTGTAAGCGAAAAAAGCGCCAATCAGGCCCTTACAAATAAATTTTTTTAGATAATTTACGAAAAAGCAAGCACTGTAAGCTTGCATCAATGCCATTAAGGCTCTTACACAGGGATGTCATTTGAATATTTTCCTAAAAGCAAGTACGGCAAGCTTGCGAAAAACGCCATTCAGGCTCTTATACAGGGAAGTTCTTTAATACTTTAAAAACGCAAGTACTGTAAGCTTGCATCAACGCCATTGCGGCTCTTATACGGGAAGTTCTTTAATAGTTTCGAAAAGCAAGTACTGTGAGCTTGCATCAACGCCATTACGGCTCTTACACAGGGCGTTTCTTTAATAGTTTCAAAAAGCAAGTACTGTGAGCTTGCATCAACGCCATTACGGCTCTTATACAGGGAAGTTATTTTAACATTTACATAAAAAGAACATTGTAATTTACAACAAAAAAAAGTTTTTAAATGCTAGACTTTTGCTTTCAGTCTAGCAGATGGAAGCCAACATACCGAAAGCCGGTAGTTGACGGGAAAAATTCATTAAGGACAAGATTGAAAAAAAAGTTTTAAATACCAAAACTTTTCATTTCAAACTAGTAAATAGAAGCCAACAAACCGAAAGCCGGTAGTTGGCGAAAAATTCATTGTAAGCGAAAAAAGCGCCAATCAGGCCCTTACAAATAAAAAATTATTTTAGATAATTTACGAAAAAGCAAGCACTGTATGCTTGCATCAATGCCATTAAGGCTCTTACACAGGGATGTCATTTGAATATTTTCCTAAAAGCAAGTACGGCAAGCTTGCGAAAACGCCATTCAGGCTCTTATACAGGGAAGTTCTTTAATACTTTCAAAACGCAAGTACTGTAAGCTTGCATCAACGCCATTGCGGCTCTTATACGGGAAGTTCTTTAATAGTTTCGAAAAGCAAGTACTGTGAGCTTGCATCAACGCCATTACGGCTCTTACACAGGGAATTTCTTTAATAGTTTCAAAAAGCAAGTACTCAGAGCTTGCATCAACGCCATTAGGGCTCTTATACAGGGAAGTTATTTTAACATTTACATAAAAAGAACATTGTAATTTACACACAAAAAAAGTTTTTAAATGCTAGACTTTTGCTTTCAGTCTAGCAGATGGAAGCCAACATACCGAAAGCCGGTAGTTGACGGGAAAAATTCATTAAGGACAAGATTGAAAAAAAAGTTTTAAATACCAAAACCTTTCATTTCAATCTAGTAAATAGAAGCCAACAAACCGAAAGCCGGTAGTTGGCGAAAAATTCATTGTAAGCGAAAAAAGCGCCAATCAGGCCCTTACAAATAGAAAATTATTTTAGATAATTTACGAAAAAGCAAGCACTGTAACCTTGCATCAATGCCATTAAGGCTCTTACACAGGGATGTCATTTGAATATTTTCCTAAAAGCAAGTACGGCAAGCTTGCGAAAAACGCCATTCAGGCTCTTATACAGGGAAGTTCTTTAATACTTTCAAAACGCAAGTACTGTAAGCTTGCATCAACGCCATTGCGGCTCTTATACGGGAAGTTCTTTAATAGTTTCGAAAAGCAAGTACTGTGAGCTTGCATCAACGCCATTACGGCTCTTATACAGGGAGTTTCTTTAATAGTTTCGAAAAGCAAGTACTGTGAGCTTGCATCAACGCCATTACGGCTCTTATACAGGGAAGTTATTTTAACATTTACATAAAAAGAACATTGTAATTTACAAAAAAAATGTTTTTAAATGCTAGACTTTTGCTTTCAGTCTAACAGATGGAAGCCAACATACCGAAAGCCGGTAGTTGACGGGAAAAATTCATTAAGGACAAGATTGAAAAAAAAGTTTTAAATACCAAAACCTTTCATTTCAATCTAGTAAATAGAAGCCAACAAACCGAAAGCCGGTAGTTGGCGAAAAATTCATTGTAAGCGAAAAAAGCGCCAATCAGGCCCTTACAAATAAAAAATTATTTCAGATAATTTACGAAAAAGCAAGCACTGTATGCTTGCATCAATGCCATTAAGGCTCTTACACAGGGATGTCATTTGAATATTTTCCTAAAAGCAAGTACGGCAAGCTTGCGAAAAACGCCATTCAGGCTCTTATACAGGGAAGTTCTTTAATACTTTAAAAACGCAAGTACTGTAAGCTTGCATCAACGCCATTGCGGCACTTATACGGGAAGTTCTTTAATAGTTTCGAAAAGCAAGTACTGTGAGCTTGCATCAACGCCATTACGGCTCTTACACAGGGAATTTCTTTAATAGTTTCAAAAAGCAAGTACTCAGAGCTTGCATCAACGCCATTAGGGCTCTTATACAGGGAAGTTATTTTAACATTTACATAAAAAGAACATTGTAATTTACACACAAAAAAAGTTTTTAAATGCTAGACTTTTGCTTTCAGTCTAGCAGATGGAAGCCAACATACCGAAAGCCGGTAGTTGACGGGAAAAATTCATTAAGGACAAGATTGAAAAAAAAGTTTTAAATACCAAAACCTTTCATTTCAATCTAGTAAATAGAAGCCAACAAACCGAAAGCCGGTAGTTGGCGAAAAATTCATTGTAAGCGAAAAAAGCGCCAATCAGGCCCTTACAAATAGAAAATTATTTTAGATAATTTACGAAAAAGCAAGCACTGTAAGCTTGCATCAATGCCATTAAGGCTGTAACACAGGGATGTCATTTGAATATTTTCCTAAAAGCAAGTACGGCAAGCTTGCGAAAAACGCCATTCAGGCTCTTATACAGGGAAGTTCTTTAATACTTTTAAAACGCAAGTACTGTAAGCTTGCATCAACGCCATTGCGGCTCTTATACGGGAAGTTCTTTAATAGTTTCGAAAAGCAAGTACTGTGAGCTTGCATCAACGCCATTACGGCTCTTATACAGGGAGTTTCTTTAATAGTTTCAAAAAGCAAGTACTGTGAGCTTGCATCAACGCCATTACGGCTCTTATACAGGGAAGTTATTTTAACATTTACATAAAAAGAACATTGTAATTTACAAAAAAAATGTTTTTAAATGCTAGACTTTTGCTTTCAGTCTAACAGATGGAAGCCAACATACCGAAAGCCGGTAGTTGACGGGAAAAATTCATTAAGGACAAGATTGAAAAAAAAGTTTTAAATACCAAAACCTTTCATTTCAATCTAGTAAATAGAAGCCAACAAACCGAAAGCCGGTAGTTGGCGAAAAATTCATTGTAAGCGAAAAAAGCGCCAATCAGGCCCTTACAAATAAATTATTTTAGACAATTTACGAAAAAGCAAGCACTGTAAGCTTGCATCAATGCCTTTAAGGCTCTTACACAGGGATGTCATTTGAATATTTTCCTAAAAGCAAGTACGGCAAGCTTGCGAAAAACGCCATTCAGGCTCTTATACAGGGAAGTTCTTTAATACTTTAAAAACGCAAGTACTGTAAGCTCTCATCAACGCCATTGCGGCTCTTATACGGGAAGTTCTTTAATAGTTTCGAAAAGCAAGTACTGTGAGCTTGCATCAACGCCATTACGGCTCTTACACAGGGAATTTCTTTAATAGTTTCAAAAAGCAAGTACTCAGAGCTTGCATCAACGCCATTACGGCTCTTATACAGGGAAGTTATTTTAACATTTACATAAAAAGAACATTGTAATTTACAAAAAAAAAGTTTTTAAATGCTAGACTTTTGCTTTCAGTCTAGCAGATGGAAGCCAACATACCGAAAGCCGGTAGTTGACGGGAAAAATTCATTAAGGACAAGATTGAAAAAAAAGTTTTAAATACCAAAACCTTTCATTTCAATCTAGTAAATAGAAGCCAACAAACCGAAAGCCGGTAGTTGGCGAAAAATTCATTGTAAGCGAAAAAAGCGCCAATCAGGCCCTTACAAATAAAAAATTATTTTAGATAATTTACGAAAAAGCAAGCACTGTAAGCTTGCATCAATGCCATTAAGGCTCTTACACAGGGATGTCATTTGAATATTTTCCTAAAAGCAAGTACGGCAAGCTTGCGAAAAACGCCATTCAGGCTCTTATACAGGGAAGTTCTTTAATACTTTCAAAACGCAAGTACTGTAAGCTTGCATCAACGCCATTGCGGCTATTATACGGGAAATTCTTTAATAGTTTCGAAAAGCAAGTACTGTGAGCTTGCATCAACGCCATTACGGCTCTTATACAGGGAGTTTCTTTAATAGTTTCGAAAAGCAAGTACTGTGAGCTTGCATCAACGCCATTACGGCTCTTATACAGGGAAGTTATTTTAACATTTACATAAAAAGAACATTGTAATTTACAAAAAAAAGTTTTTAAATGCTAGACTTTTGCTTTCAGTCTAGCAGATGGAAGCCAACATACCGAAAGCCGGTAGTTGACGGGAAAATTCATTAAGGACAAGATTGAAAAAAAAGTTTTAAATACCAAAACCTTTCATTTCAATCTAGTAAATAGAAGCCAACAAACCGAAAGCCGGCAGTTGGCGAAAAATTCATTGTAAGCGAAAAAAGCGCCAATCAGGCCCTTACAAATAAAAAATTATTTTAGACAATTTACGAAAAAGCAAGCACTGTAAGCTTGCATCAATGCCATTAAGGCTCTTACACAGGGATGTCATTTGAATATTTTCCTAAAAGCAAGTACGGCAAGCTTGCGAAAAACGCCATTCAGGCTCTTATACAGGGAAGTTCTTTAATACTTTCAAAACGCAAGTACTGAAAGCTTGCATCAACGCCATTGCGGCTCTTAAACGGGAAGTTCTTTAATAGTTTCGAAAAGCAAGTACTGTGAGCTTGCATCAACGCCATTACGACTCTTATACGGGAAGTTCTTTAATAGTTTCGAAAAGCAAGTACTGTGAGCTTGCATCAACGCCATTACGGCTCTTATACAGGGAATTTCTTTAATAGTTTCAAAAAGCAAGTACTCAGAGCTTGCATCAACGCCATTACGGCTCTTACACAGGGAATTTCTTTAATAGTTTCAAAAAGCAAGTACTCAGAGCTTGCATCAACGCCATTACGGCTCTTATACAGGGAAGTTATTTTAACATTTACATAAAAAGAACATTGTAATTTACAAAAAAAAGTTTTTTAATGCTAGACTTTTGCTTTCAGTCTAGCAGATGGAAGCCAACATACCGAAAGCCGGTAGTTGACGGGAAAAATTCATTAAGGACAAGATTGAAAAAAAAGTTTTAAATACCAAAACCTTTCATTTCAATCTAGTAAATAGAAGCCAACAAACCGAAAGCCGATAGTTGGCGAAAAATCCATTGTAAGCGAAAAAAGCGCCAATCAGGCCCTTACAAATAAAAAATCATTTTAGATAATTTACGAAAAAGCAAGCACTGTAAGCTTGCATCAATGCCATTAAGGCTCTTACACAGGGATGTCCTTTGAATATTTTCCTAAAAGCAAGTACGGCAAGCTTGCGAAAACGCCATTCAGGCTCTTATACAGGGAAGTTCTTTAATACTTTCAAAACGCAAGTACTGTGAGCTTGCATCAACGCCATTGCGGCTCTTATACGGGAAGTTCTTTAATAGTTTCGAAAAGCAAGTACTGTGGGCTTGCATCAACGCCATTACGGCTCTTATACAGGGAGTTTCTTTAATAGTTTCAAAAAGCAAGTACTCAGAGCTTGCATCAACGCCATTACGGCTCTTATACAGGGAAGTTATTTTAACATTTACATAAAAAGAACATTGTAATTTAAAAAAAAAAAGTTTTTAAATGCTAGACTTTTGCTTTCAGTCTAGCAGATGGAAGCCAACATACCGAAAGCCGGTAGTTGACGGGAAAAATTCATTAAGGACAAGATTGAAAAAAAAGTTTTAAATACCAAAACTTTTCATTTCAATCTAGTAAATAGAAGCCAACAAACCGAAAGCCGGTAGTTGGCGAAAAATTCATTGTAAGCGAAAAAAGCGCCAATCAGGCCCTTACAAATAAAAAATCATTTTAGATAATTTACGAAAAAGCAAGCACTGTAAGCTTGCATCAATGCCATTGAGGCTCTTACACAGGGATGTCATTTGAATATTTTCCTAAAAGCAAGTACGGCGAGCTTGCGAAAACGCCATTCAGGCTCTTATACAGGGAAGTTCTTTAATACTTCCAAAACGCAAGTACTGTGAGCGTGCATCAACGCCATTGCGGCTCTTATACAGGAAGTTCTTTAATAGTTTCGAAAAGCCATTACTGTCAGCTTGCATCAACGCCATTACGGCTCTTATACAGGGAATTTCTTTAATAGTTTCAAAAAGCAAGTACTCAGAGCTTGCATCAACGCCATTACGGCTCTTATACAGGGAAGTTATTTTAACATTTACATAAAAACAATATTGTAATTTACAAAAAAAAAGTTTTTAAATGCTAGACTTTTGCTTTCAGTCTAGCAGATGGAAGCCAACATACCGAAAGCCGGTAGTTGACGGGAAAAATTCATTAAGGACAAGATTGAAAAAAAAGTTTTAAATACCAAAACCTTTCATTTCAATCTAGTAAATAGAAGCCAACAAACCGAAAGCCGATAGTTGGCGAAAAATCCATTGTAAGCGAAAAAAGCGCCAATCAGGCCCTTACAAATAAAAAATCATTTTAGATAATTTACGAAAAAGCAAGCACTGTAAGCTTGCATCAATGCCATTAAGGCTCTTACACAGGGATGTCCTTTGAATATTTTCCTAAAAGCAAGTACGGCAAGCTTGCGAAAACGCCATTCAGGCTCTTATACAGGGAAGTTCTTTAATACTTTCAAAACGCAAGTACTGTGAGCTTGCATCAACGCCATTGCGGCTCTTATACGGGAAGTTCTTTAATAGTTTCGAAAAGCAAGTACTGTGGGCTTGCATCAACGCCATTACGGCTCTTATACAGGGAGTTTCTTTAATAGTTTCAAAAAGCAAGTACTCAGAGCTTGCATCAACGCCATTACGGCTCTTATACAGGGAAGTTATTTTAACATTTACATAAAAAGAACATTGTAATTTAAAAAAAAAAAGTTTTTAAATGCTAGACTTTTGCTTTCAGTCTAGCAGATGGAAGCCAACATACCGAAAGCCGGTAGTTGACGGGAAAAATTCATTAAGGACAAGATTGAAAAAAAAGTTTTAAATACCAAAACTTTTCATTTCAATCTAGTAAATAGAAGCCAACAAACCGAAAGCCGGTAGTTGGCGAAAAATTCATTGTAAGCGAAAAAAGCGCCAATCAGGCCCTTACAAATAAAAAATTATTTTAGATAATTTACGAAAAAGCAAGCACTGTAAGCTTGCATCAATGCCATTGAGGCTCTTACACAGGGATGTCATTTGAATATTTTCCTAAAAGCAAGTACGGCGAGCTTGCGAAAACGCCATTCAGGCTCTTATACAGGGAAGTTCTTTAATACTTCCAAAACGCAAGTACTGTGAGCGTGCATCAACGCCATTGCGGCTCTTATACAGGAAGTTCTTTAATAGTTTCGAAAAGCCATTACTGTCAGCTTGCATCAACGCCATTACGGCTCTTATACAGGGAATTTCTTTAATAGTTTCAAAAAGCAAGTACTCAGAGCTTGCATCAACGCCATTACGGCTCTTATACAGGGAAGTTATTTTAACATTTACATAAAAACAATATTGTAATTTACAAAAAAAAAGTTTTTAAATGCTAGACTTTTGCTTTCAGTCTAGCAGATGGAAGCCAACATACCGAAAGCCGGTAGTTGACGGGAAAAATTCATTAAGGACAAGATTGAAAAAAAAGTTTTAAATACCAAAACCTTTCATTTCAATCTAGTAAATAGAAGCCAACAAACCGAAAGCCGGTAGTTGGCGAAAAATTCATTGTAAGCGAAAAAAGCGCCAATCAGGCCCTTACAAATAAAAAATTATTTTAGATAATTTACGAAAAAGCAAGCACTGTAAGCTTGCATCAATGCCATTGAGGCTCTTACACAGGGATGTCATTTGAATATTTTCCTAAAAGCAAGTACGGGAAGCTTGCGAAAACGCCATTCAGGCTCTTATACAGGGAAGTTCTTTAATACTTTCAAAACGCAATTACTGTAAGCTCTCATCAACGCCATTGCGGCTCTTATACGGGAAGTTCTTTAATAGTTTCGAAAAGCAAGTACTGTGAGCTTGCATCAACGCCATTGCGGCTCTTATACAGGGAAGTTATTTTAACATTTACATAAAAAGAATATTGTAATTTACAAAAAAAAAGTTTTTAAATGCTAGACTTTTGCTTTCAGTCTAGCAGATGGAAGCCAACATACCGAAAGCCGGTAGTTGACGGGAAAAATTCATTAAGGACAAGATTGAAAAAAAAGTTTTAAATACCAAAACCTTTCATTTCAATCTAGTAAATAGAAGCCAACAAACCGAAAGCCGGTAGTTGGCGAAAAATTCATTGTAAGCGAAAAAAGCGCCAATCAGGCCCTTACAAATAAAAAATTATTTTAGATAATTTACGAAAAAGCAAGCACTGTAAGCTTGCATCAATGCCATTGAGGCTCTTACACAGGGATGTCATTTGAATATTTTCCTAAAAGCAAGTACGGCGAGCTTGCGAAAACGCCATTCAGGCTCTTATACAGGGAAGTTCTTTAATACTTTCAAAACGCAAGTACTGTGAGCGTGCATCAACGCCATTGCGGCTCTTATACAGGAAGTTCTTTAATAGTTTCGAAAAGCCATTACTGTCAGCTTGCATCAACGCCATTACGGCTCTTATACAGGGAATTTCTTTAATAGTTTCAAAAAGCAAGTACTCAGAGCTTGCATCAACGCCATTACGGCTCTTATACAGGGAAGTTATTTTAACATTTACATAAAAACAATATTGTAATTTACAAAAAAAAAGTTTTTAAATGCTAGACTTTTGCTTTCAGTCTAGCAGATGGAAGCCAACATACCGAAAGCCGGTAGTTGACGGGAAAGATTCATTAAGGACAAGATTGAAAAAAAAGTTTTAAATACCAAAACCTTTCATTTCAATCTAGTAAATAGAAGCCAACAAACCGAAAGCCGGTAGTTGGCGAAAAATTCATTGTAAGCGAAAAAAGCGCCAATCAGGCCCTTACAAATAAAAAATTATTTTAGATAATTTACGAAAAAGCAAGCACTGTAAGCTTGCATCAATGCCATTGAGGCTCTTACACAGGGATGTCATTTGAATATTTTCCTAAAAGCAAGTACGGGAAGCTTGCGAAAACGCCATTCAGGCTCTTATACAGGGAAGTTCTTTAATACTTTCAAAACGCAATTACTGTAAGCTCTCATCAACGCCATTGCGGCTCTTATACGGGAAGTTCTTTAATAGTTTCGAAAAGCAAGTACTGTGAGCTTGCATCAACGCCATTGCGGCTCTTATACAGGGAAGTTATTTTAACATTTACATAAAAAGAACATTGTAATTAACAAAAAAAAAGTTTTTAAATGCTAGACTTTTGCTTTCAGTCTAGCAGATGGAAGCCAACATACCGAAAGCCGGTAGTTGACGGGAAAAATTCATTAAGGAGAAGATTGAAAAAATAGTTTTAAATACCAAAACTTTTCATTTCAATCTAGTAAATAGAAGCCAACAAACCGAAAGCCGGTAGTTGGCGAAAAATTCATTGTAAGCGAAAAAAGCGCCAATCAGGCCCTTACAAATAAAAAATTATTTTAGATAATTTACGAAAAAGCAAGCACTGTAAGCTTGCATCAATGCCATTGAGGCTCTTACACAGGGATGTCATTTGAATATTTTCCTAAAAGCAAGTACGGCGAGCTTGCGAAAACGCCATTCAGGCTCTTATACCGGGAAGTTCTTTAATACTTCCAAATCGCAAGTACTGTGAGCGTGCATCAACGCCATTGCGGCTCTTATACAGGAAGTTCTTTAATAGTTTCGAAAAGCAAGTACTGTGAGCTTGCATCAACGCCATTACGGCTCTTATACAGGGAATTTCTTTAATAGTTTCGAAAAGCAAGTACTCAGAGCTTGCATCAACGCCATTACGGCTCTTATACAGGGAAGTTATTTTAACATTTACATAAAAAGAACATTGTAATTTACAAAAAAAAGTTTTTAAATGCTAGACTTTTGCTTTCAGTCTAGCAGATGGAAGCCAACATAGCGAAAGCCGGTAGCTGACGGGAAAAATTCATTAAGGACAAGATTGATAAAAAAGTTTTAAATACTAAAACCTTTCATTTCAATCTAGTAAATAGAAGCCAACAAACCGAAAGCCGGTAGTTGGCGAAAAATTCATTGTAAGCGAAAAAAGCGCCAATCAGGCCCTTAGAAATAAAAAATTATTTTAGATAATTTACGAAAAAGCAAGCACTGTAAGCTTGCATCAATGCCATTAAGGCTCTTACACAGGGATGTCATTTGAATATTTTCCTAAAAGCAAGTACGGGAAGCTTGCGAAAACGCCATTCAGGCTCTTATACAGGGAAGTTCTTTAATACTTTCAAAACGCAAGTACTGTAAGCTCTCATCAACGCCATTGCGGCTCTTATACGGGAAGTTCTTTAATAGTTTCGAAAAGCAAGTACTGTGAGTTTCCTTCAACGCCATTACGGCTCTTATACAGGGAAGTTATTTTAACATATACATAAAAAGAACATTGTAATTTACAAAAAAAAAGTTTTTAAATGCTAGACTTTTGCTTTCAGTCCAGCAAATGGAAGCCAACATGCCGAAAGCCGGTAGTTGACGGGAAAAATTCATCAAGGACAAGATTGAAAAAAAACTTTTAAATACCAAAACTTTTCATCTCAATCTAGTAAATAGAAGCCAACAAACCGAAAGCCGGTAGTCGGTGAAAAATTCATTGCAAGCGAAAAAAGCGCCAATCAGGTCCTTACAAATAAAAAATTATTTTAGACAATTTACGAAAAAGCAAGCACTGTAAGCTTGCATCAATGCCATTAAGGCTCTTACACAGGGATGTCATTTGAATATTTTCCTAAAAGCAAGTACGGCAAGCTAGAGAAAACGCCACTCAGGCTCTTACACAGGGTAGTTCTTTAATACTTTCAAAACGCAAGTACTGTGAGCTTGCATCAACGCCATTGGGGCTCCTATACGGGAAGTTCTTTAATAGTTTCGAAAAGCAAGTACTGTGAGCTTGCATCAACGCCATTACGGCTCTTATACAGGGAAGTTATTTTAACATTTACATAAAAAGAACATTGTAATTTACAAAAAAAAGTTTTTAAATGCTAGACTTTTGCTTTCAGTCTAGCAGATGGAAGCCAACATACCGAAAGCCGGTAGTTGACGGGAAAAATTCATAACGGACAAGATTGAAAAAAAAGTTTTAAATACCAAAACCTTTCATTTCAATCTAGAAAATAGAAGCCAACAAACCGAAAGCCGGTAGTTGGCGAAAAATTCATTGTAAGCGAAAAATGCGCCAATCAGGCCCTTACATTTAAAAAATTATTTTAGATATTTTACGAAAAAGCAAGCACTGTAAGCTTGCATCAATGCCATTAAGGCTCTTACACAGGGATGTCATTTTAATATTTTCCTAAAAGCAAGTACGGCGAGCTTGCGAAAACGCCATTCAGGCTCTTATACAGGGAAGTTCTTTAATACTTCCAAAACGCAAGTACTGTGAGCTTGCATCAACGCCATTGCGGCTCTTATACGGGAAGTTCTTTAATAGTTTCGAAAAGCAAGTACTGTGAGCTTGCATCAACGCCATTACGGCTCTTATACAGGGAATTTCTTCAATAGTTTCAAAAAGCAAGTACTCAGAGCTTGCATCAACGCCATTACGGCTCTTATACAGGGAAGTTATTTTAACATTTACATAAAAAGAACATTGTAATTTACAAAAAAAAAGTTTTTAAATGCTAGACTTTTGCTTTCAGTCTAGCAGATGGAAGCCAACATACCGAAAGCCGGTAGTTGACGGGAAAAATTCATTAAGGACAAGATTGAAAAAAAAGTTTTAAATACCAAAACCTTTCATTTCAATCTAGAAAATAGAAGCCAACAAACCGAAAGCCGGTAGTTGGCGAAAAATTCATTGTAAGCGAAAAATGCGCCAATCAGGCCCTTACATTTAAAAAATTATTTTAGATATTTTACGAAAAAGCAAGCACTGTAAGCTTGCATCAATGCCATTAAGGCTCTTACACAGGGATGTCATTTGAATATTTTCCTAAAAGCAAGTACGACAAGCTTGCGAAAACGCCATTCAGGCTCTTATACAGGGAAGTTATTTAACATTTTCCATAAAATGCACATTGTAATTTACAAAAAAATAAAAAAAAATTTTAAAAAGCCAGACTTTCTTTCAGTCTAGCAGATGGAAGCTAACATACCGAAACCGGTAGGGAAAAATTCATTAAGGAGAAGAAAATTTTCGAATGAAATTGCTTGGGCTGTGTTTGCGAAAATCGCATACACAGAACAGAAAAGACAACACAAGACGACACAAGACAACACAACATGTGTGACGGACGCGTTAGATCGGCTTAAAATCCCTTTCTTCCACAATATCCGTGGCCTGAACAGGGAATAGCACTCATCATAAGTTACCACAGGCCACACGACATAGTATACAATAGGAATAGAAAATAATTATGTACTTATATTGTACATAAATCTATAATTATTTTCTATTAATATAAATATACATACGTATTTTTCTTAAATTTTACTGTTTTATTGTGCCTTGCGCAATTTACAGCCCATGCTCTGCGCAGTTTACAGCACAATTCTCGATTTATATGACGTAATTTTTTATTGTGCCTTGCGCAATTTACAGCCCATGCTCTGCGCAGTTTACAGCACAATTTTCTATTTATATGACGTAATTTTCTTCTTTTGTTATTGTGCCTTGCGCAATTTACAGCTCATGCCCTGCGCAGTTTACAGCACAATTCTCGATATGACGTAATTTTCTTTTGTTATTGTGCCTTGCGCAATTTACAGCTCATGCTCTGCGCAGTTTACAGCACAATTTTCTATTTATATGACATAATTTGATTTTGTTATTGTGCATTGCGCACTTTACAGCCCATGCTCTGCGCAGTTTACAGCACAATTCTCTGTATAACAAAATTTCCTTTATTTTTTTTTCAATTTTTTTATTTATAAATATTTTTCAAGCTCAGATGACTGGAAATAATGCGAAAGACTGAACAGACTTCAGCAGTTGCATTGGAACGAATCAGATTTATACATCACGCAGTGAGTCAAGGCCTGTAGAACTGCTGCTTGGGTCTAAAACACATAAGAAAAGACACGTACTAAAGAAAATTGAATATTTTTTATAAATACACAGTATCTTCTGCAATACAAAACTATGTTATTTTCACAATCGCTCTACTATATACCCTGAATGTTTATAGTAGAGCGATTGTAGTACCTTTACAACTTCACAATGCGTCACTTAACAACATGCCACTTCACAAGTAAGCACACCAACAGTTTTGAACAACAAACAAAAACTCACCGCTCCTTCTTGGACATCCTGCAGGTTGGTGATTCGCTTTGTTGGCGAGGATGGGCGGATAGTGAACTTTCGCGAAAACTTAAGTTGCGCTCAAGTCACTAGACTAAGCCGACACCCCATTTTGTAGTATCAGCACGACGATTTTTTTTAATATTAAAAACGGGGCGTTAAAAAACGGGAAAAATTCATTCTAAGCGAGTAAAAAGCGCAATGAGGCTCTTACAAATAGAACTTATTTTAGATACATTTTCCAAAAAGCAAGCAGTGTAAGCTTGCGCAAAGGCCATTTTGGCTCTTATACAGGGAAGTTGTTTTAACATTTTCTTTTTTAACATTTTAATATTTTCCAAAACGCAAAGCACTGTAAGCTTGCGCAAAGGCCATTTAGACTCTTATACAGGAAAGTTGTTTTAACATTTTCTTAAAAACAAGCACTGTAAGCTTGCATAAATGCCATTTAGGCTCTTATAAAGGGAAGTCGTTTTTAACAGTTTCCAAAAAGTAAGCACTAAGCTTACAAAAGCGCCGCTTAGGTTCTTACAAAAAGATAATATTTTCCAAAAAGCAAGCACTGCAAACTTGCATAAACGCCACTTAGGCTTTTATAAAAGGAAAGTTATTTAATAGTTTCCAAAAAGCAAGCATGTCAATAGTTACCCTTTACGTTTAAGCCAACAAACCGAAAGTCGGTAGTTGGACGGTGACAAGTGTATCCAGCAGAAAACGATGAAAAAAGTTTTGAACGCCAAAATTTGTTTACAATCCAGTACATAGATGTTTTGGGGACACATTTTTTTGGAGTACAAGACACTTTGTTTAGTACTCGTGCTGGTCGCCACGTATCACATGACGACCTAATAGCCAACCGGGAGTTTTTTTTATTTTCCTAAGCCTAAGAAAATGTATTGGGGAGGGGGAGGAATTCTGTGCACGCACGCAAAATTTTAGGCATCAAATGCTAAACTGCAGCTTTGATTTTTTTGTTGTCCAGAACAGTATGGGGGCTGCCTAATGGGGCACCTTTAAGAAGATCCCCCCTGCGAATCTGCTAAATATTAACAGCACTGGCATATTACATGTCAATGAGGTAAGTACAGTTAAATCATATGATACATCATCGTGATCCGTGTGCCAACTGGAGAATTGCTCTGCCTTTTAGGCCAATGTACGTGCGGGCACAGATACAACTCCTGTTGCCAAGACCACACTCTTTTTTTGGTTTTTTTACTTTTTTTGGTGGTTAGCTTCTGCCCTGAAAGCACTTTTATATCTTAATAGCGGGAACAAGGGGTCCATGCTGTTGGTTGAGAATGCCCTATTAAAAAGTGTACCTTTCACAAAGAATGTTCTTTTTGTTAAACCCAACAGCCTTTTAACTAGATACCTAACTGAAAGTAAATCACAGAAAAAAGGTAGAGACCTTTTTCTGAACTAACTATAATATGCCAAGACATTTCCCTACTGACCTAAGCTAAGTCGTAAAATTTCCCTATATTGTGGCACACAAGAAAAATGGTTTGATAGCTAACAATGGACAAAGGACTTTAAAAAATGTTAGTGCTTTACTCACAGTCACTTCCCCTTTTTTCTTTTTTTTACTTTTTTGGGTGGTTAGTTTCTGCCCTGAAAGCACTTTTATATATTAATAGAGGGAACAAGGGGTCCATGCTGTTGGTTGAGAATGCCCTATTAAAAAGTGTACCTTTCACGAAGAATGTTCTTTTTATTAAACCCAACAGCCTTTTAAATAGATACCTAGCTGCAAATAAATCTCAGAAAAAGGCAGAGACCTTTTTCTGAACTAGCTATAATATTCCAAGACATTTCCCTACTAACCTAAGCTAAATCGTAAAATTTCCCTACATTGTGGCACACGAGAAAAAAGTTTTGATAGGTAACAATGGACAAAGGACTAATTTAAAAAATGTTAGTGCTTTACTCACAGTCACTTCCCCTTTTTTTTTTTTTTTACTTTTTTTGGTGGTTGGTTTCTGCCCTGAAAGCACTTTTATACAGTAATAGCGGGAACAAGGGGTCCATGCTGTTGGTTGAGAATGCCCTATTAAAAAGTGCACCTTTTACGAAGAATGTTCTTTTTGTTAAACCCAACAGCCTTTTAAATTGATACCTAGCTGCAAGTAAATCTCAGAAAAAGGCAGAGACCTTTTTCTGAACTGGCTATAATATTCCAAGACATTTCCCTACTAACCTAAGCTAAGTCGTAAAATTTCCCTACATTGTGGCACACGAGAAAAAGGTTTGAAAGCTTAGAACGGGCATGGGCACTTTAAAAAATGGTAGCGCTTTACTCACAGTCACCTTCCTTTTTTTTTTTTAGGGGGGCTCTGCTCAATAGGAATTCACATTATGGTAAGTATGATAAGTATAGTAAGTATGTTTCCAAGTCCGGTCGGTTCGTCTGCTGTTCTTCCTTCCAAGTTTGGCGGCATAGCTAAGTAAAAATTTTTATTAATAGGAGACGTTAAACATAATGTATGGTGGGTGTGACAAGAATCAGGATCGACCGCGCTGTTGGACGACCTGAAAAGTGTGCTGCCGAGAAGGGTCTGTGCCATGGACGGCGGAACCAGACCCACTTCCTGTGTCGTTCTGCGCGTGCGCAGTGCTGGACAGCATCGGAAGCTCATCGGTAAACACTGTGAACAGAAAGAGTATATGTTGTAATGTGAGTAACGTAAATTATTCAAAACGCAACGTAAAAATACAAAGTTATAATCACAAATTTGAATACCCTTGGTGTCACAATATTAAACCAGGACTTACCCTGGCATAGCCCAACACACGCCTAACTACCCACTTAACTAACAAGAGATCTGCCTATTGAGATCCCACCAAGCACCGAGTCGCGCACTGTGGCGGACAGGGCACGCCAAAAACCTAAGGTTCTGGCGCAAGCATCAGAACAAAATGATTGCTCCGACAAAACATGCCAAACCATCAAAATGGTTCTGACCCTATGACGGCTTTCAGAAAGCAGCCGGAATTAACACCTACTTCGAACGAGATCGAACATTTTGTTCGAGAGAAACACGCGCGCACACACACACACACACAAACACGCACCCTCACACGCCCTCGCACGCACACATACACACCCGCACACGCCCTCGCACGCACACACACACACACCCTCACCCGCCCTCGCAAGCACACACGCACGCACCCTCACACGCATATTATACACAAATGTGAAAACGCAAAACGTTAGTCCTATCTACATGCAATTTATATTTTACTTTCTAACTAACACCTAATAGAACGAAAAAGAGATGAAGGCCTACCTAAGCTAACCTATGAGAAAATTGGCAAGGAAATACTGCCAAATCCAGGAGGATTGAACAATAAATACTTGCCAATGCCACCACCTCCTCCCTCTTCCCTTGCTATCCCGCTAACCTAAAGACATAACTAAACGGAACAAGGACTGTGGAGTGAAGAGCCGCAGTCTTGATCCACCTCTCTGCTACTAGTCGGCCTTTTTCCTCGTTTCTCGTTTCCTGTAAACAGAAAAGAAAAAAACTAAGCCAATGTGAAGTTTAAAACCACCCTCCCTCCACCCTAAAAAACGAAAACACCAGCAAACCTAGCACCGAAAATGCAGATCCAGGGTAAAAGAAAAGGGGTAATTAAAAGGCCCTAAAACCCTGAATCTGCTGCGGAATTTGAATTCCAAATCCGCTAAGCTTTGTATACAGGCCAAGCTAAAGTTGGCGGGATAAAACTGAAACATTCTCTACGTTACCAAGTTAACAGGGATCAAAACCAACCCTGCATCTTGACATTTAAGAGCCTTTTTTCCTCCCCACAATGAGTTACAGCACTGCTGAGGTGCAACATGACTTGAAAGCCAATCAATCGAGAAATTTTAGAGTCGTCTAGCCCCGGACAAAAGTGCCGGATCGCACCATGCGCCCTGGCGCACCAACGCAGCAATGGTACGAACACGTGTCTGTCGGCTATGTCTGCCATGGACACGTGGCACAGTGACACACCACGTACCGGGTGGTGTTAACACCGTGCAGATCTCGGACAGTGCTTCATCTCGAGGATACACACTGGCCTAAGATCAACCGGCAAAGCAAAACGTGTGCTTGTTCGAGCACACGCGCCAACAGGGGGCCCCCATAGTTTGACGCAATAGCCAGGATCATCTGCTAAGATTTCTGCAAACGTCCCGGGAAAATAGGCAAATAGCGCAATGCCTTGACCTGGCATGTAGTGCAATATAGTGCTTGTGCCATGTTGCTTGCATCATGAAGCAAACAGTGACACGAAATGTGTGTGGCCTGCGGAAGCATAAGGACACACACTGCTAGTATATGCGTGTCACCCCGGTCGGTGAACAAGTGATCTTGCGTCATTTCTCAAAGAGCAGAGACAACGACTGATCAGCTGATGTCTTTGCCCCGAACTGGACGCCTCCAAAACCTCCTGAAAGAAAGACCAACGTCATCATAGAAGCACCTCGAACAGTACTGGAACTCACTGCGGCTCGGAAAAAATAGCCAAAATGCCAAAATAGCAGTCCCGATTTTGGGGAGCCCAAATGGGCGGGGTGGGGCGATTGAAAAGGAATCGAAATGAGATATACGAATGTTTCAGTACACGGGACGAACTGGTCATGTAACGTAATTTCGAGTCTCAATATTCTTTTTAACTATACCAACCCCCACCAACCCTACCTCCCCCCGCCTACCCAACCACCTACCCACACCCCTACATGAAGAGCAAACACCGGCATGGTTAACAAACAAAAATTCTTTAAATGATCCAGGATAGGATACGTGTGATGGACCATGGATAGGGAATCCTGAATCTTGTGGCATGAAATCTGAATTAAACTAAATTCTAATGGAGCATCTGTCCATTGAACTGAAACATAAAGACCCTAACTAACAAGGAACGAAACGCCGAATTCAAAACCTCCAGTCTAGGATACATTTTTGTACATGTGTCACCCGGCACAGGCCAGATTGCACATGTAAAGTGCAGCATCCGGCAATACTACACCTAAAGTTACTGCAGGAATCCGAGCCTAACAGCAACTTAAAGCCAAACGGTTGCATCCTAAACCAAATGCAGTGAACGCGACGAATCGGAGGGACGAACCCACCCGTGGAGGAGAAGGGACAACAGTATGAACTTTCACATTGCATGTGGATGGACCATTATCGCACATACTTAAATCGAGTAAACGAAAACCCAAATTAAAGGTATGAAATGTTTCAGTTCTTGGGTTGGGAGTTAATCATACCGGTAATGCCTTCATATTTTAAAAAATAAAAAGAATTTGCTTACCATTTTTCATGAGCAGCTGCAGCTCTGAACATCATCATGGGCTGGCTCGACCGACATTGCAGCTCTACCGCGTGGTTGTCCAGGATTAATACGTTATGCCTAGCTCAATTTTAACGCGGTATTTGAGTGTCCGACCGAAATGTGCTTTGAGCGCAAAAAAAGTAGCTAGCACAATAAACCTTTTCAAGTTTATTGTACTATATACTTTTTTTTTATAAAAAGTAGCTAGCACAATAAACCTTTTTCAAGTTTATTGTACTATATACTTTTTTTTAAAAGTAGCTAGCACAAAAAAGCCTTCCAAGTTTTTTGCACTATCTACTGGCTTTCGATGGCAAACCAAAGCAATTTCTACAGAGAATGCTAGTTCCTGTAAATCTGCAAGAAAGCGTGCAACTTGTTGCACAGCAAGGCACAAAAAAAAATAGAGACATTTATCTGTTGTCTTTTGACAGCAAACTAAAGCAAACTTCTAAGGTGTTAGATGTTTTCGTGTTATAAGGCTCAGAAGTTAAAGCACAGCACTTCAGTAAATATCGATGCAAAGGCTCAAACGAAAGAGCAGGAGACTACAAAAACCATAAGAAAGATTGAAGAAGGTTAGGTCTTCTTTGTCCCGGGCCGACTCGGGGCGAAATAGAAAAGGCCTTGTTAGTACCGGATACAGCAATTATTGAACAGCTTTATCGAAAATTTGAAAACAAGCCTTGTTGCATAAGTTACAAAATGGAACGATAGTTTTTCAATTGTTAGCATAGCTCCGAGCGTTTAGCACATCCTATACGCACTACGTGAAATTCCTGCTAACAACCTTTGAACTCACAGTTACCATGCTTGGGTACAAGAAAATTTGGCAGCAGGTGTAACGCACGCCGGATGCTTACACCAAAAATTAGTTACTGCACATCTCGGAATATGCAATAGCTAATACCGAAAGGGGTACCCAAAAATGGAGTTAGTGAGCCCGCCGGAAGCTCGCCGGAACAACCCGCAGCCTGACAGAATGCACTTCACGCCCTTCACCACGCCCCCAACTGAATCGCCAACTCTAACTACACACTACTGTCGCGTATTAACATTGACAGTTCACGTAAACAGGTGGTCCATTGTTTTACTTATTATTATTTTTTATTATTATTATTTTTTTTTTTATTTTGGAGGGGGAGGTGTTTGGAGATGGGCGGGCAGCAGGGAGTTGGATTTTTTTTTTTTGGAGGGGGGAGATTTTGGGAGATGGGCGGACAGCAGGGCTGGGACTTTTTTGTGTGTGTGTCTGTGTATTGTTTTTGTTTTGGTGTTTTTTTGGGGGGACGGGAGCGTTGGGAGATTGGCGAGGAACAGGTGTCGTGTTATTTTTGTTTATTTTTTAAAATGTGTTGGAGAATATTACTGGGATTCGTAATTTAGTGGTACTTGAAATTTTGTTTAATTGTGGGATGTGTCAATATGGTGATGCTAAATTCTTTTTATCTTATTTAATTCATTTTTTTATCTTCAGTTATTTATTTTGTTGTCAATTGACTAATGACTGATTTACACTTGATGGGTATATAGTCTGAAAATAAATAAGATCAGACTTAATCAAAAACGGCGGTATGGCGTGAAGACGTTATATCGTCCCAAATCCCAGTACTATGTAGCCTTTGCCTTTGTGTCAATTTGTGATAAAGGAAGGGATGTAGCAACCCCCGCCGACCAACCTCCCCCCTCCCCCTTTTTGAATTTCCTATGAATATCCATGGACAATGAATCAGGTCAAAGGACATTGCCTGATCCAAGGGACAATGGAGGATGACTTGTATTACGTCCTTGTGCTGACTTATCAAGCACTAGGACAGCCATGGGATTCGTTCGTTCATTCAAGAACGCGCAAGGCAATGCCAGTAAAGTGTCTTGCCCAAGGGCACAACGTGGCAACCTGGCCCACCGGTCCCGCCGAACAGCTACCACGCCTAGCAGCACAAAACATTCAAAACAGCATCCAGATCTTTTTGAAGGGAGTTTTTGCTTCTATCTACGTTTTAACAAATTAATATATTGAAGCCCACGCCAGCAACGTGAACAGATAACCCTTACCTAAGATTTTACC
Organism: Protula sp. h YS-2021; assembly: GCA_949752745.1. NCBI lineage: Eukaryota > Metazoa > Annelida > Polychaeta > Sabellida > Serpulidae > Protula > Protula sp. h YS-2021. The sequence goes on from OX457030.1 coordinate 14,947,476, forward strand.
TCAGAAAGCGGAATTCCCTCAGCAGTCGTTCGGCACTGGGCAACACAGTCGCTGAGTATGTCAGGAATCATTAGACAGCGGTTGGCAGGGGCCCAAAGTAACGCAAGCCCAACTTTAAGAATACTGCAGTGAGTACAACAAAAGCAAGCAAGAGAATTCAAAGTTTTCCAACTTAAGGCACAAAGGCGTTTAGGCCCGTGTACTCGGCACAAGTAACACGGAAAAAATATATGGTCAACACTCCGGCATTAAGTGCTCACCATATTTTAGTCCCCAAGTATAGTGTTGGTATACTCGGCGACTAAATAAAAAAAGTGAAAGACTGCACCTGAAGCTGGAAGCTTTGAACGCTACAGACCGACCCATGAGTACCACCATAATACCCATAAAGATGAACAGCTATTACCAGGAACACCCTTGTGATTTGCAGCACCACAACCGACTGGTCCAAGAGGATAGCCTGGCATCCACAGCGGCCACGCAGCGTCAGCGCTAAACTCAGCTGAGAGAAAGGAGAACGATACTTTGGGAATCTCGCCTCCTTCGAGACGAGAATAACGAAGTTGCACAATTGTACATGGGCCAAGTAAAATCACACCAAGTCCCCCATGGATTGGTGCGACCACCAGACCAATGGCTCGTAAACGAAATTCTAAATTAAAAAAAAAAAGAAATTGCAATCGCCAGTTATGGCGAAAGAAAAACATTTAAAAAAAGCAATAAAAACAGCCAAAATTAGGGAAAAGGAATTTAAGTCTATGCAAAAGCAGTTTTTTCACCTCCCCCTGACCTCCACCCTAAATCCAAACAGAGACACGCGGACAGCTACTACAATAACACTGTAATTCAAATCCAATATAACGCCTTAATTTTTTTTTTTTTTTTTTTTTTTGTTGTTGCTTTGCTTGCTTCGGTTTGCCTTTTTCGCCACACTAGTTTTATTTTTGGTTGTATGCCTTTACTCCGCCGTTACTTTCATTTTTGTTTTTCAAAAATACTGAATATCGATGCCATCTTTAACTCTGTGGCAAATCAACTTCACAGGTGCAGATTAACTTGTTTTTTTTTTTTTTTTTTTTTTTTTGTTTTGTTGTTTTTGTTTTTGTTTTTTTTTTTTGGTTGTTTTCTTTTTTTTTTTTGTTGTTGTTTTTGTTATTTTTTTTTGGTTTTTGGCAGATCACTTGTGCTGGTACTAGTAGGGTGCAGAAATGCATATTTTTTCTTTTTGTTATTAAATTTTTCCCACAAATTATTGAATATCAATCACTGCCACTTTTTGACGTTTTGGCAGCTCACCTAAGTGCAGGTACGAATTGGATGCAGAAATGCTGTTTATTTTATTTTTTATTTTTATTTATTATTTTTTTCTGTTTTTTTCACGAAATACTGAATATCACTGCCACTAAGTTTTTGGCAGATCACTTGTGCTGGTACTAATAGGGTGCAGAGATGCATCTTTTTTCTTAGTTGTTATTTAATTTTTCCCACAACTTATTGAATATCACTGCCACTTTTTGACGTTTTGGCAGATCACCTAAGTGCAGGTACATATTGGATGCAGAAATGCTGTTTATTGTTTTTATTTTTTTCATTTATTTATTTTTTGTTTTTTTTTTTTTTGCATTTTTTATATTTTTTTACCGAACCTGGCTTATTTCCGGCCGGTTTTTTTAACAGACTGGCAACAAATTTAATAGCCTCCGCTACTTTAAAGAGCCTCTATAAAGAGCAGCTTTAAAATACTTCGGCTTGCTTGGACCACCTGTATATATTCACTTTGAAGTGACAAATGTTTACACCATCACATTTAAGAATTGAAGTGCTTTGTGTTTTGATTAAACTGATTTAGCATTTTTAGTTCTATTCTAAATAATGCGAGGAGCGCGGATTGTATTTTTTGTACGGTTTTTCTAAAATACATTTTTCAGGGTTTAAGTGATGGTGAACGAAAAAAAAAACTAAAAAAGAAAAAAAAAAAAGGAAAAAAAAGAAAAAAAAAGAAAAAAAGTCTATCATCAGGGCAAGTGTGGACCAGTGACAGTAAGCTACTAAGCGAACTACAACAAAGTGCAGCCGCGAAGCTGCCCACTAATCAAAGGTACTACCACTCCTCACCCCTAAGACATGGCCTCGTTTTTTTCCTTGTTTTTTCTTTCTTTCTTTTTTCTTATTTTGTTTTATTGGATTTCACAACTTAACAGTATTTGTTTTAGTAACTCAATTTCATGATTTTTAGACGAAAAAAACGAGGTTTGTTTGATTTTATAGCTTAATAGGGAAACGAAGTTATTGGTTCTGGGAACTTCATAGCAAAACGAGTTCGTTGGATTTGATAACTTGATACCAAAACTAGGTTACTGAATCTGATAACCTAATAGGAAAACGAGGTTCACTGGGCTTGATAAGTTAATAGCAAAACAGGGTTTACTGGATTTGATAACAAAAGCTGGTTTCACCGGATAGTTGATAGTTTTACCGGATTTGAGAAACTACAGGACTAAATATAACTAAAATATAGCTGATTATTGAACATGCATGTTGATCGCAATATCAAAAACCATTTCAATTTTTAAAGGACTAAACAGAGTAAATAGAGCTAAAATATAGCTGATTATTGAACATGCGCATTGATCGCAATATCAAAAATCATTTCAATTTTGTTTTTTTGTTTTTTTTGCACGTCGGACACTCTTAAAAATAAAAACACCTAGCTATTGGTCGATTGTTCGCTGCGTCGGTGCCGATGGGCTTTTACCTGAAAGAGCAGAACCACTTTGTTTCAACTCGCCGTCATCACGAGTGGTCTCTTATTTTGGAAATATTATTGAAACATGCCCATTTTTCACTTTTAAAAAAGTGTCTTTCTGTTTTATTCCGAATGATTCATAAAATCCGATCTCTTACACTGCAAATAGCAAAAAAAAATACCATTACTTTATTTTTTATTTATTTTTGTTTTTGATGTGAAAATTCTTACTTACCAATCCCTAGTTGGTAGTAATCCCTAAATAGTGCCCTTATTGTGGGTGTTGTTAGCTGCTCCTTGCCCTTCGATGATGTTCTTTCTGGCCCAGTTTAACTAGTGACTGCGCACAGCACCAGTGTATCGCCTGCAGCTTTGCCTACAAAAAATAAAATCAATTCTTATCTTTCACAAAGATCTTGGTTCAGAAACATTTTATACTTTTTTAGATAAATTGAAAGCAGATTCTGTTTGCTTTACATAATTTCATGAGATGGCTTTCTTTTGCACGAACACTCCACCTTTGTCAATTAATGAGGAAATTTCGAACGACCGCTTTATCACAGCTTTGTTCTATAACACAAAATTAATGTAGCATTCTTGACTCCACTGTCACAAGGGGCGTTAACCGCATTTTCAATTTCGATTACTCTTTCGCAAAAATCCAGGACTTTAAAAAATTTTCCTGTACCGCGAGAACCCTTGAAATCTTCCAACTTATCTTAGATGCACTTACCAGCTGAACAGGTCAACTGTTCTAATTTCGCTCATCCTCCACCCCCCCCCCCCCCCCGCCCACTCCTCGACCACTAACCCTACAACCCCAAAAACCACAATTCTTTGACGATGTTTCTTTGTTCAGGACATGGGACATAACTTACCAATTAGCGTGGCTAAAGCTGGCCTTTAAGTAGATATTGTCAGCCAGTGCGATGCCAAAGCTGTATGCCATTGGATGTCATCCTTGCACCGACTCCTCCGAAGGATCAGATGCACTATGCGCGATCTCCCGCGCAGTAGAAAAGGATATCCAATGACATGCTGGCGTGGATACGGTGGGCACTTTTTTTTTGCGTGCGTATCACCGCCTACCAGGTCACGTGCAGGCCTGCTTGTGACCGCCAGTTCTTCAAACTCAAAATGTCCCTTAATTATGGCCATAATAAGGTGCAGTTTGCTGTGTGAATTGATTTGGCTCGTCTTTGTTGGAGGACTGTTGAGGACGTGCAACTATTCCATTCGCTGATTGTAGAATACGGTATTGACCATTCGCTGTGTTGAATCTTCTGATCGTTTTAAAATGATTTGTGCTCGCTCACCGTTACGACTGAATCGGCTCATATTGACATTCTTCCCGTCTGCTGCTGCCCAGCTCTCCGCCCCCTCGCCCAAGTCTAGGCGATAAAATAGACCAATCCAGGTTAGGTCTATTGCTGGAGCGAGTGTGGACCAGTGACAGTTAAGCTACCCGGCGACTGCATGCAGCCACCAAGCAACCCACTTATCGAAAGGTACTACCACTCCTCACCCCACAGGAACGTCGATACTGAGCAGCTGTCATTTTTAGGCTTGTGCGTATTGGTTCATATTGGTTTATCGGTTTACATCGCCGTCTTCTCAATGTCGACAGCTTGAGTCAGACCCTCTGTGTGTATATGGCCTTGTCAGGCCAGTTCTGGCTCGCATGTGGCGGTGGTTTTGGTTCGGGTCTGTTGGCTGCTATGGTGTAAGCAGCCTGATCAGCCAGTGGTGCGGCAGCGTGAACAGCCGGTTGTGAGGCAGGCTGGTTCACTGGTGGTGCGGCAGGCTGGTCCCCTGGTGGTGCGACAGCCTGATCGGCCGGTGGTGCGGCAGGCTGGTCCGCTGGTGGTGCGGCAGCCTGATCAGCCGGTGGTGCGGCAGGCTGGTGCGCTGGTGGTGCAGCAGCCTGACCAGCCGGTGGTGCGGCAGGCTCTTCCGCTGGTGGTGCGGCAGCCTGATCAGCCGGTGGTGCGGCAGCCTGATCAGCCGGTGGTGCGGCAGCCTGATCAGCCGGTGGTGCGGCAGGCTCTTCTGCTGGTGGTGTGGTAGCCTGATCAGCCGGTGGTGCGGCAGGTTGGTCCGCTGGTGGTGCGGCAGGCTGCTCCGCTGGTGGTGCGGCAGCCTGATCAGCCGGTGGTGCGGCAGGCTCTTCCGCTGGTGGTGCGGCAGCCTGATCAGCCGGTGGTGCGGCAGGCTCTTCCGCTGGTGGTGCGGCAGCCTGATCAGCCGGTGGTGCGGCAGGTTGGTCCGCTGGTGGTGCGGCAGCCTGATCAGCCGATGGTGCGGCAGCCTGATCAACCGGTGGTGCGTTAGGTTGGTCCGCTGGTGGTGCGGCAGGTTGGTCCGCTGGTGGTGCGGCAGGTTGGTCCGCTGGTGGTGCGGCAGGCTGCCTTACCTCCTCCACATAATCCTGCAAGTCAGTCATGTACGACGGCATAATGTAGCGGTGAGCGGCAGAGTCAAAGTCAGGAATCCTCCTCGCTATCCGATTGAGCACGCTTCGTTCCAACCGTCTCAACGTGTTCCATGAATCCAGACTATTGCTTCCTCTTGCCTCACACCTCCGCATGGTGCGTTGAATCATTGAGAGCTCAGTGATCATGGTGTGATTCCACGCGTAATCGCGGTCTACAAAAAAATCGAGAAATAATTCACTAGAGAACTATAATATTGTCCATGGACAATGCCTCAGCTCACGAATGCCGATATCAAGATTTATGACAGAAGTATAACCTGTAACCCCAATTTCCAGCTATGTACCTGGCATGCATTTTCATGAGAATATTTGTTCCGTAATTCCGCAATTTTTGGCGAATTTTCAAAACACAGCTACAGCCAATTAGGTAGCAATGCCACGCTACTTAAAATTACAATGCAATATTTTGGAAGAGTTCGTTAAGATTTCACTGATATTGTTTTTTTTTTCTTGCCAATTGCTTGGCCAATCACCAACAAAAAAAATATATAAGCCAGCTGGGTAATATTGCCTGCCACCGTTACTTTTAATTTTCAAGACAGTGAAACTATTTTCCTGGAGTTAAGAATTTACTGAAATTTTTTATATTTTCGCCAAACTTTTTGGCCAATCATCAAATATTGCAACCGCCAACTAGATAGTAAGGCCTACTACCTTTCTCTAAAATTTCGAGACAGTAAGAATATTTTCGTGGAGTTCGCTAAGTTAATTTTTGTTTGTTTTTCGTAAAAATTTTCGCCAATTGTTTACCAATCACCAAAACATGTAACGGCCAGGTATGTAGGAAGGCTTGCTACCTTTCCTTAAAATTTTAAGTCACTAAGAATATTTTCCAGCAATTAAGAGATTACAAAAAGTTATTAAATTGTTGGCCAATTACAAAAGAAGTTATAGCCACGCAGAAAATAACGCTTGCTACTTTCACCTACAATTTCAGACATTAAGATTATTTTTCTGGAGATAGCAGGGATTTTACGAAAAAATGTTGGTTTTTTCGCCAATATTTTTGCCAATTTTTGGAGAATCGACAAAAAAAGTAATACCTAAGTGGACACCTATGCAACCTACCTTTCACCAATATTTTAAAAACGTTTCGACGAAAACCCCAGGAGGGGATACGTTTTGAAGAAATTTGGTTTTCGGCCAACATTTTGGTGAACTGCCAAAAAAGTAATAGCCAGTTAGGCACTTCGGTTCCCTTCCAGCAACCAAAATTTCAAAACATTCAGGCTAAAAACGTAGGACCAGATACGACTTTTCAACTAAAAAACGCACGTACGCACATACTTTAAACGACTGCTATAGCCCCTGTTTCTATGAGAAGCTGGGGCTAAAAAGAAACTTATTGCATTTATATTCACGATTCGTATTCATATTTATATTTAAGATGTTTTAGATGCCATAAATAAAAGCAAACATTTCTTCATTCAACGGTTTTCGTGTTGACGCTCCTCAACACCAGTGCGAACCCAACAACTTCAGTTATGATGGAATGATGCCAATCGTTGTCACTACAATTTCTTTATAACTTAGGTTTAACTAGTTATTTACCCTCCAACACTGGCCGGACAAATCTATGGAGTCGTCTATCAAAGCTGGGGATAGCGCGCTCCAGTTGATCCAAGGCGATGTTCTCCATGACCGCAAGAAGGTCCCATCTGCGGTAACTGAGGAGCCTCTCGCTGACGTAGTCCCTCATCAAGTCGTGAACCGCGGCAAGTTCCCCGAACGCCGCCCGGGCCCTGTCCATGTACAACTCGTGCAGGTACTCTGGAATGAGGTCGCCAAGGTTTGGTGGTCCAAAGGCGGCAACTGCAAAAGGCAAAGTAAATGTCATTAACAATTATATAACTGTCTATCACAAAACTATTAATAAAATTTCTATGACAAAACCTGAGGCATTTACATACGTTATACCTATAGCTGCGCTTCAAACAAGTGTAGTAAAACATTTTCCACAATAAATAGTTTCGCGTCTTTGCTCGATATTTTGCTTGCTACGGTATATGCATATTCATTCTCCGTCATAGACATTGTCGGCGCAACCACCAGTCACACTGCAGCCGACCTGGATAACCATATCATTTTGTGGCACAGAGTGCGGCTTCTCCTTCGTATCCGTCTTACCAGCAAGTTGCGCCACTCGGGATAGAAGCCTCTCGTCGGAGGACAGCCCCCCAATGGGACTTTTCATCCAACCCCCCGAACTTCGCCTTTTACTCCGGTTGCCACCCTCACCCGGCACTCATTGGCAGAAGATCAGGTTTTCTTGCAGGGAAGGATTACTGACGATGTACTCTGACGCAGCCACATGTAATAATTGCTTGCTCATAGCAATCTCGGTCACAACCATATATAGCATAAACCCTGCTCGGTCACATTATCGGTCAGTTATATACCATAGCAAGCTTGTAACACACAGTTACAGAGTTGGCAAACCCTGCCACAGTCACATTCGCCGTAAAAATTATATACAAATTACTGTTTTATTTTTAATTTAGGCACTGTTTGCAAACGCAAATGTAAATATAAGCGCATGTACCACAGGCAAACGAATTTTCAACAGACTGACTGAAATTTTTAAAATTTTCTTTTACTTTTTAATTTTCGTTTTACTTCTACATTTTGTTTGCTAAAGCACTTGTTTAATAAGCGATTAGGTTAAAATGGCCGGTGCTGCGATGAACTATGATCTATCGACGTTAAACACGAGAAAATAATCATTAATGTTTGGAAAAAAGCATAGACATTCACCCTCAGGTTGAGCATCAGCAGGCGCGGTAGGTGTAAGCTGACACTCCGGCTCTGAAATGAAGGCACCAATGACCGTGAGCGAAGTGGTGTATAAGAAATTCCGTGGACACTGTGCCCAGCCACAACGCGAACAAGATTTGACCAATCACAAAAAAAACAAGCCATGGTAAAGGGCACAGCCCCCCACCCTCCCCCCGGACATGGACAAACAGCTGTCAGCTTCCACTGGATAAACAAGCACTCGGTGAAATATTAATTTTTTGTCGATAACAAAATTAATCCGCCGCTGCACATCTGCATGATATATTTATTCACTCAGTGAAATATCAAATCAGTCCGCCTGATAGTTGGAAATATGCGTCGACAAAACACCGTGTTTTCGCTAAGTTCCATCCAGGAATGTCACATTTTTGACAATTTTTCATTTCGTCAATTTTCGTCGATTTCAAAATTAATCTCCCTCAGTGAGGCAGGATCCCCCGCATAACACACAATGTCATTGGATGGTAGTTAATTCAATAAAACTGAAAACCCTACATTGCCTAAAATTTTTGATCGATTTGAAAAACAAGACGACGTTTCACATCTACAATATATATATTCACTGCATAAAATTTCAGAACCCTGGTTCGAATAGTTTCGGAGAACGGGGCTGGACAAAATCTATCTCCGTGCAAATAGCTTTACATAAAAAATATATTTTCAGTGTACTTTTAACCATTTTTGGCCGATTTCAAAAATAATACGACGTTGCACATTTACAATATATATCTTCACTGCCTAAAATTTCAGAACGCTTGATCAAAATAGTTTCGGAGAACTCGTCTGGACAAAATCTCCGTGCAAACAAGTTTCCATAAAAATATACATTTTTGACAATTTTTTGCAAATTTCACAATCGAATAGTTTTGGAGAACTCGTCTGGAAAAATTTATCAGTACAAACAGGTTCACAGAAACATAAATTCAAGGACAAAGTCCCAGCTTACGAAAAGCGATAAGACCAATTCCAGCGTGCATTTCGGGCCAGTGCGCATGTTTATTTAACTTGCGTTGATGCGCGGCTCTTATTTCAGACCAGTGCGCATGTTTTTTTAACTTGCGTTGATGCGCCGTTCGCATTTCGGTCCAGTGCGCATGTTTATTTACCTTGGGTTGATGCGCGGTTCGCATTTCGGGCCAGTGCGCATGTTTATTTAATTTGCGTTGATGCGCGGCTCTTATTTTAGACCAGTGCGCATATTTTTTTAACTTGCGTTGATGCGCCGTTCGCATTTCGGTCCAGTGCGCATGTTTATTTACCTTGGGTTGATGCGCGGTTCGCATTTCGGACCATTGCGCATGTTTATTTAATTTGCGTTGATGCGCGGCTCTTATTTTAGACCAGTGCGCATGTTTTTTTAACTTGCGTTGATGCGCCGTTCGCATTTCGGTCCAGTGCGCATGTTTATTTACCTTGGGTTGATGCGCGGTTCGCATTTCGGACCATTGCGCATGTTTATTTAGCTTGCGTTGATGCGTGGTTCGAAGTTCGCACCAGTGCGCATGTTTATTTAACTTGCATCGATGCGCCGTTCGCATTTCGGACTACTCCGCATGTTTATTTGATCTGCGTTGATGCGCGGCTCTTATTGTAGACCAGTGCGCATGTTTTTTTATTTGCGTTGATGCGCGGTTCGCATCTTGGACAAGCGCGCATGTTTGTTTAACTTGCGTTGATGCGTGGTTCACGTATCAGACCAGTGCGCATGTTTGTTTAACTTGCGTTGATGCGTGCTTCGCATTTTGGTCCACTGCGCATCTTTATTTAATTTACGTTGATGCTCGGTTCTTATTTTAGTCCACTGCGCATGTTTTTAACTTGTGTTGATGCGCGGTTCGCATTTCGGACCAGTGCAGTGCGCATGTTTATTTAACTTGATGCGGATGCTTATTTTGGAAAAGTGCGCATGTTTATTTAACTTGCGTTGATGCAGGGTGCATATTTTAGACAAGTGCGCATGTTTACTTCATTTGCGTTAATGCGCGTTGGCATTTCGGACCAGTGCGCATGATTGTTCAACTTCCGTTGATTAGCTCAACAAAGCATGAGCCGTTATGCATCACCCCCTAGAGACGGCTTATACCAAAAATAAATCTGATAAAACTGCAGGAGGAAATACATCTACAATATATACATTTTCATTGCATACGATTTCAAAACGCTGGATTGAATAGTTGTGCAGAGCTCATCTGGACAAAAACTATCTCCGTGCTAACAGATTTCATTAAAAAACAGCCATTTTTGAAAAGTCATATTTTCTCAGAATTTTTGGCCGATTTCAAAAGTAATACTGCACACCTTCAATATATGTTCTAACCGTAAGCCAAATGAAAAAGCTACAAGACAAATACTTTCGGAAATAGAACCCGTACACGAGGGCGCACGAAAACACAGACCCGCACGAAGAAATAGCCGATATTACACCCATAAATCAATCACCCATATTATGGTCGTAAAATGGAGATTATGGGTTATTTAGAGCCAGACACATAAATCAGACCAATAATCTAGATCAAAATTTCCAGTTTTTGTGTCAAAATTATCACCCATAATTTTAAACCCATAATCCGGTTCATAAATTTTACTTTTTTGGGTCAAAATTATAATCCATAATAATTCTAAACCCATAATCCGGGTCATACTTTCTGTTTTTGACCGATATTATTGAACTTCGCGTTTTTTTTAAATTAAAGTATGACTTGGCTGTATAACTTAGCAAAAAGTAATTAACTAAAATCACGAGTAAAGAGTGATATGGTCTTGAATAATAAATATCCCCAGATCAGCCTAATCAGTTAATAACAGCCCAACACATTATTTTTTTATTATCATAATTATGATATAGCCTTGCATTAATTCTAATCGTCGGGCTGTTGCCCAGGAAGTAAAAATTTTTAAAATTCTTGCGATCTCCGCCCCCCCCCCCCCCTCTATAATGCTTGGGGGGAAATACAGCCATCGTATCGGTTATTATACGGGTCTGTTTTTTGGTACGGGGACCGACGGACAAGCTGAAACCTATATCACCTCGTTACACGGGGGATAATCAGAAGGAAACGTGTGCTATTTACGATTACTTAGGAATTACAAGGCAATCAAGCCATTTTCTTGGAGTTTCCTAAGATTTTATGGATTTTTTTTTTACATTCAGGTTAAAATTCAGAAGAATACGATTTTTCAACTTAAAATGCACATACTTTCGACTGTTGTAGCCCCTGCTTCAGCACGAAGCTGGGGCAAAAAAATAAACACGAAATTTCAAAAGGAAACGTCACTTGACGAGTAATACTATAAAATTTCGAATAAATCAAAACTGCAGCAGGCAACGCATTTTGGAAAACAAACAGTAAAAACAAAATACCGCCAACTGGAATCTCCCCCCCCCCCCAAAAAAAAAAGACCAGCCAATCGGGAAGAAATGTGTGCTGCTTACTATAAATTAAAATAACGCTATCAGGTTATTTTCCTGGAATTTCCTGAATCCTAAAATTCACTTTTTTCGCCACAATTTTTGTTGCGAATTGCCAAAAATAGTAATAGCGGGATTGGTACTTTATGTCCGCTACCTTCAACCAACATTTCAAAAACATTCGCGCTAAAAAACCTAGGAGAAATACTGTTCAACTCAGAACAGAAGAACACTTCAGCAAAATTTAGTTAACCGCTCCCACCCCCCCCCCCCCCCTTTCCTGAAAAAAACTCTGCATTTTATGTTTCTTTCCGTTTTTTTTTTTCAATTGCCCCTTTGATTGTTTGACAAAAACGAGTCACTTTATCTCTGAGTCACTCAGTTACAGTCAATAGCTTAATTTTCCACATCAGAAAATCCAGAAACTCATTATCTGAGTCCGAGTCCGAATCGAACAAGACGCGCAGTCGCTGCTCGGCCTTCAGCGGCGTCGAACGCAACCAACGCGGCTTCCATGCGCTCGTTTGGCAGGCCATCTTCACTGCCATCGAGCAGAAACGAAATTCACAAGCTTTGAAGGAATTCTGTATGGTGTCGGGGGGGGGGAGGGGCGGTAAACCGAGAGGCAGTAACCGCTCCCTACCCCCTTCGGCTTGCCGCCCCCTCCCCACTTTCACAGAATCCCAATTTAACCGCCCCGGGGCGGTAACGCGAGAGCATACGGTATATATATAATTGTACGCAAGTTACGGCCGTTTATGCCTTATATTTCGAGCAGACACATAATTGAGCAATTATATAACAAGGTCATGCTTAGCTCTACTCGTAAAAGAAAGGTCAGCCTGAGACCGACAGAGGTCATCAGACCATCGGCAACTTCACCACTGTTTTTTTTACTACATTTTACTGGTTGAATAAATGACCCACACCAAACACTGCAAATTACCTTGGCAAATTTTAAGTGAAAACCTTAAAACTATGACTTGAACATTTTCACACCTTTCAAATCGGAAGAAAAATAACTGAGCAACAATAAGGTCATGATTTTATTTTTTTTTTGCGTTAAAATTATTATCCAAACGTTCGCCAGTAACACCTGATCCACAAAGAAAAAGGACTTTTTGTGCACACAAACAACCGGCCTCTGACGTATCTAACTGCAGTTTCTCACGGTGCCGTACTGGCCTCTAATGTAATTTGCTCGACTCGTACAAGAAAGGCCGCCATGAGACCGAGAGAGGCCATCTGACCACCGGCCACTTGACCACCACTTTATTTTTTTATGCATTTTATTGGTGATTAAATGACCAACAGCCAAATGGACTGATTGAATAATCTGCACCATTTTTAATATTTTACTGTCAGACAGTTCCTTCTGGCCGGTTGAAACCTAGCTACAGAGAACTAGAATTCAGATTTGGAGGGAAGCCCAAAATACTCAAGTTTATGTTGAACAAAAATTTAGAACTAAGATAGACACACAAGTTTAGCAAGTTTAAATGGCTGGATCTGCCTCCCTAGGATGCAGATTTTTAAATTACCTGGGAAACACTGCAAACAACTTTAACCAATTTTAAGTGAAAAGCTGCCAACTTTGACTTGAACATTTTCACACCTTTCAAATCGGAAGAAAAAACTGAGCAATAATAAGGCCACATTTTTTGCGTCAAAATTATAACCAAAATGTTCGCCAGTAACACCTGATCCACAAAGAAAACTATGGGAAAGGGCTGTTTTTCTGCACGCAAACAACCGGCCTCTGACGTATCTAACTGGCAGTTTCTCACGGTGTCTTACTGGCCTCTAATGTAATTTGCTCGACTCGTACAAGAAAGGCCGGCATGAGACCGAGAGAGGCCATCTGACCACCGGCCACTTAACCACCACCTGATTTTTTTAATACATTTTACTGGCGATTAAATGACCAAGAGCCAAATGGACTGGTTAAATAATCTGCACAATTTTTAATATTTTACTGTCAGACACGGTTCTTTCTGGCCAGTTGAAATCTAGCTACAGAAAACTTGAATTCAGATTTTGGATTTAGGGGGGGGCGCGCCCTAAATACCCAAGTTTATATTGAAAAAAAAAAAAAAAACCATGGGAGATGCGGAAGGATGCGAGTTTAGATGGCACGCAAATTTTCAAATACTCTGGCGAACACTGCAAATTACTTTGACCAGTTTTAACTGAAAACCTGAAACCTTTGACATGCAAGCATTTTCACACCTTTCAAATTAGAAGAAAATTAAACGCGAACTTACCACTAATGCCCGTCCTGGGCACCACCGTGTCGTAAGGCACGTAGCCGATCACTGCTGGCGAGTCCACAGGAGCCGTCGGAACACAAACCGCTGTCGAAGACGACCCCCCGCTAGCTACTCCCTTCCTGACACCAGAACCCGAAGTTAACGATTTTACCGCCTTACGAATCTTAAATCCAAATCGTCTGATGGCGCGTCCGGCACGTTCGGCGTGTTCGATGATCTCGTCGGTGATCTTGTTGGCAGTCATGATGTTGGTTGTGCTTGTGGTGTTGTTGTTGTGGTGGTGCTTGTGTAGAATCGCAGGTGCTGATCGCTGTCGTTGAAAAGCTTCGCAAATTCGCAACTAGAACATACAAGAAAACTGAGATTTAGATTGAGCAAGAGAAAGAATGGCAGGGGTGCGCTGGCTTTTATACTCCCCGGCACCAGCTGCCAAACTCGGACTCTGATTGGCTCTCTGGCTCACATGATCTAACTGACAAAGAACCAAAAAGCCCGCTCCTTCCCACAATTCCAAATCCTGACAGCCACATCATATTCATAAGACATTACTTTACGCATGCATTGTTGGCATACGAAAGTAAGCCATGAAGGAAGCGGTTTAAAGTTTTGTGTCTGGATATATATATGTATTTTTTTTTTTTTTTTTTTTTTTGTTGTCTTAATAATAACAGGTTTTCATCCTAAATCAAATAAAAAAATATTGCAGAAAACATCATTTTTTATCACCCGCCGTTTGTCTCTCACCCAGTATATTCGGAGTTCCAGATCTCCAAAATGCGGCATTGCACCGATTCCAGACATTACGTCAATATTACCACACAGTCTTGGCCAGTCAAGAGAGCATATGTTACCATGTTTCATCTTTAAAAATTTATCTGCGAGTCGAATCATTTATGAGCGATTTTTGCTGAAATTGATCCTTTTTTTAAAAAGATACTGTTGTGGTTATAATTGTAGGGGGGTGGGTGGGCGAAAACATGGAACCAAGCTGCGATAGCCGGCGTCTTCCAGGTGCATGCTGCGTTCGACACCATGCAAAAACTCGCTCATAAACGTGAAACCCTGAAACATTTTACCCTCTGTAAGATAAGGCGGGCCGTCCAGCACCTGCATACTGTATTATTCATTAAACTAAGGCCAAGCTATGCTAGTAATTAATCTGAACTAGCTGAAAAATCAAACTAGCAAGAACGCCAAAAAAAAGCAGTAAACTAAAATTAATTAAAATTATTGTTACGACAGCTTGTTTGTGACGATGATTTATTGTTGATTCCATAGCAACAAAAAAGTATAAATATATAAATTACGAGAATATGTTCGAAGAACAATCTTACTCAAACGATAGCTTCGCTTTGCTTGGCCCCACAGGGTCAACGATGCGAGCGCATTGGGTTGTGGGCAGTATATTTTCAGCGGTTTGACAACAGTGGAGCGTGACGGATTTTTCTTTTTTTTTTTTTTTTTTTTTTTGGAAACACACCCTGCCGGAAACATCGACAGACCCGTGACCCATAATCGATCAAGTCGTTGCAAAATTGGCATTGATGGCTTTGATGCATTTATTACATGCCGCTGTTGTGTGCAAATTAAAGTCCGTGCAAACAAAATGTCCTCAGCATTGGTGTCAACGTTACAGTTATATTTGGAGCAGGGAGGTTTTTTGCACAGCATTCTACGACTTGAGGAAATGAACGATAGGGCAAAATAAAAAAGAGGGAATTTTTTGCTTTTTTCTTTGATATTAACAACAGAGCTCGAGTGGCCAGATAAATGCCCAGATAATATAGCTGTTCATTTGTCGCCATGCTGTATGTTGATATTGGACACATCAATATCTTATAAAAATTGTTGTTGCATTTAGCCGCCCATAACTGTTATTAAACCCTTTGCTTCAATCAATACATACGAAACCATCAATCTGGGCATATATTAAATTTGGACTATCTGGATAATCTCTATCCTGCACAATCCCAAAACCAAAGAAAATTAATTTCCCGGGAATCTATTAATCTTGAGCAAACGTGATTAAAAAATTGGTTTAGTATATTTTGCGGTAGTATATATGCAAAGTGAATTGTCCGTCTTGGGGTGTTTATTTTTTGATATTTACGGATAAACGTATGAACAAACAATAGGGATAATTACAAATGTCATCACCACTAATGATGGCAAATAACCATGCTTATAGGAATAACGGGAAATTAATTCCCAGTGGGTTTTTCCTGCATACACCACTATTGTGTAATAATCATAGAAGTTCATTTGTTCGAGGGATTTTGCCTGCACCGGCGTGATTTTACAGCGAAATAAGCCCACCGATTACCTTAGACGGACTGCCTCTCCCCTACCAGCACTTCTATGTTGCCTAATCCGAAGACAAGGTGGATCAAATTTTTCGAGAAAGAGGATAGGCTGGCTGAGATTTAGAGATGATGGGCAATGATGCATGTTTGTCTCACCCCGCCAAAAAAAAAAAAAACAGCAATCCAAAAAAGCCGAACTCTCCGTTTCTATGGAAAAAGTCTGTTAAAAGCAACGTTTCTCACGATTGTCACCCCTCAATCAAAAATCCTGGATTTTATGCTTGAACCTTTGGCAGCGAAAAAATGCGTGCGTGTTTGTTTTTAAGATTCCCTAAAGAAAGACTCAAAGAGTTTCTGGTGGCAAACAAATATGCAATGAGTGGTCCAGTTTGGATCAAAATGTATAAAATTTTGTGTATTGCCGAGTTTTTAGTCAGTTTAGTCATAACATTTTTTTTATTTCAAGTATGCAAAGAAAAATCCCTTCGAAATTTTACAGCCAACACTTACAGAATTAGATTGAATAAATGCATAGAGTTTTGTAGAATTATTAGTTTAAAAATTTTCCCTTCGACGGAAGAAAATACTCTGCGTTTTTTTTTTAGCTTACTCAGAACTCCCATATTAGTCAGTTTTCACCATGAAAGTGTATCTAGCTGTTATCGCACTCGAATTTGTCATCTGAAAATGGTCAAATTGTGTTTTTTTACCATTAGTTATTGAAGCATCTCAAGAGCATCACCTAAAGTTAAGCTACCAATAACTGTTGACATTCTATTCAACATGAAGAATTTAGTGTGGCCAAACCTTCTGAAATTATGCTATGGGCAGCCATAATATCAGCACATTTTGGCTTGTTAAGAGTTTTAGAATATATTAATTTTAGAGAATTGGGTGTCACAAGCGCTACTCAAGCAGGCTTTCAAATTGGGAAATGAAACTATTAGACGCATATTATACATAAATTAGACGTTCCCCGGATTGTTATTTTTATTTATTTATGATCTGCGAGTGGTTGGTCATAAACTTAATAGGCAATCGTATTCATTTAAGTTTTAACCGAGAAACAAATAATTTTGGGCCTTAAAATTCTTGTAGAATATGAAGGGTGGGAGGCCCTCAGTTTGTCAGTTTGGGATCCGTTAATGAATGTTGCTGTCATCAATATTTGCCATACATATTTTTGTTCTTGTTCATTATTTCGAATGATAAAATAAGCGCAAAATTTTACCATTGCTTCACATGTCTTGTTTTTAAACGAAACATTAATGCCAGTGTTGATTAAAATTTTGGAACGACTCGATCGATTAGGTTCAGAAGGGTTTTGCTAAAGCCATCACCGATCAGTCCACCACTGGCCTCGTGGCGGTGTTTTAATCCTCTTAACTGAACGTTTTTCTTTCACCCGTGAAAGAAAGTTGACACTTCGTGAACATAAATGCCAGAACATCCAGGTGCGTTGGCAAAAGTAGAAAATGCTGTGAAAATTTCCCGTTTTGCGGATTTTTTTAAATAGAGCTCCTGCATATGGTTCCCACGTGTTCTTGGAGCATTGACTTTAGTGTTGCGACATTAAAGTACTCTGTACTTATGAAGGCGCTGTGTATCACATATTTGTATTTTAGATTGTTTTATATTGGCGTAAACATTTCCTTGTTCTGTTTAAAGATTAACGCAGATTCATTTGTACACAAAAATATGTCGACTGTCATCACGACACGCATCCGAAACTACTGCGAAAATGTGCGCGTGCTGAAACGAAAATCTGTTACTCTGCCGTGTTGATTGTGGATCTGTCGAAACTGCACTGTATTGAATTTTTGCCAAAAACAGAAATTACAGCCGACCTATTTAATCTTAATTTTTTATTTCAGATAGTACGAGGGAGAGGAGATAGAATTGGTTAGAGTAGATCGTAATTGTTGACAACAAAGTGTTCAATTCTAACTAAACTTAATAAGCCGGACGCAAATTGGTCAACTTTTTCGACTCAAATATTCCTTATTTTGCGCTACTTGACAAATAATGGTGTTTTCAGCTATAAATATGGAAGATGGGTCTTTTCAGTTTCACCAATTTGGATCTTGTACTGTACGAGGGGGAGGAGAACGAATGGCTACAGTGGATCCAAATTGGTGAAATTGAAAGGCCATCTTCCGTGCTGAAAACAATTTTTATTTGTCAAGTATCGCAAAATAAGGAATATTTAGTATAAAAGGTCGCCTAATTTGCATCTGGCTAATTAAGTTTAGTCGGAATTGAACATTTTGTTGTTACCAATTACGATCTACTCTAACCATTTCTATCGCCTCTCCCTCGTAGGCATTCGTTCTCCTCCCCTAGTACGTATTTTTTTTTTTTTTTTGCAAAAATGACCCATTAAACCTATTAAAACGCTTGTTTTAAACTGCTAATTGTTATTGCTATTTGTCTATTTTTATGCCACAACCCTTCGGATTGGGGCCTATAGGTTTGGGGTGTCTGTCCGTCCATCCGTCTGTCCGTCATCGCTTTATACCCCTATAAATTTAGGGGCGGTTGGGCCTGCTTGTGTTTCACAAATACTCACTTGTTCTTAATATTATCAATTTCTTCCACAAAATATCACCAAAAAACCCCGAATTTTTGGATTACTTTCACAGAGTAATGAAGGTAAAAGTCTATTACTGAACAGAGTGTATCTAAATTTGAAATTCTTGTTTGATGGTTGGTGTAACTGATGGAACTTAAGCCGAAAAAAAAAGGTTGGAAAAGTGTTCTTTGGTGTCTGCTTGGTTTTTAATTTATAGGTATTTGCTTTCATGCAGAGGCTCAGCAATGGAGCCAGTTCAGCAATTACAGAATACATTGTTTGTCAAGCCTTGTCAAAATCTTTTTTTTTTAACTTAGGAACTATAAAAATAACATTTTTCTCCGGAGGAATACTGGAAGGCCTGCGAAAAGTTTTGGCGTTTTTACTGAATTCACTTGGGAAAAGAGTGTAAAAAATGATAGCAAAAAAAAAAAAAGTGCCAATATCAACAAATTCCATTTTGCCAGAAACACATCGGAGAAGATTAGAGTATTGATGTTTTTCTCTTATTATTTCTTTATCATTTCTCCCAAAAACTTGTAGTCATAACGACGCCTCCATCGGAAAGATCTGAAAGTGCGAATTGGAACGGCACACAGAGAACAAAACGTCACAGATACCGGGTCGACAAAGTTGCTCCTTAACCGGTCGGTTCAGTGTGGCACCAACATGAAGGGGGGAGGAGGGGGGGCGTTAGCATAGCGAAAAAAATGTGTGTGAGTTTCGGATTTCTTTGAAAGAAACGGCGGGTGTAGGACCAAATCCACCAGGACCATATCACCGGTCGAACCCCCCCCCCCCCCTGTTCCAGAAACCCTCGAGATCATCACCCCCTATCCCTCCGGGTGAGGGGGATGTGAAATAGTTATTTTGCCCTGAAATACGGTTAATTATAAACCATCTCTCTTACAGGATTCAGCAATGTCAATGAAATCTCCATTGAACGCAGTTTGCAGTCTTCACTCCAGTGAGAGCAAATCGGCCATGAAGCTAACGTGTGTTTTGCTTGGCCTTTTTTGGAGGGAAAATTGCGCCAAGCCTGTTCCCTTGCGCTTCTGCCTCACACTCGGTTTGTGCACTCAAAGCGAACAAGCGAAAAACGAAAAAAGCGATTCAAAATGGCGACTACGATCAACAGTTTACTACATCAGAGTGGGTATCATGCGGCGTTGTTTGAGGTAATACAGGGCGGGGGGGAGTGTGCCGGTGGGCGGTCGGGAGTTAGGATTAGTGGTGGTGTAGACTTAGGATCCAGGAAGCGGTGTGATCTCGAGGCAGCTTTTCGTACCTTGGCGGTTTTTGCAGGTAGCAGGGTTTCTCCTTCTGGTAAGTTCAGTTTTGTATTTTCTCTATCACCTACTATTTTTAATGCGGGTTATTTTACTGTAGTAAGCAATTTGGAAGTATTGAGGGCTTTTTTGTACTCTTTATAGCCATCGTTTGTGCGCATGTACGTTTTTAAGTTGGAAGAAATCTCCTAGGTTTTAAGCGTGATGGTTTAGAAATTTTCGTGAAGGCAAAGCACATTAATACCTACTTGACCATTACTGTTTTTGGCAAAAAAAAAATGGTGTAAATACTGAAAAAAACTATTTTCTTTAAAATGTATCTTTTATGAGTTTGATGGAAACGTAGTAAAATTTTGATTGAAGTTCAAGTGCATATGTGTAAATCGGGTTATTCGGCGGTCCGCCAAAAATTGATGTAAATATTGCCGAAAAGCTTTTTTCGAACCTTATAACTGTCGCAATGGAATTTAAATTATGGAAATAGCCACACCGACTTAAGAGTTAAGTAATGGCAGCAGGCATGGCAACCTGCCTCAGTGTTTTTTTTTTTACTGATTGACCGAAAGTTGGGAATAGTCTTGCTGTCTTGAAATTTTAGTCAAAGGGAGTGGTCATTGTTACAACATTTGTAATATTGGAGAAAAAACCATTTCTCATTAAAATCTTAAAACTTTCGCGTGGGATGTAATCTTACCGTCTTGAAATTGTGAATTAGGGAAGCGGATATTAATGTCCCAGTTCTTTTGTTAATTCGCCAATACTGGCGAGAAATTTTCGCGAAACCCTTTTTTATTTTACATCTTACCTGCCGCCAGATATATAGCCTATAGGTATCTTGAAGATTTGAGTAAAGGTAGCGGGCATTGCAACATTACCTGGCTGTAATTTTTTTTTCGTGAGCTGCTAAAAATTGGCAGAAATCGAGGCCATAAACAAAGTTTCGTTAAAATTTATATACTCTTGGGATTTTAATGGAAAACTCTTGAAGTTTTTATTTAAAGGTAAGGGAAATACGTGTCTCTCTGCTGTTTTTTTTTTTACCCTCACCCCGGGGGGTGGGGGCATCAGAAAGGGTTCTGTCCATCCGTCTGTCTGTGTGTCTCCATTTTGTGTCTGTGTCTATTCCGAGCTTAAACCTCACTATTGGGGAGGGGGATCTTTTGAAACCCAACACAGTGAAAGATTATATATTGTAGTTGTGCACCTGGGTATCACTTTTTTATTTGTTCGCATAAAACGGGCCCACATCACGTGGAAAAAAAATGAAATTTTTATGAAATTTAACTCGTCAGTTCTGAGCGATATCTCCAGCACTATAGGGAGAATCTTATGAAACCTTGCACAGTGAAAGAACGGAGGGCTGGTATGATTAAATCATGATTTTAAACAACTTAAAAAATCATGATTTATTTCTTATTTATTTATTTATTTAGTCCCCCGCCGCCACGTAGCGCGAAGGGGGGGGGGGGGCTGTTAAATTCGGGTCTGTCCGTCCATCAGTCTGTTCGTTTGTCAACATTTTGGATATGATGTCTTTTGTGCGGTAGAGCTCAGAAACTTCTCGAGGCATTCAAACCTTGCATAGGCTCTAGTTGTGCACCTGGGTATAGGTTTTCCCGGCCGCCGAAAAATGTGTTCTAGGGACTTTGTCGAAAATCCAAATATCACCGCCGCGTAGCGCGAAGCGGTAAGTCTTGTGCGACAGATCTTAAAAAAGACTACCCGTAGGATTCCATTTAAACCTTGCATAGGGAAAGAAAATAGGGTGTTTACAGGGTTGAGACTTCGTCAAATGTTCTGGTCGCCCCCCCGGCGACCAACTTTAAAAGTTAGTCGCCCGGCACAAAAGTTAGTCGCCCAACGCAATTTTTGCAAAATTTGTCTAGCCCGCCTACCATGAAAAAAACAACAACAAATACAAATTTATTTCAAATGTGAAAATCGCCCTGAAAACAAAATTTGTACAAAAATCATTTTCACGTAAAATGGTGTTTAAAATAATCAACAGTATTTACCTGAAAATACTCGGAAAAAAGTTAGTCGCCACTCGGGCGACCAACTCGTAAAAGTTAGTCGCCCGAGCCAAAAGCTGGTCGCCACGGGCGACCGCGAAATCTCAACCCTGTGTTTGTGCACCTGGGTATAGATTTTAATTACCGCCGAAAAATTAAATCCTCAAATTGTACGCCTGTGGGGACTTGTCAGTTTCACTGACATACTTGTTTATTTATTTTTTATTTAAAAAATCGTTTGTCATTAAGCCTTTGTGTGCAGCAAAGGCGCCTTGTCAAAAATCCAAAATCCAAATATCTTAGGCCGTCAGCATCTGGATAGGATGACTTTTGTGCGATAAATATCAAAGACGACCCGAGGGATTCCATTTAAACTTTGCGTAGGGGATGAATGGAGGATATTAGTTGTGCACCTGGGTATAGGTTTAAATCAGAGTTCGCGCTGGGTTCTCAGGAAAGTGGTCAAAAAATAAAAGTGTGACTCAGTTGGGTCCAGAAAAACTCGGTAGGTTCAGAAAAAGTGAGTCATTTCGTAAAAAATGCCCAAAAAGTGTACAAAAACCCCTCCAACACGAACCCTGGTCTTTGCTGGCCGCCGAAAAATGTGTTCTAGCGACTTAATCGAAAATCCAAATATCCCCGCTGTCTTATATGCGATAGATCTCAAAGACTATCCGACAGATTCCATTTAAACCTTGCGTAGGGAAAAAATATGGGATGTAGTTGCGCACCTGGATTTTGCCCGCCGCCGAAAAATTAAATCCTGGAATTGCACGCCTGCGGGGAGACTTAGTTTAACTGACATAGTTACTTGTTTGTTTATTTATTTTATTTTAAGAAAGTCGTTTGTCATGAAGCCTTTGTGTGCAGTAACGGCACTCAACAATCGTTTGCAACCGCTTTAGTTTAAGCAAAGCATTTTATGTCGTGCGCTTATCAGTTCACGTAATCTTTGGAGGTTGGGGAGGGGGGATTAGCAATAGGCAGCAGGTTACGGGAGGGCAACTGCTCCATTGTTGAGGAAATAAGTCTGTATCTGTTGCGCGTCGTGCAAGGTCTATTTAGATCCCCCCTCTCCCCCCCCCCCCCCCCTCCAAATGACTGCTTCTTCAGCTGCTAATGAGAATCTGACAGAAAAAAAACCACTGAAAACTCCAAAGTGTTTGGAGGCGTCTTGGAGATACCTTGATAGAGACATTTCAAACCGCAAAAACCTTTGAGGATTCTGAACAATTGAATTTGCGGATAGTTATCGGAGATATAGTCAAATGTAAATCTACTTAGGGATGTTTTATATGAGAGCGTTATGTGACCCGCAGTAAATCGTCGGGCTGGTGTTATCACAAAAGTAGAGGTATCGCCATCTGTGTGTACGTATGTGTGTGTGTGTACGTATGTAAACTTCAAATGCTTCTTCTCCTGATTCCTCTCAAATTTCGTGCGAATGTTCTGTAGGTAGGCTTCTTGAAAAATTGCTTTATTATTTTTTATTTTTTTTTGTGAATCTGCCCAAACTTACCCAAATGAGGGCCATCTAAAACTTCTGGTTGCCAGTTTTCAAAATGCTTCTCCATAAATTTGTTCGGATTGTCTTCAAATTTTGCAGAAATGTTAACCAGGAAGACCACTGGTGAAAAATCACTTTTCAGGCGATCCACAAGTAACAATTTACTTTTCTGGCAATCCTCCAAAGTTGGTTAATTGGGGTCATGTAAGAATGTTTTGTGGCCAGTTTTCGAAATGCGTCTCCTCCCACAATTCAGATCAAACTGCTTTCCAATTTTTTGTACGATTGTTCCCTGCATGGTTCTCTCTTGAAAATTTACTGTTTTGTCGATCCGCCAAAAACTGGTTAAATGGGGAGAGGCGGGCATTTATAATAATCCTTTTAGCAATTTTCGAAATGCTTGTACTCCAACAGTTTCGATCAGATTACCTTTAAATTTTGTGCGAATGTTTACTGCGTAGGCCCCTCTTGATATTTTTTGGCGATCTACGAAAAATTAGCCAAACAGGGGCATTTTCAAATTTTTTGTAGCCAATTTTCTATGTTTTTTTTCTTCCACAAATTTGATAGGATTGCCTTCAAATTTTGCGTAAATGTTCATTAGGCTGTACTGTCTTGAAAATTACTTTTTAGCCCCAGCTTCTCGCAGAAGCAAAGGCTATAGCAGTCGTTGAAAGTGTGCCTATGTGTGTATGTACGCTTTTAAGTTGAAAAATCGTATCTCTTCCTAGTTTTTAGCCGAAAACCAAAACAATAATTCGGCAGAATGATAACTGAGGAGTCTAGGTAAAACCTCCCCGGCCTTTACCATCCCCCGGCCTTAACCCCCAGCTGTGATTAGCTCCCCCCCCCCCCCCCCAGTGAATACTTCTCCCCTCCCTCGACCTTTCTATTTTTTCTTGAAAGGGAGGGGGTTCGTGGATTATAGAATTTTATAATTTCTAAATGATACAACGCTAAATCAAAAACATTTTGAGAATCTCGCGCTCAAAACTTCAGAGCGTGAGAAAATATCGCGCCCTCTTTGAGATTCTGAAAACTGAAACACTGGTCGGAGATAAAGGCTCACAATCCAACAAAACAATATGTGAAATGAGTAAATCAAACGGACTTGATAAATAAAGTGGTTCAGATAATTTTTTTCTTGTTCACATATATACATATCGCGCCGCCTGAAAAATTCTCGCGCTCTCTCCTGTGGTATCGGACAGCACTCCTTTGATTTGGTTTTTAGCCCAGCTCACGTCAGAGGTAAGCTGGGGTATTCCTCTTGGTTTGCAGACGGCGTCCGCTAGTTAGTTAGTGGTTTATTTAGTAAACTTTTGTTTCAAAATGCATCTCGTCCTGCAGTTTTGGTCCGATGTCATTTATTTTTGGTATGAGGCATCCCTAAGGGGTCATGCATACGGCTTATGCCTTTTTAGTCGATCGGTGATTTTTTTTTTTATCGGTGGGGGGAGGTAGAATTTCTGAAGAAACAATTTTGCAATGCATCTCCTCCCACATTTTTGATTTGGTAGAACCTGTGGGGAATATATGCGATCGACCGCGTGTCGGTCTGTCGATCTGTCATCACTAGCTTGTAAACACGATAACTTAAAAACACCTGCAAGGATTTTAATGATTCTTGGTATGTAGCTTCATTGGGAACAAACACAGATCGATATTGTAAATGGGCCAGGCTCGTCCAAAGAAAATACACCAGCTGGACTTCGAAAATTTCAGCTCTTGATTACTATTGTTGACATGATATCTCAAGAACAACTGCAATGATTTTAATGAAACTTGGTGTGTAGCTTCTATGGGTACTAACAAGGATCGCTATTGTAAATGGGTTAGGTTGGCCCAAGGAAAATGAAACAAATGGACTTTGAAATTTGCCAAATCATGGAAAATTATTCAGCATCGGAATGAGTTAACACGATATCTCAAGAACAACTGCAGGGATTTTAATGAAACTTGGTGTGTAACTTCTGTGGGAACAAACACAGATCGGTATTGTAAATGGGCCAGGTTCGTCCAAGGAAAATGCACCAACTGGACTTAGAAAATTTCAGCTCTTGTTTGACTATTGATGGCCGCGCCTGTGTTTAACTGATGGGGTGCCTGTGGAGAATATGTGAGCTATGCACACTGCTCTATTTTGTTTTTGATATAAGGCATCCCTAAGGCGTCATGCATACGGCTTGTGCTTTTTTAGTCGATCGGACGATTTTTGTATTTTTGGGAAATTTTTGAAGAAAAAACTTCAAAATACATTTCTTCCTACAGTTTGTATCCGATTTCATTATTTTTGGTCTGAGGATTCGTGCATAGGTTTTGTGATTGTTTAGTCGATGGGACAATTTTGGTATTTTTGGGGAATTTTCGAAGAAAATTTTAAATGATTCAGAATGCACTTCCCCCAATAATTTTTATTTTTAACCCAGCCGACTTTGTCGGACTGGCTTAGTCGTATCACTATAAAAAATCACTATAGGGGGTTTGAATGTGTGTGCGTATGTTAAACCTTTTCTTTAAAATGCTACTCCAGAATTTGGCCAAATGGGGGGGGGGGGGGGCATTTAAAGTTCAGTTCCCAATTTTTCAAAATGCTTCTTCTCCCACTATTTTGATCAGATTTTCTTTAAATTGTGTGCAAATATTCTCGAGGTAGGTCTATCTTGAAGAATTACTTTTTTGACGGTCTGCCAAAAATTTAGCTAAAAGCCAAAAATTCATACCAGAGAAATGCCCTTACGGTCTTTTAACTTGTAGATAAAGATAACCATCATTGATACTTTCCTGCCTGTTACTGGTTTTCGTTATTGGGAAAACTGACGGAAATATGCGCGAAAAATCCCAACCTTTTTCCGAAATCTTAACTAACGCCAGTTATATAATCTTACCTTCTTAAAATTTTGAATTTAGGCAAGCAGGTAGTCGAACCTACTTTGTTATTGCTCCGTCTCTCTCTTCTTTGTGATTCGCCAAGAATTGGCAGAAAAAAAATCAGGAAAATTTCAACTCAAACCACAGAAGTAGCGTTACTGTCTTTGAACCTTTGGTTAAGGAATTCGAAACAAATAGCGGAAATATTGGCGTTATATGAATTCTTACTGAAAGCGTTACTGACGCTAGGGATATCTTGTTACTTTCTCAAAATTTTGAATTATGGAAGCAGAAATTAGCACCTCTCTGACTACCATTTTTTTTGGTGATCCGCAGAAAAACATTATTGAAAACCAGCGTTTCAAAATTCTAGCAAGCCGGGCTTCGGTGTTCAAAAAGTTGGGAGCCCAACGGGAAAGTCCGGCACTTTAAAAAAAAAGATTTCTATTTTTCATGTGCAGTATATGGAATGGCAGCTGTTCTGTGTACATAATCACCCAGTTGTTGCAGAAAATAAGCGTCTTGGTTATTCCAAGCAAATAAGTTTTCCGAAGTTGTAAGACGAAACACTGAAAATAAATCGGACAGTTTTGAAAACAACAAAAACATATCTTTTCCATATTTTCAAAAGTTCCCACCACTGAAAATAGCTTTCTGATGTTCAGAAAAACCAAAGTCTGAAACACCGTTCTGCTTTGCTGTCAGACTAACCAAGAAAACAGTCTTCTCATCCAATGTAGAGCTGGTAGTGTGTATTGCATGAGTACATTATAGAAATAATCCACCTAAAAAAAAAAAAAGTTGAGAGCCAGCCGAGAAAAAAAAACAAAAAAAAAAAAAAAATTGGAGCCCGATGCGAAAACCTTCAGCGAGGGGCTCCTAGACTTTTCGAACACTAATTGAAAACGCGACTGGCTTCAGGTATTTGGCCTTAATCGTTTGAAATTCTGATTAAAGATGGCGGGCTTTCGTACCCACCTGGCTGTTACATTTTCATCAATTTTCATAAAAACGTATCTCCGCCTAGAAGTTAAATGGGAGGTAGCAGTATATGCCCACCTAAAATTTTTATGGGAGGTAGCAGTATATGCCCACCTGGCTATTACATTTTTTTTTTTTTTTTTTTTTGGGATTCGAAAAAAAAAATTGGTCGAAACACGTGGCTATTACTTTTTGACAATTCGTCTTGAAATTTGGTTTACATGTTATACTTATGTGACATAAAATCTTGACATCAGCATTCGTGAGGTGAGACATTGCCCAAGGACACTCTTGTTTTTTTTTTTTTTTTTTTTTTGTTTTTTTTTTTTTGTTTTTGTTTTTTTTTTTTTTTGCGATTCGAAAAAAAAATTGGCCGAAACACGTGGCTATTACATTTTTTTGGCGACTTGCCAAAAATGTTGGGATATGTTGACGATAAACCATTTTTCGCTTTGAAATCTTGACTGACGTCAGGTTCATAGCTTTAGTGTCTTGAAATTAGGTCATACTTGTGTGTCATAAATCTTGACATCAGCATTCGTGAACTGGGGCATTCTCCGTGGACAGTCCACCAAATTTGGGATAAATGGGGGGGGGGGGGAGGAGGTGGTGTGGATGGTGGTCAGGTTGGATGCCATTTATAATTTGTTTTCAAAGTGCTTTGTCTCCCACAATTTATATCTAATTGCGTCTACATTTTGTATAACTGTTCACTACGCGGTCTTCTCTTAAAAGGTTACTTTTTCTGGCGATCCGCGAAAAAAGTGGCTAAATAGGGGCATTCAAAAAAGTAGAAGCGAATTTACAATATGGTTCTTTGAGTTTGGGTCGGATATCTTTTAGAATTTTGAACGGTTGTTTCCGAGATAGTTCTCTCTTAAAAATTTACTGTTTTATCGATCAGCCAAAAAATGGCTAAATAGGGGACATTTTAAAAAAATTTTCGCAACCAATGTATTTCTTTCCACAATTTTGATTTCCTTTAAATTTTGCATAAATGTTCTGTAGCCTATCATCTCTTGAATTTTTTTTTATGGCGATCCTCCAAAAATTGGCTGAATGGGAGGGGAGCATTTAAAAAATATTCGGCAACTAATTTTCAAAGTGGTTCTTGTCTCCCGCAATTTTGACTTGATACGTTTAAAATGTTGAACGCCTTTTCAACAACCGGGTTTTGCAATACAAGTACCACTTTCTCCCCCCCCCCCCATACAAGCAAACATGATTTACGAGATCTCGGCTGGTCACAGTGTCCCTCGACATTCTCGTTATTTTTTTCTGCCTTCATTTTTCGATTTTGATTTAAATTTAAAAAAAAAATCCGAATTAAATAAAAAATAAAAAATTAAGAAATCCGATTCCTTTCCAGCCCTGTGTTGTGGTTGAACACCTGTTTATATCCGGTTGTTTCTTTGACTGACCAGGCGTTTATATCCGGTCGTTTCTTTGACTGACCAGGTGTTTATATCCGGTTGTTTCTTTGACTGGCCAGGTGTTTATATCCGGTTGTTTCTTTGACTGACCAGGCGTTTATATTCGGTTGTTTCTTTGACTGACCACGCGTGTACACGACTTTTAACAAAAATGATGGATTAGAACTTATGCCAATCTGAGCTAAAATAAGTTGAAACACTACTCACTGAAAAAAAAATTATTGCTGTGGTGCAGTGGATATATATTCAGTATAATGGTTAGCTAATTCAACACTTTGGTACAGTTAGACTTCTTTATGCAGGATTGACTTTGCGTCCAAATTTTATCTCCATTGATTAGCGCGCTTTAAATTTTTCGACAGTGTTAGAGAGTGTATGTTACACATGTTCGCACAAACGTGTGCTGGCGTCATGTTTGCTGTGTCATCACTGTTATTGCAGGACGAAGCGTCGGATTAGTTTGGTGGGATAATACCTTGACTAGGTTCGACAGTTCGTAATATACTTCGTGTATATAGCGCAAGGCATGACGTCATATGACGCCATTACGTATTTTGGGCACTAACACTAACACTTGAGAACCGCAGCTTCATACCTGGTGTCATTCGCTGTGTCTGATTAGTTTACTGTTGTTCCCATTAGTTACTGATCCACTGCTGGAGATGCACGTTATTGTTGCTTAATAAGTAAATAGTGTGTGGTCTCTGGAAGTATTTTTCAATTTTAATTGGGTCACCTGCTGCCTTGTGTTATGGGGAGCATTTCACCATTTTGGTACCAAAATATCCCCCTACCCCTTCTCTCTAGGATCCCTCCCTCCCTCCCTCCCTGGCCTCGCTCCCTCCATCCCTCCTCCCCCCTCCCCCCACCCACACCTAAGTGAACCATCTATTGTAGAATTATGAAGCTGACTTTGTAGTGCTGTTCCCGAAGAGAATGCACCAGGACAATGTGTGTATAATGGATTTAAGTGCCCATCTGCTACAGACCCAAATGTGAAAGGGTTAGGGTCAGAGCGCGGGGGGGGGGGGTAGGGTGGGGGTGACGGTGAGGGAAAACATCACAAATGAAGTAGGGAATGGTGCTATAGCGACGTGTGAAAAGTAAAACCTACCCGTCCATGACCGCGTCAAATACCCGGATTGAAAAAAGTAAAACTTTTATGCAGTGACAACAGTAAAATATAAGCCCAGTTTATGGTGACCATATTAAACATTGCCTATACCTGCATCTGGATTTTTATGGAAATAGAGGATGATATCTGCAACTCGGGTTAACTGCTCGCCCGAACTCGCAGTACATTAGATGTATGTTCATATATATTCATATAAAGTGAAAGTCCTATAATTCTGAATAATACAGAAACTTACTAAATCGAAGCAGTGCCAAGCGACGGAGGTGGGGTGGTGGGGGGGGGGGGGGGGGTTGGAGGCTGTCGGGGGGGGGGGGGGGTGGGCATTCGTTTTTGTTTACGAAAACAAAACGCCATTGACTGACTGATAAAAATGTGTGATATATTCGGTCACACCGATGACCGCTGTAGTTATTATTTTTTTGATGAACTGCTTAAACTTTATGAAGTAGCGGCGAAAAAAAATTTGCGAAATCCCAAAGGCATCACGGAAATGATCTTGAAATTTTAGTTGAGGAGAGCGGTCTGGTATTTACATGACTGTAACTGTTTGCCGTGATCTGAGATTTCGGAAGCGGGATGGGAGTGTGGGGTTGGTGGGGGGGGGAGGAGTGGAGTACCGATGCAGGGACATTCCGGAGTAATTGGGCGCTTGGGATTTGAGCTGGAAGCGAATTTTTGTAGAAATTGAAGGTTTAAGATACAAAACAATTCGGGTTGAATATCTCCCCCTTTCAGACATGGGATTAAGTTATATGTGGCATTCTCTTTTGAAATTTTAATTAAAGGTAGCGGACATGTGGTAATTGCTTGGCTCTTACACTTTTTGCCTGATTCGCCAAAACTTAATCAAAATATTTGCGATATTGTTTTGGCAAGATCTGAACTGAAGCCAGGGAAATAGTGTTATTTACTTGAAATCTTGGTTCACGGTATCGGACATTGGTTCCTATCTGCTACAACTTTTTGGTCATTCGCCAAAATATTGGCGGAACTATTGGCGGAAAACCAAATAATTTTCAATAAATTCTTAAACGACGCCAGAGAAATAGCCTCGCTTACTGTCTTGAGATATTGGTTACAGATAGCGCTAATACGCTTGGAATATACCCCAAATTTTATTGGCAGCCAGTTTTCAAAATGCTGCTTCTCCAACACCTTTAATCGGATTGTCTTGAACTTTTGCGTGAATGCCCAACAGGAAGGGCTGTCTTTAACAAAAAATTTTTTTTGGCGACCTACCGTAAAATGACCGAATTGGAGGCATACTTTAATCTCTTGGTAGTAAATTGTTTCCAGATGCAGCTTCCATGATTCTACCGAATTGCCTTCAAATGTAACATAAATTGTTTCTGATTATTCCTTTCTTTAAAAATCCCTTTTTTTTTTATTTATTTATTTATTTATTTATTTTTGAGGTTTGCTCGAAAATTATCAAATGGCACCGTTTGGAAATTTGCTGTTGAACAATTTTTACAATGCATTTTCCAGAGTTTGACCGGATTCCTTTCAAATTTTGTGCGAATGTTCTCCAGATGATACTCTTTTCAAAATATTGCAAACATTGACCAATTAGTGGCATTTTAAATCTTATTTGTTTTTCAAATTGCGTTGCCTGCTGCCGTTTGATTGTATCTATTGTATTTCAAGTTTTCCAAAAAAAAAAAAAACTTCTGCAAGTAATTGAAATAAGAAACTAGTTCATGTAGGTGCGAGAATTGTTGTTCATGAACTGTTGCTAATTATTGCAGTGATTGAGCGTGATGTCAGGTGTTTGAAGCGGTCCTTGGGCAAGGCTGAGCGTAAGTCGTCGTCTTCTTCTTCTTCTTCTTCTTCTTCTTCTTCTTCTTCTTCTTCTTCTTCTTCTTCTTCTTCTTCTTCTTCTTCTTCTTCTTTTACTTCCTCTTCTTATTGTTATTCAGCAGAAGTGTGTTACTCACAGAATGATCAAACTGTCTGACAATGTTTGTGTATTGGTGGGACCAGACTACACAGCTGAAGCCAAAAAAAAAAAAAAATAATATTAATAATAATCGTCTCATTCTTTAAAAAAAATTAAGCGGGATTTATTAGACAACTGTGGTATTATTGCAGGTGAGGTTGAGAGGCTACAGGCGGAGTTGCGTGCTGCTGAGGCGGAGCTGAGGCGCATGGAGGAGGAGAGGCGCGTGGAGGAGGTGGAGCAGCCCCGTGCAGCGGACGTCACCTTCGACGAGGTTCCGGTTGCTGAGGTCGACGAGCAGGAGGAGGAGGCTTTCCCTGAGCCGGTTGAGGACTTGTTTGAGGACTTGTTGGACTTGGAGCCGGTTGTCGAGCCAGTTGAGCCGGTTGTTGTGCCTGTTGAGCCGGTTGTCGAGCCAGTCGAGCCGGTTGTTGTGCCTGTTGTTGCGGTTGAGGACACTCAGGATGGGTCTGTTCCGACAAAGAACGTAGGTGTGCTGGACACTGTTTTCACTTTTACGGCGGGTCTCTTTGGGCGGGTAACCTCGTTCTTTAGGCGCGTACTAGGAGGAGGAGGAAAGTAGCGCCTAGACCCACTTCATCGTCGAGTGCTTCCAAGTTGTGATGTTTCCGGACTTTGTGCTTCCAAGATGTGACGTTTCCAGCGAAGGATATGACGGACTTGTTCCAGTTCCATGTGAAGTTGCCGGATTTCCGAGCGACGGATGGTCAAGGAGTGAATCCATTTCCACGTGACGTTGCCGAGTCTCCGAGCTACAGAGAGTTGATGGATGATTCCACTTCAACTTGATGTTTGCCGAGCTGTGAAGCAACTGATGGGCCCCATTGGTGAAGTATCCAGTGCTGTGCAGCCAATGTGGTGAGGTGAACGTAAGCTTTAGGTATTTTTTCAGTTTAACATGTCTGTGTACTTCTTGTTAACTTATTTAGTTAATCTAACAGTTATTTTTTTTTCTAATCTTTCTAAACTATGGCCTTCGAGTTACACGAAGATCAGTAGCTGTGACCTCGGGGTGATCCTAGTCTTTGACTTTGGTCTCCAGGCGAGCCCAGTTTCGGTGACACAGGCCTCGAGGGGAGCCCAGTCTCTGTGACACCGGCCTCCAAGTGAACCTAGTCGCTGTGACTGTGGCCTGCATGTGAGCCTAGTCTGGCTGTGACTTCCGGGTGAGCTGAGTGTGTGGCTGCGGTCTCGAAG
Source organism: Protula sp. h YS-2021 (assembly GCA_949752745.1). Classification (NCBI taxonomy): domain Eukaryota; kingdom Metazoa; phylum Annelida; class Polychaeta; order Sabellida; family Serpulidae; genus Protula; species Protula sp. h YS-2021. The sequence continues at coordinate 14,980,451 of OX457030.1, forward strand.
AAGAAGAAGAAGAAGAAGCAATATTCGTTTCTGTGGCTGTGACCTCGGGGTGATCCTAGTCTCTGACTTTGGTCTCCAGGCGAGCCCAGTTTCGGTGACACAGGCCTCGAGGGGAGCCCAGTCTCTGTGACACCGGCCTCCAAGTGAACCTAGTCGCTGTGACTGTGGCCTGCATGTGAGCCTAGTCTGGCTGTGACTTCCGGGTGAGCTGAGTGTGTGGCTGCGGTCTCGAAGAAGAAGAAGAAGAAGAAGCAATATTCGTTTCTGTGGCTGTGACCTCGGGGTGATCCTAGTCTCTGACTTTGGTCTCCAGGCGAGCCCAGTTTCGGTGACAAAGGCCTCGAGGAGAGCCAAGTCTCTGTGACGCCGGCCTCCAAGTGAGCCTAGTCTCTGTGACTGTTCCCTGCATGTGAGCCTAGTCTGGCTGTGACTTCCGGGTGAGCTGAGTGTGTGGCTGCGGTCTCGAAGAAGAAGAAGAAGAAGAAGCAATATTCGTTTCTGTGGCTGTGACCTCGGGGTGATCCTGTCTCTGACTTTGGTCTCCAGGCGAGCCCAGTTTCGGTGACACAGGCCTCGAGGAGAGCCAAGTCTCTGTGACGCCGGCCTCCAAGTGAGCCTAGTCTCTGTGACTGTGGCTAGCATGTGAGCCTAGTCTGGCTGTGACCTCTGGGTGAGCCGAGCATCTGTAGCTGCGGTTTCGGAAGAAGTTTTTGGTTTCTGACTTCCGTTAGGTTGGTTCATGTGTCTCTGGCTATGGTCTCGGTGAAGAAGAAGAAGAAGAAGAAGAAGAAGAAGAAGAAATGGTTTTTGTTTCCGACTTTGGTTAGGTTCATTTTCATGTGTCTCTGGCTATGGTCTCGGTGAAGAAGAAGAAGAAGAAGAAATGGTTTTTGTTTCCGACTTTGGTTAGGTTCATGTTCATGTGTCTCTGGCTATGGTCTCGGTGAAGAAGAAGAAGAAGAAGAAGAAGAAGCCGTTTTTGTTTCCGACTTTGGTTAGGTTCATGTTCATGTGTCTCTGGCTATGGTCTCGGTGAAGAAGAAGAAGAGGAAGAAGAAGTGGTTTTGTTCCCGACTTTGGTTAGGTTCATGTTCATGTGTCTCTGGCTGTGGTCTCGTTGAAGGTTAGTTTAGTGTTAATGTGTTTGTTCTGTGGTGTGTTTTTGTAGGGTTTCAGAAAATGCAACAGGTTCTGTTCAATGAAGATAGGTATATCAGGTGCTAGGTCATCATTCATATGTAGTATTCATTGCTTGCGTGCATGCCGTGTGGCTGTGTGTACATGCGTGAATGTGTGCGTGCATGCCTTGTGAATGTGTGCGTGCATGACGTGTGAATGTGCGCGTGCATGACGTGAATGTGTGCATGGATGGCGTGTGTATGTCTGCGTGCATGGTGTGTGAATGTGCGTGCATGGTGTGTGAATGTGCGTGCATGGCGTAATATTATAGCTATGAACTTAATTGCAGTCCATGACCTGCGTTTTGCCGATACCATAAATTGCATGGTATTTTCGCAAAACGTTCCTCCAATGGTGGCAACTAACACAGTATTTGTGTTCACATATTGCATTTTTTCTGGGGCCAGTTGTGTTGACGTGGTGGCTGGTAGCGATGATAGTAATGGCGGCATCATTACAACCATTGATATTAGCGCGTAAACCGTCAATGCTTGGTCTTTAAGAATGCAACGTGTGGGTTTAAGTACTGTTGCGGATTCTACTTAAGTTTCCCCTGCCCGCCAAATTGGCATTTCCGCACGGTGCCCAAATGTCTGCACCGAGCCTTACCGTGACGGTTGATGTTGACCAAACGGTACGTAACCCACCTTCGTTTCCCTCCTGCTGCAAATGACAACAGCAGGATTGTTCGGTGTAAGTTAGATGTGCTTCGTTTCGGTATACATACTGATCGCCACCGCACAGTACTTGGGTATGCGCACTGCATTCCGCCGAGGTCTGGAGTGTTCATTGCACGGGACCAGAATGCGTTCACGGTGTTCAGCTGAAGTCGTTGACGCGGCTTCGGCACGGTCGTAGTCTTCGTTCAGCTAAGCGCAGTGCCCGTATTTTGCCTCGTGGGGTGCTCATTTCATGTCGGAGCGGGATTTAGTGTTCATATTTAAGTGTTGGATCCTTGAATTTAACCGCCGGTCGTGGTGATTCGATATTGTCGGTTCACCCGACTTCGGCCGAAATGGATTTTATTTTGGCAACGCGTTACTCTAATTCATGTGTTGCTCCTTGCTGTAGCCATGCATCTTTGGCTACAAAGGATGTTGAATTCATTTTGTTTCCCCTCCCCTCTTCCTTCCACTCCCCCTCTTCCTCCTCTCACCCCTTCCTCCCCGTCCCCTCTCCCCCTCCTCACTCCCTTTCCCCCTTCCCTCTCCCTTTCCCCCTCCCGTTTCTCCCTTCCCTCTCCTTTCCCCTCTCCTCTCCTTCCTCCCCAGCCCTGAATAGACCCAATCAGTCTCAGTCCTGATCTGAGACTTTGTGATAGTGGAATAATGAATGTGTGCGTGCATTCATCACAAATAGGACTCATTATAAATTTACATGGTATTTCCGCAAAGCGGTTCTCTAATAGTGAAATTCATTGTTTTTGTTTCTGACGTCGTTAAGTTAGTGCTAATGTGTCTGTTCCATGGTGTGGTTTTTCGTAGGATTTCAGAATATGCAGCAGGTTCTGTGCAGTGAAGGATAGATGTGGCACGCATTAGGTCATCTTCATTCATGTGTAGAATTCGGTGTGAGTATGCGTGACGTGTGACTGTGTGCATGCATGACCTGTGAGTGTGTGCATACATGACGTGTGAGTGTGTGCATATATGACGTGTAGTGTGTGCGTACATGATGTGTGAATGAGTGGGTACATGACATATGAATGTGTGCGTGCATGACGTGCAAATGTGTGCGTGCATGGCATGTGAATGTGTGCGTGCATGAAGTGTGAATGTATGTGTGCATAAAGTGTGAATGTATGTGTGCGTGAAGTTTGAACGTGTGCGTGCATGGCGTGTGAATGTGTGCGTGCATGGTGTGAATGTGCATGCATGACGTGTGAATGTGTGCGTACATGATGTGTGAATGAGTGGGTACATGACGTGCAAATGTGTGCGTGCATGGCATGTGAATGTGTGCGTGCATGAAGTGTGAATGTATGTGTGTATGAAGTGTGAATGTGTGCGTGTATGAAGTGTGAATGTATGTGTACATGAAGTGTGAATGTTTGCGTGCATGGCGTGTGAATGTGTGCGTGCATGGTGTGAATGTGAGCTTGGATGGCGTGTGGATGTATGCGTGCTTGGCTGTGAACATGTGCGTGTATGAAGTATTAGTGTGTGCGTGCATGGCGTAAATATAGCAATGAACTGAATTTCAGTCCATGGCCTGCGTTTTTTGCTGATACCATAAATCGCTTGGTATTTTTGCAAAGCGTTCCTCCAATGGTGGCAACTAACTGTACTTGTATTCATATATTGCATTTTTTCTGGGGCCAGTTATGTTGACGTGGTGGCTGGTAGCGATGATAGTAATGGCGGCATCATTACAACCATTGATATCAGCGCGTAAACCGTCAATGCTTGGTCTTTAAGAATGTAACTTGTGGATTGAAGTACTGTTGCGGATTCTGATTAAGTTTCCCCTACCCGCCATACTGGCATTTCCGCTCGGTGCGTAAATGTTTGTTTGTTTGGTGTTTAGCGAACAAACAAAAATTTACATCGAGCCTTACCGTGACGGTTCATGGTCAAAAAACGATACGTAACCCACCCTCGTTTTCCTCCTGCTGCACATGACAACAGCAGGATTGTTAAGTTAGATGTGCTTCCTTTCGGCATACTGATCGCCACCGCACAGTACTTGGGTATGCGCACTGTGTTCCGCCGAGGTTTGGGGTGTTCATCGCACGGGACCAGAATGCGTTCACGGTGTTCAGCTGAAGTCGTTGATGCGGCTGCGGCACGGTCGTGATCTTCGTTCAGCTAAGCGCAGTGCCCGTATTTTGCCTCGCGAGGTGCTCATTTCAGGTCAGAGCGAGATGTAGTGTTCATATTTAAGTACTGTATCCTCGAATTTACCCGCCGATCGTGGTGATTCCGCTCGATCGGTTCACCCGACTTCGGCCTATATATATTTTATTTTGGCAATATGTTACTCTTATTCACGTATTGCTACTTGCTGTAACCATGCATCTTTGGCTACACAGAGTGTTGGATTCATTTGTCCCCTCCCAAAGAGACTTAATTATCAGTCTCGGTCCCGAGCTTTTCGTTGATTTACTACAGTAGGGAAGAAAATTGAAGATAGGACAATGTTCATCAATGCATTTCATAATGCTCGTCAAAAGATATCAGTCGAGCTCCTCTCATGTGTGAATGCGCTGTTCTGTGAGTTCTTTCACAGGCTAGGTTCTTGGATTGTGGCTCTCGTTTGGTTTTACACTCGATTCGGTTATGTCGCGCTCTTGTCAGGTTTTCTTGGTTTTACTTATATTTGACGGTTTAGATTAGGCTTAGGCACAGCTAGGCGCGTGGCAAGGGTTTTAAGGGGAGGGCTGGGGGTTGGCAGTTGTAGTTAGGTATTTGGTTAGGCATGATACCCACTGGAGTGAATGTCGATGGATGAAAGGCGGGTGATACAATGTTTGTAAATAAAAGCATGCATACGACTAATTTCAAATTTTTTTCAGATCTGTAAATATTGTAAATAGTGCGTGCGTACGACTAATATAAGATTTCTTTTCAGATCTGTAAATATTGTAAATCGCTTTTGAGTGTATTGTGTGCATGCATGTCGTGTGATTGTGTGTGCATGTCGTATGGTTGTGTGCGTGCATGTTGTGTGAATGTGTGCGTGCATGTTGTGTGAATGTGTGCATACATGTTGTGTGAATGCGTGCGTACATAGCGTGTGATTGTGCGCGTGCATGTTGTATGATTGTGTGCGTGCATGTCGTGTGATTGTGTGCATACATGTCGTGTGATTGTGCGCATGCATGTCGTGTGATTGTGTGTGCATGTCGTGTGAATGGGTGCGAGCATGTCGTGTGAATGTGTGCGTGCATGTTTTGTGATTGTGCCCGTGCATGTCGTATGATTGTGTGCGTGCATGTTCTGTGATTGTTTGCGTGCATGTCGTGTGATTGCGTTCGTGCTTGTCGTATGATTGTGTGCGTGCATGTTGTGTGATTGTGTGCGTGCATGTCGGGCGAATGTTCGCGTGCATATCGTGTGAATGTGTGCATGCATGTTGTATGAATGCGTGCATCAATGTGTTGTGATTGTGTGCGTGCATGTCGTGTGATTGTGTGAGCAAGTTGTTTGAATGTCTTTCACGTTTATTTGTAAAGAAACGCATACATATCATTAATGAGAGATTTCTTTTCAGATTTGTAAATATTGTAAATACTGCATGCATTTGATTTTTGCATGTCTGTTATTTGTTGATGTTTGTGTTGATTAACTCACTGATTTTTTTTTTTTAGATTTGTAAATATTGTAAAATCAGTGGAGTGTATTGTATGATTCTGTGCGTGCATGTTTTGTGATTGTGTGCGTACATGTTGTGTGACCGTGTGCATGTATGTCGTGTGATTGTGTGCGTGCATGTCGTGTCAATGTGTGTGCGTGCATGTCGTTTGAATACGTGCGTGAATGTCGTGTCAATGTGTGCATGCATATTTTGTGATTGTACGCGTGCATGTCGTGTGATTGTGTGCGTGTGTGTCGTGTGATTGTGTGCTTGCATGTTTTTTGATTGTGTGCATGCATGTTGTGTGAATGCCAGCGTGCATGGTGTGTTGATGTGTGCGTGAATGTGTGCGCGCATGTCGTGTGATTGTGTATGCATGTTGTATGAATGTCTTTCGCGTTTATTTGTACATAAAAGCATGCATGTGATTAATATGAGATTTCTTTTCAGATTTGTAAATATTGTAAATACTGCATGCATTCGATTTTCTGCATGTCTGTTATTTGTTTTTTGTTTGTCTTGATTAATTTCACAGTTTATTTGCAGGACATTAGCAATTGTGCCTTTTTAAAGATATTTAAATAGGAGGAAAAAATTTTTAAAATGCTGTAATTATAAGTGCTTTTGAAACCTGTAATTGTAAGTGCCTTTGAAACCTGTAATTGTAAGTTCTTTTGAAAACTGTAATTATAAGTGCTTTTGAAACCTGTAGTTGTAACTGCTTGTGAAATCTGTAATTGTAACTGCTTTTAGGACTTGTAATTGTAACTGAATTTGAAATGTGATTGCAGTTGTGTGCGTGCATGTTGTGTGATTGTGTGCATGCATGTTGTGTGACTGTGTGCGTGCATGTTGTGTGAATGTCTGCGTGCATGTTGTATGAATGTCTTTCGCGTTTATTTGTAAGTAAAGGCATACATGTGATTAATATGAGATTTCTTTTCAGATTTGTAAATATTGTAAATACTGCATGCATTCGATTTTCTGCATGTCTGTTATTTGTTTTGTTTGTCTTGATTAATTTCACTGTTTATTTGCAGGACATTAGCAATTGTGTCTTTTTAAAGATATTTAAATAGGAGTAAAGATGGTGAAATTGTAAGCGCTTTTGAAACCTGTAATTGTAACTGCTTTTGGGACCTGTAATTGTAACTGAATTTAAAATCTGTAATGATGCAAAATATTTTTTGTTGTAAAGCATAAATGTCTAATCAGTATTTCTTTACAGGTTACTAATCTCTATACCAAACAGCAACGTAGGAGCTATTAAAATTTTTGGACACCTAGTTAAAAATGGTTTTGCTCCTAGGTTCCTGTTTGTTTTTATGCGCCTAGATATGAAACGCTGAAGACAGATTGCAACGCCTCCATTTTAGGTTTTAGTCCGTTTCGTTTGGTCTTTGGTTTCGATGGGGTATAGCGGGATGTGGGTGGTGGTGGTAGCTTGTGAACTCCACTTAGTTTTGAAATTATTTTTAACCAATCATAGTACATCGTCACGGCTCACAAACATCAGGCCACGTGTTAGGGCTTCCCACTCAAACACTTTACCTTTGTAATCCTCAAAATGCACATTTGTGTACTAAAATATCCGTACCGTGTGTTCAATTCTGTGGATTAAATGGCAGGGTTTTTGGGTTTTTTGCATAGGTTAGTGTAGGTAGGCTTTCACTCTAACCGCTATCTAATTTAGGTAAAGAGCTCAGTTTTAGTTAAAATAATACGCTAAAAAGCGCGTCCCTGAACCCCGTGAGAAAAAGCGTAAATTTAAGTGATATTGTTTGTGTTTGTATGGCGCATGATTGGAAATAGGACAGTTTCACCAAAATGGAGAATAGAAAACGTCACAAAAATGAAGAATGGAAACCTCGCCAAAATGGAGAATGGAAACCTTGCCAAAGTATAGAATGGAAAACCGCGCCAAAATGGAGAATGGAAACCTTGCCAAAATGGAGAATGGAAACCTTGCCAAAATGGAGAATGGAAAACCTCGCCAAAAATGGAGAATGGAAACCTTGCCAAAATGGAGAATGGAAAACCTCGCCAAAAATGGAGAATGGAAACCTTGCCAAAATGGAGAATGGAAAACCTCGCCAAAATGGAGAATGGAAGACCTCGCGAAAAAGGAGAATGGAAAACCTCGCCAAAATGGAGAATGGAAAACCTCACCATGGAAAACCTCTTCAAAATGGAGAAGGGAGTAGAACCAACAGCAATGGCAAATGCAATGGAAGTATTGTCAAAATTGTACAGGACTCTCAACTGCTGTGCTGGACCCTCAACTGCTCTGCTCGACCCTCGACTGCTGTGCTCTACACTCAGCTGCTCTGCTATTGTGCGATCAGTTTTTACTACTGGAGCTTCTAACCACGGATTTTGACTTTTGGAATTGTTTAAAATGAACGAGCATTATATTGAGCATTTCCGGTAGCAACCCTTTGAATAGGATTTACATTACCCTCTCCATCCCCTTTGCCCTCTACTATCCCGTGTGAAATGAAAATATATTATCGCCCGCGTGTGAAATCAAAACATATTATCGCCCATGTGTGAAATGAAAAATATATTATCGCCCGTAGCTAAGGCTACAACATTTCCGACGCAGAAAAAGCGGAAAAGTACACAAAAGCTATGTATTTCCCCCAAAGTCCCATTTTGTTAAGTGAAGGAGGTTGTTTTAGGTTATCTGCAATATGAGGTTTTGTTAGGTTTTTCCGATATTATTAAATTAGGTCTAGTTGTTTAGATTATCCCTTGATCTACCTAGCGTAGGATAGATAAGCTTTCGGGAAGGTTGTCGAAGTGCACACTCAGGGTTTATTCTTTTTCTGTCATCCCCAATGCTGTCCTTTATCGGTTTGGACCCTGTGAATTTTTCATTTACATTTGTTCATGGATAATCATGCCTCTGCCCTTTTGAGTTTCAGATTCTCGCGGGATGAGCACGACGACGAGGATGACGAAGAGGACGACGACGATGACAATGAGGACCAGGCTGACCGTGACCTTGCGACTGTATATTTACTTATGTACATTAATCCGCTTTCTTTCAGGTTTGGTCCGATTTAGGTGGTAGAGTAGGCACTGTTAGGCATTTGGTAAGGGTGTTAAGGGTAGGGCGTGGGTTTGGAAACTTTCAGCTAGGCCATATATAGGGAATAGTTAAGAGCCCCTCCTGCGTCTGATTTGGAGAGAGCGAAGAAGATAGATGAAGAAAGAAGATTGATCAGAAGAAGAAAGAAGAAGAAAAAGGCTCTTTTAAGGTTTACTTTTTTCCATTCACCCCAAAGCTGTCCTTTGTATCGGTTTGGACCCTGGGAATTTTTCATTTGCATTTGTTCATAGATAATCATGCCTCTGCCCTTTTGTGTTTCAGATTCTGGCGGGATGACCACGATGACGAGGACAACGAAGAAGACGATGACGACGGAGACCAGGCTGGCCGCGACCTTTGCGAATGTATATTTACTTGTGTACATTAATGCGCTTTCTTTCAGGTTTGGCCCTGAGTTAGGCGATACAGTAGGGGCTGTTAGGCATCTGTAAGGATGTTAAGGGTAGGGTTGGGTGAGAAACTTTCAGCTAGGCTTTATGTAGGGAATAGTTAAGAGTCCGTCCTACGTTTGATTTGAAGAGATCGAAGAAGATAGATGAAGAAAGAAGATTAATCAGAAGAAAGAAGAAGAACAGGCTTTTTTTTATAATGTCGAGTAAATGGTGATGTTTGAAAGGGTGACTGTTGATGTGTGAAATTGTGATTTGAAGAGCCCGAAGATGTCAGAAGATAGATGAAGAAAGAAGATTAATAAGAAGAAGAAGGAAGAAAAAAAGGCTTTTTTTATAATGTCGAGTAAATGGTGATGTTTGAAAGGGTGAGCGCTGATGTGTGAATCGTGTCTGATTTGAAGAGCCCGAAGAAGTCAGAATAAAGATGAAGAAAGAAGATTAATCAGAAGAAGAAGGAAGAAGAAAAGGCTTTTTTATAATGTCTTGTAAATGGTGATGTTTGAAAGGGTGAGCACTGATGTGTGAATCGTGTCTTATTTGAAGAGCCCGAAGAAGTCAGGAGATAGATGAAGAAAGAAGATTAATCAGAAGAAGAACGAAGAAGAAAAGGCTTTTTTATAATGACTAGTAAATGGTGATGTTTGAAAGGATGAGCAGTAATGTGTGAATTGTGTCTGATTTGAAGAGCAAGAAGAAGTCAGAAGAAAGATGAAGAAAGAAGATTAATTAGAAGGAAGAAGAAGAAAAAGCTTTTGCTGTGATGTTGAGTAAAAGCTGGGTGAATGGCGGTGACTGATTGGCATAGGATTCAAAGGGCACGAAGAAGAAAGATGAAGAAAGAAGATTAATAACAAGAAAGAAGAAAAAGCTTTATTCTTTTGTAATGTGGAGTAAATGGTGATGTGTGAAAGTGTGAATGGTGAGTGAAAGAGCTTAAATATCCCATTACGGCATGAACTTACATTATGCCACCGCTGCACAAACTGCAATGCGCAAATAGGCTAAAGCTGTCCTGTGCCATCACGGCAAAATCTTAATTCTGTCATTACAGCAAAAACTTACGCAATAAGTTTATTACTTCGCCTCGGCAATAAGTATATTACGCCACCGCAATAACAACTTAAAGCCACCCTGACGATAATTGCCAAACTTGAGTTGGACAGGCATCATGCCCATCTCAGTCGGCTGCACTTAGCCCCTCAACAAGCAGTGCATGCAGAATATCAAGAGGATTTTACCAGCGCCATCGGGTACCGAATAGCACTCCATGAGGTACTGCATACCACGCTATCGGGTACCGTAGTCCCATGCATAGATGAAAATGCAAACAAAAAATATGTGTGCGCACAAACGCATACTTGAGATTCACCAGTACCTCAACAAAGGGCGGTGAACCTGCAGTGAAGATTCACCAGTCCCTCAACAAAGGGCGGTGAACCTGTAGTGAAGATCGACCAGTCCCCAATAAAAGGGCGGTGAACGTGCAGTGAAGATTCACCAGTCCCTCAACAAAGGGCGGTGAACCTGCAGTGAAGATTCACCAGTCCCTCAACAAAGGGCGGTGAACCTGCAGTGAAGATTCACCAGTCCCTCAACAAAGGGCGGTGAACCTGCAGTGAAGATTCACCAGTCCCTCAACAAAGGGCGGTGAACCTGCAGTGAAATGCTTGAGCTGCGATTGTGAATGACGTGTAGCTTTGGCGGAAAGACCCATTTTAAGCAAACTGTATGCAGGTATGTAGGACATGCTAGGAGTAGTTAAGGTGAGGGAGGGGGTGGGTGGGGGGAAGGGGATGGAGAAGGGGGAGTTTGGTCAAGCGTGTAGAGTCCTCGCAGAGTCTGCGGTCAGGTTCGTGATTCCGTTTGCGGTCTGTTTGAATGAGCGCATGGGTGAATGGTTGCGTGCGTGGAGAGTAAATGGTCTTGCTGCCTCGATGTTTTACTTGTTCTTGCCACTTGTGGTGGTTTAGATGGACGGTTTGCTTAAAATCGATTTCTCTTCCTCAGTTGCACCTTGCCATTCAACGCACATGTGAGTGCCGATAGCTGCAAATACTGCAGCAAATTCCGTACACAGCACTGATCAACCACGTGCTACAAAGCATTGATCAAACACGTGCTACAAAGCACTGATCAACCACGTGCTACACAGCACTGATCAACCACGTGCTACACAGCACTGATCAACTTCGTGCTTCACAGCACTGATCAACCACCTGCTACACAGCACTGATCAACTTTGCACTTCACAGCACCGATCAACCACGTGCTACACAGCACTGATCAACTTCGTGCTTCACAGCACTGATCAACCACGTGCAACACAGCACTGAACAACCAAGTGCTACACAGCACTGAACAACTTCATGCTACACAAAACTGATCAACCACTTGCTACACAGCACTGATCAACCTCGTGCTTCACAGCACTGATCAACCACCTGCTACACAGCACTGATCAGCTTCATGCTACACAGCACCGATCAACCACTTGCTACACAGCACTGATCAACCTCGGGCTTCACAGCACTGATCAACCACCTGCTACACAGCACTGATCAACTTCGCGCTTCACAGCACTGATCAACTACGTGCTACACAGCACTGATCAACCACGTGCTACACAGCACTGATCAACCACCTGCTACACAGCACTGATCAACCACCTGCTACACAGCACTGATCAACCACCTGCTACACAGCACTGATCAACCTCGGGCTTCACAGCACTGATCAACCACCTGCTACACAGCACTGATCAACTTCGCGCTTCACAGCACTGATCAACTACGTGCTACACAGCACTGATCAACCGCGTGCTACATAGCACCGATCAACCACCTGCTACACAGCACTGATCAGCTTCATGCTACACAGCACCGATCAACCACGTGCTACACAGCACTGATCAACCACGTGCTACACAGCACTGATCAACCACGTGCTACACAGCACTGATCAACCACGTGCTACACAGCACCGATCAACCACTTTGCTACACAGCACTGATCAACCTCGGGCTTCACAGCACTGATCAACCACCTGCTACACAGCACTGATCAACTTCGCGCTTCACAGCACTGATCAACTACGTGCTACACAGCACTGATCAACCGCCTGCTACACAGCACTGATCAACCACGTGCTATACAGCACTGATCAACTTCGTGCTACACAGCACTGATCAACCACTTGATACACAGCACTGATCAACCACGTGCTACACAGCACTGATCAACCACGTGCTATACAGCACTGATCAACTTCGTGCTTCACAGCACTGATCAACCACGTGCTACACAGCACTGATCAACCACGTCCTACACAGCACTGATCATCCTCGTGCTTCACAGCACTGGACAACCACGTGCTATAAAGCACTGATCCATCACGTGCTACACAGCACTGGTCAACCACATGCTACAAAGCACTGATTAACAAAGTGCTACACAGTACTGATCAACCTTGTGCTTCACAGCACTGATCAACCACGTACTACAATGCAGTGATCAACCACATGCGACTCGGCACTGCTCAACCTGGTGCTACACAGCACTGCCGAATCACGTGCCTACAGCACTGGTCAAATTTCTATTAACAGCAGTGATCAACCACGTGCGCTTTAGCTCTGCTCAACCTCGTGCTACACAGCACTGCCGAATCACGTGCATACAGCACTGGTCAAATTCCCAGTAACAACAGTTATCAACCACATTGCGCTTCAACACTGCGCAACCTCGTGCTTCACATCACTGATCAACCTCATGCTACACAGCACTAATCAGCTACGTGCGACCTGGCACTGATCAAATACATGCTAACAGCAGTGATCAACCACGCACTACACAGAACTGACCAGATACCTGTTAAAAGCAGTGATCAAGCACATGCTTTTAAGCACTGATCAACCACATGCTACACAACACTGATCAGCCTCGTGCTACACAGCACTGCTCAACCACGTTCCAGGCAGACCTGATCAACCACGTGCCACACAGCACTGATTAACCACGTGCTATAAAGTACTGATCAACCATGTGCTACAAAGCACTGATCAACCACAGGCTGCACAGGACAGTTCAACCACGTGCTGCAAAGCACTGTTTAACCTCGTGCTATTAAGCACTGCTCAACAACGCGCCACAATGCACTGGTAACCACGGGCTACACAGGACAGTTCAACCACATGCTACAAAGCACTGATTAACCACATGGTAAAACGTACTGATTAACCACGTACAATAAAGCACTGCTCAACAACGCGCCCCAAAGCACTGATCAACCACGTGCCAGAAAGCAGTGATCAACCACGTGCTACACTGCACTGCTGAACCACATGCTACAAAGCACTGATCCATCACGTGCTGCACAGCACTGATGAGTCATGTGCTTCACAGCACTGAACAAGTGCCACACAGCACTAATCAACCATGTACTAAACAGCACTGCTGAACCAGGTGCTACAAAGCACTGAATAACCAATTGCTTCAAAGCAATAATCAACCACGTGCATCAAAGCACTGATCAACCGCGTGCAACACACCACTCATCAACCACGCGCTGAACAGCACTGATTAACCACGTGCTACACAGCACTGATGAGCCACGTGCTATAGAGCACTTATTACCGACTCAATCGGATAATTCAGTAGTCCCTTGTTGATGAAAGTTGATGAATGACAGGCGGATGCATGGTTTGAGTGGAAGGTGTGTGGATGAAAAGTGATGAGTGATTGTGTGAATGGCGGTGAGTGATTGGCATAGGATTCAATGAGCACGAAGAAGAAAGATGAAGAAAGAAGATTAATGAGAAGAAGAAAGAAGAAAAAAGGCTTTTTTTATAATGTCGAGTAAATGGTGATGTTTGAAAGGGTGAGCGCTGATGTGTGAATCGTGTCTGATTTGAAGAGCCCGAAGAAGTCAGAAGATAGATGAAGAAGGAAGATTAATCAGAAGAAGGAAGAAGAAAAGGCTTTTTTATAATGTCTAGTAAATGGTGATGTTTGAAAGGGTGAGCACTGATGTGTGAATCGTGTCTGATTTAAAGAGCCCGAAGAAGTCAGAAGATAGATGAAGAAAGAAGATTAATCAGAAGAAGAAGGAAGAAGAAAAGGCTTTTTTATAATGTCTAGTAAATGATGATGTTTGAAAGGATGAGCAGTAATGTGTGAATTGTGTCTGATTTGAAGAGCAAGAAGAAGTCAGAAGATAGATAAAGAAAGAAGATTTATTAGAAGAAAGAAGAAGAAGCTTTTGCTGTGATGTTGAGTAAATGCTGATGAGTGAAAGGGTGAATAGCGGTGACTGATTGGCATAGGATTCAAAGAGCACGAAGAAAAATGAAGAAAGAAGATTAATGAGAAGAAGAAAGAAGATTTTTTTGTGTGTAATGTTGAGTGAAAAGGTGAATGGTGGTGAGTGAAAGAGTGCGTGATGATGGCGTGTAACTTAAAAGAACACGAAGAAGATACGATGAAAAAAAGATTAATGAGAAGAAGAAAGATGAAGAATCATTTGTGTGTATGTGTTTGTGTGTGATGTTCAGTGAAAAGGGGAATGGTGCGGAGTGAAAAGGTGAATGGCTTTGAGTGACTGGCATAGGATTCAAAGAGCACGAAGAATATAGATGAAGAAAGAAGATTAATGAGAAGAACCTTTTTGTGTGTGTAGTGTTGAGTGAAAAGGTGAATGGAGATGCGTGAAAGGGTGCACGATGATAAGTGAAAGACGTGTAACTTAAAAAACACGAAGAAGATACGATGAAAAAAAGAAGATTAATGAGAAGTTTTTTTTTTGTGTTTTTTTAAATGCTTAAAACTGAAGCCCCCTAAAGTAAAATAATAATAAATGTTCAGTCTATGTGTCAATTACTGACTGAACAATAATATATATTTTATAAGAATAAACTAAGCAAATTTAATCAGTTTAAATAAAAACAAAACGGATAAACTAAGCATTAAAGATATTTTCTAATTAGTGATTTTGCCATGAGTCCAAACAAATAAAAAAGAGCACCTCTGGAAATATGCCGAGACAAAAACGTCTCTGCAAGAACTGCACTACGCCACCACGCCAAAAACTGCATTAAGCCACCACAGCAACAACTGCATTAAGCAACTACGGCAAAAACTGCATTAAGCCACCACGGCAAAAACTGCATTAAGCCACCACGGCAAAAACTGCATTAAGCCACCACGGCAAAAACTGCAATAGCACACCACGGCAAAAACTTCAGTGCACCAGCACTTCAAAATCTTGACCGCGATCACTGCAACTGCACTGCACCAGCACTTCAAACTCATCACTGCGAGACCACTGCAACTGGACTGCACCAGCACTTTAAAATCTTGACTGCGCGACCACTGCAACTGCACTGCATCAGCACTTTAGAATCTTCACTGCCCGATCACTGCAACTGCACTGCAGCAGCACTTCAAAGTCTAGACTGCGCGACCACTGCAACTGCACTACACCACCATGGCAAAGACTGCACGGCACCAGCACTTCAAAATCTTCACTGCGCGACCACTGCAACTGCACTGCATCAGCACTTTAAAATCTTGACTGCGCGACCACTGCAACTGCACTGCATCAGCACTTTAGAATCTTCACTGCCCGATCACTGCAACTGCACTGCACCAGCACTTCAGAATCTTCACTGCGCGACCACTGCAACTGCACTGCAGCAGCACTTCAAAGTCTAGACTGCGCGACCACTGCAACTGCACTACACCACCATGGCAAAGACTGCACGGCACCAGCACTTCAAAATCTTCACTGCGCGACCACTGCAACTGCACTGCATCAGCACTTTAAAATCTTGACTGCGCGACCACTGCAACTGCACTGCATCAGCACTTTAGAATCTTCACTGCCCGATTACTGCAACTGCACTGCACCAGCACTTCAGAATCTTCACTGCGCGACCACTGCAACTGCACTGCAGCAGCACTTCAAAGTCTAGACTGCGCGACCACTGCAACTGCACTACACCACCATGGCAAAGGCTGCACGGCACCAGCACTTCAAAATCTTCACTGCGAGACCACTGCAACTGCACTGCACCAGCACTTCAGTCTTCACTGCGTGGCCACTGGAACTGCACTGCAACTGTACTGCATCAGCACTTCAAAATCTTGACTGCCCGAGCACTGCAACTGCATCAGCACTTCAAAATCTTGACTGCGACCATTCAGCTGCACTGCACCACCATGGCAAAGACTGCACTGCACCAGCACTTCAAAATCTTGACTGCGCGACCACTGCAACTGTACTGCATCAGCAGTTCAAAATCTTGACTGCGTGACCACTGCAACTGCACTGCACCTGCTCTTCATAATCTTTGCGCGACCACTTAACTACACTGCACCACCATGGCAAAAACTGCACTGCATCAGCACTTCAAAATTTTCACTGCGCCACCACTGCAACTGCACTACACCAGCACTTCAAAATCTTGACTTCGCGACCTTTGCAGCTGCACTGCACCATCATGGCAAAGACTCGGCTGCACCACACCTTCAAAATCTTGACTGTGCGACCACTGCAACTGCACTGCACCAGCATTTCAGAATCTTGACTGCATGACCACTGCAACTGCACTGCACCTGCTCTTCATAATTTTGACTGCGCGACCATTGCAGCTGCACTGCATCAGCACTTCAAAATCTTGACTGCGCGACCACTGTAACTGCTCTGCAACACCACTTCAAAATCTTGACTGTGCGACCACTGTAACTGCACTGTACCATCACGACTAAAACTGCACTGTACCAGCGTTTCAAAGCCTTGACTGCGCCACCACTGCAACTGCACTGCATCAGCACTTCAAAATCTTGACTGCGCGACCACTTAACTGCACTGCACCAACATGGCAAAAACTGCACTTCACCAGCACTTCGTAATCTTCATTGCGCGACCACTTCAACTGCACTGCAGCGGCAATTTAGAATCTTGACTGGGCGACCAAAGCAACTGCACTGCATCGGCACTTGAAAATCTTGACTGTGCGACCACTGTAACTGCTCTGCAACACCACTTCAAAATCTTGACTGTGCGACCACTGTAACTGCACTGTACCATCACGACTAAAACTGCACTGTACCAGCGTTTCAAAGCCTTGACTGCGCCACCACTGCAACTGCACTGCATCAGCACTGCAAAATCTTGACTGCGCGACCACTTAACTGCACTGCACCACCATGGCAAAGACTGCACTTCACCAGCACTTCAGAATCTTCACTGCGCGACCACTGTAACTGCTCTGCAACACCACTTCAAAATCTTGACTGTGCGACCACTGTAACTGCACTGTACCATCACGACTAAAACTGCACTGTACCAGCGTTTCAAAGCCTTGACTGCGCCACCACTGCAACTGCACTGCATCAGCACTGCAAAATCTTGACTGCGCGACCACTTAACTGCACTGCACCACCATGGCAAAGACTGCACTTCACCAGCACTTCAGAATCTTCACTGCGCGACCACTGTAACTGCTCTGCAACACCACTTCAAAATCTTGACTGTGCGACCACTGTAACTGCACTTTACCTCACGACTAAAACTCCACTGCACCAGCGCTTTAAAGCCTAGACTGCGCGACCAGTGCAACTGCACTGCATCAGCACTTCAAAATCTTGACTGCGCGACCACTAACCGCTCTGCAACTCCACTTCAAAATCTTGACTGTGCGACCACTAGAACTGCACTGCATCAGCACTTCAAAATCTCGACTGCGCGACCTCTGCAATTGCACTACATCAGCACTTCAAAGTCTTGACTGCTCGACCACTGCAACTGCACTGCAGCAGCACTCCAAAATCGTGACTAGGCCACCACTGCAACTGCACTGCATCAGCACTTCGTTTCAGAATCTTCACTGCGCGACCACTGCAACTGCACTGCAGCAGCACTTTAGATTCTTGCCTGGGCGACCACAGCAACTGCACTGCATCAGCACTCCAAAATCTTGACTGCGCGACCTCTGCAACTGCACTACAGCAGCACTCCAAAATCTTGACTGCGCGACCACTGCAACTGCACTGTATCAGCACTTCAAAATCTTGACTGCGTGGCCACTGTAACTACACTTGACCACCAGGACTAAAACTCTAAGGCATCAGCACTTCTGTCTTGACTGCGCGACCACTGCAACTGCACCCCCGTGGCAAAAGCAGCACTTTCAAATCTTTACTGCGCGGCCACTGCAACTGCTATGCATCACCACTTCAAAATCTTTATTGCGCGACCGCTACAACTGCACTGCGCCAGAACTTCAAAATCTTGACTGCGCGATCACTGTTACTACACTGCACTGCAAAAGTAGTTCATAGTCTCGACTGCGCGACCACTGGAACTGCACTATACCAGCTCTTCAAAATTTTGACTGTGCGACCACAGTAACTACTGCACCAGCACTTCAAAGTCTTGACGCCACCACCAACTGCACTGAGCCACCACGACAAAAACTGCACTGCATCAGCACTTTAAAATCTTGACTGCGTGACCACCGTAACTGCTCTGCACCAACATTTCAAAATATTGACTACGCGACGACTGCAGTGCACCACCATGGTAAAAATGTACTGCACCAGCACTTTAAAATCTTGACTGCGCGACCACTGCAGCTGCACTGCACAACCATGCACTGCACCAGCACTTCAAAATCTTTACTGCTCGACCACTGCAACTAAACTGCAGCAGCACTTCAAAATCTTGACTGCGCGACCACTGCAACTGCATTGTACCAGTTCTTCAAAATCTTGACTGCGAAACTGCTGCAGCTGCTCTGCACCAGCACTTCCCAATCGACTGTGCGACCACTGCAACAACTAAAACTGAACAGCAGCAGAATCTTGACTACGTCAAACTTCAGTACGCTACCAGGGCAAATACTGCACTGCATCAGCACTTCAAAATCTTGACTGCGCGACCGCTGCAACTGCACTACACTACGGCTTCATTCTTGACTGCAACAACTGCAGCACGCCATCACGGCAAAATCGACTACGTCACTAAGACAAAAACTACTACGACACCACGGAAAGAACTGCACTGCACCACCTCTTCAAAATCTTGACTGCACGACCACTGTAACAACCACTATGCCACCACGGCACCTCGGAATCTTCACTGCACGACCACTGCAACTGCACTGCACCACCACTTCATAATTTTGATTGTGACCACTGCAATTGCACCATCTTGACTACGTCACTACGAATAAAACTGCAGTACGACACCACGGGAAGAATTGCACTGCCCCCCCCCCCCCCCTCCACGGGACAAACTGCAGTGCACCATCCCTTCAAAATTTTGACTGCGCGATCACTGCAATTGCATTGCACGCCACTTTACAATCTTGACTGTGGCCACTGCAACAGCTGAATCTTGACTACGTCTCTATGCCAGAATCTGCACTGCATCACCGTGGCAAAAACTGCCTGCACTATAACTTTACAATCTTGACTGACAACTGCATCACCACGGCAGAATCGTGACTACCACAGGTCAGCAAAAACTGCATTACGCCACCACGGCAAAAACATCACGCCAGCAGGCCAGAGTGCAACGCGCCTTCACAATATTTGGAATATGCCACCGCGGCACTTATCAACATATTGCAGTGAAATGGCTTAACTGCGGTTGTAAATGACGTGTGTAGCTTTTGGCGAAATGCTCATCTTAGGCAAAATGTATGCAGGATCAACCACGTGCTTAATAGCACTTAAAATTTTGGGTGGAAAGGATGGCTGTAGGGGTGTGTGAGGAGGCCAGATTTCTACTGTGGTTGAGGTCCTTGCAAGTGAATCGACGTCCTATGCGTGGTTCATAAATCGTCCTGTTGAAGTCGTAGCTCGAACATGAGAGCTGTCAGTGCATTTCTTTGGTCGCTTTCTTGGGACCGCAATGCCAGGCTTTTTAAGTGACAAAAAATGAACACTGCTGTAACAGTGAAACAAGGACAAATGGTATTAGATAGGGTTACTTACGGGGGCCTATGGCCCCTGGTATTATTTCATCCCGAAATCAAAATTAGTTAGGGCCTTTAGGCCCTAAAACCTTTGGCAACTACACTGACAGTCAATGAACGGTTTAGGGCAGTCTTGCCATGACTTGGCTACGTCACGTCTCAGATAGTGACGAAATAGCGCAGACATGCCGCCTTAATAGGGGCGACGCGATTAACACGGCATAATTCCGCTTATAGTTGGCTCTTCATCAGAGCCCCAATCAAAGGGCCGAAAGGCTTTTTCTGTAACGCGATAGTAGCGCTTATAGTGGGTTTTCGATCATACCTCCAAACAAAGGCCCGAAAGCCCGTTTTTTTGTAACGCGGTAGTAGCGCTTGTGGTGGGTTTTCGATCACACCCCCAAGCAAACGGCCGAAAGCCCGTTTTTTGTAAGGCGATAGTAGCGCTTATGGTGGGTTTTCGATCACACCCCAAGCAAAGGGCGAAAGCCCGTTTTTTATAACCGATAGTACCGTTTATGGTGGGTTTTCGATCATCTCTGCAAGTGCAGCTATACACTTGGCCAGAGGTGTTTCTTTTCTCTTGCTCATTTTTAACTGAGCTACTTAAACGTATCAAACGGCACAAGGTGTATGCAGACAGAGGCCTGTCCTGCGAAAGCCATAGGGATATACCCACTACTGTTGAATTTGTTGAAATATAAAACCATTTCATTGGCTGCCAGTGTACAAAATTTGGGTGGATAGGATGGCTGTAGGGGTGTGTGCGGAGGCCATGAGATTTTTAAATAAAACCCTTTTGAAAGTCCTGCAGTTCTAATTCTTTTACAGATTTTTTTTCTATTTTTTTCCAAAGCTTGTATTAAATATTTTGACCTAGATTTTTAAAAAAGCAAAAGAAAATTGTTTTTTTTTTATACTGGAAGTACAAAAAAGTGAAGAAAAAAAATAAATTAATGTTGATTAAAAAAAATAAAGAAGAAAAGAAGAAAAAATAATCAAGTTCATAAAAAGCAAAAGAAAAATTGAAATGCAAAAGAAAGAAAAAAACACTGAATTTAAAAAAAGGTACCAATTTATGGCTGTCTAAAGTAAAAAAAAATAGTGAAATGTAAAAGAAAGAAAGAAAAACTGAAATCAGAAAAAAGGTACCAATTTGTGGCCGTCTTTTGTTGTGGGTTCGACTCCCACAGAGTGGTTGCATAACGATTTCTTATGCAAAATATTTTTTCCGCTCTCCGGTGACAACACGGCGTTCAGAGAAGTACTCGCATAAATTGAATCTTATTTCTATTTTCAGAAGTAACAATTTGACGTCCATATCATGGTACCGAAAGAAAGTACATAGGTTTCATCATGTAAACCAAGGGACCGCCTTTTATTTGATAATCAATTGCAAACAGGTGCTTTACGTAGTACGTTATTTAAAGACGACTATAAAATTGAAAAGTAAAAACCAAAAAAAAACTCATTTATGGGGCTCCGTTGTGACTTCGTACATGCGTGGACTCGCAGAACGGCCTTTAGAGCAGTTTTTAAGTTTTGTGGACCGAACTTGTCCTAGGGTTGGGTTGGCGTCGGTTTGTCCGTCGATCCGTGAGTGACCTCTGAACTTAAGCAACAGAACCGCTATTAGCGAAGTTTTTAAGTTTCGTGGACCGAACTTGTCCTAGGGTTTTGCTTCAATCAACTTGAAACCTATATGGATTGAAAGCTTATGGGTTGTAGTTGTGCACCTCCCCTTTGTGCCGGCGTCGGTTTGTCCGTCGGTCCGTGAGTGATCTCTGAACTTACACACAGAGCGGCTATTAGCGCTGATTTTAAGTTTTGTGGCCCGAATTTGTCCTAGGGTTTTGCTATAATCAACCAGAAACCTGTATGGATTGAAAGCTTATGGGATGTAGTTGTGTACCCCTCCTTTTGGTCAGGGACGACCCGTCCGTCATCCCACGAGGGTCGCCCCAACTTAGGCTCAAAACACATGTTTTCAGTACATGTTCACGTGTAGAGCTTTAGGCATTAACTTCTGTGAAGAATGTGCCTAAAAAAACTTCTCTCAAGGCTGTGACAAATGGGAGCTGGCGGGCTATACGTGCTCCAACGGACACATTTCTAGATTAAGTTAGATATATAAAACTGCGCTATCAAAATGGAATCTTTAAATCAGTTTTCGGTATTCAAAATTGTGTTCAGATTTTGAAATATAATTTTTTTAATATATTGAACTTATTTTAGATATCATTAATTGATGTTTAATATCAAGAAGTGAATTTTAGATATCCAAAATTTAAATCTGGGACCTTTTGGCACCGACAACCTCCTCTTTGGGCTAGTGCATTATTTTAGGCCCCCAACTCAAGGGGGGAGGGTGGTTAGAAAAGGGTTCTGTTTGTCCGTCCGTCCGTCTGTCGAGTCGTCATTCTGTGCGTCACGCTATGATTGTGAACACCATATCTCAAGTTCTACCGATCAGATTTCAGTCAAACCTGGAATGTCACTTCTATATGTTAACTTGCTCTAACTTTTTTACCGTGACTTCGGAAAAAAATGGCAGAAATATTGGTTAGAAAACAAATATGCAAAATATTTTTTCTTAACAAATGCTACTTGGCATATAATGTAACTGTCAGAAAATGCTGAGCAATCGAAGCGGACACTGTTACTTACATAAAGGCACCAGATTACGCACCGTTTACTTTAGTTTGAGGATCTACTAAAACGGACGGAAATATTGGTCCGACAAATTTCAGCATATCTTGTCGTAGGATGTTTTTGAAAATGTCATAAAATTTTGGTCTCCTTGGAATTTTTTGAAGTCTTAAAATTTTAATTGAAGACGGGGAGCAGAACTGTCATACAGTCTTTAAATTTTAGTTACAGGTTATACTTTTGTGTCACAGATCTTGACCTTGGCATTCGTGAGCTAGGGCATTGTCAGTGGACAATCTTGCTATATACTAGTTGTTTAATTGTCAGCGATACTCAATAAAATAAACGTAATAGAAATATTTTTATTGAAGCCCTCACCCCGCTGTACTGCTCCTCTACCCCTCGAACTATGCGCACTCATCTGCACCCCACAACACCCACCCGTCGTCACTACACCGCACGGCATTACAACTTGGCATTGCGCCCAACCCCTCCCCCCGGAACGCATTACCTCATCACTCCACGGTACTGCTTCACATCATCGCGTCCCCCTGGGGTACTGCTTCGCATCCCGAACTAAGCGGTACTGTTCCGCACCAAGACACCACTCACCCTGCGGTACTGCCCCTGTTACTCACTCCACACCCCCTCCCCCCTCGCCTCCTGATACTTCTTCACACACCCCCACCCCCCCCCCCCCCCCAATATCAGCCACTTTACCCGCCATATTGTTCCGCACCCTGACGCACAACGATATTACTCAGCATACAACACCACTTTCTCACTCCACGGTACTTCTCCGTACGCCCGCACCACCCTCTCCACCTGCGGTGCTGCACATATGCCCCCCTCTGCTGGAATTCTCTCAAAATTTTGTATGCGTTAAGGCAGCCTTTTAAAATGCGTACTGTAGTTTGCGAAGCGAAGAAGCGAAACGAAACACAAAAGGGGGGGGGATTTCCCTTTTTTTTAAGTTAAGAGAGTCCTTTTTATTTCAACTTTTCTTTTTTTTTTCTTCGTTTTCTACACAAAAAAGGAATGGGGTGGGTTATTTCGAAATGTCACTCCGCGTTTCGTAAAAAAAAAGTAGTATTACGAAAAAAAAGTAGTATTACGAAAAGTAGTATTTCGTAAAAAAAAAGTAGTATTTCAAAATTAAACCTGCACGTTTAGAGCTTGTTTTAAAAAGCTATGGACAGTCATGGTAACAAGTTGGTACGTGAGTGCTGCCCCCCCCCCTCACCCGGGTCCCATTGTTCTATTTGGCTGGGTGAATCGAAAGAGTCTTGGTCGGGAGCCGAATCCGGACACAGCAGTAGTGATCATTACCGCTCAATCAAGCAGGCAGTTAAGGCAAATTCCTGACGCCATCGAGAAAACAAACACGCAGATCTTAAAAAACGAAGTGTCGTACTGAACGAACGATGTTGTGGCTTGCGACCAGAGCATTCACCGTTGTTGCTCTAACTAACCTCTACGGCGGTTCTGTCTGTTGTGTATAATACCTTTTTACTCCGCAAACCCGCTAGGGATTCCGAGAAAATAATACTCATGAAAGAGTGGAACTACTTTTTAGAATATCCATCCGCTCTGCCTTTATACATATCATTAGAGGTCAGCTGTTTGATAACATAAGATAGCTTATAAAATAACGGGGAGAGATATCTTAAGTTATCGGACAATTTAGGTTATCGGATATGTTATTGTATCTTCCACCACCTGAAAAATGAGACTAAACGGTAAATAGCCCGTTATACGGGTAGCATACAAGTGTATAATGTTACGCAAAACATATCTCACGCAACACCACCTCTTCACAAAAAAGGCTTTACCCTGGTTCATATGAAATACTTTTTCCATTAGATTTAAAGTCATCAGAACTTTTTCTCTTTTAATCGTCTGGAAAGATTTTTTAACACTAGTGAGAAACTGACGCATAAAATAAGGTCAATTGCATGAATTGCATAAAATAAGGTCAGATGCACTATTTACACGTTTTAGTGTTTCTTCCATACTGGAGGAAATATATCCCGCTGGATTTTATAAAAACTAGGGGGGGAGGGGGTGGGAGGGTGGCGCAATCACACACGGCAAAGGATGTATTATATTTTACTTTACTAAATAAGATATTAGTATAAAACTTGAAACCTAAATGTAAACTCACCTGATTGTAAAGTTGAGAAGACCCAAAAAGAAAACACTGGTATGTATGAAAGTCTTTATTTAATTGGAAATTGCGTCGCTAAACATGTAATAGTGCGTTGAAAGACAGACATTGTAGTCGGCACCTTGTGTGAACTCGTGTTCCCATAATTCTTAATTTAAATTACACTTAGGTGTTTTAAAAATAGAATAAGCAGGACATTATAATACGCGAATGTACTGCGATATGCGCGAATACAAATAATGTGGCCATTGAATTCTGCTGATCTGTTGTTGCTCATATTATGAATATAAAGTTAAAAATTAAAAACTGACTGTTCTATGAAATTTCTACCCAAAAAAAAAACTGCGAATGTAAAGATCGGGGTATAAAAACTGGAATTTCCAGAAATTCCGGGGGTTGGGGGGGGGGGGCGATGGGGGCAGTCACATCCCAACTGGTTACCTTACGTGTAAATGGTTTGCTAATTAGATCCCTAAATAAGATTTTGAAATAACGCCTCCTTTTTTAATTGAAAAGTATGAAAGAATCCCCCTTTCCCGTGGAATACACAATGAAAATTGCCCCACCCCCTTTTTTAACGAAACTCACAGTCTGGCATCAAAATTACCCCCCACCCCCTTTTTTAACGAAACTAACACTGTTTGGCATCAAAATTACCCCCACCCCCTTTTTTAACGAAAGTAACACTGTCTGGCATCAAAATTACCCCCACCCCCTTTCTTAACGAAACTAACACTGTCTGGCATCAAAATTACCCCCATCCCCCTTCTCTGCGTTTTTTGTTTTTGTTTTGTTTGTTTGTTTGTTTTTGTTTGTTTTTTTGCTTATTTTTTTACACGCATGGTAAAACGTGATATCAAGTGCCCCCCCCCCCCCAACCCACCATGGAAAAATTACCCGCTTGGCAGAACTAGCAGTGAAAGTAGCAATTCAGAACACATCATTGTTTCGCTCAAACCGATTGGCGATCTCGCTCCCATCATCAAACATACTTTACGTTGGGAAATAAACATTCCCCTGGTGAACGACGTGTTTCTAAATAGCACAGGAATCGAAGCTGGCCGGATAATTTTTTAGGAAAAATATAAAAAAAGATCGCCGGCAGAGATAATTTTCTCATTTAAAATTATATAAAACAAAATTATTTTAATTCTGTGCATAATACGACATAAACGCGTCTCGCATTTAGCCGTTATTTCTGTGAGATGTTCATTGTTCAACACAACTATCCCTTTCTGGATTAAATCTGGATAAAATTTTTAAGTTGAAATTATTTTACGACTCGAACATTGTTCCCAGCAAACAACCGACGACTTTTTTTTTTTTGGTTGAAAAAAAAAATGGTTGGATTTTGGTCGCAACGATTTCACAATCATATTCTGACCTATTGCCCCAAAACCCGGCTTTATTCCGACGCCAAGGCTACGTCGGTTTTCTGACGTCATTTCAACGCTGCAAAAACGACCAAAAAGCGATGCACATTATTACCGCTCACCCTAAATAGAAGTCATTTTGAAAAAGAGGAAAAAACGTAATTTTTACATGAAAATTTAGAATTTTGATGGCGCGTAGGTATTTTTCTTCCAAGATTGTAAAAATTTACATGGAAAATGCTTTCGTATGTATTTCACAACAGCAGTGGGATGAATAGTTATCTATTAATTATATAACTCTAGTCAGTTTCAGGTCGGAATCCGACGTCGGTTCCAAGTATATATACAACCTAAAACCGACTTAATTCTGACGTCGGATTTAGGTCGGAGCCCGACGTCATTCTGACGTTGAAAACCCGACGTCGGTTCGATTTCATATTCAACCAAAACCAGCACGTCAGTCCGACGTCGGAAACGTCGGGTCACGACGTCGACCCGACGTTATTCTGACGTCTTAATGTTTGTTGGGTTGTGTTAAACATGGGTGTGTCCCTATCAAAATCCACTAGCAGTACATTATTTTTTTCACATGTCAATTTACTATGAAGTGAACGCGAAGTTCGGTGAACTCATAGCAGGACATTATGATACGCGCAAAACCTATGACTTGGCGTTTGTCTATAATTTTCAAAAGGCGATATAAGTAGTGGGAAATTATGATGTAAAAAACTGGAAAATAGCATTATTAACAACAAAGGTTTTCGATTCAGCAACAGATAGAGTTGTTTAACTATGGACAGTTATGTAACCGTCATTTGAAAGTTTAAAATGTTAATGTCCGTAAATTATAAAATCAATGCAAAGTAACCATAAACAGTCAAAAAACACATCGATACTGGTTTATACAGTGAAATAAATGACCATCATGTGATCATTTGCCTGGTCTCGTTGCATCAGATTAGGACTCGTGTGGAAGGCCTGCGACTCCTACCTTTAACTTTTGAGTTATAATAATTTTATATTGGAACAGTTACGCGATACTCACACTAAGCAAATCAATCAAACCGATAGAACCGTTTAATAATTATATTACAGCATTGGATTTAGTACATATTCTCCGAGTCAATATGAATATTTTGTTAGCGATAAATTTGCTTGCGCAATTAAAGAGATATACAGATTCTTGAATATGAGTCACCCACGCTCTATTTCTTCATTCAATGGTTTCTTTAATATCTCATGTCAAAACTATTTCTGCTTGAAACATTTATACTTTTGAACTGACTTTGTTATTTCAACAGTACATAATATCCAACGTAAATATAGATAAAACCCCATTAACAGAGTTTAATTTTTACCTGGTGTAGCGATTGCGAAAAATGTGTAACATTATATTAAGGATGTCTCATTTTATACCTTTAAAATCACTGTTCATTTATCATTCTCGCGACGGTTTTGCTATTTAAATGCAAGCTATTTGATGTGTTTCTACTTTTTTGTACACGCTTTGGATATAACAGCAATTAAATTAATTGACTTCTCTTAGGTTTGTTAGACATCAGCACTACTTTTTAAGTGCCTTTTCTTAAAGTTCATTCAGTTTTCGACGCTTTTAGCTAAAAGTTGACCTTTAGCTGCTAAAACGTAAGGTTAATATAACAAATAAGCGTAACATACGCAATTCCATTAACAATAACAGTACATAACAGTAACGGTACAATATATATAAACGGTAACGCCGACAGGCAGAATTGAGAAGTATTGTTCAGGATCGAATGGAAAAATAAACCAGTCACCACGACATGGCATATATCCGGCTGAAATCAATATTTCGACGTACTTCTAATACATGTTTTTTTATCATAAACGGAATATCAGTTAAAGCGAGGACGGCTTCAATTCACCACAGCTACGTGCAAGTGATCTTGTCCGAGAGCTTTAAATTTTCACATGGACTTAATTGGAGGTAATTAATGTCAATATTGCAATAAAAAAATATAGTGTTTGGCCTTTTATTTCTATACTCCTTAGAAATAACTATAATGGAAAAAGATTTGATATTAACTGTTGGAGGAAACCAACGCCTACTTGTGCTATTTAATTACACATTGATCTTTCAAAATTTAGGTATCTAAACACCTTGCATTTGGAAACATCGCCTCAGGACTTCTTGCATCCGAATAAAAAGTAGGCATTTTGCACCAGTGAATCCTATAGAGGAATTTCTTCAAATTTTTATCAAACATTTTTATTATCCCATTGAAGACCAGAATAAATGTTCTCGGGTGTCACTGTTACGATTGATCACAGAAACTTCAAAATTATATACATCAAAGGGTTTTAAATTGCATATTTACAGGTCTAAATGTTTTACTAGTCATCTAAAACACCTTTCATTGTTTAGTTACTAGATTAAAACCTTTACGAAATATTAAGATTTTAGTGCAACAAGTCTTTGACACTTACAATTGGTACTATCTCTCCTGTTGTTGCGTCGCAAAGATAACAAGGCATATGATCCGGCACCACAAAGTCCATGTAACACGTGCCATTCAAGTGGCACATGTTCGGCTGAAAAAGAATACGCTCATGTTTAAATATACCCTAAATAATTAAAAAATGAACAAAATCACCAGTGTGTGTGGTAACTTTAAAAACCGTCTTGGGTAAATGGCAATGAAAGATGCCAACGAAATTGTCTATTAGGGTTAAGTGCGTGGTTTTGAGAAAATTAAATGGTTGCTGAACTTAATCTACAAGAATTGGTAGGTACTTAGTTAGATAGGCTTTGACCGTACAGGAAAGCATGAATTACATTTAATATTCCATTTTATTGTTGCATTTGAATGTTCTACGTATTCCATCATTCTGTCTCTACTCAAGGTTATTCTAAGTAAATATTTTCGTTAGTGTTATTATTCATTTTTACTTGTCCATACATACATCTTACAAGCGTCAAAGAGATCGAAAGAACAAAAAAAAACAGGACAAGTCTCAACATCAAAAAAGGACATTGCGTAGGACTTTGGTCCTGGCTGCAAATCTGCTGAATGAGTTGACCTGATGCTCCGTCACAGTAATAGCAAGGCAGGTGCGCCGATATCTCCGCGTCCGTGTAGCAACCCCTATCGCTGTGGCACATATTTGGCTACAGAAACAATATAAAGGAATGCAGAGACATAACTCGTTATAACAGACAAACAACTACGTACAACTTTACACTTGTAGTTATGCTTTATTGTTTTATTTGTTCTTATTCCTTGAATCATATGTTGCACAAAATGTAGAAAAGACGTACATCGTGAACAAAACCTATTCGTGTGAACATATGGGTTACATTATATTGAACTGATATAGAGGTGCGAACCAAAACAAAAACTTACACCGGCCGATAAGATTTGGGTAGCACCATCACACTGATAACAGGAATCTTCTGGATTTAGCTCCCCGTCAGAAAAACACGTCACATTTTCAAAACAAAAGTTCTCCTGGAGTAACAAAAATTGCCCCAAATATGCTAAATAATTTATTCGGTTAAACGTTATAAGCACGCCTTAAATTTGTTATTATAAATTTAAAATATTGCTTGCTAAAAGCTTTAATCTAATAATATTGTGGATATTAGAAAATTTAGTAAAAACTATTAGGCTAATATGTGAGAATGAACCTATGCTTTGGATCAAAACGTTTCCAATACAGCACCTGTAGCATCATGTGCCCGGATGCTGCGTCACAAACATAACATGGTGCGCCATTGTATGTTTCACCACCAAAAATGCAGATGTCATCAACATGACACCAGCCGGCCTGGAAAAAACTAGAATGATATATATCTTTCTATCAGCCTATGACTGTAGTGTATTGCTTTTATGCCATTTTATATATTTTCATGAAATTTTTGCTGATAATTTGAAATTGTTTCCTTTGAAATAGATCTGTTTATCAGCCTATGACTAAAATGTATTGTGTTTATGTCATTTTTGCTATGTCTTTAATGATTTTTGCCAATAATTTGCTGGGTTTCCTGTTTTCTTTGAAATACGTGATATTGAGAGTGACGGTGAGTGTGACTTGTGGTGATCTGAACTGTGAATGGATTATGGAAGGAACTGTGAGTGTAACTTGGAATAGGTGAACTGTGAATAGGTCATTTCCAGCGTGACTCGAAGTGTGACTTGGTGTAAAGTCGACTGTAATCGCGAAGAGAAATATTCATAACCACAACATCGACAACGGCGACAACAAATGACATCAAGGACGACAGCGGCTATAGCAAAGACTGTTTTACGACAATAACAACAACAATGTAGTTAAAAAGAACGGTAAGGCGATACTTGTTTGCTTTACTTACCCGCGGAATCATCTGTCTAGCGGAGATATCACAGCTATAGCAAGGCATGTTCTCCGGCACTTCCATGTCTAGATAACACGTGTCGTACGAATGACACATGTCGAGCTAAGCATCAAATGCTTTAATGTGCATTTTTAAATCATAAGCAAAATGTCAGTTTAAGAGAAGATTAACCAAAAATGCTAAGATTTTTCTGATT
This sequence comes from Protula sp. h YS-2021, assembly GCA_949752745.1. Classification (NCBI taxonomy): domain Eukaryota; kingdom Metazoa; phylum Annelida; class Polychaeta; order Sabellida; family Serpulidae; genus Protula; species Protula sp. h YS-2021. The sequence goes on from OX457030.1 coordinate 15,011,147, forward strand.
TGCTATTAATGCCAAAAATATTACGTGTGTGTTTTTTTCTGTTTTGCAGATGTTTTAAATAATAACTCTAACGACACGTGTGACACATGTTAGGTTGAAAATAAGGGAACACGTTTTTGCTTGATTCTGTACAACATTATTTAAAAGTGCACACAATCAGTAATCTTTATAATAACGTTTAATAACACTGCTTTTTTACGGAAAATAAAAATAAAATATGCTAATCATGAAAAGGTATATGTTGCCTTGATCTTAATGAACGCGTTTGAATCTGACAAAATATTTACATAGTGAACAATAATGTTTTAACAGTTTTAAACAAAAATGTATTCTATTCAGGAAAATGGTAATAAAAAATGCGAATCTTTTTGTTTGGTCAGGGTTAATTTTTCTTATTTTTAGAAGGAATTAACTGTTCCAGCGTTGTCTGAATTTAAAACTAAATGGCAGCATTATACTACATTACTTCAGAGGCACGTTGTAAAAACGTAACGCTACCTCAGCATATGGCTGTTCCTGTGTAGAAATGTGTAATGGGCGATCGTATGATTTAGTGATTGTAGATGTGCAAACACAGCTGGTGGGGAGTTTAACTGTAACTGGGTCATGGTAACCGTGACTGCAGGCTTGGCATGAGGTAGATGAAGTGTGATTGGGTCATGGGGACCGTGATTGACGGCTTAACTTCAGGTAGTGTGAATAAGCTTTCAAGGTGGAATATACATGACAAAGACAACGACAGCTAAACAATGGTAATTACGACAATGACGACAACAGCTACAGCGATGGCAACCACGACAGTTACGACAACAACAATGTTAACAATAAAACTATTGAGATATCGGAAGAGGGCGTTACTTGTTTTATTTCTTACCCGAGGCACCAACTTTCCTGAAGCCGCATCACAGCTGTAACAAGGCATGTTTTCCGGCACTTCCATATCCATATAACACGTTTCACTGGTGTGACACATGTCGGACTGAAAATCAAACACTTCACTCCAGAACATTTTTGCTAAAAAATAATAAACATAATTTCCGTTTTTAAACTTTTTTCGAGAATATATAGACGTTTGCTTCAAAAATTGCCACCAATGACAAGATTCCAATGGATTTTTTATTTGTCTGTTTTCTCTGGATGAGATGATAACTACGACGGCAGAATGTTTGATATACCTTGGTGGTAAATGTGCTTAATCCTCCTGTGACATTTAGTTACACTAAACGCTGTATATATATATATATATATATATATACATATATATATATATATATATATATATATATATATATATATATATATATATATATATATATATATATATATATCGGATTTAAAGTGTATATTTCGATTTGCAAAGACTATTTTGGCAGTCAGGTGAAACGCCTTGATACTTCAGTTGCAGTGCAATTTTTACACACTTTTTAGTCCATATATTATTCTGGAAGTATTGGCACACTACCTTACAAACATCTGTACATTATTTGCACAAACATCGGCACATTATTTTGAAAATCCCTGGTACATTATTTTACAAACATCAGTAGGTTATTTTACAAACCCGGGGTATTATCTGTCCTGAGGCGCCATCACAGTAATGACAAGGCATAGACCCCAGTATCTCCAGATCACGATAACACGTATCGGTAGTGTGGCACATGTTTGGCTAAAGATGAAGGATTTAAATTTCAAGCAAACATATTTTTAAAAGGACTCTTATAAACAAAACCAAAATTTATTTTTATTTACAGGCCTAGAAAATGTCCTTAACCAAAATTACGACTCTCAGTAATCAAAAACAACCATAAAGCACATAATGAAACCTGACAATTTGCAAAATCAGTCACCTGATAATTTACCCAATCACCAATCCTGAAATTTACACAGTCATTAAACAGCCATTTACATAAACATATAGCCTATGACGTCAAACCTGGGGGATGATTTCTTCCGAGGCACCGTCACAAACATAGCACGGCATGTGCCCCGGTACCTCAGAGTCCAGATAACAGGCATCGCTGGTGTAACAGGTGTTTGGCTAATATATATATATATATATATATATATATATATATATAGTCGGACCTCGTTAATTCGACATCGGGCGGACCTCCGATTTTATGTCGAGACAACGGGCTGTCGAGATAAGCGAGTTTTTGAAGTAAAACGACGATTATTTTAAAAGTGTTGATTTTTTTCTTTTTGTTTTCATATTCTTCATAGGCTGTCCTTATTATTTATCCACGTCGAAACAGTGTTGTGACGGACACCTATTTCCGTCGCAATTTTAGCTTTTTTAAACTCTTCTTTCAATGTTTTGTAATGCTCGGTATTTCACATCCAGGGACATGTGCGAAAGGTTACGTTTTTTTTCAATTTTTCGTCAAATTCATCTTTATTTTACAAACTCAAATTTGAAACAACGTTTAGTCCAGTAACAATTAGCAAACACTGGTTAGCATGAATAAAAGGGCTTATCTGCTATACAGAGGCATGCACAGGGCTACTTAATTGTTTACACAAGAGGGGTGTTTACAGTCATTTAGTGAGTTCATACTGCACTACAGCCTATGCAGATAAAGTCTGCTATAGGATATGGAGAGATGTAGAATTAGCAAACACTGGCTAGGGTGAACAAAAGGGCTTATCTGCTGGCATCCACTGGGCTACTTGTTTACACAAGGAGGGGTGTGTCACTTGCTGTGGGTACATACAGCTGACTGTTACAAGCAAAACTTGGATACTGCATAAATGCATTTTTATGATATCCCGTACGAAATTCGTGCTGTACGAGTACGCTATTTTATACAAAAAGTTTTATATGAGGGCATTATAGCTAGGTTAATTTATGTCGAGACAAAAAAAATGTCAACATATTCGAGCTTTTTATCATACAAATAGACGGGACTGAAAGGAAGGTCGAATTAACCGAAATGTCGAGATATCAGATGTCAAAATAACTTATATATATATATATATATATATATATATATATATATATATATATATATATATATATATATATATATATATATATATATATATATATATATATATATATATATATATATATATATAGCAATATATATATATATATAGCAATATATATATATATATGTGTGTGTGTTACAGTGGACCTGTAGAATCAGCGAATCTGTAGATCCGCTGAAAATCTCAGCAAATCTGTAGATACGCTGGTTCGACCAGCAAATCTATAGATCCGCTAAAAATTTTAGCGGATCTAACAGATCCGCCGGTTTTGGGCCAAGAAAATTCTGCAGATCCGCTGAAATGATTGACGAAGCTAAAGTACTGTTGATATTGAGTAGTATGGCCGAAATATGCGGTATTAATGTGTGAACGGTGCTGTTATTACTAATGCAATAAGACGTTATTTTGCAACCGCTTTATTAATACAAACACACAACCACATTATTAATACAAATAAGCAATTTATGATCTGTTTTGCATTAAAAGTTATGATGTTTGGCGTTATAGTACCCAACAGAAATAGCTATTAAAGACTTTTATAAGCCACTGCTCCAAGTACTAACTTCTATCTGTGATTTTTACTTAAAAGCCAAATTCACTCATGCAATCAATAACTCTTAGGAAACCCTTTCATCGATAATAGAACTCCAATTGCAATTAAGGAAGCTGATCTTAGAAGCACTAGTACTTGTAATCATGACTTGAAAGCAAAATTTACTGTTGAAATCAGCAACTCTGAAAAAACTTATTCATCAATAATGAAGCTCCAATTGCAATTGAGGAGGGTTACATCTTTTCTGTACACGCTAGGCTAGAGTGACATCCCGAGTTATATTTGACCTTTGCTTTGAAACATCTGTTTGTATGACACCGTTTAATGTAAATTAAGGGCACCAAAACACCAACCACTAGATGTTAAAAAATTATATTGGACATTTCAGCAGTCTTTACATATACTCCAGCAGATCGAATTAAGTGTATTTATGCTCATTGCATTGTTATATTGCAATTACTTTTCAGCAAATGCCATTCCAATAGAGTCATTTTATGTACGACTGCTTTCTTATAAGAAGATCACAAGTTATGAAGCTTGCAATTAAAGTTCTATGATCTACGATCATGGAAAGTAACACTAGCAAGTGCAATCAATGTGCTTCAAATGGCATTTCAATGAAAACAATGTCTTTTATTACGGGCTATGATAATACTCAACATCAACAGTACTTTAGCTTCGTCAATCATTTCCGCTGTAACACACACACACACACACATACACACACACACACACATATATATATATTGTGATTTTTTTTAGATAACTGCAATGTAAGACTTGGGTGCTTTCGACGCGAGTTCTCCGAAACTATTTATCCCGGGCATGCGCAAAGTCCTACATTGCAGTTATCTCAAAAGATCACAATTTTTGACAAGCCGCCATTTTGGCAATTTTTGGCCGATTTGAAAAATAACACGACGTTGTACAACTTCAATAGCCTATAAATATTTTCACCGTATAAGGTAGCACATGCCTAGGGTAAACAAATTCGGAGGACTTGCGTGGAAACAAAACAGCATCCAAAGTGTGACACACGGACGGATCGCAATCCTATAGACCCCCCGGGCTCGCCCGGTTTGGGTCTAATTAGGCTTAATGCTACAACACATAACCTATTCCTAGGAAACGTTGAGTAGTAGTCAGATGACAGGTTTCATTTTATGTGGCTATTTTTTTTTATGGTAACATAGTCTTTCATGGCTATTTTTTTCGGTGGTAACATCGTCTTTCATGGCTATTTTTTTCGGTGGTAACATCGTCTTTCATGGCTATTTTTTTCGGTGGTAACATCGTCTTTCATGGCTATTTTTTTCGGTGGTAACATCGTCTTTCATACACATGTACTGTCGTCTTTGGCATTCACTTTCCACAACGGACTGTGTGTTTGCAACAAGTGGAAAGAATGACAGTTTGCCAGGGGCAAACTAAAGCAAATTAAACCCGACCTTCCATATTGAGATTGAGGCTTATTCAATATTAGATGTGGATTCATGCAATCACAGCTGTTTATTCACTGTAGAAAACGTAGTTTACTTTATGTAACGTAGTTTACTTTATGTAATCGCAGCTGTGTATTCACTGCAGATGACGCATACTTACCGTGCACTGTTCTGTCGCTAATTCCTCATCCCATTTTAAAAAATGTTACTGATAAGCGTTTGGACAATTTCTGAAATAGTCTTTACCTTTTCTTGCAAAATATTGCAGGTGACCTCTATATAAATCACCACTTAATCCGAGTATATCACAAGTTGCTGACGACCCGGACGATATCTGTGACTTAACATGCAAATTGTGGTGTGTAAAATACTTAATGTAAAAGCCTTATTCACTCCTTTCAGTTACTGACAACTGAAACTTGGGCAAAATCATGCTGTGTCTTAACAAGCAAATTGTGGTGTGTACAATACTAAATGTAAAAGCCTTATCCACTCCTCTCAGGTAGCCGATTTTCTTATTTACTCATACCAAAACCACTCGGGCAATTGTGAACTGTAATTGCAGTTGAGGCTGTGGTGAGGCAGATTATACATTTGTGATAACGGAGAAAATTTATTTATGCTCACCGAGATTAAACACCGACAGAAGTCCTGTGATCACTAATTGCATTTTGTCTGTGACGAGTACCCGAGATGAGACACGAAAAGCCCTGTAATTTTCAATTACATTTCGTCAGTGATCATTGAATTTTATTTTAAGTTTGAAAAGTATGTGTGATAGGGCCGACTTAAAAAAGGACTGAGGGACCGACATGACCTTCATGAGGGGCCGAGTTGACCAAAAAGGGCCGAGTTGGCAAGGGGCCGACTTGGCCCAACACCGGAAAAACTTATGTTTGTTACTAAAATTTCAAACTTTAAAAGCGTTTTTCTCCACTGATGATAAATACAGTTATCAGGTTTCAATTTATTAAAAAAAAAAAAAAACAAACAAATAAGAGACATTGCGGCATTATAGTTGAATGTTTATTTTAAACAGTTTTCACGTACATTATTGTTCATACATCTCATAATTCCTGTACATACATAAGCATTATAAATAGTACCTTTGTTTCTCAAAATATACAAATTTCATCCTAATCATAAGCATCAACAACTTTTCAACATAATGAAAATTTACGCAACAATGTACACAATTCAAGTATTCTTCATGTTGGTATTTTAATGAAACTTAACATACAGCGCCAGTGTGGCCTTGCTACACAAAGGGAATAGACTTCTTGGGAAAATAACTTATGAGGATCCAAGCCTATATATACGAACAAAACTGTGTATAACGTTACTTAAAATTGTTTCCATTGTTAGAAAATATGCTGCCTCCGTTTTTTTTTCTCATGACTTTATTTTAACATCCCGCCCCCTTTTTTAAGGCGGTCATTGTTGCGCAATCGCATAACAAGCCAATCAAATCCCACTATTCGTGACGTCAGGGCGATGGTCGACACCGTCTATTCTTTACTATAAGCTATGCAAACCCTAAATGACTGACGAGATATTTCAAGGTCACAAACAACATAAAAAAACCGAACTGAATCTTTCAATCCAAATAAATGAATGTGGGTCAAAATTCCAAAACCAGACTTGTAGCTGTAACTACAGAACCATATGACATTCAATGACCAATCGGACTGCATGAAAGCAGACACCATCCAATCACAGGCCAGAACCGCACACAACCTTACTAGTAACACATTCAAGGCTTTACCATCGCTTTCTACCTCTTCAAAAGACGAAAAACAGCCAAACAGCTGATACATAACGATGCCCATATTCGAAACCGTTTCTGTTTTAAAGTAGCATTGTTTACAGCAAGCTTCTTCTTATGATTGGCCTAAAATTCTCAACCTTGACCAAATTACCCTACGTCGAATTCTATAGTTCGACCTGCAATGCAGGTCATGACCCGGAAGTGATATAACTTCAAATGCAGCTTTGACTTAGCAGAACTATTTGCGTGTAAATGTATTTAAAAAAATTCAAATGCATCTGTAAAAGCCTCCTGTGCTTCATACGAATTGCTTGTTCTTCACTAACATTATTTTCCACAATTTTTTTTATTTCTGTTTATCTAACAGTAATTTAAATCTGCCTGATCACGCAAAATGGCGTTTTCTCAAAACTAAACCTAACAGAACAACAAATATGTCATGGACTAATCAATCCACTTCGAAACGTTTCCACATTTCCAAATGTTTGGACGAATTGGATACAAGTTTAACCATTATTATTTAAATACAAACATTTAGACTCTCCGTGCGATAATATATATAGATATATATATATATATAGATATTTACCTGTACATTTCTTGTATCTACGCCATTGTTAGTTCTACGTACTACAATTTCTAGTCCTATTCTACTTAAATATCTCACTATGATTAATAATTACTCTAGTAACAATGTAGTGTGACGTCACACTGTGGCTGCTATGGCAACCACGCGGTGGAAATCGAATCACAGATTCGTTTTTTTTTCTTTCGTTTTTCTTTTACTCAAGTGATAACATGATGTGATAATAAGAATGGAAAGTAGAACTATTCGATTTTAAAACTAGGAAGTATTAGTGCGTATGATCTTTCGTTCGAATGGGTTGCCAATTTTTTTTTTAATGGCTGCCACTCACGAAAATCAACTGGAGATCATTACGACACATCCCGCTCGCGAGAAGTAATCTATCCACGTTTTTTGCCTGGATGCCAGCCTCATGGATCCAATATGCTAACTCAGATCTGATTCATTTCTGGCTTGTAAAAAAAAGCAGCTGCCTTATTTGTGGATATTTCTTAGACAAGTCTCTCAACAACTATATAAATGCACTGTGTATGGGAACTGTAGAAAGTCTCCCCTAGTCCATATGTGGTACATTAAACACATTTTATATTTGCGTTACGATCAATGCTTTTTATTTTATCACATACATGAAAATGTTTTCTCTCTCTCATTTTTGTTGAGAAAGGTAAAATGTGTTTTTAAAAATATGTTTTATTATAAATCTAATCTTAACGATCTTAGAATTTCATAAGTATGCGTGAAAATTCTCAAAACAGCCAGAGTTTTTTTTGTTGTTGTTAATTTGATATTTAAATGTTTAAGAAAAGTCCCACCTGAAAAATTAACTTACACCTATGACAAAATGCAGCTTTCAGTATTTTTGCCCATTCCGAAAGAGGCTGTTCATTTTCCTTCCAAACCAAATAAAGGGACGCTATTCCCGACTCCTCGCGGCACCCGAGATCCAAAACCAGATACTGAATAGTGTTCTGAATACAAGTACACAATGTATGTCCAAGACATGCGTCTGAACACATACCGTACGGTTACCATGGCAACACTGCACAATTTCGGTCCTGGTCACCTTTGAGAAACACAATAGCTTCACTGGATTCATGGCGCGGTTTCAAAATTTAGAGAGAGAGAGAGCGAGAGCGAGAGAGAGAGAGAGAGAGAGAGAGAGAGAGAAAGAGAGAGAAAGAGAGAGAGAGACGAGGGGGGCGCAGAAAGAAAGAGGGAGGGGTGTTTGTTTGGCACTTGGCGTTACACAAACGTGCTCATGGCGTGATACAGCTGCATGAGGACGACGAAGTGCACGGGCAGGCAGGAGCGGCGTCCATTCGTCTGCGGATCCATGGTGAGCCAGGAGAGCGAGTTGTAAGTCTCCAGAACGTACCTGCAAGAAACAACACACCTGTTAGCGCACTTCAAGAAAACTTTTCACACACCTAAAGTTTGGCTTTATTTTCTTGAAAAAGCAAGTAGAAAGCGAGAAAAAGTTACATTATATGCAAGTTAAAACGTTAAACGGGAATATGCTTTAAGGAAAATGGTGAAGGGAAAAGTAGCAGTTTTACCTCAGCACATCGGGAGTGGCGTTTGAATCGAGCTGGTGTTTGGACGCCGACCGTGAGCTGTCCTGCTGGTGAACATTTGGACAGTTGACGTGCAGCGCCGCCTGGTGAACACAAAACAATCGCTACATGTGGGCAACACATATTGTGTTATTACAAATGTTTACGTCTTGAAACAAGAACTATTTCAAAAGACCACTTCATATTAAGAGACTAGTTTACAACTCCCTCCCGGTTCGTAGAGTTTGGGCCGACAAACAAATGCGAGAGATTTGAGCCTCGAGAGATTTGGGCCTCGAATGTTTAGGCCGCAGTCATTTAGGCCCAAGTTTTCATTCTCTTAGTAAAAATTTTTTAATCACTTTAATTTGGTTAAATGCTTTATTTAAGTACGCTACGGATTTCGGAAGGTATGTTTCAAGTAAAACTGCTTTCCATAAGGTGTGTGTCATATTTCATACATCATAACGGTCTAAACTTAATATCGTTACGGAATAAAAGTGCTTCGGACACAGTCCCATAACCACACCCGTTTCCCCTATACACCACATCCACGCGTTAGCAGTTGTTTACCTTGAAGCAATTAGGGCAGAGGTCATGTTTATGAGGACAAGCCGTGAAGAACCATGTCGAGATAAGCGAGTTTTTGAAGTAAAACGACGATTATTTTAAAAGTGTTGATTTTTTTCTTTTTGTTTTCATATTCTTCATAGGCTGTCCTTATTATTTATCCACGTCGAAACAGTGTTGTGACGGACACCTATTTCCGTCGCAATTTTAGCTTTTTTAAACTCTTCTTTCAATGTTTTGTAATGCTCGGTATTTCACATCCAGGGACATGTGCGAAAGGTTACGTTTTTTTTCAATTTTTCGTCAAATTCATCTTTATTTTACAAACTCAAATTTGAAACAACGTTTAGTCCAGTAACAATTAGCAAACACTGGTTAGCATGAATAAAAGGGCTTATCTGCTATACAGAGGCATGCACAGGGCTACTTAATTGTTTACACAAGAGGGGTGTTTACAGTCATTTAGTGAGTTCATACTGCACTACAGCCTATGCAGATAAAGTCTGCTATAGGATATGGAGAGATGTAGAATTAGCAAACACTGGCTAGGGTGAACAAAAGGGCTTATCTGCTGGCATCCACTGGGCTACTTGTTTACACAAGGAGGGGTGTGTCACTTGCTGTGGGTACATACAGCTGACTGTTACAAGCAAAACTTGGATACTGCATAAATGCATTTTTATGATATCCCGTACGAAATTCGTGCTGTACGAGTACGCTATTTTATACAAAAAGTTTTATATGAGGGCATTATAGCTAGGTTAATTTATGTCGAGACAAAAAAAATGTCAACATATTCGAGCTTTTTATCATACAAATAGACGGGACTGAAAGGAAGGTCGAATTAACCGAAATGTCGAGATATCAGATGTCAAAATAACTTATATATATATATATATATATATATATATATATATATATATATATATATATATATATATATATATATATATATATATATATATATATATATATATATATATATATATATATATATATATATATATATGTGTGTGTGTGTTACAGTGGACCTGTAGAATCAGCGAATCTGTAGATCCGCTGAAAATCTCAGCAAATCTGTAGATACGCTGGTTCGACCAGCAAATCTATAGATCCGCTAAAAATTTTAGCGGATCTAACAGATCCGCCGGTTTTGGGCCAAGAAAATTCTGCAGATCCGCTGAAATGATTGACGAAGCTAAAGTACTGTTGATATTGAGTAGTATGGCCGAAATATGCGGTATTAATGTGTGAACGGTGCTGTTATTACTAATGCAATAAGACGTTATTTTGCAACCGCTTTATTAATACAAACACACAACCACATTATTAATACAAACAAGCAATTTATGATCTGTTTTGCATTAAAAGTTATGATGTTTGGCGTTATAGTACCCAACAGAAATAGCTATAAAAGACTTTTATAAGCCACTGCTCCAAGTACTAACTTCTATCTGTGATTATTACTTAGAAGCCAAATTCACTCATGCAATCAATAACTCTTAGGAAACCCTTTCATCGATAATAGAACTCCAATTGCAATTAAGGAAGCTGATCACAGAAGCACTAGTACTTGTAATCATGACTTGAAAGCAAAATTTACTGTTGAAATCAGCAACTCTGAAAAAACTTATTCATCAATAATGAAGCTCCAATTGCAAATGAGGAGGGTTACATCTTTTCTGTACACGCTAGGCTAGAGTGACATCCCGAGTTATATTTGACCTTTGCTTTGAAACATCTGTTTGTATGACACCGTTTAATGTAAATTAAGGGCACCAAAACACCAACCACTAGATGCTAAAAAATTATATTGGACATTTCAGCAGTCTTTACATATACTCCAGCAGATCGAATTAAGTGTATTTATGCTCATTGCATTGTTATATTGCAATTACTTTTCAGCAAATGCCATCCCAATAGAATCATTATATGTACGACTGCTTTCTTATAAGAAGATCACAAGTTATGAAGCTTGCAATTAAAGTTCTATGATCTACGATCATGGAAAGTAACACTAGCAAGTGCAATCAATGTGCTTCAAATGGCATTTCAATGAAAACAATGTCTTTTATTACGGGCTATGATAATACTCAATATCAACAACACTTTAGCTTCGTCAATCATTTCCGCTGTAACACACACACACACACACACTCACACGCACACACATATATATATTGTGATTTTTTTAGATAACTGCAATGTAAGACTTGGGTGCTTTCGACGCGAGTTCTCCGAAACTATTTATCCCGGGCATGCGCAAAGTCCTACATTGCAGTTATCTCAAAAGATCACAATTTTTGACAAGCCGCCATTTTGGCAATTTTTGGCCGATTTGAAAAATAACACGACGTTGTACAACTTCAATAGCCTATAAATATTTTCACCGTATAAGGTAGCACATGCCTAGGGTAAACAAATTCGGAGGACTTGCGTGGAAACAAAACAGCATCCAAAGTGTGACACACGGACGGATGGCAATCCTATAGACCCCCCGGGCTCGCCCGGTTTGGGGTCTAATTAGGCTTAATGCTAAAACACATAACCTATTCCTAGGAAACGTTGAGTAGTAGTCAGATGACAGGTTTCATTTTATGTGGCTATTTTTTTCCATGGTAACATAGTCTTTCATGGCTATTTTTTTCGGTGGTAACATAGTCTTTCATGGCTATTTTTTTCTGTGGTAACATAGTCTTTCATGGCTATTTTTTTTTCGGTGGTAACATCGTCTTTCATGGCTATTTTTTTCGGTGGTAACATCGTCTTTCATGGCTATTTTCTTCGGTGGTAACATCGTCTTTCATACACATGTACTGTCGTCTTTGGCATTCACTTTCCACAACGGACTGTGTGTTTGCAACAAGTGGAAAGAATGACAGTTTATCAGGGGCAAATGAAAGCAAATTAAACCCGACCTTCCATATTGAGATTGAGGCTTATTCAATATTAGATGTGGATTCATGCAATCACAGCTGTTTATTCACTGTAGAAAACGTAGTTAACTTTATGTAATCGCAGCTGTGTATTCACTGCAGATGACGCATACTTACCGTGCACTGTTCTGTCGCTAATTCCTCATCCCATTTTAAAAAATGTTACTGATAAGCGTTTGGACAATTTCTGAAATAGTCTTTACCTTTTCTTGCAAAATATTGCAGGTGACCTCTATATAAATCACCACTTAATCCGAGTATATCACAAGTTGCTGACGACCCGGACGATATCTGTGACTTAACATGCAAATTGTGGTGTGTAAAATACTTAATGTAAAAGCCTTATTCACTCCTTTCAGTTACTGACAACTGAAACTTGGGCAAAATCATGCTGTGTCTTAACAAGCAAATTGTGGTGTGTACAATACTAAATGTAAAAGCCTTATCCACTCCTCTCAGGTAGCCGATTTTCTTATTTACTCATACCAAAACCACTCGGGCAATTGTGAACTGTAATTGCAGTTGAGGCTGTGGCGAGGCAGATTATACATTTGTGATAACGGAGAAAATTTATTTATGCTCCCCGAGATTAAACACCGACAGAAGTCCTGTGATCACTAATTGCATTTTGTCTGTGACGAGTACCCGAGATGAGACACGAAAAGCCCTGTAATTTTCAATTACATTTCGTCAGTGATCATTGAATTTTATTTTAAGTTTGAAAAGTATGTGTGATAGGGCCGACTTAAAAAAGGACTGAGGGACCGACATGACCTTCATGAGGGGCCGAGTTGACCAAAAAGGGCCGAGTTGGCAAGGGGCCGACTTGGCCCAACACCGGAAAAACTTATGTTTGTTACTAAAATTTCAAACTTTAAAAGCGTTTTTCTCCACTGATGATAAATACAGTTATCAGGTTTCAATTTATTAAAAAAAAAAAAAAAAAAAAAAAAAACAAACAAATAAGAGACATTGCGGCATTATAGTTGAATGTTTATTTTAAACAGTTTTCACGTACATTATTGTTCATACATCTCATAATTCCTGTACATACATAAGCATTATAAATAGTACCTTTGTTTCTCAAAATATACAAATTTCATCCTAATCATAAGCATCAACAACTTTTCAACATAATGAAAATTTACGCAACAATGTACACAATTCAAGTATTCTTCATGTTGGTATTTTAATGAAACTTAACATACAGCGCCAGTGTGGCCTTGCTACACAAAGGGAATAGACTTCTTGGGAAAATAACTTATGAGGATCCAAGCCTATATATACGAACAAAACTGTGTATAACGTTACTTAAAATTGTTTCCATTGTTAGAAAATATGCTGCCTCCGTTTTTTTTTTCTCATGACTTTATTTTAACATCCCGCCCCCTTTTTTAAGGCGGTCATCGTTGCGCAATCGCATAACAAGCCAATCAAATCCCACTATTCGTGACGTCAGGGCGATGGTCGACACCGCCTATTCTTTACTATAAGCTATGCAAACCCTAAATGACTGACGAGATATTTCAAGGTCACAAACAACATAAAAAAACCGAACTGAATCTTTCAATCCAAATAAACGAATGTGGGTCAAAATTCCAAAACCAGACTCGCAGCTGTAACTACAGAACCATATGACATTCAATGACCAATCGGACTGCATGAAAGCAGACACCATCCAATCACAGGCCAGAACCGCACACAATCATACTAGTAACACATTCAAGGCTTTACCATCGCTTTCTACCTCTTCAAAAGACGAAAAACAGCCAAACAGCTGATACATAATGATGCCCATATTCGAAACCGTTTCTGTTTTAAAGTAGCATTGTTTACAGCAAGCTTCTTCTCATGATTGGCCTAAAATTCTCAACCTTGACCAAATTACCCTACGTCCAATTCTATAGTTCGACCTGCAATGCAGGTCATGACCCGGAAGTGATAAAACTTCAAATGCAGCTTTGACTTAGCAGAACTATTTGCGTGTAAATGTATTTTAAAAAATTCAAATGCATCTGTAAAAGCCTCCTGTGCTTCATATGAATTGCTTGTTCTTCACTAACATTATTTTCCACATTTTTTTTCTTTCTGTTTATCTAACAGTAATTTAAATCTGCCTGATCACGCAAAATGGCGTTTTCTCAAAACTAAACCTAACAAAACAACAAATATATCATGGACTAAACAATCCACTTCGAAACGTTTCCACATTTCCAAATGTTTGGACTTCAAATTTTCTATGTTAACGAATTGGATACAAGTTTAACCATTATTATTTAAATACAAACATTTAGACTCTCCGTGCGATAATATATATAGATATATATATAGATATTTACCTGTACATTTCTTGTATCTACGCCATTGTTAGTTCTACGTACTACAATTTCTAGTCCTATTCTACTTAAATATCTCACTATGATTAATAATTACTCTAGTAACAATGTAGTGTGACGTCACACTGTGGCTGCTATGGCAACCACGCGGTGGAAATCGAATCAGAGATTCGTTTTTTTCTTTCGTTTTTCTTTTACTCAAGTGATAACATGATGTGATAATAAGAATGGAAAGTAGAACTATTCGATTTTAAAACTAGGAAGTGTTAGTGCGTATGATCTTTCGTTCGAATGGGTTGCCAATTTTTTTTTTAATGGCTGACACTCACGAAAATCAACTGGAGATCATTACGACACATCCCGCTCGCGAGAAGTAATCTATCCACGTTTTTTGCCTGGATGCCAGCCTCATGGATCCAATATGCTAACTCAGATCTGATTCATTTCTGGCTTGTAAAAAACAAAAGCAGCTGCCTTCTTTGTGGATATTTCTTAGACAAGTCTCTCAACAACTATATAAATGCACTGTTTATGGGAACTGTAGAAAGTCTCCCCTAGTCCATATGTGGTACGTTAAACACATTTTATATTTGCGTTACGATCAATGCTTTTTATTTTATCAGACAGATACATGAAAATGTTTTCTCTCTCTCATTTTTGTTGAGAAAGGTAAAATGTGTTTTTAAAATTATGTTTTATTATAAATCTAATCTTATTTATCTTAGAATTTCATAAGCAGTTTTTTTGTTAATTTGATATTTAAATGTTTAAGAAAAGTCCCACCTGAAAAATTAACTTACACCTATGACAAAACGCAGCTTTCAGTGTTTTTGCCCATTCCGAAAGAGGCTGTTCATTTTCCTTCCAAACCAAATAAAGGGACGCTATTCCCGACTCCTCGCGGCACCAGAGATCCAAAACCAGATACTGAATACTGTTCTGAATACAAGTACACAATATATGTCCAAGATATGCGTCTGAACACATACCGTACGGTTACCATGGCAACACTGCACAATTTCGGTCCTGGTCACCTTTGAGAAACACAATAGCTTCACTGGATTCATGGCGCGGTTTCAAAATTTAGAGCGAGAGAGAGAGAGCGAGAGAGAGAGAGAGAGAAAGAGAGAGAGAGAGAGAGAGAAAGAGAGAGAGAGAGAGAGAGAGAGAAAGAGAGAGAAAGAGAGAGAAAGAGAGAGAAAGAGAGAGAGAGACGAGGGGGGGGGGGGGGGCGCAGAAAGAAAGAGGGAGGGGTGTTTGTTTGGCACTTGGCGTTACACAAACGTGCTCATGGCGTGATACAGCTGCATGAGGACGACGAAGTGCACGGGCAGGCAGGAGCGGCGTCCATTCGTCTGCGGATCCATGGTGAGCCAGGAGAGCGAGTTGTAAGTCTCCAGAACGTACCTGCAAGAAACAACACACCTGTTAGCGCACTTCAAGAAAACTTTTCACACACCTAAAGTTTGGCTTTATTTTCTTGAAAAAGCAAGTAGAAAGCGAGAAAAAGTTACATTATATGCAAGTTAAAACGTTAAACGGGAATATGCTTTAAGGAAAATGGTGAAGGGAAAAGTAGCAGTTTTACCTCAGCACATCGGGAGTGGCGTTTGAATCGAGCTGGTGTTTGGACGCCGACCGTGAGCTGTCCTGCTGGTGAACATTTGGACAGTTGACGTGCAGCGCCGCCTGGTGAACACAAAACAATCGCTACATGTGGGCAACACATATTGTGTTATCACAAATGTTTACGTCTTGAAACAAGAACTATTTCAAAAGACCACTTCATATTAACAGACTAGTTTACAACTCCCTCTGGGCCTACAAACACTTGCGAGAGATTTAAGCCTCGCGAGATTTGGGCCTCGAGATGTTTAAGCCGCAGTCATTTAGGCCCAAGTTTTCATTCTCTTAGTAAAAATTTTTTAATCACTTTATTTTGGTTAAATGCTTTATTTAAGTACGCAACAGATTTCGGAAGGTATGTTTCAAAAAGTAAAACTGCTTTCCATAAGGTATGTGTCATATTTCATACATCATAACGGTCTAAACTTGATACCGTTACGGAATAAAAATGCTTCGGACACAGTCCCATAACCACACCCGTTTCCCCTATACACCACATCCACGCGTTAGCAGTTGTTTACCTTGAAGCAATTAGGGCAGAGGTCATGTTTATGAGGACAAGCCGTGAAGAACCAGGTGGGCAGGGGACCAGTCTTGGCCGTGGAGACGTAATAGCCGATGGCGAGCGGCTGCTGGAGCAGGTGACCAGTCTCCTCCTGAGCATCGCTCACTGACCCGCCCGGCTCGCCTGAAACGCAATACAAACATGACTGTATTTTTGTTCTTCGCTCAGTCTAGACTGGGCAAGCTTAAAATAACTGGATTATTGCAAGCTAACTTCCGGTCTAATTTGGTCTTTTATTTCAACGTATCCATTGATATACAAAACGCAATATTTTTTTGTGACAATCAACTTGTGAGCAAAAATGTATTTCAAAAGCGTTTGATTTTTCTTTTGCTCAAACATATAACTTCAGCTAACAAGCCCCGGCTGTCCACACTCACCTTTCGGGTGGCCAGGGGACAGCCGGCCCCCGGGGCCCGTGTGGCTGGGAGAAGTCGTGCCTCCGTGCGGCCTGTGGTCCTGGTCGTTGTGATGCCCTGTCAAACAAAATTACTGCATATTGCTTTGTTTTCCTTTGTACTTATTTAGTTTCACAATACTTTTAAGAGAAACGACCAAGGACGTTGGGCGAATCGATCAATGAAAATATCCAGATCCCGTTCGAAATGAAGAAATAGGTTCGGGATTTCGATACAGCTTCACAGCTTAACGACTTTATTAATTACTGAACACAATTAAATTATCCCTCCGCAAACAAAGCTCCCGTCCCTCCATTTCTCTATCCAGGAATAAGGACACTTACCGATGGGGTCCATCATCATATTGTCGAACGTGAACAGGTCAGTGATGTCACCGATGTCGTCAATGCCGCCGATGCCCGTCATGTCGCCCAGATCCATGTCCTCGTCCAGATCCAGATTGCCGTCAATCGGCTCGTCCATGATGGGCTGGTTTGTCGTCATACCTTGGCTCGACTATCGACCAGAATAGAAAAAAAAAATGTTGCAATTATTTTTATCGGAAATTCTTAGATTTTTAATCTTCCATGTAAAGAATTTTAGGTGGGATCCTTCGAGTAGAGATGTTATTAAACAGAAATCAGCGAACTGCTAAGGGGACAAATTTCAATGAAAACGCAGCTACGAGAGTGTAGGTGAAATTTGAATGCTCATGTACAAGTATGGCACGTGTTACTCACGGACGCGGTTGCCGACGTGGGCATGACGAGGATATGTGTGACGGAGGCGTCACGTGGTGTGGTCAGCTGACACCGGCTGCTCTGCCTCTCCTCAATCTTCAGCGTATCGTGCATGACGAATATGGACGGATGCATCTCCATGGAGACGAGGCAGGCGCTATGGATACAGGGGATCTCCTCGACGTTCAGGAAGTTACACATATGGCACAGGTCCCGCAGCTGTTTACTAGCACGAACCAGATTCTTACGACTCAACAAGCCGGCCCACCCTGTCAACTCCCCGTGGCCTATCCGGCCAAACCGACCAATCACAAGGCGCCATGGCACGATGCTGCTACTCATCACACCCAGTATGAAATCCCACAGTTTCTGCAGCCCAATTCGCCGCGCCGACGCGCTCTTGCGCCGGTTACGGTTCGGAATCTCGATGTTGATGGTGCACGTTTCCAGCATCTCGCCACGGTTGTCCGTGCACACGCCGAGCAGCCAGCGCTGGTCCTCAGACAGGCAGTAGCCGCACAGCAGCACGCGCGAGTTGTCGCGGTCGCGCCAGTTGAGCGATAGCATGGCGGCGCGTGTTGGCGCGATGACGACTGGCGGGCTGTACAACTGCACGCGACTAGTTTTACCGGGCTGAAATAGAATTTTTCGATGTTTTAGAATCGCTTTTAATCAAGCACTATGTCAAATCAGGCAATTTACAAACTGTATAAATTTTCAGCCATTTTAAAGTGCTTGGATTTAAGGCTTCAGAATTTGACCTTTTGTCTGATACAGTACTTGCTTTGCAATCTTCACAATAACATACTCTGGGTTTTCTTAGCCATGATAAGAATGACATTGCTTGATCTATATACGTTACAGGGATTACGCAGGGAACAAGCGAATCCCCGGAAATAATATTTGTCTTACATAAATGCAACTGATAGACATAAAATATTAAATTTTAGGTAAACAACTGATTCTAACTCAACAGATCCATAGTAAACCACCCCCCCCCCCCCCCCACAAGATGTCATGTGAGGACTAGGAAATTGCAATTATATGAAGTAAAACATTTTGACGCGTTACTGGATGATTCCATCGTTAACAAGGAAAATATTCCAAAAATTGTGACATAGAGAAACTGGCAGAAACAAGCGAGCTTACCTCAGACTTGAGTACCTTATCACTAGCGGCGGCGGCAGGACCTAAGCCTGTGAGCGTGCGCCCGATGACAGAGTGCGTGACGAGACGGCGGCACTGCGTGTGCACGGACAGCGCCAGGCTGCGCAGAGCATCGCCGCACGCCGTGTCGCGGTACTGCAGGATGCTCCGCAGCGGGATCACCTGGTGAGTCACAGGCAATCCAACACTCACACTCTCATATTCAATCCAAATCACCTTATCCAAATCAATGGATTTCTTTTTTCTTTTTTTTTTTTTTACTGCTGGCTGAAACTGAGTACCAAGAACTGCAAAACCACATTTTTCTTTTTGCATTGAAAGCCCAACAACAAACGAATTTTTAAAGATGCCTGCCGAAGGCATTTTCTTCTTTCTCCACCTGAGCAACCTACATCTCCATGCAGGGTTGAAGGAAATGGACTAGAACATCGCAGAAAGCTTCCAAAGTGTTCTCTTATTTTATTTTATTTATGTTTTATCTTTTTATAATATTTACCTGCAAATGCACGTGATCCCGCAGATTTTCCGGCAGCTCGCGCAGCATCTCCTGGTAGCACCGCAGCAGCCCCAGCATGGCAAAGCGCGGCAGCTCGGGCCAGTCCTGCCCGTAGGTGAAGGGCTCCACGAGGTAGATCACCACCGACGGAGCCTCGCTCGTTTCACCATCCGCGTCCTGTACAACACAAAAGGGCACACGTGACGGCCGTACCGTGTAGCAGGTATGCCACTTAATTTGCCTCATGAATTTGATACTGGGGTGATATTCTAAGTCTGTGTATTCGTTTTCTATTACTGAGCTGAATTTTCCGTTTCACTTATTTTTTATGTTGTTCTCAATTCCCGATTTCCTGAGATCCAATATCGTAACTTGACATGTTTTAATGTTTCTCCTCTACCACCTTATTATGACCATTTCCCCCCTACCTCTGCCGCCCCGTGAGCAGGGTGCGTCCGTCCGTCCTCCTCCTTAGTGTCGTCTCCATCGCCCCGCTCCTCCCCAGGGGTAGGAGGTGGCGCGGGGGACGGGCTCTGCGTGGGAGCGGGAGACGGACGCGGTTGGCTGAGTGACGCTGGTTGGCTGCTGGTGGTGGTGGTGTTGCTGCTGCTGGCTGGTTTCTTGTTGTACTCTTCAAAAATGTCCTTTTTCTCGAGTGAACCTGGGTGTCCTAAAAAGGGCGCTGAAAAAAAGTTTGCATTACGAACGGTTAGAAAAAAAAGCCCAGTGCAATCTTATAGAAAGTTCTACAATCCCTAAAAATACAAGAAAAGAAATTTTAAGTGAGAGAGAGAGAGAGAGAGAGTACAGAAACATTTAAACAACTGTTCGACCTCTTTTTTTTTTTTACCTAAAGAAGACGTATGTTGGACAATAATTATTACAATACCATCGGCAGCAGTTACACGTACAATCCTAAGCGCTCTGGTAATGCCACATTTTCACTTTATAATGACCTTATTTAATCCAAACAGGTGAAGGAGGCGCGGGTTGGTACAAAACCGAAACCACCTTAACACTAACCTAACTGATGCTTGCACACTTTGGCGTAAAGACGCAGATTTGCGGCTAAAGGGTGATCGCCAAGTAGTTTGAACCAATTATGCACTTCCTCGCCTTCCAGGTTTGCTGCCGCTTTCTTATTCACACGTAGAATCCCGTCCCGGATTTTCTTCGCAATTGGGCGATGTCTGCCCAACCTAGCAACAACCATCCCAGTAAGACACTAATAAACTCAGTAAGTTTATACATTTTATTGTAACCCTTTAACAATTAAGCTACTTTATTGACCTTTCTAATTCTTGGATTTCCTACATTGTTCTTGGCGATTTTAGACCTTCGAAATTAAGTCTTTAAATATTACAATTGAAGGGGTCCATGCATAAACTTGATAACTGCAGTTATCAGCAGTGGAGAAAAACGCTTTTAAAGTTTGAAATTTTAGTAACAAACAGAGGTTTTTCCCATCCCCTTTTCCTAAAAAATGCCCACTTCTAATCGGTTTTGAGGTGTAAGACTTACATATGTGATAGAACAGAGGCCAAGAAATACCGTGGTGGTAATAGTGCATTTTCTTGATAAGTGGAGTTATCAAGTTTATGCATGGACCCCTTCAATTGGTATTCAGGGTCGCCACAGAAATTCTAGCATCATTTTACTAGACTTTTTAGTTATCTTCCAGATTTTTTCTTGACTTTTCGGGACTTTTTTCAGAACTGGGGCCACCTCGTCAGTCAAGTTAACAGAGTGAGCAAATTTACAGGCCAGGAGCCCTGGACCAACCTGCACAGCTCGTACTGCTGGCTCAAGTCCCTGAAGAATGTCTTCACCCGTTCTAAAATGTAGTCCGTCTCCGGGCAGACCACAATGTAGGCGATATCTCTCTGACGTCCATACGGTTCAAGCATTAACTTATCCTGTTAATCAAACCAATGATGTCGATGACAACGGACGAAGCTTGTTCATCTGACGATACAGAACTTGAACTACTACTATTATTTACTGTTTTGTTCAGATGACAACATGACGCAACACTCAGAGGTTATCAAAAACATTTTGAAATGCCATTAGTACTTCTTTCCATCTTGAAACATTCGTTCAGCCAAAGTTATGATCAGGTCGAGCTTCTAAATTTGCGAGAGTGCTCACCCAGTACTGCAGAGCCTGCGGCGTGAGAGTGACCCAGTCCTTGTCGTAGCCAGCCAGTATTGTCGGTATCGGCTGCGGCTCACTTGTTTCGTCCGAACCTGGCGTGGAAAACACAGCCAAGTGTTAGCGGGTATTTCATACACCAATACTCCCCTTTTCAACATTCCCTGTTCCAACAGCTCAAACATCAATATAAATAAATTGAAAAAAAAGAAAAAAAAGAATCACATACTTATATTATCTGCACAGATGATGACTCGTTCATTTCAGATATACCTGTTGTTACGAAACAAGAAAAGCCCACTCTATGGTAAATAAAACACACCTCTGCCGGCTAATAAGTGGAAATCCTTCCAGCTTAGAGGGCCAGTAATTCTATAGACGGACTCCCATACTCGAGTCGTTCGCTTTTTCTGTATGGCGTCTTCTAAGAGCGGCAGCAGACAGCGTAACTTGCGTAACGTCTCCTGTGAGTTGCTAGGCAACTTCGCCACTGCAATTATACACATAGCAACATACAGATTCCCCAGTGTATCACTGTTCAGTAAACAATACTAAGTGAAGGGGTTTTAAAATAAAAACCCCTTATACAGTTTCTTCTTAATACGCGAATTTCAACGAGAAGCGAATCACAAACCCTAGTTTAAGCCAAGTCTTCCTTTAAGAAATATTTCGGGACAACGATGCCAACAAAGAGAATGGAATACACACAAAAGTCAAATAAAGGGCACATGAAGGCACTCACGGTTGAGATATGGCCAATGGTGCATGCAGGTTTTCTTCAGCGCGTGGTCATCCAGCTTAGAGCTCGTGACGTTATCCATGGCCTGCCTGCCCATTTCCAGCGCACTGTAACAAGCCTCGCACGCGTCCAGCCGCGCTAAGACATTGACAGCCGGGTGCGCATGCGTGGAGAGCGCGCTCGACTTCTCACTACAATACTGCGTCACAGTCAGCGAAGGATAGACACTTGTAAATTGTCCCTGTAGTAATAACAACAATTCCTGTGGTACATGTTCGCCCTCGTTTTGCAGCTTCGCTTTGTCGCTTTCTTTCGTGTCAAGCAAAGATAACAAGCTCGGCTTCCGCGCCTCTAAGCGCTCATCGCGGATTCCCGTTATTTCGACCTCATCCTCGTAAAACAGCCCCGAATCGCGCCCATGCCGGCGATTGACCACGGCACTAAATCCGCACGTACACGGGTACTGCAACTCACCAGTTCTATCCGGTAAATACAAGCCCACGTCGGCACCTTTGATGTTCATGTTACACACACATATCGTACAACTCTCGAAGTTCTCATCCTTGAAGAGATTCAACAGCGAGTCGCTTAACATGATGTTTACAACAACGCTGTTCACTTCCGGTAGCGAGCTATTGGTAGGATTATCCACGGATTTCAGATTGTTCATGTAGCTAGAAGCGTTCGACTGTGGGCTCTGGATTTCGAGGCTCAGCGGCGTGCGCGGTGTTAACTGCTGCGCGCTCCGCGGCCCACTCGCCATGGCGGGAGACGTCTCCTGTGACGAAGTCACGTGACTTCGAGGCTGCGACTGAATGCCCGGATCGACCGATGAGTAGTGGCTGAAACAGAACCGACAATTTGAGAAATATACACAACCATGGTCTACTTACCGAAAAATCGATCGCCTTAAATCGTGCATTTTAATTATTACAAAACAAATTTCACTTGAAATGTGAAAAATGGATATGGATCTTAATATCATGGCTAATCATTTAATGACTCACCTAGGTTGTGCCGGAACTTTGCTGACCATAGGATTCGGGAAACTTTGCCACGATGGAGTATAGGACAATGCTTGAGTAGATGAAGCGGCCTGCCCAGCAACTACACTCTCTGAACCAGCCGTTGTACTAACTGGACCAGCAGCTGTACTAAGTAGGCCTGCTTTGCTGGGGAGTTCTATGGGGCAATACTTCGAGGAACTAACAAACGTTGCGAGCACTGGTGGTTTATAAACAAACGAGTAATCCTGAAACAGACAAGTATAGATACCTCATAAAGCTGTCGAGTTTATCAATATGGAAAAAATCTCAACAATGAAATCACGGTTGATGTCTCGTCCCCAACATCCGGGTATACCAAAAAAACCCCCAGGAAATGGCGTGGCAGTGAGGTGTACTTACACTGATGGTAACGGTCGGCTCAGCGACTGTCGACAGATGTGTCAAGCCGCCGTCAGCGGTAGAAAGCTCCGTGAAGTCGGGTGCCTGGCCCGGCGACAACGTATGCTGGTTCTCAATGGTCGGCGGCGTAGGGAACATCTGCGCCAGCACGGCGTGCTCGGAGTCGCTGGCCAGGCCGCCGGGCACCAGGCCACACTTATCTCCGGTCATCAAGCCAGATTTGCCAACTTTCTCCGCCAGAGGGAGTTGTGAACGCTGTCAATCAAAAATGAAGACCAACTTAATGACTGAAACGTTTTTCATTCGTACTTTGAGGGCGTTCCTCGTTGTCGACAATTCCAAGTCGAAATTAGAAACAAAACAAACTGCTTGATCTACTCACGCCGTCTACGAGGTCATTCATTGCGTCAAAGTCGTCATTGCTGTCGTCATCAGACGTGTCAAAGATGTTCTCGGGCAGCTCGTACTTGGGCATGAGGTCCTTCTCGTGCAGCAGTCCTCCCCCCATCCCGCTACTCGTCTGCTTACTCGGCTCATCCTTAAAACTTATGTCCTCTTCATCCTTTGACAACAAACACATCAACAGGCTGAAGAGCTGAGCTAAGATCGTGGCGAGAAACAAAAAAAAAAAATCTTCAACTGTTCGAGAACACTCACCAGTATGCAATCACACGCCAACACCACATCTGTCAATGAGACCAAAACTTTGTTATAGTTTCCGACAAAGACTCACCGGAAGCGCCACTCCGTTTTGAAGTGGTTTCTGCTCATCCTTGCCCCCGCCTCTGAATGCTCTTTTATTTGCCCCGCCACTGTACGACACATTCCCTGAGCTCGCCTCGTCCGAGAACTCGTACGGATCGTGATTGGCTCCGGAAGCTGTACTATCCAGGCCAAACCCCGCCGACAGTGGCCCGTCATGTGTCTGGGAGCAAATGTCATCAGGATCCGCCACTTTCTGTCGCTTCAGAGGGTAGTCTAGCCTACGACAAAAAAAAGTACAACTTTTTTAATGGTGTATTTTATTGACTTTTCTTTCAGTCGAGCTACGTGCGACATCTCTCTCGGGACGGATTGTTCGTACGGATCGCGCTTGGTAACCAAGGTTTTAACAACGAATAGATACATATACATATATCCCATCATTATGGCCAGTCACGCGCTTTTTACGGAAGACCATCGGGATCTGCAACTCCTCTTGTTTTAGAGAACAGTCTTTGAGCTGAGAAGTTCAACGTTTGTTATATATTTTCGTTTTATAGGCGGAGAAGGTGGCTTGAGAACTCGGGCCGTTAGTCGGGGTGGGGGCCGCAATGACCACAACAGGTCATTCCCCACCAGTCCCCCCAGACAAGTATTGCTACCTACCACTGGTTGAGACTGTCAAAGTCGTAGAGCGCAGAGACGCTGAGCTGCTCCTCGTCCTCTGCCTCGTAGCCCTGCTTGGCCAGGCACGGCCGCTTCAGCTTGCCCGGCTCTCGGCTCCGCTGTGCCTCCAGCCATGTGTTGATACTCTCCCGCCTGTACTTCACACTCTCCACCATGTGGTTGCTGCCTGGCTCTACTTTTATTCTGTGAAAACAGCGAAATCTTGTGTTATATTTACTTCTATTTAAATGAAATGCTCTGTATTTACATGTAAGGCACAGCATCATGCATGAAAAGGTGTGGAAAGACCGGCATGACTGATTGATGCCCTAATTCAACGTAATAAAGAACCATGATATTTCACATGTCTGTGTATATTTTCTCACCAAAATGGACTTGCGAAGTCAATACAAACAAATCTATTTTGCAAAGCTCTTCTCAAGGAACGACCGATGTCTTTTCCACCTGCATACACGCCACGGTGCTCACCTATTATCGCCCAGGGTCCCTTCTTTAGCAATCAGCTCCTTCTTGACCTTAACCGCTGCTGCATCCCCTGCGACGGAGTCTGCACTTTGGTCCACTTTCTCCACCTTCACATTGACTGGCTGTGGGCTTAACGTCGGCATGGTAACGTCCGGATTTTGGTCATCGGACGAATGAATCGGATGGGCAACGAGCGGCGATGGGACGGCCGAATGCGGTGAATCGGTCGTCTCGAAGCCGGCTTGCTGGTTGATTTTAGTCCCATCACTACCAGAATTGGTTGTCGCGGGATCTGGTTGAGGTGGGTTAGTGGTCGTTGGTGTTGGTAACTTGCTGCCAACTGTCTGAGGTGGTAATCGCATCATCATCAGATCAACCTGTAACACACAATGAGCGCGTCGTAAAATTTGCCAAAAAAAAAAAAATTATTCATTACTTCCCCAGAAGACCTGGACAGAGGTCAAGATATTCTTATGTTCGCCGGGAAAAGAATCAAAGTGAACTCACCTCTCTGCTAACGAAGGCCTCGTTGAGGGTTGAGCGGCGATGGAAGGGAACGTAGCGCCGCCGTCCCTCTTTGTCCGCCTTGTCGCTAGCCTTGTCCCCGCCCTTGTGTTTGTGACCACTCGGTGACGCGCGGCCGCAGCGAGACTTGCTTCCTTTACATCTGTCAATCACGGTATTGAGTGTTTTTTTAAATGTTGGTTATAGCGTTGGGAACTGCCTTCACTTCGGCAACCTCTGCACATTAGTCTCCACTGAGTCTTTTGGCAACCCAAAACAAAAAAAAATCATGCTTTTAATTATGAACTTTGGGCAAAATAGATGGTGTGCCACAACCCCGGTCCCGAAGCCATTTGGGACCAATGCTATTTTCAACTAACTCCGGGCATGAAATAAATGTTTACCTGTGGCATGCGCACGAGTTTTTCTGCAGCGGCTCTCCGAGTTCCCATGTGCCTGCCACTGCTGTGTTACTATCTCCTTCATGCGGGCCGGCGTTGCCCTGGCAACTGCTGTGGTGCACCCCTGACGTCATGGCGTCATCCTGCAGCATTTTATGGAGGATGCGCGCCCCGACACCCGAACCACCCTCGCTACTGATCACAGGGTCGTAGTCATTGTCTGCGTAGCCTAACAACGAATACAAATCATTCAATGTTTGCACTTGGTCCCAATGAGTGATACAACGCGGGATTCTACCAAAACAATGACTGGTTTCGTCCCGGCCAAAGCGCAACATCTCAGCAATTTAAAAGATTGAAAGCAAAAGGTGGAAGCAATCTGAATCAGCTTCAGACCCACCTGTGGCGGCTCTTTTCAGAGCAGCTTCGGCGCCCAGGGGGTTGGACTGCTGGTTCGCTGCCACGCCACTGGCATTGGCAATGTGAGGTGGCGTCAAGGGAAGCACGCCACCATTTTGCTGAATAATTTCTGCTTCAGTGTCGCCGTGCACCAGGATATAACTGGCGGGATAGCGCATGCGTACTCCAGCTATTAAAAAATGAAAGACATATGATCTTGCGATAGGAAGACATAATAACCGATATTTCCTTTAAAAAAATCGTTACTGACCCTTGCTCTGAAGCCGCGTAAACATCGTGATATTAACAGATATCAATTTATACCTGAACAAAAAAAAAAAAAAACAAAATCATACGATCAAAGATTTCTTTTAAAGATATTTCTTGAATGCACAATGACGCCCTGTTTTTCCAGGACATGCATAAACATTTGACGACGTCGACACGTCGAGATACAGAAAAGTACAACACTGAGTGAATATTTAACCACAGTAACCATTTTCAACAAAGCACCCCACGTGGACAAAAAAAAAAAAAAAAAAAAAAAGAAAGAAAAACACTACACACTCACCGACGACCACCTCGACGACTTTGGGCAGCGTGGACATCTCGGCGGAGCACTCCCACGTCTCCGGATCGGGCACGACGAAGAACTGCTTCCACTCCTCCAGAATCGTCTGCGTCGTGCTATCGCTCTCCTTGTACACATGACCGGTCAGCGTACCCGCCAGGCCGTACGGCGCCAGCACCACTGTTGGTAAACAACGCACATGTTCTTTCCCCCCAATAACGGTATCTTTGATAGCGAAGTCTCCAGAAATCAATCCAAAGGCTTATTATTAGTATTAATATTATCATTATTATTATTAATCTGATTATGGGCCATTCTTATAGAGCGCAAACAATATGTAGTGCGAGCTATGCGCTAACAACATCACATGTACGACGCATAAAGTGAGCCGTTGCGGGCAACACAAAGCTCAAAGCAGCCCATTGGTCAACTGAAAAGACGACTTTGTCGATTTAAAACTACACTTTCGTCTTCTGGTTTCTTCAGCACAGTTATTTTTCATAAATCAAAGTTTCCATTTGTTGAAACCAGTGTATCAAAATTACTTCAAAACAGTCTTGTAGTCTTGTCGATGAGAATGTGGAAAACGGTTCCAGCCTCACTCACAATACGCAACACCTTTCACTGAGAATGGCCTGTTCAATATCTTAACTACGAGCCCCGCAATAATTATGCGAGTCTGGATACAAAATCAGGACATGCTACTTTCTCTGCTTAAAGTGTGATGAGAGAACGGGGTCGAACAAGCCATTGGATAAATCCAAGTGCTTAAGTTTCTTTCTCGTTGTGAACAATGTTTAAAAGGAAGCAGTTACGAATTAGATCCGTTTGAGAAATGAAACTACTGAAGGGTCATGGAAAACTTTTCTAACGATCTCCCACTTTCTCAAAAATTGAAGAGCTGGTAATGGACCAAGTTGTCCAAACCCCGGCCCTTACAACCTGCCTAGCCAATTCTTGCTTATTTGGTGGTTTAACAGTGCGACTCACATGCAGTAACATGAAGCTTTACCTCACTCAGAATCATTCCTCATTTGGCTGACGCTTATGTAAGAAAACAATGCCCGGAAAATATCAATTAGGCCGTGAAGTAAATTGTGTCATGCAACACCACCGTTTTTCTCTTCACCCCCCACCCTCTGCCTGCTGGCAGCAAGTGAACCCTCGCACTCCTGTGATGTGCAGCCTTGGCGTTTACACAGGGACACAGCTGCGTCTTGAGAGCTGAGTGATGCTTAATTTAGTAATTGCACCGAAGCAGCAATTTGTTTTGGGCTTGTTCTTTCTCCTGTATGTGAGTGTGCGGATGCCGGGGGATGCAAAATATATTCTGTTCTTATGTTTCAGCCATAGTTACGCAATAGCAATATGCATGCGGTACCATAGTTACACATTAGTAATGTGCATGCAGTACAATAGTTACGCAAGAGAAATGCACATGCGGTACCATAGTTACGCAATAGCAATGTGCATGCGGTATCATAGTTACACATTAGTGATGTGCATGCGGTACCATAGTTACGCAAGAGCAATGCACATGCGGTACCATAGTTACGCAATAGCAATGTGCATGCGGTGCCATAGTTACGCGATAACTATGTGCATGCGGTACCATAGTCACGCAATAGCAATTTACATGCGGTACCTGCGATGGCAATTTATGGTTTTTCACATTATTTTCTTTGCAGCTTGCAGCTTTATCTATTTTTAGATTTATAATTTAAGCATGCTGTTTTTCAGGTGTCTTGCAGCCGCATCATGACCACAGCAAACAATCTATTTGATTATTTATCCAAAAAGTGCATTCCAGAAATGCGTTACACTTTGCCAACAGGACGCAGCCGTTGAAAATCACTATGTCCGCGACAGAAAATCGATATCATATAAAAGAAAAGAATTATCCGCAGGCTCTGGACGAAGAAAAATGTCAAATGCCAGCCATTCTTTTTTTTTCTATTTTACAGACGCGTCTTGTCGACAGAACAAGATCAATGCAAGCAGTTTTTTTTCTGAACACAGCTGCCCTGAAGATGTCCAAAAAGAACAAGTAGTTGACATAATCGGGTCTCAGGAAATTTCATTTGGCTTTGCAGTTATCGATGAAACGTCACCAAAAATCAACCATGTGTAATATTACGACTGAGCGCTGACAAAAATATTTTGATCTGTGTACTTAATAATTACTGTGAGAAGTCCACCACCAAAAAAACTGACTTCTATTCCGTGTATCACGCACATTTTTGAATCTATTTTTAGATTCACGCAAACTTTCAACCTTCCGTTAACATTCCGGAGACTAAATCACTGTGGATCCTGCAATCTAAAACGAAATTTTCAAACGTGGAACTAACCTGGCAAACCCTGCTGCGAGGACTGAATGGCAGCGTTGAGATGATAGGGGTGCAATCTCCATAAAGGCGGGTGTTGACGAACGTCGATACTCGTACACACAGTGCTCTCTCCATGCAGAAAAAACGAGAACTTGATCGACAAGTGTGTGCTGAAAATAAAATACAAAAATTTGAATTTTGTCTTAAGGCACTAGGACTATCTGTGGATAGCTTGTAAGATCTGCAAACGGATACCGTAATTCAGTTCCAGGCAAAACCAAGAAACTGATCAATTTATTTGGTGCCATGTTCAAAAAGCTTAAAATGAACGCATTTAACTGTAACTTACTAGAACGTTGTAAAATGTATTCAAAACCTGTCACATGCCCACTTTCAACTTACCTCTTGTCATAAGCAGTGGAGCGTGGCAGATGATCAAAAGGCTGCACAAACCACTTGCCAATTCGTACAAAATTCCTTGACAACAGGCACCTGCAACAGTTTGCTTTGCCATATCAGACTCTTTACAAATTGAAACCTTACTTTTATGTCACTGACATACAGAAAAATCGCCTTTACAGAGCATCTCTAATTGCGGAACGTGTATTTCAATTCAAGCTGCAATTACTTTCTTCTCACTGAGTAACCCTTCTATTTCTGATGTTTTATCGAATTATAAGTTTTATCGGCATTGTAATTCATGCATACCTTTCGATAAGATTGTGAAGTGCTTTGAAGAGCAACGTCCTACACTCATAAGTTAGCCCAGCATCCCACGAGCCACAATCCACCTCTGGTTCAAACATAATAATCGCCTTTGTATTTATTTCATTTTGAACACTCAAGTATTCAACACATAATGCATTTTTTTTTCACTTTATGCTATCAATCATTTCTACCCTGTACTACAGGCTAGTGGCATACGACTTGACCATCTTCAACTTCATTAATTTTGCTTATGCAAAAATTTTGCTACTGCTGAACCGTCGCTATTGTTGGTTTACCTTGAAGTCCCTTGTCGTGAAGTGTGCTGACGATGCTTGGTTCGTCTCCGTACCAAAAGAGCCACAATTCTTTATTACAGTTGTTCAACTGGTCGCCACCAGAGGCGCTATGGTCTCCTCCTTGAAAACAGATCAGTTCATATGCAACAAACTGAACAGATTAGATACTAAACACACAGAAGTATGTAATATTTGGCCCTTTTAGGGCTTTTTGTTGTCAATACGAAATTCTGATGTCGAATTCTGATGTCAAAAATTACCGTTACACCCAAATGCAGTGAATAGCTAATTCGCTTGTGCGCTCTTTACAAACCCACAAGTAACTTTGCTGATATCTTTCATCAAGTAAAATTTCGCCCTTACAGCTTTAAACAAAATTGTACTTCTACTCACCACTGCGCTTAGCACGCTGCCACACACAAAGGACGTCGGCATGGATACAGCGAGTGAAGGCTTGAAGGACCGGGTCGTCAAGCGGCTCAACAATGTACACATTTTCGTTTTTCTTAAACTTCCGCCATCTTATACCAGCCAAATCAGTCTAAACAAAGTGAATAGGTTTTTGAAGTCCAATAACAGCGTAATAACCATACCGAATAAATCAATGTATAGCAAGGAACAGGCTGACTACAGCGGATTAATCTTGATAAACAAGGTGAGTCCCCAGATCACAGCTCCCTTCGTCTTCTCGCGAAAATGGCACAACTTGCAACCTCGGAAAAGACTGACTAAAAGTGGTTCGCCAAAATGGAAAAAGAACACGCTAGAGCTTTTTGGGAGCAGAAGATGCACAATAATAACAAGTAAGTATTTGTGAAACACAAGCAGGCCCCAACCGCCCCCCAAATTCATAGGGGTATAAAGCGATGACGGACAGACGGACTGACACCCCAAACCTATAGGCCCCAATCCGAAGGGTTGGGGCCTAATAATTTTAAAGGTTCGGTGTAACAGCAGTTCATTTCAGAAATGGCTAGTCCAGTTAGCCCATAATGTCTACGCATTCAAATTTTACTTGAGAAAACCTCAGGCAGCAAATTCATCTTTTTCCACTTACTTTAGTTTTGTTTTTTTTCTTCAAACTACACGTATACAATGAACTCAACACAAAAATCCAATTGCACTCGTAAAACTGGACTTTAACCCTTAGAAATCTCTTTTCATCTGTGATGTGAACCAATTCTACAAGTTCATACATTCTGAGTGAAAAGTGTCACCGTTTAAAGTGAAATTTTGTTCTGATCATATACTACGCAGTTGATACGCTCACATACTCTTGGGGATTAATCCAATCAGAGATAACCGCATTATGCAAGTCGTTCCTGACCTTATTCCGGTGAACTTATGACCATACACTCCGGGTAAGAACTGACCTGCACTAAAGTTATGATGTGTTGGAAATACAGATGCTCTTCCAAATAACGGACATTATTAGCCGTAGCCCAACTGGGCAGTAATCTCAGAAATACATACAAAAACTTGCGACAATGACAGCCTTAACAGAAATTAGTGAGAGGTTGGGAGGGGTTGAAATAAAAATCTGAATACTAGAGTAAACTACATTTCGTTGCTATTTGCAAAAAAAAAAGAAAAAACGCTATTATATTATCTGAAAGCGGTCTGCAGGGAGAGGATACAAGCTGCCCAAAACCTCTTGATATATTATTCCACAAACTTCACCGTGAGAACGGGAATTATGAGCATTTTTACCGATCATTTCTCATTATGTTATACACCTCTTATTTTCATTTGAAACGCCAAATTTTCGGCAAACTGTCAAATGTGATTCGACTTACTGCGTTTTCGTAACTTAAGTGTGTGATATATACGTCGTGAATTGAAGAACGTTACAAAACTCTGACATAAACGGCCAACTTTAAACAAAGAGGCTGTGATCATACAGCAAATATTAAGAGCTTTCCCATGCTGAAAGAACCGGTGCCAATAGCAGAATATGGCAAGCAGACCACCCACGACAGAATAGAATCGCAAAACAATAGTCTAAGAAAAGAAGGACATCGAAATAGTTGACATTAGCGATATTTAATCTTTAAAATAAAGGTTTTGTGGGGATAAAAACCGAAATTGGACTGTCAGTGGTGGAGAAAACTCACCAGTGCAAAAAGATTGGTGTGACAATCTTCAAGACTGCAGCCATTCCCTATATTATTTGGATGGCTCATTGTCAATCCATGACCTTAATAAATTGCATCATCTGTGACAAGCATCTATCATGCCAATAATAAATAAAAGCGGATATGAATATGTGAAGAAACTTAAATTATTATGGCGATTCTACAATGGCGACTTGCAAGATCAACAAGGCGGTCAGGGCTTTCAAACCTGATTGGTTGATTTCTGTCACGTGGCGGAAATGACCCCTATAACTGTGTCAATAGAGAAACGGCAATCTGTAGCATAACTTTGCCCATGACAGGGTCGTTAAATCATTAGGCGTTGCTATCTAATAGCTAACCTCTACAATAGTTTGGTCTGTTGTGTAAACACCTTTTTACTCCACAGATCCACTGCAAACTCCACGAAAAGTACTCAGAACGGGAAGGAACGATATTTAAAGATATCTACCCGCTTTGTCTCTAAACCTAACAGATAATTCAACAGAGGTTAGCTTTTTTATAATAACGAGATATAAGGAGATTAACTTCAACAAGGTTGCTGTGATCAGTGAAACATTTCGAGTGATAAGAAAATGTTAAAGGATCAAAATACATATTTTACACAGTGAATAAATTGGAATCACTGAGAAATAATGCAGGATTAATTATTAAACTGAAGTCTTTCTAAGACATAAAGCTTAAAAAAAAACTGAAGCAGCATGTCATAGTAATGTTTTTCTGGTTGACTTAAAATAATATTTTTACTTTAAGTAATCCCGGTCCTGTACTTGTATAACAGTGCATCGACTAGTTCATATGTGATCAGAGTTTTTTTTTTTTTTTGAGCATTACCTCCTCCTTCAAGAGTTTTTTTGTTTGCAAAAAAAAAAGAAGAAATCTTTGATTTTTTTTTTTACAGAACATGGGTTTCTTTGGTTCTGAGGAACAGTTTCTTCTAAAGAAAATTACAGTTTAAGAATGATTCAATTGTTGTATGGGCGTAACCAACTACCTGTTTGAGTCTTTGAACATATTTTTAGATACGAAAAAAAAAAAAAGATATCTGCAACCTGATTGTCAAGAATTATGTTTTGAGAATATCACTGGTAAAAATTAATAAAATGGCCTTTGGAGAAACAGCTGTTCAATTTTGTTTATTATTCTGGGGGAAGTGTTTGTACCAAAACGATATCATCTGTAAACTGACTGTAAAGAAAGGGCTTTTTGAGTGGGGGATTAGTTGATACCAAACCGATATCATCCGCGAAGCAGCGGCCAAAAATCAATCCAAAGTCTTTTATCTGAGTGTAAATATAGTCACTTAAATACTTGAAGCAAACTTATTAGAGATAAAACAATGTTTCCTACAATGCAAATTGCATTCACTGTTTTCTTTATGCAGATCATGTCAAAGCTGGGCCTGTTCTCGTTTCAAGGGATTATGATATATACCTGCCTTTGATGTTTGAATTAGAAACGTATATGAACTATGTACCCGAATTCAATATATTGTTGAGGGAAATTGAAATTTTGATTTTTTGGTTTCAAATGTTTTGTGGCATAGATCTGGACTCATAATTATGGATTTTCGTGTTAGTTTTAATATATTTCCCTCAAATGGTGAAATCCTTTCACAGGATATCAAATACGCTTCGTTGCTATTTAACATTTGAATGTATTCACACAGTCCCTTATTTACACTTATTACTTTTCCCCTAAACACCAATATATTGTCAGAGAATCCGATCTGTTACACAATGAATACTTTATTTGTGCTCGAAACATTCCATTCCAAAAGCACTCCTTGGGGTCAGTTCGTTTGGGTGATGACAGCATCAAACAATCATAATAATTAAGGCAAAATATTATGCGCACATAATGCGCAATGAAATAAATTTGAAGTAACGTCGACCACAGTCGTCAGTTAAAACAAACACATGATGACTGACTGTCATCATCCAGTATAGGCGCCTGCAATGTTAGTGTTAATGAAAATACGTATTTACTGAAGTAAATTTGCTTACATTTACAACAGAATTACAGCGTTTTGGCGTATCGACTGTTGCACATTTACACTATGTATACGTTCTTCCTGTAAGATTTGGTGAAGAACCGATCAATAGCTTTTGAGATATCAACCGGACAAGAAAAAAGTTTAAGTGCGACGGACGGACAGACGGACTCACACGGGATAATTTGAACACCCCGTTGCACATTTACACTTTATGTAATTTCTTCCTGTAAGGTTTTGTGAAGTTTCGATAAATTGTTTTTGATATGTCGCCCGGAAAAGAAAAAAGTTTAAAGTGCGACGGACGAACATTTGACAAATTGATCCTCCCATTGTACATCTGCACTATACATAATTTTTCCTGTCAGGTTTGATACGGATCTGATGAATAGTTCTTGAGATATCGCCCAGACAAAAAAGTTTACAGACAGAGAGAGAGACGGACGGGCAGGTGGCGGGACGGACAGTATGACCGAGAGCAAAAGCCTTCAGTTAATATTGGCTGAGGGCTAAAAAGCATAGTCTATTACAGCAAAACAAGAGACAAATCTGAATTCCAGGATCAAGACCGCTCCATCTTGGATATTGTTACGGACTTTCCACAGAAACAGGTATCCATCATGGAAATACAAAACTAAATATCTAGAAAACCTATTCAATACATTCAAAGCTGTTTCACATTTACTGAAATTTTTGAATATGGGATACAATTTCAACCTCACGGGCGAAGTTTAAACCTATTTTTGTTTTACTTCTTAAAAATGTTGTTAATTTTCCGCTGGGTGTTGGATATCTAAAGCATAGATGTAGATATATTTGCGCAGAATGGGCTAGTTGTTATAAAGAACGAATACCTTATGAACTGGGGGGATATTTGTCGAGCAATTCACAGTTCCATGGCGAAAAAAAAGGTGGGCAAATTTCATAAGAACATTGCTTCAACGCACTATCCATACACAGTTTTTTCAGACAATGTCGCCATTTTACATTTCATTTTGACGCGAAACAATTTCGCCACTCAAGCGGTTTCACTGACACTTCAAACACAGAAAAACAGTTGTTTCGTATTGCACTTTTATTCTCTTTGGAAAGAATTCAACGGACACAAACAAGCTTATAAAAGAGCTAAATGTACAAATATGTTTAAAAAACACGTGAACTATATACAGCATTATGATATAGTAAAAGTTCATATGGCAACGCAAGAAGGCTTGTATTACACACAGCAAAACCTTGCCGCTCACATCGGAAAATTATGTCGTATATCAACACTATCAACTAAAATATACAATTCGCACTTTTTGATTTTATTGTTAATAATAAAATCAAGTGAATATTTCAATGCTTAAACTGAACATCAAGCAGAAGGGACATATTAGAGATGCAATGAAATCGTAGTGCTTCTACACAGCTGCATTGTGTTTGGGAACATGATAAGCATACTTCCTATTCCTCCCTACCCCACCCAGTCGTTAAAAACAACCCGGCCCTTGGGTCGACACTGTGTTGTGTAGCAAATCACTGCATCTGAGTATCACGAAATGTAGGGATGACAAAAACAAAACAAAAAAAAAAAAAAAACAATAACTCGACATTTGAGGCAGAGGTCTTCAAGTAGCAAGGCTTATTAAACACACGTGGAAGGTGGGTAAACCGGCTGCAACAGGTTTTACTTATTAAATTATATTACAAATAAATTATCAGACAAACCATAAACAGTTTTTTCAGACCGCACACCACAGACTACAATAAGTTGAATGAAAGTAAACACTTAACGTTTTGTTTTTCTCGTACAAAAATTGGAAATCGTCTAGATTGGAAATTGCTCGATTTTTGGTATGGAACAGCCCGAGGAAATTTAAAAATTACCTCGGCAGGCAAGAATCGTAAAGACATTAAAGAAAATTACCTAAGCATCAATACATGCCTATCTCAAAAATAAGCAACAACTTACAATTTTTACTTCTTCATAAAAAACTTGAAACTGTTTGCGTAAGAAATAATCAGGCAATATTTTCATACGTGATGTTGCAAGAAAAACAGGATTTATCGTACGATAAATGTTTTTAAAAACATCCGCTATACTCACTTGCAAAGAAAACGCTCATAAATTTCACGTACTCCTTTTGATGCACCATTATTTTGATGTTAGTATACCCTTTGATTTTACACAAATAACTTAACTAAATATGAGGTGTTGGCTCGTTATTCACATATTTGCATAGTTTTTGTTGTCTATAGTACTTTTTTACAGATTGCAGTGCAAAGCTTGACTGAAAAAATGTAGTTAAGCGTCAACAGCCCGCAATTCAGATAAACTGAATAATGAAACCCCATTCCTTTACAAAGCCTTTTTAACTGCATTGACTTATCTCTACATTATAAATTCCACAAAAACAAAACCACTTTCTCGTCATGAGATGACATGTTCAAACAAGATTTCACAGTTCTCCAAAATCACAGACCAAGCAGATTCTTTACACGTTTGCTGCTCAGAGTATTGCTTCTTTTTATTTCCGTTCTGCCCGCACTTTCGGTAACCCTAAATTTCACACCCTTTCGCAATATATAGAACAAAATTCTACATTCTAGTCGTTCTCTCTGTCTCTCTCTCTCATTCTTTTTTTTCTCACATTGGCTAGGATATTTCTACAAAGTAATGCGACACTTTCTAACTTTCAAAGTAGTTCTTGAATATAGGATTGCAGTGCTTCGCAGTGCTAGGTACAATTTTCTGGGAATTCACAGAACTCAAAGGGATGCTTGCTAGAATGCAGACTTCCGCTGAATACGGGGCCCAGCACAATTCGCGTACGAGGCATCGCTGTGATGTTCAGTTTTCGAGCCAACAGTTGAAACGAATCTCAGGCATATTTATTTTTTTCTTTTAATTCAAAAATTCTGTAAAGCACTGCCGAAATTCTCAGAATCTCTGAAACACATCCCAACCTTATATTCAACAAATCAGGCACTTGATGTAAATGGACAAGTAACTTCTAGAAAATGGACTCAGTGATTCTAGAAAACAGACTTTTGAACTTCAGAGCTTCTTCTTGTAAAAAATATAGGACCTTTTTTTTTTTTTTTTGAACTGCTAGAATACAGATTCAGCGCTTCGGGATAAATGCACCGGGTGGGAAGGACTCCTGGCTAGGCGTTTCTTGGGTAACCTCTCCAGGTAGGACATCAGTTGTGCAAAGTCCGGCCTCTCGCTTGGCGAGAAACTCCAGCACATCATAAGCAAGTCCTGCCCGAAAATAAACCAAGTTTTCAATATGAACCGCTGACGAAAGCCAGGCTCCTAAATTACAGTCAAATTTCGATGCAACTATTTATTTCTACATCTCACGTTGTATTGTTCTGTATCTACATTGTTAAATGTTTTACATCTTCTTAAAGACCTGGTCTAAATACCAACGCGTAGATATCTACGCCAGAAATACAGACAACTACTGATCTATGGTCGTCCAAACAACACATGTAATTAGGTCACTGATTCAAGCTTAAGAAACAAGTGATTCAACTGATTACGCACTTACCTTGACATCTTTAGAAGCTTGTATGGACGACAGTGACTGCTTGATGCCACTTCCCACTTGCCAGATCATGGACTCTGGCGGTGTGTTTTTGTGTGGAAATTCACAAGCTACTATTTCATACCATATTGTACTGGAAGTAAATTGTTCAGAAGAGACAGGAAATCACTTGTCGACTTATTCATTTTGCTATATTTAGCTTTTCTCAATTTTGTTCTACCCATAAAACTTTCATTTTTTTTTCAAACTGATTTCTCATGTTAGTACTAAGGAAAGTACTAACACTCATACATTGTGTGTTTAACGGTAGTTTATGACTGACATGGATACTTAAATAACTGTCTAACTTTCTTTATTTGGACTAATGCAAACAGCAAACTCTCACCCAAATGCATAGACATCAGTTTCACGTGAGAATGGGAGATCGACATTAACTTGATTGACAGGTGTCAATTTGCGCATTATCTCGGGAGCTAAGTAACACAGCCAATCAACAGGCGTACTTAACCAGTTGCCCGTCCTACAAATGAATCAATATCTATAAACACAATAGCAAAACAGAACAGCAGGACATAGCCCAGCGCTACAAAGTCCAACGATTCAGCCTACTATAATCTGCTGGGGGAAGTATTCAGCCTTTTTTTCAGCCTTTTTTTTTTTTTAACCAAACAGCTTTTCGTCATCAGTTTTAAACAGTTACATACTATTTACAATCTCCATTTCATACGCCAAAACTAGTTTTCCTGCCTGAGGTTTACGTCTATGGCAGTTTATTAAGGCGAGACTTATGTTAAGCCCAATGAAAAAGTAACAAACTGAACGTGACACATACTAAGAGACCACAGGAAGTCAGCTAAATCCATTACACTGTAATATTTGGAGGTTACGCCGAAGTTTTTATCACAAATAAAAGAATGATGTCTGACCTGTTTCCATGACACAGCTTAGTAACACTAAACAGACCGAAATCCGTGATCACTACTTTTCCATTTTCTAAGAACACATTTTTGCTTTTTAAGTCTTTGTGGATGATATTTTTTGCATGAAGATATCCCATGCCCTGTAAATGAAAAACATTTCAACATTAACACAAACATACGTTTTTTTTCTAACAAATCACTAACTTCAGGAGTGTAGAAACGGTCATTTAAGTGGGGAAGGCCACGCAACATGCAGCTTAATCTTATTTACATTGTGCATTTCACATAGGTCGGTGTAATCCTACGTACCTGAGCTATCTGGGATGCTATTATGACGGCCCTGTTGATGTTGTACTTATCTTTTTGCACGTGTAGAAAGTTGTACAATGGTTTGCAGCGGCATAAGCTGGAACATTCAGTCAACACCTCAACGTAACAAGTGAAGCTCAGCAACTTGACGAATCAGTAATTCAGCAGCATATTTTTGACAAAGAGCCTACGTTTTATTGCTATTAATCTTTCCCCGTTACATGCTTACAACAAGAATTTCATTGCATCAAAATACTACCTGTAACGTACTAATTTCTGTTACTGTTTTGTGTAACAAAATATTTCCTTTTTAAATCTATCATTACCCAAATTCTTAAAGGAACGGCCAGCAACAGCGTGATGACTATGGTTGTTAATTCTTTATTTTCAGGTGTCTGAATAGCACCTACCTGGTTATCATGGCTAACACACCTGATTACTATGGATAGCACCTACCCGGTTACTATGGCGAGCACCTACCTGGTTATCATGGCTAACACACACCTGATTACTATGGGTAGCACCTACCTGGTTACTATGACGAGCACCTACTTGGTTACCATGGCTAACACCTACCTGATTACTATGGATAGCACCTACCTGGTTACTATGGCGAGCACCTACCTGGTTACCATGGCTAACACACACCTGATTACTATGGGTAGCACCTACCTGGTTACTATGGCGAGCACCTACTTGGTTACCATGGCTAACACCTACCTGATTACTATGGATAGCACCTACCTGGTTACTATGGCTAGCTTCGGCGGCTTCATACACGCACCCATAAATAGCACTAGATTCTCGTGTCTCGTTTTCCGTAACATCGCCACCTGTCGAAAACAACAACATTGTTCTTGCTATAGTGTTGAAGACGATTCAAATACCTTCGCTAGTTTTTCACATCAATGCGTTGCGCTCTTACAATACCTTGGTATGCCCAGTTATTTATACACTAAAACACTTTATACACTCACTACCTTATTACGCACTGTACATTTTTTAACAAGCGCGGAAATTCTGACCTTAGTGAGATCACTACTGAGTGAATTAATGTTTATCGATAAAACACTGTTCTGAAAGCTGTCCAGTCTCTGCTGTTCCGTGGGCTTACCTCTTGTTTAAATGCTTGTAGCTGGGCTTGGTTGTCAAGCGTTGGGTCCATTTTTAACATTTTGATGGCTACGTCACCATGCCAGTTGCCCCTGGTAACATTGAAAATAACCAATAAAACTTCTCCTGTTACCTTTGTTACATGCTCATATGCATTTTACATGTGTTACATGCATTTAAAGCCAAAGCGTCCTTGACCTAAGTCAGAATGAATCAAAACACTAGTTTATGGAATTCGCAACCCTACATAACACAGAATAACAATTCAATGAGTCATTTTCTTTTCGATTCATCGCCACATTCATTACACAAGACAGTCACAGAAATAAGTACGTTACAGGTAGTATTTTGATACAATGAAATCCGTGTTGTAAGCGTGTAACAGGCAAACTTAAGACTTTTCTGCTAAAAATAGGTGGAAACCTCGGAATATTTTTTCAGGAAAAATACTAAACGATACCTATAAACAGTGCCGAAACGACCTTCTCCTAAAACTTCACCAAACTTGAGACTCTCGTATGGAATGTCCCATTCTCGTAATGTCACAGATATCTGCAAATAAAAACGCGAAAAAATTAAATATAAATACTAGCATGTTTTAATCAGTGTGCCATGTCTGCCTTTAAATTTAAAGACAGAATTAATTTTTCCAGTAAAATGATCTGTTCGAGATTAACGCATCCTCACCCCCGTGAAATTAGGTTTAGTTTTTTTTTAATGATTCATGAACACAGCAATGAAGTAAGGTTAGTCTGGAGGGTAGAAGACATTTCGCCCTCAAAACAAATTCGCAAGTCCAAACAAGGCACCACTGGATGCAGTAAGAACCGACGCCTGAGAATCCAATCCAGTAGTTATCTCCGATGCATGCGGGTAGCGGGATAGCTTCAGCAATTTCTGAGTAACACAATCCGTGATAAACACGTGGCATGCTTATGGAGTCTACCCTGGAACTGATCACGCGCATGCACTCCGCAACAGTAAAAGTGCACGTAATATGGCGCAAATAGTTTTCCACATGACAAACGTGGCCAAGTGGATTTAACAGTTCCCTTAGTCCAAGCAGATAAATTTTTCAAAGGATTGCAACAAATAGCAAAATGCTAGATAATGCTAAAAATTTCGGTTTGGGTTTACAGTTTACCGAGGGCAAACAAAGGCCAAAGGTTCGAGGACGAAATATCGTGAGCTTGAGACTGAATCGGTTTTAAGGTCGATGTGTATACAAACCAATCCAGCTGTGACATTAGCCCTGCTTTTACAGTATTTATGCAATACTATTTGGCACTATTTAAGCTAATCTACTGACATTGCACACAGGTTTTAAAGTGGATATACTCACGCTATTGACGCGGTTTAAGCTCTGACCGTCCTCCGTGGACTCGAGAGAATCAACTCGTTCTAAAAGTGGCGCGGCTTTATCCGAGCTACTTCCGGTCTGGGCAAGCGTTAGTACAGAAACAAATCCATTATTAAAACCACACAAAAAAATCTCACACGTTAGCAATTGTAGCAAAGTGTAACCTAAAATTTAAAACCCGTATTCGCTTTGCCTTTTAAAAACGGCTAAAAAAAACTAATTTTTATTAAATTTAGCGCATGCATCGCGGTGTTTGTCAAGGGGCATCCAAGGCACGAAGTGCGAAAATGAGCAATAACAATGCGCAACTGGAGCACTATAGTTTGGGAAACGTTTTCTTAAATCGGCGCCAAAACACAAAAAGACTGTAAATGTCTCATTTGACTTCGAAAATCAAAGCGAATAGTACAATAGCAGCGACGAAAATAAGCCCTATTCATAAATTCTTTCAGATAGGTTGGTCTTTAACAGTTGACAATAATGGGTTCCTAGCCAACTCCTTTGCCAAGTCGGACACTGGTGAAGGTCAAGTTGCACCCTATTTTATAGCAACTCGTACAATAGTAATACAGTATGTACTTCATTCTGAGTGCGTACGATATTGTTTTTTTCCTGAAGCCGTAGGTCCGTACACGCCCGTAGGCTGAAGGCAAAAAATTATATCGTACGCACTCAGAATGATGTATTCTTTTTTATTATATGCCTACTTTTGCTATTTTATGTCGTTCTTCAAAATTTTACCACGCACTATTTTAGCACTCAGTATGCTCAGATGGGGTGACGCGTAATCGGTACTGCGGTCAGCGAGCATTGATACTCGACTCGGTGTTTGCACTTAAGAAAATAAATATTAAGTATTTATTTGCTACGTTTAATGATTATTTCTGACGTAATACACCTCCCCCCCCCCTCAGCCGCGGCATCATATCAGTTATATCTGTATTAATTTCAAATCAATGCACACAAAATCACCCGAAGGACGTGTGTAAAATTACCAACAACTTACCATTTAAAATAAATATTTACCTTCAAAAATGCCTTCCTTTCTGTCATCAGTGATAGTACAGTTTAATTTATGTGCCTTAAATGTGGTTTAAGAAGTAACCTCACAAGCCCGCCTCATAAACGAGTATTTTCTCCCTTTCGAACTTTCCTTCTTATTTTTGTCAGTTCAACGGAAGTAACTTATTTCAACTCAAATCGCGAAATAACAACGTAACAAATACACAAATGGCGTAATTATATGACATTTGTATTAGATGGCGTTTCGTTTTCAGGCTGTGGTGTAAATATCGTCACAGTAATAACTCACATGGATTTTGAGGACGGTTGCGGTTGATTGTGACCCACTTTCTCTTAACTTTCAAGTCCGAAAACATGTGTTTTTTTTTTGTTTACTGTTTACATCTGAGCGCATTATGAATATGCCTAAAGGGGGCACCATGCAATCTGGCCTATGAAAACTGCAAGCTCGTTTTTTTTTCTATCATTTCTTTGTACGCGGACATCAAGGCATATAATAAACTCGTGAAAGTGAATTCATACCCCCGGTTACCAAGTCGTACCCCGTTTATTGCATTTATGTTAATATTGTTGCGTAACTTAATCATTGGTTTATTTTAACAACTATACAAAGAATACCAAAGAAACAAGGGGAAAACATTTTAGAATTTA
This sequence comes from Protula sp. h YS-2021, assembly GCA_949752745.1. Lineage (NCBI taxonomy): Eukaryota > Metazoa > Annelida > Polychaeta > Sabellida > Serpulidae > Protula > Protula sp. h YS-2021. Next base: position 15,055,273 of record OX457030.1, read on the forward strand.
TTGTATCTTCCTTCAATTTCAAACAAATTAATTTTATGGCTATTTTGTCTCTCATTAAACCTCTCGGATATGTGATGTCGCAACAAAATTTAAACACTTAAAAAACAATTAACTGTTTCTGGTTGTTTTCGAAATTTCAACTACTATATTAATTGCATTCCAAACAAGCTGTAGGAGGACACTGTTTTTCAACCCTTGTTTCGCCCCTGAGTGTACCACATTACTTTAACGTAAGCATTCGTTTTGTAATAGAAACATCTTACAAAGGTCTTTTCTACTTAGACTGTTTAAATGAAATCGCTCAACCCTTTTTGCGAAAGGTGATTCCAATTTTGGGTCTAATTGTACTGGATAACTTGCAGTAAACAAAAATAGTGGATATTTTCAAAACATGTTATAAAAAATATCATATAGTAACGCGGGGTACGAGTTGGTAAGTAGGGTACGACTTGACCTTCGCACGGGTACGACTTGACCAAAGTGGTACGACTTGGCAGGGGTACGACTCGGCAAACGTACGAGTTGACCAATACTGAAGTACACCTAAACATGGCCTTTTCTGCGGTTAATCGCCTCAAATAAAGGAACACTGATGACGGTTTCTCAAAACCAAGGGTATTTCTATTGTTGTGTACCATCCAGCCATGACTTATGGTGAGCAAATAAAGAAAAACAACCACAGACACGGATTCTGTTTGAGAATTTAGTTCATCTTTGTATTCATAAATTGGCAGTCTGGTTCTGAAAATGATCCGTGATATTTATTTGATTATATTAAACACCAACCTAACTTAAGAAAAACGAAAAAGTACACAACAAAACAAAATAACCAAATAACTTGTCATTCTTTCACATTTGCAGATTTCAACGAACACCACTAACTACGAAGCAAACAAAAGAAAATAAAAAAATAAATAAATAAAAATAACATAAATAAAAATTTTATCACCCAAAACCCGATGACATTTAAAAAATGCAAGTGTTCTTCAGGTAAGGATCACGAAAATGGACTGAATCCCACCCTTGATGAACACTGCATTGTAAGGAATCACATCTCGCCCTCCAAACCCAATCGGCCACAGTACAAACTCAGCCTAAGTTCATTTATTACCAAGACGGCCCGGTTTTATGTCAACTCAGCTACTTTTTATACAGGACAATTTACACACTTTTTTGTATTTAGAACGAAACTTTATGTCAACTCGCCCACGTTTTACACATGAGTTAAATGCAGTTTTACAGTAACTGTGCAGTTAAAGCACTATTTGGCTATGGGCGAGCCATGTTGGGGCCGACTTATCTTAGAGTGTAGATCGAGTTTTCATAGAGGTCGAAATGTCTTGAAACCAATTATTACGCCACCTTTGCTGTAGAACGTTTTTAGCTGTGTGAAAACGAAGCTTGACGATTGGCTGATATACTTACATCAATGAGCGTTTTATCACTTTTATCACTGTCGTTTGACGTGTTCGTATTTATCACATCTCTGTAAAATTAACATATTTATGAGGATCACTCATATAAAAAACAATAACTAAGAGTTACATGTGTGTTTTTTCCCATTTTTTTTATTGATTAATAGTATTCCGTATTTAGTTGATATTTGACAGCGGTCATGAGTGTTATCTTATAAAATAAAGTAGATCATAACATAACACAAAACTGTTGCTTCACAAGAAACTTACGCATTATTTGGCATTGCTGGCTGATTGGTTAAATGAATACTCGAGTCCGTCACGTGATCACAGTTACTGTCTGGGAATGACGAGGAATCCATACTATCTACATCTGTAAACAAACAAACACCATAAATAGATCTTCATTGTCTTGAGTATACACGGGTTACCCCAGCGCATCTTTCAAGCGCCCCTGCAGGTACTCGTCAATGCAGTACGCTGATGTTTTTTTTTTTCAATGGAATACTTTTTTTTTTAAATTTATGAATACCACTCTTTGCACCCACCTGGGAAATCAAACCGCGATTCGCCATAGGAAGTCACGCAGATGCTGGGTGAAGGTTGTGCTGAGCCGGGATAAACCATGAAGGGGGCGGGACTTGACGGTGTTGATGACGTACATGATGACGTTGCACTCCCAGAGCGTGAGTGGTCCTATCAATCAAAGACGATTAAATTCACAGTCAGCACCTTTTCTTTCGTGCATTATCAGCCTTAATCACACGGATTTTAAAAAAGTACTGTATTTTATAAAACAGATACAGCCAACCCAAGACCTAGTGAAGTGTTTATATACCATACGTAAATTAAATAGGTTCTGCTCCGTTAAGATTGTACTATGCCACAAATTTTTTGGCAACTTTGAATGCGTGGAACGAACATGGCATGAACTAAGGGGTTACGTGGAATGCGGGCACAGACATGTTGTAACTAAGGGGTTACCTGGAATGCGGGCACAGACATGGCATGAACTAAGGGGTTGCCTTCAGGGTGGTACGGACCAGACATTGTGTGGTTCACGTTCCTCCCCGGTGAACCTAAAAACGAAATTCTTGATATGTAAGTTTTAACCGCGTTTATATTTTAAAGTGTAGACCTCCCGCCCCCACCACCCCTCACCCCCTACCGCCCCTCACATCCCGTACCGCCCCTCACCCCTCAGCCCACCACCTCTCACCCACACCACCCCTCAGCCCACCACCCTTCCCCCCCCCCGCCACCACCCCTCACCCCCCCCCCCCCCCATCCAACGCGCTGGTTATCCTGAGTAATAAGAGTGTGAATATATTACGTGCCACTTTTAGAGAAGTCGGACTCGACTGTTTATTTTTTTAACTCCATTTTTCTGGAAGATGCACATGAGCGCTAATAGCCCATACAAGTACCTTCTTGTTTCATTGTTTCCCTGAAGACATCGACCAACTCGTTAGGAAGACCACAGGCGGGTGCTGCCCGCGACGCGCATTCCTTGTGGAACTTTGCCCTGTGAATACGCAATATGGAACCACAAAAATCAGAGATGTTCTTTTGTTACTATGGAATGCGTTCTATTCCGTCTGAACGGATTTCTGACGTGAATTCACTAAATCAACACGGCATTTTCTGAAATTAAACAGCGCTTTCCTTTGCTACAGCAAAAGTATAAATGAACATTAGGCAAAAGTGATCTTGGTTACTTACTTGCAATATTTACAGACTTTTCCCAGGAAGACGTGCTTATTACACATGTCGCACACACCCATAATAATACTCATTTGGAACCTAAAAATACAATCAAAATTTGTTCAAAATGATAAACAGGAAAAACAGATTTACACGAAAACATGCCACAATAGCGAGGTTCTACGTTGCATATCACCTTTCGTATCCAAAGTTTATTTTGATTTTTTTTTTATCGTGTTTACCCATAGCAGAACATTCAGAACAAGTCTTCACCACAACATATCATTCAAAACCGAATCTAAGAACAGACTGCTTTTTATTCTATTGGGCGCGAATCAGCCTCCTATAATACAATGCTTCTTTTGCTGCTGACTTTACGCGGAAAGTATTAAAACAAAACGTGTCCAAAAAATCACGTTTCACCAAAAAATAATCATTTCAAGGATCAATGAGATATAAACATCAAAATACAATGCATGAAAAAGTACAGTGTGGTTCTTGAAAACATGTACCAACACGAAATAATGACCATATAAGCTAAATCATGTGCATGAGAATGCAGAAACATAGGCATCAGAGATGCAAAACCCTCAGCCAGCCGGAACATCCGAAACAATGAAAATAGTAGGTTTGAGGCCGGTCACAGGCTCATTTAATCCTTCACACCGAAAAGAAAAAAGGGTGGCAGTGCTTTAAGATGAACAAAAAAAAAAAAAAAAAAAAAAAAAACATTTATGGATCTTTATTAGTCCATATAATAGCTATAACTGAAATATCTTAGTAATTGGTAAAGAATTGTAGGCTAGAGAGTGTTCACAAGCCACATGTCACCAAACCTGATAATGGTAGAGATATGCAAATTTCAAAGTCCAGCTGAGCCACTGTCCTTAGCCAGATATGGCTCACTTACAATAGGGATCTTCATTGCTCCATATATTAGCTAGATCCGAAATATCTTAGTAATTGGTAAAGAACTGTAGGCTAGAGAGTGTTCGCAAGCCACATGTTAAGCATATTTGATAATGGTACAAATAAGAAAAATTTCAAGTCCAGCTGAGCCACTGTCCTTACTCAGATATGGTCCATAACCAATAGGGATCTTTATTAGTCCATACACTAGCTACATCTAAAATACCTTAGTAATTCGTAAAGAAATGTAGGCTAGAGAGTGTTCACAAGCCACATGTCACCAAACTTGATAATGATAGAAATATGCAAATTTCGAAGTCCAGCTGAGCCACTTTCCTTGGTCGGATATGGCTCATATACAATAGGAATCTTCATTGCTCCCTATAGTAGCTATACCCGAAAATTCTTAGTAATTGGTAAAGAACTGTAGGCTAGAGAGTGTTCACAAGCCACATGTTAAGCAAACTTAATAATGGTACAAATTAGAAAATTTCCAGCTGAGCCACTGGCCTGATATGGCTCACAAACAATAGGGATCTTCATGGCTCCATATACAAACTACAGTTAAAATATCTAAGCGATTGGCAAAAAATTGTAGGCTAGACCGTGTTCACAAGGTAAGAGTTAACGGACGGACAGACAGACAGACACGGCCATAGCAACAGCCCATAGCCATTTCAAGGCTGAGGGCTAAAAACTAAGAACACAATAGGCATGCAAAGCATACAACGACCTGCAAATATGTACAGTAAAGCGTGGTGTGAAATTTTCGCAAACACATGCAAGGAGGACGCTGGTAATGGATCTGCAGTTTCACATTCTATATACATGTACACGCAGCACACTTCACAAAACACAAGAATGTAGCCACTACGCTAACAATCGGCAGTACACAGTGAGCTAGGAAACGGCATGCTAGTGTTACTATAAAGCAGTGAATGGCCCCACAAATTCGTGCACAAAAACCGGGGGGTGGGGGGTCGGGGCATTTTTGCTCAAGCACTTATATATAGTGTCCTCTAATATAGGCATCTAGACACTGCAACAACTTAATTAAATGAGCGTACATGCAAATTAAGACTACATAATTAACTAATATAGAGGAGTATCAAAAAAGCAACATTAAGAATTACGTGACAAACCGAAGGCGGATAACAATTGGACAGGTGCAAACGTAAAAAAAATAAATAAATAAATAAAACAAAAGCCTTGCAAATTGCTCTTGTATATAACGAAACAAGCCCCCTTGTTCTACCCTATAGAAGCTCAGCAGGCCATTTTTAACAAGTACATCAAATTTTAAGCTAATTTTTGTACAGTGATCTATGGGCCCCAGCACACATCCAGCGTTTGATGTAAGACGCACTTGGGGGGGGGGGGGGGGGGAAGACACCATCATCCCACCGACCCCCCTCCCGCCCCGCCTCAAAAAAACAAAAACAAAAAAAACAAAAAAAAAAACAAGAATTTGGTGCCTCACTCTCCAGAAAAGACATACTTCCGTTTCCTGGGCTATCTGCGACCCTACCTCAAAGGCTGGAATCCTGCAGGTGTCAATATATTAACCGGGGGAAAATAAATTTTGTTCCAGGGTAAACAAAAAACGAAGCCCATAGAAATATGCACTACCCAGATCTAAACTATTTCCTTTCCCTCCGGCAAAAGAAAACGCGGCTTATTAACTGCACTTACTTGCAAGGCTTACAGGTTTTACGACTATTTACTTGTTTTTGACAAAGTTCACACATATCCGGAGTTAGTTTACGTGCAGACCTACGACAAAATTTCCAACGGGACGAGTTTCAATTTGCCCCTCCTAACAAAAGTTAACCGCCCCCCCTCCCCGCCAACCCGTTCCACTGCAGAAGCACCAAACACCAATTTTGAGCTTCCAAAACACCCTCCTCCACTCAATACGACCTGTACGGAAACCTTGTACACGTCCACGTTGAGGAATCCAAATTGAAACTCAATCCGATTTGTGACATAATAATTTAAAATAACATGGGTTCGTTTTAGAAGTCACACAGTAAGGTTATTTTATTAATGACATATATTTATTTGCTTCCTTTAAGGCTGCAGTACAGGGTTCTCATGTGCACTTTCTCATTTACCCCCCCCCCCTCTCCCCCACCCTCAACGACGAACTGTCCAATCACGTCTATATATTTATTAATCTTGTCAAGAAATCTTAACTTGCTAGCGGTGTTCATTAAAAGTAAATATCTATCCAATTTATTCAACCATTTTATTAAATTTGAAATTAAATAAAAATTTTCTGTACATACACTCGCATGTGTACAAACGGCATGCTTATCGTTGGTTCTACATGAAGTCGCTACCATGTGTCATTGCGTTTGAACACTTGCAACCCTAAGTTCAATCTGACACATAATTCAAATTTGAAAAAAAAAGAAAAAAAAAAAAATTAAATAAATAAACAAAAAAAAAAGAAAAAAGAAAGTAATGGAAAAAAAAAATCTCGGAGGTAACACGAAACGCCCTCCTTGTTTAATTCCTGTAACGACATTCTTTCAATCAGCTCAGATTTCATCCCATTTTGATACTGGGAAACACTTATACTGGGCGAACCGCACCACATCAAGTTAGCAGCGTTAAACAAATCTATTTGACTGCAACCGATATGTAACTTTCACGTGCCATTAGGTACAGGGCACTCTTGGGGATAAATTAATTTGGTGACCAGCACAGACTGTTTTTGAGGACAAATAACAGTTAGGCTTTAGTCAGAAAGAAGGTCAAATCTCTTTTTTCCAACACCAAATGTCACATTCCAACAAGGCAAATGTATATACCAAGACCCCGCCTTTCTCTGTTAGTTTCAGCTTTATTTATTTACTTTAGAACTTTAAACGGAGTTAAAGGTTAAAAGTGATCTCGCGATTTCGTCAAAATTAAGCCCCCCCCCCCCACCCTCCAAAGAAAACCTTGTACATTTTCGTCCAATAGCTTGCCAATTAGCACACTGGGTCAGCTCCCTTCCTTAATCTTACCTTAATAGGTTTGTTTGCTAAAAATAGCAGCGAATGGATTATACCTGGACGAAGCTGTGGTCTTGCAAGCATTTAGAAACTTCCTTAAGATATCGTTATGTTACTGAGGGCCAAAGAAAAAGAATGCCTCCCCCCCCCCCCCCGCTTGACTGTCGGCGTACACTGGAAGATGGAAGACTCACCTATGACTAATCGAATGCATCATCATGCTGCGAGGAGACACCGGAGGAACAGCTAATTGGTTTTCTTAAATAAATAAACAAAAACAAATAGATAAATAATTTAAAAAAATCTTACTCACTAAATTATTCATCTATACAACTTTCTTAAACTGTTTTATTTGAAGTTTTAAGTACGCTTATTTTTTGTTTCTTTTCTTAACGCAATTTAGTGTTGTTTTAAACATGTAAAACTTCCTTACTTAGGAAACAATTGCTGTTTTTTTTTAATCAGCTTCTAAGCTCATTCGGAATCAACTTCGAAAGCTAAAATTCACCCAAGAATGTCAGAGGATTATATAAGTACATATGTTGAAAACTGAAATGAATATGCTTGTTACCTAATTCTATTTTTACATAATTTGTCTGAAAATAACAAATCGAAGTGTGAACACTGATCTCACTTTTATTAGGATGGATATCGGCACCACTTTCACATAGACTGACACTATCGGCATGCCGATAGGGTGGAGAAGACTTTTTTGGTGACGGAAGTACGGGTGACGTATTTCCGCTTAAGCCATCAAATGATTTCTTTCGCGGTGAGGTCACGTCGTGATGATCTCTGATGGATAAATCAGCGGGCTTCTTTTTAAGATATCTTGAGAGAGTTAGACAAAGATAACAGAATTAGATAAAACAGAAATCAAGCAGTAGTAGTCTTGAGTCAACAGAAAAAACATTCAGACGCATAAATACAATTTTTGTACACTTAATAAAAAAAAATCAACGAAAGTAGCGAAAGAACAAAGCCTCGTTCCCATTACATGGTTAAAAAAACGACATTGTAGCCAGAAAACCTGTGCAGGAAAAAAAAGTAATTTTATACTAGTAAACACTTATCTTCTAAAAGCAGAGTAAAAAAAAACTTTTAGGGAGCTTTGGCATTCCAAACAGCAAATCGAAATACACTTGTTAAACCATCCAAACATTTAACTTAAGTTATCTCATATAAACAGACACTATAAGGAAACCGAAACAGACAAAAAAATACATATACGTCATCTGACTCGATTTAAATATGATATTTGTTGACGTATTAGTCCAGACTTATTTTAAACGTCAAAAACAATGCATATCTTTCACAATCGTAACTGATGCCATCCTGTAATCTAATAATAACCCAATATAAAACTAAATATGTTTAGCCAAATGCTATGACTAAGCTGACTTACTTGGACATGTCGACATCGGTGTTGACGCGACATGGCAGTTGCGAGTCATGTGACTTGCTTTTTGTCAGCTGCCCCGAATGAAATGCGTCCGGGTGGAGTTTGTTTTTCTTCTGTGGAGGGGGCGTGGTTGGAAATTTTCCTTTACCTGTATAAAAGTTATTGTGAAAACAAACAATGTGGGATTTGACTTAAGTTTCTCGGTGATGTATAATTTATCTTAAACACCGGTTGGGGCATACAACATATGTTTTGATTGATTAGTTTCTTTGTTCTCCATGCAATATTTGCAATATCATGGACTTCAAAAATAGCATTAATTGCCTATAATGAAAAACATGCTAACCCAATTTATGTCTGAAATTCAAGCAGAATGGCAGCCTTATCTGTAGCCGTAAAATCATGGCACACTCACAACCTTTTGTTGTCTTAAAAGAAAATCTTATCTTACCTGGTTGCATTTTGACAAGAGGGGGAGTCGGCGGCGGGGTGTACTTTCCCTTGCGTTGCTCCGCGGGAGAGGGACTGTGGACAGGGGAGGCTGCAGGGCTGTCAGGAGGGGTCGGCGGCGACGTCGGCGTGGGGGGTGCAGAGTCGAGGAGAGAAGACGTGGAAGGGCGGGAGTGGTGTAGTATTTTAGGGGAATTAGTGAGAGATTGGTAGCTGGACCAGCTGTAGCTCAGATCAACGCGCCTTTTTTCGCTCAGTTTTCGCTCAAGGAGCTGCGTGTCTACAAATGTATTAAGGCAATATCTGTGTGAAAGCTGCTCTTCTCAAAAAAGAAATGTATATTTGATATGTGGAGACGACACGCAGTAAAACGCGATTGTACAGACTTCGTAGGTTTCGTACTTTTTCTATGGCACTTTTAAGATTGTTTCAATACAGTGAACTACCACGTCACTTAATCTTACCTGTACATTTCTGGAGCTTACGAAGCGCTGTGCATAACTTGCGGATTTCTTCTTCATTTGCATAATTTGACTGCATTGTTTGTGAAATTGGTTTCTCTCCTTGTTTCGCTAACATTTCCAGCAGGTCCTGTACACAGACTCCTTTACTCTTCAAACACTACAAATATAACTAATTTAGGTTAACACACCGATCCGGCACCATTTGGTGAGGGAATACCAACTAATTTAATACCATTGCAATTCTGAAGGCAACAGAACGATTTTACAACTTCAACCAACTGAATATGTTATTCTTTTGAAAATGAAAGAACAAAAGCTGGAAAAGATGTGATTAATCTTGGCAACCATACCTGAATGGATCTATGGTTTATGCCTACAATTCCAAGCAGCTGTTCAAGATCCGGGTAACATCGGAATACTTGGGGCTTTTCCGTCCCTCTCAGTTTAGCTATTGCAACTAACTGCCTGCTGAACAGCTTGATGATCTTACTCTGCAATGGAAGCACGCAAACAAACAGCCTGTAATGCACCACTCCCCAACGATACTAACCATAACCGATTCCAAAATTGTGCTCTCACCAATACGAAAGCGCAATATTCCTTTTTTTAAGGGATGGTCGAAAGCCTTAGTGGGCGATAATTTTGAATTTCGTGCTAGGTGATCCAACCCACCGCATTCGCTAAGCTAAGGCAACACGAGCAAACGTTAATCCCCTGCTGGAATCGAACTCGGGACCTTGGGGTTACCAGACCAACGCTCTAACCAACTGAGCTAACCGTCAACTCCTTTCACTTGCCCGTGTGTTTATTTCTTCTTCATGTTTCACATGGGTCTATGTGTAGAGATCAGGGTGCCAAAACTTAAACACAAAGGTATATACGATATGTATCTTATGTTCGCTATAAAAGTAGGCCCCAATGACAGACTACATATAGCTTACAGGCGGGTGTAAAAGTAACTTAAGCTTATAATAGCACCATCTAATGCTCAAAGAAGCGGCTGACGGTAGTTTCACAGCATAAACCTCATCAAACTTTAGGTGTTGAATTAAATGTGCAAGAATGCGGTTTGGCTGCAAATCAACTGGGTATAAAATTAAAGATTTTACAAGGATGCCAAATTTTCGAAGAACAAGCGTACCATTTTACACCCTATGCTATTTATAAAAAAAAAAACTTGCTTGACTTTTCATCATAGTTGTCAATGTCTTAGCTGTACTGTTACTAAAATCTGAATTCAAGTGACTAACCGTAGTCAAAAAATCACCTCATACACTAAAATAAAACAAAAGCTACTCATAATAATATCTTAAACTTGCAGCTGATGTTTAAACTTACTGCTTCGTTTGTGTCTGCTATAAGCCAAATCACACTCCGGGCGTTCCGAATAAAATGCGCAAAAAGTTTGCTTTTCGAATACAATTAACCGGGTAAAAATAAAAGAAATGATATACAGACTTCGCCTAATGTCAAATTTCTCTTGCACCAAACAGCAATCGCGTTTTTCTCAACCCGTATGCTATTTTAAAAATTCATTAAAAGTTAAAACAAATAGTTTGACGTTTCATTTTCTGCTATGTTCCGAGTATGAGCTGTTTTTGCTACATTTTTTCCATATTATTTTATGATTTCTTTCATTTTTTCACCCGGTTACCTCGCAGTCGAAATGCAAAATTCTTGCGCATTTTTTTTTTCGAAACACCCAAAGTGTGATTTTCCTAATATGGACCATATGCACTTATTGCAGGCTTGTGCCGAGTAAAAGCTCTTTTGAGATATTTCTTTCGCATAGCTTTCACTTTTACAAGACGGCTATGCAAGCAAAATGCAATATTATTTGGCAATTTCTTCGGAACACCAGAAATGTGATTTGGCCTATAACCTAGTGTGCTTACGTAAACGGGTGGTCTAAGAGTACTTGGAAGCTGACCTGGTATATAAAGGGCTTTCTTTAAAAGAAAAAAAAACCGAGTTATGAGTGAAACTGATCAATGTCCCCCGCCACGAACTATCTCGTTGGACAGGAAATTGGAATTACACCAAAAAGCGTCACACAACTTCAATATATATTTTCACTGTAGCAACACTCAAAAGCCAGGGTTGAATAGCGGCTGAGATTTCGCGTGCACAAAGTTGCACTGTATGCAACAGAAATACTAAAAAATTGCCTATTATCAACAAGTCGCCATTACGTCACTTTTAGGTCGAATCGAAAAATAATACGACGTCGCACAACTTCAATATATACTCGTACATTTTCACAGTACCAACAATCAAAAGCCAGGGTTGAATAGCAGTGGAGATATCGCGTCCAGAAATTTGTGCTTCCAAGGGTCGCAAGACAGGCCGACAGACGGACCCGAATACTATAGTCCCACGCTCCGCGCTATGCGGCGGCGGGGGACTAATCCCCCCCCCCCTCTCAAAAAAAAAAAAAAGCATACATACCTCTTTTTCAAGTATTTCATTTTGGATCAAATCGTTTGTTTGTGTGCATTGCTTTCTCAGGCCATCAAGCGACTTCGCAGTTATTTCGATCATTGACTGAGTCATTTTGCAGACATCCAGCGCTTTTTGCACAGGGTCTTCGTTATTTATTTCAGAGCTCATTATGTGATGGTCATGCAGCTATACTAAGTTTGGTTGCTGACAGGCATGTTCGCTATAAAAGTAGGCCCCAATGACAGACTACATATAGCTTACAGGCGGGTGTAAAAGTAACTTAAGCTTATAATAGCACCATCTAATGCTCAAAGAAGCGGCTGACGGTAGTTTCACAGCATAAACCTCATCAAACTTTAGGTGTTGAATTAAATGTGCAAGAATGCGGTTTGGCTGCAAATCAACTGGGTATAAAATTAAAGATTTTACAAGGATGCCAAATTTTCGAAGAACAAGCGTACCATTTTACACCCTATGCTATTTATAAAAAAAAAAACTTGCTTGACTTTTCATCATAGTTGTCAATGTCTTAGCTGTACTGTTACTAAAATCTGAATTCAAGTGACTAACCGTAGTCAAAAAATCACCTCATACACTAAAATAAAACAAAAGCTACTCATAATAATATCTTAAACTTGCAGCTGATGTTTAAACTTACTGCTTCGTTTGTGTCTGCTATAAGCCAAATCACACTCCGGGCGTTCCGAATAAAATGCGCAAAAAGTTTGCTTTTCGAATACAATTAACCGGGTAAAAATAAAAGAAATGATATACAGACTTCGCCTAATGTCAAATTTCTCTTGCACCAAACAGCAATCGCGTTTTTCTCAACCCGTATGCTATTTTAAAAATTCATTAAAAGTTAAAACAAATAGTTTGACGTTTCATTTTCTGCTATGTTCCGAGTATGAGCTGTTTTTGCTACATTTTTTCCATATTATTTTATGATTTCTTTCATTTTTTCACCCGGTTACCTCGCAGTCGAAATGCAAAATTCTTGCGCATTTTTTTTTTCGAAACACCCAAAGTGTGATTTTCCTAATATGGACCATATGCACTTATTGCAGGCTTGTGCCGAGTAAAAGCTCTTTTGAGATATTTCTTTCGCATAGCTTTCACTTTTACAAGACTGCTATGCAAGCAAAATGCAATATTATTTGGCAATTTCTTCGGAACACCAGAAATGTGATTTGGCCTATAACCTAGTGTGCTTACGTAAACGGGTGGTCTAAGAGTACTTGGAAGCTGACCTGGTATATAAAGGGCTTTCTTTAAAAGAAAAACAAGTTTGTCCAAGGACAAATTCCCAGCTTACGAAAAGCAATAAGGCCACTTCCAGCGTGCATGAGCAAGGGAATTTCCCTGAAAAATTGGGCTTCAAAATATGAGATGGCGAAGAGCTCAATAATTAATTTAGCACCGGACCAGAACATAGACCGATAAATGCATACAAAGATTTATTCCCAGAAAAATGGTCTGATAGACTGCATAGTCTGCCATAGATATCTTCGAACAACGCTCGCATTTCGGACCAGTGCGCATATTTATGTAACTTGCCTCGATGCGCGGTTCTTATTGACAAGTGCGCATGTTTATTTAATTTGCGTTGATGCGCGGCTCTCATTTTGGAACAGTGCACATGTTTATTAACACTTGACAAGCCTTTGGCTTGCAAGGGTTATATGAATTTGTGCGAGCAGCCGTTCGTCCTTTTTTTTTATTCTTCTGGACAGTTTTCCGATTTTGGTGTCTTCTTCTCTGACACTATGAGCCCTAGGACCATGAAACTTATGAAGAGCTTGATCTGAACGTGTACATGTCACTTTGTATTTTCGTCTTCGATTTCGTTTTCTTTGTTAAAACTCGAAAATGTGAAAAGAGTGTATTTTTTCGGAAAAGTGGGCATGTTTATTTAACTTGCGTCGATGCGCGGTTCTTATTTCAGACCATTGCGCATGTTTATTTAACTTGCGTTGATAGCGATACTTATTTTGGACAAGTGCACAAGTTTCCTTAGGTTCCGTTGATGCGCGGTTCGCATTTCGGACAACAGTGCGCATGTTTATTCAACTTGCGTTGTTGAGCAGTTCGAATTTCAGACCATTGCGCATGTTTATTTAACTTGCGTTTGTGCGCGGTTCGCTTTCAGACCATTGCGCATGTTTATTTACCTTGCGTTGGCGCGTGGTTAGCATTTCCAACCACTGTGCAGGTTTATTTAACGTGCGTCGATGCGCGGTTCTTATTTCAGGCCAATGCGAATATTTCTTTAACCGGAGTTGATGCGCGGTCTTTATTCTGGACCAGTGCGCACGTTGATTTAAGTTGTGCTGATGCGTAGTTCTTATTTTGAATAGTCATGTGTATTTAACTTGCGTTGATGGACGGTGCTAATTTTGGTCCAGTGTGCTTGCTTATTTAGCTTGTGTCGATGTACGGTTTGCATTAAGGACCAGTGCGCATGTTTTTTTAACTTGTATTAATGCTCGTTAATGTTCGGTTCCCATTTCTGACCAGTGCGCATGTTTATTCAACTTGCGTTGATGCGAGGTTCTCATTTCGGACCACTGCGCATGTCTATTCAACTTGCGTCGATGCCTGGTTCTTTTTCGGACTAGTGCGCATGTTTGTTTAACTTGCGGTGATCTGCGGTGCTTAATTGGGACTAGTTCGCATGTTCACTTAACCTCCGTCGATGCGCGGTTCGCATTTCGGACCATTGCGCATGTTTATTTAACTTGTGTTGATGCGTGGTTCTCATTTCAGACCAGTGCGCATGTTTCTTTGGGTTAAGTTGATGCGCGATTCTTTTTTCGGATCAGTGCGCATATTTAACTTGCGCTCGTGCGTGGTGCTTAATTTGGACCAGTGCAAATGTTTCTTTAACTTGTGTTGGCGCGTGGTTCGCATTTCGAACCACTGCGCATGTTTATTTAACGTGCGTCGATGTGCGGTTTTTATTTCAGGCCAATGCGCATGTTTATTAGGTTGTGCTGATGCGCAGTTCTTATTGTGAATAGTGCGCATGTTATTCAAGTTGCGTTAATGCGCAGTTCGCATTTCGAACCGGTGCGTATGTTTATTTAACTTGCGTTGATGCACGGTGGTAATTTTGGTCCAGTGTACTTGCTTATTTAGCTTGTGCCGTTCGCATTTAGGACCAGTGCGCATCTGTTTTTTTAACTTGCGTTAATGCTCGGTTCCCATTTCTGACCAGTTTGTTTGTTTATTTAGCTTGCGTCGATGAGCAGTTCGCATTTTCCACCAGTGCGCATGATTATTTAACTTGTGCTGATGCGTGGTCCGCATTTTGGACCAGTGCACATTTATTTCACTTGCGTTGATGTGCGGTTCGCATTTCAGACCACTGCGCGTGTTTATTTAACTTGCCTCGATGTACGGTCCGCATTTCGGACCAGTGCGCATATTTCTTTAGGTTGCGTTGATGCGCAGTTCGCATTTCGGACCACTGCGCATGTCTATTCAACTTGCGTCGATGCGTGGTTCTTTTTTCGAACCAGTGCGCATGTTTATTTAACTTGCGTTGATGCGCGGTGCTTATTTTGGACCAGTTTGCATGTTTAGTTATCTTCCTTCGATGCGCGGTTCACATTTCGAACCAATGCGCATGTTTATTTAACTTGCATCGATGCGCCGTGCTAATTTTGGACCATTGCGCATGTTTATTTAACTGGCGTCGATGCGTGGTTGTTAAATCTGACTACTGCGCAAGTTCATTTAACTTGCATTTATGCGCTGTAGGAGATTCATTTATTTTTTTTTCTCAAAAATTCCGAAAAAATCAAAAGTTTTCCAATTCACTCAAAAAGCACAAGCAGTATGCATGATCCCCTAGAGACGGCTCATATAAAAAATAAATGAAATCTTATTAAAACTGTAGGAGGAAATACATTTTGAATTTTTCTTCAAAAATTCCCCAAAAATTCCCTGATCGACTCAAAAAGCACAAGCCATATTCACGACACCCTAGGCATGCCTCAGTCCCAAAATAAATCATGTCTGATCAAAACTGTAGGAGAAGATGCATTTTGAAGTATTTTCATCAAAAATCCCCCGAACAATCAAAAATTTCAAAGTCGAGTCAAATAGCACAAGCCGTATGCCCGACCCACCTAAGGATGCCTCATACCAAAAATAAATGAAATAGGATAAAAACTGTAGGAGGAAATGCATTTTGAAGTTTTTATTCAAAAATTCCCTAAAAACACAAAAATTTTCCGATCGACTAAAAAAGCGCAAGCCGTATACTCGATCCCTTAGGAATGTCCCATACCAAAAAAAAAAAAAAAAAAAAAAAAAAGAAATCGGGTCAATACTGTAGGGGCAAATGCATCTTGAAGTTTTCTCTTCAAAAACTCACTAAAAATACAAAAATTGTCCGATCGACTGAAAAAGCACAAACGTATGCACGACCCTTTAGTGGTGCCTCATACCAAAAATAATTGATATCGGATCGAAAATGTAGGAGATACAATTTAGAAAGTTTTCTTCAAAAATTCGCCAAAACTTCAAAAATCATCCGATCGACTAAAAAAGCTCAAGCCGTATACATGACCGCTTAGGGATGACTCACACCAAAAATAAATGACATCGAATCAAAATTGTTGGAGTAGATGCATTTTGAATTATGTTCGAAATTTTTGCTTCAAAAATTCCCCAAAAATACAAAAATTGTCTGATCGACTTAAAAAGCACAAACCGTATGCACAACCCTTTAGTGGTACCTCATACCAAAAATAAATGAAATCGGATCAAAAATGTAGGAGGAGATAAAGTTTAAAAATTTTTCTTCAAAAATTCGCGAAAAATTTAAAAATCACCCGATCGACTAAAAAAGCACAAGCCGTATGCAAGACCGCTCAGGATGCATCATACCAAAAATAAATGACATCGAATCAAAATTGTAGGAGGAGATGCATTTTGAATTATTTTCGAAATTTTTGCTTAAAAAATTCCCCAAAAATACAAAAATTATTCGATTGACTAAAAAAGCACAAGCCGTATGCGCGACCCTTTAGGGGTGCCTCATACCAAAAATAAATGAAATCGGATAAAAAATGTAGGAGGAGATACGTTTTAAAATTTTTTCTTTAAAAATTCGCTAAAAATTAAAAAATCACCCGATCGACTAAAAAAGCACGACCCGTATGCATGACCCCTTAGGGATGCCTCATACCAAAAATAAATGACATCGGATAAAAATTGTAGGAGGAGATGCATTTTGAACCAAAGTTTACTAAATAAACAACTAACTAACTAACTAACTAACTAACGGACGCCACATGCAAACCGATAGGAATACCCCAGCTTACGTGTAACGTAAGCTGGGCTAAGAAACCGAGTTATGAGTGAAACTGATGAATGTCCCCCGCCACGAACTATCTCGTTGGACAGGAAATTGGAATTACACCAAAAAGCGTCACACAACTTCAATATATATTTTCACTGTAGCAACACTCAAAAGCCAGGGTTGAATAGCGGCTGAGATTTCGCGTGCACAAAGTTGCACTGTATGCAACAGAAATACTAAAAAATTGCCTATTATCAACAAGTCGCCATTACGTCACTTTTAGGTCGAATCGAAAAATAATACGACGTCGCACAACTTCAATATATACTCGTACATTTTCACAGTACCAACAATCAAAAGCCAGGGTTGAATAGCAGTGGAGATATCGCGTCCAGAAATTTGTGCTTCCAAGGGTCGCAAGACAGGCCGACAGACGGACCCGAATACTATAGTCCCACGCTCCGCGCTATGCGGCGGCGGGGGACTAATCCCCCCCCCCCCCCCCTCTCAAAAAAAAAAAAAAAGCATACATACCTCTTTTTCAAGTATTTCATTTTGGATCAAATCGTTTGTTTGTGTGCATTGCTTTCTCAGGCCATCAAGCGACTTCGCAGTTATTTCGATCATTGACTGAGTCATTTTGCAGACATCCAGCGCTTTTTGCACAGGGTCTTCGTTATTTATTTCAGAGCTCATTATGTGATGGTCATGCAGCTATACTAAGTTTGGTTGCTGACAGGCATGTCTAGTGCTGTTTTTATTTAAAATTTACAAACAAAAATAATGAAGGAACAAATATCATCACTGGGAGTCAACTTTTAGCAGAAATTTTGCAGTTTTTATTTAGATCTCGTCATTCATCACGTTTCGGGCGAGATTTCCGTAAAAAATCGACCATTTCAAACACACCTTTTAATCCTGTGGTAAATTTGACATAGTTTAAATAGATATGTTAGGTAACCACTTTTTTTTTGTTTCACGTCATCTAGTAGCAAGATTGCAATATTAAAAAACGACATTATTTTACTTTTCCGGCAAAGGCGATTCTAAAGTTAATATGACTTATTTAGTTATTTTACTGCTAGGCACTGCTTAGAATGACCATAAGGTTTTTCCTTTAGTCTTTGCTCTGTGCTCTATTAAATTTTATTTAAGATTTCCAGGTTTTGAAAAAGTGTTTGTTGTCATTTTTTTCACCTTTTAATGAATCGTCAGTCCTTGGACATTAGTAATGAATTCCGTAATGTATTTGTCGTGTGTCTGTTGTGTTCAGCTGTTTTTTTTCTACTATGGCTTTAAATTTTTTCAGAGTATTAATAGTTTACCATACTAACATTTCAGAGAAAGATGCGATTACTTCTGAAAGTTTTACATAATTATATATTGACAGTAATTTGACATCGGAAAATTTTCCAGAAATGGAAAGACTCAATTCTTCTTATACTTATTTTGTTATTGTTATTTATTTTGTCCTCAACTATAAGACAGATTTCTTTTCTTTGAATCATACAGAAGGGTACCAAATGACCCAAATTTTAAAGTTTCCAACATATCTGTCTCTATAACATGTAGCCGCACAAAATTAATTAACAATTTGTGTTTCAAATTAACTAAAACATTGCAAGTTAGGTCTAATAAAATACGATACTAAACATAATAGGAATGATCTATTCCTCAAAATTTGTAGTTCACAGGCGAAGGAATCACATCGTTGATCTCTCCTTCAGTATTTCGTCATTTTGCCAGCTTGCTTGATTTGAACCAGGATCGACATATATATCAAGGAATAGATCGTCAGATTATCTTCATAGCGCATACCTTGTAACAAATGCCTTCACTGGTAGTGTAACTTTTTTACTTCTTACTGAACCCTGTTTGTTTGCCATTTGAACAGATATAATTTTCTCTTTTGGCCTGTGTGATGTGACAAAAAATTTACACATCTTCGCTGAATACTATTTTTGGTTAAACTTGGGTCTTTCAGACTTCACGATTTATCAATGTATCGGTTAGAGATAGATGTTACTAGTTTTTGGATTATTAGAAATACCAACTGAGGACGCTCCTAAACTGTTAATTTGTATCCCCGAGATTTTGAAGGTATATTTGCTTTCTTTCGACTGTATATAAAAATCTATTGTAGATATCCTTTTCACTGAAATCCTGATTCCAACAGCGAACAACGTTTTGTAATATACAGTTTTGTTGTCTTCGGTACCCACTTCCGGGTTTGCCGTTAATATATATTTTTAAAATTCAGAATATGAAGCACAATGTTACAATCGCCAGTTTTCATATTGTGCATACTTTGCATACTATTATGGATCATATTCAGGTATAATTATTTTCTGCTGTCATGCACGTGTTTACGTGCACGCATGAAGGAAACACAGTACAAAGGATAGTAGTTACTTCAGTTCATTGTTATATTTTTTGCATAAGCTTGATCACGCTGCCAAAGATCTCGATCTCACTTATGTTCCGAAAATCCAAGTGTGTCGAATAAAATGCGCCAGAATTTTGAATTTCGACTGCGAGCGAACCGGGTAAGAATGAAAGAAATGATAGAAAAATATTGAAGAAATATCGCAAAAACAGCTCATACTCGGAACATAAAAGAAATTGCAACTTGAAACTATTTGTTAACACTTTTAATATATTTTTAAAATAGCATACGCGGTGTTAAAAAACCCGATTGCTCTTTTTTGCAAGAGAAATTTGACATTTAGGCGAAATCTCTGTATTATTTCTTTCATTTTTTTACCCGGTAATTATGTCTCCCCGACCAAGGGGAGACATACACACATAATATGCCTTTGTCAAGAATTTGTCGAAAAGTTGTCGAACTGACAAGAGACTGACTAATTTGCCTTGTCCATTTGACGATGCCCAATTCAACGAATTCCAATCAAAAATTTGTCAACACTTTGTCATACATTTGTTATAAATTAGTCAGTTTACAGCTTGTCATTAATTCGTCATGCTAATAATTCGTCAATAATTCGTCAGAAACTTGTCATTTTAAACTTGTCAATTTGTCAAAAATTCGTCAAAACTTCGTCGAATTGATTGACGACCCTAAACTCGTCAACCTGACGATGTCTAACTCAACAATGTAAATTTGTCAAAAATTTGTCTTTGTCACTGGCTTGTCATTTTCTTGTCACATACTTGTCAAAACCTAATTTGCAGTTTGTCAATATCTTGTCACAAATTCATCAAAATATCTTTGACAAGTAATTGACGAACTATCCGAATAAAGAATATAAGACAAAATAATTACGATTTGAAAACATTTAAATTAACACCATTGTCCAAGGACATTGTGGCCAGCCAAGTTCAAGTTAATGAAGTATAATAAGAATGTTCAGGAACATTGTTACCAGCCACAAACATTAATATTTAATTATACTAGAGTGGCCAGCGTACACCAACATCAGAATACCCGAACATGTCAAACTGTTTTATTAGGCAGAATTTTTTTCGAAAGTAGAACGAACAAATGCGGCGTATGACGTCACCACGTAAAATATGTATATATTATAACAAAGGTCTTGTGTGCAAAATATCTCGATAACGGAAAGTCCTATCGACTTCAAATTTTATATGGATATTCCTTGGTCAGACGTACGGTTCTATCAACTTTTGACGCATGTCACGTGATTAGGGCGGGCGTATGGCGTCATTACGTAAAAATGTTGTGTGCGAAATTTCTCAGCTGCTGAACAGCGGAGAAAGCTGAAACTTGGTGGGATTATTGCTTGGTAGGTCCGAAAGAAACTTAAATTTTTTCGCGAGTAGAACGAACGAATGCGGCGTATTACGTCATCGCGTAAAATATGTATATATTTTGAACCAGATCTTGTATGTATAATATCTCGATAACAGAAAGTCATTAGACTTAAAATTTTATATGGATATCTTTGGTCCAGTCAAACGACTGTTTCAACTTTTGAGGGATAAAAAATTATCTGTTGTTAAGCAAAATATCTGGACATCGGAAAGCCAGATCGTCTTTAAATTTGGTGTAGTTATTCCTCGTATAAGTCGCACGGTTTTGGTTAAACGGTATTAAACTTGTGTAGAAAATCAAGAAAGGTACATAACGTCAACCCCCCCCCCCCCCCCCCCCGCCTCCCAATTTTTTGGCTCCTGTGTTATCTAAGCATTGGTGTTAACTACGCTCGGAATTTCAGCGTTTTGCAGAAGATTCTCGAGTGTACTTGCATTTTTTAGAAAGCTTCAAAACAGTAACAGCATTAATGTCGGTCCATTGCTATTTGTTAGTGCCTGAAATTAAGCTTTTTTAAGTTTCTCATCTACGGCTGTTACGTAACATGCCATACAGTCAGGGGTCAGTGTCAGTTGTAGTGCATGATGGAGTGGTTATCTACGAGGTCATGGAATGCTATTGTCGTATTTACATCTGAGCAGGTCTAGCTATTGATTTTTTTCTCGCCGCATACTTGATTCGCTTGCCAAGGTGTTCTATATATAGGAGCTATTTTGTATCGATTGGCATTGTTTGCAGAAGCATTTTTTTTCGCTATTAAAGTGGGTCATCTGATATCTTGTGTTATGAGAAGCCCTCACATTTTGGCACCGAAATGCCTCCCACCCGTCTCCCACCGAGGTGCGTCATCTGATGCGCAGTTATGAAGAATGCCTTTCTAGTGCTGTTTGGGCGATGGGAATGTGCCAAGACAAGGTAGTCTATCTACAACTACACTTAGGGTACAGACCGTTACCGTTGCCTTGGGTAAAAGGGTTATAATCATTATAGTGTTTATAGTCGGACCTATATTAAAGAGGAATGCGGCTATCTCTGAGCCATCTAGTGAGTGAATTTAGAATCAGGATCAGAATTTTCAAATTGTGTACAAACTGAAATGTTAAATTTTCTGCTATCAGTCGTGGGGCGCCAAAATTATATCCTTTGCAAAGTTATTGGGTAATCAGAGTTCGAAAATCATTTTACTGGCCACCCAATTTGTTTGACAACATTAGAACTGACTGGTTCACAAAGCAGCGCCAATGTCAGACAACGGTGTGCTCGGTTCAGTAATGCGAAAAAGGGTGGATCAGGGCAACAATTTGTGGACTTTTCCACCAAATGATGTTTTTTTTCGAACCCTGTTGCCTATAAGCATGGAGTACAGTAGCTTGAAAGTGTGTATTGATATCTCTTGAAATTTGGACGGGAAATGGTTGTATATGTCATCACTGAAAAAAGTGTAAAAAATGAGTGGGAGGGGGGAGGCAGGTTCGCAAAGAAACTTGTAGTGACAAAAGAACCGCGGGGACCCCCATATTTTACTATCTCAAATGTTGAATGAATGATCAGTGCGTAATTATGTACAATATGAGAGGAAAAATGTTGCAGGTTTTCGTTCTGTATTGGAATTAGTCTGAAAATCTGTTTATTTGCCATTCTTAGCAATAAAAATCGAAAGAAATCCCGAGTCGTTTTAGTTCTGTTTTATTTCGGTCCATTCGTCCGGTGACCATTGCTTTTTATATCCTATTGTTATAGCACTGTGTCACATGGTTGCACATGCGAAGTATTAAAACAAAATTGTTGCAGATTAAAATTATGGGAGATAGCCGCATTTCCCTTTAAATAGCTGGGGTAGGGGGGGGGGGGCGTGTGGAGGATGATGGTTAGCAAAGCAAAAAAAAATCCCGACCACCTCCAAGACCTGGATAAGAAGATGTAAAGTAAGACCCGTTTGTCGTTACCCCTTCCAGATTCGGGTAAAAAGACGTGCGGTAAAACCTGCCTGTCTTGACCAACTTCCAGACCCGGATAAAAATGTAGCGTACAGTAAAACTATTATAGTGACAAGCTTCAGATCTGGACAAGAAGGGCCTACAGTAAAACCCGTTTTAGCGACCATCTTCCAGACTCGGATGAAAAAAGACGTCCTGTATATATGTTTTAATGACCACCATCTGTTTGGTTTATTTTGAGTTTTTTTTTACAATGAATTAAGGTTAGGTGTGCAGAAATGAATATTTTATTCCAGTAATTAAAAAAAAGGATTTTTTGGGGGGTCCTATGTTTTGTTTAAACCAAAGACTACGAATCACTTGCCGGTTTCCAATACATTCGCAGTTGCATTTGATTGAGAGAAATGCATCTCAATAGTCCCTAAAAATTTGTACTCTGGCAAAGTGCTGTGAATGACTTCTGAAGCTCATATTACCTTTAAACCAAAGAGCAGCTTTTTCGAGTGACCGCAGACATAATCCTCAGAATTGCAATTGAATTGCAATTGAGTTTGCATTGGATTAGTTTAAAGGGACTCAGATTTGTACAGAGCATTCCACCATGAAAGGATATTAGTGGCTTTTGGTTTGACTCACTGACGATAAAGCCGGAGCAGTTATTCGAAGATTTCCCGTGATCATCAGAAGTTTTCAACCCCAAAAAGACTAGAATTATGCATGTATTAGTTGCTCGTTTTGTACAAAAAAAATTTTTTCTCCGTCAAAATTAGTTCGAGTTAAAAAATTTGAGTTAACCGGGAATTTATAAGACCTTTTTAAGTAAAAAAAGTCGGGACTTGAAAAAGTGTTTGAGTTAACCGGAAATTTGAGTTATTCGTGTTCTAGTAAACGGGGTTTTACTATATCTGCAATACTGCAAGCTGGTGTGCTTGAGCTGAACTGTACCACGACATGTATAATATTGCCACTACTGCTAAAAAAAGGTGCACAGTGAATGTAATTTAGCTATCATAAATTGCTGTATAACTTAACGCACCAAGGTTGTCTCTTCTTTTTATTTTAGAATCTTGCGTTTAATTATTCTGTGGGGTATAAGAAGATTGTCCAAAAACACAGTGAAAAGTGCAGACGTGGGATTTTTATCATTAAGTAATTTAACTATACAGCTGCTATCTGGAGTATCACTAGTAAGTATTCTGTTTTCTTTACTGTATATGTATAACCCCTTCCTAACCCCCTCCCTCCTCTCCGCCCACCAACGCATAAATCCAGCCACACTAGCAGTTCCGGTCAGTTCGCACTCACGTGTATTTAGTAAGTGCCCCCATTCTTTCTCTGTCATGAATTGCGGCCTTGACTCGAACCAACAAATGCCCTGCTAGACTGTTCAACGTTTTCTTTGGCCTTTCGCCAGAACAGAAGTTGCCAAATTGGCTCGGTTTAAAATTTCCTGAAATAAGCATGAGTAGTAGATCATATTGCCAAATGCTACTACTGCTATTGATTGAATCCATTAGCAGGGTTGCTACAGTCGGGCAAAAGTCGGAAAAGTCAGGAACAAATGTGATGACCAAGGAAATTTCCGAAAAAAAATTTCGTAAAAAGTCAGGAAATTTGTATATGAAATTTGTCAAATTTTCCAATATTTATATTTCGGTCATTGTATTTTATTTATTTCACTAGGTTTGCACTCCAAATAATGGCTGTGTCAAAATTGTCTCACAATCTAGACTACCAAGTTGTTTGAATTGTGAGGAAAGCGAGGAAAATTCATTTTGAAAATTGAACGGGCAATAATTTTGAATTCCGTGATGGGTGTTCTTATACTTTGCATTCATGGCAGAGATAATATATTGTTTTGTTTTGCACAAATATGTGTAAAGAATACGTCCACAGCCCCATGCAAAGGTAATGTGTTGTTGACATAGCACTATTCAAATGATAAACTGACCATTCTCACTGGGACATGTATTAAATCGATACATTTTGGAAATCTCCCTTCAGCAACACAAAATCGTCAGTAAATTTTCAATGAAATCAGACCTATCATGGCTGGTTTCATTCAACGGTTGAATGTTGCAGGAGATTGGTTCTGTTTGGATCTGCAGCAGCTACATATCGTCCGCTTTCAGGTTTATATTTTGACAGTTATTCTTGTTATATTGCCTTATTGTTGTAATACAATTACTTATACTTATTTCTCAATTTTTTATGAGGAAATAAATAATCTTAGAAATAAATATTATCTGATGTATGTAAAACCAGTTCTTGAGAAGTTGTTGTAGTTTTGATATAAGTTGTTGCATATCATAAATATTCATGTGTTCTAAAATGATAATTTTGTTATCAGAAAACCGCTGACCTTTTGCTGTTCAAACGTGCGACTAGAAATTGACCTAGAGAAGGTCAGCAATCGTCGAAATGAAGAATTTGAAGTTCAGGGTGGCGTCAGATGCAAGAAGGAGTCAACCACAAAGGGAAATAAAAAAATTGAAAAACTCTTCCAGCTGCTATCAAAATTTCAGGTGCGTCTGATATGCGCTTGTAGTGAAAGTTAAAGCATTATTCAAAACTTTCGCAGTTGAGATAAACTAAAGAGAATGAATCAGCATAAAAATGACGTTTGGGTTTCAGTTTTGTGGTGTTCAAGTGTCAGAGCTGGATGTGTTGGTGGTAAAAGGGCCGATAGCCGATTCTCTGTTTCATGCTTATATAGCTTCGTTAAGCGGTGATGCATCTTTTGTGCGTCAGAGGTAAGTGAAAAGTTTATTATATATGCTCGGCAATGATTCAGGAGGTGGGGCTTCAGCAATCCATTCTTTTGTAAGCAAATGATTGATAATTTGAGCATTTGCAAATCGACTGCAACATTGTACTCCCGCGTCAGGCAAGCAATCACAAAGATGATGTTGATGTAGCAGTTTGTGTTTTTGTTTGCAATTTTGTTTATCATGGTGTAATGTATTAGAATTCAAGTACATGGGAAACGAATCTTCGTTTGCATGCCTTATACTTATACTGAGTATGCTAGACTATGGCCCACTCCTGTATTAAAATAATGTAGCTCCGAACCCGTCAGGTTGTATGTTTAATGGTCGTGCCTCAAGTACTAGTGCTATTGCAGCTTAAGGGTGACCTTTGACGTTCGGGGGATGAAGTACAGTTGGATCAAAGGTCAAGGTGAGAAGGCGTCGTGCGTGAGTGCAGGAAGTATGGACTCTCAAATCGGGATCAGGATTGGTTCGGAAGCTTACCATTCCTTGGTGAGTGGTTTAATCTAGCTGTAGAGCAGGGGGTGATGCTCAATAAACAAGAAAGAAACAGCTCTTGTCCGATTAATGCATGCCGAGAAATGCAAGTAAACATGGGAAGTCTTTCAACAGTATTAAATGTCTTTAAATACGCTATAGAATCCATTTTGTTTGTTGGTTTAAATTTAGCGTTGTACAACACTCTTTGCTAATGAACACATTTCAGTTCAATAATTAATTGTATTTTAGGGTGTGGAGGCACGAATTGAAAAGTTGTCTTCTACATTAAGCAGAGGTCAGCCGCACAGGTACAAACCCGCAGTTTAAGTTTGGTATAGCAACATATTAAAATGTTGTATTTGCAGTGTTTAAGTGTGGTTTTGACATCAACAGAGTACATTGTTTTTATATAGCTGAAAAGCAATTCAAGACGTTTTGAACGTTCTTATGTCGAATATGAACAAACTGAAGCGAATGACTTGAAAGTAATGTCTATTTTTTGTTTCAGACCGTTAAATGTAAAAGTCGCTGAAATTTCGTTTGGTGCAGAGTGTGGAGAGGGAGTGCAAGATCTGCAATCATTAATCGCAAGTACACAGTTCTGTATAAAAGGTGAGAATAGCTGGTAAGAACTTGAATCTTTTGTTATATTGTTTAAAGTTTTATTAGTGATGCTCCAAGTATTTTATTTCTTCATAAAAAATTATGTCATAATTATCAGAATGCTGAATTGCTCCGATCTGTAGAAATGTGAATTTTAGAAACTGAGCAATAGGCATGTCATTGACAGAACTGGATATGAAAATTTGTCATCCTTGTAATATTTTTGACATCATACTCAAAATAGGTATAAAAGTTAAAGTGTTTGTAATTAAACGCTGCGATCGTTACACTGAAGTACTTGATTATTGAAAATTGAAAAATATTGAAATATTGAAAAATCATATGAAATATTTTTAGGTTTAGCGGTGACGTCACAAACGGCCAATATCATGAACGTGATACGACTGTCAACAAAAATGGAGGTTCATTCTGATTACTCTATTAGTTTTAGTCGTTTCAGTAGTTCCTTTCAAATACAGGAACAAATACAGGAGGTCGTAGTTCCAAATCATTAATCGAGTTTTTGTGTGTTGAAAAGGTCGATGCCGTAGCCGATACACATAATGTTCCTTTGTTAGGTTTCTCAAGACGATATCAGTGTGACGTTGTTGTCGACTGGACTGTTCATTGGTTACCAGCATGGAGAGGTGTGGCCATGTGTACACGTGATTATGAACACCATAAAATCTGAACCAGCAAAACAAAAAAGCGTCTCTGTCAAAAGGTATTTATTATCAACAGTTTCTGGCTTCTTATTTCAATTTACTATAAAGTTAGGAATACTTCGTTATACTTTTCAATTCTGTATTATCTTTCCAGTGTAAAAAAAGGAAAGCAGCCATTAGAGGAGCTTTTAAGGCACAGATCAGTCACATGGTGTGTCGAGATGGACCACACGTCAGTTGCTATGGCTACAGACAAGTGTGCGGGTCTGAAAGGAGGATTTGTCAATTTCACTTTTGCAGGAAAATATTCACCACAATTTCAAGGTTTGTATAGGGGTAATATAGTCAGAATCAACCCGCTACCTTCCGGGTCGGGCATTTCAGATTTTACAGGCGGTCATGCTGAATTTAGAATTTTAGAAATTAAGATGCAGAAAAATAAATAAATCATTACATTTGAGAGTAAATTTGTACCTGGCATATCGAAAACTGTAAAACAGATGAGAGAAGTAAAAATAGCAAATGAAAAGATATAGGAAAAAGTCTTAATTTTTCTATAGATATTTGTCATTCATTTAAAGATGGAGACATTGACTTGCGTCTGGAGGTATCATCGATTTACCTGAAGCTGGCGAAGGGCGGCGTCACTTTTACGAATCTAAATCCGGCTGTGCATCACTGGAATACTGCCCTGTATATCATCACTTTCCTTATCAAAGTTCGTGCATTGATAGTGTGTTTTATAAAATAAGCTTTAATTTTCAATTAAATTAGTAGTATGTGTTCTTGTGCGGAATAACGAAAATTTTCGGTGCGTCAGTTCGATTTTCTTTTAATTTTGAAAGACAGACTGTGCCAGTGGCAGGAATACAAATTACTAAAATTTTATTTCATACTTAATCGAGCCATGGGTGATGAGGATATGTTTGAAAGCTTTCTGGATTGCTAATGTTCTAATAGGAATTCAATCCGAATTTTTTTTCGTTTCAGGGAAAGAAAGTAGGCAACACTTTGGAATTAGACCAAGTGGTTAATGCCAGCCAGTTAGAAATCTCACCATCATTCGTCTCTGTGATATCAAATTTACTCTCTGCCATATCGTTATCAGTATTGTCAAGTCGGGCACAAAAACAACGGGATATGCACGTTAAATCACGAAACGATACTCAACTAAACCCTGAAGAAAGTGAACCAAACGAAGCAAAATCAGACATTAGTGATACAAACAATGGTCAAAGTAAAAGTACCTCAAGCGTTTTGTTTGGCGGAACTGGGGATCATACGAGTCATGATAGTTACAAAGGTGCTAGCTCGCTACATCTCGGGGCAGTGGCGGAAACTCATGATCTGTCTTGCACAAAGCAAGGACTTAATATAACTTGGAATATTCAGTTAACTGGCATCAATGTTTACTTTTGTACTGAGTTAAGAGGTAAGAATAAAAGCAGTTTTATTGGATTTTATATGTAGAGCCTGTAATAAAATATGCTTTTAGTTCAAACCGAAACAAGTTCCTTCATATTGATACTTGCAAAAATTAGTTTAAAGAAGATGACTGTATGTTTGCAATCAGGACATTATTATTATTTTTTTAGTTTTCACGTTGTTTCGACTGGATTCAATAACCATCTGCAAGGAGACAGACTTTGCCAGTATTAAACTGACGCAAGCCAGATGTGTTTATTCCAAACGGGATGATAATGTAAGAATTTGCAAAACCCTATGGAGTAAATATATTTGATGTAAAAGATTAGATTGTGGCATAATAAATATCAACAAATTAAAAAGTACGCACTAAACACAGTGCTCAATACTTTGTATTCAACTCAACAAGCGATGCAAGATTTTTCTAGTCTTGTGCTTACCCTTTTGTCTTCGCTCGCGCACCATACTTTTTACCCTCCCCCATCAGAAAAAAGGCTTTGATTGTTTTAAATTTAACTTTTTAAATTACAGTCCTGTGTCATAAAATCTTGTGATGAAATCAGCAATTACTCGGTGCTGATAAGATCAGCATTTGTAGAGATCAACAGCAACAAAAACGAGATAGTAAGTGTCAGGAATCAAGCGTAATATAACGCCCATGCAGTTAATATAAGATTATATGTGCTTTGGTCTGCTCCAGGTAAGGTTTTAAGCTTATTACATCCAACGTAGAACTATTCTACTAAGTTATTAAACAGAACAATCAGATGATACATTCTTCATGGGTAAAGTAATACAGTAAAACCTCTTCAAGTGAACACCCCTATTTAATGAACCCCCCACTGATAATGAACATTACTTCCCGATCCCAAATTTCCCCATTGGCTTAACTTTGGAAAGTTTAGCCGGCACCTAAGATAGGGTGGTCAAACGCACTTACAATGGATTGTGTTTTGTGAGACGGTCTAGTCAAATTCCTATAAATACCCAAGTGTTTTTCTTAAAGTAGTCAACAATTAAAACACGTTCATTGTTGTCTACTGATCAGAAATTTAATGAGTTGGACAAAATGACTTCCAAAAAAAAAGAAAATCTTGACTATTGCTGAAAAACTTGAAGTTTTGAAAGAAACAAAATTGAAAAGTCAAAGAAATGTGGCAGTGAAATTCGGAATATCCGTTGGGGCTGTCAATGGAATTGTCAAATCAAAGCGAAAATTTGAAGATAGAAAATGTGAATTAAAAGGTATATTAGTCATCAAAAGTGTTTTTAACCTTTGTTTTGAAAAAGTCCGATCCTAATCACAAAATCTCTATTTAATGAACACCCCCGTATAATGAACATTTTTCCCGGACCCAAAAGTGTTCAGTAAGCAGAGGTTTTACTGTAACAGTGTCTTTCTGTGGGACGCTACCCCTTTTTAACCTTTAAAGAAAATTCGGGATTGAAAAGTATAAAAGGAATATGTTTAAATACTTCGTAATACCACTCTTAAACGGTATAATGTGCGTCTACCTTTACGCCCCTCCACCATGATGAATCAAAGAAGGGGTGGAAAGAAAATGATGCAGTTTTCATATGCTCTGTCAGCAAGACAGCATCCAGTAGCATCCATCCGCTGAATGTCTATTAGACAGCATAGTGTGCAAGACAATTTCGTTGCCGTTATTTTGTTTTGATTATATTCATTTCAAACAGTTTGATACTCTTTTAGCCTCCTCATAGAGAGCTTGTATATAAAACTCATCTAAGTTCTTTTACCATTGAACGACCGTTTACCAAAAAGAAGTTTTTAGGTAGAGTGTATAATACGTCAGAGAGTACAATTTTAAGGTCCTCTCTGATATCACCAAAGATTCACGCCAGTCTATATTTTGATCTAGGTTTCCATACAAGTGTGCATGAATGATGATGTATACTTGGAATGGTCCATGCACTTGCACCTGTCTATATACACAGTATTGCAAGATGTAATTAGTCTGAAAACAGCGCTCCACACACAGGGTAAACTTGTCTTCGCTACAATTAAATAAAGATAATGACTGAAAGGCATTATAATGCCATCAATCTAATATACAGTAGAATCTCCATTACCAAATCACGAAGTCAGTAATTAAATCATTAAGCTATCTGACCGACAAATTTTTTCTTACTATCAAAACATCACATGTTTTTTTCCAGTCGGAGAACCAGAGGACAGTACGCTTGGTGCTGAATGTCAGAGCGCAGAAAAGAAGAAAAGGAAGAATAATACTCCTTGCGTGGTGCTGAACCTCGACATGCGTCGCCCCATTGTGGCCCTTCAGCTGGCTCAAAGCCATACGTATGTGCTTAATTGACCAAATCCAGCATGTTTGTGTGTGTAATAGGAGCGAGAAATAACGATAATTGCTTATGTATATATACCTCTGATTCATTACATGATACAATTTACACCGCTGATATAATTGCAAAGGTTAAACAAACAAAACCTCAATACCATACTCAGTTTATGAGAAAAATCTCCAAATGAAAACGAATTATAATTTAAGTTTTTATTTATAATCGTGCAAATAAAACAAATAAAAGAAGCAGTACAGAAATGTGTACATAAAATTATGTTCGTTTCATAAAAACAACTTTTGGTTGTGTGCAGGGTTGTGTTCACAGTCTCAGATGTTCGCCTGAGATCATTACATGGTGTGGTGACGTGCACATGTGCACATGTTGTGGTGACGTTTGACAGACACGATGTCATTTTCGTAGAGGTTTGTAAACTTGCCATGTATTTCATTTCATATGAATTTTCCAAAGCAGTGACTGTACTCAGAGAATGTTATGCAACATGTATTCATTAGTATTGATTTAACATTCATTTGTTTAAAAAAAAAATACATAGTGCTTAAGCCAGAATAATGTACGCAGGAGCAAAAGAAAATATTCAAAGTAAATCAATTAAAGAATAAGAAATAACAAATGTTTGCAGCATTTAGGAATTGAGCGACAATTGAGCTGTGAGAAAATAAGCTTGGAGAGAGCCAACATGCCTGACCTTCATTTGACCTCTAACAAGGTCGTGTCGGTAGAAATGTCAGAGTTAAAGATCGTCTTTCCCTACAAGTATAATTTTGGCTCGTGCTTGCAACAGGTGAGCTTCAGTCACAGATCTATAAACATTGCTTTTTGGAAAGATTGGTACGCAACACCGTATTATTTTAAATAGGAATTCTGAAGCAAATAAGAAACCACATATTTTCTGGTATGCTATTCTGGAAAGGCTGCCGATAAATCAAATGTCACAGAAATCGAATTACTTTCATTATTTCATCATTTTATGTGCAGACTTATGTTCTTGCGTTATAAAAAGAAAAATGTGAAAAAAATGGAAAATATATATAACTTTTTAAAAATTTTAAATTTTAATAGGTTATTCAATACTGAACTACCGACATTTTAATAAACAGCCAAATGTAAATTCAGCTTATCAATATTTGTATTTTCCTTTCGCTAAAAGATTATAATTTACATTGTTCAACTGATTTTTACCTTTTGGTGTAAGAAAAATGAAGCATTATTGATTTGTTTGAAATTTGAATTATCGGTAGTCTGTTCTGGAAAAGCCTACCAACAAATATCTGGTTTCTTGTTTGCTTCAGAATTCTTGTTTTAAATAATATGGCGTTACGGATAGATGTTCAAAACTAATCATCAATACATAAAGGGACCAAATTGCATTATGTATTTTTCTCACTGCGTAGTGATAACGTTACTTTAAAATTGCAAGTAAAAAAGAAATAATACAACACCACATGTATGAATGAAACAGTGCTGTAGTAAGTTTTCGTAAAAACGGTTGATTATCAGTAAGTATTAATAATGAGTACCAAGTTACAGCAATCGACCGTTTGACTGTTGCAGTTAATAGGCTTGAACAAGTGGCGTAAGATCATACACAAGAAAGTAAAGAAAGCTTTTACCGTGGACTCGCCTCTACCTCACGACATGCTCATTCAAGTCAAGGTACTGGTACTCTTAGGTACTCAGAAATGTGCCAGCACGTATGCAGAAATGTCGTATTGTGTTGATTAATTACGTTGTTCAGTTTTGAACAATCTCGGGTATACTTTACGTCACCGTCTGTACATTGGACTGATAAAAGAATTGAAATTTCGGATGAGAATTTTATAGAAAAAGTGATTATTAATAAATTTACAGAAAGCGAGCATTCAGCTGTCAGACGATCCTTTCGAGGTGAAGCTGGGCGACAACTATCAGCTGATTAAGGACGAAAATGTGGAACACGGTCGGCGCATAGTAGCGTTGGAAAATAAACTGCCCGAATTAAGTAACAAGCACGGATTTCTCTCAGGTTATTGTTAGTTTCTTGTTTAGCCGTGCAAATTAAAATCATGATATTGTAGAGCAATTTTTGCCATGCAGATAAATGGTCAAATTTCTTTTTAGGTCATTGGTGTGGTTTCTTCACTGAATGGAGAACAAATTACAAAGGATTCCAAAACAAAAAAAAAAACTTATATTAAGAATTGCCATTATGATGTTGCGTCAGTTTCGATCCAAATAGGAAGTCAATATTATTGTAATTGGGGACTGAAAATAATACCACAATGTTAATACATTGTAATTACGCAGTTTAATTTCGTTTCAGCCAGTAAAATTGAAGCATTGTACACGTCATTGAACAAGAAAAGTGCTGACGTATATGTGCACCGATCAAAACATCTATACGTTACGTCACCGATAAGGTCCAAACTGGCAACCTGGAGTATGGAGAATGTAGAGATCATAGCTTTAGCAGATCCCAGTCTACATGGACAAGATAACGTCATAAAACACATGCGTGATATTGACGCAGCGAGGTGAGCAACAGAGAATAACGGAAAGGGGTATTTGAAACGTTTGACGCATTAAAACGTATTATAAATTTAGGCTAGTGAAAATAATGAAATAAGTATTAATGTCAACGATTTCTTTTTCTTTCTCTGTGTGTTTTGGTTTCACGTCAGGTTTCGTGAGTTATCAACGCGCCTGAAATAAAATTCATAAAATTCATTCGTTTTTCACGACTGTACCTTTCTCAGCCCGTACCCTGGCGTCATGGTTGACTACTCTACGCTGTTTTGTCGCATGGTCACCACATCGGTAGATACACTGAAAATTCAGCTGAGAGATTTTCCACTGCCTATGTTGGAAGTGTCACAGTTGAGTGTGTGGGGCAGGCTGGTCGGCGCCGAGGAAACGGGTAGAGCGACAGGTAAAATGACAATAAATGTATTCATGTTTTGCCTGGGACGGGACATTTATACGTGACGTCACCGATAAGATCATGATGTCCTGATCTGATCCATTTACCGTAGCTTATTTTTAAGTGTTAAATGGAAATGGAACGCAGCATGCAAGTGTTTCGGCGTTCAGATGATTTAGTTTTTGTTATTTTGAGCCTTAGTCTAATCTATAAAACTGTTTTTTATTTATCAGTGATATTATATCCCAAGTTATTATTATTAACTTATATTATAACTTTATATATGTTACAGTCAATGTTGGAAACCCGCCATTTCACGAAATGGCAAACCGTGTTGGGTAAATTCGCGTAATGCCTAAAATCTTTTGCCATTTCACGAAATTACCTAAATTTTCGGTTTGCCATTACGTGAAATGGCAAACTGTTATCTATAACAAGAGAATATCACAGGAATCAGAAAAACAGTAGTTTGAACTGTTTATTGATAAAATAGGGTAATACAATCAATCCTACGAGAATGTTTCACACCACACGATGAACGATATGAATATCACATCACCGCATTTAACCTACATTTGAGACAAAAACATGAATAAAAACGCAGAATTTTAAAGACAGCTAGTATTTTTCTTAATTTTAAACTTTTCAATTCGGAGTAAACTTTTGCCGCAAAATCCATTTCCTTGAGATTGTTTGTACTGTTATGCATCGTTGTCGAATACAATTGATCAATCAAAATGGATTATAAAAAGAGATGTGGCTTTATTGCAGTCAACTCTAAATCCCCCGATAACTGTGAATAGAGAGCGAGCATACAGACGGATTACCCTTTATGTAAAATACAACTAAAAAAAAAAAAACTTTTCTTTTAGGGGTGGGGGGGGGACAAAATATCCCAGGTGGGGGGAAGCTGAACAGGGGGTAGAATATCCCAGAGGGGGGCAAGAAAGCCTAGTCTAGCTTAAAATACAACTAAAAAAACTTTTATTTTAGGGGGAGGCAAAATATCCCAGGTGGGGTGGGGGAAGGTAAACAGGGAGCAGAATATCCCAGAGAGGGGCAAGATAGGTTTGTCTAGCTTCTCCCCAGGCTAGGCTAGGTTTGCCCCCGGGGGGGGGGGGAAGCTATACAGGGGTCAAGATATACTGTTACACCGTATGGCCAATATGTTATGACCAATCCATGAACACGCTCAATTCCAGAGTAGGTAAAAGCAGTCGTTATAGGATGTTCTTTTTCGCAGTAGGTTAACGGCAAATCGGTGACTACCGGTAGTTCCTGAGTACATCATCTTAACCCAGTTCAATGTGTTGTTCTGAAATTTATCCTAATAGCAATTAAATCCACCAAAAGGAACACAAACACTTGTGTGCATTACCATGAATTACAATTAATATGATCGCGTTGAAAGCTTGTGATCAGCTGCAATCAATTGTAATGTATTAATTAAAGGAACAAACCAACTATGATGTATTAATTGTACTTGAAAACTGAAGTAATCTTATTGCAATTATAAAAGATAAAATACAAAATATTTGTCACGATTATAAGTAATTTCGAGCAAAAAAAGTTTATTTCACAATTTTGCCCGATCTTGGTTTGCCAATTTGTGAAATAAAATGTAAGATTTTTAGGTAATTTCGTGAAATAACCTAACTTTTAGGTTATTTCGTGAAACGGCAAAAGATTTTAGGCATTACACGAATTTACCCAACATGGTTTGCCATTTCGTGAAATGGCGGGTTTCCAACATTGACTGTAACATATACATTACAAAGCATGTGGCGTGCTAATTGACACTTTTAACATAATGTATTAATGAAAAAGAACTCTTTTTTCAGCGCGAAGGAAAGCGGTCATTGAAATGGAGGAGCCATGGGGAAATTGTGACGTCACAAAAAATATGCCAACCATCAAATTTTACCACGATTTCAGCAGCGGTAGGTAGATGTTTTCTTTTACCCACATAATAGGTTACTCACATTGTAATTTGCAATCGATCTTTGAAACAGGTCATAAAACATGAAAAATGAAATAAAAGAGAAAAGATAGGTTCTTCAGGCATCAGTGGCAGTATTTTTGTCAGATAAAGCGTACTTTTATTGCAGATGTCGGAGTTTTCAACATAGCGTACGGGCCGTGTTGGGAGCCTGTGATGTCGTACGTGAATTTAGCCATGAACCTCCTGACTAAGTCTTCCGTCGACCCAAGTCCGCCACTGCCCTTCTGGGACAAGATCCGCTTGTGGATCCATGGAAGGTCAGTTTGAGTAACTTGCAAGACCGATCCGGAATAACCAATAGCGGGCCGGGTGGGGTTAGACGGAGGGGTGTGGTGCCGGGGGGTGGGTGGGGATACTGTAGAGTGCGAGGCATGACTGACAGGTAAAATGATAACCTGTGCCAAGAGTTAGGCTGAGAATGCAGCAGATGACCACAAAATGAGATTGAAATAAATAAATTTTAAGTTGTACTTATTTACTGACATTATAAAAAGTACCCTTACCCGACAGACTGACGATGTGTGTGGAGCGTATGAGCTGGCTGTACCACGCGTCATTAAACCCTTACAACACCACCGAACTCATGGACTGGACCTGGACCAACTTGGTCTTGGACTGGACTAATGGTTAGTGTGTGAAATTGGAACTAAGTGGCCTCCTAAGACTAGATTAATTCTAAGTGAGATTTTGACCTGGAAGAACTTATTCTTGGGCTTGTCTGTGAACCTTTCGTCACAGTAATTGTTTTAACATCTCGATTTAGACAGCAAACATATGATAAGATACAAAGAAAAATTGTTACTGAAAACCATCGTTCTGGTTGAAAATATTTATAAAGCATAGTAACATGTGTTGTTTTGACCATGCTGTATTTTACAGCCAAATGGCTGCTGAAGGGTGACCTTGATATTTACGCGCGCACCGCTTCTAAATACGATGATTGCTGTCTGCTTCACCTGCCTAACCTGAGATTTTGGTGCGTGTTACGTCATCAGATTATGTGTTTCATTCTGTCCTATCTGTACTAGGAGGGAATAATTTGATTAAATATGGGATTTTGTACTTGTGTGGATAAGCATAAAGAATCTTTTTCAATGGCCATTTTCTT
The DNA here is from genome assembly GCA_949752745.1 of Protula sp. h YS-2021. Taxonomy (NCBI): domain Eukaryota; kingdom Metazoa; phylum Annelida; class Polychaeta; order Sabellida; family Serpulidae; genus Protula; species Protula sp. h YS-2021. The sequence goes on from OX457030.1 coordinate 15,092,398, forward strand.
GTTCTCCGTATTATTACGAAGTGTGTTAAATAAAGCAATTTCTTTCAATGATCATATTCAGTGTCCGACTTGAGTGGTTATGTGATGGCGACGCGAATGGACATCACCTGGTGCAGCCCACCGATCCCGTCCAAATACCAGCTAATCAAAAGCAGGTGAGACCTAACCCTAGAAAAAAATCACGTGGTACTAGCCAAGCAAAGGGGCATGAAGCAAATATTGCCGTGTAAACACGCAAAAAAATGTCCCGTGGCTTTGCTTCTAAAAGTTGCCTTGTCACTCCGAGGAAAAAGATTATATGTGAAATATGGTTCGTATTTATTACCAAAATATGATCCTAGTCTGTCTTGGAGTTCATGTTATTTCTGATGTTTATTGCTCATATTTCTAGGGCTGGGATTCCTATAAAGACTTTCGTTCGAGGAACCTCAACATGGAGATAAGTTTCGAATGCAAAGGAGTTCCCAAAGAAACAAAACAAGGGGATGAAGGGGATTCCCAGGCAAACGACAGGGATTCCCCAACATGTGTGTTCTTCGCAAGTACCATGCGATGGCTGGATAGAATTCAGCAGTGCATTACACATGTGTCCCGTCCAATCAGGAGGGGAAAGTTGCACGGGCCAGTGAGGCCTAAGAAGCAAGGGTTTTCCAGACATTTTAAGTACGTACTTGAAATGAATTCTTGTGAGATTTTAGTGAAACGCATTTTTTCGATGCTATATTTCTTTAAGTGTCACATGTTCATACATCTGTACGTGTCATATGTTCATATCTCTGTACGTGTCACATGTTCATACTTCTGTAATTTCACATGTTCATATATCTGCAGTGTCACATTTTCATACTTCTGTACGTGTCGCATGTTCTTACTTCTGTGGTGTCACTTGTTCATACATCTGTAGTGTGACATTTTCATACTTCTGTGCGTGTCACATGTTCATACATCTGTAGTGTCACATTTTCATACTTCTGTACGTGTCACATGTTCATAAGTGCACGTTTTCCGACTTCAGACGGAATTCCGTCTGGGGATGTTGTTAAGTCTTTAATGACTTAGATGATAGTGATTGCACGATAAATTTTAATTTTTGACGGTTGTGTGTTCAATGTGCTATTTATAGGCTTTTGTTAGGAATTACTCATATGATTTGCACAGAAATGTGCGGCTGTCGGTCAATGTTGACAAGTTTTCAATCAACTACTGGGTGTCACATGCCAAACATTCAGGCGTAGAGGTACACGGCAAGAGTTTGGCACTACTTTGTGGACTAGAGCTAAACCTTATCACCGCCAGTGATAACTTGAAGGTAAAATTTATAATTTTGTTATTGTAATAACTCCAAGAATATTAAGTAAATGAATTACTTAAAATAAAAAAAAAAATGAAGAAAAATAGCAATTAATAAAAAAATTAGTTCTCTTAGAAATGTTGTTGAATTTTTATCGTATATTTCCTGTCGTTCTTTTCGTTCAGAAGTTTTGCAGTATTATTTTTTTGGTCATATCCAGAGGCGAGCAAGATCAGAATGGAGTATAAAACAGTTGGGCGTTGAACAAAATGACGTCACCATCTGGTTATGTTCAACCAGTAAAAATCAGGTATTAACGAAAAGTAGCACTGTGTTGAAAACAAGTGGATCGTGGTCTTTAAGTCGAAATTATTCATAAGAATATACATCCGTGATGAATTTTGGACCGAAAAATATTTTCGATTGAAGAGGCTTCGGATTAATCGAGCACGAATAAACAAATTTATACTGATGAACCGCAAAATTATACATTTAGTTGCATAAAATTTGTCTTAATTCAAACGAAGGGCAAGGGCGGTCATGACGTGGTTTCTTCTATGATAAATGCCCCCCTCCAAAAAACGATAAATAAATAAAAATAATAATAATATTAATAATAGTCTTACAGGACAGTAAATAATTTACCAGTGCTTTGTGAGTAGTTAGATTATGACGGAGTGGTTTTGGTCAAATGATATCAGAATGACGTCTGTTTCTGCAACAGAGCACAGCAGAAGAAGGCGACGGCACAGAGGAAGCCATTGAAACGCCAGAATCTTTACTGAAGAGGAACTACTTTGTCAGCGTAGGAAATGTTGTGTACCAAAGGGCGGAAGAACCCGACCAATCAATGGACATCTCCGGCTATGATTTGTATGAAAGACCTCAACACAGGCTTCAGGTGCTGACGAGAAGTAACAGAATGCAACCGGCCTGTGTTGTTGTAGTGTGTTGCTGTACTAAAGTGTGAATAGATTCTAGTTGCTCGGTTCTTGGCTTGATATACATTAAAATATTGGCAGTAGATTCCAAGTAAGAGATGTAATTCTAGGCTGAATGTACCTTTCTCAGCCCAAGACGAATGCTTAGATTTACATTTGATTGGTAGAATGTCTGCGTAGGTTCACCACCTGAAAGGCTGCTGGACGCCTAGCAACCGCAACGTGGTGTTTGATCTCTATGACAACTACGACAGAGCACAGACACTGCGTAAGAATCTGTCCACCGAAGCTCTGAAGCGCTTTAAAGTCGACACACAAGCCATGACCCCACCGGTATATGTGATTACTATTATTTGTAGGAGTAAATATTAAATCGGGTGTGTGAAAGTCTACACAGTCTTTGGTCTGACGAATTATGGTGGAATATTTGAGATGAGTAATAGCTTAGGTTATTGCGAGCTCTCGTTCTGTATTACAAAAAATGCGTGACAAAAGCAGTTTGACAGAATCCTATGCCAAATGATTTCATTATTGTCAGCGGATGTCCAAGCCTGTAAGTACAGATGCACTTTCACCTAGCCCGGGCGCGCGTCTGCAGTCTGGTCCCGCGTATGACTTACTGGAGCGGCTTGTGAATGAGACAGATAGTAAATTCATCGTTAGCCACGAGGTTGCAGGTGTGTCCAAATGTTAAAAAAAATGCTGGTGAAGCCCAGTATTTTATCTATGCCGGCGGGTGGGACCTGTGACCTCACCCCATAATCTCTGGATTCACCTATAAAAGAGTTACATTTACAAAGAAATCGTAATAAATTCGAATAAAGAAAGAGATCAATGCACGTCACTTTTGAATGTACGGCTCCAGGTTTCAAAGAGCTTAGTTAGTTTTGTTAAATTATCATTTTGGATTTAAGGGGGAAATGTGCAAGTTGAACAGCTGCAGGGAATTACAGCCTGTCAACAAGACGACGTCATTCGAAGAAACTGGCATGGTACGCACTGACTGGTTGACCGGCGTAGGCTAATAGTGAAGTAAAGTGACTGGATTCCAATACAACATTGCTTAGAAATGCTGGTGTTTTCCTTATGTTGAAACAAAAAAAAAAAAAAAAAGGGAAGCACAGAATGCATAAAATTGTGCTCCGTGGGTTTGTTAAAAAATTAGCTTGACTTTCCCACTTACATTGTTTTTTTTTGTCTTGTAGTTGAGCTGTACAACAGTCAAGTGATGCTTAAGGGTTGTGAGGAGAAGGGCTACGTCATCGTAGGGGCAGCGAAGGCCTCGATCTTAACGAGTGATCACAGGCCGGTGTGGAAAGAACAGACACTGCGTAGCAAGTCCACAGTAGTGGGCTCATTAGATTGCATGCAGGTTCTTACCGGCGCAGTGTAATAGCGCCTTTGTGTGTTTTATAATAATTATTATTTTATATAACTTATATTGTATTATACTGTCCAGTAAGGCTCAACATGTTGAATATAGTGCAAAGAATAGCGAATATAAGTGCCATTATATTATATTGCAGAAGATATTCAGTGTGTAGAGAAAACCATATTGAAAAGTCATCTCACAGTCATTCGTTGCGTCATTGCGTGAACATATGTTTGAAAAAAGTTAAAGAGGAAGTGACATTTCCGAAGCATTTGAAAGTGACGTCGGGTTTTCTTTTCAGTACTACGCCACGATTTATCCTTCTTGCAACGACGAAAGCTCCTCTGCTTCAGTGTCTGTAGTACCGCAGGAGTCACGTGACGAAATCCAACCAATGGCTTGGCTCTCCGCTGATCACATAGAAGAAGAGGAGGTGGACAGCCTCATGGGTAAGTAGAAAGTACAGCTGCATAGTAAATGGACGGACTGCTAAATGTAAAGTACTTTAGATTTAATATGAAGAGGGTATTTTTTAATACAACGAGAGCTACGAAAAAATGTCATAAACTGTCCATAGCAAAGCAGGTATTACAATCATTTGTACGCTTAATGATAAAAAAAATACATCCCGATTTTAAGCATAAACTATAAGCAGTATTAGTAGACACAGAATATGTGTGGATAACTTCAGTTTATAACTACAGGCATTGAAGGAATGGTGAGTGGGGCTCAAGCTGTGGGTGGAGTTGTTGACGAACCTTCTGAGAAGGGTCTCAAGGTAAATGGCACCAGGTTTTTGTTATGCCTTTCTTATGTCTTGTGGGTAGTGGAATCAATTTATTCCCTGCGAGTAAACGAAATAAGACTTATGTGTTAAGCAGTTCGAGATCAAGATTTTATTTTCAACTCTTGTTGGATCTGTGTGATGTGCAATTTAAAAAAAATACTTGGTTTTGTGAAAGAAGAATAAGAATGAAGCTTTTTACAGACAAGGCTCACAGCTGAAACTAAGCACTCGTTTGATTGGTTGATTTTTCAGAAAGGGACAAGGATACAGCTGCAGAGAATCATCTCGCGCTGCAAGTGCCAGTTTTTCTATGCCGGCTACGGTGACGTCATTGATGACGCAATGGTCGAAGTGCCACCACTTCCGGTGGAAACAGACGACATGATGAAATCACGCGATGAGCACGTGGACACGTTTACGTTGCTGCACCATGATCTCAATATTTGTACAAATTCGGTAAGAGAAGTTGTAAGAGGTTTTTTTTTACCGGCAGGGCTATCACATCGATAATTATTACAGGGTGTGGTTCAGTTGGATTTTTAGGTCTGGAGAATAGCTGCCTGAGCTCATTTTTTGCTGTCGATGGAAAATTCGTAAATCCATTTTTTGCACCTTAATGCTAAATCTTGATTATTATGACCTTGGAATGACCTTGGACATTTCAGTCGCAGTACCTACTGATGCAGGATTTGGTGAATAACTTACTTCTGCATGTTGATTCCAAGAAGAAGGAGCGAGTTGAGAGACATCAACGGATGAAATTCAAGCTACATCTCAACAGCATAGACGACCAAAAGACACCTATACTGCAGGTGCGTTGGTTTTATGCGTTAACCCGTTGCTCCGTTTCAGCCACTACACCACTCTAGCTATGGTGGTAGGCGGAATTTATAGAAATGTATATATATATATATATATATATATATATATATATATATATATATATATATATATATATATATATATATATATATAGCTTGGACCGATTTTCCAATTTTACATATTTATACGTATTTATGCGTTAACCCGTTGCTACGTTTTGAATTTATAGAGATGTGTATATATATATTGCTTGGACCGATTGCCAACTTTAGATCGATTACCAATTTTACATATTTACACATGTACGTTGAAAAGAGGTTATCGTGTAAATATTAAGAGGACAGCACCCACGATTCATTGTTGAGAAACTACAGCAGTGATTTATCTGTAACATTTGACAGTAACCAGCGAGTGCACTCTTGCTAAGAATTACTGTCCACATTGTTCAGTCTAATATTCATCGCAAAATTTAGCGAGCCTGTGAATTTCAATTGAACAAATTATTATGACGCAGCCGGTTGCTAAGTGTGTTGCTATGCAGTGTAATATGGCATTGCAATAAGGCGCAGAAGTAAAATCAACAACTGGTAGAAAAATATTGGTAAATTTTCAGAGTCAAAACGAGCTTAGGGAGCTGGTTCAAAAACTGCGAAGACTTGAACGCCAGCTATACATTCTAAGAAAGGAACTTCAGGACGAACCAGGTATGTGGAAGTTAAAAAATTACTTTAAAATAATAAAAACAGATAACTGGAGGTGCACTACTAACTTTCAGACATTTCACGAAATTTCTACACTTGTATTTTTGTATAGGTAATTATAGCTAATACTGTCTTTCTGTACTGCGTTGTTTTGGCGTCTAGACGATGAAGTTCTGCTTGAGGAAAAAAGAGATGCAGAAAAACAGCTAGACGATTGCAAGCACTTAGTAGGAAAAGCGAGCGAGGAGCTGGCCATTCTCATCAGGTACTTTATCTGCTTGAAATGCCCATATTATCCAGGTGGCATACCTCATCAGTATGCCACGTGGCATATTTTTAGCTACTTCAATAAACTTTTTTCTTTCTGTCTGTTGTGGGTACTTTGTGTACCATCCGCATACTTTATTTACTTATGACGTAGATTATTTACTTAACGAGCACGGATTGTTTCACCCCTCTTTTTTTTCGTTATAAAAAATTGGAAGTTTTCCAAATTATTTGTATTATTATTGTTTTGACGACCTGAATGTATTACAAATGTTTACTCAATAATAAAATTTATTACAGAGCATTTAAAGAAATGCAGTTAGAGGAACAAGCCCAGCTACGCGCAACCATGGGCAAAGATGACGCAATGGTCGTGAAAAAGTATGAGGTACTGTGTGTATGAGTGTTCATTTACGACCTTGTCTTATAAAATTGCCGTTTTAATTTTGAAAAAAAGTAGTATATAGGCTCTAGATTATGATGTGATTCACTTTATCTGTTCAAATCACGAATCCTGTTTTGTGTATTATTTTTCAGTTCATATTTAATGTTATAATATGAATTTTAATAAAATACTGGTTATCTTGGAATTTAAATGTCATTGAATTTTATTTATCGAAGGTTTGTTTTAAACACGCCGAGTGGAGGATGACAGAAAGTGATGGACAGATCGGCATAGCTGACGTCAAACTCACAAATTTCTTGTACGTTACTTGTGCACTTGTAGAAAAATTATCAATTAAAGGAGTTCAAAATGGAGGACAGTGGATTAACACGGCGTATCAAGTTAATTTTTCCGAGTTGTGTTTGAATTCAAATATCAAGTATGATCGTCAGAGCAGCCCATTATCAATAGTCGTCTGCCATTCTTATGTATCTCTCATGATATTCAAACTTTAACATCCAAGGAGTATTAATATGAAAAAAAGTTATAGAGACAAAGATTCGTTCAAAGTTCTTTTCTGAACAGGTATCAAAAGATAAATAAAGATGACGACTCCGGTTCTCACCAGATGGAACTGGGGTATCTCAAGGTCACCAATCTCCTGCCAGACACGTTATATAAGGTAAATAAAAAGTGGTCATCTGGCGGTCACTAATCTCCTGCCAGACACGTTATATAAGGTAAATAAAAAAGTGGGCACCTGGCGGTCACCAATCTCCTGCCAGACACGTTATATAAGGTAAATAAAAAAGTGGGCACCTGGCGGTCACCAATCTCCTGCCAGACACGTTATATAAGGTAAATAAAAAAGTGGGCACCTGGCGATCACCAGTCTCCTGCCAGACACGTTATATAAGGTAAATAAAAAAGTGGGCACCTGGCGGTCACTAATCTCCTGCCAGACACGTTATAAAAGGCAGATAACAAGATTCCCGCAAGCAATACCGTGACGAAGGTCATTCAACAATCTTTTTGAACACTAAAAACATATCTAAAATAGATTATGGAAAACAGACAAGGGAGACTGCCAAATAAACGCGTACAGAATATGCTTTGAGATGTATCAATAACCTGCCCCAGTGGAGTTTTGGGGGCCGAATATTTCTTATGTTACTGTAGATGTTTTTAAAGAAGTGTCAAAACAGCTTTAATCTATGGGAACACAATATCTCGTAACCTCGTAGGAGTTGCTGGGACCACAGGAGTGTAATGGTGCCGGTCTGGGCATGTCGGATAAACACAGCCTACTCAGACTTCTGTGCAAGTTCAAAGCTCCAGGCGAGTTTATATATATCATACCTTAAACAAGTTTAAAGCTGCTTTCGTAGTCAATCCAGTCTCTGATTGTTTGTTGGTTTGTTTGATGTTTAACATCCCGTTCACCAGCTAGGATGGGTATATCAGGACGCACTTGTTAAGGAAACAAGTGGGGAAAAAGAAGTAAGAATGAGGAAATAGTAAAAGAAGAGTTAGAAAGAAAGAAATTACGAGTAGTTGCCTCTTACACCATGCACGGAACAGAACGCAGTGGGTGTATTCTTAAGATGCCCCCACCCCATAAGGGCAGTTTCTGAGTTCAAAGTTCCAAATACGTTTAAAACACCACTACTGGACACAACGGCAGTCTCAGTTTCTCTACTGGAGAAGTTCAACGCTCCATCTCCTTCCTATCTCAAACTACTGTGTAAGGTTTAAAATTGGCATTTTTGTGCGTTTAAGTGGGAGGCATCGCGATTAAGGAGCACTTTGAAGTGAATGTACTGCCGCTGTCACTACAACTCACCAAGCGCTTCTACAACACCGCAATGGTGTATTTCTTCCCAGACCGGCGACGTCAGAGTGACGCTGCGCGAGGTAATGTCAAGGTCTAAATGACCAAAAGAATAGTTTGAATTCTATTGTAACAACGCGGCCTAATGTTTAGATTTAGTTTCATGTGGCATTTTAAAAACTTATTCCCCAGTATAGTAAGTGATTGGTTTCTGTGCATTAATCCGGTGCTTGTCTTGGTAACTGTGCGTGAGGTCGGTTCTGAGGCGTATGATGGGGGGGGGGGGGGGGAGGGGGTGGGTGTGGGACGTGAGGTTGCTCTAATTGCCCAGATCGATGCATCACGTGATGTTGCAGATGAGGAGAAATCCAAGAAAAAGCGTCACACGCACGTGGGCGAGAGCACGTTCTTCCACGATGACGACATCGACAAGATGAAGCAGAGGGCTGCCAAGAACCAAATGTTCCTTTACGTCAAGATCCCCGAGGTGCCATTGACAGTGAGCTATAAGGTTAGTTACTGGCCCATTTCCCGCTGAACTGACCCCTTTACAGTCGATCGTAAGGTCAGTTTAATGGTAATTTCCATGAAGTGGACCATTAAGAGCAAGACGAAAGGTCGGTTACACACTAATAACAGATGAACTCTCCTTCACATGGTAAAATATAATATTGTTTGATAAATGCGTATTTTTTTTCTCGTAAATTTTCCTGCTAAATCTTGTGTTATTTATCAGGGTTTGAAGGACAAGAACGTGACTGATGTGCAGAACTTCCGGTTCGTTGTGCCAACACTGGAGTACCACAACCAGACGTGGACTTACCTTGACCTACTTATGGCCATGAAGAACGACTGTAAAAAAGTGCTTATCTCCCAGGTAAGATTTCTTCTGCTTCTGAGGTATAGATCAGTTGAATAAACTGGATAAGTGTGGAGAGATAGTGGTTGAAAAGGGACAGGTATTGATGATGGATCTGAGTTTTTGTGAAGAAATAAGAACAATATTCCTATAATAATAATAATAATAATAATAATAATAATAATAATAATAATAATAATAATAATAATAATAATAATAATAATAAATAAGCTTATGGCATGTGTCTGCAGGCCATCAAGCAGAAGCTACACATGAGAAGCCCTGTGGCGGAGCTGGTGGACCTGGGCAAGCACAGCGACAGCCTGCAACAGGAGGACGAGAAGGCCAAGATGCTGCTCGGCGAGAAACACTTGGTGGGTACTCTTGTTCTTTTTTCTGACGCTGTTGCTTGACGATGGAGGGGGGAAAGTCGGCCGTATTTCTTCGCAGACGATTAGTTTTGATGTAAAGTAATGTTGATGACTTGTTTATTAGTTTTATTGTAAGTTTGTAGGTAGTTGAAAAAAATTTGTATTTGTGTAATACAGAAAAATAAGAGTGAATAACGTATCCCCCCGCGGTCAAAATCTGTTACTAAGGCATTCTGTTTGTTTGTATTTCAGAGTGATAAAGCGCAGAGGAAGAGCTTCTTCGGAAAAAGTTCGAAGTTAAACTAAAATGGTGCTACAAAGCACGCTTTATTGATTTGAACATTACTTAATAATTACTGGGCTTAAGTGAATAATGCAAACCCATCTCACCTTTTAAAAGAGAACTGGGAAAACATGAAAAATAGGAATAAGGATGGTATTTTGGAATAAAATCGGCTACAAAGAGAAAAGGAACTACAGTAAAACTTGATTTAATACATGTGCGGCTGGTGTGACTGAATGTTTGCCATATAGATGTGTTCATAAAAAATGTTAATAATAAATGAATTAGATGTAGTTGTGTTCGTGTCTTAGATGCTGTTATGATATTTGAGGTGTTCACTAACAAAAGTTTGACTGGACTGCAAACATGATATGGGAAAACTTGAATAAAAACCCATATGATGCGTTATTTGGCATTTGTGTGTTAGCTGTGCGAATTAAGCTGTTCATTTATTTTTTGTTTATTGCTCACAGCTTGAGATACTTCTTATGATACTTGTATAAAGAGTTCCGTTGAGTATATTGGGTGCTTCGGGACAGTGATACTGAAGTTATTACTACGATAAATTCTGACGTATTTATTATTTTGTTTTCTTTGTAGAATTAATTTAAACTTGGGAGCATTTAAAAATAAATTAATGGAGACATGTTGGCCTTGCGTCATCCTGCAGAGAACCATAGTTTGCTGTAAATTCTTCATTTTAAATCTCTATCTGCATAGGATTGTGTCGTAAATTCATTAATCCTGATCTATTTAATGGAAATATTGTGGCATTCTAAATGGTAAGCAATAATAATCAGCAAATGTGTATTAAAAAAGCGCGCACAAGTTGTTTCATTCTGGTAATTAAGATTTGATACATACTGATTGAGTGTGTTTAAACAGTTATATAAATAAAACTTTTGCTGACTTTATTAGTTTATCTTGGTTTTGTAGGATACACAAATTAGACATGTAATCGTATCTGTAGTCCCGTCCCAAATATGAAACGAACAATTAACGATGTACAAAGGTCGAACAGAGACTCACCACCGACCTCTATTTAAACTGATTCGTAAAAGAACCAGACAAAAACTATTTACATTGTCCTATTAAGTTTCTTAACTCAGTTCCATCTCATTAATGCAACATTTGTGTGTATCAAATATGTCTGGCATGTGGAACATAAATATCTTCATTGCAAAGTAAACTAAAAAATAGGAAAGTTCACTAAAATATAAAATAACATAATATTTAAATCTCCCAAATTTGTTTCCAAATTTAAGATGAAATAAAGTAAACAGAGTTTCCAAATTGAAGGTGGTATAAAGTAAACATATTAAAAATGCACTTTTAGTGAAGTGCCATATAAAATAATTTACAAACTAGACCGTCTTCGCTACCGAGTGGCGAAAATTACACTTGGGGCCACCCTTAAAATTCAAAATTGAGCATGAACTAAGAGGTCGAGGTCACTGAGGTACGTCTTGCAGATCGCCTTTTAGGCCCAAAAGGTCCCAGATACGCTCAAAATTCCTCTATCTCCAGCCCTTTCGAGATAATGGTCGACTTTCAGTTTTTCACCTTGACCATGACCGAGAAGGTCAAGGTCACCGAGGTACCTCTGTGGTGTTTAGAACCAAAGGGTCGTAAATAAGTTCAAAATCGGTCTATCTCTAACCGTTTCCGAGATAATCGCTTTTCACCTTCACCAAGGACATCGAGGTACCTCTTACGTATCGCCTTCTAGGTCCCCAAAGGGTCGATAATAAGCCTAAAATTGCTCTATCTCTAACCATTTCCCAGATGATGGTCAACTTCCGGTTTTTCATTTTGACCATGACCGAAGAGGTCAAGGTCATCGAGGTGCCTTTTACATATAGTCTTTTAGGCCCAAAGGGTCGAAAATGACCTCAAAATCGCTCCATCTCTAATCCATCTCTAACCGCTTTCGAGACAATGGCCCACTTCCGGTTTTTCACATTGACTATGACCAAAGAGGTCAAGGCCATCTAGGTATCTCCTACATATCCAAAGGGTTGAAAATAAGCTCAAAGTCGCTCTATCTCTAACCGTTTTCAGATTATAGCCAACTTCCGGTTTTAGACATTGACCACTACCAAGGTGATCAATCGTTCTCTAAGGTCATTTTTTTAACAAATCGGATTTCAAGACATCTAATCATCCTGTCAGTGAACCAAATTTCATCTTTCTTTAGCAATTGGGAAAACCCAAACGCTGCAGCCAACTTCAGCTTGCACATGCATGCTGTGATGGATCTCATTGTAAACAATTGGGCGATCAGTACGCCTAGGCTGATATGCAAGTTCCTTTAACTGCGAAATCAAAGCTTGCTTATAAAGGGCGTCAGTGGCAAAATTTCAATGTCAATTTGTATATATTAAATATTAAAAAATTTCTAAAACAATTGAGCTTGACCAACTACACATTCTACATTATGCCTCTGCCAAATTTGGTCGCCCTAACCCTATCAGTCTCAGAGTAGTTTGCGTGACAAGGTTTTCAAATTCAAAATTTCAATTTCCATTTTTGTATATAAAATATGAACGAATTTCTTAAAAAAATTTGAGCTGGCCCAACTGGACATGGTATACTATGTCTCTGCTAAATTTGGTCGTCCTGGCCCTAGCCGTCTCAGAGGAGTTTGCGTGACAAGGTTTTGGCAAAAAAAGGAAACATCCAGAAACACTTTTCCGAATTGTACGAAAGCAGCAAACTAGGGGATTGAAAACCCCAGAGTATAATTACAAAAAAATTGGGATTTACACTGTTTCTTTGTTTTTTTGGTGCTTTACGTCTCGTTCACCAACTAGGATGGATATATTAGGACGCCCTTGCTAAAGGAACAGGTGGGAAAAAGAAGAAGGAACGACGAAACAATAAAAGACGAGTTAGAAAGAAAGAAATTCCGATAACTCGCTTCCTACGCCATGCACGGAACAGAAAGCAGTGGGCATATTCTTAAGATTCCCCCCACCCCACAGCGGAAGGGATTTAGATATAATATTTACAACTTTAAAACATACGTCAGTTCTACAACATGAACAAACTCCTAGAGCCAAAACATATAAAATAAAAATGTCCAGGGAAATTGTGAACCAGAAGAGATCGAGTGAATTAAGTATTAACAGGCTTGTAAGGTTGTCAGAAGGTGGTAGTTATATTCAAAGGCCCGACAACAAATGCTGTTTTAGCCATGGCATCGTATCCGCCCCTTTTCTAATTTGCATGCTAATCCTCATTAATCAAACCTACTGCTATTTCAGGCGGGGAAAGCAAACGTCACAGCAGCACCAGTGATAAATACTTTTACACATGTTACGCTAATAAGAAAACAGCATACAATTATTTATTGTATATCAACAAAATAGCCACAAAAATCAGCAATGTTTACAAGTTTTTTCAGTAGTTTTGAAATTTTATTTAGCTTATTTTAAAACAAATTTCAGCACCATTAGTGTCCCATGTAAGACACTGACAAAATGTTCGGGTACCACTCTCTCACGCATTTTAACACGCATTCTGGCCTTATTTCTCTCCTCCACACAAGATACTTTTTCTCCGAGGCCCAGGTTAGATTGACATCGTTTCAACTGATATTCCTTCAAATTTCAAATTCCACGGTTTGACATCACTCCCCAAAAAACGTTTGTAGCACTCTTTTCTCATAGATGCATTTTGAGCTAATTGGTTTTACAACACCATTCTTCGGAAATTTAGCAGATGAAACGATTCATTGCGCGCACTAAATTAAGGGCCCGTTTAGAGGTTTTATTAAAAAGTACCATGTGCTCGTGTTTGACAATGCCAATCAAACCTCAATTTAAACATAATTTAGACATATAAAGGTCGGGTTAATTTCAAATTACGGTTTTGTAAACGAAAACTACACTATATTATACATATATGTGAATAAAAATTGCACTGAAATGTTTAGAAATGTTTATTTATGAGATAAGTACAGCTATTTCTTCCAAATCACTTTAATTCTTTCGTTAATTTTTTTTTAGAAAACTGTCCGTTGTGATGACTTCTAGAATATTAATGAAAAATGGGAGGGGCTTAGGCGTTTAAAGTCCTCGTTGGGCTTTTAAAGATCCGATTACTGAAAAAATTCAAAGGCAGGCATTTGCTAAATCTTTGGCGGATCTCAGAAAAGTAAATTTCAAACAGCAATAACGCTAAATATGCCTAAAAAAGAAAGAAATCCCACTAAAAATACTTGCAGAAGAACTTTTTGAACGGCTTAATCCCTAAAAACATTTAAACGGTGGCATAAGGCCATATTTTGGAGGTGCGCAAAAATTTTAAAGAAAACATCACATGAATAGTAATATTCTAAACGCCCAGTCAAACTGCAGCAGAGAACGCATTTTGGCCGTTCTTTGGCTAGTTTTGTGTCAAATCGAGAAAAAAACTAGTAATTTTAGAAATAGTAACATCCAGAGAAAATGCGCACAAAATTTCAAAAGAATCCGGTTAAAATTGTGAGAGAAGAAGCACTTTGAAAATAAACTACTAATTTTTATTTAAGTCCCCCATTTAGCCGATCACTCGCGGATTGCCCAAAAGTAACTTTTTAAGAGAGGGCCGCTAAGTGAGCATTTGACTGCAATCCGGTCAAAATTGACATTCGCACAAAATTTGAAAGGAATCCGAATAAATCTGAGGGAGAAGAAGAATCTTAAGTAAAAGTTTACATACGCACATGTGCATATACAAACGACGAATACCCATTCTGCGGATGTGATAAGACCAACCTAACATACTAAGCTGGCATACAAAGCAAAACGCTTCGTTATTTGTGTTTGAAATTTTAATATTAAAAAAATAAAAAAAGAATATGAATATTACTAATTTTAAATGAATTTTGCATGTAGGGAAGGGCTAAGTAATTTGACATTTTTGAAAAGATGTAAAAATCGATTTTTTTTTTACAAAACTGTAAAAATTATTGTTTGTGAGGAAATCTGAAATTTACAAATTGTTAGCCCATCGCATAATTTGTTGGCAAGATTTTAATGCGTGAAAAATGGGACTGCCCGCTTCCATGTATAACAATTAAGCAAACAGCATACTGTATCCAGTTTCCGCTCCTGAGACTTCTAGCTTCACTACTTACTCCGTGCTGTGTGTATAACTGAAAGCCGTTATAAAACAGCTGATCTCTGAGGCGACCTATCTGTTGCGCATAAATATTATAAAACACAGTACTGATGGATATTTTAAAAAGTAGTTCCTCTGTTTATGAGCACTTTTTTTCGAGGAATTCCCAGTGGGCCTGCATAGTAAAAATGTTCTATTACACAACATACCGAAGAGGTTGGCTGTTGGACAACAACGGGAGAGCCGGAGGCAATGCGCACAACTTCTCTTGGTGTTTACGCATGACTTTGTGACGTATTACACATGCGATTTACTTTCAGGAAATGTTTTTTAAATATTGATTTTATTGCAAAAATCAGTCACAGTTAGAAGTAGAAAATACTTTATTTTACTTTGATCGTAATTTGTATTTCAAAATCTTGTGTACATGATGTCTGGCGAACAGAGAATTGTCATTAAGGGCAATGCATCGAAATACGTCAAACTGAATGTTGGCGGAGGCTTGTTTTACACAACGATTGACACACTAACAAAACATGATAATATGCTACGAGCTATGTTTAGTGGCAGAATGGAAGTTTTAACCGATTCTGAAGGTTTGGTCAGTTTATATTCTCCAAGTAAAATGAATGATTATCAAATGCAAGAGTAACCAATTTGCTATGTGAACCCCAATCCCAGGTGACTCTCCTTTCACAGAAGTTCACTCGGGTCATTCAGAACTTGCATAACCCACTTTTTCTATAAAATATCCATATATAAGTCGCTTTTGGTTATCGGAATAAGATCGTTCACTGACAACATTTTCGCGGCCGAACGTTGTAAATCAACCACAGACCATCAAAGTCAGCTTAGTTAGCGGAATGTTGAAGTCTACGTGGTCTTGGTCTCTGGGTAACTAAAGGGACATACATTATGGGATGTTTAATATAATTTATTCCACAAAATTGTAGGATGGATCCTAATAGACAGATGCGGTAAACACTTCGGGTTAATATTGAACTTCCTGAGAGATGGCACAGTTGCCTTACCAGACAGCCGGCGCGAATTGCAAGAATTACAACAGGAAGCGAAATATTATTTAGTGCAGGTTACCGATCGCTGTAGTTCATTCTTTTGCTTGATATAAAGTGAAATAATTGATTTTTCTCGTTCTCTTTTAGTCTGTTTATGGGGAGTATTTGTTCATTGGTCGCATATTAAGTAGAAATATTGACAAAATCCTGAGTGCCATTATATTGAAGATATGCTGGCTGTTGTAAGCACAGGGTACGCAAGACATGCAACAAACGAAACAAGACCTTTCCTTATCAATTTCATGAGACAGTTAGTTTTTGAGTTGCTTCGTTTTTCAGCCGTTAGTTGAACAAATCGATCAGCAGCTAAAAAGACGGGACGATGTGGAACCCATTTGTAAAGTACCACTAATTACGTCAAACAAAGAAGAGCAGCTTTTGGTGACTAAATCTATTAAGGTAAAAAAACTGGTTGTAGAAAGAAAATCACATATTGGACTTTTTGAATATCGGCATTTCTGTCTGTCCTGTCGGCATCTTACAGTTTCTGAAAACGCAATTATTCCTCTCCAAAACAAAATAGATTATAAAATGATGGCTGAAATGTTGCGGAATGAATCTGAAAATAGATTACATAAATATATGTAAGTTAATGGGAGCTTTGGTCTAACTTTGGTATGTGATCTGCTTTTTCAGCCTGTGGTGAAGTTGCTATGTAACCGACACAACAACAAGTATTCATACACACAGTAAGTAAATTTCCTGTGTCGCCCTGCACTTTCGTGAGGTGGGGTGAATATGTATTCTTTTTCTATGAACGATTCATGTCGCGTTTTTTTTTTTTTTGGGGGGGGGGGAGGGGGGTGGGCAACATCAGTTGTTGGTGAGTAATGGGTTGGAGGGATAAGGTTTGTGTGTTTTAGTGGAAATATGAACCATAATTTGCCCTCTTGGTGGAAAAATTTTATTCATAGCAACAAAAATTCGCAGTTGTTTTCTGAGCATTCGGGACTTGTCTGAGAACCACAGCAATATATGTCCAACGCTATTTTTCCAGAAATTCTGACGACAATCTGCTGAAGAATATAGAGCTTTTCGACAAACTGTCACTGCGGTTTAACGGCCGTATTTTATTCATTAAAGACGTGATTGGAAGCCAAGAAATATGCTGTTGGTCGTTTTATGCCCAGAACCATAAATATGCGGAAGTGTGCTGCACTTCCATTGTTTATGGCACGGATAAAAAACACACTAAGGTGGGTGGAATAGGAATTATTGATTCACTGGTTGGTGTGGTGCGTCTCATTTATATTACCTTGCTGTGCAGCTAATCAAGAAATAGTTAAAAAATGTTACTTATGGTTTTTTTTGTTAGCAAAAGAGGAAAATTTAATGGCCATAGAGATATTTTTAAAAGTGATCCTAAGTCAACCAGCCTGATGTTATCTGTATGTCAGTAAAGGCTAACTTGTGTGTGTGTATTGCGTGTGTGTATAATAGTTTGTGGAGTCAACAGATTCTGAAAAAAAGTTTTCAAACATTAAAGAAGAAAAAGTCAGTATTTTTTAACACGTGGCACATTTTAATAGGTTCACTCTTAAACCAGGTTTACCTGTTTGACAGGTTGAGTTTCCAGAGGCACGCATTTACGAAGAGACGTTGAACATTTTATTATTTGAAAACCGGGATTCTCGACCCGATGCAGAACTAATGCAAGCTACGCGAGGTCCGGCAGCCTCCAGTTATCATAGCGACGACGATGGTGATTATGACCGGGCTCTGTCGGAAAATGTAGGGAAATTCCGGCGCAAATAGTAAACAAACTCTTTTAACAGTTTAGAAGTTGCTATGGTTTATTGAGTTGGAAAAGTGTATGTGTGACCGCAGTGTTTCTATGGATGTGAAATTATTATTGTTATTATATTTTTGGTAACGGGGGAGGAGGGGGTTCTTCTTTGTCAAAATTAAGCAGTTTTCGTCCTATATCCTCGCGAATGATGTAGTCTGCTGAAGATTCGTAATCTGAGTTTGGGTAGGATAATTTCAAAATTAGTCCTGTAGTTTAAGCTTATTTCGTTCTACTGGTAGTGTAGTACTATGACACGCGACGTGGAAGAAATGGTGTCATTGCATTATTTTGATCGTGGCCGATACGAATGGAATTCTTTAGAAGCATTTAAGAGTCGAGATCAGTGAGTCAGCAAATAATGTGTTATGTCAGTTTGGAAATGAAGTGGTAATTTTTGTGGTATAAACTATGGTATTGGGCAAGCGCAGGACCGAAATAATATATTGTAAACCGATGTAACTATTTCAGATTCATTCATAAATAGCATCTGGCTTGGTAATCGCATAAAAACTAGGTCAGGAAAACATGTAGAATTTTAGCAGGCGTCGCTGGGAAGTATTTAATGTATGTTAATCTCGTTAGAATAAAAGAAAATGTAAATCTTGAAATTGCTTGGAAACAGTCGGCTGATTTGTAGTCTGCACATAAGAATTTACATGCGTGAATCTGTAGATAAAAAGTGAATTTGTGCTCGCGGTCATTGTGTGTGTGTCGGGGGGGAGGGGGGGGGGGGGGGAGCCTGCGAATTTTTCACGTGGTCTTGCTGTAGGCAATTATAATGTCAATATAGCTTATTATGAAGAAAGAAATGTGAACATGTGGTATTAATTTCACGTTATGTGTGGATAGAGAAGCGAGATTTTGTATTTCCCAAGGACTTTTATGCATTTAATGTTATTAGATTGTTATGCATTGTTGAATTGTAAAAAAAAAAGAATCTGAGAAAATATACTTGTACATAAATTTGGCATGCTGAATAAAGAATGATCATTTCAGAGTGTCAGGTATATTTTCATTTGTTTGCTGTTCCACCGCTCCGATACCACACTCAATATAAAAACGATGCCCGTAATTACACGGACCTGCAATGCATCAAACTGCGCGTAATGAACACAAACACGTAATGGACCTAAACCTGAACGCAATGTTCAGAGGCCGGGAATTTCAAGCTCAATTTTGACAATTTTTTTAAAAGAATATTTATAGCAACAACATGATATCGAGTTGGAAGGTAACGAAACTACCCAATTGATCTGTATATTTTGGTATACCCTTTCGAACAGGTCGTTTTGACCCAAGTTAATGTATGTGTAGCAGACACAAGTAGAATTTGGGAACGATCAGTCGCATTGTTGTCAAGAAGTTAAGGTATTAAAAAAAAAACAAGACTACCTGAGAGTGATATTGAATTTCGCATCGGACCATAGTCCGATAACTATACCCCCAGCCGTGTGGTTGGGGTCTACTTTTGAGATGTAACTGCTTTAACGTCAGGAAGAAATTACTTTGTCGCAGTAAAAATCGCATTAAGATCGGCCATTTTCGTACTCGAGAAATTGCAGTATCTGTCAGCTATGTAGGATTTTGGATTAAGTTGGAAGTCATTTTCAAGGGGAACCACCATGTTGTAAACTTCGCGGATAATCGACTATTTATCATTAAGTTCAAGAATCGAGAAAAAAAATGGAGATTTTATTAGTGTCCATCAAGTGTGCAAAGTTTCAAATTATGGTTGCTTAAAAAATAAAAGGCTTGTGACAATATTTAAAAGGGAGATTGTTTGGTGCCCAGGACTTGTACATAAATTGGACGAGATAGGTAAGTCGGTGTTTGATAAATTCCAGTATTTGTCTGATATTCCCCATCCAGAACTATCCTATGGAAAAAAGGTTATTCCCATTATGGTGTACATAGATGTAGTACAGTCACTTGAACAAGACCACACACTTTCACAATCAAAGTTAAGTCACTTCCGAGCGACTACCCCAACCCCCTTCGCCCCCTCCCTCCCCCCACATCGCAAACTTTACTGATACTGTCAACATCTACGCAATTGTTTGCGCAGGACCATAACCAGTTTTTGGCCTCATAGGAATATAATTCTTGGGAAAATTCACCCTTAAGCGTGACATTTCATTTTGCTTTATTTCGTTATTTTTCTAGTTTCACAAGCAGAACGCTCAAAATTACTTTCACACATGCAGGCTATCACTTGAGACAATACCCGCTAAAACAAAAGAAAGAAAGAAAGAAAAGACGACTCTTTGCTCTGTCCACCTACCAACGGTAGTCTTTATTTCAAACTTAAACAAACATGTGGATAAAATAAAAAATTTCAGTTATAAAACAGCACAACCGATGTAGTACCAGCTGCTGGAATAAAATATCCATGAATACAGATTAAACTGGAGGCAGCATCCGTGTAACTTTGAAATCAGTAAGAGGAAAGTCCAGTATGTTAAGAGACCGGACAATGAAAACATAACAATAGGTGGGTTGTGATCAAACATATGTCCCCTTCCCAAAGCATCCTGTTTTTCAAAAGTGTAATCGCAGTGAGAAGTGACTGAGCTCAGATGATGACACAAGGTCACATGTGAGATGTTTCCACGACACACGGTCATTGCTCCTGTCAAGATTTTTCGCCACCAGTTTCTGGAGTGTCCGAAGCAGTCACCTGCTTAGCTTTCTCTTTTCCCAAAAACCTACGGAATGATTCGTATTCCTTCTTTTCTTCTTCATCTGCAATTAAGACAAATAAGAATTGCACCACAGTAACATGAGATAACATCCATTATTAAATAAACAGATGTCAGAACTAAATAAACAACAAGCCAAGGACAAATTCCACGTCATCGATTCCGGCTTTAGTGCTACTACTCTGACAAAATTTTGTAATGCTTCCTTTATTTTAAAGAACCGAATGATGTTTGCGTCATGTTTTCACTTTTGATCTACACAGATCCTGACTGACCTTCCTCGTCAGTTCCTTCTGGATCTGACTCATCGTCCTGGCCGGATCCGGGCGTGATGTACATACCGCTAACACGAGGTAAGGACTTTATCTCGCTTTTTAAATCGCCTAGAATAGACAAAATAAACACAGTTGTCATAGCTGTTGAAGTTGCAGACCACCACCTCGAAAAAAAAAAGAAAAAAAAAGAAAAGAAAAAAGTAAAATAAAAATAAATATATTTAGTTTTGCTACGACTTTCGGAACAAACAATTTCCTCGGAAGGACAGATCGCCGGAATTCCATCCTACGTTATAGCTTTGCTATAAAACACTTTCAGCACACCTGCTGGCGTTCTGTCTGACGTCATATCCGCCTGCAGTTTATCCATCTGTTCTTGCTCGTGCTTCCGCTTTTCTTCTTCCTTTTCTTTCTTCATTCGTTCATAAACTGGCTTGTAATCCCTGCAACATAGGATCTGCATTTGAACAATAAACAGCGCGAAAAAAAATAAATCCGACTCCGCACTTGTCTTCTTAACGCAGAGATGTCCATTCCAAAGTGAGTTGCTGGAATTGTTTTTAATATTAAACATAAATACCTTTCAAATTCCAACGAAGCTTCGTCAATGGCCTTGAAGAATTCTTCCACGCCTTGCCCTGTCACCGCCGAAACACCCACTGACTGAAATACACATTCGGCTTATGTAAGTGCCCTGCAAAACAGCTTCCTCTCATAATGGTTACAATGCTTAGGGGAAGGGATGAGGGTAGTGGGGCTCAAAAACTATCTAAAAATTTGCGCACGACCTCTGCAAGGCCCCTAAGGTAATGAATTAGGGGTTCAAAGTGACCATGGAAACCAAGGGGTGACGGGAGAAAGATACCTTTAAGTTAGTGTAGAACTCATCAAGAACGAGGCTCATGGATCGCGTTAAGTTGGACACGTAGGACGTCTCCTGCTCCAGAGCATCCTGGAACGCCTCGAAGTCAGTCATCCACTCCACCGCAAAGCTGTGGTCGATGATGTCAATCTACAGATTAACACACAACACAGACTACTTTAAAATCGCTGTACATTAAACACAAAACACAAGAAGTGAACATTAAATCGTGGTCTGTAAAGGAAAAATGTGAATTACCTTATTCAGGGCTACGACAAAAGGGAGTTTAGTCTTGTAGAGGATGCTACAGGCGTAGAGCATATTGGACATAAATGTCACAGGATTTACGCTCCGCGCGACGTCCATGACGTAAACCACGACTGTAGGAAAGCTGGACGCCTAAAAAAGATAAATGCACTTACATTTATTTCAATACTTTCACATACCAATGCACAATGAAAAGACTTCCTTCAATAACAATACCCACAGCAATAGTGGCAGCAGCCACTTTTACTCCAAGATCCAATTTATGAACTGACACGGTTGAATACATACGAGCGTCTCCGTAATGATGCTGCCAGAAGCGGACCACGTGAACACCTCAATCTGACCCGGTGTGTCCAGCACAACATACCTGCGTAAAAATACAGCACAAGGAAGCAAACAATCAGAAACTCATGTGCATCTTTCGAGCATTTTTGAGCCCAGTCTTTAGCTTTTTAAGCCAAAATGAGCATTCTTTGCACTTCTTAATAGTGGATAAACTGTGGTCTGTTTCAGAATGGTGAACTCTGAGCAAGCTACAATGAACACAATACAGAAAGACTAGATCTATATAACACTAGTGTTCAGAGGTGCTCACTGAAGGGAGGTGAAGTTCACAGTGAAAATTTTACTTTATTAAGTTTTACAAATACAGTTCCCAGACTTTGGCAACACAATGTTCCCAAACGTATACCAGTGGTAAAGGTAAAATATAAGCAAGAGCATTTAGAATTTAACCACTACAAAATACTGGAAAATCTGGAAACTGGAACAGGAACCGAAATCTCCTTTCAACTGCAGAATAATAAGAACTTTACTTGCAGTCAGACTGCCTCTTCTCCAAGAACTGCATCACCTGTTACACAAAACAACGCAAACATACACGTCAACAACTCGCTATTGCTCTATTACTGCAATAATTTCCGACCAAAATCTACTTCTCATGGTATTATATTGTCCTTCTTCTTGGACATCGCACCCACAGATCAAATAGTTCTCTCGAGAAATATTTGCGGAAATCCAATTTTCTGTACACATACCTGATCGAACCGTGTGGCGAAAAGATTCAGTGACGTCATAATTCCACCATTCGGACCCAAGGAGTATCTAACAGCTGTTAAGGATAGCATATTTTTCTCGTTTTTTTCCCTATCAGAGTCAGACCTTTTTCAAAGATTCATTCCAGCATCACGAAGCATTCTGTCGTTTTTCTTGCCTTTTAGTCTATTTTCTTTCGTAGTACGTGAAAAGGATACTGCTTCATGACTTCTTTGTACTTGACTGTGTCCCTGATATCTGTTAAAGTATACAATACACAATATAGCGTCATCAACCTGCATATGTTAAACAGCTTCACTTCGCGTTGCAAATAAAATTAAAATAAAAGAACTTTTTCACTCTTTTCTGTTTTTTTTCCATTATCTTACCACATAGGAAATTTTGTGTTAAAAATTAAGCCCGGTATGCATTAAGCCCGATTACGAGGAAAAGAACAGTAAAATTGAATAGCACGTCGTAATTGGTTAAATTACAAATTGGTCTATTAGCTGCAGAAGAATATCCTGACTTATCAGAGCGTCATGGCGAATTGCGTGACTTCTAGCTTGTAAATAAACCGTGAGAAACTGGCTCAAAGGCTGTTTTCACACTAAAGAAACACCTTTTTAGTTTTGCCAATTACGACGCGCTATTCAATTTCATATTTCTCTCCTTGTAGTGAAAAAAAAATTTCTAGCATAGAAAAGCTATGTTTACCGATGTTTGCAGGAAATGCCACTTCTGCCACTGCCGGATCGAGGTTGATCACATAGGGGGTGCTCTTTCTGGCGTACAGATGGGCCGTAATACGCTGCGATTATAAAAATAAGTTTGTAAAGTAACAGTGACGAATGATAATAGAGCTTTTATATCCTACGGATTCCATACACTGGACACAAAGCATATTTTCATGTGACTTCGCACGTATTATTGAATCGCGTTTAGAATTTCGACATTTTGTGGGTTTATGACGTAAGAACTGTTGGTTTTGAGTGACTTATTATGCATAGTAATATTAAGCACGAGCGCCGTCCATTTCTTTGGTTGCGGTGCAGTTCGAAAGCATTAAGGAGGCAAAATTTCTCCATATTACGAAATTACGGACAAGGGTAGAGTAATTGAACTTAACTGATTGCATAATTACGCCAAATTACATGGAAAATAATTCTCATCAACATGCCCGTAGTCTGCAAGAATGCGGGCATAAAAAATCTAAAGTTCATAGCGAAAGCCAGTGAAAGTGTTGAAATGGCTCTCCTTAAATTCAAAAAGGGATATCACCGTAGCAGACGCGAAGACTTCTTCACCGACGCACAAAATGACAGACGATGCGTTAGTCCTAGCGGACCCTGTCTATCTTCCTTGTTCAGAAAGGGACGGAAGCAAGTGTCATCTTGGATTAACGATGCATTCGTGGCATGAACAAAAACCATACGCGCACTGATATTCGAATAAATCTTTAGCAAACAGGACAGTGAGTAGTTGGAATAAATTAGAAAATAAGGCATTAACCGCCAAAAGTATCACCCAAGTCAAAGAATGACTTGAGCAAAGTGCTGAATGGTAGAAGCTTGAGAAAAATAAGGTAGGTAAGAAGCGATTAAGTTCATTAACGATAAAAAACGCCGTGGCGGGATATGCTTTCATATTACTAATGTGCTATTAGGAAAGACGAAATCCCGATAGGTTCAGAGTTGGGAGGTCTGGTTTGCATATAAGCCAAATCACACTTTGGGCGTTCCCAATAAAAGTGCGCAAAAATTGTGCGTTTCGAATAAAATATCCGGATAAAATTGAAAGAAATGATAGAGAGATTTCGCATAAATGTCAAATTTCTCTTGCACCAAAGAGCAATCGGGCTTTTAACAACCCGTATACTATTTTAGAAAAATTACTAACAATTTTTAAAAAATAATTTTAAATTTCAGTTTCTTTTATGTTTCAAGTATGAGCCGATTTTGCGATATTTCGTTCATATTTTTCTACCATTTTTTTACCCGGTTCCCTCGCACTCGAAATTAAAAATTATTGCGCATTATATTCGAAACACCCAAAGTGAGATTTGGCTTATACGATTAGCAAAGCCTACGAGGGAGAGGAGATAGAATTGGCTAGAGTAGATCGTAATTGGTGACAACAAAATGCTAAATTCCAACTCCACTAAATAAGCCAGGTGCGAGTTTTGCAATCCTATCGACTTAAATATACACCATTTTGTGATATTGGACAAAATAAATTTGTTTTGAACCACGGAAGATGTTCTTTTTCATTTCACCAATTTCGATCTACTGTAACCATTCTTTCTCCTCCCCCTTGTATCTTAAACCAAAAAGAGGTAAGACAATGCTCTATTTTTCTCCCCGATACCTATATTATCGCTCAACATTATGCCCAGGAACTTATGATTTAATTGACATACCTGAACAAACGTAGACTTTCCCGATCCTGCCATTCCAAGAACAAGGATACATGTTGGTTTCTTTTCTTGACTTCCACCTACAGTTTGTGAAATGCTTGGTTTTTCACTTGCACTATCCAAACTTGCCATTGTGCAAAAATGTTGTGTTTAACTGCGAATTCATTATACACCAAATTGATGAACAATTGGAGGACCAAAAGGCCTCTAAAACGAAATTTAAGATAATAATCGATACACGATAATAATCGAAACAGCCCGATACTGATATAAAGAATAAGTAAAAAGTTAAAAGTTTCTGTGAATTAAGTCAAAGCTTAGTTTTAATAGGTTTAGAAGATTGTTGATTATTTATGTAAGGTGCTCACCACAACTCAGGACATTTTTACGTCGACTTGGTCGAGGGCTGTGTCCATAATTCATACTCCGCATTTCAGTGCTATGCATCTGAAATCTTTGGCATTTCCAGAGTTCATATTTAACGTCCTTATTACAATTTTAAATCAAACACTAGTTCAAATCAAATACGGAGGAGAAGCGGGTGCAAACTCAAGACGAGGTCAAAACAAATGAGAAAGAAGCTACCAGAGCGAAGTGGGAAGCTGCGACAACAAGACAACTACAACAGAGCAGTGTATCAAATCCACAAGGGGGGACAAGACCAGCAATCAGTACCTTTTGATGGCGTTTTGGCAAAACATTAACACTGACAAATAAGAGTGGATTTGAAACAGTAATTTTTTCAAGACGAGATATGCGCGTATATCTTGAAATCTAAATATAATTATACGTCCCGATGCTCGAATTGACCATACAGAAGAGCGAGTAGAGAATGCAATCGGCCCGAAAATGCTAAACTACAAGAACTTGAAGAAGTACCGTTAAGTCTCGGCGTGGAGAATGCGCTGTTTGACTATTGAGATAGGCTGCAAAGGGTTGAAAAAAGAGAGGAAATAATTGGTATTTGTATCAGCATTTGGAAGGGTCTCGAATATTGGTTGTAGTAGAAAAGCGTTTTGCAGGGTGGACAGCAGAATAGATAGCATGCCAAGGAGAGAGAGAGAGAGAGAGAGAGAGAGAGAGAGAGAGAGAGAGAGAGAGAGAGAGAGAGAGAGAAGAGAAAGAGAGAGAGGTGGTAATGGATGCTGACTACTCCTCTAAGGCCTGAAATAAAACTTTGAGACCAACACGAAGCCTGTACGATATGAAATGAAGGATATCATTGTAAAGGTGCTGACTGCATCAGGCACGCGACAGCTGCAGCTGCAGTAGCAATGCCCTACAAAAATGTATAGATGTGAAAAGCGTGAATCAAACTATCACAAGGTTTGCCACTGATAAACAACTGGGGTAGATTTGCATACATACGAATACTTGAAGTAATTGAAATCTTAGTAACTGGGATCCTGGATTCTTTGGCCACAATTGAACATATGATACCAAGGGTATGCCTGACCCATACATCCTCAATTTATGCATTCTTTTAACATTTTTATCCCTTCTATTACATGTGAATACCATGAAAACACGGTGGAGCATGTTATAATTAGCATTATTTATTCATTTAATCCAGACGTGTAGTAGTAGCATTTATACATAAACATATTATAGTCATACTGTTAAGAGGTTTCTGGCTAAATAAATGAAATGTAAAATAGCCAAAATTACTGATGGAAAGAAACTAAATTTAAAAGACATATAATATAAAAGGATACTCACACTTACTTATGTTTCATAGAATATATCGTATTATAGCAACTATTTGGTTGCATCATATAAAAATATTTAATCATAATATCTGGCTTTCTCTACGGTTTATATAGAGCTGTTATTATAATTTTTAAACCAGGTCAGGATAAAATTATTTTAAGACAGTTGGTATTCAAATGTATGTATTTTTTCAGCTCTTGCCTAATTAATACATGATTTTGGTTCTGCCTTAACAGATACCACAACAGATATTAATAAATTTCTTTGATAAAATAGAGCGTCGATAAAAATATAAAGTAAATAAACAATATGATAAAGTATATTAATAAAAAAGATTTTTTAGATTTTAGATTGCAAGTTCTGCATTGTGGGTTACTGCTTTAAATAATTATATGAAAGATATAAACGGGCAACATGCAGATCAACCGCACAAAAATTTTAGAATCATTCGATGAAGATGTCTTTGAAGAACTTGCAGGTTATATCTGTTAATAGATCCGGGTTTTAGCATGCTTTAACAACGATAATTTTTAAATTAATTCTGTTTATGAATATTTTCTTTGTGTGTAGATGTTTTCGCATTATAAAGTATTAAATAAATCGTGTATCGGTTTTCATATTAAAAGTACTTTAATAAACAAAGGTGTGGAATTAAATTTTAAAAATCTCCTTTAATTGAAGACAGGCATATACGAAAAACTGCTGACTTAAAATTTACGCATTTGCTCATGCATTTTTGAGACATGCTTTTTTTTTAATCATTTTTAACTCCATTTACTTAATAAAAAAATAATCAATCAAACCGTGTAATCAAATCATGTTTGCATAAAATTCAACGAGAAAACTAATATACAGAATTTCCTTTCCACTTACAATGGAACGGTAAATGCAATCCCACTTTTCCATTTAAAGTACAAAATCCATCTATCACGTCTGTATGAAGAAAAATGATGCTGTGTTATATGCGTTATATAAATTTGCAGACCGTGTCTTATGTAGAAGAGACCAAATTTTTGTTGATTAGAAATTACTATTCTAAACTTCTGAATTGGCAATCACTTTAAATTTTAAAACACAGCTTAGTATATTGTGAGGTAAACACTCTTTCGAAAGGGAAACTTCTTTTCCATGTGACAGCTGGAGATTTAAAATATTTTTGCGCTTCTTATCGACGGGTGGCAGCAACTGACGCGTCAATTGGATGCAACACCAGTGTTATTCTGAAGTGTTAAACATAAAATGGTAATTTACATGTAACGTCAAAGTAGCTTACAGACAAAATAGGATGTCCGGGGACATGACGAACAGCCGAAACATCAATGCTATCGCTTAAGGTGCAGGCTAGGCAACCTGCAAACTAAGGACAAAAGGTTTTTGTGTGGACCATCTAAGGAGCATCCATAGAAAGTTTCAAAGCAACTCTTTTGAGGTTTTTGTAAGAAAAGTTTAATAACATTAAAAAAATCATTTCGGCAATTTTTTACCAATTGTAATCCGACCAAAGCTGAAAAGGAAGAAGTATTTTTAATGTCACTATTTTGACAACTTTGGTTTAAAAAATCGTATTGTCTTGTCTAAAAAGAAAACATGAAAATACAAATGCTAAATTTGAAAGCAATAAAATCAAAATTGCAGAATAAACATTGTTAAAAATCAATAAAATATCGCCATTTTCTAAATTTTTGGCAGATTGCCATAAAAGTAGTTTTTGTTAAGAGGACGACCTAGGAAAAATATATTCACATGTACATACAGACGGAGGCCCCGTTGATGTAACAAGACCAACCGGAAAAAGCCTGGTAGTCTAACAACCATTATATATGTAAAAGCAAAATGTCATTTAAATCTTTAAAAAAGTTAACTTTTGTGATTTTCTTATTTTCATAGTAACGATTATATTAATAACAATAACATAAAAACATACAAAACGGGAAACAATTTATGTTGTCATAAAATACTACTTTAACTGCTGTTATATTACCTTGAATCATCAAGTCCAAGTTTATCGTTCAGGAAGTCTAAAATTTTTGGAATATAGGTTTTATTTTTTTCTTCATCAAATACTCCAATGGACCATATAGCAACAGCTGCACACTGATCCATTGTACCAGCTTTTGCCATGATAGCGTCAGTTAACAAGGAAACGGTAATTCTCTACAAGTAATAAATTTTTCGAACAGGTATACATATAAAATCTAACAGAAGGGAAATATACAGACAGATTGAATTCTAGATTTCATTATTTCATGGCATTATTAACTGGGGTTACTTTGAAGTAAGATAGATGTTTATCTTTGTTAACATGAACAACCTTAAACTGTATTGTGCTATTAAATTAACTGCCGTTATAATATCCTAATTTCGAAAACATCTCCTTACACCGAACAGCGTGTATGCATCATACTCTTTTAAATTCAAGGAGCGGTCATGTGGCAAAAATGACGAGTGTCCAAAAAAAAAATGAATGATAACGAAACATTAAATCTCAGTAATTGCTTGCTTGTGAGATCATTGTCTCAAATAGACACATGCCTCAGAAAGTGGTGCAACAACTATGATATATTAGACTTTTCGTTTCCTTATGTATAAGAATTATCGGGCTATTCTGAGTTGGAGTTAATATGAAAAACTGATTTTAACATGTTTGTACAAAAAAAAAAAAAAGAAAGCAATACTGACAGTAATCTTCAGCAATCTTTTCCAAAAAGCTATTTTTTAATAAAATAATTATAAAATTTGTTAGCCATGAATTCCTTTAATATTACGTCCACGTTTTTCTGACGTCACGTAGATTGTCAATAATAATTACTATTATTAACAACAATAACTAGACTGGCCAGCGCACATAAAATATAACAGTACAAGCTTAAATCACACACTTTCAATCAAACCTATTTAATTTCTTTTTTGTTTTTGAACAAAAACGAATATCTCTCCGACTAAACCCATAATTCACCAATAACCATTTTCAATTTTTCTTTTTACTGAAATAAAATATTCAGGTCTCCACACATTCATAGTCACATTCAAAAATATACCAAATTAGAGCGGCCAATGCTCACCAACAACAGTGTACCCGAACAAGTCAAAACTTTTATTAGCCAGCCGTTGCCTTGTTAGTCCCCCGCCGCCGCGTAGCGCGGGAGTATAGGATTCGGGTCCGTTCGTCGACACCTTTTTTGTCGGCACTATATCTCCGTAACCATTGAACCGATTCAATTGTTCTCTTGCACATGTAATGACTATATAGTGGAGCTGTGCAATGAGGGGTCATTTTGAGATTTCCTCAAAAATTGAGAAAATAGGAGAACTTTTCAAAGTCAAAACAATTGACCTGTTCAATGGGTGTTTGTCAACGCCATGTCTGCGTAATCATTGAAGCGACTCAATTGTTCTCTTGCACATAGAAAGATTATACAGTGGATCTGTGCAACGAGGGATTATTTTGAGATTTTCGACAAAAAAATAGGAAAATGGAAAGACCGTTAAAATTCCACCGTATTGGTTTGTACAATGGCTGCTTGTCGGCGCCATGTAGCTGTAACTGTTCAAGCTACTCAATTGTTGATTGAAATCCTGTGATTGCAGGCCTGCGGGGGACTCAGTCAGTTTTACTGACATACTTGGTATGTTTTTGTAATCAAAAACAAATATTTCCCCCAACAACATTTTACAAGGTTTTATTTGAACAAGTTCGCACTTTTTTCAGAATAACAAGACATTTTACCGTACATAGATATATCTAATATACCCAGAAGTCGGGTTGCGTATGAGCTTTATCAAATTTTTGAAGTAGGGGGAGGGGGTGCGCACGTAAGTTGGCTTGTGGGTATCCGAATCCTATTTTTTTCTACAAGTTCAGGTTTAGGCGATTTATCAGGCCTAAAAAGATAGTCACTACAGACAGGTTTACGGTAGGCCTTCTTTATCCCGGGTCTGGAAGGTCGTCACTAGACAGGTTTTTACCATACATCTTTTTTGCCTGGTTCCGGATTGTGGTCGCTAAAACAGGTTTTACTGCACATATTTTTTATCTAGGTTTCGAAGCTGGTCATTACAGCAATTTTTCTGTAGTACTTTTTTATCCGGATCTGGAAGATGGCTAAAACAGGCGGATTTTACAGTACGTCTTTTTATCCGAAACTGGAAAGTGGTCACTACAAACAGCTTTTACGGAAACACGCGGCATAGGCCTTTCTTAATTTCGCTACACCCGTCAAAACTTCAAAGAACCGTCAGACAGTCGATACGACTTTCCGTTATCGAGATATTCTGCAGAATCTTGTTAACAATAGGCATATTTCATGTGACGACGTCATACGCCGCACTTGCTCGTTGTACTTGTGACAAAATTTGATGGAATCTTTCGGACCTACCAAGCAACAATCCCACCAAGTTTGAATTTTGATGTTAAGAAATTTCGCACACAAGCTTTTTACGTAATGACGTCATACGGCTGCGCTAACAACATGCATTAGTTTGACAGAACCGTCCGACCTAACCAAAGAATAAATAAATTAAGTTTGAAGTCGATCGCATATTTCGTTCTCGAGATATCTCACACACATTTTGTTCACAACAGATTGACACACAACGTACGAACACTATATGTCTCCCCTTGGTCGAGGAGACATAACAATGCCTCTACAAACAACATATAAAAGCATATTGGATATTAAAACCTACCTCGATTGGCTTACTAAGAACAGAAGAAAGCAAAGTCGAGAAATCCAATACAAAGTTTGAATCGATCCTATCCTTCGATAGGTTTGTTTTTATCTCAACGAGAGGCATACTGAAATTAATCCAACAAGTTAAGCGATATGTTATGCTTATATAGCCGTAGATACAACAACGAAGTCAGGGAATAAGAAAACGGCTTTTTAAAATTTTAAGCTACCAAATAAAGCGTAAATGCGCGTGCGGCAATGTATTGCTGTATAACGGGTTACTGCACTCAGACGTCCTTGATTCAATGAAACAGCGAATAAATTAAACAAGCCTCCTCAACGCAGTGTTCTAGATGATAACAGGTTCAAATTCAACGATATTTTTATACAAATGTCCCACGGCCTAAATACTGTAAGAAATGTGTAGTTCATAAGTTTATTAATATCGTGTCCTCATCAATTGTTTTTTTTCCATTTCAAAAAAAAAAAAAAAAATCGATAATTACCAAAGAATATGAAAGAGGCGTTTAAACCTGGATGACGTCCCTGCATAGCTGCATACTGTCGTTGAGATATCACCGTTGATTGTATTTGTTAAAGCTTACTGTAGTTTGTGAAATGAAACGTAACGAAACACAAAAGGGGCTCATTTGGGGTGGGGGGGGGGAAGGGTTCCTTTTCTAAAGTTGAGAAGAAATAATTTTATTTTACCAAAATATTTTAATGTTACAATACATATTTGCATTTCTGTTCCCCTCGACCACTTTAAGAAGTCTCGCTTATACCAACAAAAGTAGTTTTAAAATATTGAAACATTTAAACAAAGAAAAACACTAAACAGATCCTGAATATATAATAACACACTCATATCGAAGTTTAACTTTGTTGTTCATTTTAGCAAAAAAATAAACTAAAGTGACAAAAAAAAGGGTTTCTATCCAACTGTTCTACCTGTCACATGATATATATGTGCTAAGAGGGGGGTTAAGTGAAACAATCTTCCCCATCACTACAGTCAACAGGGGGGAGGGGGGGTGGTGGTGACTTACTTCAGTCTGCGAAACGAAACGAGACTCTTAAAAATCTTTATTTAAATCTTAAAAAGTAGCGCAAATCAAGGCACACATAAAATCTTGTTCTCACATCACTAAAACAGTGTTTTTTTCCGAGTCCCGTAAATAACACAAGACAACCGTAGATTGCACATCACCCGTCGCGCTCACCTATGACAGTCTAAATTGTAAAAAAATCGCCAAAAATTACATGTTTTGAAGAAATCGAAAAATAACCTGACGTTGCACAACTACACTTTATATACTTTCCATCTGCAGAGTGTTATTTGTCTACGGTGAATAGTAACAATGATACAGCCTGAACAAATTTGTCTGAAAAACAACAACGTCTAAATTGTGAAAAATCGCTAAAATTACATTTTTTGAAGAAATGAAAAAATTACCTGACACTGCACAACTACCTTATATACTTTCTACCTGTTGGATTTTATTGGTCTACGGTGAATAGTAACAAAGATACAACCTGGACAAACTTGTCTGAAAACAACGAAGTCTAAATTGTGAAAAATCGCCAAAATTACATTTTTTGAAGAAATCGAAAAATAACCTAAAACGTTATATACTTTCTTGCAGTAGGGTTTTATTAATCTCTGTAGTGAAAAAGATACAGCCTGGACAAAGAGGATTGCGGACGGACGGAGAGACGGAGGGACACGAGGCGTTTCTATACCCTCGCCCCCGGCTAGGGCGGCGGGGGATAACAAGCCCGACTTTGGCAATCCATTGCTTTACTGTTTGTTTCGTACAAAGAACCTACTTATACTAGGCGCATCGTAACATCAATAAGGCACACGTGCAAGGCGTATTATGCCTGTAAAGCCAGAAACCCTTGGTAGATCAAAATAACCAGCCGACAGTTTCACATCTGTTTCAACCCACTGTTCATGGCGCCACGTTACCAACTAGAGTTTTAGACATTACACGCAAACATATCTTGTACTGAATTAAAAATGATGATTGTTCTATTAATATCCTGTTAACACTAGCAATTGCTATAGAGAAACAGTTTAAAGGTAAGCACAAAGTAGCCACGAAAAGCGTAAAGAATGTATTGAACTAACTCTACCAATTTTTTCCACTTTAATATTTAACACTAAATTTGTACGAAAAAAAACAGGATGTAACAACTACTTTATTTTCCGGTTTAAAGGCTGTTACAATAAAATTTTTATAATTCCAATGCAGATAACACATATCGACTAAGAACTTTGAATCCTGTTAGTGCTGGAATAAAATGTTTATAATTGACGAGTCTTTCCTGTTGGATTTAATCATCGAGCTGACAGAGCAGCGCCACCCCGCGGCTAATCCAGTGGCTAGGCGAGCGGTCAGTGGGCAGATCGAGCATCAGTACAAAGTTGGTGGAATGGCCCGTGGTGGACAGCACGCCACGGCGCTCACTTGTCCTGTACACGGGGCATTTGTACGTGCTCTCCTCCACAAACGTCGCCTTGTCGCCCGGTCTGAACCAAACCTGGAAAGCAAGTGATCAATTAAAATTTTTCAACTGGAACACCTCGCACTTCAAAAAATCTCATGGATCGGGCCACCTCAGAAAAGGGCCGGTTTGGCGTCATCCCATCTGCTTCATTTTTTCGCTTTATATATGTTACAGGGAATCTGTGTGATTAAGGATTTCATGAAATCCCTGGGGAATTTGTGTAATGAATAAGCTCATATTGATTATAAAACTATTTTGAAAAATTATCCATTCAGGAAGGCTGTTTAGTGGTTCTTCAAAACTGTGTATCCCTTTTCACATCGAAAGGAATTGGAATTTATAACATTACCATCCATAATAACAGAATTTGGCGTGAAATGTGACATAAGTTACATGTGATAAAAAATATCGCTAAATTCAGGTACTGAAGTATCTCATGAATGATAGTTTGGCAATCGAGTGTTTTGAGTATATTAATCAAAATCTACTGTTAATTTCGGTAAAATGTTACATTGCAAACATGAAAATTCTCAATAAAAACATTGAAATTGATTTAGCAAGTTATTACACGAATCCACTAGGGATTTCATGAAATCCCTAATTTCACAGATTCCCTGTAACATATATCAGCATTGAATAATGTACTTTATTAACATGTTTAAACTGCACACTGGTGTGGTGCAAGCTCCACTATACAAAAGGTTACCGCAGGCATAGTGTCGTAGAGTATCCGGCTGTAAGATTCGGCAATGACGCGTGTTTTACGACACCAACGCGCCCCTTCCATGAACAGTCCGCGAATGTACACTCCATCCGTCTGTTAAGAAACAGCACATATCAACCAATCAAACTAAAATCAAATTCATCAATCAATTAATCAAATAGCTTCATCAATATGAACACAAACTGAAAGGAATCTAAAAAGAACAAATAACAGTCTTAGTATCACCGAGATACAGTCACTTACGGGTTTATTTTGCACACGGCCCTCACACTCAGCGACTTCAAACTGGAACCCAATCTGATACATGGGTATGCGATACTTGCGGGCGTGGTTCTGCATCACCCCAGACAGCAGAGACTGGGGGAAAAAGTACCCAGATAACCACTGTACTACCGGTGCGCCATTCCGGACCCAATCCTGTTACAAAGAAAGACATTAAAATGTATTTCCTTGTTTAATAAAACTTTTGATGTACCTGCTTCTTTATTTTATCCTAATTCAGCTATTTGATGACATAGAATCTTCTTATTTAATATGAGGAAATCTCAAATTTTTCTCGTCACTTTCTCTAGAGTCTCAGACCGTTCCCTACCCACAATTCTCTGGACTTACCGTGAAGTACTGCACCCGAGCAACAAGATCGATGACGTAACCACCGAGGGAATTCACCGACGAGTAGGATTTGGAGGACCACGTGACCGGCAGCTGGCCAATCAGCAGAGCGTCGTAGACTTGTTGTAGGTCCGCACTCATCACGATCATACCATTGATTGCCTTTACCAGCTTCTGTCAGCGATAAACCAAGCGCCGTAGAAAATTCTGTGGTCAGAATAACGAGAGTGAATTTTATCGACTTAAAATACACTTTGAAGTATAACCTCAACTTTGTTCGCCAATGTATTTCAAATACCGACAGATATACTCAATGCAACTTAACTACTAACCTCTAGGCTGGATGTTATCACCGATAATAGGGCATTGAATCTGCCCAGTTCGTGAAGCAGCACCACATTCATGGAATCTTCAGTGCTTCTGGGATACTTGCCCTCGCACTCATCCAGGTCAAACAAAGCCGGTAATTTCGACAGGATTTCCATGGCAAGGTTGGTCACTAGCTCCTTCTGGGAATCGCCATCCATAAGCGACTGAAAAGAAGGTCAGTGCATGAACTGTCCGATTGTAGTGTACAAAGATATTGAATAAAACCCTTTATTACGCCACCGATAAATCAAAATAAATAGAAAACTATCACGGAATTCGGTTTGCATTGAACAACCAGGAATGTTTGGGCGAACCACACGAGTAAAATAATGCATAATTTAGTCATTTTCATGTTGAAGTTGGTTGTGTTACCTGCTCGGATTGCAGCACTGTGCTGAGGAATTGTCTTGTCTCATTTTTATCTTTCACGATGTCTGCATTTTTATGCAAACCATACGCCTGTGGAATTTTAAACAATAATATTTTGTATCATATAATTTGTATATTAACAAAACGATTCACAATTATTGTACAAAATGTCGTGTAAAAAAAGGTATTTGTAGGTTATGTACTAAAGCCCACAAAGTTTCATATTAACATGTGAAACCAACCAAGCGTGTCACATACCTCCGGTTTGGTAGTTGCAGGCAAAGTGCGCACGTACTCCACGTAGCTGTCACGTGACCCGGACGGCGGGACAAAGTAGAGGCCACTCTCGGAGAGCCTGCAGGCGTCGTCTGCTACTACGTGAAAGTGAAAAAGCTCGCCGAGCAGCGTCACTACCAGGCGGCGGTCCTTGTCGTCCGCCACGAGACCACCGTGACAGCATTCACCAATCAAATACCTCAGCGCATCCAGGCACGGCTCTTCGTATTGATCGATAAATATCTGCCGGAAAATCAAATCTTGCCATTCGCTTCTTTATTTCAAAGTCTCAATTTCACTCATAATTTGATTTATCTAAAACAATCTCAACAAATAAGATTATCTTGGACTGATATAAAAAACCGGAACCTGCTGTCATGTGACTGTTATATACTGAGCTGAAATGCATGACGTCAGCGATACCTGCACTTCCTTGATGCTAGCGTCCAGATCTGATTGGTGGAACTCATACGGAATATTACAGCCAATGCTGCCGTAAGACCGCCTTTCTTGCACAACTGCATGGAAGTAACACAGCGCGAATATCAGCTTCTTGAAAACCTGATAAATAGAGCGAAATAAATGTTTACTTCACATAAAATACGTCAGTACAAGATCTGGTTTGTGGGACTGACAGGGAATGTTAGCACTAATACTGTCGTTAGACCTTCTTTTTCACACTGCACGAAGTTTGCTACAGCTCATCATTAACCATTCCCATTTTTACTTAGAAAAATGCAAGAAGGATACCAGACATTTTTTGACTCATTGAAAATCACGTTTTTAATGTTCATTCAACATATATTTTCCCTCAAGGTTCAGAGATAAATACCACTATTTATTCTCTTACTACTCACGAGAACTGCTTAAACCGTACAATATTTTTATCGACTTACATTGGGTTTCTTTGACGTTTCCAAGAAGCAAGGATCACTGAGTAAACCCGCTGTGAAGGATCTCAGTAAATTGGCTTTGAGGCCCCGCTGTGGCTCACTGATCATCTTGATGCCGTTCTCCAGCACGCTGGCAGGGAAGCACTCGCACGGCATGCTCGTCAGCCACAGCCGGAAGTCGCCGTGCGCGCTGCACTGCCAGCTGCCGATGACGTCATCGCAGAGGCGCTCCAGCACGGGCATCCAGGAGGGCAGGAGGTGGCAGTCACGAAGCAACACCCAGCTGCCTTCAACTGCCGCCTGAAAACCATCTTATTAACTCTGCTTTGTGTTGACAATAATAATAATAATAATAATAATAATAATAATAATAATAATAATAATAATAATAATAATAATAATAATAATAATAATAATAATAATATTAATAATAATAATAATAATTATTATTAATAATTAATTATAATATTAATAACAATAATTACAATTAATAATAATAATAATAATAATATTAATAGCAAACCAGTTTAATTAAGGAAATACCGCACAACAAAGCGTATGTCAATTTCCTTTTTTTTCTTACCTCACGTATCACTTGCTCTGCTTTCGGGCCTTGTCCCTGCCCAAGAGACACAATCTGTAGCTTCTTCCCTACATAAGGAAGACATATAACTGTCAATATAGCAACGTAACAGTTATAAGTAATAAACCAATGTCAGTTCCTCGGCCCCCAACCACTTGAGTTAATACTCTTTGTGTTAATATTGTATTATATCAAAACCGATATGCTAAAAATACCTTTCTGTTGTGCGAAAGTGTTTATGGTCGCAGTCGGATCCATGCCGAGAGAGTAAACAAACACCAGCGGCGTGAAGGACGCGGAGTCCTTGAAACACAGCTCCGCGTCAGGCTCGGGCGGGCGGGCGTAGCGCGCACCTTTGACATACAGGGCATGTACCATGAACAGCTGTGACGCGGAATTAAGTTTATATTTCAATACGTAGCATTATCAATGGAATTTATTTTAAAAATAAAGATTTTTTCACCTGCAATAAAAGGCTAAGCTGCTAAGATTCCAACAGGCACTCGTGAATTCGTTCTTACCAAATTCATTCATGCCATTTTGCATTCCGGGTCAGTTTTTTGCATACCAATTGTTCATACTAACGGATAATTCGAAACGCTTGGGTGTGTATTTAAATTGAACACAAACTCATATTCCCGTAAATAGGATTTTTTTTACATTATTTTAAGCTGGGGCACTGTCATCCGGGGCCTTACCCATTTCAGCGGTGACGTACTGCCTAGCGGGGCCTTACCCATTTCAGCGGCGACATACTGCCTAGCGGCGTGGATGATTCTATCCGGACGCAGACATTTGAGAACCAGGAGTTTCCGGAAGAGCGTCAAGCCGTCCCACTGACCCGGCAGTTGTTCGGATTCAGGGCAGGCTGAGTCATACACTGCCTTCCATCTATACACCTGGAAAAAAATAAGCATGGTTGAAGTTCTGTTCCATATTCCCATGCTACCCCCACACGCCCCCCCCCCCACGATAACATCAGTATTCGCAAAAAAAAAAAAAAGAAAGAAAAACATTGCGCAATATACTCTCCCCAAAATTGTTTTTGTATTTATTCAATATTGCATGTGGTCATAGGTACAACACTCCAAAATACAAACTAGAGCAGTGTGCATAGCCCACATATTCCCCACAGGCCCCCCATCAGTTAAACACGACCATCAATAGTCAATCAAGAGCTGAAATTTTCCAAGTCCAGCTGAACGAACCTGGCCCATTTACAATACGGATCTGTGTTTGTTCCCATAGAAGCTACATACCAAGTTTCATTAAAATCCTTGGAGGAGTTTTTCAGTTATCGTGTTAACAAGCTCTTGATGACAGACCGACAGAGAGACCGACAGGCGGTCGATCGCATATATTCCCTGTGGGAAATAAATAAACATCTGTGAGAGGTATAGAAAGACTAACACTGCCATACAGTGGTTATTATACTGATTACACATTGTGCACACATATTTGTAAAGTACCACGAGGGATATGAGAGGCGTACTTTTGTTCTAAAATCATCGAGCAAGCCGTGGAATGCGGGTAGATACGACAGTCGGACAATATCCGCCCACGACTTGTCTGAGAGCCAGTTCTGGGCCGGGTTTGGCACGGCCATGTAGAGGCTGGTGCCTTCTGTTACCAGGAAGCGCCACTCTGCCTCGTCTATCCTGTTTCTACAAAATATGTTTTGAAATAAATACATAGCACTAAAAAATGGGGGTGGGTTGAGTTTGATGATCAGATAGAGTTAAGCACTGAGGAGTGCGGGTTTGAATATTGAGGTTGAAGCTTCAGAAAAAAAGAATAGTGGTGTTGGTTGTACCGTGCCTTTTTTTTTTTTTTTTGTTCTTCAGAAATCTTCTTTTAGTTGCGTTTTTCTTTATTAAATGCTTAAATACTCCTTTCTAATCCCTGACAAAATTAATTTTTCTGGAATTTTATGATAAGCGGTAATATTCATAAGCTTCATCTGGATTCTGAGATCCTACGAATCGGGGACGAAACTGAATGAATGTGGGTACGCTAAGATTTCTGCTATGTGCGACCACATTGAACTTACTGCTGTTTGAGCATAGTCGTGCAGAGGAGGAAGGAGAAGAGCAGTTTGTCCTTTTCAAATAGCGATCTACAGACGTGCTGGTATAGCGTATACGTGAAGTTGTTCGCGAACGCGGAGGCGTAGTCATCAGCGCCTCTCTCTGAACTTTCAATGCTCTAGAAAAAAAATAACAGCTTTTGAAGCACTCGTTCCAATGCAGGCAGCGCACATGGTAAAATAGTTTCACGACAAG
Organism: Protula sp. h YS-2021; assembly: GCA_949752745.1. NCBI lineage: Eukaryota > Metazoa > Annelida > Polychaeta > Sabellida > Serpulidae > Protula > Protula sp. h YS-2021. The sequence continues at coordinate 15,132,835 of OX457030.1, forward strand.
GCTTTAATGCAAAACCAGAAAAGCATTCAGTCTATGATATAATGTACGTAGTTATCAATGCTAGTATTTGTACTTACCGCAGTATACAGGTTGATAAACCAGGATAGGGAGTACCGATACATATTATCGATGCGTGACAAGTTAGAAATGGTGAAAAACAGCTGAGAGCAGTGCAGCGCCATCTGATAACAAAAAAAAACCTTTATCGTACAATGAGAGTTACTATCAGAAATTCAATTCTAATGTATACTCAGATTAGACACTGACATTTCGAAGAGAAATACAACGTTTTTAATTAAAATTATCACATTTTCATTCCACACACTGTTTTAGTGCTACACCTTTAGAGATAGGATCCGCCAACCTTTATAAATGACCGCTATTTTAAAAGGCAATGACACCATCATTTTTGTTCAGTTAGCCGCTCACTGAAAAGTGTGCTATCTTTGAAAATCTACGTACGTGTTTAAGGTTGTATTTGATGGCATCCATCTGCTTCTTCAACATGGCGGCCATGTTATCATTTCTCTTCACGTCTTCCGACAACATTTTACTCGACGACAGCCGTTCGATCAGCGACTTGTCCTCTACGATAGATCCCTAAAAACAATGCATCGATAGTCCCATTTCCACGCACAAATGAAGTAGCGATTTATGGAACAAGAGAAAACCGATCATCATCATCATCATCATCATCATCATCATCATCATCATCATCATCATCATCATCATCATCATCATCATCATCATCATCATCATCATCACTATAGCTATGTAAGATATCAGTCAGCCTGTGCCTTCACCTGTGACGCGGAAAGTATGTCCAGTATCTGGTCTTCTGCCTGCCCCAGCTGACGTCTTTTAGCGGCGACAGCCATGTCGACGCCGGAGAGCCGCTGTTCTAGTTCAGGCTGCTCTTTAGCCACAGCTATACCCAGCAGCTGATCCGCGAGACTCGTTGCTGTCAGTGAGAAATTCACTACAGTTACGCTCACAGAGACCTAAATAAAGAAACAGGGAATTTTAAATAGGCACTACTGTGAACTAGTCAGTTTTAGCGATTGCTAATCAATACGTTGTTAATTACTGAGACGTCTATTTTTATCCATAAAGTACGAATTTCTCACGACTTTACCTCCGGTAGAAAATGCGGATTGTTCATCCTGGTGGTCATGTAGAGCTTGAAGTCTTTGTTGTACTGTAACACGTGATCCCCGAGACGGATCCACTCCAGATTGTCCTGCAGGAAGGTCCTTCTCTGGAGCAGAGGCTCTAACGCGGGATCCAGTTCCCCTGAACAATCCTCCATCAGGCACGGATTTCCAAACTACACCAACACACGAGCAAGCATAGTGATGAGTTGTGACGGTCTCATTACTTAAGGAACATGATGGAACATAGTAACCGGTTCCGAATGGCGTTTCCTGGGAAGGGGTTATACTGTTCAAGTATATCAAATAAGTTTTCAAGAACAAAGGGAAGAAACTGTGATTCACCTGGATGCAATTTTGCAGCACCCGCATGTAGTTAGTATCAGCCTGGCGGACCCGTTCCAGGTGGTTGTTTTTCTCCATGTTCCTGATCCATGTGGTTGCCTGGCCGTGCGGGTCAATGACAAGTGGCCAGCGTCTTGCTCTCGTGCACATAAGCGCGTTATGTATGCAGAAACTGAAAATGGATAAGTAACTGAACATATAGTGCTGTGTGAACGCGTGAACGAGCAAGATAAAACTGTGACTGTCTTCCGCGTGATTATGTGGTGTCCAGGGAGTTATCACGTTTAGCACCTGCCACTAGCACCGCTCAAATATGGCGTATGACGCATTACGCAGCAGGGACTCATTTGGGAAAAATGAAAAGTGCGTACTGGTACGCACCCCGGTCGAAAAACTACGTACCCCAACGCAAAAAGTACGTACCAATATTTATGCAACTGGCCTGGTGTTGACAGATATTAATATGTATAAAATGTCCACCCGAAGGGAGGGAAAAAATCCAATCTTGCAAACGAAACGATCAAATTTGGCAGGTACAATAATACGTACGAATGGTACGCAGTGCCCTGCTAAAAGTGTACCCCTCGCTAAAAGTGCATACCAGGGTACGCACCCTCCCTCAGCACACACCCTCGTCAGATCCCCCAATTTATTAAAGTACGAAAAAAAAGTTGGATTGAAATTAAGTTAAAATCTTTTCGGGACAAGCTAGCCCACAAAGACGCGTTGCTAGCTTTAACCTAACCTACCTATCGCCAGGCAAGCCCGCATTCTCCCAGGCCTGGGTTTCCGACGGATCGGACAGTGCTTCTGTGAGACTGAAGGCTAACGTCACAGGAATGTTCCGGTCTATGCACAGCTGCTGCCAGTCGCTTAACGCCTTTTGCCTTTAAAAAATACACAGAAAACACGCTAATCATTTTTAACACTGCGCTTAAAAGGTTAGGTTTTAACTTGTGTTAGTACATTGCTGTACAAGTTAAGAAATGAAAATAAGATCGTGGTAACTCATACAGCCAAATATTGATAATTCTTTGCAACTATTGCAGAAAACATGAACACCGAACGACGGAGGGCGGGAATAGGGTTGGGGATGCAACACTGAAAGGGCCTGAGGACCAAGGCAGGACAGCGTAGATGCAAAGCTTTGATTTCGTCACTGCTACAATCAATAAATAAATACACGTATCTTTTCTTCTCCAAAAGCATGGCTATATCTTCCGCCCCATCCCCACTACGCGTTATGAGTTAACTGGTTACCTGTACTCCAAGCTAAAAGGTCCAAGATAGGAGAGAGAGCAAGCCGACAGCAGGGCATCACCCACTCTTCTTTCATAGCACTGGGACAACTTGTTTACACGCTCCGTCCAATCACGGCTCACTTCTGTTACGATGCTAGGCACCTGCAGGTCAAAAACAATAAAATCCTAATCTCCCTTTCCAAACAATCTAAATTAAAAAGTCTTATGTTCAAAGGGCATTTCTTTAAGCATTTTTATACGTCACTTTATAGCATCCACATGCACGGAATTAATTAATTAATTAACTGACCCACCTGACCCTTTTGGGACTGAAGTCTTTCCAAGCCCACTGCATATTTCTCTTTGCGAGCTTGTAGTTCTTTGGTCTTTCCCTGTAGAAGGTTTCTGAATGACGTCATCAGTGCCAAATATGATGCAGGCGTCACGTAGTTCTTTCGCTTCAGTTCACTCCAGTACCTATAGACAAGCACGTTTGTTAGGGGGTGAGAGGGAAGGGGAGGGGAGAGGTGGGGAGGGGGCGAAGGGTATGGACATAGACACCATCTATTACCAGTCTTAGTAGGGTTTTGCGAGTGACAAGCTTCAATTCTCCTCATATTAAGACATCCCTCCCACCACCGCCCCTCCCCCACCCCCGCAGCTCTCCACTGAGTCGTAACATTCTGCCATCTTCCCTCCAGACATTTCAGCATCTCCTGTTTACTTCCACATTTACCAAATCTTCCTCAGCTCACCTGCAACCACAGAGAAAAAAAATCCCACCACCTCATATTTTTTTTATGAACAAATGTACTGCTCAAAAACGACATCGCGGTCTTGGATGTCTCTGAGGACTCACTTCTCCGACAGCCTCGTCACACTTTGATGGACGGCTGTACACACACTGGCCACGCCGGCACGCATTTTCACCGGCACATCTACATCCTGCAGATATTTCTCAGCAACTAGAGCCAGTGCGTCCTCACCCCAGTCCTATACAACCAAAAGAAAAACCCGAGTTACAACGGTCTGTTTTCATGATATCGATTCATCTGGTACTGCCAATAACTTATCTGCAGTACCCAGAACCAAATTTTAATACTGAAAGTTGGTCTCAGGAAATGAAACGACGAGGAATTTCCACCTGTCTAGTAGTGAAATGAGACAGTCCTATGCTATGTTTAACTGTAGAATTAAAAGGTCACGGCGCATTCCTTTTATCTGGACATAAAAATCGAATTTTGACAGGTTTCTGTGCATGAATGCATGACGTATGTATGACGTATGTGACCTGGAACCAGTCTATGGTGCAGCAGTTGACGAGGGACGGAAACAACCTCAGCCTCCTTCTGAAGGCGTCTCCGGTGGGCGAGGAGAGCAGCACGACGTGGAGATTGCGCCTCACTCTCCGCAGGAACCTGGCGTACAGGCCGCCAGGTGTCGTGTCGGCACTCGGGCCTTCCGCTGCCGCTATCGTCCGCATCTATGTACACAGAGAGCACACATTTATATCCCAATGGTTTTTATGTGGAGTATATTTGCAATGCGTGAAAGGCTTAACTAGAGTAGTGTACATAGCCCACATATTCCCCACAGCCCCCCCCCCCCCACACAAGTTAAACACGGCTATCAATAGTCAATCAAGAGCTGAAAGCTGAAAGTCCAGCTGGTCCATTTTCCTTGGGCGAACCTGGCCCATTTACAATACCGATCTGTGTTTATTCCCATAGAAGCTACAAACCAAGTTTCATTAAAATCCTTGCAGCAGATTTTAAGATGTCCTGTTAACAAGCTCTTGATGACAGACCGACCGACACGCGGTCAATCGCATATATTCCCCACAGGCTCTACCTGTGAGGAATAAACAACAGCTGGTTCTGTTTCCGACGCCAAAACACGCCGTTTCAACTTGATGCGACAGGGACTGAACGGGCCGCGTTAACTGGTGGGAATACACTGGCTTGGATACATAACATACGACATACGGCGTACCTTTTCTATGATGTCAGCTTTGCCCTCGTCCTCGTACAAACACGGAATATCGCCGGCGTTGAGGAGCACGTTGATGTCATCCAGACATGACTCCACCTGCAAAGTCAAAACCAACAATTTTATGGCTATCGCCCAAGCAATTTCTGTTGCCTCTATAAAGATTTCTAAAAACACATGTGAAAAATTATTTAAAGTGCAAATCATATCAATATGTATATTCAATATATTTATTCAGGGATGAATGCATTCCCTGAAAGGAAAAAAGCTAAATTTAAGCCAAGGGTTTGAATCTTGCAAAGACCTTGATTTTATAGCAGTCTAGGAGGAAGACGACTGGCTGGCCGTCCACGCCCGCCCTGCGCATCAATCTGCGCATGTCTTCGCGCCAGTCCGACGGCCCGTTTGTCAGGCTGGCCTCGAATTCCATGACGTCACAGCCGGTGAGGAATGACGACAATTTTGCGACACAATGCCGACCGCTTCCTTTCTGACCTGAGTCCAGAAAAATAAATTTATCATAAAACCCACTCAAAGTAATATTCAAATTTAATGACACTTGTTTCTTTTTATACAATTCATTTAGGATGACTCATATTATTATTAGTAAGGAAAACGGACGAACGTACCGACAAGCCAGCAATGCCCGCCCTCCTGCTTCAGTACGCGACAGAGACGTAATACGTGGTGGATGACGTCACGGAAGAGGACCATGTCTATGGACGCTCCGCTCTTTTCGCTATACTCTTCCAACGACTTCTCCATCGTCTGTAAGTTGAAGCAGTTTCTCAATATGACATTTAGGGGTCTCTGCAAACCCTAACACACACTTGATCTCTTTTAATGTGGAAACAACGGCGCAATACTATTCCCGGAACGCTAAAACGACCTCAAGGCGAAGTCCAATATAAACGATTTGAAACGTAGCGAAATCGATTAAATCGTGCAAAATATTGATTTGAAGGAAAGCGTTGTTTCTAGGAAAGCTTAGCACCTGTCGTATGATATTTAAGTCCGTGATTTCGTCATAGCACGTGCAATCCGTGCCCGGCGTGACGTCAGCAAACAGGACGTTGTTCAGACGGTTCTGTCCGGAAGTGTCGCCCTTTGTTTGCGGTCTCAGCAAACTGGCTGCGCTTTCTTTGAAGTGTTGCCCTAAAACTTGCTGTAAAAAAAAAGGGGGTAATGCATTAGGGCTTTGAAACTGCTTTCATGTCACGTCATTTCTCAGACGAACTCTGTCAAAAGCTTTTCCCATTTTGTCCGCAGTTGAGCAATGCGGAAAAATCGAATATGCGAATGCAATACGATATAAACCGACTCACACATTTTGGAAATATATACACATTTGCAAAAGAAATTATCAGATAGGTTATCTGCAGTTTATAGTAATAACCACACTAATGTAATCAAAATAACTTTTCAACTGTGAAAAAAAGATTTTACTAACCGTGACGTGTGCAGAGAAGGCGGCTCTGTCGTTGCTGTCAATCAAACGGTCGCAGAACACACGCTGCACCTCGTGCAGCCACAGGCGGCCCAGCTTGGCCCTGCCCTCCACGCCAGACGGAAATGTATCGCTTTGTTGCATCAAAATACCCTATGGCACCAAAACGATCGCACCAAATGAGAATGAATAGAATCTGTGAGATTGATACCATTCTTGTCAGTAATATTTTTCCCCGTGTCATGTAGAAACTAAAAACCGTAAATTGTTTTCACGAGATTACAATATCCAAGTGATTGCACACACTGTGGCGGGGAATTAACCGTAAGAAAACCAGTGTGCAGAAAAAGGTCTACCAATCATTGTGCAGTTGTCGACTTCAAACTGTCAACACTGAACTCGACAAGTACACAACCCATCATTTTATACAGCTGGCGTTGGTGTCACCGGCGATATCACTGACCTGGACTACGCCTGAGATGTCCCGGATGTTGAACGCATAGTGAGGCTTGGACGGCGTCGGCAGTAAGTTCACCCGGGCCTTCTCGAAGATGTCCGTAGTCGCAGCAACGATATTCTACAAACAGACATGTATTTGAAGCAATCTACAAAAAGACAAGTACTAACACAACCATTAGCTGGTGTTGCTCCGATCCACGATCTGTTTTCCTTTTTTTTCATGTAACCATACAAACAACCTCTTCCACAACTCACTAAAAGTATAGCATTCCTGGAAGGCCTTTGTACTGCTCAAGAATTGCTCTTAAACATACCGTAGCAGCTTGTTTGACACTGGCGTCAAAACCCTTTTCAAAATGCCACTCAAGGATTGGTCTGAAAAGACTCTGGATGGAAGTGTTGTCAAAATTGTTGATCCCGATGACGTTGAAATGACGCAGCAATCGTCCGGATATCTCGCTACGTCCGCCTCCCGGCAACCCCATGGCGCTCAACATTATTACGTCACAGATGTGCTGTTTACTCTTGTCCTTTCTGAAATCAGATAAAAAAAAATTGACAAATACGTCTCATCTGTGAGTTGTACATTTTCATATACACTGCTTGTGTAGAAAATTATCTTCCGAACGCTAGCCAATTGTTGCATAAAACAGGGGAAAAGCTTACATCGCAGGATAAGGGGGGGATAGTTGCACTACTGTGGTCTAGGTTACCTGTTGAACCAGTAGCCCAGGTCGAGGTGCTGCCTGAGCAGTTCTAGGGGTGGCTGTGCTCCGTAAACCTCCTTCATTGGCATGTTCAAATCATCCACAAACACGCAGTGCTTCTTTCCCGGTGGAGGACCAAACACATTCCCAGCTCGCCTTAGTTTCCAGCAAAATAAAAAAGAGTTTTTTGTACACTTTTTTTTAAATACATAACCCAGCATTCATATTCACGAACAGGAAACAGTCAATATTCCATCCATTGGTAATTAGTTTTAACGCTTTATTTGTACCAAGTCTCTGGTCTTATTTTAAAGTAACTAGATTAAGTCCCGTTATGTAATAGATGGTCGTTTTGCCTGTGGTTGTAAATAACTAAATTGAATGTGGTTAATCGGGATCAGCAATTACGGACATAATGACTTTTAGATAATGCAAAAAACCCTGTGGAAAAGAACTGAGAGTTGCCCTAAACTTTGAGCAAAACTTTTTTTTTTTAACCTTCTGACAAACTTACTTCTCCAGCCCAGAGAGGATTAACTCCTGCAGCTGCTTCGAGGAGATCCCGGCAGAGAGGCTGACCACGGCTGAGCCGTACTGTTCTCGTGGCATCTTCTCCAGATAGTCGCAGGTCACGGCTGATTTCCCAGTGCCCGTGGGACCCACAAACAACACCGTCACATTGCGTCGCGTGAGTCTATCGAGGAAGAATCGCTGCCGGGCGGAGTCGACCGTATCAACTAACAACCTGCCCACCTATGAAGGGATTATGTGGCTTTCAGAAGGTGATACATACACTCTTTTGTTCACATATCGTAGACGTATCAATCCATGTTTGTAGCTAAATACAAGCCACACAGTAAGGATACCTGTGGATGCACATCACTTAAAAACAACTCACACAAAAACATCAATTTGCAACTCCAAGCAGACTCTTTGATTTAGTGTGAAAATATGATGATAGAAGGTATGGTGTTGCCATGGAAATGATACCTGTGTTTCATCGCCTATGCTGGTCTCATTAACAAGCACTGCCCATTTTTGCCATGACGTAGTGTCTCCTTTTAGAAACACATAGTCGTAAATCGAACCCTCTTTCGGGAACAGGCTGACAGCGGGAATGTGTAGCTCCTTCGGCCTGTGTAACCAAGATTTATTTATTTATTGACATGGGCTGCTGTGCAATCTGCTAATAAAATAAACACGTGATATTGTATGATTTACCTCGTGTACTGTAGTTACTCATCATGGCTAAGCTAACAGCTGTGTCAGTTATTTAATTATATTTGCCATATTCTAAATCAGGATAACAAATACAGCAACAATTGTTAAGAAATCTTATATCTTTCCACGGCGCACTTTTCCCGCTTTTTCGCCGCATTACTTTTGCTAACACTGAAAGACTGAGTATTTTGAAAACGACTACGTCATCTCACCTTGGAAACTCTCCATTGTGACCTGTCTCACACAAATCACGGAAGAACTTGTCGAACCTGACGCGCGACTCGACATCTATAACACTGGCTACCGACCAAACCAGGGAGAAAAGAAAGCGTGACACCATCGCTGTTGGTTCATCGTCTGCTTTCTGAGCCCTAGAACATCGAAGAACATTGTCGTATGTTTTTGCAAGAAAGAAAAAATGAACATTCTGTCATATGCAAAAATTTCCAGGTCCGAAGAAAAAAAAAGTATTTTAAGTAAAACTTCGCTGTCATCTTATGAAGACAGAAATTTCATTTTTCCCCAAAAATATCTTAAAACAGTTATAAAAACAAAAATATTTGCTTCGGAAATTTTAATCGACTATTATTCATGCCCCGTCACAGTTTAAACACAGTATGTAACATGAAAAAGCACACACGTAATATCATCTATCATGCAGTCGAGAAACTTGAGCATTGCTGAGACCAAGTGGATCACGTGACACTTCACCAGCTGACGGCACGATTTTGTGACGTAGCTAAGGGCTGGTGGCAGTAGCCAATCAAAGAGCATCTAACAAAAGTAGAAACATGAAAAACATTAGATGGAATCATGACATATTCACGTGTGTTTCCCGGGAGTTGATGGTTGTGGTGTCAAATTAAATAGCAAATTTAAGAATGCAGCAAAAACCTCCATCAACAGCAGTAATTAATAACTGTCATTTTTAATAGAAAACTGAATCAATTTCACCAAGAAATTATATGCTGCCATATGCCATATATGGTGCCATTTTCGAAACAACACACTGAAATGAGAAAACTCACTTTGACGGTTTCTCGTTGTGGAGAGGCACAGTCGGGTAATTGCTTTGCAATCCATGACGTCACAATCGGTTGCCATCCCAACTCAAGAGGATCCATGTAAATAATCCCGCATCTTGAATTAAAATTTCCCCAGCTGTACACAGTGTTTATGTGTAGAAAGTATGCAGATTTTAAGTCATATTACCACAAGAACAGTTTAGTATACAAAAGCACACGACTGACAATATACCTGTATCTTATTTCACATTTTTTCAGTTACTTGAAAATATTCGTCAAATAGATTTTCAAATATCGATTTTTTTTACTGATGATTTATTGTAGCCGACAGCAATGCTTGCACTGACTACCCGAAAACGCACCACTGGTTTGTCAAGAAAATGCACAAATTCCAGCAAAAAAAAAATAAATAAATAAATAAAGAGGTGAGAAGGTCGTCACCACCAGCGGGTACCTGCTCACTGTGGCAGGCGAAGCTACCGTGAGGTCCTGCGTCTCAAAGATCATGCTCATCTTCTTAGCCAATGGAATGATCTCACCATTGACTAGGTAGAGCTGAAAAGAGATTATATTTGGGTTCGCAATTTTGCCGAAATTTTCGGTTCGGTGCTCGCACCTTTTGGTTTGGTCGGGGCTAGCGGGAGCTCGACATTTGCAAGGCAAAAAGCCCTTTCGGACCCTCTGCCCCCGGCGTAGCAGTATATCCCGCCCCGCCATAATCTATTATATACCGAACAAATGTGTTTAGCATATTTGTAAATAACTTACATTGAATTTTATTCCAACAGTTTGTTGGCTTTCCAAAGCAAAATTTGTGTTTTTACGTGAAATTTATAAATAATATTGAACGTTTCCAAAAAGTTTATGTCTGGCATAAGAAAATTTGACCCAGTTTCTTTCGCATCGCACATAAACCAAGAGAATAATAGGTGTGATCGCTTCTTAAAAAAAAAAGCGAAGTTAATTTTATAATCTACAAAAGATTAAGCAATAAAACACATGATCTGAAAAAAAACTGGTTAACAGACCATGTATATTCATGCGTCTTACCTTTTTATTGTCATCCAGTACCGCGTTCAAGTGTTCTACCCAAATGGCATCGACGGGTCCGTCACATACAGCCCACTTCCGGTCATCAGGTGCGCTGGACGAGAACTCGCGCATCTGCGAAGCGAGAACACCGTCGAACCACTCAAGGGAATCCCGTTTGAAACTACCTAAAAGCAGTAACAAACAAAATGCCCGCATTGGAAGAGGAAATTGTACCCTGATGAAGAAAGTGATGACCTACACAAACAATGAGGAGATCAAAGAGTTAACTCTACCCAAACAGGGCAAGGATCAAAGGATTACCTGTACCAGAACAGTGCGGGAATCATGGAGATCAAAGGAAAGGGTTAACTCTACCCAAACAGGGCAGGGATCAAAGGATTACCTGTACCGGAACAGTGCGGGAATCATGGAGATCAAAGGAAAGGGTTAACTCTACCCAAACAGGGCAGGGATCAAAGCATTACCTGTACCAGAACAGTGCGGGAATCATGGAGATCAAAGGAAAGGGTTAACTCTACCCGAACAGGGCAGGAATCAAAGGATTAACTGTACCAGAACAGTGCGGGAATCATGGGAATCAAAGGAAAGGGTTAACTCTATCCGAACAGGGCAGGAATCAAAGGATTACCTGTACCAGAACAGTGCGGGAATCATGGGAATCAAAGGAAAGGGTTAACTCTACCCGAACACGGCAGGGACCAAAGGATTACCCGTACTGGAACAGTGCGGGAATCATGGAGATCTAAGGAAAGGATTAACTCTACCCGAACAGAGCAGGGAACAAAGGATTACCCGTACCGGAACAGTGCGGGGATCATGGGGATCAAAGGAAAGAAGCGTCACTCACCGTACAGCTCTTCCTCGCTGATAGCTTTCGGATGAATGGTTTCCATCTGCACTTTACTTCCGTCCGATTCCCCCGCCTCATGCAGGTCAGTTAGGACAGAAGCGAGACATTTCAGTGCCGTTGTCTTGCCGCCAAACGCCTCTCCCACGGCCATCAAGCCATGCCGTACCAGCATGGTGTCGTAAATCTGGTACCATATACATCAAGCAAAATTCTCGTACAAACACTATTTGCTCACTTTTTTCTAAAGTTCAGTTTTCGAGTTGTTTGATATATCCTACTGTTGTACTATATATTTCTTCTAACTAGAATGTTTTTAAATGGTTCAAAAATATCCAAATACCCTAACAACTAAGGTCGTATCTTTCATTGTAAAGTAAAATTTGAGGTTAAGTCATCTACCTGAACAATTTTGCTGACAAACCACGGCGTTGACTGCATGTTCATTTTCACGAGCTTCTCCTTGATTTTAGCTTCTAGTTTCTGGCGGTTCGATTGTGGCAGAGTCACTCCTGGGAACACGTCCTTGAGGATACTATCAAACAGCGCTGTATCCTGTGATACATGCTACAAAACAAACATTTTACATAGCGTTATGGGATTCATTGTACTCCGACGAGGTGAAATTACATGACAACTTTAGACAGTTGTAACCGGGCTAGAAAAGAATAAAATCCAGGAATGTTCCCGATAATTCGAATCGAACATTCAATATATCGAATTGGTGCGTATTTGAAATCATGAGACGGCAGAGGTTGTTTTGATTTAAATTATACTGTGAGTGATTAACGTTCTAGTTATCGTACAATTTACTCCAGAAAAACATGACTGTTTCCTGTCTGTTAGGGGAATGGCACGTTGATTATTGCAGGCAAGAAAATTTCTCAAGTAGTGCGTGCTGCACGGACTCACCTTTGGAGCACCCGTATAGGTGATGGCCTGAAGCAAGAGGACTTCTTCCTCTTCGCCTGGATATTTACTCTTGAGAGCCCCCGCACACGTCAGTACTGACTTCAGCGCCCGCATTCCAAAATCATAGTGATCTTGTCTCGATAACTGCATACCATGAGGTAAAAAGTACAAGTAAAACAGTATACAGTTCTAAAATACAGACACGGTTCAAGTAAGACTGTACTTAGGTTAAAATTCATGCAGTTTATATTTTCTATGGATAAGTTTCACTTTGACTGCTCTCCAAAACTGACAATAACAGGCCATTCAACGTACATGGATAAACCCACAACATACAGAGCTACAACGGTGACCACGGTTATATTTTTTCTCGTACTGTGACCACGTACACATAAGAGAGCATCAGATTAATCACTGGGCCTGTTTGATTGACCTGATGACATCAAGTATTGTCCAATCAGAATGTCCGAGACAAAATTTTGCCGAATATGATTGGATAATACTTGAAGTCATGACAGTGATCGAACAGACCTATTTTTTTCAATTATCATAAAAAACACCAACCAGTTCACTGCAAAGTCTGAATGTGCAGACGATCTGCCGCGCCAGAGTTCGCGCCGTGTCGAAACCCTCGGAGAAGAGCATGATCTCGGCGATGAGACAGTAATCTGGCACCATCATCGATATCGGCCGGAACAAGCTCTGAACCAAACATGCATCTTCCTTCAGAAACGCCATAATTTTGGGGGAAAATGCCAGCAGTTTGTGCCACAAATATTATTATATACGGGCATTAATGTACGAAGAAACAGCCTGACGCCCGGTGACATTTTACGAAATGCAGAACCTAAAGGAACCAAAGCACTTTTTATTGATGCCAATTTTAAATTAAAAAAAAAATCGTTTATTTCTGTCACAAGCATAAAGCAGCATAAAATGTGAACATAATTTTAAAAAATGAATAAATAAGTAACAAAACCAGAATAATACTTTTGTTCCAGAAACATTATTGCATCGCTTTTTCAGAGGTTTATTTTACTCCAACACTTTGCGAGATATCTGGGGTTTTTACCTTGAGACAGTCCGGCAGCTTCGTTCTGCCCTTGTAGCCAGGGTTCATGGTCAAACACAGCATGAACTCGCGGTCGATATTAATCTGAGTGCCCTCCAGCAGTACCGTATCCCGCCCTTCGGCCACCGCCCGCTGTAAGATCTGTATCTGTTGCGCCGCGGTGGACATCACCTACAAGGTCTGCCGGACGTTTTAGGTGACCTCTATGCGGTTATTATACTGCTTTATATCTTTCTACCTATTCTGAATTACGTTCACATGGTTCGTGGCATTTCAATTTACTGGTACAGTAGGACCTCTTGATAAGACCACCTCTAAACTACGACCACCTCTAAACTACGACCACCTCCAAATTAAGACCACGACTGCAAGGACAATGTCTCCCTATGATCATCTTTAATTCAAAGGTTAACCCAGCCCGCAGTGAAGCGACATAAAATTGTACCGCTATGTCTCCCGATGATCATCTTTAATTCAAAGGTTAACTCAGCCCGCACTGAAGCGACATAAAATTGTACCGCTATGTCGATTCTGTTGAACTCATCGAAGACAGCCCACGCGCCGCTTTGGGTGACGCCTTTGAATAACGCGCCAAGGATCTTGTGGTCGAGTTGGTCAGAACAGTTGACTACCACACACTTCAGCATAAAAACAGTAACAAAATAAATAAGTAATAAATAATAATAATTATAATAATAATAAAAATAAATTACGCAATAATTAGGGATTATTTTACGCATTGTCAATCTCTTTTTTTAATATCGATTTGAAGAATAGTTCACAATGCTAATTATTACTCATAGTAGTTTTCGGTTATTTTTTATAACTAAACTGAGTAAAATATCCAAATTTTTAACATTTGTATATTGACAAATCCCTCACAAATATCTCAAATATCTCACAAATATCAGGATATTTTCATGGAACATCTAAGCCTCCCCACACTCCCGCAATAAATCGATCAACTGACTCTCCCATCATTCCCTTAAGAATAGTTAAATAACCTGCTTGGCCAAAGCCCTAGCAAGATCCTTGCAAGTCTCGGTTTTGCCCGTGCCTGCAGGTCCCATGGGGCTACCGCCAAGGTTCAACTGTATTGCTGACATAAGGGTTCTTTAAACGGTAAAATAAATAAATAAACAAATAAATATAAATAATAGTAATAATAATAATAAACATATATATTTGATGTCGAAGCAGCTATAAACTATTTAAATCATATCTTAAAGCCATTTCATCTGTTAAAATAACATGTTTTTTCCCCACAAGAAATGCACACTGCCATTCCCGTAGAGCGGGTACGATGGGGACATGCACTAACCTGTAGCACCGGTCAGTCAGGGGCGTTATCACAAGCCTGGGAAAGTTGCCTAGATACTCGTTACCATAGGCAACGGTCGTGTTGATCATCTGGACAGAGACGCTGGAATCGTGCATGTAGTAGCGCAGCTGCGCGAGCCAGGCGAAATCCGCCGTGCTCTTCACTCCCTGCTGCTTCAGGTGCGTCACCAAATCACGGTCTACAAAACAGAACAGGAAACGCTCACGGTCAAAGTCAGCAGCCTCACACTGGCTTAGCTTACCCCTGTAACACACCATACTGTCAGCATGGTCGTGTCTTGATCTACTAGCGCAAAATCACGAGATCAAAGCTGGCATATATATATATATATATATATATATATATATATATATATATATATATATATATATATATATATATATATATATATATGCTAGATCTATTCGTATACTAGTCTGGCTTTGCTCATGTAACTGTAACCATGTGCTAACCTTGTCATTTACCAAATGATCTACATATCGACAAGGAAAACCAGGCTAGTGTGAATTTATCTAATACATCTAATACATACAGATGCTAGCAGATCGTTCATGTTGCTCTGAAGGCCACCCAAGGTCATTCTAAATCAACCTTAATCAAATGATTTTTATATTTTATAATCCACACTGCCACGAAAACTAAATATTGCAAGATTTGAAAACTTACTGTGTACATCTATCACCAAGAGTGCACCGATGCAAATGCGTGCCACTTTGTCAAGGTCACTTCGCATCAAGGTCACAAGGTCAGCAAGCTCCGCAGTGCTCTTTGCCAGGTACTTGTCCAAAGATTGTTTCTCTATTGCCTGGATGACCCGAATAAAGGAAATTTTGAAGATGTTTTTGTGTATCATTTAAAGATACAAAGTTGTTAAAAAATAAATTCGATGAAGAATGCACCCTGCAGTTATAATACCAATGAACCTATGGTTTGAACATATAGTCTCCAGATTTTACATTTTTCTTTGGCCTCAAAATTTCACTGCCATCACAAAAATGTCCTAGTTCCGAATACTCCCACAAAAATGTAATTTCTATTTTTATCCCTACTGAAATAAAATACTCACGTTGGCAACTCCTGCAGTCCAGTGAATCTGGTTGACCGCAAGGGCGACCTGGCCGGGCCATTCTAGCGCCCAGTCCTTGCGTGGCTTTGTGGGGTACGCGCTGGTTGCCTGTGTCGTGATCTTACCAATGGTATTCTTCATTGCACAATTCATCTAGAAAACCAAACAAAGATATGTTTTTATTCGCATTTTTTTTTTTGTTGCAAATTTTCAATCTTTGAAAAAAATATAAGAAATTTATATAACAGCATGGGGATAATTGGTATTTCATTTTAAACGCGCCTACTTACTTGTTCCCACCACTGGTCAGCCTCAGCCGGGTTTTCCACGGGTGCAACCTCGTGCACCAGCTGCACGACTTCCTTCTTGGATGCTTCCATGGCTGTCACCACCTTCTCTGACGTCACGATGACGCGGTGGATGCCCTCAAAGCACTTGCCGATGTGCTCTTGCAGGCGATTTGGGTCCTTTGTGGCTGTCAGGATAGCCACTAAGTCGTCACTTGACAGGAAGTAAAACCTGTCAATCAACATAAGCATTTCCTTTCTTCACTCAGGAGACACTTTTTACTCAACTCCGCGTCTGCCAAAAGGAAAAGTAGATAAAGGAAACATAAAAACGACAAAGGCGAAATAAGGCAAAAGACGTCCCTTCTAATCTCTTCAGTCTTGCGAAAGTTGCGCATGTAAAGTAGAGGACTTACCTGGGAAAAGAACTGCGTTTCTTCTCCAAACAATCGTTAAGTCCGCGTTGCGCATACTCCAGTTTCTGCTCTACCTGCTGTAGCTTTTCTAGCAGCATTTCCTGTGACGTCACGACAAGGGCTTGTTTGTTCTGGGTGGAATTTTCCACAATCTGACGCCTGGATTATACAAAATCGCTTTATTAATTTACTTAAATGTGACGCTAAAACATGCTGGAAGATTTGAAATATATATCCATGACCTAAAAACCCATGATTTCAGGAACCAACAAGGACGGGATAATCACCACTGTTCGTCCGCTTCTTTGAAGACCTTGACCTCCGCGCAGAACTGGTTCCCGGCCTCCTCAGAGCTGAAGACGCTGTCCAGATGCATCCACGCCGACTGCACCTTGAGCCAGCTTTCCAAAATGGCGGCCATATGATGCTGAATAAAGAAAATCAATTAAACAGATTCAAGATTTGAGACATTCCAAGACTTTAAGACAAAATAAGACAAAATACCAAATGTTGTACAGTCTTCGCGATACTCGGTTCGTTACACAAACGACTGAAACGGCTAGTTTGTGATACGCTGCTCTCGCAACCAGCGCAACACTCACTCAGATGGATTTAAACATAGGCATTTGTCTGTATTAGAAATTCAATTCACAAACAAGTTACTGAAACAGAAAGTTGATCTTGTTTCCATCAAGGCTGCTACATTTTGTTTCTAAACGCTGAACAAGGCAGGTTTTTTTTCACAATCAACCTTTTGCCATTTGCTCCTAAGTTGTATTACATGATTTTACGTGATAAAGATCCTAAATTTTATTCTATTTCACTCCTAGCATAGGTCCATATCAAAGCCAGCATCTTATTGACGACTCACAAGTCTGGCGCTCCAGTTCGTGACCCGCTTCTCAAAGGCCGCGATGGCCGCTGAGCCTTTCATGATGGCCGTCTTGATCACGTGATCGTCGATCAGGGCCCGAATGTGATCCGGGGCGACCATCACAGCCACGCCGGTGCGCTTGTGTGGCGTGAAAGTGAAGCTCGCCTGCTCCCAGCTCTCCAGCATCTCTTCCATTGCCTGCATATAATTTCAATTCTCATTTTTTTACTTCTCTTTCTACATTATGTTTTTATTACAAAACAGTGTTTTGGTGTAAGATTGCTTCCTGATAAACTTTTAACAATGAACTAACCTTTTGGCCAAAATCAAATAACAGCAAATGCGTTTGGCTTCACTTAACTTTCAGTTGATTGTTCAGTCTCACCTTATTAGGGTCAAGTTGAATACCACCCCCCCTCCCCCCCCCCCCCCCCCCCCACCGAAGCGCAGTATACTACTCAAGAACACAAGTTATGAGGAGAACATTGTAAAAAGGTGTCATACCTTCTCCATTGCATGCTTAGTTGTTGCCATGGTTCTAACTCCAAACGTCTACTCTTCCCAGAAATACACAGCACCCGAGTCCTTGAATACTGCGTGTGGACAAACATACCAACATCGCGCGCTCGGCGTCAACGCTAAATGAGCACGTTATAAATCGATACTGCTCTTTTTTCTTTTTGTTTTTGGTTTTTTAAATGGTTAGAGCTAGCAAGGGTGCATCAGGGGATAGCTTGTGCGAGAAGTGGATCGAACAATCGGTGATTTCATCAGTAATTTATTCAAGCAATGTTTCGATATAATGCATAAGTTCTGCTGGTTTTAAGGCCATCCATGAAAGAAGACGTACATGTGTACTTCATGGGAGAAAAGTTCAGCCGTGCATATTTACCAAATGTTTCAGTTTTTGTTTTGAGTAGTTACTGCTCAAGATTTTGCAATTCAACATGCGGTCTGACAGAATTTATTTTACAAAATTACTTTGGTTGGGACTTTTTTGTACGTTTTTTAATTACCTGCAGCGCAAGGCTTGTTGTTATTATATATCAAGTTCTGTTATAGGAAGGTTAAAAACAATGACTTGAAAACTACGAAATTACTAACCTTTTCAATAAATAATCAGAGTTTATTCCTTAAAATACTTTTAATACGTCAGATCCGGATGATCGATGCGTCTGCTGTGACAGCTGACTTCGAGTCCGGTATGGATTTGTGTGTGTTGGTATCCGCTTTATATACTTCAAGAGGGTCTGCCGATAACGGATACACGCAATGAGCTGTCATTGTTAAAGAAAAGTTTCATTGCAGTTGAAACACTTCGTCTATTGGGTTTGGAAGTGTCTCATTCTTACGGGATAGTTGCGGAATCGCTGTGCGCTTGAAGGACGTCATAATATACTGCTACACCTACTCCTTCAAGAAAAATATTTCTGCGGGACCTGGGCGGTTGGGAGGGGGGCGGGGGTTTATAATATATTTACTTTAAAAGTACGTTTACTCGAAAATGGCTATTGGGATGGGCGCCATGTGCAACTGCAAAATAATAATAATAATAAAGTGCTTGTGTGGATGTCTGTGCATACATTGCAGGGACGGGGGAGGGGGCAGCTTTTGTCCGTGATTAGTTTTTTCTACGATCTCCTTTTTTTCAATTCGATTCTCGGGTGTAACCTTCATTAAAACTGTTTTCTAGATCTGATTAATCAACAGCTTCTTTTCACTTGACTTGACCAAAAGAGCATGGACTTTGCGCCTAAGTTAAGGGAAAATATATCTGTTACTTTTCATAAAAAAATCTTGTTTTTGCACAAATTACCTTCATCAGTTCTATACAACAGAGTGCTCAAAATACCCCCTCCCACCCTGACCCACCATCAAAACAATATCTGTACAATATTCAATTTTCGTCACGATGTATGAAAGAATATCAAGTAGTAAAACAGGCCTTATAAAAAAAGTGCTTTAGTCCGACATCGTACGGAGAAATTCGTTGGCAGCGACTCTATGTCTGCGCAGTGCACATTTCACAATACCCTTACGTAGTGGTTTAAAAATAGACAAAATTACAGTCTGGACATTACTGGCAAAATTACTAACTCACAGATTAAATAATAGAAAGCAGAATGATCGATAGTATGAGTAACGTTGACCCACATAAAAGGAGTCATAGATTGTGCCACGATAAATAGATTATCAGGTTACACACACACATATGCGTTTGTTTTGAGGCATTTTAGAATATCAAACTGAGTAGACCTTTTAACGGATAAATTTAGAGCTTTTTACTGGTCTCTTAAAATTAGGTATTTGCTGATTTAAAGTTAAACAGAAACTCAACTGACAAAATGCTGTTAATTTTAGTATCAGTAAAAAAAAAAGCCAAACCCCCTCCCGGCTCAATCGATGAAGAGCAGATCATTTCTGTGCCTTTTTTAAAGCCTACTTAGTATCTAGTTTAGACTAATATAAAGACGCCTATATTTCACAAGAATAAGGCCTTGACGGACGAGTGCCCATTTGTGTGTATGTGTGGGTTTGTTTTTTTTTTTGAGGGGGGGGGGGGGCGCAGACCGTGGCACTGTCAGTGTTAACTTGGCGCGTCGACAAAAACACAAACAAACAAACAAATAAAAAGCGGTCATCGACTTTGGCAGACTGCCAGATTGAAAAAAGGTGAGTATAACTGGCCTTATATTGACAGATATTGACAGATAATATTTATGACTGTTATGATTTGCCTATAAATGCTCACTGCATTTACGGAAGCATTTCGAGGACATGCTGAACTCAAATTTAACTATGAGAGTGATTTATCATTTAATTCAATCAAATTCCACAGCAGGCCAGTACCTTAGGAAAAAAAGCTTCAAAAAGTTAGGCGCGTGGGCGAAATCTTAAGCGCGTGGGTCGTATTCTTCATAAGGGTTTTGAGTCACAATAACACTTGAAAGAGGACCCCTTAACAAGATTCTAATTATGTAATATCTAATACGCATACATACGCATAATGATGTGTAAAATGCAGAAAAACCTATGGCTGTTTCGCAGCTCTTGAAATTCACCAGAAACATTTTTTTGGTGATTTTTTCCAAAAAATGTATCATAATATTATTATAATCATATTAAATGGGCCAAAAAGTTGGGCGCGCAGCGCGCCCCTAACTTTTTTTCTTAGGCGCATGGCCAAAATCTTAGGCGCGTACGCGCCTGCGCGCCCTTTAAGGTACAGCCCTGCACAGAAACAAGAAATAAGGGGTTGCGAAAAAGTGGTATTAATTCCGGGGTAGTCGTATTCACCCCGATCTAGTGAGACTAAATTTAATGGAGTCTGAAAGTGACCCTCTTTCACAGGGATGGGAGGGGGAGGCTGAGTTTAAATGCCCCCCCCCCCGGGTGTGCTACGTCGTAACCTCAAGGAAAATCTGGCCTTAGAGACGACATGCTTCCAGCAATATGAATTTTGTTACTCGATTATTGTTGGGCATCGAACCCCCACCCCCACCTCCTACACTCACAATTTGCGAGGTCAACCATTTATTTAATAGATGACGTCACAGTCCCTTTAAAGGCGTATACACTTCATCGCCCAAAAGTGAATATTCGAATTCAGTGCATGATTTTTTTTGGGCTGTGTGTACCAAAAATGGTTCAGTAACATTGTGGTTAACAAAAGATCGATTCTGGCCTGAAAAGAATTTACTTATCTATCCATGATAAACCAAGATTAAACACTGTAAAATGAATCCCACAGTTCGTCCACATTAAGGTTTATTTTTTGTCATTCGTAAATCCTAATTCAACACCAATGCATAGACTTTCACCTACAGCTATTCAGGAACAATTCACAAGAGTCACATTGGGGAATTTTCTGGTTGACATTACACAATCTTATAATATACAAAAAAAATCAAAATAGGAGAATCACTAGGAACAGCACAAGCCGAATAGTCATCAAGTTATATAACAACCCTCGAAGGGCTCGAGACGGCCCACTTAAAACTCCAGGAGGACATTTTTTTGCAATTAATCTTTCTTGCTTTTTCAAACTTAATCCTACCAAGCATTAAATTTTATTTAAGAGGCATCTCTAAATTTACGTACAATTGGTCAGTTCAATCGCTGTGAGGGACGAAAGGCGAAGAAGCAGAATTTTAAATACTCACTTTCACCTCGCTGTATCCAAATCACTGGGACCGGCTTTACTTGAGAGGTAACTGCGAGGCGGGGGGGGGGGGGGGGCGGGGGGGGGGAGGGGATTTCTCCAAATAACACCACATTTTTTATTCTCCTCTTTTTTTTAATATCCTTACACATTGAACACAATGGCGCCGTCTCCATAAATGAGATACTGGAGGTATTCGGACCAGAATGCGTACTCTTTTTGCCTGAAGTTTTGCCGCACCTCGGTCTGTGCTCCCAGGTACGCGTAATGCAAGCAATCTGCCGCAAACGTGGGCCATATTATCCTGGAGTCTTCCGGATAACCTTCCGATTCGGGAGTTGGGTCACTGTATTACAATCAAATAAAATCACAATCTGGAATTTCATTCTCGATTTCCACATCAAGATACTAAGTAGTGTAGGAATTCAGTCTACTTCCGGTAGCCATTGGTTGCCATAAAAACTTGCTTACGTCATCCAATAAGCACTGTGCCAAATTTGCTTAGCAAAGTGGAAATAAAAAGAATCTTAAACCGTCTCAGCTGTTGAACATATCCTTAGGAAAGGTAGTTAATACCTAAAAATCACCTACCCGTGCTTGGCAAAATTCGCCCACATGTTCATGACATACTGGGAGACAGCTCTGTCGTCTTCTGTGAAGTCCGTCAGACCAACGGGGTTTGCTTGGGAGTGGTTCAAGGCCGCTCCGTTGTCAGCGAGCATCATAAAGGGCCAACCAAATACATATGGCAGATCAGCGCCGTGAGGCGTGCCTAAAAAACAACACGATTAACACAAAGTGACGCTGTGCCTTGTACCAAGGAAATATCAGTTCAACATTTTGTGTAATCTGTGTTGCAAAAGTTAACAGGTCGAACCAACAAATATGTCGATATAACTGTCGCAATATGATTTCTAACATGATAACCTCAACCACGGCTAGAAGCCGGTGCAGCTGTGGGCAGTAAGTCGTTTTAACCGATTTCGTTATAACAAAACCCTACTGTCGGGTCAAATACGGAGAATACCCACCGTAACGCTCAGACAGAAGACTATTCTCCGACGTGTGGTCGAAGACATAGAAATAAGTGTCCGCGTCACGGGCATGGAGTTTTGCCTGCCTGTCGATGGGGTATCCGAATTCCTGCGCGCTCAGAAGCTGCGATTCATACCACACATGATTCACAACGAGGACTCGCACACTCTACTTTGCTTTGGACTTTTTACTCACTAATGTAGCGTCAAATTAAAAAAAAAATATGGCAGCTACAAATCTGTTCCAAAAAACCCACCACAACACTGTCTTTAAAATCTCCGCAAGAAGAAGCCTAAAGTTACATGTATTCTTCACGTTGTGGATATCACACAATTTTAATGGTCTCTGGACAACTCGGCCCATTACCAACTCGGCCCACACCAACTCGGCCCAAAACGAACGAAAGACGACTTCTGAAAGGCGAGTTGGTAATGGGCCGAGTTGGTAAACGGCAGAATTGTCCAGGTCCCATTTTAATTACGAGGAATTTTCTTTAATTTTATTAACAATATGAAAACAATTTTGAAGGTTAAACACCAGAGGAAAAATAGTTACGTGCAAACACAGTTCATAATGAATGTGTACCCGTATAAGACTATCGCTGTTGCTGATTGGGTGATCAAAATATGGCCAGTCTGCATAGATAAACCTGAAGATAAAGTAAATTAAATATTTATTTTACTGCAAATATCTCGTAATTATTTGGTAAAAATCATAAATTATAATCGTAGACGTTGGTTATTTTCCGAAATGGGCATCTGACATACAAGCTTTTAGTTGGAATGTTAAGACTTGCTGTTTTTCCACGTTGTAATAACGCTCCCCTTTATTAAGTGTTTTAGATTAAGTCAATACAGTCGCTTGCAGTTGCTGTCATGCATTTTCTTCAAACTGCCGAGACTTTCTTCCACAGAATTCGGATGGCATAAGGCATTTCTGGGAACTTAAATTTGTATTTTTTTAACACATAGTAATTTAGTTAATTGTACACATGCCTGAACGCTTGTACCACATCTTCATAACGACTCTCGTCAGGCCAAAAGAACATGTAGCTGCCCACTCTATCTCTTATAATGGCGTCGTACCGTTCTCTCGTAAGGCCAAATAACGCACCAGGGTATTCTGTATACAAGTATCATGACAAGATATTATCAATGTGGCCTGTAGGCGCGTGAGACTGCCGTTTACAGTACCGATTATCAATAGTCCGCCATTTTGTCAATTTTTTTCCGATCCGGAAAATTCTCGGTCACTGCACTGCGTAAGGGTGCAGAGAAGCCGTGTACAAAATTTAAAACAAATCTATCTATTAATGTTGCCTGTAGGCGCGTGAGACTGAAGCATGACAGACGGCAAGACGGACAGACAAACGGCAAGACAGAAGACGGACAGCAAAAAAGTTCAAAACTATATCCCTCCGTTCCACGGGGGATAAAGACGCTTAAAAACCGAAAAAAACCGTCATCACAATTTACGTAATTTTATCCAGATAATCTTAAGACAAAATAAAAGAGCGAGAAAATAAAAAAGAAAAAAGAATAAAGATAAGAGCGGAAGAGCTGCTGATTTTCTTGTACAGCTATTTCGTCGGATGTTCTTTACGAGGGATATTTTTTTCTGGAGCAGCTTACCTATAACAAGCAGACTGGTGTACTCATCCATGTTCATCCCAATCATCTCAGGCACTTTGAAGTAGTCTCCACATTCTCTCAGGCGTTCTGGATAATCCGGTATTACACTGCCATCGACAACAGGTGTCCATTTGCATCCCAACGGCTCCTGGATCAACAAGAAAAAAAAAAAAAAACTGAACATACGCTGACTACGGTGAACGTTACTGAGTTGCATCATACAACAACGTCTATACTTCTTTGCTATTGTTCATTTATTCAATGAAGCAACTTTTGAAAAATATTATGTTTAGCGGGAGGCATTTACCGTACAATTATCGACGAGTAGAGGTAAGGCCTCTGCTTCCAGCTGACGGAGACACGTGACCATGGCCTCGCTAGATGACGTAGGACAACCCACTTCGTTGGCAACCTACAAGAAGCAGTTCGTAAATAGTCTAGTATATATGTACACGCTATAGTAAAACATATCCAATCACGGGCTCCACAAAGTCCTTGCAATTTCAGCTGTACCGGACAGACAGACCATCGCCCATTACCAATACAGACTTCCAGAACAATCAGAGACACCCCTGAGCATTATATATATATATATATATACGCGTGTGTTACGGTGCGAGGGTACTCCGGTGGGGCTAGAATCCGGGGGAGGGGCGGGGGGGGGGGGGGTGCAGGGGGTCCAGCCTTAAGTCTTTTTCAAATTCCCTGATTTTTCCCTGACTTTCCCGATTTTCTGTTGTTATTATATATATTACATATATTCAGACAGAGGATAAAATAAGATGATTAATATCAATTTTGTTCAGCATCACTAATCCTTGATTTTTCCCTGATTTCCAAAATATTTGAGAAATTTCCTGATTTTTCCCTCATTTTTTATCTTGAAAAAAAAAAAAAAAATCCCCGATTTTCCCCTGATTGGTGGACACCCTGGGGTGTCCAAAGACTGGAATATGTATTTATTTCCTTAACTTGATCGGACTTTTTGGGGGAGGGAGTGGGGAGGGGGAGGGGTTGATGAATCTGGATATACCTGTCAGAGCTCACCGACGACAGGACTTTTTTTAAGGGGGGGAGGGGGAGGGGGTTGCAGAATCTAGACATAACTGTCACAGCTCACCGACGACAGGTAAGTAGTGTAGTCAATCTCAGGTCTGGGGATGCCCCAGGGCACTAGCTCACTTCCGCTCTGAAGAACAGCATATCTGAACATGCCTGCGAGTTAAAAACGAAGCAAAATTAACACCATCAGGAAAGGGTCTCTACACATCACATTTACCTCTCTAAACACACGTGTCACTTTAGGCCATTAAGATTAACCTTTCCTTGTAGGATATTTCTTTAACTCTCATATAAATAACTAGAGCAGTGTGCATAGCCCACATATTCCCCACAGGCCCCTCATCAGTTGAACAAGGTAATCAATAGTCAATCCAGAGCTGAAATTTTCCAAGTCCAGTTGGTGCATTTTCCTTGGACAAACCTGGCCCATTTACAATACCGATCTGTGTTTGTTTCGATAGAAGCTACATACCACGTTTCATTAAAATCCCTGCAGTTGTTCTTGAGATATCGTGTTAACAAACTCATTCCGATGCTGAATAATTTCCAGGATTTTGTAAATTTCAAAGTCCTTTTGGTTCATTATCCTTGGACCAACGTAACCCATTTACAATACCGATCCTTGTTATTGCCCACAGAAGCTACACACCACGTTTCATTAAAATCCTTGCAGTTGTTCTTGAGATATCGTATTAGCAATAGTCAATCGAGAGCTGAAATTTTCAAAGTCCAGCTGGTTCATTTTCCTTGGACGAACCTGGCCCATTTACAAGCTACATACCAAGTTTCATAAAAATCCTTGCAGCAGTTTTTAAGTTATCGTGTTAACAAGCTGTTGATGACAGACTGACACGGTCGATCGCATATATTTCCCACAGGTTCCACCTGTGGGGAATAAATAAGTAACAACATGGTTCCAAGTCAATTTCACTGACATAAGGCAAGTTTTTTAACAAGCTTTTACTAATGGCTTCGTCAATACAGCTGATTGAATATCATTATTTTCTTTGACCACTTTCTCACATATTTTAAGTTTAAGATATCGATTTATCGTGCTGTATTACATTACATGCATTGGGTTGATTTGTTTATCCCTTTTTACGGCTTGTAGGCGAATTGAAACGCTATCACACGTTGTTGTCCAACAGCCAATCCCTACGGGGGCTCGGTCTGTTGTGCACAGCACCTTTTTACACCGCAGACCCACTCCGCACCGTGAAAATAGTACTTATAAAAGACAGGAACTGTCTTTAAAAATATGTTGAACCATCCTCTACGGCAGTTCGGTCTGTTGTGTATAATATCCATTTACTCTGCAGACCCACTGGGGATTCAGCGAAAATAACACTCATTAAGGGGGAACTTCATTTAAAAATATCCATTCACTCTGTGTTTATAGATAAGATAGATCTCATCAGAGGTCAGCTATTTTATAACAACGCACAATTCCGTGATTTTTAAAGACTGTTTCCTCCGCAGCTTTTACCCACCGGATGACAGCGGACTGAAGAAGAGACAGCCGACTATAGCAGCCCCGGCACTCTCGCCCGCCACCGTTATCTTATCAGGGTCGCCGCCAAAAGCTACTATATTCTCCACCACATACTCCAACGCCATTATGACGTCACGAACTCCCATATTGCCTGGCACTACGTCATCGCCAGTCGAACTGAAGCCTACAAAGTGCACATTTGACGAACCAAATCAACCCAAGACCTTGACGTGTGTTTACCATACGTTCGAAACACCACAAATGACTACTCTTTAGAACACTTCTTGCGCACATTGTAAACCGAGTAATCAGTCAGATTATCCGAAAACTCGGGTTTTATCTAAATTTATTAACTCTCGCAAAGCAGACGTTGTCAGGCTATAGGATACTGAGTAAAACAAATCTTAAAACTATCGACATTTCGATGCACTTAACGTAGATGTTTAATCTATAATTTGTTGTCACAACAACGATGTCTTTTGCTGCCAGGAAGTAGCCGGGGTACATATAATTTCCTCCAACTACAAATACCCCTCCATGAATCCAGAAAAGTACCGGCAGCAAATCTGTACTGTTTCTCTACAAAAATACAAATCAGGATCAATATTTAGTTACGGTTTTCTGTCATTGTAAAATGGCACTTTAAACTGTATTCTTTTAAGATTGGTTGGATGATTTTTTTTGTCTTGAATTCATTTGAAACAGTTCGTAAACATCATCAAGGAAAATATCTTGATACAATTACACACATCAACTTGGACATATAAGTATCTTTAACCAGCACATCTTAAAATTAAAACAAACCTTTGGTGTATAGATATTTAGATTAAGACAATCTTCACTGTACTTGTCAAAATCGGTGTGAGTGGGCGAGCCTTCGTTCCTCTGTAAGCATGCGTTTCCCATCTCTTTCGCCAGAAACACATCGTCCCATATTTCCGGCCTTTCGGGTGGCTATAAAACACATTAGTATTTACGCCGTGTTCTACGCTGTGATATCAACTGCGGACATCGCCCCCAACCCCCCCCCCCCCCTCCCGCCCCATGATCTATGATGTCCAAATAAAAATGACATTACATTACCTTACACTGTTTTTTATACAGCGCTTATTCGCTAAGCGCTTTACAATATAAAAATTAAAATAAAGTTAAATATGCTATAAATAATACAAATTTCTAAAATACAATACTGATTTAACATTCATAAGCTTACATAAACAAATGAGTTTTCAGCAAACGTTTAAAATTGACTAAATTATCACAGTTTCGAATATTGTCGGGAAGCTTGTTCCATTCTCGTGGACCTGCCAGAGAATGCGCGATCACTGTATTTCATGTTTGTTTTTGGAACTACCAGAAGGTTTTTTGATGCATTGCGTCGCTGCCTGGTTGGTGTGTATCTAATAAGCATATCGCGCATGTATTGAGGGGAATATCCATTAAGCGATTTGTACACTAAAAGGCATAACTTGAAGATTATCCGTTTACGCACTGGCAACCAATGCAAGGTTTTACATGCTTCTGAAACACTGGCATCCCAGGGGCAGTTCATAACTATTCTGGCTGCACAATTCATAACTGACTGTAGTTGTTGTATTGAAGACATGGGAAGGTCAATGTAGAGTGCGTTGCAGTAATCCAGTCTGCTGGTTACCAAAGCATGTTCCAGTACCTTAGTCGCGTCTTGAGTGAGCAAGGGCCTAACACTTATTATCCAGTTTAAAAAATAGAAGCACGTTTTCCTTACTGAAAGAATCGGCGGCAGAAGAGACATTGAAGAGTCCATAATTACACCTAAGTTTCTGGCTTGACGCGTTCGCATATCCGTGTCTCCACCTAATTCTAGTGACTCGATTTCGATAAATGGTTCATAATACTTGCTAAGATAAGGAGTTCCGTTTTATCCTTATTACGTTTCAGGTTTGTTGTCACAAGAGATATCGGGAAATTCGAACTATTCCATCTTCTAACATCGCCTTGGTCTCACATTTGATGATGATTTAGGAATTGCCGACTTCCACAGCTGCGCATCGTCCGCATACAGTGAAAGAATAAAAGCATCAGACGTGCAAGTAATCCAAGAAATTTTGTGTATTGAGTATACAGCCGGGGGGGGGGGGGCGATTATTGAGCCCTGTGGAACGGAACTATCAAGTTTCGATAAATCGTACAAGACATCGTTGATAATGACTTGCATCGAACGACCCTTGAGGCATGACGAGAACCATTTAAGTGCAGTGCCTCTGATCCAAGAGGGGCCTGCCTAATCTGTCTAGAAGAATGTTGTGGTCCACAGTATCAAAAGCAGCTGACAAGTCCAGAAGGACCAGAAACACTGACTGCCGATTATCCAGACATAGCAATGAGTGGTTGAATATCTTGAGGAGTGCTGTCTCTGTGCTACAAAAAGCCTTATATGCTGACTGCATGGTTTCATGTAGAGAATTCGCATCAAGATGATTTGATAGTTGGTTGTTGCAAGATTCGATACCGGGCGGTAATTTTTCAGTTCGTGGTCTAACGTAGGTTTTTTAAAGACGTCATCAGTCCAAACCCAGCCCTACACCCGCGGCCCACTTGGCATGAAATGTGTTACCATGCGAGTCCTTACCCCCCTCCCCAAACAAACAAACAAACAAAAACGAGGAGCAAGGGATGAGTTGATTTTGAAGCCAAAAGCGGTCCGCGCGAATTGTCAATTTCGTAAAAAGGGGGTAATTTTCATTCAGTACTCCGCGTTTCCCACAAGGAGTGGGGGGGGGGGGGGGGGGTAGGCATTATTTCGGGCTTGGTTAAAGAGGAAGGTATTATTTCAAAATAAGCATTTCGCGTTTAGCAGCCGTTTTAAAAAGTCATGGCAACCCCATCGCCCTCCATCCCGCGGCCCCTACACTCCATCGCCCCTCCACCCCGCGGTCCCTACACCCCATCGCCCCTCCACCCCGCGGCCCCTACACCCCATCGCCCTCCACCCCGCGTCCCCTACACCCTGTTCCCGCCACGAATGTGGCAGAGGAAAGCACGAGTCCACACCAAGCAGTTCTTTTTTCCCGGTGAACAGAGAAATGAATATGTTTGACCTGATGGAGAAATACACTTTGGCATTGCTTATGTTCATTCAACTGCTTTGCATGTCATTTACATACCGCAAATCTAAGTTCTCCAACTGGCGGTGCGGCATACGGAATTCCTAGAAAGGATTCTATGACATCACCTGTGTGAATCCCTACGTCACTTCCTTCAACAGTTCCATAAATAGTATCGACAATGGGATTACCTTCAATTGTCTTAGCCATAAATAAATCAGACAAAACAATACATCCTAAGATAAACATTGTACCGGTGATCATTGCCAGCAGTATCCCACTCGTGAAAGCCTTACGTGATTTTTAAGCGCAAGGTCCTCTCGCTCTTCAGATAGCTTATCACACCCAATACAGTCAGCCGCACCGAGACCAGTACACGTCTAGACAGTTGAAATATGTGTCACTGGGTGCCGACATAAACAGGCCTTAACTATCTCAGTCTTACAGTTGTGTGCTGTCACGAATGTCAGCGTCTTCTCCCCCACAGCACCGCTGCGGTTAGTTACTTATCAACGCTTTATCACCGCACCAAAACTAGAGCAAACGCATTTCATAATTAAATCATGTGTGGTCGTCATTTTAGGTCATCTTTATTTATTTTATAGTTTACTATTTATTTGTGTTATTTCACATATCACTAAAATATTCTTGTCATAAACATTCATTTCAACACATTAAAAGACAGGAGAGACACATCATATTTCAGAACTAATCCCGCCATAACAGTCCTCAACAGGCCAGAGCAATTGGCCAGTCCGACAAGTGATAACACGTCATTGCTCGAATTTAGAAAGAATAACGGGTAGTGTGCAAATGCCTTGCAAGTAAAACAAGTATATACTTTTTAATCACTCATTGACTTGACACAACTCAAGAAAATTCGTGAGAAGTTTTTTCTGTCCATATCTCACATGAGCACAGAACTGTTGACGCCTGCTCAGTGTATCCCACAATGCACTCCTCAGCAGGTTCTCTTCCTCTTGTAAACTTGTGGGATACTCTTTCAATCTTTTCGATGCAAATCTACAATGAAAATATGTAAAACTTACGAACAAAGCAGGTATAACACGTTCAATGAATTTCTCACGCAGATTTTTCATAACAATTAGAAAATAACTGTTACAAAGCTTTGATTAAACTGACAAGTCACTTTACTTGCCAGCTATGTGGAATTCTCCACGTATCATAAGTAACACTCAAATCAAAATGTACAAACAAGCAGGTGTTAGGATCTGACTTTTTACACAATATAGAGACTGTTGACTCACAATGACAGAAGCTCCTTCCACTTCGCCGGGAGTTTAGAAATATCATCTGAGAAACAAACAAACAAAAAAAAAGCTCTTCTTATACTTGTATTATTAATGTATTTGGGAAACGCCAGAAACATGTAAATATTGTGGAACTATAGGAATAAGATAAGAAGGTAAGGCGCGGGGCTTACTAACTATCTCACGTTATCCTTCCCAATACACCCACGTAGCTGAAATGATTAAAAGTTGAAATCAATGCAAACCATTTAACAAGGAGACGTCGTTATCCTCCACCCAATCGTCCTTCCGATAATCACTCAGTTCTTCCTTATTCATGCACAGCACCTGCAACACACGTCATTTTGAGCGAGCTTCATGTGGGGCTTTCAAAAAGCCAAAACCCATCACCGCCTCCCCCATCCCCACCCCTGAAATAAAAAATCGTCTACATCTTTTGTTTCCAAAAATTATGATCGACTTTCGAAGAAGAAAGTGCCATAAATGAGCAGCCACCACCATTTGCAGAACAGCCCTTACATTGAGTTTCGGAGATTTCATCCTCTGTCAGCATACCCTCTATACACAGCACAAAGAACAGCCATTACCTTGAGAGTTTCAGAGAGTTCATCCTCTGTCAGCATACCCTCTACACCCAGCACAAAGAACAGCCATTACCTTGAGAGCTTCGGAGAGTTCATCCTCTGTCAGCTTACCCTCTACACCCAGCACAAAGAACAGCCATTACCTTGAGAGCTTCGGAGAGTTCATCCTCTGTCAGCATACCCTCTACACCCAGCACAAAGAACAGCCATTACCTTGAGAGTTTCAGAGAGTACATCCTCTGTCAGCACACCCTATACACCCAGCACAAAGAACAGCCATTACCTTGAGAGTTTCAGACAGTTCATCCTCTGTCAGCACACCCTCTACACCCAGCACAAAGAACAGCCGTTACCTTAAGTTTCAGGGAGTTCATCCTCTGTCAGCATACCCTCCACACCCAGCACAAAGAACAGCCGTTACCTTGAGAGTTTCAGGGAGTTCATCCTCTGTCAGCACACCCTCTACACCCGGCAGAAAGAACAGTCATTACCTTTAGAGTTTCAGAGAGTACATCCTCTGTCAGCACACCCTCTACACCCAGCACAAAGAACAATCATTACCTTTAGAGTTTCAGAGAGTTCATCCTCTGTCAGCACACCCTCTACACCCAGCACAAAGAACAATCATTACCTTGAGAGTTTCAGAGAGTTCATCCTCTGTCAGCACACCCTATACACCCAGCACAAAGAACAGCCATTACCTTGAGAGTTTCAGACAGTTCATCCTCTGTCAGCACATCCTCTACACCCAGCACAAAGAACAGCCGTTACCTTGAGAGTTTCAGAGAGTACATCCTCTGTCAGCATACCCTCTACACCCAGCACAAAGAACAGCCATTACCTTGAGAGTTTCAGAGAGTTCATCCTCTGTCAGCATACCCTCTACACCCAGCACAAAGAACAATCATTACCTTGAGAGTTTCAGAGAGTTCATCCTCTGTCAGCACACCCTATACACCCGGCAGAAAGAACAGTCATTACCTTTAGAGTTTCAGAGAGTTCATCCTCTGTCAGCATACCCTCTACACCCAGCACAAAGAACAGCCATTACCTTGAGAGTTTCAGAGAGTACATCCTCTGTCAGCATACCCTCTACACCCAGCACAAAGAACAATCATTACCTTGAGAGTTTCAGAGAGTTCATCCTCTGTCAGCACACCCTATACACCCAGCACAAAGAACAGCCATTACCTTGAGAGTTTCAGACAGTTCATCCTCTGTCAGCACACCCTCTACACCCAGCACAAAGAACAGCCGTTACCTTGAGAGTTTCAGGGAGTTCATCCTCTGTCAGCATACCCTCCACACCCAGCACAAAGAACAGCCATTACCTTGAGAGTTTCAGAGAGTTCATCCTCTGTCAGCACACCCTCTACACCCAGCACAAAGAACAGCCATTACCTTGAGAGTTTCAGAGAGTTCATCCTCTGTCAGTATACCCTCTACACCCAGCACAAAGGCGCCACCCTCCGTCACTATCCTCTGTGCAAACCATAAACGTTGGCAACAACAATGGTAAAAATAAATCACTTAACAAATTGCTGTGTTCAGTTGTCATGTACATGTCATACATTTACTTATTAGGTCACTTATTACGCTCCCAGGTGAGAAGAATGAGATATCGAGCCTTGTCAATTAAATCAGGTATGGTTTTTCGGACAATCAGCGGTCAAGAACGGGTTTGAGGGAGAGGGGAGAAGGTGGGGGGGGGGGGGGGGTCGTGGCTTGGCGAATTGCCACATCCTACAATGTTATACTGAGACTTTCTTGCCCCTACCTTTTCCATCAGTACTGCCCACTTCTCCTCAAGCATGGTCACCAAGCCGCTTTCTTCCAAATGTCCTTTAATATTCTGCAGAGGAAATTCTACCTTGAATTAAAGCAAAAGAACTACACACAATATCGTTCTCGACTCATCTTCTTTTTCTAAATATGAGGAACAGACCTGTACCAGATTTTAAAGTTTTACCTTTTGTCACTTTTTTCCATTTGAATCAAAATTTTTGCTGCTCATACAAATTACTGAAAATCAAACATTGAATTCACTGTTCAATGTTTTTAAATTTTATTTCATATTAATACATTTTAAGGAAACTACATTTTTCTTAACCATATGACTGCAATCTTCACTAAAACAAGACCAAATACCGAATATAACCATTAACCTGCATTAACCCGCATATCCGATACCTTAATGTTCGATTTTGCGAGTCTTTTGAACCTGGCAAGGGTTCCATGTATCGAATCATAATTGTAGCTATAAAGAAAAAGACTTACAATATCATAGTGGTTATTGGGATACGCTTCTGAGAATCCATACATATGTAGCAATTGGAAATTGGCCAGTTCACCATAGGTGTTGAAAATTTCTTCACCCTGCAAAAAAAAAAAAAATCACAAGAAATTCTACACATACGCAAACCAGTTGTTGGCTTATGAGTTCTAGTTTACGGTAACCCAAAATTTTACTGGGATTTCAGGCATTATATCTTTTTTTTTTTTTAAAGCTGGTCCCCTTATAATCTGGAATAACTATAAAAAGGTATTCTGATAAAGGTCCAGCAACAGTTGTTTTTTTAGGCATCACAAACCTGCTTTATGTCTTTTGTAGCCACCATTGTTAAAGCTTCTGTACCAAAATCAAGATGTGCGTTGTTTTTGGCTACGTGATTTAAAATGTCTGCCATCGGCACCATCATTGGAGGAGAGCTATCATGTGACCCGTCATCTGACTCATTCTCGCTATCTGATTGGTTCTCAGTTGGTTCTGTAAAGCTGTAGGCCATAACAAACGCCACCATTCGCTTGTAGAAGTTGATATCTCGACATTCTGCTCTGGAAAGATTCGCATGCACGATATTTATTCGCTCAGTGTTTACATTACGCAAAATTCGTGGACATACTGAATATCCAGCCCCTTAAAAATTAACAAGTCTTAACACTGGAAAAATTTAACACTAATTAGTTAATGGAAGGCAATATAAAGACACATAACAAATACAACAATGTTATAAAATCCTATAAAATAATAACATAAAAGCAGAAGAACAGTAACTGTTTCGGTATCTTTAGTTTATTAAATTCCAAGCACTTATCCACACAAATAGTTTTTTTATCTTGTCCTGTTGCTTAAGTCTAGGCTGTACTCACGTGAATAGCTGGGGATATTTGTTGACAAAGGGTAAAACGATAGTGTTGAATTCGTGCGTGATGGAGACCTCGTCCCGCTGGACACACTGACAGACGCCCGTTCCCACCAGCTCCTTCTCCATTTCTCCCCTGTCAATAAAGCGACCAATCAAACACATCGATTATGGGACAGCTGCTTACAAAATGCAGCTTATACTCTAACAAACACTTGAAAGGCTGGCGGCTGTTACACGTAGCCCCTGTCCCACTGTTTTAGACAGAATATAATTGTGAAACAACACAGACAGGGTTGCCACAGAATTCCGCAAACGAGTTTCCAGGCTACTCCTTGTAATGGATATATACGTTATATAAACAGAGGCAACGACTATGGCAATATCATTGACAAGGCTATTACAACTACAGGGCCAATCGAATAACAACTGGCACCAGTTATAATGCCACAGAGAGATGCAGACATCTCGAACGCGTGCCTTGACAAACCATAAGGTTACGCCTTTGAAACTGTCATCACTGGGAGAAAAAAACATTTTGTTTTACATTAAAATTGTGTGGTTTACTGAAAGTGGAAAAAATCCTGACTTTTGAGATTTTGTCCTGACTTTTCCGAAGTTTGAACATTGCTTTCTGACTTTTTCTGACTCGCGCGTTTTTTCCTGACTGTGGCAATCCTGAACGCAAGTCCTTCGGTTTGTAACTGTCCTCATATCTACTTTTTTTCTGGGTAGACGCGCCATTTATTAAAATCTTAATTAAACCAGACGCCGTTCATAAACGTACACGAAGTGGCTTACTTTTGCCACAACATTGGTAGGTCGAGCTGTGAAAAATCCGGCACCAAGTCCAAGTAAGGCCGCCACGGTGATTCGGTTCGGTTGTAGTCATACATCAGCGCAGCGAGCAGCGGCACCCACCCGCTTGCACTCTTCAATGCGTCTTTCTCTGTGAGGTAATATTAAATGACTAAGTGTACAACGAGCAACGAAATGAACCAGCAACTTTGTTCTCACAATGTTGCACACGCTCACCCAAAACAATCTGTCGAAGTGCTTTCCGAACCCTGTAAACCTTACTGATTAGCTACAAGTGACCATAAACAGCCCGGAAGAGCATTTCGTTGCAGTTTTTTTTAACAATGGCTGTCGCATAAATGCGTCAAGTTAAAACGTTATTTTCCGTTGTGACAGAAGGAACAAGCTGCATAAAGTCAGAACAGTTACACATGCTTACCTTTTTCTAACAGCTCTGAGATGCCACAGGTTACAGGAGACAGCAACAGATTCCGTGGTATTTCGAACAAACACTCTCCTTTTGTGATGTCCTCACGTGCCACCATCCCGCATTGAGCACAAGAGCCCTCTTCTCCGATACGAACCTGAAATCATAAAATGTTATATCAGTTTCTAATCGAAGCAATAATAATAATAATAATAATAATAATAATAATAATAATAATAATAATAATAATAATAATAATAATAAAAAAAAGAACCCGAACGTTGCTGGGTAAATTTTAAGCTTGGTAAGTTCTGCCTCTTCGCCCTCTGTTCTTTCTTTTCCTGACTTCCCTTTTTTCGTTTTGCGAAGATTCATAATTTTTTTTGGGCTACAAAAATGTGAGACAACAAGTGGGTCAGTGAAACTGACTATGTCCCCCGCCGGCGTACAATCCAAGTATTTGATTTTGTTAGGATGGACTACAACCCTTCGTATCATATTCGTATTAAAATTCCAGCTGGGCCAATGTCCTTGGGCCAACATGGCTCATTTGCAATACCAATTCTTGTTACCACCCATACTACCTATGTGTACAACATTTCGCCAATTGTTTAAAAAAATGTAGCCTTGAGTGTGTTAACAAACTCATTCCAGTATGTAAGGGTTGTGAAAATTTCTGAAGTTCAGCTGGGCCAATTTCCTTGGGCCGACAGGGCTCATTTACAATACCAACCCTTGTTGGTTGCAATACTTCCTATATGTAAAATATTTCAACAATCGATCCAGAAATGTAGGCTTGAGTGTGTTAACAAACTCATTAAACTCAGTAAGGATTCGGAAAATTTGTGAAGTTCAACTGGGTCAATGTCCTTGGGCTGACATGGCTCATTTACAATACCAAACCTTATTGGTTTCAATACTACTCATAGTTAAGATATCTTATCAATCGATGCAGAAATGTAGGCTTTAGTGTGTTAACAAACTCATTCCAGTGTGTAAGGGTTGTGCGAATTTCTGAAGTTCAGCTGGGCCAATGTCCTTGGGCAGATAGGGCTCATTTACAATACCGACCTTTGCTGTTTCCAATACTTCCTATCTCTAAAAGATTTTAACAATCAAACCAGAAATGTAGGCTTGAGTGTGTTAACAAACTCATTCGACTGAGTCAGGATTGGGAAAATTTGTGAAGTTCAGCTGGGCCAATGTGCTTGGGCCGACATGGCTCATTTACAATACCGATCCTTGTTCGTTCCAGTACTACCCATATGTACAATATCTTAACAATCGGTGGAAAAATGTAGGCTTGAGTGTGTTAACAAACTCATTCGACTGAGTAAGGATCGGGAAAATTTGTGAAGTTCAGCTGGGCCAGTGTCCTTGGGCCGACATGGCTCAGTTACAATACCGATGATCGGGAGAAATACGTTTCTCCCGCAGTTTCTCCCGTAGTTTCTCCCCTCTTGTTATTTTTTTTGTTGGTCTTGCTTAACGTACACATGAGAATACACAAATGTATGATCGACATTTGTTATTCAGGCTTTCACTCTCTTTCTTTCACTACAAGACAGATGCCTTACTACTCTACTCATGATCAAAGAAAAATCCGTTCTCTGTCAGTATGTGTCAAAGTACTGGCATGCTTATCTTCCAGTTACTGTCCGAGCTACGCTTTAACAAAACGTCTTAATCCTTATATCAGGAGATGTAGAGATTAACGGTGTGTAGTCTCTGTCAGTCTGTGTCAAAATAATGACATGCTTATCTTTCAGTTACTGTCCGAGCTACACCTTAACAAAACATCTTAATCCTTATAAAGGTTAAGGGTGTGTATTGTCATTAATGCAAGTAATCCTCAACAGCTATATAAGGGTTGTAAAGTCGACATTATCATTACAAACAAATTACAATTATTGTCTTTGTGCTGCCGTTAAATTATCAACTCAAAATGTTTAAAGGAGGAAGACCTAAAGATAAAGTTTGGGAGCACTTCAGTTTGTCTGCGAAGGATAAAAAATCATATGCTAAATGCATTTACTGCGGGAATGAGCAGTTGGCAAAAGCTCATCGTGCAAAAGTACACCTAGCTAGATGCACTAAACGTGAGGGAAATGTGCCAAATGCGTAGTGTGGATTTTTACGAAAAACTTTTTTCTGCTACAGTAAGCGTTGAGAATCGAATGAGCGAGTGTAAAATATATGACAAATTGGATTAATTAATTGACATTTCTCATGAATCAATGTCTGTTTGAGTAAGGAACAGTTTAAGGGAAATCTAAAGTGTTAAAATATTAAATAATTTGGACTAAAATGCAAATAAACGTTGAAAGAATTTTTATGCCCGACGTTTCTCCCCTGTTTCTCCCCCATTTATCCCCGGGAGAAACGTTTCTCCCCGGGAGAAACCCTAAATCCCGGGTTTTTCCCCTATTTCTCCCATGGGGAGGGGAGAAATAACTTTCTCCCTGGGAGAAACCCCAACCCTGTACCGATCCTTGTTCGTTCCAGTACTACCCATATATACAATATCTTAACAATCGGTGGAAAAATGTAGGCTTGAGTGTGTTAACAAAAAAGTGTCGACAGACGGACAGACAAACCCGAAAACTATAGTCCCCCGGCGGGGGACTAATAATATGGGTTTATTCTATTGCAGGCATAATAAACTGCATTGCACGGATGCTTTCAAAAGCATGCACAAGGCGTACGGTACCCCGTACATTTCCTCAAATATTTTAACGGAAAATATTTTATTCACAGAATGATAAGTGAGATACCGTATGCCTTATAACTAAGCAATATCATGCTTTTGCTCTTCAAACTGCAATATGATTAGTCACACATAATTTAAGGGCAGATACAAACCTTATAAGTGAAGTGACTTGTCTTCGATTCACAACCAAGCGAACAACGGGAAGTTCTCTGAATACTTTTTACGAAACGTTGGACTTATAAAGTCATTGGGGGAGGGGCACTCCAGGATTTCAACAGAAAAGTTTAAAAACTAACATATGTCCGGATAAAACTTTGTGAAAAAATGTCGGGTTTGTTACCAAATTTCATTAAATTCGTAAACTTATTCGCTTAGATACACAACTATAACATATTTGTAACTGTGTAAGAAAAAAACAAATATAAATGAATTGCATGACAGCAAATCTTTATACAATAAATAGTTGAAACAAGCCATCGTCGAAGGCGCACTACCCAACCAGACACAACAAGTCCTCATTTGGGCAATTTTTGACCAACGTGAAAAATAATGTATTGCAAAATTTCAATTTATACAGAAAAAACCCCGGATATGGACACCCCTCTATAATGGACACCCCTGAATTATGGACAGCATTTTTCAGTCTGTTTCAAAAGGCCATAGAGTTCTGTTATATCTACATCCCTCTATTGTGGACACCGCTCTATTCAGAATTAGGGACACTCTTTTAATCCCGTAAGTACGGTTACACACTTAAAACAACCCCTCTATTGTGGACAGTCAAATTGCTGCCCATATTTTGTACGTTATGTAAACAACCCCTATCAGCTTGTTACTCGGTAGTGTTTTTTTCGCTATTGTTATCTGTGGGTATTGAGTACATTATATTGAACACAGTGCATGTAAAGACAATAGAGCTTATTACAAACGATGTGTGCCTAAGCTCTATACTACTAAACCCTATTGATATATGTGCTCCGTCTTTTAAAATGCGTATAAAGGAACAAGTAATTCTTTGTCTTTATACTCAGTTAAGACGTTATACAAGGTGTTAAGTCTGAATATCGGTGATGTGAAAAGAAAACGGAAAGAACTTTCGCTATCTGATAAAGTTAAAATAATCAAAGCTAGTGATGGAAAAAGTGTAAGAAAAATAGCCAAAGATTTTAGTTGTAATTGTCAGATAGAAGAGGACCTCGAGATTAGGGACACCCCGCCATTAGGGACAAAATTATCCAGTCACTTTTTGTCCCTTATAGCGGGGTTTCACTGTATATATATTCACTGTGCAAGGTAGCATATGCCTTGGATACAGAGTTTCAGAGAACTCGCGTGGAAAGTACCCAAGTCTTACATTGCAGTTATCTAAAAAAAATCATAATTTTTAGCAAGTCGCCATTTTGGGAATTATTAACCGATTTGAAAAATAACACAAAGTTGCACAACTTCAATATACATATTTTCACTGTGCAAGGTAGCATATGTCTTGGGTAAATAGTTTCGGAGAACTCGCGTAGAAACGACCCACAAGTCTTACATTATAGATATCTAAAAAATGGCAATATTTGACAAGTCGCCATTTTGGCAGTTTTTGGCCGATTTGAAAAATAACACGACGCTGCACAACTTCAGTATATATTTTCACTGTGCAAGGGAGCATATGCCTAGGATTAAAAGTTTCGGAGATCTCGCGTGGCAAGCACCCAAGTCTTACATTGCAGTTATCTCAAGAGATCACAATTTTTGACAAGTCGCCACTTTGGCAATTTTGGCCGATTTTAAAAATAACACGACGCTTGCACAACTTCAATTCGCCATTTCGCAATGATCAACAGACTTGTTTATGCATAGCTCAGAACGAGGCTCGAATGTCTACACCAAAATTTCAGGGTCTTCTGTTTTCATTCGGCAACAAAAAAGTAGACGTGTAAAACAGCAGAAACGTAACAGCATTTTGCAAACCTGAACTATTTGTTCATCTTTTTCATACCGGAACATTTTTTTACAAAATATCTTACAAAACAACGTCACTTAAGTTGTCTATAATGCATATTTAGCCGTTCGAACTGCTTAAAATAAACGGGAACTATAATGGAATAATGCATTTTTCACTTATAATAGATCAAACTCCCTACGAAAGGAACCTTTCTAGATTGATTACTAAGTAAATCGCAGTATTGAGGGTTTTCCAGGGTTCTGATTAAAAAAAAATAAAGGTTTTGTAAAAAGTTTTTGGACCTATCTAAAATGCGCTATTCGGGATATCTCGACCATCAAATTTAATAATACTTGAATGTGTGGCGCATAAATATATATCTACCAACAAGAATCATTTTTTTCCCTAAAATTCTAACCACATTAAAGTGGTTAGAATTTTAGGGAAAAAAAATCCCGATAACATTTTATTAGAATTTATGAATCAAAATACCTAAACAGAGCCCATAGCCCCATGAGAATTGGTTCTTGTAAGAATTATATATATTATCACCCACAAAATTCGTCAAAATACATTTAATATAAATAAAATATAATAATGGTAAGTGAAAATAACTTTTGAAAATTCACTTGTTTATTTGCGGTACAAACATATATATTTATGCAAAAGTGTTTGAAGGTACTGAAACTGGAATGTCCCTTCCCTAAGTAAAGGCTTCAAGAAGGCATTTCACCTGTGTTCCTTTTTCTGCCACTAAATGGCGAATGAATCATTGCGAAATCGGGAATATATATATATATATATATTCACTGTGCAAGGTAGCATATGCGTAGGCTTAATATTTTCGGAGATCTCGCATAGCAAGCACCCAAGTCTTACAGTGAAGTTATCTCAAAAGATCACATTTTTGACAAGTCACCATTTTGGCAATTTTTGGCCAATTTGAAAAATAACACGCCGTTGTACAACTTCAATATATATAAAAAACACTGTGCAAGGTTGCATATGCCTGGGGCAAATAGTTTTGGAGAACTTGCGTGGAAACAAAACAGCATCCAGTGTGACACATGGACGGACGGCAAGACGGAGAGACAGAGGGCAATCAGTTAATTTGCACTTTGACTGTTGCTGAAAAGTTTTTACGTTTCGGCTGAATTCAGTTGAAAGTGTGCATGCTGAAAGAAAATTAGAGAATAAGCCAATTCGCACTTTCGGGTCTTTCCGGTGGAGGTGTTGTTTCGCCTGTAATTTTTTTTAGATAAATTATAAAAGAATGATAACGGAAAACATCAAAATTCTACTTTTCTTTCAACATGCACACTTTCAAATTTATAAGGCCATCATATGATCTTTTAAAAACATTTACATATTTTTCAGTCCCTTTAATAACCAACATGTGAATATGTTTCTAGCAAAATGGAATTTTGTTATTTTTGCCGTTTTTACTATCATTTCTTTATATCCTTGTCCCAAATGAATTCAGCCGAAATGCAAAAACTTTCGGCAAAAGTCAAAGTGCTTATTGACTCACACATTAAAGCTTTTTATTATCGCCCACGACCACATTCTGAAAATCTTCATGGCTACCTTTGGACTTGTAACTAAGCTATACTTTGAACACCATTCTTCAAAAGCTTGTAGTTTTGCATTAACAGCAAAAAGTCTCTGTTGCTTGTTCGTTGTGCATGAGATCTCTTGAAATCTCCGTTTTGTTGACACTTGCTCCATCATTAGATGTTTGACGTGTTTTGTGTTCTTGCATCAACGTTGTTGGAGAACATTTCTTCTCAGGGACCAGAGAAACCACATGAAAAACGTGAAGCCTTTTGAATAAAAAAAAACGAACTTGTAACTGATATCAGTTTCTAAAACTCATTGCGATTGCCAAGCACACATTGTAAGCTATATATATATATAACTTACAATTTGTGCTTGGTAATCATATATATATATATATATATATATATATATATCTGTGTATGTGTTTGTGTGTGTGTGTGTGTGTGTGTGTGTGTGTGTGTGTGTTACAGCGAATCTATAGATTCGCTGAAGTTTTTAGTGAATCTGCAGATTCGTTGACTCAGCGAAAAACGAATCTACAGATTCGCTGGTTTTTACCTACAAAAATTATACAGATTCGCTGAAATTGCCTGATCGGCCATCTTTGCCGACCTGATCACTTGTTCTTGCTAATATTTTAAATTTAATAGCTTTTGTGTGATTTCGTTACTCCAGATGCATAATACACACCTTTTTCTTGGTTTGTGTGAAGGGACAAGGTGACAGTAAATTAAGTAACGACAAAAAAAGTTGAACAGACATCGGTTTTATTCACACAAGAAAGCCTACGAAAATTTACAGGGTTAGAAGTAGGGGGAAAAGAGGGGTTCTGCTGCAGTCAATCATCGTGACGTCATCAATCCCGTGAGCAATTAAGCCAATTAAGCCCACTGTCACCTGTCAATCACTGTGACGCCATAATGACGTCATAGGCGACGTAACCATGGCAACAGGACAGACCCTAAAAGTGATGATTTATCCATTTGAGACAATTCTAATCATTTTTTTGTAACATCATGTAACACTATGTAACATTATGTAACATAATGTAACACTATGTAACATAATGGAACACTATGTAACATAATGTAACAATATGTTACATCATTTAATACTATGTAACATAATGTAACATCATGTAACACTATGTGACCATGTAACATCATATGGCTATATGACTATGTAAGGAGTATGTAATTGCTATGTTAACCTAATGGGCAGTTCTGTATTGCCATGGAAACAGGCGCATGCGCAATGCGATTAGGTCCAAGAAACATCAAGCATCCATATTGAGAACCGTGTGTTTATCGTTGAAAGTGAATTTATTTTGTGAATTAAGATGTCTAGTACGTGTTGTTCAGTTCCAAAATGCTTAAATCGTGGGGGACATTGGTTTCCTAAAGTCAGATTTTATAACATTTGTAAACTTATCAATTTAAGTTCTTATGAGTAGGTACATGTATTGGCATAATATGTATTTGAAATAGTTTTGTTTTTATCATAATTGTAAATATTTGTCATATTTAATAAAAGAAACACAAATGATGCTTTTCAACTTATTTATTTTTCTCATACAATACTTGGATATAATACATAATAATAAAATACTTGAATATAATACATAATGATACAATACTTGAATATAATACATAATAATACAAAATTAATTATAATTCTTCTGCATCTGTTTCACTCTGTTGCACCTCACTGTCCATGCCACTTTCTTCGGCACTGCTACCATCCTCCTCCTCCTCCATATCTAGTAGCTCTTCAAAGGATGTGTTGTTTTTCCTTTTAGCCGCCTTTAGTGCCTTTGAATACTTATAATGTTTTTCATTAACAAAGTAATTAAAGTCCTCTAAAATCTTTTGATAATGTTGGCTTTGTTCTAAACGCTGGGTATAGTTGAACAGTCTCATAAACAGTTGTTTAAGTCCATGCTTATAAATGGGTCGAAGGTCATAACTTGCTATTTCACGCGCATCTTCAAGTCCTTGTTCTTCATATTCTAAAACCTTTTCTTGAAATTTGTCATCATAGTCATCGTAGACTTCTTGAACCATATCATGCCAAACAG
This sequence comes from Protula sp. h YS-2021, assembly GCA_949752745.1. Taxonomy (NCBI): domain Eukaryota; kingdom Metazoa; phylum Annelida; class Polychaeta; order Sabellida; family Serpulidae; genus Protula; species Protula sp. h YS-2021. The sequence continues at coordinate 15,177,263 of OX457030.1, forward strand.
AGTCTATTTCTGACTCACTTTCAGAGCCTGTTTCTGACTCACTTTCAGAACTCCTGTCATCAACATCTTTACCACACCTCTCCATATGTTTGAGCCAAGCTTCTTCGCTGTTGTATAATGCACCACATTCTGTACAAGCATGTGCATTCTTTTCAGCTATATTGACGCTTTGACTTACCATAGAAGACTCATCTAAAGTTTCCGTGAATGGTAGTTTTACAGGGTTTTCCATATCCGATTCTTCATCCACTTCTGAAGTGTGAGCAACCTTTAAGTGTCTTTTAAGACTTTGCGGCCAATTGTAAGATTTCGAACAAATGTCACATTTATAATCCTTTCAGTTCAACCTACACTATTCAAATGATGAGAAAGTCTTTAAACATTGCTTGATATACAACATGTTGAACAACTTGTTGAACCTGTTGAACATGTTGAACAACATTTTGAACAACAACATGTTGAACATGTTGAACCAACAAAATGTTGAACAAGTTGAACAACTTGTTGAACAATTTGTTGAACTTGTTAAAAAAATTGTTGAACAATACTATGACGTTGTATGTTCCAAAAATAAATTAAACACGTGTTTTGAATGGGGCTTGTCAAAAACTAAATTTGTTAAAGTTGGTTTAGAACCCTGATTTTTACCCTACTACACCATGGTAAATGTTAAAACTTAATTTACTTTGTGCCTGCCGTGTGCTTGCTACTTGCTACCTCTCTCTCCCTGTGAGAAAGTCTCACGGTTTGCGTCTTACTTTAATTGTTTCTCACGCTGTGAGCTCTTTCATCTCTTGATTTTTGCCACCTGTTTTAGTGTAATTGTTTCTCACGCTGCGAACTTTGTCATTTCTTGATTTTTGCCACCTGTCCTGTGGCAAACCGATTTTGAATCTGATCAAATTGTGTGTAACTTAGCGACTTGATAGAATGTTGCTCGCCTAGGGGGGGGGGGGGGCGAGGGGGGAAGGTCATCACTTTTTAGGGTCTGTCCTGTTGCCATGGTTACGTCGCCTATGACGTCATTATGGCGTAACAATGATTGACAGGTGAAAGTGGGCTTAATTGCCTAAATTGGCTTAATTGATCACGGGATTGATGACGTCACGATGATTGACTGCAGCAGAACCCCTCTTTTCCATGATTGACTGCAGCAGAACCCCTCTTTTCCATGATTGACTGCAGCAGAACCCCTCTTTTCCATGATTAACTGCAGCAGAACCCCTCTTTTCCATGACTGACTGCAGCAGAACCCCTTGTTTCCATGATTGACTGCAGCAGAACCCCTTTTCCCCTACTGTTAGAATACCAAAAATCACTTTAAGTTTATTTACACAAGATAACCGGCAATCGTATCGCGAATTTGCACACCGTTTCCTTGGTAGGAAAACTGGGAACATATTACTATTAGTATGCGGAGCATCGAAAATTAAAACTGATTGGATAAGCGTAACGTTATTCAATTGCAAATTATGTCACCCGGAGGTGAAGAGATTTTTGTGTTGCACTCACGAAAAAATAATTGCAATTTGGCTAATGGCAATTTGAACTAGAGCAGTGTGCAAGCCCACATATTCTCCACAGCCCCCCCTGTCAGTTAAACACGGCCTTCAATAGTTGAAATTTTCCAATTTTCCAAGTCCAGCTGGTCCATTTTCGTTGGACGAACCTGGCCCATTTACAATACCGATCTGTGTTTGTTCCCATAGAAGCTACATACCAAGTGTCATCAAAATCCTTGCAGGAATTTTTAAGTTATCGTGTTAACAAGCTCTTGATGACAGACCGACCGACAGACAGACAGACACACGCGGTCGATCGCACATATTCCCTGTGGGGAATAAATGATACTCGGGGCTGACTGCTAGCTCAGTTCGTTAGAGCGCTGGTCTGGTAATCCCAAGGTCTCCAGTTCAATTCCGGCTCGGGGTGGAAAGCAAGGGATTGACGTTTGCTCCAATTGCCTTAACTAAGCGAATATGGTGGGTTAGATCACCTATCAGGTAATTCAGAATTAACGCCCACTGGGGCTTTCGACAATCCCTTTAAAAAATTTGAATGATACTCAGAAGAGGAGTAATGAATGCAATTTATTTAGAAACAGTAGTATAAATATTTGCTGTGATCACTTTTATGAAAGACGATAACACAAAGAGAGAAACTTAATTTAAGCCTTTGTGAATATTGATAGATAATATTTTCGAATGCTTTCCGAAAGTGTTTCTCATTTGCGATTAGAAATTCGCATTTCAACAATGCTTTTTAAAGCTAGTTAAATAAAAATGTATGTCATTTTAAAAGTTCCGATTGAAATATATCCCATTCCCAAAAAAAGAAAAAGGTGCGTAAAACACCTCTGGAGTAAAGAAGTCACATTAAAACTTCAAATATCACCCAACACAAGTAATCGTGTCGGTAGATGACTTGTCAGGCAATTTCAGCGAATCTGTAACAATCACATTGACTGTAACACACACACACACACACACACACACACACACACACACACACACACACACACACACACACACACACACACACACACACACACATATATATATATATATATATATATATATATATATATATAGATATATATATATATATATATATATATAGATATATATAAATATATATATATATATATCTGTGTGTGTGTGTGTGTGTGTGTGTGTGTGTGTGTGTGTGTGTGTGTGTGTTACTGTTAAATCAGTGGCTTTACAAAGTCACTGAAAAATTTATTTCAGTGATATTCAAAAAGATACTGGTCCGATCAGTGACATTGTAGAGTTAGTGTAAATTTAAGTGACTTTATAAAGTCAATCATTTTAAACCTTGAAAATTTGATAGATTCACTGAAATGACTTTTTTGTTTAGCTGTCCGTTGTTCTCTGCGTGTAAAGCTATATAGCATAATCAATAATGTTCCACTGTATTTATTTGGTTTTCAAAAATTCATCCCGCTGATGTCTACAATTCAAACTCAGTATATTAATCTGGATTGTGTTCTAACTATGAGGTATTGCTATTGTCTGCATTGGTTTTATTTAATATGTTTTTATGTTTCACATAATATACAAGTTCATGGAAATAAACTCAATGCGTGTGTCTGAATTTGGTCTTGTAATTGTCGCCAATACTTTTATGTGCACGTTTGGGTTTTCCCTTGGCAAATGGTGTTAATTGAAGCACTCTTGGCTGTTTGTATTGGGCTTATCGGAAATGGGTATAAAATCCAGCCAAAATTTTCAGCCAGATCATATAAGGACTGCTATTCAACTGATCATAGACACTGAAATGGTAGGAGTTCCATTTTTTTCTGGTTTAGTCAAGAAGTTTGTATAGTGCCTGAAATATTTCAGGGACATTATAAACTTCCTGATTTAGGCATTGCGATCAACAAACAATTCGTGATATAAGAAAAAGTCGTGTCAAAATTAAACGATTGAATGCATGAGTTAACAAACCTTTAAATAATACTGCATCAATTTCCTCCTCAATTCGCAGCCCGGTAATCATGGTTTCTTTTACACAATCCGCTTTTGAAAAACCATCATTATACAAAGTCAAATACCCCTAGGGGGTTTCATATTCCACGCAAAAGAACAGCTCTTGGCCCACTTGTCTACCTCCTCATTCAATGAAAGATGCGTACGTGTAAAGAAATGTATAGTAAATCTATGCATCCTGGCATAGACGCATTTGAGCCTGCGATGGAGCAAATGAGCTGAGTCTTTTAGTCGTGCGTGATGCTGCAATTTGAATGGGTAGCAATGGTGGTTTGAACAGGAGTTATCGGCCTTATCAGAACGCAACAATGAAGTTATTATGACATCACAATAGGTATACTATCACCACTACCTTAAAAAAGTGAGTCTCCACCTCAAGGTGTTTTCCGAAAAACTGACCTTTATTTTCTCCAAAATAGTGACCCTTCTAACAAAAAAAAAAACGATCTCAAAATGGTCATACAAAATAGCATAGAGACACCGGAAAGTGGGCGTTAATTATTAAAGTCATGCCAAGTGATCTAATTCACTGCATTCGTTTATCTAAGGCAACCAAAGAGAACGCCAATCCCCTGCTAGCTAACTCGAACCATATTTGAATTCGAGACACTGCGATTGCCAGATCAACACTTTAACCAACTGAGCTAACAGCCACATCTCTTTATAACGAATTGCCCGGCCTGTAGGGATGACATTACAATATGCGGAATCAGAATGATAGTCATTTTGATGGAGAAAGATTGCCGTTTATGGTTTATGAGGGTAATTTTAGAGATGGAACGAGCAGCGGTTTCAAATACATCCATAGAGGAAGGTCATACTCTAATCGCGCTTTTTTACTTAACGTATGAATGCAGCATTGTAGTTTTTAGCATGACATCTATGTAGGTGAATTTAAGCTTTATTGGACATCATCACTGTTTTCTACGACAACATGGCAATATCGTTATGGCTCATTAAGGGACATTTAGCAGTCTACAAATTTTATTTCAAATTTTAAAGCAAGTGAGCCATTTGAAATTACTTATCTAAGATCAAAATGATGCAGCATCAAGCAACGGCTCGAAAGGCAAAAGATAATTAAAGAACTGGAATTTGATTACCGTAAAACCTCTTCAAGTCAACACCTCTATTTAATGAACCCCCACCTCCGATAATAAACATTATTTCTCGGTCCCAAATTTCCACATTGGCTTAACTATTGGAAAATTTAGCCCTCTTTTAATGGCTGAACACCCCGATATTGTGAATAATGAACACTTCCCTCGGTCCCTACACCAAGTTTCTCTGTGTCTAAGCACCCCTGATAACTGAACACGAGCAGGCATGTTTACCAATCGGGTTAATTGCATTGAGGAAGTCACCCAGGGGATTAATTGCTGATGCTCAGCCAGAGTTCTCTTTGTGATGCGCCCCTAAACAATGGCTTATTTAAACCATATGCAAAGATAAACATGTCTTTGTGTACATAATGAAACAACGACACATGCAGGCACCTGAGATAGGGTGGTCAAATGCACTAACAATGGGCTGTGTTTTGTGAGACGGTCTGGTCAAATTAATATAAATACCCAAGTGTTTTTCTTAAAGTAGTCAACAATTAAAACACGTTCATTGTTGTTAACTGATCAGAAATTTAATGAGTTAGACAAAAATGACTTCCAGAAAAGAAAAATCTTGATTATTGAGGTTTTACTGTATCTAAAAATAGTTTTAAAGACTATACATAGCTCTTTACTTTAAGGACAGAAATTATTTGGTTTCAACAAGCAGCTGATTGATAATGTGAATTAAAAGGTATACTAGTCATCAATTGTGTTTTTAACCTTTGTTTTGAAAATTTTCCGCGAAAATCCGATCCTAAGAGCAAAATTTCTATTTAATAAACACCCTCGTATAATAAACACTTTCCTGGTCCCAAAAGTGTTCACTAAACAGAAGTTTTACTGTATTTCTAACATAGAAAATTACAGATTAATAAACTGATAAAAAATCTGTTCTCGTTTCAAGAATGTCGGTTAAAAATGACAACCAAATTTATCAATTGCGTAAAAAGATTTGATGCGTTTGCCCATGGAAAGTCTATAGTGTTTGACCACAGTGCTTGATGGCGGTCGATCCAAGTGGCTGAGATGTCCTTTAACTTTGGAAAGACAGAACGATTGTTGCTCTGAAACGCCATTTTCACGCTGAATTTGGCGTCAGCGAAGCAATGGCTCTCTCTCTCTCTCTCTCTCTCTCACTCTCTCTGTCGCTCTCTCTCTCTCTCTCTGTCTTCGGGGGAGGGGTTGGGGGTTTATGATATGTGCAGTTGTTTGTGGTCTTTAGCATTCTGTGGCCAAATTTTCTGTGAACAATCGAAGTCGTGGCTCTGCATGTGTTAAAATATATTCATAACATGAAAAATAAACTAAATTACAGAATCTCTGGGCAAAGTTGGAAAAAACATTTAACAAGCATTTAAAATTATACTCAATAATCCTTATACTCAATATAAATGTGAAATGTGGCTTTCGTATGAAACCTAAAAGCGAATTAAAAATTAAAAAAAAAAACAAAAATTAAATAAAAAAAATCAACAAATATATATCACAAATAGAACGTAAAAAAGCAAATAAATTAAGTAAACAACAAATAAACATAAGGTTAGAACATAAAAGCAAACAAGATTAAGAACACAAGTAAGGAGATAAATAAAAGAAAATAACTTGATAACTTGTGATAAAAGTAAATAAAAGTGAACAAACTTAATAAACAAAAGCAAATAAATACCAAATAAACAAAAACTCACAAGTTTAATAAACACTTAAGTAATATTGACCAAAACTAAAATTAACCAGTTTAGCACAAATAAAGGAAAAAATTATTTTAAATCAAAGAGTTCTGCCAAAACCTTGTTAAATTAGTTTTGCTTCCAGTTTTTATCAAACTAGGTTATAAGTTTTGTGATTGCTTTTATTTTCTAGCCAAAAAACTAATACATTTTTCTGTGGCCAAATTTTCTGTGAACAATTGAAGTCGTGGCTCTGCATGTGTTAAAATATATTCATAACATGAAAAATAAACTAAATTACAGAATCTCTGGGCAAAGTTGGAAAAAACATTTAACTAGCATTTAACATTATACTCAATAATCCTTATACTCAATATAAATGTGAAATGTGGCTTTCGTATGAAAACTAAAAGCGAATTAAAAATTACTTGAACACACTATTGGTAAGCGCAATTATAGATTTTTGATTGGAATTTTGACAGTGACATATAGTTTTGGCGGCGTATGGTTTACATTTTAAAGACGTTAATTATTTGATTTGATTATATTGGCAAATTAATTTTTCATGAACAACGACTTTTCCTTCAGGGCAAATAATGATATTTAGAGATTTTTTCTAGTTTCTCGGAATGTAATAAATCATATTTTTATATGTATATGTACTCTTCATCTGAAGTTCTAGCACTCTGATTGTATAATTCACTACGTAGTATTTTCGACTAACCACTCTACTCTCATAAACTGTTGGGAGAGGAGAGTGCCACAGTGTTGCGCAGTCATTTAAGTTTGGTTTTTGATATGATTTATTTGATGCATTATGTAAAGTGAGATGCGACACTATTTAAAACATCATGTTTGATTAATCGGTGTCAAATTATCAAGATTTAGTCGCGTGACACTGTTCAAGTCACGTGATTTCCATAGCATGGAAACAGTTTCCTTCGCGTTGGCAATAAAATATGCAATGGTGAAACAAAGTATTAATTGTCGTCGTTCCAGATCAAGCAAAACACAGCATTTATTTAGTTTATGCGTTCATGTCTTTTTGTGGACAAGCTTGAAAAGGTAAATTAAATTCTCCAGGGGTTAATTTATTTAAAGAAACGTACAAAGTTATCAGTAAGAGTTATTTTTCAATTCAAGTGATTGGGGAAACGAAATTTACCATATCAATTTTTTTTGCACTTAGACCTGTATAAAACAGAGCAATATGTATAAGAACAAATATTAAAAAATTGTATTCTCATTTGTGATTGATTTCGGTGTAATTTACAGTTATCACGTAATATTTTTACAAATAAAAATCGTTAGAATATTGAACTTTACATCGACCAAGACAAAACATTAATTTTCTCCTTAAAGTCAATTCTTCAATCTTGCTGTTATCAAGATATGATAATGATAAAATCGAAGTTATATAAAGTTGAGTAAATGAAGTCCCTTGTATCCATATGGTTGATGTTACGATACAATGGGAACTAAACTTGGATGGCTCAATGAAATCTTGCGTCTTTAGATGCATCGTTAGTAACGCCAAGTATATACCAACATGAACTGAAGAATTTGTGTATAATATACAGTTAAAATGCTCGTTGTGTGTCGTAAAGCCATGCATGTTACGGAAGTTGTTTTTTAAAAATGATTGTGAATTTAACATTTTTATATAATTTTGTAAAAATAATAAAAAATGGCGAAAGCTCGTTACTAACCGAACCAGTCATAATCGCATCCTTTTTTCTAACAAGTAAAAATATGACACATTTTTCTACAAATGGGCGGATAAACATGTTCTTCAAAAGTAGAAAACTAGGGAATTAGCATGTTTTGTTAGCGTCACAAGTGTATAAACTCATTATATAAGGATACTGCCTAGACATATGATGCAGAAACAAGGAAAAATTTGGCCACTTACTGCTCTTGCAATACTGATTTTGTTAAGCATGTTAAAGGATTTCTTAATTGGGTGTGTATTTTTGAAAGGTAAGATGCTTTGATACTACACGTATTAATTAAATTAAATCAACATTTATAACAATAATTATCAGTCTTCATGCACATTCAACAATATCCGCAGAACCATCTTTGTAAAGCATGCAAAATAATTTCAAAGCCATAAACACAACATTTATGTCAGAATAAACTCACGAAATGTTTTAATAATAATTTTTTTTTCAAATAAGGTCCTCTAAAATTCGTAAGTGAAAGCAATGGGAAAAACATCGACGAAGGGAAAAATGGACCTGGTAAATATCAGTTAAATATAAGGTAGGTCCAAAGGTAATGTGGTATCCACACTGGCCTTACACAATAATATGGATGTATTTTTACAAAGAAATTTAATTTTATATATCGATATAGAAAACTTAATAAGAAATAGGTACTGATGCAGTGAAAAAAATGAATTGGCTTGTCAGTAAGCTAAGACAACAACGCTATGTTTGGTTTTAGGAGATTCAAATTGCACTTTTCACTAACAAATCAGAACAACTACATTAACACTATATAGGATCATTCTAATATTATTCATTCTGTCATTCGATCATTCTAAGGCCAATTGATTTTGGCTGCATTGTGATAATATGTTGCTAAGAACAGTAGTATAACTACATTAACATCGTATAAGATCATTCTATTCATTTATTCTATCATGCGATCATTCTACGGTCAGTTGATTTCGGCTGCATTGTGACAATATGTTGCTAAGAAGAGTAGTATACGACAATTTTAAAAAGACATGTGAAAATCTACGAAGATAATATCATGTGTTGTAATTAAAGAAAGCAATGGAATTAAGTTAAGTAGTCAGAATAATTGTTCAAAATTAATATTTTTAAAACGTGTGTCATGCCCAGGGCATTATACAGGAGATTAAAATGTCCTTTTTAAAGTGTTATGGTTATTTTATGGTTCATTGTACTGAAATTGGGCATTCAAGCCCTCTTTCTAACCCTTACATGTGGAGTGCCTCACAGGGTAGCAAGGAGGAGTCCCAATTTTAAGTCTTAGGTATGACCACAAAAAAGGATGACAAAGGATTACTTTTAACTAAAAGCGCTGTCGATTTTCATATAATCTGCTGCAATAACATGCCTCAAAAAGAAATCTTTAAGTGAGCGTTTTCGGAATAAATGTAACTGATCGAATTAGAGAGAGTGTGCATCCCTAAAAGATTGTTTATCTCATTTTGGATTTAGGTTCAATTGCAACTCTGTGATGGACTGGCAAACAGAATGACGAAAGACGTATATTTGTTTAATCTAGCTATTTAAAATTCGAGAACGGCTGGATTCTGCTACCTTGATCTGTTTTTAATACTTTATTGGAAGCGATTTTTAAATTTTATAGGCGTACAGACCAGTAAATTTGAATAATAAAGGTAAAACTTGTCAATTTCTAATATTGTCATTCTAAACAGGCTGTTCGATTTAAAACTCAGGAAGAAATTTTGTTTCAATGGACACATCTCTACACTGTGGACATGGTTTAGATCCTAGTGACAATCACAATCACTTGCACGGACTACTAAAGTTCATGATCTTTAGTACAATTTTCTCTATGGTAAATCAACTTTAGCAAGCTCTTACTGAAACTAGGAAGAATTTATTCCATTAATTAGCATTGACACATGCACATACAGAGAAACAGAAACTCAGATCATATGACGCCACCCTCTAGGGTAGCGGTTCTTTTCTAAGTCTGATTCTGGTTTGATCCTTAAACTTTTATTAAACAAGCTTAGAACAGGAGCGGTAAAGATTTGTGGCAATTTGGATCTGTCAAATTTTTGGTTTCGATGTCGCTATTGAACACAAAGTACTTTTAATATGACTTAACTAGTAATGAATCAAAAAAGAAAAAGTCAATAAGAAAAGCAAAATTTCTCGTAATATTATATAGTTTCAATCATGATAGACTGATATTGTATTGAGTTTATATTGTGTTATGAAGATCTGTTACATTATTGATGGAAATTCTTTGTCTGTCAATATGGTGAATGTGAGTGATACAATCACAAAGACAATATCCTGCCTGCTTGGTTGAGCTGTAATGATCGCTGCGGCTAAGTGCTATGGTCCTTTTGTTTAATTATGGCCAAGCTAGTGCCACTTTCGGCCCACTCAGCCAAGCAAACAACGCGTAGTAGGACAGGCAAATGTAGCTTACCGGTGGCATACCATGCAGGAAAAGCATTCTAAATGCTCTCTTGATTAGATCACCGTCCTACGTAGAAGAGACATTGGGGGGCGACGCTGCGTTTTGTTTTACAACAACATATATCTTTGTGTTCCTAAAAGTAATTTTACTGAAATGGCCTTTTCTGCTACAGACTAAAATATAAATTATTTTAATTTGTTTAAATTATGCTCTATGTTGCAGAAACCTTGGTGATTTTCTGAATATCTCAAAAAGCCAATTACAAAGCGGCGCACATCTGAATTCTTCACAAAAGCATAATTTAAAAATTACTTCTCACTCTCATCAATCTTATCAAAGTACTGGGTTCTTCTTTGCTTCAACAAAGCCATTTGATTGCAAAAAAATGATAGAAGGAGATTTACCTGAGCAGACACGAGTGGTAGAAAGTAATATACAATCTGAATCAATTTCTGTGTCTGAGCTCAGGGAAATGGCAAGCAATTGTAATAAATTTGTTAAGAAACGGCATTACACAACACATCCTTTGTCAAAGGTAAGAGAATGGTGACTTTTGAAACAGTCCTTCATTATAATATTTCTCTTACTCCATAGCAATATGCTCTTACTTCATTGCAATGTGCACTTACTTCATTGTGTGAGCGTACACGAGTTAAATTTATTTACGCTGTAGAGCTACGTACTTTACATTGTAGGAAGAGGAAGAATTCAGTTTGGCATACAGTATAATCATGTACAAGGACGTACAGCAAGTTGAACGGCTGCTCAGAGCAATCTATCACCCCCAGAACTTCTATTGCATCCATGTAGATGCATCTGCAAATAACGAAACGCTAGAAACGATGTGTGCCGTTGCTGCTTGTCTGAAAAATGTTTTTATTGCCTCAAGACTTGTTAATGTTAACTGGGGAAAGTTTAGCCTTATTGAAGCAGAGCTCATTTGTATGGAAGACCTCTGGAAGCATACAAAGTGGAAGTAATTCGCTATACGTTTTACTGCACTATATCAGCAGATCAGTTAGTCTCAATATGTGAATTTAGTTAAAAAAAGAACTGGTTCTACTTTAAAAATTAGGCACTTTTTGTGTGAGAGAGACTTAAAGAAGACGAAAAATAGCAACGGAATTTTGGGTCCCAAAATAAACAAAATACGATCTGTCATATAAAAAAGCATTTGTAGAAATTGAATATATACAATAGACTAAATGCCCTCTGGTTTCAGGTATTTCATTAACCTCACCGGACAGGAATTTCCCTTAAAAACTAATTTTGAATTGGTAAACATACTTAAAATATTCAATGGAGCCAATAGTGTAGACGGCAGCATTAAAAGGTATTGTAGATGGTTATATATATATGTATCTAGGTATGTTTTATGGATGTATATATGTTTACATGGTTATATGTGTGTGGATTAATATTCTACTTGATAACTCTGTTGAAATATAATTACTAGAAAATGATAAGGAATAATTATAATTTTTTTTGTAACAAAATAACAAATATATCCCTTTTCTTGATAAAAGTTTAGAGTTCTAACGCTCAATTAGATCGTTGTTGAACACCTTTGCTTCTTAAATCATGCTGAACTATTTACAGGAGATTTGGCTCCCATGAGCGGCGCACATCTCACTTAAAGCCTCTGCCATTTAATGTGACAATAACAACGGGATCAACTCACATTGTGGTGCAACGTGGTTTTGTAGACTTTGTACTGCATAATCCACGAGCATTAATGTTCAGAAATTGGCTAAAACCTTCCGGTTAGTTACATAAATGCTACCCAACGAAGCTGAAATATATTTTCAATTCATTGCCTTTTGGAGAGCGTAATGCCAAAGTAAACTCCTTTCCTATAAGTTAAGTACCATCTTGTATTGAGCCAAATCTTATAAGAGATATATCTGCTAAGAGATATAACATCTTCCATTTTAATCTAACGTTTCACTAAGTTGAATAAAATCTTATATTGGTTCCGTAAACTTCAATAAATTGAATACTAGCTGGATTGCTATTTCTCAATTTTATCAGTTGAATATGATCCTTCATTAAGTTGAATCAGGTCTTCCGTCAGCTAGATGAATTAAGTATTATATAAAGTCGCTTGACAGGCTTAACACGTTTATTCCATGAAATATATAGTCATGCAGTTATAAAAAATCCGCTGCAGAAACAAAAAGTCTAAAACATTTCAGGTTTAATAGTCTTTCGAAACTGTAAGTAAATGAGATTTTTCGATAAAGCAAAATAGCTCACTTGTTAACTTTTTACTTTAAACATTTAACGTGATGCAAGTTATATTTCGATTTTTGCGGAACATCTTGTGTTGGTAAATCCAAGTCAATGCCATCGTATTTACAAAGTAACACATGTCTTACTTTTTGACAGGTGTCCCTGATGAAACATTTTTCACTTCATTGAATTACAACCCACAGTTAGGCGTACCTGGTTCATACATTGGCAAGTAATTTTTCAAGCGTATGCTGCGATATAATTATAGACATTCTGTTTAATTTTACATGTAGTTATGCGTTACGATAAGTTTTATGTTCAGAAATGCATATGTTCTTAGATTACATCTTTTGCAGGAGAACCAGAAACAGATTCAGCATCCGTAATAAACAACACATATCCTAGAAACCCCTTCCTTGCAAGGTTCAAGAACTGGAATCTTCGTACTGCGCTTCATCAACCCAAGTTTAACAACTGGCCATGTCATGGAAAGAGAGTCAGGTACAGTAAGCCGAATTTTGAGTTTTATTTGAATTTCCTGTATTGTATTGTATCAAACATTACTAAAATATCAAATCGCAGCTTTTTAGCTTTACATAGCGTATAGACAAGTCTGTTCAAACCTATACAAAGTAATTAGAGGAATGAGCGCCACGAAAAATTGATTTACTATTTCAAGTTGATAGCTAAAATTAACATTGCTTGATTCTATGTCCCTTTGTAGGAAAATTTGCATATTCGGAATTGGTGATCTTCCCTTGTTGTCAAAGAGACCAGAACTTTTTGCCAACAAATTTCACATGGATTTTCAACCACAGGCTTATGACTGTTTGGAAGAACTAATTTTCAACCGGACACGTTTACATCATGAACCTGGTTACACATTTAACGACACATACTATAAAAATATTGGATTTGTCCACTCACATGTATAATTAATATGTTATTTTAGCTAATTATATAAAAATGAGCACAAACAGATGCAGTGTTCATATAAAACATTCCATAAAGAAATAAAGTAACACAAATTTCAATTGATTTCAGATATTTCAGTTTCTGCCGCATTAGTCAGAAAAACCTTGAACAGATCAAAAAGAATATCTGGACAAATGTATTGTTTCGTCAAATTAGAGATAAGTTTCTGCCAAAAGAAAATTTATAAGAGAAAAAGCGCCGTTAATCTATGCAAAAGAAATATGCAAACGCAAAGCCTAAGTGTCAAAACAATTTAGCATCAATATAATATTTGCACCAAGAATTTACAGGTCGTATTCAGTTATTTATACAATGCCAAAGCTACTTCAGCAACTATAATTGTTCGTAGTTAATTGTGATGCAACTATAAATTTAACAATGTATTTACGAAACAAACTCCTTTTGATCTTCGATACTTCAAAGTACTTTGTTGCCGCTTGTGTGTCGTACAGCAGCATCCATACGTAAAGCAATACGTATTTCATTACGAAGCTCTCGGCAGGGACACTTTGAGTTAAAACTATGACGCCGTATTCCCATTTCATTTTGAAGTTAGTTTCTTAGCGATTTGAAAATTCCGATGATTTCCTATCATGTCGTTACAAGGGAGTGGCTGGATCTTTCTTGTTTTAAAACTTTCCCTTTCTTTTTGTTACAACATACTTGAGATAAACCCGCATGTTCATACTTCATCTCATTTTTAATTTCCTTTCGTAGTTTTTCGTATAATTGATTATCTTGAGCAGAGTTGCTTCTTTTCATTTTCTTATAAACTCTACGTTTTCTATTAATCTTCCGTTTGATTGGTCTTGTCATCCAGGGTAAGTTTCTTCTACTTCCCGTTTGTTTCTGTGGGATGTTCTTGTTGACGGAGTTTTTGAGTGACGTTCTGTACTCTTTCCACAACTCATTTATGTCATTATTAGGACGATTTTCAACTCTATCAGCAAGAGATTTTATATCCTTTTTAATACTTTCTATGGCACCTTTATTATATAGATATATTGATCGTCGATTCTGTTTTATCCTTTTAAGTTTTAGGTCTATAATTGTTAACACAGCTTCATGATCAGAGATGCCTGGTATGGCTTCACACGATTTAATCAGGTTCTCATTTGTTGTTAGAAATAAATCTATAAAATAGAGCCTCTTGTTGCTTTTTTTGACACATTGTTGTCAAACATATTTGAGAGAAATAGGTTATTTATTTCACTGCCATACTGGGGAGATGGTGAGAAGTCTGAATCTCTCCATGAAATGTTTGGTATATTAAAATCTCCAGTAAGTAGAATATTGGGCAATTTTCCACGATATGCTAACTTTGAGAGTGAGTCTTCTAAAAATTATCTAAATATAACGATGGTGAACCATAGCTTTCAATTGTGATCCATTTCTTTCGCAATTATCATCTAGTGCTCAATATACTACTATGAGTGGCAACGAGCCACCACCTCCTCTTTCATTCCTATCTTTACGGTATACATTGTCACAGTAATCAGGAGGAAAAATTTCTGAACTGGATATAGCCGAACTGACATGGGTTTCCGTTGGTTGCGCAAATGACATCTGGTTTATGTGTTTCTATCAATTCAGTTAGGCTTAGCTTTTTCTGATGATTTAAGGCTGGGATAATTAACTGTTAAGCACTTAAATTGTTTTTTATTCCGAACTTAATCATTTGCATAAGCTTCAGTTTTACTCATTGTCTGAACAATTTCCAGAATAATTGGTTTCATCATTATTAAAGAAGGAGTCTGAAACGTTGGGTAGACGACACAAGTTACATTCCCATGAAAATGATGTATTTTCTTTAAAGTACCTGTAGTTGTCAACCGATATTCCATCACACCAAATATGGTACCAGTTTTCACGATTATCACACAGAAAGGCGTTGTAATGTTGTTTAACAGACTTCCAAAACGATGTGCAAGGGAATTTAGGGGGTTCCGGATTTTGATGGATGTATCCACTAAGTAGTATGATCAACAAAAAGAACGTCTAAAACTGTTTCTTTCGCTTTACTTTGTGAACATAACAAATTGTATCTATGGACGCTAACAATAGTGAAGATTGGCTTGATACCCATGCTAGAGCATGATCAGGAATGATTTCCCCATGTGACACAGGTGAGTGCTTAGTGTTCAAAGGTCTTGGTACACAAGCAAGAGCAGTGAGAGTTCCGACTACGACAAAGATTATAGCTATGTCATATCGAAGGATTTCCTTACAGAACGTCGTCATTTAAAAATTATCAATTGTGCATAAAATAAAAGTTTCAAATATGTTCAGACTAAGCAATATCAAGTTGATTTTAATGAATATCCGCGATAGGTTTTTGCGCGAATCCAAAACAAAGCGACCATGGTCGATAATCGCAAAAGACATGTTTATGTTGAACTTAGAAAAGAAATTAGCGCATTATAGTAACATTATAATGATTAGGAAGCTACAACCAGTTTATCTAAATTTAGTATTAATTGCCTTATGTGTTAAATAAAGTGCCTTAATGTTTTAGTAACATTATAATGATTAGGAAGCTACAACCAGTTTATCTAAATTTAGTATTAATTGCCTTATGTGTTAAATAAAGTGTCTTAATGTTTTAGTAACATTATAATGATTAGGAAGCTACAACCAGTTTATCTAAATTTAGTAGTAATTGCCTTATGTGTTAAATAAAGTGTCTTAATGTTTTGATCGATTAAATAAAAGTGCAAAACTTTTTAAAGCAATGATTTTCACGCCTCGCGCCAGATTTAATATCATGGAGCCTTGTTCTTCTTTCCAGTAAATGCTCACATTACTTCTGAGTGATGTGGCCAAATTGATCGCGTGCTTTAACATTAGTAAATACATTCAGACATTCAGACTTACACTTGTATTTGTGAACTTTTGTTGTTCAAAGGACTGTTCAAAGTACTTCAAATGTAAGAACAGCAGGAGTTATTTCCTCTCACAAAGCAAAGTTTACGAATAAAAGTAAATATATTTAACATGTTTCAAAACATAAAAATACTTCACATTCATGTGGATAAAATATAGATATCAAAACTTGAGATATTTGATAAATCGCTCTTTTACTTGTATAAATTTCATGAAGTAGATATCAGCAGAAAAAGGTGTCGTATCGTCTGATCTGCCTCATTTTGCAATAAATCCACGAGGACTGAGCTGCTTCCATAGTTACATGACAATACACTTGCCTGCAACGCAAATCACAGCACTACATATGAAACAAAATGCAAACAAGGCGTTAAATTTCTTATCGCGGCTGAAACATCTTCTTTACGTTACCTTCTGAAATGCCATGTTTTGCCAATCGGATTTTTCCACACAATTTAGGGTTCTTGGGATTTCTTTTTAGCTACTCTAGGTCTGTGCTTATCATTATTTGTGGATTGTTCTTAAGATATTCTGCTGACAAAATAGAGTTAAGACAGACACACATACACACACAGATAAAATTTAACACGGACACACTTTTTTGTTCATTTTGAATTTTTGTGACCTCTTCCTTCAAACTCCCTAATTCTTGTGAATGGATTTTTTCTTTCAGTGCATCAATCATCTGGGCTTGTTGTCTTAGAGTATCCTCATACGCATCTTTCCGTTGCTCCCGATTTCTGTCCATTTTTTCTCTGAAATTTTATGAATGTGTTTCTGATTGATATTCACTTAAAGCATGCACAGGCTTCATGTGTTGTTTTTTTCATTGTTGCACTGATTGCACGTGTCATTCACTTGGATGCGCTGAGATCGGTGTCATTTCATGACAGATACGGTAGAGCTTTGTTATCACGATATCGTTTACAACAACATAGAGCCGGTAGCGGCATAACTGTGTAGGCCCAGTTAAGTTTTATGTCACTAAAATTTCTCGGTACTAGCCATGCCATTAAAACAAGGTTGAACTATAACTATATATATTATGTGACAACCCCAGAGCCAATTTGACAGCAGCATACCAATACCTGTCTTGTTTCATTTCGTCCATGATTAATTTGAACTGTTCAGCCTGTCTGCCAAGACCCTGTTCAATAAGTTTCCTCTGCTCAATTTCCTTTTGAGCCATATCCGCTCTGTGCGCCTAACAAAAACATGTTTTCCAAATCCAATTATTAACTGCATACGAAAATCGACAACAGAGCTGAAAAAGATGATAGGAGTCCTAATTTTATTTTTCATGAAATTATTCAGGCGTGGACCAATCAGGGGAGCTCAGAATTACGACGACGTATTTATGAAAATACGAACATACCGCCAGCTGAATTTTCTCCCTCTCTTCAAAATCCGCATGCATCTTATCCAGCATCATCTTGTATTCCGTCTGTTGTCTTTCCACCTTTTGAAATGAAAACAGAAACATTAAGCAGATGTAACTGGAGATGGGGGCGGGGAGGGGAAGGGGTAATTTTGATTTTGCATTTGGTTTTGATGTGCTGGCGGAAACAGCCTCCACCCTTTCAGCCGCAAATAGGGATGTCTTTGAATTTGAGCGAAGAATATCATTCAGCGATGGGTGGTGCAGCAGCATGTTCTGCCTCATTGGTTCAGAAATTACATGCAGCTATGCATTTTTTATCGAACATCCCAATCCTGGATGTGGGGTGGTGGTAATCTGGAGGTGAGGGATGCACTGTTTGTCATTCACCTGCATACGCATCTCTCGCTGCTCCCGTTCCATGGCACTGCGCTTTTCCTGTTCGAGTTGGAGTTTCTCCTGTTCCAAGGCGACCTCCTTCTCTTTCATGTCAAGCGCCTTCAATGGAAAGAAACAAGCTCAGAAACAGGGAAACAGGCGAGCGCATTACTCACACAGGATGAGATAATGTGGAAGCAATTAAGATTATTTTATTAGTTGTTTATTTTACACCGATTTTTCAGCTAAATGACTTTAAAATTGATGACAAATTAGTTAGCCAGTAAATAAAAGCAACAGCATTTCGATATCTTAAAAGTTCTCTTCAAAACGTAAGGCGTGGAACAAGTAAGATATGAATGCGCACCTTATCAGTTTGAATGATCGTTGTTTCTTCTGTCTTAGCGTGTTGGAGATGCTCATTCAAGACATTTTCGCTCATGGGTCCCAGACCACTTGCCTCCTTGAATTGACGAATCGCTTGTTCCTTCATGTGCTTATATTCAGTGTAACCACCTGCACACACAAGATTGTTTGTTTGTTTAATGCTTAACGTCCGGTTCAGCAACTAGGATGGGTATATTAGGACGCCCTTGCTAAAGAAACAAGTGGAAAAAGAAGCAAGAAAGACGAAATAGTAAAAGAAGAGTTAAAAAGAAAAAATCCGATTAGTCGCCTCTTACACCATGTATGGAACAGAAGGCAGTTGGTGTATTCTGAAGGTTCTCCCCACCACACACGAATGTGTGCAAACACTGCCCATCCGTAAAACTGAAGACATCACAAAGGTGAAAGGAGAAACCATCAAATTTAGATTTGGTCGAATGTTTCATTGTCAATATTGCTGTCAAAAGTAATCGGACTGGGTTTCTGGGACGAACAGTATTCTTTGTGTGTCTCAGTTTTTGCCGAACCGATAAGAACAATTCTACATCTCCACTGAAAATCTGAAGAGAAAGGTAGAAAGGATAAAAAGAAAAATAGTGAAGGTTTTATGTAATGATCTTTCATATAATTTTCGAACGTACGCATATATAGAGATTGTTATTTTTAGCCCGATGGTTACGGAGTTGCGAGCTGGGAAGGAAAGGAAGTGTTCATTTACATATATTTTCAGATGTCGCCCGACTATCGAGTTATGAAGAATTAAAATTATGCCTGTTTGACGACAATCCCTCCGAAATTATTATTTCGACTGAAGTATCTAAAACGATATATACATAAAAATATACACCTATAATTCTGGACATTTGTCATATTTTTCAAGCTTTGCTCAATATGAGTAAATAGAAGGTAAATCAAAAACTGTTGAAAAATATGCCCAACTTTCGGGATGGTGTTCTGCGCACAACAAACCTTTTTTTGTGAACGTGCCGGCTGTCATGGCTTGACTCAGCTGCTTAAAGCACTGCTGTAACACTTGCATTGATTTCTCGCGAGAAAGGCTTTCATTATTCTTGATTATTGTCTGGAAATGCTTTTCAATATCATCCTGAAATACACAAAAATTACTGTATGCGGATGGCGGCTAAAGTGACTGTATTTCACCATCATTCTTTGTAGAAGTATGATCCATAGAGATGTTAGCAGGTCAAGAACGTATCTTTGGGAAAACGGTCGTCAATCAGCCTATGGTATTTGAGTAGCTAATGTCTTTTTATCGTAGAATTCTGCATAAAAGTAAAACAGCACCCGGAATAAATCTCGCCCTTTTGCACTTTATGTTAAATCACAAACTGACAAAAAAACGACCCGAAATAAATAACACATTTAATTGATTGAACCTTCCTCTGCCTCCATCCAGTGGTTTCAATTTTTTCTTTATCTTAATTACAATTACCTTTGCGAAAAATAATTTCAAATTCTTCTCAGGGTTAAGTTTTAGAAAGAACCCATAGATCTCAGGATAATACGCGTATTTAAAGCACCAAAGTACCAATACCAAAGATATTCGGGCACAATTCGAAGCCGAATAAGGAGGAAATATTTTGGAGCGTACAGCCGTTTATCTAACTGGAAGCTTGTGAATAAAGAATAAGTCAAGAAGCTAAAAGAATTAGGAGTTAGGATATCAGGAGAAATCAGAATATTAAATATGACATTTACTTTGCGAGGCTTTTCACCGGTTAAAATTTTATCTTGCTTGTTGAACAAGAATGTTCAGCGACATTACGCCCAACCGTAAAGTGAAGAAATAACAAGTTGAAAGTAGGAATCTATCAAGTTTAGATGCAATATAAAACTTTATGTGCAACATTGCTAATCGTAATCGGACTGGTTCTGTGAGACTAAAGGCATTGTTTGTATTTCTTAAAAGGTACCAGTTTATTTGGTCAGTTTTTGCCGAACCGATTAGAAAAATACTACTGAAGATATGGCCAGGATTGGGGAAGGGAGAGAAGGGTTCAGGAAAAAAGAAACAAACAGAACAGAAAAAGAATTTTTGTATACTGATTTTTTCATACAGTGCTTAACCGGTTTACGATAGAGCACATATATAGACATTATTGATTATTTAAACCAAGGTTCAGAATTGTGTAGAGCCCTCACAATTCTGAACCAGAAGTTAATGTGGTATGGGCCTATATATTCTTCTGCGGATATCAGAACTAGACATATTGCCTGCAAAACTTATGAAAGGGGACATTGAAAGGTATGCCTTGAACGGGGTTTTAACTCACGACCTCCTCTTCGCAGAATGCGCTTACCACTAAAATTATTCCGGGTGGTACTTGTTCTGGCATTTCCTGTTGAAGGGTTTATGATTTACAATATATTGTTTACATGGGTTCATTATATTACGGATTGGGAAACAGTTTAGAGATGAACGCGTCAAAATTTAATTTTTATCTTAAACATACAAACAAATTAATAAAGCAAAAATTAATGAAAAACTCGAAATATTTCAGCGGAATAGGATTGATTTAGCATGTGACTTTTCTGGAAAGAAACCAAAAACAAACAAACAAGAACAAAACAGACAAAAACAGACAAACAAATAAATAATAATACTGCTTACAACCAGCTGTTTAGCAAACTCGCCGCTTTCATCAACGAGGGCATTGCCTCTGTAGTGTTGCACGGCCGTGTTATGTACTCTCTTGTGAATTTCTGACAACGGCTCGCTGTCCATCGGCATTTTGTCAACAAGCTCTGTCTCCATTTTCTAGAGGATAAGAATAGGAAAACAAAGAAAAGCCCCTGCCCCAGAATTCACAAAAGCTAACTGTACATAGCACATGGAAATAATTCGATTTAGCTAAATTACGTAAAAACGTTTTACAAAAATTTCATTTAATATAAAATGAAAACCTATTAATTAACTTTCTATAGTTCTATTTGCTCATGAGCAGTTAATGGAATTTGTTAATTGTATAGTTAACTTTGTGAGCGATTGCTACAAACTAGTCTTTGCTGAAAACAGACAGAACCGACGGTTATAACGAAATGTGAGCATGCAATGGAATAAGAACAGACCTGTTTGTACAAAGCCGTCGCCTCGTCTAAGGCCCTTTTACACTCATTCTTTTTGAGCAGTTCCACTGTGGACTCGATACAGGGCACCCCTCCCTCATTGACGGCTCCCACATACACTTGAGCAATCTCCACAAAACCTGCAAGCAATGACATGACGTTTTTAGTGCATGCTGATTTTATGACCGAGAGATACACTTGGGCGGTCTCCACAAACCCGCAACCAATAGCTAAATGCTTTGGATTTTATTAACACTTTGGCATGCATATAGAGAAACTGGGATAAAAAGCTACTTACGTGGTCCGTTGATGATGTTTCCGTCGATCATGAAAGGACCCGCTTCGGTATATATTGACTCGACTAACGCCTTGCATTTTTGCAAGAACTCCGGTCTTATATCTGATTCTTTCACTTCGTCCAGATACCTAGTAGAAAAATAATAATATCTAATTAGTAAGCTTGTATATGGTGTTTACGTAGTGAGTTATTAAATAAAGTAAAACTTCAACAACAAAAAAACAGTCGTCTGGCTTACTGAGGGTCTTTCAGTTTTTTGTCAACACTTTTGCACAATATTTTGGCTGTACAAAGAAATTTTGCTTTTCACACTTCATTTTTTTTATAATAAAAAAAGATTGAAAGAGAACTTATTTGAAACGATTAAGGAATGTCTCTCTCGGAGAAAATACCCCCAAGTAAAACATACAATCTACGCAGAGATTTGAGTCCCCCTCCATGGAATGTAATTTCTTTGTATATTTACGCATTAAATGTAGCCTGCTGTAATCATGCCGGTGATTTTCTCGAAGATTTGTTTAGACGTGCTCTAAATAGCATTCAAATTTATTTTGATTAATAGATACATTAATTTATTCTGTATCCATCTTTAATGGTTTTGAAATATTTGTCAAGTTTTTTAACAAATCAAGATTATCGCATGTTCTTTCAACTCATAATGACTGATATCTAGTGTTTTTGCTATTTTGCTAAGTTATCAAACCATCCATTAGATGCCTTAAAATCATCAAACCACATTTTTCCTATAGCAGAGATTTCCAAAATGCTGCATTATGACTCTAAAGTGAATGGTGACACTCTAAAACAATGGTGCTTTACGATGTCTGCATGCTGCTCAAGCTAAAAACATCAGCAAATATTCATGTTTAAGTACACAAATACCTTCACTTATCTAAAGCTTTCGGTCTGTTACGGTTCTTCATACAGTAAAGCTTGCATTCGGTGCCATGCCGAATGTCCATTGCTCGTAATGCAAGTTTCTTTATTGTAAAAAAAATGGAAATTAAAAAAAGAAAAAAAATCATCCCGATTGGCAGGGTTATTGAGAGTGTCAGGACTTAGGTTTTATTGTACTTTCAAGGCCTTAAATCTAAGTCTCTTTTTGATAGTTATCGTATAAATAAGAAGGCTTCTGGTGGACTGGCAAACACACAGACGAGCTGAGTGGACTAATATCGCATTTTCAACGAATTTAGCTCAACAGATGTAGCCCCTTAAATACGGTAACATAATCAAGTGATGCAAATGCACCTAAAAGATAGGTATTCGATAGGCATGTGCAGTTCATAACAATATTACCGCAGAACTTGAGAAGTCAACGACAAAAATTAGAACTGATCAAAGGGCTCCGATTTCCGGTTCATACGCTCGGTCCTCTGAAAGTAATCAGAGCATAACGGTCCTATTGACGAGGAGATTATATAATTGTACTTGTACTGTACCTCAGCTGTTCATCTTTATCTACGGGCTTCGTAAGGGTGACACAGTGTCGGCGAGGGAAGAACAGTCGGATGCTGTCGCGTGGTAAGTTGTAATCTCGGACTTTGCGTGAGTTTCCAGGACGCGGTTTCAAAGTATGCTCCAGATACTCGTCTGAGGTCACCTGTTAAAAATATGTGCATTTAGCGCACAAAATCAATGGCTTATTGGCAATCACATTTTAAGTGTATCAAATTAACCATACTCGTTTTTAGAAGTCGCTTATCAGGGTTAAATATTATTATTTAACCAATGTTTTATCACCTAATATCCGTGCCAATAAGCATAAAATCCATTAAATAAGATCACATGAAGTCTGGGCAGAAACTGAATGTATTAGTTGTTTCTGTAGCTAAATTTCGATTGCATTCTGAGTAGGGGAAAACGACAGTTCTGGCCCAGGTTTCTGGCCCAGGTTTCTGTCCAAGTAGTTCAACAAGTTGCTGTTCAACAAACTGTTCAACAAGCTTTTGTTCAACAAGTTGTTGTACAACAATTGTTCATGTTGTTCAACAAGTTGTTGTACAGTAATTGTTCAACAAGTTGTTGTTCACCAAGTTGTTGTTTAACATCGTTGTCATTATATATAAAGCTTCGTTCGAAGACTTTTTCATCATTTGAAAAATGTATGTTGAGACGAAAGGACGTGTCAATGCAACATTTGTTCGAAATCTCTCAAAGTTTTAAAAGACACTTAAAGGATACACACGCTTTAGAAGTGAATGGAAGCGAGAGTGTAGAAGAGGAATGGGAAGAAGAAATGGAAAACCCTATAAACCGCCTTTCATGGACACTTTAGATCAGTCTTCTATGGAAATTCAAAGCTTCAACATGGCTGAAAAGAATGCACATGCTTGTACAGAATGTGGTGCGTGCAGCATTGAAATACCACATCATTGTATGGGCCCATCCAATGGCTGGGCTAAATCAATACAGGGGCTATCGAAACAGCACATACAGTTTCTCCCCATGAAATACGACTATACGGCTGATGTAATTTAATCCAACAGATGTAGTGGGATGATGTAATGGGACGGGTCGTTATATTTCTTTCCGCCGAATGTTCCTTCAACTCAATCGCTTAGGGGATTTTCACAGTGTTTCTGTGCTGGGAACGAAATTCACTGTTCTCGATACCTAAACACGGTGAATTTCTCACCGGCAATAATATAAAATATATAATGTTTCCTTTCAACGGAATAAACATTTTATCCCTCCCCCATTGTAGGAAAAAAACGCGGAAAACTCCACAATTTTGCCCACTCCCTATTTTTTGTTTTTGTTTTAAGCTGCCTGTAGATTGGGCCCATATTCTTAATCAGATGTGCTGTTTTCATGGATGGGGTATTCCTATGGAACTGTTTGTAGATTAAGCCCATATTCTTGATCACATGTGTTGTTTCTATGGATGGGGTATTCCTATGTATCTGTCCGTAGATTTGGTACATACTAGTTCTATATGCGCTGTTTTTATGGCTTACAGCTATGGAATGGGCCCATCCTACGGCTGGGCTAAATCTATGCGACACCATTTGCATACCAAATCGTATTGGAATAGCCCATCTCTATATTCATTGTAAAGTTTGTCCTAATGTATTTCAGCAGGATGCCGGATTGGTGATTATGATACGGTTCAGTGAGAAACAATTTTCGAAGTATTAAAGTCTGCTTTGGTGTGTTTGACTTTTTAAACGGTGTGTTCTACTGTTTCACACTCTACTGATGTACAATGTTGGTATAACGAACGCTTATATAACAAAAAAAAAATGCCAGAGAATTTAATGTTTTCGTAACGACCTTCTACATTGTACCGATTTTAAGGGAGAAGAAAAGATGTGCTGGTTCAATGACCAAATATGTGCTAGAGCTACAGCTGCGCAAAACAAGGAATATCTGCTAAATTAATACTTCGCAGTTATTGGATATGCCCATCCTATGAGCTGTTTCAATACAAAGTGCGTTATACAACAGTCAAGAAGCTTTCTTAAAACATATGAACCATTGTGGCGAGGGTGATGCTGACAGCAGTTCTGACACTGAGTCAGAAATAGACTCTGCTTGGCATGATATGGTTCAAGAAGTCTACGATGACAAATTTCAAAATTTGTTCTTCAGAATATGAAGAACAAGGGCTTGAAGATGCGCGTGAAATAGCAAGTGATGACTTTCGACCCATTTATAAGCGTGGACTAAAACAACTGTTTATGAGACTATTCAAATAGACCCAACGTCTGAAACATTATCAAACCAATTTAGAAGACTTTAATTACTTTGTTGATGAAAAACATTACGAGTATTCAAAGGCACTAAAAGCGGCTATAAGAAGTAACGATGCATTCTTTGAAGAGCTTCTCGATGAAAGCAGCGACGAAGAAAGTGATGTGGATGAAGACAGTGAGGTGAAAAAGAGTGAAATAGATGAAGAAAAACAGACTTATTTGACTAAACTTTATAATAAAGACTTTGTAAATCAACAAATGTTGTAATATTTTATTGATTTAAGCGATATGTACTTAAGTGTACTTAAGTGCATTAATAAAACTATTCAATATATGCCTTGCTTTTTTTTGAACTGGCTGTTATCGTTGTTGCATCAATTGCTTCAACTGATATGCTGAAATGTGTTCTCAAACGTCCCTTTTATACCCCCAGGTTTCGCGTCAATTTGATTCCAAGTTCCCAATTTCGGTTCTCGGTTCTAATTTGTCTAAAAAAAATTTTCAAAAATTTCCTGGGGAGGCTGCACATACCATGACGTAATAGGTTCCAAAAATAAATTTTCTAAAATTTCCTGGTGGGGGGGGGGGGGGGGGTCTGACACATTATGTCTTTATATGTCTAACTTTCTGGAATTTTCCAAATCTCCAAAGCATTGAATGAATGGGATGCTCATTCAAACACGTCTTTGAGTGGGCTGCTCATTCGAACACGTCTTTGAATGTCCTGACCATTAGAAGACATCTTTGAATGGCGCGCTCAATTTCGTTGAGAGCTCGCTGCCGCGAGGGGGGGGGGGGGCAGAGCTTCAGTGATGACGTCATGACGACGTCACGATGATTGACAGCAGACAGGGCTTTATTGATGACGTTACGATGATTGAGAGGGGGCGGGGCTTCATTGATGACGTCACGATGATTGACTGAGCCAGAATCCTGGGCCAGAAGTATAGTTTTCTTTTACTATTCTGCATGCAGTTTTTTTGCCGGCTCATATTCTGTTGTGGATCTCATGATATTGCAACTAACCCGCTAAAATCATAGAAAAATAAAAGCATTCTGGCGATTACCTCCTTGCCTTCAATTTCAAGCTCCAGGAAAAAGTCACGCAAGACAAGAAAGAATGACGGGAAGTACAAACTGAATTTTGTTCCGGTTTCTTCGCTTTCGCTTCCACTTCCACTTTTTATCTTGATTTTTTCGGTCAGTTCGGCTACAAGTCTATTGTATGTTAAGGATGAAGTTGCAACTAAAAACTACGTACCGCCCTTATGAATAATTCTGGGCAGTTGAGGATGATTTTCCTTAAGTGACTTATTCACACATTCGTGGCACTGCAGCAAATGCAGCCTGAATTAACAAATAACAAATAAAAAGGCCAGAAACTATTGTTCTTGTTTCCAACGACCTCTTTAGTTTCCAAATTACACATCGAGGCAATCTGTTAAGCCTGAAAAAGTCCTTAGGATTGCCTACGTTATTTGGGGACTTCGACCCGTGGATAACCATGAAGTGGTTTTAACTACGGACTTCGCCCTCCCCCAACCCGACCTAAAAAAATCTAACCCGGAATTAAAAAATCCTTCTTCTGGTCATAAACTCAATGCGGAAACTTTCATAGGGGCACTGTGATGATTTTGCTGTAAATAACAGGATACTGAAGTTGCTGCACAATGACGTCATCGAATGTTCCTATAGCGTTGTAAACAAGGCAGTTGCTCAGCAACACAGCAAATGTGAAAAGCTGCATATCGTTGGTTTCGTCCCCTTTCTCCACATCATGCAGTCCCTCCGTGTCCAACAAAACCAGGCAACGCGTTGAGTCCTGCAAATAATTCATTAAATTTGAGCTCTTTTATTGGCAAGGTTTTTTCTTAAAACATGCGACTCACGGTTAGTACAGAAAAATGAACTGTAAGGACAGAAGTTTAGAACTATTTTTTGTAAAAGTTGAGCAAATTGGCTACTCGAGCAAAAAATACATTTGTAGTTACCTGTTGCCGTTACTAAGTATGTATAAGATTCGATGTTTATCGATTTGATAGTTGCTGTGACATCGTCTGGGACCGACAGACTAACAGGTGAAACGATCGCGACACCATATATACCAACATGCACTTTCCCTGCCCCCATATGAAAATAACTTAATAACGCAGAAGGGTTTTAGATAGAGGTTTTAACACTAGCGGAAAATATCTTAAATACACACTGTGGCGATACAAACAAACCTGTGGATGAGGCCTAGCCCAAACCCAGATTCCTTTCGTCTTTGACTGAACAGTTGAACCGAGTGCAAACCCAGAATTTCTCTCGAACAATCTATTCATCAAATAGGATTTTCCCGTTCTGTATTTACCTGAAAATAATATTCAACACGGTTTTAACCTACAGTGAGAATTTTTAGGAATTTTGAATATGGAAGGTTGAAAATACCAGAGAGCTGATTTCTAATTTTTATTCTTAATTGGAGCAAATTTTGATACTGGAATTTCTTTAACTACAAAAAGTATACAAGAACAAAGTAAACAATAATCCAGTAATCAATCAATATTCTGAGGTTGATTCAGCGTCTATTTGAGGTTACGATTCGACCAAACCGCAACATTAATTCTGCTTGTGTTTTTGTTATGATTGGTCACGACCAAAGATCAATTCTAACAAGTGTCTGATGCAACGTTGAACAGACATTGAGGACCACGTTGTTTAGACGTTGCTTTTGGTCGCAACCCAACGCAACCTTCTCCCAATAAACATCTGTGGGGCAACATTGAAAGGACGTGTGAAAAAAGCGTTGTATAGACAACAACAAAAAGTAACCTCCTCGCGTGATCGCTCTCCGGAAATTGTAACCCTGACATCACGTAAATAGAAAGAAACAAGTGCGTAAAATATGATAATTTTTCCTAACTAATTTAAAAAAACAGGAAATAAACTTAATAGTCATCCTTCCCCAAGATCGAGTACTGTGATGGAGGTGACCACGCTATGATTGTTGCTGTCAAGGTGGCGATACTAGTTTATTATTCCGAAGTCTATCAAATGCCGCTTTTCTCACATCTTTACAACATCGATGTCTGCTTACAACTTTTACACAACGCTGATTTGACGTCGGATTATCGACGTTTATTAAACGTAGGAATGCAGGTATTGTTTTGACTTCTAAAAAGCAACGTCTGCCCAACGTTGATGCAACGTCACAATGCTAACTGAATACTGCACAATGACTAAAAAGGAAAGCAACTAACCAACAATAGAGACCACAGATACGGGGCATTTAACAGTACTGAAGAAAGTGGTCGCCTCCGGGCTGATCTGCCATTCGCCTGTATCATTGGTGGAAATAAACATCATGGGCTTGGCCATCGGCGGTACGATGTTCAGAGGCTGTTAAAAGAACATAACATTGCTTGTGGATACATTGGTTGGTTCCATCACTCGCATCCATTCTGTTTCACTAGGAAGAAACTGTTATGGTGCTGGCGATGCACTTGTCTATTGCCATAGCTACGAAACGTGTTGATGTGACGAAGTGGTTGCGACGTCATTTTAATAAGTGGGTCGCCTTTATACAAAAAATCGTATGATCTATGTTAAACGGGAGCTAATCTGGCGAATAGCGTCGCTAAATGATACTTCCTCTGATGCTAAATACGACGAAGCGTTAGTGTAGTTACCTTGGTGGATATCCTTTGTGTATGCGCATGAAGGGAGAAAGCTCTTTATGTGGGGACTATTGCCACCTGTCGCCTGTTTGCGGAGGAGTGGCTGGCCTTCTGAAAAACATTGCTCTGCGCCGAACTTTAACCTTGTTGTGTGGTAACCCTTGGGTGCCAATTGTAAGCGCCACCGTGTGAGATGCAACTGTTATAGCCTCCCCTCTTATGTATAGCGCCCGTGAAGCGCTCGGATATGAACCTCCTGGGCATGCTGTCCTTTCCTCTCGACTAAGGTTCTCTGCATGTCTCAGCTTGAAGGGTGTTTTATCTCAGAACAACTTACACTTCTGCAGCATTTTGCAAATAGCAGCGACATGTTGAGTTTAATCAGGTCTTTCGCTCTTCTGAGAAATCAATCTATGACCACTCTCGATGACTACAGGTCCAACGCGCCATTAAATAGTGTCTGATTTAAAAACTCGAGGAATGACAGCACTCACAGGCCGGGGCAGGCTAGGTTGTCCATGTAACTCAATTTCATTCAATATCTACATGTCTTTGTCTGGCCGCACGCATGGAAACCATGTGGGCGCGTTCTGGGTCCGTAGGCCGTCCAAATAAATCCTGATGTTTGTAGATGCGTTAGCGCGACCGAAGTCCAGTGACTTACTAAAAATCTAGTCACGCAATTGGAATACGCCTTCCTTCAGCCGGACTGCATCGAGAATTATATGTCTCCCCCTAAGAGAGACATATATAGCATTTGATCTGTCCGGCCGTCCGTCTGTCCGTAGTGAGTTCTTATGAAATTAATGAGTCGATTTTTCTCAAAACATACACACATATTGGGATACATGTGAAGATGATGCACGTGTTATTTTTTTTGTTCCTTCAAACAAAAATTATTTGTTCGGCACATTTTTTAACACAGGGGGTTTTCGTGCATTTTTTTCACTTTTTTCACTTTGGCAGGCTAAATCTCCAAAACAGTTCGTTGGATAAGGCTGAGACGTCGCAAGAAGAACATACGTATAGCGCAAATGTAAATTGCGAAGTTTTTCTTCATTTTCGTGAAAATGCATTTTTGGCGATTTTTTAAATTTCTGATTTTTAAGATTTTTGGCCATATTGTTGGAATATCTCCTAAGCTGTTTGTTGAATTAGGCTGAAACGTGGCAAAAAGAACCCACATATAGTGCAAATGTTTACTGCAAATTTTTTTTAATTTCTGTAGAAAGGTATTTTGGGAGATTTTTAAAACATTTTTGGCTCGCTAATGTTGTACCTTTAAGCAAGGAATTTTTTCCACGTGACTGATTGGGGGAGGGGGGGAGACATATCCGTTTTTGTTTTAGCAAAAACACTGGCCAGTCTAGTTTGCCATGCTGTGTGCTGTTTACTCTGGTGCCTGATCTCGTGGGCGTTTTGAATCTACTACTACGGTTTGTCCATTTTCGCATAAGAGAATTTCTCTATGATATCCAAAACATCTCGAAATGGGTTGTCCAGCGGACCGTGTAGTGATGCGATGCACGCTCCCTCGCTCGCTCACCTCGGTGACTGCTCCTCCTTTTTCGGTAGCGCTGTAGGAGAGAGCAGTTGCGTTTCGGTGGTCAGAGCATCCAATCTCCGCACTCCGGGTGTTTGACAGGTTATGCGTGTACCTTGCGCCATCGTCTGTCTATGTACTTCCTGTTGTCGTCATTGACACTGGTAGTGCAATCGGTTGGCGATCTGCATCTGGTTGATCATCATTGCCAACGGGGATTGCACTTCCGTTCCAGACCGTTGTTCCTTTCTCTCCAATCCGTTGATCTTTCACCATCGTTGTGCAGCTGCTACTATCGATGTCAACCGCTTGGGTGACAAGGCTGTAGGCGGGTTGTCTCACGCGCCTCCTCGGGCCTTGTTATCGTCGCACTGGGGCTGTTGAGCCATTCATTGATTTATACCCTCCTACTGCCGTGTGTACAACCCTGCTTGCTGCTGTTGTGCGTTCCTCACTATTTCCCACTTGCGCCTCGGAAGTTCCCCGAACACTACAACGCAAATTTGCTTGGCCTTGACCTTCAAAGTGTTTTAAACCTCAAAGTGGATCACATAAAATTCTTCCTGCAAGATTTGACGCAGAGGTATAGAAGGCAGTGAGTCTTGTGAAATACGCATTTTTTCTACCTTGACCTCCAGGGTTACTGTGAAATTCAGGTAAAAATATTTTTAAAACCCATCCTCATCACGAAAAATGGAAATAGAAAAAGCGCTCAAATCCTTGTTTGCTTTCAGTAGGGAGTATCCTCGCTGTCTGAGTCTCAACATCCAGGGTCAAGGTCAAGGTTATATGACCTTTGTATATCGAAAAGCAGTAGAGAAAGAGTGACCATAATCTGGAAAACGGTTAGAGATTTGAGCTTAGTTTCAATCCTTTGGACCTAAGGGACGTTATAGAAGAGGTACCTCGGTGATCTTGACCTCCTCGGTCATGGTCACGTCAAAATCCAGAAGTTGACCATTATCTCAAAAATGGTTAAAGATAGAGCGATTTTGAGCATATTTTCAATCCTTTGGGCCTAAAACATATATAAGAGGTACCTGGCCAACCTTGAGCTCGTCGGTCATGGGCAAGTAAAAAACTGGAAGTTGACCATTATTTAAAAATGATTACAGAAGGGGCTATTTTGAGCTTATTTCCAACCTTTTGTCTAAAAAATATTACATAAGAAGTTTTAAGGTGATCTTTATCTCCTCAGTCATGATCAAAATGACCGAAAGATGACTAAAATCTCGAAAAAGGTTAGAGCAATTTTGAGGTTATTTTTGACCCTTTGGACCTAAAAGACATTATCTAGGAGGTTCGTCGGTAACCCCGGCGTTCTCGGTCATATTCATGACAAAAAGCCAGAAGTTGAGCATTATCTCGAAGACGGTTAGGTATACGGCGCTTTGGGGCTTATCGTCGACTCTATGGGCCTAAAAGGCGCTATATAAGACGTTCCTCGGTGACGACCTCTTCGTTCAAAGTCAAAGTCACAGTCAAAAACCGGAAGTTCACCATTCTCTTGAAAACGGTTAGCGCAGTTTTGAACTTATTTGGATCATTTGTGCCTAAAAGAGGCTGTATTATATGTACTTCGATGACCCACTCTTTCAAGAAAAAATTCAGAAGCTGATAATTATCTCAAAACAAAAGTTTGTGTTTGGCCAGCAATATTGTATCTCTGGCCATCTGCCATTGCAAGTGGGTGCTATTTCACACGTAGTGAAATTCGGTCTAGTTCGTCAATGTCATACGTTGATGGTAGTGCACTTTGCACTCACTTGAGGCCCAGATCTTTCTAACAATGCGATATAAGCCTTGCCTACCCTCTATGACGGTTTATTACTCTAACAATGCAGTATAAGTTTTGCTTACCCGAACTACTGAAGCTTCCAAGTGAAAAGTCAATTTCCCCCAGAACCAAAATCGCTCAAAACTCCCTAAAAAAGGTTAGCCACTTACCTGGTGTAGTGATCGCCAAAGTATAACGCGAAACAAAACCTGTTATAACTCACTTAATACTAAACCAGTCGCGATCAGAATTTAACTACGGTGTAAAACTGCCATCTTTCAAAACACTACGAACAATGAGGCCCAGTTAAGCTAGCTGGTTGGACACGTGTCGCGGTGAAAACTCATTCATAATCCAAACGGATTTTGTCCGCCATGATGAACTAGGAGCTGAACAAGGAACCCAGTGAAATAAACATTAATTATTATTAGAAATTATATTTCAACTATGTTAGAGATTTATACTTTTCAAAAGCATCAGGCAGATCCAACGCCAGCTGCAAATCTAATGGGCAACGCTAGATCAATCATCGACGCTGGTTTGTGATGGATAATTATATCCCTCAGATGGTCTATGATCAATTACAAATAAAACAAAATTCCGTCTTGGGGCACAAAAGTGCCAGGGGGAAATTACCAGGAGGAAAGGGCCAGGGGAAAGTGCGGAGGGGGGAGGGAGAGAAAGTTCCGGGGGCGGGAAAGGACCAGGGGAAAGGGTCTGCTCCCCACTGTTTCCAAACTTGTGATTTTATTATTGGTCTAATGGCTTTTCTCACTAAAATGACTTAATCTACCATTTAAAATACAAAGATAGGGCCTTCAATGCAACCACATGTCCCGGGTCTTCGTACAACCAAGGAGAAAGTATGCTTTTTATATACAAAGGATCCAAGTATACAAAGGGTTTTCAGTGACACCATTTTGATTTTTCCCATAAAATTATGCTTTTTATGATTGCTAAAATAATTTATTCTCATTAAAGTTGTTAATCTAATGTGTCAAACACAAATCGGGTGTACAGGGCCATCACAGATTCTTTAGTGCTAACATTTTGAGTTTTTTTCCGAAAACTACGTTTATTTTATTGTTAGAGTACTTTATTTTCATTAAAATTTTCAACGATTTTAAATTCGAATCCTGTGCTACACCGAGTCTTCAGTGCCCCTTCGCGACCTCAGCAACACTGCTGATACTGAGGACCCGTGCTTACATAAACTCTTACTTCAAATACGCGTTTCAATGCTTCAAAAAAGAAAGCTTTACTGCGACAAAGACGTGAGAACAACGCAACGGAATTGTCTAACGGAAACTTTGTAAACCGAAGGCTGCAAGTGGCTGAAAGGGAGAGGCACTGCGTTCGCGAACTGTCGCAGGAAAATCATGTTTTTGTTTACGTAAAACCAACGGCAATGGCTGGCTGATAAAATATTTGATCAGGTATATTGATGCTGGCTTTTTAAACGATTTTTTTTCATTTTTTTAACATAATAATATTACATAGACTTAAATAAAACGAAATAAAATATAAATTTTGGTGTATTTACCAACCTGTTTGACTGATGCCATCGCTATTTTACGTCCTTTCTTTCTGTCGTAGAATAAATCACGAACGTTATAACAGCTTTCAATCGGGCGTTATAGCCCTTTCTCTCTCGTTATCAGTCTTGTACTTTATCTCTCTTATATTACAATAAAAGTGTCGTACCTGAACAAACATGTCCGCTGACATAGTTCCCAGCCACGACAGCGAAGAAATAGTGAAAGGAAATACCGACAACTTGTGAAAAAAAATTAGATTTAGCACCTTATCACCAATGTTGCAATCATAATCGGAATAAATCTCGGAAACGAGCAGCCTCGCTTGTGTTTATATTATAACTATTGCTTTATTTTGCGATCTTCATTGAGCTAAGATTCACTGAAGATCTTCTTGAAAGATAGGAAATGAAAGAAAGAAAAAGGGACGGAAGAGGGCAAAGGCATTAAGCAGCGATGTGTTCATATAATTTTGCTCAAGCCGGTTTTTTACTCTCTCTCTCTCTCTCTCTCTCTCTCTCTCTCTCTCTCTCTCTCTCTCTCTCTCTCTATATATATATATATATATATATATATATATATATATATATATATATATATATATATATATATCTTTGCCATTTAGCGTACAACACACACAACACCCACGCCACAAATGATTAGCATAGCCCACCGAGCAATGCTTTCGTTTTCGGCCGAACACAATTTATGCAACTTTAAGTTTTATAAGTACTTTAGGCCCTTATCCGGTACTGCACTGATTTAGCAGAGCAGGTATGTGCGGCGGATAAAACCGGTTTTCACCCACAAGCAGCAATCTTATCGGTTACGAAATGTAAATCTTTCTATCCGAGCTGAAAAAACAGCGGTGTTTTCAAGTTGCATTTTACAAAGACGATTAATGGATCTTTTGAGACTGGGTTGTTGTCGTTGTTATGTCTATTGAATCTAAAATTCAACAGGCAACGTCATTTTTTATCTTGGAAGTAAATATTTCTGCCCTTTTGACTCAAAGCCTTACGAAAAGTCCTAAAGGAGCGGGGAAAGTTAATTATCAGATGCTAATCATTCATTTTTAACTTGTAATAAAGGAACTGACCCTCCTGCCTGCATTGCATTGAATAGAAGATATTGAAATGCACCGGATAAACAATACGCGTTCGTTTGCGTAGTTCCGAGTTTAGTGGTATAAGCTATACGGCCACGTAGCAGAAAGTGCTCATCTTAGGACAGTTGCCTGATATCCTCAAGGAATACGCCTTAAGCCTTTAAGGACAATTCCTTAAGCAAAATTCGCCTCTTACAGTTTTCGTCTTATGGCGTTAGAGGACGACTGCATGGATGACATGGAAGGTATGGGGTTGCAAATTTCATCTCTGACCTCTTTCTGAAAATTACAGTGCATTTTTATCCCTCCCCCTTCCTCCTCAACGCCACCTCGTAATTTGAAATGAAGCATCTTTTGCAACAAAGTGTTTAATCTGCGGTTTGACTGAAGCATTTCTCAGACAGAAAAGTTTCTCACGTTTTCAAGCTTTTGCTTTAGCAGAGGTACTACGGCCCGAAGTGACTGTTCGTTGCTGATATTTTTAGCATAAAGTTATATCTATATGTAGTTGTAGTAGAAGATAGGATCCGATAGGAACAGGACTTTGATCGTTGTTCCCGGAGGTGATAGGAAAGTCTTTTTGTTCATGCAGTGGCGCCTTCTGGTATTTCTTTATGAATCCAAGACTATTATTATTTTCACAGGCCATGTTGAGTATCTAACTGAGTATGGGGCTGTTATGAATGGCGTGGCCAAATTTTGCACCTTGGTTACAGGTACTCACACCAACAACTGTTAGAAGAGCAGTCTGTGATAGAACACACCTAGATTCTTGTGCCTCAGGGACGCTATTTAGTGGCAATGACTGAATTGTAAGCCACTTCCAGTGTGAGGTTTCGTTATCTCTAAGGATGCAGAGTTATTCGGGAGGCGCATTTTGGCGGGAATGCGCCTGCAGCTCAGATAATTTTTTCTTGAACGTTGTGACTTATGTGGCATTGCACTTCTTACACCATCAGTACTAAATTCTTTGTCTCCAAGACTGCGCTGTAAGATTCGGTCAACCGTATGCAACGGCGTCGTGACGTGTAATATCTGAACTCATTTGACTCAAAAGCAGTGGAAGAACAGAAATACAGGAAGTTACACAATCATGACATGAAACTCTTCTATGCCAACATGCCAGCGAGTATTCCAACGCAAGAGGTAGAGCAGCCAGAGCTTTTCTGAGGCCACATGCCAGCGAGCATTCCAGCACAAGAGGTCAAACAGCCAGAGCCGGGCACACCACTACGTGACGAAGTTTATCCCTGTCCAGCGACAGAGAGTTTGTAAATAAAAAATTCCAAACACAGAAAAAGGCAAGGTGAAGAATAATAAGAGCAAAAATTAATTTTCATTGAAGATCTGGTGGAAAGTAAGGCAACCA
Source organism: Protula sp. h YS-2021 (assembly GCA_949752745.1). NCBI lineage: Eukaryota > Metazoa > Annelida > Polychaeta > Sabellida > Serpulidae > Protula > Protula sp. h YS-2021. The sequence goes on from OX457030.1 coordinate 15,214,007, forward strand.
TCACTCTTCTCAGTTTGCAAAACCCCAGGGAAAAGAACTTGCTCACAGATAACTTTTTTTACACCGTGCCATCGACGAGCTGGAAACGAAGCCCATGCGCGTGTGCTTGCCAACCGCTCCATACAATCACGCCTGCCAGCAACTATGCCGTAAAAATCCCGAAAACCCAAGAGTTACAGTCTGCCCCGCAGCCTGATGACAGGAATGGTCGCAAATATTTCAGCGCTAGCTACAGGCCATGCACACACGCTCGACCATCCCGTGCACCTTATTTAGACCCCTCTCGCGAGTATGGAAATGTGGAGTTGTACAACACGCTGTCAGCACGTACAAGGACAGAATAGTGAAGCTCGCGGAGCTATGACAGTGATAGCTGCTCGTACAGCCCCACTTCCTCATCTCAATCTACAAAGGCGACGACGCGCAAATCGCGTTTGCGGGCGAAGTCCCGATCACGCTGCGCTTACACCCAGTCATCGTTCTCATGAATTAAGACAGCGTCGATGATCTAGGAACAATCGGATTAGGCCTACTGAAGGCGTCACTACGAGTGTGAGGAGCTGTGAACAATCACAGCCGTTTACACGACAGGTATGATGCTTCGAAACGTCTCCACCTTTCTGACAGAGAATACAGCCTAGGTGAGACAGCGACGGCGTTAGAGCTTTATCGTCGATCCGTTAGCTCAGTAAAGTTTCATTCCGAGACGCCAGCAAACTGTTGCAAAATTTTCGAGTGCAACGGTTTGAAAACCGCTGTAGCAATTGGAGCATTCACGGACCTGGTCCCCTAAGGTCAAGCGAAATTGAACCTTTTGGTCAAGGACAGAGACACAAAGCATATTTTTAGGGCAAGCAAGCTAGTAGATTGTCTAGTGAAAGACCTGAAGAAGCTATATAAACTGTCTACTATCAAACGCAGTGAAGTTACTCAGAGACAACTTATTCCAACGGTGTCATCCGGCACAAGAAAACCTCTTCCAGCTGCCACGCCAAATGCCACGCAGTTGTTTTGCGACGACCTGTTAGCCAGACTGAATGGCAGGCATCTCCTGGATGTGCAAAATCGGGCCTTCCAACAGCGATAAGCCGCGGTCCCTCCGCCTCTGCAAAGTCTTACCGAGACCGTATAGGAGGAGCAACAGCTTTTGAGACTCCATCGCTGTCCTCAGACCACAATGCGACACAGAAGCGCCAGTTGTCTGCTTTTTTCTGAGACAGGCCAAGACGAAGACAGGTGAGAATCAGTTGGGGTGAGAGAACTTTGGGTTCTACCTGTACTTCTTTTGTGTCGTAGAAGTTTCAGAAGACGAAATATACCATTTTCTTCCTATCTGAGGTCAGAAGCAAAATTTGAAATGCAGAACTCTCTTTAAAAATGCAAAGTGCTATCCTGCCGCATAGCAGAGCTCTGGAACCACGCCGTCCCAACACTTCTTTGTTTCCTTTTATTGAGTTATGTTAAAGGTTTCAATTCACGTAAAATCTAATAATCTATTTTTTCTGAATGACAAAGAAACACATAGATCAGTTTGAACTGAGCTAAAAACTCTGGTGCCACACCAGTAGAGACAACAACTGCCACCCAATAAATAATCTATAATTATTTCCGGTGGTGGGGTTGGATTTATCCTTTAGGTCAGTTCTGTTGCTCGTCAGATGCGACAGTTTTATCAAGTGTCATTGGTAAGCATATATAATGTTATAGTCACAACACATACACATATACACACAAATTAAACACTAAGTTTGCGCATTACAAGCTGAGATGTTACAACAGAGCGAAAATAATGATACCTTTTTTTTGCTCTGCCAATCACTCCTGTAAATCCTCCCCTTCTCGTGCGTTGAGGTCACGTTCCCGTACTGTTCAGCCTGTCTGCCCAGACCCAATTCGATTATTTTCCGGCATACTTTTTCCCTTTCTGCCATAACCGCCATATGATCCTAACACAAAAATAATAATTTCCCATTACGGTCACAACAGTAATTCACAATTTATTACCTCCATAAGAAAATCGACAATGGAACTTAAAAATAAGATTTTTATTATTATTATTATTTTCAATCTGTCCAATTATTAAGTCGTAAAAACATAAGGCGCGGTCAGAAGTACGACCACAGTTTATCAAGAATTGACATAGCAATATCAAACATACCGCCATCCGACACCTCTGCTTCTCCATATCCGTTTTATCCACATCGTCTTTAACCGGCTTTTTATTTACAAGTAACTGCATCGACTTTGGCGTTCTGGTCAGCATTGAAAAGTTTTTGACTTGGCAATGGTCCAATTACAGTATAAGATTGACACAAGTCATGTGACAATATATTCATTCACACTTGGGACAACGCCCCAAGGAGATTTTAAATTACCTCGAATTCCGTACATTTCTCTTTTCTTCCCTTTTTTAAATTTTTATTTCATATTTCGTTTTTTTGTTATTCTTCGTCACTTGGTTTCCGCGCTTCTCCTCCGAGACCGTTTGAGCTAGGAAAGTGAAACTTGGCACACAGATAGGATGTGTAGCAAACTCGATCCACGCGAAAAATTTTTTACGTATGACGTCATCTTCCGCATCTTATGACGTCATGAATATTTTAGAGCTTAATATCTTCAAAACGGCTGGAGCTAGAGATTTGGCGTCAAATACGTTATGAGACTACTTTTTGACAAAGGACCTCGTGAAAGCTTTAATTTTAGCGTATGACGTCATAACGACGTCATTTTTTGATTTTTTTTGTACTGTGTGATGTGCGTGTTAATACACTTGTGTGCATTTCGGGGGGGGGGGGGGGCGTTTTACAGGGCATTGGAGAGTTTAAAGTAACTTTTATCCGTCAATTGGTATTCAGTTAAGCGTTCTGTATACTAATAACAAAAATTTCCGCTTTAAAACCGACCAAGGTGCCTATTGCGACCACGCGATTATGTATAATGCATATCAATACGGCTGTATCTGGCTTGTGGCCTCTCCCATAATGAAAAGCTACTCTGTGGCTAGGTGACCATGCAGTACTGTTGTTTTGTAAGTAGGTGGCTGTGATAAGCTGGGCTTTTTTTCAATGCTGCATTTTCAATGCTGCAGTCAATCAAAAGTTGAGCACGGAGAGCAAATGTTGTTTTTTTATTAATTTTTTTTTACAAATAACTGCGTTATAATTCGTGAATATATTGAATGCTACGGAACTGTTTTAGTGATAACCGTGTAGTGTTCATTTGTTGATCACTCTTACTATTTTGTTTAGATTATTTCGAAAACCTCGATAGGTGCATAATTCCCACTTGCAAACTTCGTTTGCAAATGGGTATAAATTTGTAGTTTTTCTCGAAATTTCAGCCCTTTTTTTTCCGTCACGGGTGTTCCCAGAAAACTCCTCCTACGCTATTAACGTAGGACGATGAAATTTGGTACAGTGATAGAGGGTGATGAGATGTCGTCAAATACACAAAAAATTTTGACCTTGAAGGTCAAGATCACATTGAGTTCAAAGTATTTTTTACCTCAAAATGGTTGTCGTAGAAAGATGGCATGTGGCAAAGACATAGAGTGTAATGAGTTGTCGTCAAATCCGCAAATTTTTTGGACCTGAATCCTCAGAGGTCAAGGTCAAAGTGAGATCAAAATATTTTTGAAGCGCCTATTAATCACAAAAAGTAGCCATAAAGGTGCTCAAATCCCAGCTTGAATACATAAAACCTACTCTGTAGGAGGAAAACTTTGATCACTAATCTTGACCTTGAGGGTCAAGGTCAAAGGTCACGTGACTTCACGCGCCGTTAACGACAGGCCGACTTATCTCGAAAACGGTTAGAGATAGAGCTATTTTGAGCTCATTTTAAACAACGTTACATAAGAAGTATCTCGGTGACCTTGACCTTCTGGGTCACGGTCAAGGTAAAAAACCGGAAGTTGACTATTATCTCGAAATTGGTTAGAGATAGAGCGATTTTGAGCTCATTTTCGACCCTTTGGGCCTAAACAACGTTACATAATGGATACCTCGGTGACCTTGAGCTTCTGGGTCACGGTCAAGGTCAAAAACCGTAAGTTGACTATTATCTCTAAAAAGGTTAGAGATACAGTGAATTTCAGCTCATTTTCGATCATTCGGGCCTAAAAAACGTTACATAAGAGGTACCTCCGTGACCTTGGCCTTTAGGAGCACGGTCAAGGTAAAAAACCGAAAGTAGACTATTATCTCGAAAACGGTTAGCATGTGCTTCTAACATCGTTGATCTTCTATAAAGTATTGCTGTGTTCTTTAATGGTTTCCAAATGGCTAGGTTTTATTTAATATCTAATTTTAGCATCTAATTTTAAATTATAACAGGAATGTTAATTGTGTCTGAAAATTTTTATTCTCCATGAAAACCTAAGCCGGAACAGAATCAAGAATCAAAATGCGAATTTAAAAACTGAAATAAGATAAGAAATTTTTAGCTCAGTCAATAAGTATTTTTTTAGCATCCCAAGTGTTTGTTTCGCAACTCGGTTGCGAAATCGGTCTAGTTTTGATTCGAAATAAACCAATGTTTCTTACATGATTTAACTGATGTTTTGATTACAAATGACTGTGACATTTACCTTTTTTGTGTTCCGGCCAATCAGGTAAAATTAACTTGGAAATCAACTAATCAGATTACAGCACTTTCGCAAGTATGTAAGAATTAACAACTACCTGTTTTAATTTGTGTTAATATTTTAAAAGCACCATACATTTCATTGCTGATTAAAATATACTCAGTATTTATTGCAGCTAGTGTTCACCTAAGTAAAATAAATGAGTGCATTCTGAGGACATTAAAAAAGCAGAGCTACAGGAAATTTATCCAAATTTTCGTGCTAACTGGCTCAAATGCTACGAGCTTTAGCTAATTGAAACTACAGCTGGAGTCAAGATATTGAATAAATAAGGTTTGAGCAAGACAGCGCTAGATGCCAATACCTTATGTAGGACACGACGAATTATTATTCTACACCTTTTTATTTTAATTGAAAGATGATACTTTTGTCCACTAGAGATTATCCAGAAACTTCGTGATAAGACGACTGTGGTCTAAGGTACGCTTATGTCCTAAGAAATGGATGACGTCACAAATTGTTCGTAAAAAATTGAACATTACTAGTACATAATTTTGTATTCCATCTCATAAGGTCATTACAATTTTCGAAATAATAAGCCGACTTCTAGTGTAATAACTATAACGCAATTTTCTGCTTATGTTTCTTTACAATATCAAAGAGACTTAAGTTGTTTTTTACATCAGTATATATGCAAATAAATTTCACCAGAACAGCACTGCTGTTTTCTATATATCTAAACAATAAAGAAGGTCGATATTACCCGGTTCACCAGTGCATCTTACATGTGTGATGTGGTGAAACAATGTTTAGAATACCAAATTTATGATACTTTAAATGAAATAAACACATGGAAATGATCAACAGAAAACAGCTGGCAAATTCGTTAGTTATCTAGACTCTAGTTGCTTTCTGATCTTTAATGCAAACAACCGACTTTGCAGGTATGATGGTGTTTTATTCAGAAACACAGATTACGATGATTTTTATGCGCACGTATTTTAATGGTATTCGGGAGCAGACAAAGTAAACATGTTTTTATATTTTCGGTAGGCTATTCAATACCGAATCAAAACATTCAAAACACAACCAAATATAAATTATGTATCAACTATTTTTTGTTTTTCAATTTTGAAAAAAAAAACATGAGTGATTCAGCTTTTTGAGTTTTTACTTCTAAGAAATAAATAGAATTTTCCATTTTTGGACAATTCATTTTATGCGTAGCATACAAAAAATCTTTGATTTTTTATTTGCTTTAGAATACTTATTTTAATTAATACGATGTTATCTATTAAACATTTTGTTCTGAAAAAGTTGGGAATGTCCCCAAGCATTAGCCATAATTGAAGTGTTTCGTGCATTTGGTACACTACTACCATGCCCATTTCGATACAAGCATCCAGCTGCTAATAGGGCCACTGTTTTCATGTAATCAAATGTTTTAAAACTCTGGATAATACGGTTTTTATCTTTTATCAACGTATTAATTTTTTAAAATATTTCTAGATTTTGTTGCAATTCAACCTTATATAGGGTTGCCAAATAAAATGATATCTTATCTTGGATATAATACATTGAGGCGCATATTGGTTACTTTCTGACTTCACTGATATCTAGAAAGCTGGCGTCTTTAGGAAAACTGAAATATCTCGATCTGCATCGCAATACAAAGCCAAATTCGCGGTGTGCGTTGCGATACAAAATTTGCACTCAAACGCATCCTCACTTTAGAAATATGAAATCCTTTTTCCCAATGAAATGCGGACAGATTCTGCAACTTAGCAAATATTTTAATGCAATAAATGCCATATCAAAATCAAGTTGAAATCTTGCTGAATTCTGAAATCATGCATTAATTTAGTGACTTTGCTGCTACAAATTACAAGTCTTTCTCTGACGCCTGGCTGTTCTTTCCGGGACCTGCTGGCTGTTCCTCCTCGGCTGTGTGACCAAACTGATCGCGCTTTGTGTCGTTATTAAACGCATTCAGACTTCAAGCTTCAAGCATTTACACATATATTTGTGCCCAAAATCTTCTTTATTCATGAAAGTGCTATTGAAAGAACGCTTCAAATTTTAGAACAGCAGGCCTTATTTCGTCTCACATCGCACAGGTTTGGAATAAAAGTAGCCAGGTTTAACAGTTTCAAATGGACATTGCTTCAGATGCATAACATAAGAAAATTTTTAGAATAAAAATGAAATATTCTATAAAGCTCTGTTAAAAACATTTTACTTATGCCAACGTGATGATCTGAATCAAGCAGATATCAGCAGAAAACAAACGTGTCAAGAAGCCGCCCCTATTGCCTGGTCTGCCTCATTGCGCAATAAATCCAGGGTGAGGCTGCTTCCATATTTACATAATAATGCAACCGCCACCTGCAATGCAGCGTAGAGCAAACATAATATATGTATGGAATGCCATTTTAACATTTAATGCTTATTTTTGATATCAAAATATATTTAGAGATATCAATAAATCAATTTAGATCTCAATAATTTTATATTTTGCTATCAATAATTGAATTTTAGATGGCAAAAATTTATTTTTGAGATCAAAAAATCACTTTTACAAACCTAAAAAATCTTACCGGAGACACACATTCACATAAAATATAACGAATCGTCAATTAAATTTTGGAGATGAAAATTTCAATTATTGAGATCAATAATAACAACATAAATTTTGATCTCAAGAATTGCTTCTTTTTTGTACAGTAAAAAATTAAAATTAAGATTCTGTATACAAAGAGAGCCATTATTTATTTACAGATGTGCGTTTCTGAATTTTTTATTTAAAAAAATAGACTGATATTTTGATATCAAGAATCAGATTTTGAGATCAAAAAATCGTTTGCAGATTTCAAATACAAATTAAAAATGTATCAGTCTGATATACTGATATCTAAAATAAATTCTTGATATCAATATATAGAAAATCAATTAGTGAGCTCAAAATTAATATTTTGCTCTCAAATATTTCATTTTTGCTATCAAGAATTGAATTTTTGATCTCAAAAAAAAATCCATTTTAGATATCATTAAATCATTTTTGATATCAATAAATATTTCTTGATATCTCTAAATATTTATTGATATCAAAAATTATTTTTTGAGATCAAGAATACATTTAGAGATATCAAGAATACAATTACAGATAGCAAAAATGAATTCTTGATATCAAAATATGGATTATTGAAAACAAAATTTAATCTTGATATCAAAAAATCAATTTTGGAGATCAAAAATTAATTCTTGATATCAATAATTCACTAATAAATGTGAAAACGGCATTCCATATATATGCAACGAAATAAAAACAAGGAGTTAAATTTCCTATCGCGGCGGAAATACCTTCTTTAAGTTTCCTTTTTGTAGGGTTTCTAAAGTGGCATGTTTTGCTATTTTCAACTCTGTGCCTGAATTTAACCGCACAATTTCGGGCTTATAAAAATATTTTAGGTCTATGTTATTTTCTAAGTGATTATTCTATTATTTTGTTAACAAAAACGAGTCACGAGAGGCACACATATATACACAGATAAAAAGATGAGATAACCACCCCATCTCCCCGTCCCATCCCCATTCCCATCGCATGATGAGACACTACAACAGAGTGAAAACAAGGACACCTCACCACTCCCTTCCCAACTATCGCATGCTGAGACATTACAGCAGAGTGAAAAAACAAGGCACCTCACCGCCTCCCCCCACCCATCGCATGCTCAGACATTGCAACAGATTGAAAACAAGGACACCTCACCGCCCCCTCCCCCACCCATCGCATGCTGAGACATTACAACAGAGTGAAAACAAAGACACCTCACCGCCCCCTCCCCACCAATCGCATGCTGAGACATTGAAACAGATTAAAAACAAGGACACCTCACTGCCTCCCCCCCATCCATCACATGCTGAGACATTGCAACAGATTGGAAACAAAGACACCTCACCGCCCCCTCCCCACCCATCGCATGCTGAGACATTGCAACAGAATGAAAAGAAGCATACCTTTCTTCTTCTTCTTGCCGCGCATATTTGCCAACTGATTCTTTAAATCCGCCACTTCCGCTGCGTTCAGTTCGCGTTGCTTCCTCATCTCTTCCATCAGCTTGTTCTGCTCTTCTCTATACAGGTCCAACGCTTTCTGCTGTAGCTCCCGATCTCTTTCCATTTGTTCTCTGAAATTTTACTACTGGAAATTTGACTGATATCAACAAATATAAACAGTTCTCATTTTTGTTTACGGTTGCACTGAGTTGCACGGGTTTTACTCACTTGGTTGGGGGGGGGGGGGGGGGCACCGAAATAGGTGTAGATCATTTCGATGTCGCACGAGTTTTTTATTTGCTTGCCTGCATCAGAGCTCGATTTTGACTGTCCGTTCATGAGAGGTACAGTGGAGCCTTTTCATCACGATATCGATTACTGTGTGTTGACTGAAAGTATCAGATATAGCAGCACATCGAATATAACGACATAATTTCTCGGTTCAAGCCATGTCGTTATAACGAGGTCGTATTGTATCTATACCTTTTTATGTAACAATCCCAAGCCCAATTTGACAACGTTAGCACGAATACCTGTCTCGTTTCATTTCGTCTATGATTAGCTTGTACTGTTCAGCCTGTCTGTCCAGACCCTGGTCGATAAGTTTCCGGTACTCCTTTTCCTTTTCTGCCATATCCGCTTTATGATCCTAACACAAAATACTTTCACATTCCGATCGAAACATTTATTCGCAATCTAATAATTACCACCATTACCACCGGAAAATCAGCAGCGAAACTGAAGAATAAGACAGAGAGTCCTAAGACTTTTTCATCTATCAAATTATTTATGGAGCTAAGAAATACGACAACATGTTTATGAAGGCTTCATATAGTAACCACAAACATACCGCCATTAGACTTGTCTGCTTCTGCTCAAAATCCGCCTGCATCTTGTCCAGCATAGTCTTGTGTTCCCTCTGTTGTCTTTCGAACTTATAAAATGAAAATAGAAACATTTAACAGATGTTGATTTATTTTTTTTATCCATCTTGAAGTATTATCAACCAGCATGAAAGTGTTAACCTACAGCCCAGGTATTCACAAAACTTAACTTTGCAGTTAAATGTGACACTGCACAAGGGAAACAAGCTGATTTAGCTACATTATGCTAACATTTTTTTACAAGAGTATGTTTTAGTATAAAAATAAACTTTGTTAGTTAACTTTAAAAAGGTCTGTTAGATTCAGGGGTAGGAAACGGAATTTGTTGAATGTAAACTTTTGTGAATACGGCCCCAGGTAATCATTTTCATAACTTGTCGATAATAAGCCAAATAATGCTTTTTGTTACATGACTTAACTGGCGTTTTGCTTACAAATAAAATTGACTGTAGTCTTTTATGATGGGTTAATAAAAGAAAATTAACCTGGGAAGCAACCTATCATATTTCAGCATTTTTACAATCCAAGTAAACGCTGTAGTCTCACGTCCCGTCTCACTGCATCAGGAGTGACATCCAGCACCCTGCCCCCATCCTGGAGCTAGGGGGTGCTGTCGGGGGAAGGGTGTGGTATGGAGATGGAGGGTGGAGGTCTTTGTCATTCAGACAGCGCTGTAGTCTCACGTCCTGTCTCGTTGGTTCAGGACCGATCCCCGGGACCTTGCCCCCATCCTGTAGCTAGGGCGGGTGGCATGGCGATGGAGGGTGGAGGTCTTTGCCGTTCACCTGCATACGCAGCTCCTGTTGGTCCCGTTCCATGGCTTTGCGCTTCTCCTCCTCGCGTTGAAGTCTCTCCTTTTCCATGGCGAGCTCCTTCGCTTTCTTGCTTAGCGCCTTCCAAGCAGAGAAACATACTCAAGTAGCTCTTGTATAAATGAAAACAACATGGGGGAGGTTGTTGTTGACAAAAATAAAATAGGCGAATGGGCAAACAAACGGAAGGACCGGCGGAAAGAAACACATTGGTCATCTGACCTAGATGCATTGTGACAAACGAAAAATCCAATTGTAGCATTTTTTCAGCTGAAATGACTTTGCAACGTACCACAAATTCATTAACAAAAAATTAACAGTATTTCGATATCTTCTACGTTCTCTTCAAAAAGTAATTCATGAGGCAATTAAGATATGACTGCATACCTTATCAGCTTGAATGACAGTTGTTTCTTCCGCCTCTGTCTGCTGGAGATGCTCATTCAGAACATTTTCACTCATGGGTCCCAGACCACTTGCCTCCTTGAACTGGCGTATCGCTTGTTCTTTCATATGCTTATATTCAGAGTAACCACCTGTATAAAAACAAACTCATTTGAATATTTTATGTAGAATAAATACGTTTACTATGTTCAAAAATGTGCTAGAAAGTTGAATCATGGTTTTAGATTGGGGATTCTGAAAGTTTTTATTTGTATTGATTGCACATACGTATGTTCACATAGATAGTCTTAGAGATGCACATTTGCATAGCGACATAGAAAGTACATTAAAACCTGCCTACACCGGACAACGGGGGAGGGAGACTGGCGTATTTTGTCCGGTATATAGAGGTGTCTGGTATTTCAGGGGTCATGTAAACCAATGGGGAAAACGGGACTTCTTGTCCGGTATTGGCAGTTGTCCGATATTTCAGGGTTCGTCCAGAATGAGGTTTTACTGTAGACAAAATTCTACGCTTATAAGCCCCCAATCCCCCACCCCATCCCCCCCCCCCCCAGCCGTGACAGACTGTGCATTTTTTAATCTATTCCTAAATGCATTCAGCCAGTCCTTCAGCCAGCCCTTCAGCCAGTCCTTCAGCCAGTCCTTCAGCCAGTCCTTCAGCCAGTTCTTCAATACTCCGCTCTTCAATACAGAAAGGCGGGAGATGTTTCGAGCGTACACAAAACAAACCTTTCTTTGTGAATGCGCCGGCCTGCACGGCTTCGTTGAGCTGCTTAAAGCACTGCTTTAAAACTTGCATGGATTTGTCGCGGGAACGGCTTTCGTTCTCCTTCATTATTGTCTGGAAATGGCTTTCAATACCACGCTAAAAAAACGATAAACACGCTTTGTGGTTGATCAATGCGATCACTCTATTTTACCATGATTCGTTGGATAAACGCATTCCATAGTCGTATAAGCTGATCAAGAACTTCTTTATTTCATCGCAATGGATGTGATTTAGCATTTTATTTTTCAATAAAAATGAAAACCAAACAAACAAGCAAACAGACAAATAAAAACAAGAACAAAACCACACAAATAAAAAGAAACAAATTGCTTACAACAAGTTGCTCAACGAACTCGCCGCTGTCGTCGAAGAGCGCGTTGTCTCTGTAGTACTGCACGGCAATGTCATGCACTCTCTCGTGAATCCTTAGCAACGGCTCGCTGTCAATCGGCATCTTGTCACCAACCTCTGTCTCCATTTTCTAGAGAATAAGAATAAAAAAATCGTTAACTGTATAATTAACTTTTGTAAGCGATTGTTACAAAATATGCTTTGTTAACAATAGACAGAACCGACGGAGATAATGAAATGTGAATAAACAATGGAATAGGAACGGACCTGGGTGTACAAAGCCGTCGCCTCGTCTAAGGCCCTTTTACACTCATTCTTTTTGAGCAGTTCCACTGTGGACTCGATACAGGGCACTGCTCCCTCATTGATGGCTCCAACATACACTTGAGCAATCTCCACAAAACCTGCAAACAATGGTATGACGTTTCTGAGCATTTTTAATATCCTCTGATTTTGTAGTCTACACATTCACTTGAGCAATCTCCACGAAACCTGCAAACAATGGTATGACGTTTCTGAGCATTTTTAGTATCCTCTGATTTCGTAGTCTACACATACACTTGAGCAATCTCCACGAAACCTGCAAACAATGGTATGACGTTTTTGAGCATTTTTAGTATCCTCTGATTTCGTAGTCTACACATACACTTGAGCAATCTCCACGAAACCTGCAAACAATGGTATGACGTTTTTGAGCATTTTTAGTATCCTCTGATTTCGTGGTCTACACATACCCCAGCAAACATTAAGACGTCAGAATGACGTCGGGTCGACGTCGTGACCCGACGTTTCCGACGTCGGACTGACATGCCGGTTTTGGTTGTATATGAAATGGAACCGACGTCGGGTTTTTAACGTCAGAATGACGTCGGGTTGCGACCTAAATCCGACGTCGGAATTAAGTCGGTTTTAGGTTGTATATGAAATTGGAACCGACGTCGGATTCCGACCTGAAACTGACTAGAGTTATATAATTAATAGATAATTAATCATTCAACTGCTGTTGTGAAATACATACGAAAGCATTTTCCATGTACATTTTTACAATCTAGGAAGAAAAATACCGACGCGCCATCAAAATTCTAAAATTTTCATGTAAAAATTACGTTTTTTCTTCCTTTTTTTCAAAATGACTTCCATTTCCGGTGAGCGATAATAATGTTCATCGCTTTTTGGTCGTTTTTGCAACGTTGGAATGACGTCAGATAACCGACGTCGCCTCGACGTCGGAATAAAGTCGGGTTTTGGGGTAATAGGTCAGAATATGGTTGTGAAGTCGTCGCGACCAAAATCCAACCTTTTTTCAACCAAAAAAGACGTCGGTTGTTTGCTGGGTACACTTGAGCAATCTCCACAAAACCTGCAAACAATGGTATGACGTTTCTGAGCATTTTTAGTATCCTCTGATTTCGTAGTCTACACATACACTTGAGCAATCACCACAAAACCTGCACACAATGGTATGACGTTTCTGAGCATTTTTAGTATCCTCTGATTTCGTAGTCTAGACATACACTTGAGCAATCTCCACAAAACCTGCACACAATGGTATGACGTTTCTGAGCATTTTTAAACACAGACACTTAGCACACAAATTAATAGCCAAAGGCTTTGGGTTCTGTTAACACTTTGAGAGACATTTAGCATGGTCTTGGATAAAAAGAAGACATTTACGTGGTCCGTTGATGATGTTTCCGTCGATCATGAAAGGTCGCGCTTCGGTATAGATTGACTCCAATACCATCTCGCATTTCTGCAGGAACTCCGGTCTTATATCTGATTCCTTCACTTCGTCCAGATGTCTAATCGGAACAACAACAGATATAGTCCCTTTAATATGGTGACGTCGGGAAGCCGATGTAAATGCCACTAAAACATCATCATCACTCGAGAGGAATGTACGATTTAGAATAATATTACCCAGATAAATACAGAACTCCAGAAGCAAACAATAACAACGATACAAAGGGATCCAATTTCCGGGCTGGTGCCATTGGCTCGGTTCTCTGAGCGTAATTACGGTATTACGGTTCCACGGACGAGGTGGTCATATAAGTGGGCTTTATCACTGTACCTTAGCTGTGCGTCATCATGTACGGGTTTAGTCAGGGTGAAGCAGCGTCGGCGGGGGAAGAACGCCCGGATGCAGTCACGTGGTGCGTTGTACTCTCGGTCTTTGCGTGAGATTCCGGGACGCGGTTTCAAAGTATGCTCCAGATACTCGTCTGACGTCACCTGTTAAAAATAGGTGCATTTACAGAACAAATGGGTTTTTAATTTGCCAAGATCTATGTAAATGAGTTCGACAGTTTTTAAATAAAACCATCTAAAGGCTGAGTAAAAATGCGATTTCGAAGTTATTCTATGGGCAAATTTTTGTTTCTTTTCTTTCAGACACATATTCTGTTTTAGATCTCATGATTGTGTACAGAACCCGTTTAAATCTTAGGAAAATAAAACATTCTGGCGATTACCTTCTTGCCATCAATTTCAAGCTCCAGGAAAAAGTCACGTAAGACAAGAAAGAATGACGGGAAGTATTTGCTGAAGTAATTTCCGGATTCTTGACAGTCCCTTCCGCCTTTTATCTTGACGTTTTCGGTCAGTTCAGCTACAAGTCTAGTGATACGTTAAGGATAAAGCTACAACTCAGAACTATATTCTCTGCCTAACGAATAATTTGGAGCACTTGGGGGTCACGGCTAAACTGTAACTTGTCGCTATAAAGCTGACAAATTGATTGTACATGCACAACATATGTTTTATAAGTCTTCTTTGTCACCCCAAACATACACCAGCTTTTCAAGGCCAGACAATTTGAACCTGTCGGTGCGAAAATGGAGTAGTCTGTGTCCAGCAAGCAACCGACGTCTTTTTTGGTTGAAAAAAAAAAAGGTTGGATTTTGGTCGCGACGACTCCACAATTACTCCAAAACCCGAATTTATTCCGACGTCGAGGCGACGTCGGTTTTCTGACGTCATTCCGACGTTGCAAAAACGACTAAAAAGCGAGGCACATTATTATCGTTCACCGGAAATGGAAGTTATTTTGAAAAAGAGGAAGAAAAAACGTAATTTTTTTACATTAAAATTTTAGAATTTTGATGGCGCGTCGGTATTTTTCTTTTGTAACAATGCAAATGGAAAATGCTTTCGTATGTATTTCACAACAGCAGTTGAATGATTAATTGTCTATTAATTATATAACTTTAGTCAGTTTCAGGTCGGAATCCGACGTCGGTTCCCATTTCATATACAAGCTAAAACCGACTTAATTCCGACGTCGGATTAAGGTCGGAACCCGACGTCATTCTGACGTTGAAAACCCGACGTCGGTTCCATTTCATATATATATATATATATATATATATATATATATATATATATATATATATATATATATATATATATATATATATATCACTGTCATAGGCGCTGTGTGGTTTGGTTTGATGCAAATGCATAAATGCATGCCAAAAACAGGATACTGAAGTTGCTGTACTATGACGTCATCAAACGTTCCCATAGCATTGTAGACAAGGCAGTTGCTTAGCAACACAGCAAATGTGAAAAGCTGCATGTCGTTAGTTTCGTTCCCTTTCTCCACATCATGCAGTCCCTCCGTGTCCAGCAAAAGCAGGCAACGTGTTGGGTCCTACAAAGAATTCGCTACCGTTAACACAGAAATCTGAAATGTAAGGTCAGAAGATTAGAACATATTTTTGTGAATCACAAAGGGATTTTGTTTGTTTGCTTTTTTTCTGTTTTTGTTTTGTTTGTTTGTTTGTCCGTTTTTCTTGTTTTTTTTTCACAAAAGACACATTCGTACTTACCTGTTACCGTGCCTGGATATATGGTTACTGGTTTAGTAGTTGCTGAGGCATCGTTTGAGGTAGACAGTCTGACAAGCAGTTGGCCAAATAATGGCGACACCATATAAAGCAATATACACCTCCCCCCCCCCACCCCACCCCCCCCCCCCCCAACAGATGGGACGAGATCATAACATAAGGCCAGTTTTAGACAGAGGTTTTGACACGAAGAGGGGGGGGGGGGATCTCAAATAAAAACTGCACCGATACAAACAAACCTGTGGATGAGGTCTGGCCCAAATCCAGATTCCTTTCGTCTTTGACTGAACAGTTGAACCAAGTGCAAACCCAGTATTTCTCTGGAACAATCTATTCATCAGATAGGATTTTCCCGTTCTGTATTTACCTGAAAATAACGTTCAACATGTTTGGAACCCAGAGTGAGAGTTTTTTAAACAATCGTTTCGAATATGGAATGTTGAAAATTTTAAAAATGACGATTTCTAGTTTTTTTTTTTCATTTGAACAGAGTATGGAATTTCTAACATAAACTCCTTAACTACAAAAACATAAAAGAACAAAGTAAATAATAAGTCTGGTGTCTAACGTGTCCATTGTTCTAGATATAAAAAGATAAAACACTGAAAGCAAGGCTTGTTGTTGTTATTCATTTTAATTGCCTTTTAAACGACCAGGTTTAATTGAAAACCGAGATTGACGTCGATCACATTTGAAGCCACTGTTACAGTGAGTAGTACGGTGTCGTTAAGTCATTGAAACCAGCCGCTTTCTGCATGGTAAAAAATATCTACACAAATAAACTGAAAGCCATGCCCAAAGAGATATTTTTTGAATGGGATAACAAAGTGACTAGCGGTTAGAAAATATTCAAACCAGACAGTTAACTGAAATATAAAGAATAGCAACTAACCACAGATAAGGGGCATTTAACAGTGCTGAAGAAAGTGATCGCCTCTGGGTTGATCTGCCATTCGCCTTCACTACTGGTGTAGATAAACATCATTGGATTGTTCATCAGCGGTACACTGTTCGGAGGCTGTTAAGTGAATACAAATAATCGCGTGTGGGTGCACTAGTTGTAATTATAATTTTATACATATATTGGCTATGTGTTCCGGTTATCTTCTCCCAGATGTTATTCCCACTTAAATACGTCTTTCTAATTCCCACATGCAATCAATGATCGCAAATGGTATACTTTGGTTGATATTCCAAAAGTTTATTCCTTGTTTCCGCCTCGGATGGTTTCCAGAAAACTCTGTTAGCTAATTTGACAAAGGAAGACTAGATAGTCGTCGTGAAATCCGCAATTGTTATTACCTTGACCTTCAAGGTCGAGATCAAACTGAGATCGAAAGTTTTTATACCTCAAAAAGGTTTCCAGGAAGCTCCTCCTAGGTTTGACCTAGGGAGACGACATGTAACACAGGTATAACGAGCCCTCGAGAAATCCGCGATTTTTTGACCGTGACCTTACAGGTCAAGGTGAAAATGAGGTCACACTATTTTTCAAAATCCCTTATTTTATCCCTAATTTACCACGAAAATAGCTAGATATAGAGCTAAAATTTGTTTGAACAAGTATACGGTTTAAGTAGGTATAAGCCTCGCGATCTGAATCTTGACATTCAAGATCAAGGTCAAAAATATCTCGAAAACCGTTAGAGAAAAGCTGGCGATTATTTCGAAAACGGAGTAACTTTGAACTCATCTCTTTTGGGCCTAAAAGACGTCATCTCATTTTCAACCCTTTCTCTTTATTCCGTTGCATGGTTTCCAGAAAACTCCACACTATTTGACGCAGGAAGACGAAATTTGGTATACACGTAGAGAATGACAAATGAGCAATTTTTCACCTGGCGGTCAAGGTCAAACTGAGGTCAAAGTTATTTTTTTTTTTTTAAGTTTTTCCAGAAATCTCCTCCTGGTCTTCCAGCCGGTAGAGATTAAAATTTGGTGCACTCATAGACAATGTTAAAGTCTCACCGAAACCGCACATATTTTTGGCCTTGATTTCAAAAGTCGGGATCAGATAATTTTCAAAAAGTCTAATTTAACGAAATGCTGAGACATTACAACAAAGTTATAACAAGGAAAACTCACGCCCCCACTCAAATCCACCGCATGCTGAGACATTGTAACAGAGTGAAAACAAGGACACCTCACGGCCTCCCCCCACCCATCGCATGCTGAGACATTGCAACAGAGTGAGAACAAGGACACCTCACCGCCTCCCCCCACCCATCGCATGCGGAGACATTATAACAGAGTGAAAACAAGGACACTTCATCACCCCCTCCTCACTCATCGCATGCTGAGAAATTACAACAGAATGAAAACAAGCACACCTCACGGCCTCCCCCCAACCATCGCATGCTGAGACATTACAACAGAATGAAAACAATGACACTTCATCGCCCAACTCCACATCCATCGTATGCTGAGACATTACACACGGCGCATACCTGCCGACTGTTCATGTAAAGCCGCCACTTCCACCGCGTTCAGTTCGCGTATTTCCTCATTTCCTCCATCAGCTTGTTCTGCTCTTCTCTATACAGGTCCAACGCTTTCTGCTGTAGCTCCCGATCTCTTTCCATTTGTTCTCTGAATTTTTACTACTATAAATTTGACTGATATCAACAAATATAAACAGTTCTCATTTTTTATTGACGGTTGCACTGAGTCGCACGGGGTTTACTCACTTGGTTGGGGTGGGGGCACCGATATAGGTGTGGATCATTTCGATGTTGTACGAGTTTTTTTGCTTGTCTGCATCAGAGCTCAATTTCTACTGTCCCTTCATGGGAGGTACAGTGGAGCCTTGTCATCACGTTTTCGTTTACAATGGCATAGAGCCGGATGCGACATAACTGTGCAGCCCGAGTTTAACTTGTGTTGACTGAAAGTACCAGATATAGCAGCACATCGACTATAACGACATAATTTCTCGGTTCCTGCCATGTCGTTATAACGGGGTAGTACTGTATCTATACCTGTTTATGTAACAACCCTAAGCTCAATTTGACAACATAAGCACAAATACCTGTCTCGCTTCATTTCGTCTATGATTAGCTTGTACTGTTCAGCCTGTCTGTCCAGACCCTGGTGGATAAGTTTCCGGTACTCCTTTTCCTTTTCTGCCATATCCGCTTTATGGTCCTAACACAAAATACTTTCACATTCCGATCGCAACATTTATTCGCAATCTAATAATTACCACCATTACCACCGGAAAATCGGCAGCGAAACTGAAGAATAAGACAGAGAGTCCTAGGACTTTTTCATCAATCAAATTATTTAGGGAGCTAAGAAATACGACCACATGTTTATGAAGGCTTCATATAGTAATCACAAACATAGTAATTTGCTTCTGCTCAAAATCCGCCTGCATCTTGTCCAGCATAGTCTTGTGTTCCCTCTGTTGTCTTTCGAGCTTTTAAAATGAAAATAGAAATATTTAACAGATGTTGATTTATTTTTTAGCCAACTTGAAGTATTATCAACCAGCATGAACCAGCATGAAAATGTACACTGCATTGGTGTAAATAAACATCATGGGCTCGGTCATCACCGGTACGATGGTCGGAGGCTGTTAAAACTATAGCATTGCTTGGGGGTACATTGGTTGCAATTGTAATTTTTTGTAAATATTGGATATGTCTATCATTCATTCCCTCCCAGCTGTTATCGTTTTATTTCGTGATGGAAGTATGTTTCACAGAGCGTGCTGATGGAAGATATTGTTTAAAGATTAACAGTCTTTAATCCGGCGTTATATTTTATATATGACTCACTCTTTCAAGAAAAAATCAGAAGTGATAATTATCTCGAAACAAAGGTTTGTGTTTGGTCAACTATATTGTATCTCTGGCCATCTGCCATTGCAAGTGGGTGCCATTTCACGCGTTGAGAAATTCGGCCTAGTTTTCCAATGTCATACGTTGATGGTAGTGCACTTTGCGCTCACTTGAGGCCCAGATCTCTCTAACAATGCAGTGTAAGTCTTGTGTACCTGAACTACTACTTCAGTTCCCAAGTGAGAGCTTTCCTTCCCGCTAGAACCAAAATGGCTCAAAACTCCGCAATTCGACTATCGATGCCTTAAGGATAAATTGCAAAATTAAACTGCACTGACAGTAAGTTTCAGTCCTCAGCTGGGCTCAAAAATACGCGCGCACTCCGTAAAATGGGTTAGCCACTTGCCTGGTGTAGTGTCGACAAAGTATAACGCGAAGCAAAACCTGTTATAACTCATTTAATACTAAACCAGTCGCGATCAGAATTTAACTACTGTGTAAAACTGCCGCCTTTTAAAACAATGAACACTACGAACAATGAGGCCCAGTTATGCTAGCTGGTTGGACACGTGTCGCAGTGAAAACTCAAACGGATTTTGTCCGCCATGGTGTACTAGGAACTGAACAAGGAACCCAGTGAAATAAACATTAATTATCATTAGAAATTATATTTCAACTATGTTAGAGATTTAAAACAAGGGTTACACTTTTGAAAAGGATCACTCAGATCCAATGGGCAACGCTAGATCAATTATCGATTCTGGTCTTTGATGGATAATTATATCCCTCAGATTCAATGGTTTGTGATCAATTACAAATAAAACAAAATTCCGTCAGGGGGGGGGGGGGCAAGAATGCCAGGGGAAAAGGTACCAGGGGGAAAGGGCCAGGGGGATACTGTGGGGGTGAAAGTTCCCAGGGGGAGGGCCAGGGGAAAGGGCCTGCTCTCCACCAAGGGGGCCACGGTCCACCCTTTCATTTTCTTTCCAAACTTGTGATTTTATTATTGCTCTAATGGCTTTTCACACTAAAATGACTTAATCTACCATTTAAAATAAAAAATAGGGCCTTCAATGCAACCACATGTCCCCGGTTCTTCGTATCACCGAGGAGAAAGTATGCTTTTTATATACAAAGGGTCCAAGTACACAAAGGGTTTTCAGTGACACCATTTTGATTTTTCCCACAAAATTATGCTTTTTATGATTGCTAAAATAGTTTATTCTCATTGAAATTGTTAATCTAATATGTCAAACACAAATCGGGTGTTCAGGGCCACCATCAGATTCTTAAGTGCCAACACTTTAATTTTTCTCTAAAACTACGTTTATTTTGATGGTTAGAGTGCTTTATTTTCATCAAAGTTTTCAAAGATTAAAAATTCGAATCTTGTGCCTCACCGAGTTCTCAGTGCAGCTTCTGGCCCTCAGTAATACTGTTGATACTGAGGACCCGTGCTTACGTAAACTCTCATTTAAAATGCGCGTTTCAATGCTTCAAAAAAGAAAGCTTTACTGCGACAAAGACGTGAGAACAACGCAACGGAATTGTCAAACTAAAACTTGTAAGCTGCGCAAGTGGTTGAAAGTGGTTGAAAGGGAGGGGCACTGGGTTCGAAAACTGTCGCAGGAAAATCTGTTTTTGTTTACGTGAAAACAAGGGCAATGGCTGGCTGATAAAATGTTTGATCGGGTACATTGATGCTGCATTTTTTCATTTTCTTAACATAATAATATTACATAGACTTAAATAAAACGAATAAAATACAAATTTTGGTGTATTTACCAACCTGCTCGACTGATGCCATCGCTATTTCACGTCCTTTTTTCTATAATAGAATAAACAACGAACGCCGTAACACCTTTCAAAATATTCTTATCTCGGACGTTGTATCCTTTTCTCTCTCGTTATCAGTCTTGTGCTTTATCTCTCTTGTATTACAATAAAAGTGTCGTGCCTGAACAAACATGTCCGCTGACATTGTTCCCAGCCACGACAGCGAAAAAATAGTGAAAGGAAATAGCGACAACTTTTGACAAAATTTAGATTTAGCACCTTATCACCAATTGCAATCAAAACTAATCGAATAAATCTCGGAAACGAGCAGCCTCGCTTGTGTTTCTATTATAACTATCGCTTTATTTTGCGATCTTCATTGAACCAAGATTCACTGAAGATCTTCTTGAATGATAGGGAATAAAAAAAGAAAAAGACGAAAGAAGGCAAAAGCATTAAGCAGCGATGTGTTCAAGTAATTTTACTCAAGCTGGTTTTTTTACTCTCACTCTCTCTCTCTCTCTCTCTCTCTCTCTCTCTCTCTCTCTCTCTCTCTCTATATATATATATATATATATATATATATATATATATATATATATATATATATATATATATATATATATATATATTTGCCATTTAGCGCACAACACACACACAACACCCACACCACAAATGATTAGCATAGCCCACCGAGGAATGCTTTCGTTTTCGGCTGAACATAATTTATGCAACTTAAGGTTTTATAAGTACTTTAGGCCCTTATCCGGAGCTCCACTGATTTAGCAGAACAGGTATGTACGGCAGATAAAACCGGTTTTCACCCACAAACAGCGATCTTATCGGTTACGAAATGTAAAATGATCTTTCCATCCGAGCTGCAAAAACAGCGATGTTTTCAAGTTGCATTTTACAAAGACGATTAATGGATCTTTTAAGACTGGCTTGTCGTTGTTGTCGATGTTATATCTATTGAATCCAAAAAGCAATAGGCAACGCATTTTTTTTTATCTTAGAAGTAAGTATTTTTGCCCTTTTGACTTGTGTCTTAAGCCCTTGGGGAATCCGCACCAAAGCCCTAAAGGAGCAGGAAAAGTGACTTATCAGATGCTAATCATTCATTTTTCACTTGCAATAAAGGATGTAACCCTCCTGCCTGCATTGCATTGAATAGAAGACATCGAAATGCACCGGATAAACAATACGCGTTTGTTTGCGTTGTTCCGAGGTTAATGGTATAAGCTATACTGGTACGTAGCAAAAAGTGCTCATTTCAGAACAGTTGCTTGATATCCTCTAGGAAAACACCTTAAGCCCTTGAGGACAATTCGTTAAACAAAATTCGCCTCTTACAGTTTTCGTCTTATGACGTTAGATGACGACTGCAGGGATGACATGGAAGGTATGGGGTTGCAAATTTCATTTCTCACCCGTTTCTGAAAATTACAGTGCACTTTTATCCCTCCGCCTTCCTCCTCAACGCCACCTCGTACTTTGAAATGAAGCATCTTTTGCAACAAAATGTTTAATCTGCGGTTTGACTGAAGCATTTCTCAGTGATAAAAGTTTCTCACGTTTTCAAGATTTTGCTTTAGCAGTGATACTAGCCCGAAGTGACTGTTCGTTGTTGTTATTTTCAGCATAAAGTTGACAACATAAAGTTATATCTATGTGTAGTTGTAGCAGAAGATAGGCTCCGATTGGAACAGGACTTTGATCGTTGTTCCCGGAGGTGATTGGAAAGTCTTTTTGTTCATGCAGTGGTGCCTTCTGGCATTTCTGCATGAACCCAAGACTATTATTATTTTCACCGGCCATGTTGAGAATCTAACTGAGTATGGGCCTGTTATGAATGGCGTGGCCAAATTTTGCACCTTGGTTATAGGTAATCACACCCACAACTGTTAGAAGAGCAGTCTGTGATAGAGCACACCTAGATTCTGGTGCCTCAGGGACGCTATTTAGTGACATTGACTGAATTGTTAGCCACTTCCCGTGTGAGGTTTTGTTATCTCTAAGGATGCGGAGTTATTCGGGAGGCGCATTTTGGCGGGAATGCCCCTGCAGCTCAGATAATTTTTTCTTGAACGTTGTGACTTATGTGGCATCACACCTCTTACACTATCAGTACTAAATTCTTTGTCTATAAGACTGCGCTGTAGGATTCGATCAACCGTATGCAACTGCGCCGTGACGTGTAATACTCATTTGACTCAAAAGCAGTGGAAGAACAGAGATACAGGAAGTTACACAATCATGACATGAAACTCTTCTATGCCAACATGCCAGCGAGTATTCCAGCGCAAGAGGTCAAGCAGCCAGAGCTTTTCTTAGGCAACATGCCAGCGAGCATTCCAGCACAAGAGGTCAAACAGCCAGAGCCGGGCACGCCACTACGTGACGAAGTTTATCCCCCTCCAGCGACAGAGAGTTTGTGAATAAAAAATTCTAAGCACAGAAAAAGGCAAGGTCAAGAATAATAAGAGCAAAAATTAATTTTCATTGAAGATCTGGTTGAAAGTAAGGTAACCATCACTCTTCTCAGTTTGCAATACCCCAGGGAAAAGATAACACAGATAACGTTTTTACACCGTGCCATCGACGAGCTGGAAACGAAGCCCATGCGCGTGGGCTTGCCAACTACTCAATACAACCACGCCTACCAGCAACTATACCGTAAAAATCCCGAAAGCCCAAGCGTTACAGTCTGCCAAGCAGCCTGATGACAGGAATGGTCGCAAATATTCCAGCACTAGCTACAGGCCACCCGGTGCACCTTATTTAGACCCCTCTCGCGAGTATGGAAATGTGGAGTTGTCCAACACGCTGTCAGCACGTACAAGTACAGAATAGTTAAGCTCGTGGAGCTATGACAGTGATAACTGCTCGTACAGCTCCACTTCCTCATCTCAATCTACAAAGGCGACGACGCGCAAATCGCTGCGCTTACACCCAGTCATCGTTCTCGTGAGTTAAAACAGCGTCGATGATCTAGGAACAATCAGATTAGGGCTACTGAAGGCGTCACTACGAGTGTGAGGAGCTGTGAACAATCACAACCGTTTACATGACAGGTACGATGCTTCGAAACGTCTCCACCTATCTGACAGAGAATACAGCCTAGGTGAGACAGCGACGGCGTTAGAGCTTTATCGTCGATCCCGGAGCTCAGTAAAGTTTCATTCCGAGACGCCAACAAACTGTTCGAGTGCAACGGTTTGAAAACTGCTGTAGCAATTGTAGCATTCACGGACCTGGTCCCCTAAGGTCAAGCGAAATGAACCTTTTGGTCAAGGACAGAGACACAAAGCAATTTTTTTAGGGCAAGCAAGCTAGTAGATTGTCTAGTGAAGGACCTGAAGAAGCTATATAAACTGTCTACTATCAAACGCAGTGAAGTTACTCAGAGACAACTTATTCCAACGGTGTTATCCGGCACAAGAAAACCTCTTCGAGCTGCCACGCCAAATGCCACGCACAGTGTCACCAGACCACAATGCGACACAGAAGCACTAGTTGTTTGTTTTTTTCTGAGGCAGGCCAAGACAAACACGGGTGAGAATCAGTTGGGGTGAGAGAACTTTGGGTTCTACCTGTACTTCTTTTATGTCGTAAAAGTTTCAGAAGACGAAAAATACCATTTTCTTACTATTTGAGGTCAGAAGCCAAATTTAAAATGCAGAACTCTCTTTAAAAATGCAAAGTGCTATCCTGCCACCCAGCAGAGCTCTGGAACCACGCCGTCCCAACACGTCTTTGTTTCCTTTTATTAAGTTATGTTAAAGGTTTCAATTCACGTAAAATCTAATAATCTATTTTTTCTGAATGACAAAGAAACACATAGATCAGTTTGAACTGACCTAAAAGCTCTGGTGCCACACCAATAGAGACAACAACTGCCACCCAATAAACCATCTATAATTATTTCCGGCAGTGGGGTGGGATTTATCCTTTAGGTCAGTTCCGTTGCTCGTCAGATGCGACAGTTTTATCAAGTGTCAGTGGTACGCATATATAAGGTTATAGTCACAACGCATACACATAGACACACAAATTTAACACTAAGTTTGCGCATTACAAGCTGAGACGTTACAGCAGAGTGAAAATAATGATACTTTTTTGCTCTGCCAATTAGTCCTGTAAATCCACCCCTTCTCGTGCGTTGAGGTCACATTCCCTTTTCATTACTTTCATCATCTTGTTCTGTTGGACAACATGTCTCGTCTTGTTTCGTTGTCCATATGGCTAGCCCGTACTGCTCAGCCTGTCTGCCCAAACCCAATTCGATTATTTTCCGGCATGCTTTTTCCCTTTCTGCCATAACGCCATGTGATCCTAACACAAAAATAATAATTTCCCATTACGGTCACAACAGTAATTCACAATTTATTACCTCCATAAGAAAATGGACAATGCAACTTAAAAATAAGATTTTTATTATTATTATTTTCCATCTGTCAAATTATTAAGTCGTAAAAACATAAGGCACGATCAGAAGTAAGAGCACAGTTTATGAAGAATTGACATAGCAATAACAAACATACCGCCATCCGACATCTCCATTTTATCCACATCGTCTTTAACCGGCTTTCTTATTTACAAGTAACTGCATCGACTTTGGCGTTCTGGTCAGCATTGAAAAGTTTTTGACTTGGCAATAGTCCAATTACAATATAAGATTGACACAAGTCATGTGACAATATATTCATGTTGATTCGAAATAAACCAATGTTTCTTACATGATTTAACTGACGTTTTGATTGCAAATGACTGTGACATTTACCTTTTTTGTGTTCCGGCCAATCAGGTAAAATTAAAAAATCAACTAATCAGAATACAGCACTTTCGCAAGTATGTAAGAATTAACAACTACCTGTTTTAATTGTGTTAATATTTCAAAAGCACCATACATTTCATTGCTGATTAAAAAAAATATACTCAGTATTTATTGCAGCTAGTGTTCACCTAAATAATATAAATGAGTGCATTCTGAGGACATTATAAAAGCAGAGCTACAGGAAATTTATCCAAATTTTCGTGCTAACTGGCTCAAATGCTACGAGCTTTAGTTAATTAACCCTTGACAAGCCTTTGGCTTGGAAGGGTTATATGAATTTGTGCGAGCAAAACTCGTCCTTTTTTTCTTGACACTTTTTCCGATTTTTTGTGTCTTCTTCTTCTCTGACTGTAGGCCCTACGACCATGAAACTTTGGACTTATGAAGAGATTGATCTGAACATGTGCATTTCACTTCTTATTTTCGTCTTTGATTTCGTTTTCTTTGTTAAAACGCCATGTGAAAAGAGTGTATTTTTTGCAAGTAATTGCGTAGCATTTAACCCACATCACACACAGTTGCTCGGTGAGCTTTGTGCGAGCTCTAACTGCGTAAATAGATAACACGGCGCATGCTATGCTAGATCAGTCAATAAAACCGTAAGTCAACAGAAACCAAACACTAATCGGCTTATAAGACGTATTCAAGCTGTGTTGTTTGCAATATATTATTCAAGAAATAACCCATTGAAGGAAGTATTTTTGCGTATTAATTTTTGTCAAGTGTTTAACATTTCGCTAGCGAAGTGAGGTTCTAGTTGAAACTAAAGCTGGAGTCAAGATATTGAATAAATAAGGTTTGGGAAAGACAGCGCTAGATGCCAATACCTTAAGAGTATGTAGGACACGACGAATTATTATTCTACACCTTTTTATTTTAATTGAAAGATGATACTTTTGTCCACTAGAGATTACCCAGAAACTTCGTGATAAGACGACTGTGGTCTAAGGTGCGCTTATGTCCTAAGAAACGGATGACGTCACAAATTGTTCGTAAAAAATTGAACATTACTAGTACATAATTTTGTATTCCATCTCATAACGTCATTACAATTTTCGAAATAATAAGCCGACTTCTAGTGTAATGACTATTTGTATTATAAACACCATTTTCTGCTTATGTTTCTTTACAATATCAAAGAGACTTAAGTTGTTTTTACATCAGTATATATGCAAATAAATTCCACCAGAACAGCACTGCTGTTTTCTATATATCTAAACAATTAAGAAGGTCGATATTACCCGGTTCACCACTGCATCTTAATATTACATGTGTAATGTGGTGAAACAACGTTTAGAATACCAAATTTATGACACTTTATATGAAATAAACACAGGGAAATGATCAACAGAAAACAGCTGGCAAATTCGTTAGTTATCTAGACTCTAGTTGCTTTCTGATCTTTAATGCAAACAACCGACTTTGCAGGTATGATGGTGTTTTATTCAGAAACACAGATTACGATGATTTTTATGCTCACGTATTTTAATGGTATTCGGGAGCAGATAAAGTAAATATGTTTTTATGTTTCGCATATCAGTAGGCTATTCAATACCGAACCAAAACATTCAAAACACAACCGAATATAAAGTATGTATCAACTATTTTTTGTTCTTCAATTTTGAAAAAATATGAGTGGTTCAGCTTTTTGAGTTTTTACTTCTAAGAAATAAATAGAATTTTCCATTTTTTTGCGTAGCATGCAAAAAATCTTTGATTTCTTATTTGCTTTAGAATGCTTAGTTTAATTAATACGAGGCTATCTATTAAACATTTTGTTCTGAAAAAGTTGGGAATGTCTCCAAGCGTTAGCCATAATTGGAGTGTTTCGTGTATTCGGTACACTACTACCTTACCCATTTCAATACAAAGCATCTAGCTGCTAATAGGGCCACTGTTATCATGTAATCAAATGTTTTAAAACTCTGGATAATACGGTTTTTATCTTTTATCAACGTATTCATTTTTCAAAAATATTTCTAGATTTTGTTACAATTCAACCTTATAAAGGGTTGCCAAATAAAATATATCTTATCTTGGATATAATACATTGAGGCGCATATTGGTTACTTTCTGACTTCACTGATATCTACAAAGCTGGCATCTTTAGAAAAACTGAAATTTCTCGCTCTCCATCGCAATACAAAGCCAAATTCGCGGTGTGCATTGCGATACAAAATTTGCACTCAAACGCATCCTTACTAAACAAATATGAAAACGTTTTTCCCAATGAAATGCAGACAGATTCTGTAACTTAGCAAATATTTTAAGCAATAAATGCTATATTGAAATCAAGTTGAAATCATTATCTGTTGCTGAATTCTACAACCGTGCATTAATTTAGCGACTTTGGAGCTACAAATTAGAAGTCTTTCTCTGACGCCTGGCTGTTCTTTCCGGGACTTGCTGGCTGTTCCTCCTCGGCTATGTGACCAAACTGATCGCGTGTTGTGTCGTTATTAAAAGCATTCAGACTTCAAGCTTCAAGCATTTACACATATATTTGTGCACAAAGTCTTCTTTATTCATAAAAGTGTTGTTGAAAGAACTCTCGAAATTTTAGAAAAGCAGGCCTTATTTCGTCTCACATCGCAGAGGTTTGGAATAAAAGTAGCCAAATTTAACAGTTTCAAATGAAAATTGCTTCAGATTGATAACATAAGAGAATTTTTTAGAATACAAATGAAATATTCTATAAAGCTTTGTTAAAACCATTTTTACTTATGTCAACGTGGTGATCTGAATCAAGCAGATATCAGCAAGAAAAAACGTGTCAAGAAGCACATATCGTCTGGTCTGGCCTCATTGTGCAATAAATCCAGGGTGAGCCTGCTTCCATAGTTACATAACAATGCAACCGCCACCTGCAATGCAAACATAATATATGAAACAAAATAAAAACAAGGAGTTAAATTCCCTATCGCGGCTGAAATACCCTCTTTAAGTTTCCTATTTGTAGGGGTCAGAAGTGGCATTTTTTTATTTTCAACCCTGTGTTTGAATTTGACCGCACAATTTTAAAAAATATTTTAGGTCTATATTATTTTCTAAGTAATTATTCTATTACTTTGTTCACGAAAAAGAGTTACGAGAGACACACATATATATACAGATAAAAAGATGAGATAGCCACCCCCATCCCCCCGTCCCATCCCCAACTCCCATCGCATGATGAGACATTAGAACACAGTAAAAACAAGAACACGTTACTGCCCCCACTTCAACCCATCGCATGCTCAGACATTGCAACAGAGTGAAAACAAGGACACCTCACCGCCCCCTCCCAGCCCATCGTATGGTGAGACATTACAACAGAGTGAAAACAAGGACACCTCACGGCCTCCCCCGTCCATCGCATGCTAGACATTACAGCAGAGTGAAAACAAGGACACTTCACCGCCCCCTCCCCATCCATCGCATGCTAAGACATTACAGCAGAGTGAAAACAAGGACACTTCACCGCCCCCTCCCCATCCATCGCATGCTGAGACATTACAACAGAATGAAAAGAAGAACACCTTTCTTCTTCTTCTTGTCGCGCATATCTGCGAACTGTTCCCTTAAACCCGCCACTTCCGCTGCGTTCAGTTCTCGTTGCTTCCTCATTTCCTCCATCAGCTTGTTCTGCTCTTCTTTATACACGTCCAACGCTTTCTGCTGTAGCTCTCGATCTTTTTCCATTTGTTCTCTGAAATTTTACTACCGGAAATTTGACTGATATCCACAAATATAAACAGTTCTCATTTTTGTTTACGGTTGCACTGAGTTGCACGGGTTTTACTCACTCGGCTCGGGAGGGGGGGGGGCACCGAAATAGGTGTGGATCATTTCGATGTCGCACGACTTTTATTTGCTTGCCTGCATCAGAGCTCGTCTCAGACGATTTCGATGTAGGCTGTCCCTTCGTGAGAGGTACAGCGGAGCCTTGTCATCATGATATCGTTTACAAAGACACAGAGCTGAATGCGACATAACTGTGCAGTCCGAGTTTAACTGTGTATTGACTGAAAGTACCAGATAAAGCAGCACATCGAATATAACGACATAATTTCTCGGTTCCAGCCATGTCATTACAACGAGATCGTACTGTATCTAAACCTGTTTATGTAACAACCCCAAGCTTAATTTGACAACGTTAGCACGAATACCTGTCTCGCTTCATTTCGTCTATGATTAGCTTGTACTGTTCAGCCTGTCTGTCCAGACCCTGGTGGATAAGTTTCCGGTACTCCTTTTCCTTTTCTGCCATATCCGCTTTGTGATCCTAACACCAAAAAAAAATACTTTCACATTCCGATCGCAACATTTATTCGCAATCTATTAATTACCATAATCACCACCGGAAAATCGGCAGCGAAACTGAAGAATACGACATCAATCAAATTATTTAGGGAGTTAAGAAATACGACCCCATGTTTATAAAAGCTTCATATAGTAATCACAAACATACTGCCATCAGACTTGTCTGCTTCTGTTCAAAATCCGCCTGCATCTTGTCCAGCATCCACTTGTGTTCCCTCTGTTGTCTTTCGAACTTTTAAAATGAAAATAGTTAATCATTTTCCTAACTTGTCGATAATAAGCCAAATAATGCTTTGTGTTACATGACTTAATTGGCGTTTTGATTACAAATAAAAATGACTGTTGTCTTTTGTGATCGATTAATAAAGAAAAATTAACTTGGGAAACAACCTATCAGATTTCAGCATTTTCACAATCCAAGTAAACGCTGTAGCCTCACGTCCCGTCTCGTTGGTTCAGGACTGATCCCCAGCACCTTGCTCCCATCCAGCAGCTGGTGGTGTCGGGGGAGGGGTGGTATGGAGATTGAGGGTGGAGGTCTTCGTCATTTCAGACAGCGCTGTAGGCTCACGTCTCGTCTCGTTAGTACAGGACACCTTGCCCCTATCCTGTAGCTGGGGGTGTCGGGGGAGTGAGTGGTATGGAGATGGAGGGTGTAGGTCTTTGTCATTCAGACAGCGCTGTAGGCTCACGTCCCGTCTCGTTAGTACAGGACACCTTGCCCCTATCCTGGAGCTGGGGGTTTCGGGGGGAGTGGGTGGTATGGCGATGGAGGGTGAAGGTCTTTGTCATTCAGATAGCGCTGTAGTCTCATGTCTGGTCTCGTTGGCACAGAATTGGTCCCCAGCAACTTGCCCCCATCTTGGAGCTGGGGGTGTCGGGGGAGGGGGGTGGTATGGAGATGGAGGGTGGAGGTCTTTGTCATTCAGA
This sequence comes from Protula sp. h YS-2021, assembly GCA_949752745.1. NCBI lineage: Eukaryota > Metazoa > Annelida > Polychaeta > Sabellida > Serpulidae > Protula > Protula sp. h YS-2021. The sequence continues at coordinate 15,245,350 of OX457030.1, forward strand.
CAGCGCTGTAGTCTCACGTCCCGTCTCGTAGTACAGGACACCTTGCCCTCATCCTGGAGCTGGGGGTGTCGGGGGAGTGGGTGGTATGGAGATGGAGGGTGGAGGTCTTTGTCATTCAGACAGCGCTGTAGTCTCACGTCCCGTCTCGTTAGTACAGGACACCTTGCCCTCATCCTGGAGCTGGGGGTGTCGGGGGAGGGGGTGGTATGGAGGTGGAGGGTGGAGGTTTTTGTCATTCAGACAGCGCTGTAATCTCACGTCCCGTCTCGTTGGTTCAGGATTGATCCCCAGGACCCTGCCCCCATCCTGGAAATGGGCGAGGGGAGTGGTATGCAGATAGAGGGTGGAGGTCTTTGTGAGCTTTGTCATGGCGAGCTCCTTCTCTTTCTTGCTTAGCGCCTTCTATGCAGAGAAACATACTCAAGTAGCTGTTGTATAAATGAAAATAACATGGGGGGAGGGTTGTGGTTGACGAAAATAAAATAGGAGAATCGGCAAACGAACGGAAGGACCGGCGGAAAGAAACACAATGATCATCTGACCTAGATCCATTGTGACAAACGAAAAAATCCAATTGTAGTATTTTCTCAGCTGAAATGACTTTGCAATGGATAATAAATTTATTATCAAAAAATTAACAGTTTGTCGATATCGCCTACGTTCTCTTCAAAAAGTAATTCATGAGGCAATTAAGATATGACTGCACACCTTATCAGCTTGAATGACAGTCTGCTGGTCATGGGTCATGGGTCCCAGACCACTTGCCTCCTTGAACTGGCGTATCGCTTGTTCTTTCATATGCTTATATTCAGAGTAACCACCTGTATAAAAGCAAATTCATTTGAATATTTTATGTAGAATAAATGTGTTTATTATGTTTAAAAATGTGCTAGAAAGTTGAATCATGGTTTTAGATTAGGTATTCTAAAAATAATTTTTATTTCTATGGATTGCACATATGTATGATCACATAGATAGTCTTAGAGTTGCACATGTGCGTGGCGACATATAAAGTACAGTAAAACCTGCCTACACCGAACAACGGGGAGACTGGCGGATTTTGTCCGGTATAGAGGTGTCCGGTATTTCAGGGGTCATGTAAACCAATGGGGGAAAACGGCACTGAGAATTCTTGTCCGGTATTGGCAGTTGTCCGATATTTCAGGGTTCGTCCACAATGAGGTTTTACTGTAGACAAAATTCTGCGCTTCCTCGACCCATCCCCCCTCCCAGCCTTCACAGACTATGCATTTTTAATCTAAGCCAGTCCTTCAATGCTCCGCTCTTCAATACTGAAAGGCGGGGTTTGTTTCGAGCGTACACAAAACAAACCTTTCTTTGTGGATGCGCCGGCGCGCACGGCTTCGTTGAGCTGCTTAAAGCACTGCTTTAAAACTTGCAGTGATTTGTCGCGGGAACGGCTTTCGTTCTCCTTCATTATTGTCTGGAAATGGCTTTCAATATCACGTTGAAAAAATGATAAATACGCTATGTGGTTGATCAATGCGATCACTGTATTTCACCATGATTCGTTGGATAGACGCATATTCCATTGTCTTATAAGCAGATCAAGAACTTCTTTATTTCACCGCAATGGATGTGATTTAGCATTTTATTTTTCAATAAAGAAGAAAACCAAACAAACAGGCAAACAGACAAATAAACAAGGACAAAACCACATATATGAAAAGAAACAAATAAACAAGACTGCTTACAACAAGTTGTTCAACGAACTCGCCGCTGTCGTCGAAGAGCTCGTTATCTCTGTAGTACTGCACGGCCATGTCTTGCAATCTCTCGTGAATCCTCAGCAACGGCTGGCTGTCTATCGGCATTTTGTCGCCAAGTTCTATCTCCATTTTCTACAGAACAGGGATAAAAAAACAAAGAAAATCGCCTGCCCCGGTATTCACAAAACATATTGAAATCATGTGATTTTGCTAAATTACGCAAACAATTTAACAAGAATTTCATTTAATATAAAATCAAAACGTATTAATTCACCGTACAAACTTATGTTTGCTACATGAGCAGTTAACGAAATGTGTTAACAGTATAGTTAACTTTTGTGAGCGACTGCTACAAACTATTGTTTCTTAAAAATAGACAGAAGCGGCGGATATAATGAAATGTGAATATACAAAGCCGTCGCCTCTTCTAATACCCGTTTACATTCATTCTTTTTGAGCAGTTCCACTGTGGACTCGATACAGGGCACTGCTCCCTCATTGATGGCTCCCACATACACTCTCCACAAAACCTGCCAACAATGGTATGATGCTTCTGAGCATTTTAGTACCCCCTGACTTTATACCCCACGCAGGCACTTAGCACACAAATTAATAGCCTAAGGCTTTGGGTTCTGTTTACACTTTGGGAGACATTTAGGATGGCTTGGGTAAAAATAAGCCGTTTACGTATTCCGTTGATGATGTTTCCGTCGATCATGAAAGCTCGTGTTTCGGTATAGATTGACTCCACTACCGTCTCGCATTACTGCTGGAACTCCGGCCTTATATCTGATTCCTCCACTTCGTCCAGATGTCTATGACAATAACAGGTATAATCCCTTCAATACAGTGGCGTCCGGAAGCCGATGTAAATGACACTAAAAGATCATCAGTATTCGACAGGAATGTACGATTTTGAATAATATTACTTAGATAAATACAGAAGAATTCCAGCAGAAAACAATAAAAATGATAAAAGTGGTCCAATTTCCGGGCTCATGCCATTGGCTGGGTTCTCTGAACGTAATTACAGTATTACGGATCCACGGACGAGGTGGTGAAATGAGTGGGTTTATCACTCTACCTTAGCTGTGCGTCATCATGCACGGGTTTAGTAAGGGTGAAGCAGCGCCGGCGAGGGAAGAACGCCCGGATGCAGTCACGTGGTGCGTTGTAATCTCGGTCCTTGCGTGAGTTTCCTTGACGCGGTTTCAATGTATGCTCAAGATACTCGCCTGTTAAAAATAGGTGCATTACAGAACAAATGGGGTTTTAATTTGCCAAGATCTGTGTAAATGAGAGTGACAGTTTTTAAATAGAACCATCCAAAGGCTGAGTAAAAATGTGAATATGTAACAAGTGTTTACCCAACTTTTTGTTTCTTCTCTTTGCAGACTCACATTCTGTTGTAGATCTCATGACTGTATACAGAACCCGCTGAAATCTTAAGAAAATAAAAAACATTCTGGCAATTACCTTCTTGCCATCAATTTCAAGCTCCAGGTAAAAGTCACGTAAGACAAGAAAGAATGACGGTAAGTATTTGCTGGAGTAGTTTCCGGATTTTGGACAGTCGCTTCCGCTTTTTATCTTGAAGTTTTCGGTCATTTCAGCTACAAGTGTATTGATACGCTAAGGATAAAGCTGCAACTCAAAGTTATATGCTGCCCCTTACAATAATTTCTAGACACTTGTGGGTCGCGACTGAAACGTAACTTGTCGCTATAAAGTTGATAAATTGATTGTGCATTTACAACACATCTTCTATAGGTCTTCTTTATCACGCCAACCCTACACCAACTTTTCAAGGCCAGAACCTCTTAACCTGTCGGTGCTAAAATGGAATATATATATATATATATATATATATATATATATATACATATATATATATATGTGTGTGTGTGTGTGTATATATGTGAAACTGTCATAGGCCATGTTTGGTGAGGTTTGATGCAAATGCACGCCAAAAAAAACAGGGTACTGAAACTGCTGTACTATGACGTCATCAAACGTTCCTACAGCGTTGCAGACAAAACAGTTGCTTAGCAACACAGCAAATGTGAAAAGCTGCTTGTCGTTAGTTTCATTCCGTTTCTCCACATCAAGCAGTCCCTCCGTATCCAGTAAAATCAGGCAACGTGTTGTGTCCTACAAAGAATTCTCTGAATTTGGGCACACGGTTAGCACAGAAATCTAAAATGTAAGGACAGAAGTTTAGAATATATTTTAGGCTTTTATTTTTATTTTTTTGTTTTGATTGTTTGTTTTTTTGACAAAAGACACATTTGTACTTACCTGTTATCGTGCCTGGATACATGGTTAGTGGATTAGTAGTTGCTGAGGCATCGTTTGAGGTAGACAGTCTGACAGGCAGTTGACCAAATGATGGCAACACCATATAAAGCAATATACACCTCTCCCCCCTCCCCACAGATGGGATGAGATCAGAACATAAGGCCAGTTTTAGATAGAGGTTTTGACACGAGGAGGGGGAATCTCAAATATAAACTGCGGCGATACAAACAAACCTGTGGATGAGGTCTGGCCCAAATCCAGATTCGTTTCGTCTTTTACTGAACAGTGCCAGCGAGTGCAAATCAAGTATTTCACTGGAACAATCTATTCATCAAATAGGATTTTCTCTGTATTTACCTGAAAATAACGTTCAAAACGGTATTAAACTACAATAAGACTTTTTAGTTATTTTCAATATGGAAGGTTCAAAATGCCAAAAATATTGATTTCTAGCCATTAATTACGGAAAATTTTGACATTGAAACTAGATTAACTAGATTAACTAGAAAAACACACAAGAGCAAAGAAAATAATAATCCAGTGCCTACTAAATATTCTGAGGTCGATTCAGCGTCGATTTGAAGTGAAGTAACGACGTCAATCCGACAAACCGCAACATTACCTCTGGTTATGCTTTGGTTATTATTGGTCTCAATCACAGATCAACGTCTAACCAGCATCTTTGATGCAACGTTGAACGGACGTTGAAAAACACGTTGTTTAGACGTTGCTATCGGCCGCAACCAAATGTAACCCTTTGGAACGCCTTATAAACGTCTTTGGTGCAACATTAAAAAGATGTGAAAATAACGTTGGATAGAAACAACTAAAAGAATCTTCTTCACGTGATCACCATGACAGATGATTTCATAAATAGAAGGAAACAAGGACGTAACATGTGATAATTTTTCCTTAGTACTTTTGAAAATTATCAAAGAAATCAACTTAATAAACATACTTCTGTACCAGATGACCCAAAGATTGCGTAGTGTGATGGAGGGTCACCACAATATGATGGTTACTGTCCAGATGGCGATACTAGTTTGTTATTATTCCGAAGTCTCTGCAATGTCGCCTTTCTGACGTCTTTGCAACATCGCTTTCTATTGACAACTTTTGGATAATAAAATGACCAGCAGTTAGAAAATATTCAAATCAGAAACTTAACTCACAATAGAGGTCCAGTACATGCCGCTTTTGTGACGATTTAACAACATCGCTTTCTATTTAAACTCTTATGCAACGTTGATTTGACGTCGGATTATTGCCGCCTATCAAACGTAGGAAGGTAGATATCGTTTCGACTTCTACAAAACCAACGTCCATCTAACCTTGATGCAACGTCGTAATGCTTACTGTGCAGTGCCTAGTGAGTAAAACGGAAAGCAACTAACCCACAATAGAAACCACAGATAAGGGACATTTAATAGCACTGAAGAAAGATTTTGCCTCTTGGTTGATCTCCTATTTGCCTCTATCAATGATGTGAATAAACATCATGGGCTCGGTTATCGACGGTACGATGTTCGTAGTCTGGTAAAATATAGCATTGCTTGGGGGTACATTGGTTGCAATTATAATTTTATGTTCATATTGGATATGTCTATCATTTATTCACTCCTAGCTGCTATCGTTTTATTTCGTGATGGATGTATGTTTCACAGAGCAAAGGAAGATATTGTTTAAAGATTAACGGTCTTTCATCCGGCGTTATATTTTATTCTGGGGTTGTATTTCCGGATGAAATTATGGCGGGCAAAAGGGGATATCTTCACTAATATTGCGCCGCTCGACACTCTTGACGGAGGGAGAGGGGGATACTACCATATCAACTGGTTACTATAAGTATCACTTCGTGAAGATCCTCCAAACGAGGAATTTTGAAATTGCTTACTTTGAAACAATACCCCTTTTTAACCAAACGCGAACTGAAATTCTAAAACAGAACAACTGAACTAATACTAACCGAGGACCGAGTTTGGTCTAAAATTATCCAGCTTTCTGTGCATCTTTCGGTGTGCATAATACTATACATGATACCAACATAACAAGTGCCCCCTCTTACCCTAACTTCAGAATTTCAAATTCACGGTTTTATCAGCTTGTCTACTGATAGTTATTTGATCTGCAAAACTCAGTTACCTTCCAAATATTCAGAGCAGGTCGTTTGACAGATGTTTGCATGTTATGTCCTGATCGAAGTCTATACGTTATAGGATAACATCTGACACTCTTACGTACAACAGCTTAAACAGCTTTAATTTTCCTTAATGTGTTTAAACCCGTATGAACAAGTCAGGTTTGCCTAAGATAAGCAAGATTTGCTGGAACCAGTTAAGGCGATGTGTAAACAGGAACCAGATTTAGCTGGTTTTAAGAAGGTATTACTACATTCAAGCAAAAATTATAATAACAGTGGCAATAAAACCCTGCACAAAATGAAACAAAATAAATATATCTGTTTTTACTATTATTTTATTATAATATACTTAATGAAAGGACTCTTTTCTTCAAAGTGATCTAAAAATGTCTGCTGTCATTTGCTTTAAAAACTTCTTTGAATTCTTGTAATTTATCTCTTTTTACATTTATTCTTATAAATTTAGTAAGAATTACACAGTTACTTCTAAAATACCTCAAATTATCTTTGCAAATTTTTCAAGTAATAGGCGTTTATATCACACTCGGGCAGGTGAGATTGTGGCTCCCATTTTGTATTCTGGGCCTTGATCGTTTGGTCCTGAAAGGACATATTGCGTAAGACATTGCATACAGAAGCCTTGATGTCTTCGGGTCCTTCTCTTATAAAGGAGTGTCCAAGTCGCTGCGGACAAAAGACATCCAAGTATTCAGGGGACTGGGCCGTCGGAGACACAAGGGCGGCCGGGGCTAACGCAGCGTTGCTTTATCTAAATGAAATGCAATAACGTACTTCCCTCACTCTTATCCTTTCTGTTGCACTCGAAGAAAATTGTTATGACGCTGGCGATGCACTCACCCATTGCCATTGTTGTGGTGATACGTTTGCGTCGTCATTTTAGTAAGTAGGTCACCTCTATACAAAAATCGTGCTACATATGATCTGTGCTAATCTCTGGAATAGCCTCGCTAAATGGGACGTCCTCTGGTGCTATTGACCAGGAAGCGGAAGTGTAAGCCATAGCCGTAGCCTAACCACGTCATTGTGTTCGTGGATGCCCCAATTCTTTGAACTTTTGACTCAAATGAATGACTCGGCCTCCCACGGGCAAGGAGCCGGCACGCTGCACTTTGTGTATGTTGCACCAAAGTTTGGTTGCATGCAGCTCTTTATGAAGGAACTTTTATGTACGAAAATCACTGCTCTGCGCTGAGCTTTAACCTTGTGGTGAGGTAACCTTTGAGTGCCAATTATAGGCGCCACTGTGTGGGATGCAGCTGTTATAGCCTCACGGCCTCTATGACGCAGCTTGTATATAGGGCCCGTGAAGCGCTTGGGTCTGAAGCTCCTGAATGTACCGCCTTTACTCTCGACTCAGGCTCTCTGCATGCCTGAACTGGAAGGCTTTTTTCAGGACAACTTATACTTCTGCAGCATATCGTAGATAGCAGTGAAGTGTTAAGCTAAATCAGGTCTTTCGTTCTGCTGAGAAATCAGTCTATGAGTTTGGACTTTATCGATGACGCCAGATCCTACGCGAAGTTGAATAATGTCTTATTTACAAACTCAATGAATGACAGCACTGACAGGCCGGCCCGGGCTAGGCTCTCCATGTAACTCAATGTTATTCAGTTTGTCCATGTCTTGGTCTGGCCATACATATATGAACAAGTTCTGGGTCTGCAGGCCGTCCACATTACTCATAATTTTGTAGATGTCACTTGCTAAAGATCGCATCGCGCGTTTGAAATTCCGCTTCCTTCAGCCGGATGCATCGAGAATTGTCTGCCATTTACTCCGGTGCCTGATCTCGTGGACGTTCTGAATCTACTACTACATTTTGCCCATTTCGCATTAGAGAATTTCTCTATTATATCTACTACTTCTCGAAATGGGGTGTCCAGCTGCCCGTGTAGTGATGCGATGCCCGCTTTCTCAGTTGCATCTCCTCGGTGACTCTTCCTGCTTTTTTGGTAGGTGTCAGCAGCTGCGTTTCCGTGGCGAGCGCAGTTAGTCTCCGCACTCCGGGTGTTTGACAGGTTATGCGTGTGCTACCTTGTGCTTTCATCTGTCCATATGCCTCCTGTCGTTGTCATTGACTGGTAGCGCGATAATTTGACGATCTGCAGCTGATTAATCAGTGTTAACAACTGGGATTGCACTTCCGTTAGGGTCGTTGTTCCTTCCACTCCAGACCGTTGATCTTTCTCCTTCGTGGTGCAGTTGGTACTCTCCATGTCAACCGCCTGGGTTACAAAGCTGTAGGCGGGTGTTTCAGACGCCTTTTCGGGCCTTGTTATGGTCGCACTTGGGTTCCTGCGCCAATGAGGTATGCCCCCTACTGCCGTAGAAACAGCTCTGCTTGCTGTTGCTACGCGTTCCTCACTATTTCCCACTTGTAAAAAAAGTTTGAAATGGGTACGCTTTGCTAAGAATTCTGACTGTATATTCCCTTTGTCGCCTCGGACGTTCCCAGAATACTGCTCCTACGCTATTTGACGCAGGAAGATGGAATTTGGCAACCGGATAGGAGATGATAAGGTTTTTGAAATACCTAGATTGGTTTGACCTTGATCTTGAAGGAGATCAAGGTGAAATTGAGGTCAAAAATGGGTCACAGAAAAGTCTTTTTACAAGCTTTCACGCAGAGGTATAGAAGGTAATGAGTCGTCGTAAAATGCGCAATTATTTTTGACATCCAATATCAAGGTCAAATTTAGATTAAAATATTTAAAAAACGACTCTCCATTACAAAAATGGTTAGAAACAGGGGTCAAATCCTTGTCCGAACACTTGTGTGGTTTCAATAGGAAGTATACTCGCGCTCTGAATCTCAACATTCAAGGTCAAGGTCAAAGTTATATGACCTTTTATATCAAAAACGGCAGAGTAAGATTGACCATTATCTCGAAAACGGCTAAATATATTCGACGTTATAGAAGAGGTAGTTCGGTGATCTTGACCTCTTCGGTCATGGTCACGTCAAAAATCTGAAGTTCACAATCATCTCGTAAATGTTAAATATAATGCGATTTTGAGCATAATGTCGACCCTTTGGGCCTAACAGATGTTATATAAGCGAGTTTGACTTACTTAGTCAAGGTCAAAGTAAAAAACCAGAAGTTAACCATTATCTCGAAAACCAGTAAGAGACAGAGTGATTTTGAGCTCATTTTCGACCCTTTGGGCCTGAAAACATTATAAAAGACGAATCACGGTGACATTGAACGCCTCCTTTAAAATCAAAGTCAACGACCGGAAGTTGACCATTATCTCAAAAATGGTTACAGAAGAAGCTATTTTGAGGTTATTTTCGACCCTTTGGGTCTAAAAGACGTTATATAAGAAGTTCTTCGGTGGCGGTGACCTCCTGTGTCATGTTAACGTAAGCAACGGTTAGAGATATAGAGATTTTGAGCTTATCTTCCACCCTTTGGGCTTAAGAGACGTTATGTAGGAGGTTCGTTGGTGACCGCAATCTCCTCGGTCATGATCAAGATAAAAAACCTGAAGTTGACCATTTCTCAAAAATGGTAGAGCTTGTGCGATTTCGTGCATATTTTCGAATTTTTGGGTCTAAAAGACGTTATATAAGAGATTAGTAGGTGTTCTCGACCTTCTTTGTCATGGTCAAGGTCAAAAACCAGAAGTTGAACATTATGTCGAAAAAGGTTAGATATAGAGCCACTTTGAGCTTGTCTTCGAGACTTTGGGCCGATAAGACGCTATGTAAGACGTTCCTAGGTGACCTTGACCTCCTCGGTCATAGTCAAGGTAAAAATTGGAAGTTAATCATTATCTCGAAAACGGTTAGAGACACAGCGATTCTCATGTTATTTTCAACCCTTCGGGCCTAAAAAAGCGTTATATAAAAGGGATCTCATTGATGACCTCCTTGTTCATAGCCAAAGTCAAAAACCGAAAGTTCATCATCGTCTTGGAAATGGGTAGCGCAATTTTGAACTTATTTTGATCATTTGTGCCTAAAAAAGGTTGCATTAAATGTGCTTCGATTACCTACTCTTTCAAGATAAAAATCCGTAAGCAGATAACTATCTCGAAACAGTTAGAAATTTGCTTTTGGCTCAGATATATTGTGTCTCTTGCCTTCTGCGGTTGCAAGTAGGTTTAGTTGGTCAATGTTATGCGTTGGTGACAGTGCACTACCCACCGGCTCAAGGTCCAGATCTCTCTAGCAATGCAGTTTAAACCTTGCCTACCCTGCACGATAGTTAACTCTAACAAGGCAGCATAAGTCTTGCGTACCCTGTACGACGGTTAACTTCTAATTCAGCTTCCAAGTGAGAGGTCACCTTCCCGACAACACCAAAATCGCTGAAAGCTAAGCAGTCCGATTATCGATTCTAAAAGGACAAACTGCAAAATTATGCTGAGGTACCAATATGCCGTTCTCAACTGGGCTAAAAAATACACGCGCACTCCGTAAAAGTGATAAGCCACATACGACTTGGTGTGGTGATCGCCAACGTATAACGCGAATCGAAACCTGTTATAACTCAGCTAAAACTAAACCAGTCGCATTCAGAATTTAACTACAGTGTAATCTGCCTTCTTTTCAAACACAATCGGTAAAAACAACAAGGCCACCCACTACAATCATACCAGCTCGTTGGGCATGTGTCGCGTGAAACCTCATTGCTAAATTGGTTTATTTTTTATCAAAATTGTTAATTTAATATTTCAAACAAAACTCGGGTGTTCAGGGCCATCACAGAATTTTTTGTGCTAACACTTTGCTTTTTTTGGGATGTTTATTGTGATTCGTAGGGTGCTTCATTGTCACTAAAATATTCAAGAAGAAAAATACGGATCCTGTGCCTCACTTAGGCCTCAGTGCCCTTTCTAGATCTCTGTAAAACGGCTGGTACTGAGGACCCGTCCTTACGTACAAAGCTTGGCTGCGACAAAGACGTGAGAACAACGCAACAAAATTGCCAAACTGAAACTCTGTAAGCCGAAGCGGTGCAAGGGGTTGACAATGAGGGGGAGTAGGTTTTCTTTTTGTTTTTAAATAAACTTTACATAATAATATTACATAGCTTTAAATTAAACGCAATAACAATTAATTATAGAGTATTTACAAACCTGTTCGACTGATGCCATCGCTATTTTGCGTCCTTTCTTGCTATAGTAGAATAAACCACAAACGCTGTAACAACTTCCAGAATATTCTTATCTCGGTCGTTATAGTTTTTTCTCTCTTTATCTATCTCGTACTTTATCTTTCTTATACTTACAATAAATGTGTCACACATAAATAAAAAAGTCCGTTGACATTGTGCCCAGCCATGAGAGCGAATATATGGTTAAAGTAAAAACTGGCCACTTTTTACAAAATTTAGATGTGGTACCTTATCGTCAATGCTGCAATCAAAAATAATCGGACTACATCGGGGGAACGAACAAGTTTGCTTGTGTTTCTATTAAAACTATTCCTTTATTTTGCGATCCCTTTGATGAAAATATCCAATTCCAATTCACTGAAGATCTTCTTTGGATTGGGAAAAATAGGAAATGGAAGAAAGATCAAAGGAAGAAAGCAGGCAACAGTGTTTAAGCAGTTATGTGTTCTCTCTCTCTCTCTCTCCTCTCTCTCTCTCTCTCTCTCTCTCTCTCTCTCTCTCTCTCTCTCTCTCTCTATATATATATATATATATATATATATATATATATATATATATATATATATATATATATACCATTTAGCGTGCAACACACAACACACCCACACAACAAATGATTAGCATAGCCCACCGAGGAATGCTTTCGTTTTCGGCTGAGTGCAATTTATATACACTTAACTTTATTAGTACTTTAGGCCCTAGTCTTGTACTCGCACAGCAGGAAAAACTGGTTTTCAACCACAAGCAGTGCACTCATTGGTCAAGAAATGTAAAATGATCTTTCCATACAAACCAAAAAAAAAAAAAAAAGAAAAAAAAAACAGCCGTTTTTCCAAGTTACATTTTCCAACGACGATTACTGGATCTTTTAAGACTGGGTTATTGTCGCTTTTAACACCCATTTAACCCGAAAGTCAAAGGACAAAGTTGTTTTTATCTTAGAAATAAATATTTTTGCCCTTTTAACTTGTATCTCAAGCCCTCAAGGCACAAGAAATCCGCATTGAAGCCTTAAGGAAACGTCCTAAAGGAGCGGTGGAAGTTAATTATTAGAAGCTAATCATTCATTTTATTTTGCAACATTATTATCATTCCATAAAAGACGTAGCCCTGCATTGAATAAAAGATATTACACCAGATAAACAATACACGTTGGGCTGCTTAGTTCCCAACGTAATGGTATAAGATATACGGTTACGTAGTAGAAAGTGCTCGTCTTAGGACAGTTGCCTGGTGCCCTCAAGGAAAACGCCTTAAGCACTTAAGGACAATTCCTTAAGCAAAATTTATCTTTTAGAGTTTTCGTCTTATGGCGTTAGATGACGACTGCAGGGATGTCATGGAAGCTCCGGGGTTGCAAACCCTCAAAGTCTGATTTCTCACCCCTTTCTGAAAATTACAGTGCATATTTATCCCCGTCAACGCCACGTCGTAATTTGCAACAAAACGTTTACATATGCGGCTTCACTAAAGCATCCCTAAGTGGGAAAAATTTCTCACGTTTTAAAGCTTTTGCTTTAGCATTGGTACTGCGTCTAGTAGGGGTTGTTCGTTGCTGTTATTTTCAGCAATGTCAGTTGTTTTTCATTGCCATGGAAGACAATCTATTGACAGCATACTCCTTTTTGCCTTCTGGCATTTCTGCATGAACCGAAGACTATTATAATTTTTACCGGCAATGTTAAAAATCTAACTGAGTATGGGCCTGTTGTGAACGGCGTAGCCAAATTTGCACTTTGGTTATTGTTAGCCACTTCCCGTGTGGGGTTTTGTAATCTCTAAGCGAGAGGCGCATTTTGGCAGGAATGCGGATGCAGCTCAGATAAATTCTCTGGAACGTTGTGACTTGTGTGGCATTGCACTTCTTACACGATCAGTTCTAAATTCTTTACATCCAAGACTGCGCTGCAAGACTTGATCAACTGCATGCGACGGCGCTTTGACATGTAATACCTGTACTCATTTGGCTCAGAAACAGTGGAAGAACAGAGATACGGAAAGTTACGCAATTGTGACGTGAAACTGTTTTGTGGCAACATGCCAGTGAGTATTTCAACACATGAGGTCGAGCAGCCAGAGCTGTTCTGTGGCAACATCCCAGCGAGTATTCCAGCAGAGGCCATGCACACACACTCGACGGCCCTGTGCACTTTATCTAGACTCCCACGAGGACGAAACTGTGGAGTTGTCCAACAGGCTGTCAGGTATTCCGGCCCCACAGAGTGAGAGAAAAACTGGTTTTCAACCACAAGCAGTGCACTCATTGGTCAAGAAATGTAAAATGATCTTTCCATACAAACCAAAAAAAAAAAAAAAAGAAAAAAAACAGCCGTTTTTCCAAGTTACATTTTCCAACGACGATTACTGGATCTTTTAAGACTGGGTTATTGTCGCTTTTAACACCCATTTAACCCGAAAGTCAAAGGACAAAGTTGTTTTTATCTTAGAAATAAATATTTTTGCCCTTTTAACTTGTATCTCAAGCCCTCAAGGCACAAGAAATCCGCATTGAAGCCTTAAGGAAACGTCCTAAAGGAGCGGTGGAAGTTAATTATTAGAAGCTAATCATTCATTTTATTTTGCAACATTATTATCATTCCATAAAAGACGTAGCCCTGCATTGAATAAAAGATATTAAACCAGATAAACAATACACGTTGGGCTGCTTAGTTCCCAACGTAATGGTATAAGATATACGGTTACGTAGTAGAAAGTGCTCGTCTTAGGACAGTTGCCTGGTGCCCTCAAGGAAAACGCCTTAAGCACTTAAGGACAATTCCTTAAGCAAAATTTATCTTTTAGAGTTTTCGTCTTATGGCGTTAGATGACGACTGCAGGGATGTCATGGAAGCTCCGGGGTTGCAAACCCTCAAAGTCTGATTTCTCACCCCTTTCTGAAAATTACAGTGCATATTTATCCCCGTCAACGCCACGTCGTAATTTGCAACAAAACGTTTACATATGCGGCTTCACTAAAGCATCCCTAAGTGGGAAAAATTTCTCACGTTTTAAAGCTTTTGCTTTAGCATTGGTACTGCGTCTAGTAGGGGTTGTTCGTTGCTGTTATTTTCAGCAATGTCAGTTGTTTTTCATTGCCATGGAAGACAATCTATTGACAGCATACTCCTTTTTACCTTCTGGCATTTCTGCATGAACCGAAGACTATTATAATTTTTACCGGCAATGTTAAAAATCTAACTGAGTATGGGCCTGTTGTGAACGGCGTAGCCAAATTTGCACTTTGGTTATTGTTAGCCACTTCCCGTGTGGGGTTTTGTAATCTCTAAGCGAGAGGCGCATTTTGGCAGGAATGCGGATGCAGCTCAGATAAATTCTCTGGAACGTTGTGACTTGTGTGGCATTGCACTTCTTACACGATCAGTTCTAAATTCTTTACATCCAAGACTGCGCTGCAAGACTTGATCAACTGCATGCGACGGCGCTTTGACATGTAATACCTGTACTCATTTGGCTCAGAAACAGTGGAAGAACAGAGAAACGGGAAGTTACGCAATTGTGACGTGAAACTGTTTTGTGGCAACATGCCAGTGAGTATTTCAACACATGAGGTCGAGCAGCCAGAGCTGTTCTGTGGCAACATCCCAGCGAGTATTCCAGCAGAGGCCATGCACACACACTCGACGGCCCTGTGCACTTTATCTAGACTCCGACGAGGACGAAACTGTGGAGTTGTCCAACAGGCTGTCAGGTATTCCGGCCCCACAGAGTGAGAGCATTCAGGGACAAACAACAGACAGGGGGCACACAGCCGCACAGTCACCAACAGTCGTAGGAGCGCTTACACCCACAATTGATCCCTCGGCGCGGCAGTGGCCCCAAAACATTATCGGTACAGACCATACGCCTGCAGCAGGTGATGGCAAGGTATTAGAGCAGAAGAAGGACGCATCAATGAAATAGCAGAGAGACGCTCGAACAGTCGGCGCAAATCGCGTTTGCGGGCGAGGTCCCAATCACACTGCGCTTACACCCAGTCACCGTTCTCGTGAGTAAGACAGCGTCGATGGTCAGGGGACAATCGGATTGGAGCTACTGAATGCGTCACCGTTTAAACACTATGAGTGTTAGAAGGTATGATGCTTCAAAACGCCTATGTCTATCTTAAAGAGAATACAGCCTGAGTGAGACGGCGACGGCGTTAGAGCTTGTCGTCGATATCTGAGCTAAGCAAAGTTCCATTCCGGGATGTCAACAAACTGGTGCAAAATTTTCAAGCGCAACTGTAAGAAAACCGCTGTAGCAATTGGAGCAAGCGCCGACTTGATTCCCTAAGGTCGAACCAAATTGCAACTTTTGGTCAAGGACAGAGGCACAGCACATTCCTAGGGCGTAGCCAGGGTCACTGTAAGGATGCACGCATCGAGTATGTGAATAAGACTCAGGTTAACAGCCTAACGAGAGCCTATATACGGTAAGCAAACTAGTAGAGTGTCTAAAGACCTGAAGACAAACTGTCTACTGTCAAACGCAGTGAAGTTATGCAGAGACCACTAATCGGAACGGTAGGCGAACTGAATGGCAGGCATCTACAGAATGTGCAAAAATCGGGCCTTCCAAGAGATACAAGTCGCCGTTCCTCCATGTTTGCAAGGTCTTGGAGGGGCCGTATGCGGGGAACCACAGTTTTTCAGAGTCAGTCGAATCGAAACCGTCGCGGTTGACAAACTACAACGCAACGTAGAAGCACCAGTCGTTTGTTTGTTTTCCTGGGAGAAGCCAGGGCAAACAGAGGTGGCAACCCCTTGGGCTCTCCAAACATCTCAAATTATCGCAATACTTTGTTCGGGTTAAAGAAAAGGATTTTGCGCTCTAGCTCTGTCTCTTTGTGCCGTGAAAGGTTTCACTAGACAAAAAAACCCCAAAAAACTTCCTATCTGAGGTCAGAAACAAAGCTTGAAATGAAGATATC
Organism: Protula sp. h YS-2021; assembly: GCA_949752745.1. NCBI lineage: Eukaryota > Metazoa > Annelida > Polychaeta > Sabellida > Serpulidae > Protula > Protula sp. h YS-2021. The sequence goes on from OX457030.1 coordinate 15,261,592, forward strand.
TACTTAAAAATGCAAAGTGCTCTCCTATCACCCAGCAGAGCTCTGCTGCGACGTCGTCACAATACCACTTAATTTTCCTTAATTTTGTAGTGGTAAAGTTTTCAATTGATGCAATAGCTAATTATATTTTTTAATGACAAAAAAAAACACAGAGATCAGTTCGAAGTAAACTAAAAGCTCTGGCATGCAAAAAGTAATCTATAATAAATTTCGGTCTTGGGATGGGGGAGGTGTCCTTTAGGTACGTTCTGCTGAATATAAGATTCTAAAGCTTTATCAAGTGTCATCGGTACGCATAAATAAGGTTATCTAAAGGATTTTCAGTACGTTCTGTAACTTACAGAAGGGTAGTAGCCTGTAATCAATAAAAAAATTCCTTGTACTCGTTACTGTATGACTCAGCGTCTCGCTCAAATGCAATGCTTATTTCTCATGTGATGATGCAAAAAATCTTAAATTTCACCCACACATGCACACAAATTAAAACTACATTTCATAATTTGTAATTGTCATTTATATATTTGTTTGATTTTCATTTTAATATTCGATTTCTGAAGCTCCCCGGAGCATGCTGTAGCACAACACAAGTTTCGATGCCTTTTTGATTCCAAGGCGTTTGCGGATTCGACTGTGAATAATCCCAAAGTTTGCAAACACGCGCTCAGTAGCCGCCGATGAGCATGGTGATGATTAAAGATGAATAGCCATGTTGGCAAATGTTGCTGTGATGTTTCGGCTTATAAGCCCGTTCCACCACGTAGCTGGGTCTAGATTGCGCAGCTGGTGGATAAAGAATGGAGCTAGCAAGTTCTGAGGGCAAAGGGGTGGTGCTTAGCAACAGGACAGCTCGATAGTAGTAGGAAGCTACTTGTGTATGTTTAGATTGTTCGTTCAAGTGACTAATCGTCGTACGGAGTAGAATTGAATGTGTATTTTATGTCATTGATAATGGTTTTTAAAAACCGTGAAAATGTGCGTCTTTGCTTTGTTTATAATGAAAATAGTGGATAAAATAGTGTTTTTGTATTTCTTCCCTATGGTAAGGGAAGAAAGTATTTCTTCCCTATGGAAATTTCCCATGGAAATTACCCGGAAATTTCCCTCGAGGGAAGAAACCTGCCAACTCTGGTACAGATGTACAAGGGGGTTCAGTTTGTCACTTGTCCGTCCGTGGCACTTAAACTCTTTGTTGTCCGGGTGATATCTCAAAAATTATATATCAAATCTTCATCAAATCTTACAGGAAGAAACTATGTATAGTGTAGTTGTGCAACTAGGGTTCAATTTGTCGCGGACTTTAAACTTCTTTGTCCGGGCGATATTTTCAAAACTATTTATCGGAGCTTCACCAAACCTTACAGGAAGAAAGTATGCTTCACCAAACCTTACAGAAAGAAAGTATGCTTCACCAAACTTTACTGGAAGAAAGTATATATAGTGTTGATGTGCAACGGGGGGGGTTCAATTTGTCACTTGTCTGTCCGTTTGTCCGTCCGTCGCATTTTACATTTTTTGTCCGGGCGATATCTCAAAAAGGTAACTCGCCAACAGTGATGTCACTGCTATTGTCTGAGGGCTCTGCATCTCCGATGCCTATGTTTGAAAGTATCCGTACAATGTAATATATTATGCCAGCAATACATTAAACCCATATTACTGTCTTAGATTTTTGCAGCCAAAAATTTATGAATCTACTCAAAGCGAAAAAAGGGAAGTCAGGAAAAGAATGAACACAGTGCGAAGATACAGAACGTAGCCAGGTCAAAACTTACCCAGTACTGAGCGCATTAATGTGCGTCGACGTTTGTGTTCTTTTTTATGCCCCGCCTGACAAATATAAGCGGTGCATATAGCGTTTGACTTGCGCCTCCATCCGTCTGCCTGTGTGTACGTTACACTTTAGGTACCAAGTTTTGTGAATCGCGCTGTAGGCTACAGATTTTTGTACTATATATACTTTCTTTCTGTAAGGTTTGGTGAATTTTTGATATATAGTTTTTGAGATATCGCCCGGACAATACAAAAAGTTAAAAAAACGACGGACGGACGTCTGACAGATTGAACTCCCACTGCAAATCAACACTACATTTTTTTCTTCTTGTAAGGTTTTTAAAAACTAAAACATTTTTTTCTGTGGCCAAATTTTCTGTGAATAATTGAAGGCGTGGCTCTTCATTTTCGGAACTTCTGCGTGTGCTAAAATATATATGAACATCGGAAAAGTGAGCGCTGGTTATTTGGTATTCACAATATGAAAAATAAACTAAATTGCAGTATCTCAAGGCAAAGTTTTAAAAAATTAACTAGTATTTAACCATTTGTATCCTTATACTCTATATAAATGTGAAGTGTGGATAGCGTATGCAAATTAGAAGCGGATTAAAAATTACTTGAACACACTATTGGTAAGCGCATTTATAGATCTTTGACCGGAATCGTGAGAGTAACATATAGTTTTGGCGGCGTATGATTTACATTTTAAAGACGTTAATTATTTGATTTGATTATATTGGTAAATTAATTTTTCAAAACAAATAATGATATTTAGATATTTTTCTAGTTTCTCGAAACCTAATAAATCATATTTTTATATATATATATATGTACTCTTCATCTGAAGTTCTAGCACTCTGGTCGTATAATTCACTACGTAATATTTTCGACTAAACAGTCTACTCTCATAAAAAGTTGGGAGAGGAGAGTGACACAGTCTTTCGCAGTCATTTAAATTATTTATGTTTGGTTTTTGATGTGATCTATTTGATGTAATATTTTAAAGTGAGATGCGACACTATTTTAAACATCATGTTTATTAATCGGAGTCATATTATCAACATCTGGTCGTGTGACACTGTTTAAATCATTTGCTTTCTTTGGCATAGAAACAGTTTTCTTCTCGTTAGCAATTAAATATTCAGTGGTGAAACAAAGTATTAATTATTGTCCTCCCAGATCACTCAAAACACAGGATTTATTTGCCTAATGTGTCCATGCCTTGTTGTGGACAAGTTTGAAAAAGTAAATAAATGCTCCAGCAAACAGTTTAGTTAAAGAAATGTACAAAGCTGCCAGTAAGAGCTATTTTTCAAATCAAGTGATTCGGGAAACAAAAATTTCCACACCATTTTTTTGCACTAAAACCTGTATAAAACAGAGCAATGCGTATAAAAAGCAAGTATTAAAATATGCTGTTCTCATTTGTGATTTCATTTCGGTGTAATTTACAGTAATCATGTAATATTTTTACAAATAAAAATCGTTAGAATATTAAACTCTACATCGATCAAGATAAAACATTAATTTTCTCCTATAAATCAATACTTCAAACTTGCTGTTATCAAAATATGATAATAATGAAATCGCAGTTATATAAAGTTGAGTGAATGAGGTCATCTCTATCCAGATGGCTGATGTGACGATACAATGGGAGCTAAGCCTGGATGCTCAATGAAATCTTGCGTTTTAGATACATTGTTAGTAACACAAAGTATATATCAATATAAACTAAAGAATTGTCTACAGTACACAGCTAAACTGCTCCTTGTATCTGGTAAAGCCATGCATAATAAAGAAGTTAAGTTTTAAAATGATTGTGAAGTTATCATTGTCATATAATTCTGTAAAAAACAAACAGAAGAAAGGCAAAAGCACGTTACAAACTATACCAGTCGTAATCGTATGCTGTTTTTCTAACAAGTAAAAATATGACATTTTTCTACAAGTGGGCGGAAAACATGTTCTTCAAACGTAGAAAACTATGAAATTAGCATGTTTTGTTTGCGTCACAAATGCATAAACACATTATATACCTAGGCATATGATGCAGAGAGAAGAAAAAATCTGGCCACTTACTGCTCTTGCCATATTAATTTTTTAAAGCATGTTTTAGGATTTCTTAATTGGGTGTGCATTTTTGACAGGTAAGATGCTTTGATACTACACCTGTTAATTTAATTGAAGTCAAACATTTATAACAATAATTATCAATCTCCATGCAAATTCAGCAATATCCGCACAACCATCTTTGTAAACCATGCAAAATAATTTCAAAGCCATAAACACAATATTCATGTTAGAATAAACTCACTAAATGTTTTAATAATAACTTTTTTTCAATAAGGCTCTAAAGATGGTAAGCTAAAGCAATGGGAAAAACACCAATGAAGGGAAAAATGGACCTGCTAAGTATCAGCTAAATATAAGGTAGGCCCAAAGGTAATGTAGTAACGACACTGGTTCACATAATTATATGGATGCAAATTTACACAGAAATTTAATTCTTACATATCGTTATTGAAAACGTAATAAGAAATAGGTAGCGATGCAGTGGAAAAATGGATTAGCTTGTCAATAAGCTCAGACAGCAACGACATGTTTGGTTTTCGGAGATTCGAATTGCACCTTTCAGTAACAAATCACAATAACTACATTAACATTATATTGATTTCGGCTGTAGTGTGATAATATGTTGTGGTTATTCTAAAAACAGCAGAATACGACAATTTTAAAAAGACGTGTGAAAATCTAAGAAAATAATATCATGTGATATAATCGAAGAAAGATTTGAAATTAAGTTAAGTAGTAAGAATAATTGTTCAAAATTAATATTTTTAAAAAGTGTGTCATGTCCACGGTATTCTGGAGAAGATTAAAATATCCTTTTAAGGTGTTCTTTCGTATTTTATAGTTCACATAAAATATATAATTCACAAAAACATTACATGCTAAAATACATGCGTTGAAGCATACATGGAACGAAAGTTTAACAATCAGGTCCGAATAGTTCCCTACGAATATGATACACAGGAGCTTGAAACTGGCAACTAGGAAGGGTAATTTTCTTAGCTAAAACAGCATAATGTCAGGTGAAGAAGTAGTGTTTAAAATCCCGAAAAGGAACAGCTATTCTGTTTAGATAAGCAATACAAAAAAGGATGAAAAGATTATCTTCAATTAAACTGTGGTTTTTGATATTATCTGCAGTAATAAAATATATCAAAGAGAAATCTTTAAGCAAGCGTTTTCGGAATAGCTATAACTGATCGAATTATGCTTTTAAGGAGAGAGTGTGCTTCTCTAAATATTTTTCATCCCATTTTGGATACAGCTTCAATTGCAATTCTATTATTCTGACTCCTGTGATGGACTGGCAAACAGAATGACGAAAGACGCGTATTTTCTATTCTAGCTATTGAAAATTCGAGAACGGCTTGATTCTACTACATCGATTTGTTTTTAATACTTGATTTAAAGCGATTTTTAATTTTTATAGGCATACAAACGAGTCAATTTCCAAAATAAAGATACAAATGTTTAACTTATATTTTTGTCAATCCAAACAGGTTGCTCTACTCAGGAAATATTTTTGTTTCACAGGATCTAGGAAACATCTCTATACTGTGACATGTTTTAGATCCTAGTGACAATCATTTGCACGGACTTCCAAAGTCCATAACAGTACATCTTCAACAGAATTTTCTTTATGGTGAATAAACTTTAGATAGCTCTTACTAAAACCAAGAAGAATTTATTTCATTAGTTAGTATTGACACATGCATTCACATACAGAAACGGAAACGTAAATAAAAATGATTCAAATCATATGAGACAACCCTCCAGAGTAGTGTTGTTTTCTTTGTGCGATTTTAGTTTGATCTTTAAACTATTATTAAACAAGCCTAGAACAGGAGCGGTAAAGATATGTGGCAATGTGGATCCGTCAAAGTTTTGGTTTCGATGTTACTATTGAATAAAAAGTGATTCTAATGTGACTTAAATAGTAATCAATCAACAAAGAAAAAATCAGCAAGAAAAACAAAATTCCTTTTAATATTATACAGTTTCAATCATGATAGACTGATATTATATTTAGTTTATATGGTGTTATGAAGAACTATTACATTATTGATGGAAATTCATGGTCTGTCCATATAGTAAATGTGAGGGATACAATCACAAGGACAATTTCCTGCCTGCTTGGTTGAGCGGTAAGGATCGCTGCTGCTAAGCGTTATGGTCCTGTTGTTTAATTTCTGGTCAAGTTAGTCTCACGTTTGGCCCACTCAGCCAAGCAAACAACGGAAGGTAATAGAACCGGCAAATGTAACTTGCTGGTGGCATTCCGTGCAGGGCAATCATTGTAAGTGCTCTGGTGATTATATCACCGCCCTAAGCAGAAGATACTCTGGGTCCGGCATTGCATTTTGTTTTACACTGACATGTATTTTTGTGTTGCTAAAATTAATTTCACAAAAATTGCTTTTTACTGCTACAGCCTAAAAGATAAACTATTTAAATTTGTTTAAATTATGATCTTTGTTATAGAAACCTTGGCGATTTTCTGAATATACCAAAAAGCCAATCACATCTGAGCCCTCCACAAAAACATAATTTAAATATTACTTCTCATTCTCCTCAATCTTATCAAAGTGCTGGGTTCCTCTTTCCTTCAGCAAAGCCATTTTATTGCCAGAAATCACAGAAGGAGATTGACCTGAACAGACACGAGTGCTAGAAAGAAATATACAATCTGGATCAATTTCTGTGTCTGAGCTCAGGGAAATGGGAAGCAATTGTAATAAATTTTTGCTAAGAAACGGCATAACACAACACATCCTTTATCAAAGGTAAGAGAATGGTGACTTTTAAAATAGTCCTTCGTTACAATGTTTTGTCTTACTCTATTGCAATGAGCTCTTGCTCCATAGCAACATCCTCTTACTACATTGCAATTCGCACTTACTTCGTTGTGTGAGCATATATGTTAAATTTATTTACGTTGTAGAGCTACGCACTTTACATTGTAGGAAGAGGTAGAATTAAGTTTGGCATACGGTATAATCATGTACAAGGACGTACCGCAAGTTGAACGACTGCTCAGGGCAATCTATCACCCCCAGAACTTCTATTGCATCCATGTAGATGCATCTGCAAATAACGAAACGCTAGAAACGATGCGTGCCGTTGCTGCTTGTCTGAAAAATGTTTTTATTGCCTCAAGACTTGTTAATGTTAAGTGAGGGAGGTTAGCCTTATTGAAGCAGAGCTCATTTGTATGGAAGACCTCTGGAAGCATACAAAGTGGAAGTAAGTCAATATATGTTTTATTGCACTGTATCAGTACATGAGTTAATCTCAATGTGTGAAGTTTGTTAAAATAGAACTGGTTCTATTCTATTCTATTAACCACTTTTTGTGTAAAATAGGCAGATTTAAAGAAGAAAAAAGTAGCAACTTAACCAGAAAACAAACCAAGTAGTTGAATTTAATCAGTTAAAATTGGCATACTGTCTACAAAAGTTTGGGTGTGGATAAAAGCTTTGGTAAAATCATAAAATACTCATTTTTTATTTGTCAACTCTTTTACTACACAAGACTGGAGTCTTCCAGCTGAGGATGAAAACCTGGATTTTGGGTCCCAAAATAAACAAAATTCGACCCGTCACATAAAAAATTACTGAAATTGAATATATACAATAAACCGAATACTCTCTGTTTTCAGGTATTTCATTAACCTCACCGGACAGGAATTGCCCTTAAAAACCAATTATGAATTGGTAAATAGACTTAAAATTTTCAATGGAGCCAACAGTGTAGACGGCAGCATTAAACGGTATTGTACATGGCTTCACACACACACACACAAACACACACACATACACACACACACATACACACACACGCACACATACATACATATAAAATTTCCACTTCATAACTCTATAGAAATATAATTACCAGAAAATTATAATTAATAATTATACTATTTTGTAACAAAAAAAAAAACAACAAACAAAAACATCTTTCTTGATAAAAATTTAGAGTTCTAACAGTCTTTAGAAACAAATTAGATCGATGTTGAACACCCTTGCTTCTTAAGTCATGCTGAGCTATTTACAGGAGATTTGGCTCCCATGAGCGCCGCACATCTCACTTAAAGCCTCTGCCATTTAATGTGACAATAACAACGGGATCAACTCACATTGTGGTGTAACGTGGCTTTGTAGGCTTTGTACTGCATAATACACGAGCATTAATGTAACATAACATATTCCAGTAAGTTAAACTTAACATTTCACTAAGATGCATAAAATCTTCTATTGATTTCGTAAACTTCAATCAATAATGTGCTAGTTGGATCAATATTTCTAATAAGTTAATAATTTTATCAGTTGAATATGATCCTTCATTAAGTTTTCATTAAGAACAAGATCTTCCGTCAGTCAGATGAATAAGGTATTCTATTAAGTCGCTTAACATGGGTAGCACGTTTATTCCATGAAATAAATAGTCATACAGTTATAAAAAATCCGCTGCAGAAATAAAAATTCTAAAATATCTCAGGCTTAATAATGAGATTTTTCGATAAACCAAAATAGCCAATTCGTTAAACTTTATACTTGAAACAATTAATGTGATGCAAGTTATATTTCGAGTTTTTCAGAACATCTTGTTATGGAAAATCCAGACAAATGCTATCGTATTTACAAAGTAACACATGTCTTGCTTTTTTACACGTGTCCCTGATGAAACATTTTTCACTTCGTTGAATTACAACCCACAGTTAGGCGTACCCGGTTCATACATTGGTAAGTAATTCTTTAAGCCTTAGCTGCAGTTTAATTATAGTCATTTTGTTTAATTTTACATGTAGTTATACGTTACGTTAAGTTTTATGTTAAAAAATGATATCATCAATGCATATCTTCTCAGATAATACATTTTGCAGGAGAACCAGAGACAGATTCAGCATCCATAATAAACAACACATATCCTAGGAACCCCTTCCTTGCAAGGTTCAAGGACTGGAATCTTCGTACTGCCCTTCATCAACCCAAGTTTAACAACTGGCCGTGCCATGGAAAAAGAGTGAGGTACCATATAACGCCTTATTTTTAGTTTTATTTGAATTTTCTTTTAGAATAAACAGATATTGTATCAAATATTTTTAATTATCAAAGCACAGCTTTTCAGCTTTAAACAGTGTATAAAAAAGTCTGCTCAAACATATATCAAGCTATTAGAGGAATGAGCGCTAGGAAAAATTGATTCATTATCTCAAGTTGATGGTTAAAAATTTGCTTGATTCTACTTTTAACTCCATGTCCTCTTGTAGGAAAATTTGCATTTTCGGAATTGGAGACTGTTGTCAAACAGACCAGAACTTTTTGCAAACAAATTTCACATGGATTTTCAACCACAGACTTATGACTGTTTGGAAGAACTCATTTTCAACCGGACACGTTTACAACATGAGCCTGATTACATATTTAACGGCACATACTATAAAAATATTGGATTTGTCCACTCACATGTATAATAATATGTTATTTTAGCTAATTATTTAAAAATGAGCAGAAAGAGATTCAGTGTTCATACAAAACATTCGATAAAGAAAAAAACTAACAAAAATTTCAACTGCTTTCAGATATTATAGTTCATGCTACATTTGTTTAGAAAAACCTTTAATAGGTCAAAGTTAACATCTGATCATGTGCATTGTTTCGTCAAATTAGATATCAATTTCTGCCAAAAGAAAAATTTACAAGACTAAAGAGCCCTTAATCTATGAAAAAGAAATATATCAATATAATATTTGGGCCAATGAAGTTCCAGGGCATATTCAGTTATTTACACAATGCCAAAGCCACTTCAGCAACTATAATTGTTAGTAGTTAATTATGATGCAACCATAAATTTTCTTTAGCAATGTACTCTACGAAATAAACTCCCTTTTCCTCTTCGATACCTCATTTACTTTGTTGTTGCTTTTGCGTCACATAGCAACATCCATACGCAAAGCGAAAGGAATTTCATCACAAGGCTCTCGGCAGCTCCACTTTGAGTTAACCCTATTACCCGGTATTCCCACTTCAAGTTAGTTTCTTAGCGATTTTAAAATTACGATGATTTCCTATCATGTCGTTATACGGGAGTGCATTGTTACCCGGTGTGCATTAAAATTTGCAATCAAAACTAAAAGTAACATGTTGTGTCACACAAATGAATTAAAATTGTTATAGTTATAGGACAGAAGCAACACCAGGGAAAACTGACGGATCGAGGATTTCAGAATAGCAATGTAAACATATAAATAACGAAAAAAAACACAAACAAACATCAAACAAACAAAGGGGGAGGTGCACCCTTCAATCCGTCATTAAGACAAGGTCACACAACACTATTAGAAAAAAATACAAACGAACAATTATGAGTCAGATTAAATCCTTACAGTATTGCAACTATTGTTACTTTGACTGAACTCTTCTGTCTTAAGTAACAAAAATGCAAAATAATCGATAACATTTATTTCTATATATATGCACTGGTTGCTTTTCTATAAGGATAGACGGTTGCAGTGCAAGATTGCGTTATTGATTTGTCATATATATTTTTATATACTTTTATATACTCTTATAAATAAGAGCGACAGAGTGCTTGCTTTTAATGTGACTGCTTGTTTTGTTTGGAATATACTTGACAATTTTATAAACCAATCTAATGGTGAGTTCTTTGACACAAAGTTCCAAAAAATCTTTTCAAAAATTTAGGAATTAAGATCCGACAGAGACGGAGTGAAACAAACTGTCAAACAAAGAATTACAATAATTTGATTTAAGGGATGGAATAGTTCTTCATTATTTTTTACTTATTCCGTTTTTTAATCGATGTTTTTCTGTTAGAAACTCAACAGAGGCAATAGTTACAAATGTGAAGTATATTCTCTTGCTTATAAATGTAAGCAATAAGATACCTCACAACAACACACAATTGTCAAATATATCAGCATTCTGCTATTTCTTGCTTCGGAGTAAAAAGAATATTGGTTCTTTTAAACATGAAGCCAGCAACGAGAACTGCATTAAAGAATGTCTTTGTTATTCAATAAAATTTAAGATGTTTTGTTGATACCAAACAAAACATTGATAGGTTTTCAGTGAAGCTCTAGTCTAAAGAAGGCATCATACAATCAAACCACATTGAAATATTGAAATGTTACAAAATTTTATGGTAAATTTATCAGATACAAATTCTAAGATATTATTTTATTTTTTATGATGGAAGTTATACAATCAAATTAGGAATTCCCAGACACATTCAAATGATCGTACTCTTTTAGAGCCGCTATATATATTTCTACAGCTAGAATTTCTGACGCGAATCGACAAATTAAATTAACTATCACAGCAAAAAATAGTTGTACAACAAATCAAAGAATTTTTCCGTCAGATGGATATACAAGGGAAGAAAGAGCTATAACGAAATACTTGAAAATATACATTGAGTACCCTAACACAGAGAAACAACCGTTGGGCTTGAAATTGAGAGAAACATCTCATAAGATAAAACCCATTCTAGTAGAGAACGCCAATAAGGGTACACGTTGTTATCACCCCATGAATTTTATCTTCTTGCTTTAGAATAGCTGCCCAAATATCTAAAAATATATTCCAAAGGAAACTTGTTTTGAATTTGACTTTTTGTATGCAACCAGTTTATCTAAATTTAGTATTTACTACTTTATGTGTTAAATAAAGTGTCTTAAAGCTGATTAAAAATGGTAAAACTTCTTAAGCATTGATTATAACTATCACGCCTCGCACCATATTGGATATTACCGAGCCTAGTTCATCTTACCAGTAAATGCTCACATTACTTCTGGGTGATTTGGCCAAATTGATTAGTAAATGCATTCAGATTTCCCACAATTACACTTATATTTGTGAACTTTTGTTGTTCCAGGTGTACCGTTGAAAGTACTTCAAATTTAAGAACGGTAGGAATTATTTCCTTTCACAAAGCAAAGTTTAGGAATAAAAGTAAACAAATTTAATATGGTTTGAAAAAAATTGCTTCACATTCTTGTCGATAAAATATGAATGTTAATACTTGAATATTTGGTTACTCGTTCTTTTACTTGTATAATTTCGTGATCTGAATGAAGGAGATATCACCAGAAAAACGTGTCTGGTCTGCCCCATAATGCCATAAATCCACGAGGACTTAGCTGCTTCCATGGTTAGATGACAATGCAACTGCCTGTAATACACAGCAAAACATCACATATGAAACAAAATACAAACAAGGGGTTGTATTTCTTATTGCGGCTGAAACGCCCTCTTCTCGCAGGGTTTCTGAACTGATATGTTTTGATATTTTTCTAGATTGTATCAGAATTTGCCACACAATTTCGTGCTTTTGGGTTTCTTTTTAGCTGTATTTATGTCTATGCTAATAATTATTTGTGGCTTGTTCTCAAGATATTTTCTTGACAAGATAGAGTCAAGACAGACACATATACAGATAAAAATAAAAAAAACAAGTTGAAACAAGGACACACTTTTACGTTGTTTTTCATAGCGCATTTGTACCAACTGTTCCCTCACAGTCGCCATTTCTTGTGAACGGAATTGTTCCTTCATAAAAACAAACATCTGGCTTTTTTCTCTTAGAGACGATTCATACAAATCTCTCTTTTGCTCCCGTTCTTTTTCCATTCTTTCTCTGAAATTTTATGAATGCAATTTTAATTGATTTTAACTACAAGCATGCACAGGTCTAATTTTTATTTATTGTTGCACTGATTCGCACGGGATTTATTCACTTTGAGAGGCCGAAATCGGTGTGGGATAATTTCGGTGTCACTTAATGACAGATACACTGGAACCTTGTAGTCCCGATATCGTTAACAATAACACAGGGCCGAAACCGGCATAACTGTGTAGGCCCAGTTAAGTTCCATGTGAATACAATTTATCGGTCTCAGCCATGCTATTAAAAAGGGATTGTACTGTAACAACCCGAGACCCAGTTTGGTAGCATTAACACGAATACCTTTCATGCTTCATTTCGTCTATGATTAGCTTGAACTGTTCAGCTTGTCTGCTCATACCCAGTTCGATTAGTTTCCTGTGCTCATTTTCCTTTTCAGCCATATCCGCTTTATGAGCCTAACACAAAAAATGTTTTCCCATTCCAGTCGTAATATTTATTCACATTTTATTTACTCCATAAGAAAATTGACAGCAGAACTGAATATTATGACAGGAGTCCTAAGCTTATTTTTCATCCAATCATCAGGAGTGAACACATCAGGTAAGCTCAGAAATACGACCACACATTTATAAAGGCACACATATACCGCCATCTGATTTCTCTGCTTCTCTTCAAAATCCGCCTTTATCTTATCAAGCATCGTCGCGTATTCCCTCTGTTGTCTTTCGACCTTTCAAAATAAAAATAGAAAAATTAAGCTGAAAAGAAGTATTTTTGGTCAGTAAATGGAATCTCGAAATTGCACTTGGTTTTGATGTGCTGTCCGAAACAGCCCCCACCCTTTTCATCTTCAAAAAGGGATTTCCTTGAATTGGATCAAACATTATCATTCAGTGATGGGTGTTGTAGTCGCTTCTCCCGCCTCACTAGTTCAGGACTGACATGCAGCTATGCATTATTTTATCGAACACCCCAATCCTGGATGTGGGGTGGTGGTAGTCTGTCATTCACCTGCAAACGCATCTCCTGTTGCTCCCGTTCTATGGCTTTGCGCCTTACTTGCTCGAGTTGGTGTTTCTCCTGTTGTAAGGCGATCTCCTTCTCTTTCTGATCAAGCGCCTTCAATGCATACAAGCAAGCTCAACAGGCGAGCACATTGGCAGATATATTAAAAATTACTTGCAGGAGATGGAGTGTTGTGGGAGCAACTGAAATTGTTTAATGCTTGTTTATTTTACAACCATTTTTATGCTGAAATGACTTCAAACTTGGTAACAAATTAATTAGCCGAAAAATAATAGCAACGACATTTCGATATCTTAAAGGTTCCCTTCAAAAGGTAAGTCGTGAGACAACTAAGAAATAAACGCACACCTGATCAGTTTGAATGATCGTTTTTTCTTCCCCCTCAGTGTTTTGGAGATGCTCGTTCAGGATATTTTCTTTCATTGGTCCCAGACCACTTGCCTCGTTGAATAGGCGAATCGCTTGTTCCTTCTTATGTTTATAATCGGCATAACCACCTGGATATCAAGCTCACCAGTAAAGACATTAGAAAGTTACTGGAAGGAACCCAACAAATCTAGATCTGGTAGAAAGTCCCATGGCCGTCATTGCTGTCAAAAGTAATCGGACTAGATTTATGGGAAGAACAGTATTGTTTGTATGTCTATTCGTTTATGGGGACAGTTTTTGCAGAACCAGTAAGAAGAATTTTACATATTCCCTGAAGACCTGAAGGGAGATTGGGAAGGAAGGAAGGAAGAAAGGAACAAAGGAAGGAAAGACAGAAAAAAGTAAGGTTTTTATGCACTGATTTTTCATATAATTTTAGAATGTGCCCATATATAAAGGTTATTATTTTTCACCCCAGGGGCTTAAGGATTTTGGAGATGGGGAGGAAAGGAAGTGTTCATTCACATATCATGAATGAACTAAGATTACGCCTGCTTAACGTGCAACACATCCAAAATTTCTACTTCGACTGAAGCATCTTTAATCAGATGTACATTCAAAATGCACACTGATAATTCTAGACAATTATCACATTTTTCAAGTTTTACTGAGTATGAGTAAATAGAATATAAACCCGAAAAATGCTGTGAAAAATGTGCCCAACATTCGGGACGGTCTCGTGTGCACAACAGACCTTTCTTTGCGAACGTGCCGGCTATCATGGCTGCACTCAGTTGCTTAAAGCACTGCTCTAACACTTGCTTTGATTTCGTGCAAGAATGGTTTTCATTTTTCTTGACTATTGTCTGGAAATGCCTTTCAATATCATCCTGAAATACAAGAATGTTCCATAGAGACATGAGCAGATCAAGAATTTATCTTTGTGAGAATAATCGTCAGGCAATGCATGGTTTCAATAGCGAATGTCTTGTTATCGTAGAATTATGCATAAAAATAAAATAGCACCCGGAATAAATGCCTCCTCTTTTGCATTTTATGTTCAATTGCCACCGGCAAACGGCGATCCGAAATAAATAACTTATTTAATGGATTAATCCTCTCTCTCTACCAATGGTTTCAATTTGGTCTTTTTCTCTTTTCCCTTAACTTTTAAAATAAAAAAAACATGTTTAGTTTTTAATTAATACCACATATAAAATATTAATTACAATTAACTTTGTGAAAAATAATTTTTAATTCTTCTCCGGGTTAGGTCTCAGAAAGTACCCACAGATCTCAGGATCGTACACGTGTTGAAAAGTACCATTGTGCCAAAGATATTTGGGCACAATATGAATCGGGGTGTGGGAGGGCAATTTTTGGGAGCGCACAGCCATCTATAATTGAAGGCTTGTAAACAAAAAATAAGTCAGGTAACTGAAAGAAAGAATCAATTTAGAATGTCAGAAAAAATAAGAATATTAAATATGGAATTTACTTCGTGTGGCTTTCTACTGGTTAGCATTTAAGGTTGCTCCTTGAACAAGAATGTCCGTGGCCATTGCGCAAATCCATACAGTGGAGAAATTAAAAAGGTGAAAGGAGAAATCTACCAATATGGACAAAATGAAGAATAAGACTTAGTATAAGACTTAATCAAACATTGCTATCAAACGTGATCGGACTCATCTGTGGGACTAAGAGCAATGTGTGTAATTCTTTTAAAGCTACAAATTTATTATTTATTATTTATTGCTGAAAAAATTAAACATTACTACTGAAGATCTGGTTAAATTGGTGAAGGGACGGAAGGGTTCAGGTAAAAAGAAAAGAAACAAACAAATCAGAAAGAAAAAATACTTATATCCTAATTTTTTCATAAATTTTTGCTCAAGTCGGTTCATAAGGTGCCCATATATAACCATTACTGATTATTTAAACCAAGGAGGGTTATAATTTAGCATCAAGACCTTAAAATTCTGAACCACTGACATAAAGTAATTCGGTATGGACCTATATATGCTTCTGTGGGTATCAAAACTATAAATATTCCCTGCAAAATCTATGAAAAGAGACAATAAAAAGTACGCCTTGAGCGGGGCATTAACTCACGACCTCTTCTTTGCAGATGAATGCACTCACCACTAAAATTTCAAGGCAGTCAAGCTGAATTCGTAGGAAGACTTACATACACACATATAAAACGTGTCACGTGATGGGTAAAGCCCTCCAAAAAAGTCGGCTGAGAAAGGAAGTGTTGTATTTATTTCGTTTATTTTTTCTGGCATACCCCGCTGAAGGGCTTTTGTTTTACAGTATATTGTTTACATGAGTTCACTATATTATCGATTGGAAAACAGTTCATGCATGAACGACTCGTAATTTAATATTTACTTTAACATACAAACAGAATAATAAGTAAAAAATTATATTTCAGCAGAAAAAATGATTTAGCATGTTATTTTTCAACAGAAAGGAAACGAAAACAATCAAACAAGAACCAAACACACAAAAACAAACAGACAAACAAATAAATAATACTGTTTACAGCAAGTTGCTTCACGGACTCGCCGCTGTCGTCGAAGAGGGCGTTGTCCCTATAGTACTGCACGGCCTCGTCGTGCACCCTCTTGTGAATTTTTAACAACGGCTCGCTCTCTATCGGCATTTTGTCAACAAGCTCTGTGTCCATTTTCTGGAGAATAAAAATAGGAACACAAAGAAAATCCCCCGCCCCGGTATTCACAAAAGCTAGTTGTACATAGCACATCGAAACAATTCGATTTAGCTAACTTACATAACAAAGTTTTACAAGAATTTCATTTAATATAAAATGAAAACCTATTAATTAACTTTCCAAAGTTCTATTTGCTCACGAGCATTGAATCGAATTTGTTAAGTGTATAGTTAACGTTGTGAGCGATTGCTAAAAACAGACAGAATCGACGGTTATGATGAAATGTGAGCATGCAATGGAATAGGAACGGACCTGGGTGTACAAAGCCGTCGTTTCTTCTAATGCCCGTTTACATTCACTCTTTTTGAGCAGTTCCACCGCGGACTCGATACAGGGCACCCCACCCTCATTGATGGCTTTCGCATACACTTGGGTAATCTCGAGAAAACCTGCAAACAATTTTTAGTGCATACTGATTTTATGGGCGAGAGATACACTTGAGCGGTCTCCACAAACCCGCAACCAATAGCTTACTGCTTTGGGTTTCAGTTACACTATGGCATGCATTTAGGATAATTTGGGGCATAAAGGCTACTTACGGGGTCCATTGATGACGTTTCCGTCGATCATGAAAGGACCCGCTTCGGTATAGATTGACTCGACTACCGTCTCGCATTCTTGCAAGAACTCTGGTCTTATATCTGAATCCTTCACTTCATCCAGATACCTAGCAGAAACAATAACAAATGATATGTAATTATTAAGCTTGTGTATAATGTCTACGTGGTGAGTTATTAAAACTGCAATAAGCCAGTTGCCCGGTTTGGTGAACTGTCATTTGTACACTAGGTCTTTCATTGTATGTACTTTTTCACAATATTTTGGCTGTACACTGAAATTTTGCTGTCCACACTTTAATTTTTTCATAATCAAAAAATTGAAAAAGAATTTATTTGAAACAGTTCAGCAATGTTCCTCTCGGGAAAAATACCCCACGTAAAACATACAATCTATACAGAGATTTGCGTTCCCCTCCATGGAAATTAACTTTTTGCAGAAAATATTTACGCATTAGAATGTAGGTTAATGTGATGATGCAGGTGATTTTATCGAGGATTTGTTGAGATCTGCTCTAAACAGCAATCCAATTTCATCCATTTTAATAAATAGGTTCGTTGATTGGTATACCTCTGTAATGGTTTGTAATATTTATTTTTTAATAAATCAAGATTATCGCATGTTCTCTCAACACAAATTGACTGACACCTAATGTTATTGCTATTTCGCTAATTATGAAATCATCCATTAAATGGCTTAGAAACATCGGATCGCAGTTTTTCTTTTTGCAGTTTCCTCCAAGACAGTTCCAAAAAGGTTGTTATTGCTATTTCGCTAATTATGAAATCATCCATTAAATGGCTTAAAATCATCGGACCGCAGTTTTTCTTTTTGCAGTTTCCTCCAGGACAGGTTCCAAAAAGGTTGCGTTATGACTCTTAGCTGAATGGCGATACTCTAAAACCATGGGGTTGTACGATGTTTGCATGCCGCTCAAGCCAAAAAACATCAGCAAACAATTCATGTTCAACACATACACCTGGTCTTAACTAAAGCGCCCGGTATATTAGGGCAGTTGGTGCCATGCCGGGTGTTTTGTGTTCGGAATAGTGGTTATTGAAGTTTCTTTAGTCTAGTCATAATTTGAAAGTAAAAAAACAACCGAAAAAATCTGTACCAGTTGGTAGGGTTATCGGGGATGTCAGGTGCTCAAGCTTCACTGTACTTTCAAAGCTTCAAATGTAAGTCTGCTTTGATAGTTATCGTGCCAACAAGACATATAGGCTCAGTGGACTAAAAACACACTTTCAACGAACTTGGTTCAACAGGTATAGCCCCTTGAATGTGGTGACCTAAAGAACTCGACGCAAATACCAGAAAAAGAGAGCGTTATTCGATAGGCACGAACAATTTAGAACAATATTATTCAGATAAATACAGAAGAACTTGAGAAGTAAACAACAAAAATTGGAACTGATGCAAAGTCGCCAATTTTCGGACTGATGCCATTTGCTCGGTTTTCTAAACGTGACAAGAAGATTATGGTTTCATTGACAAGGTGGTTACCTTAGATGTTCGTCTTTATCTACGGGCTTCATAAGGGTGAAGCAGCGTCGGCGAGGGAAGAACGCCCGAATGCATTCACGTGGGGCGTTGTAATCTCGGTCTTTGCGTGAGTTTCCAGGACGTGGTTTCAGGGTATGCTCCAGATACTCGTCCGACGTCACCTTTTTAAAAATATGGGCATTTAAAGTACTAAATCAAAGGATTATTGAAAACAAGATGTAGTGTGGGTGTATAAGTGTATAAAATTAATCACACTCATTAATCACACTCGTGATTAGAAGTGGTTTATCAGAGTTAAGCTGCATTATCAAAGTACTAAATCAAAGGATTATTGACAACAAGATGTAGTGTGGATGTATAAGTGTATAAAATTAATCACTCATTAATCACACTCGTGATTAGAAGTGGTTTATCAGAGTTAAGTTGCATTATTTAAATAAGTTTTCTATCATCCAATATCCGTGCAAATGAGTTTCAGAGTCAATAATCAGGTTACATGAAATCAGATTAGAAAGTAAATGTGTTAGCGGTGTTTGTAGCCAAATTTCAATTGCATTCTATGCAGTTTTTCTTTTGCCGGCTTAAATTTTGTTCTGAATCTCACGGTAGTGTAAAAATTCTGCTAAAAGTGTAGAAAAGCACAATGGCGATTACCGCCTTGCCATCGATTTGAAGCTTCAGGAAAAAGTCACGTAAGACAAGAAAGAATTACGGGAAGTACATGCTGAAGTAATTTCCGGATTCTGCGCTTTCATTCCCACTTTTTCTCTTGATTTTCTCGGTCAGTTCAGCTACAAGTCTATGGCATGTTAAGGCGAAAATTGCAACTAAAATCCACATACTGCGCCTTGTGAATGATTCTGGACACTTGGTGATTACAACTTAACTGTAAATTCTGGCTATAAAACTGAATAGTTTTATTGTACATGTAATACAAAAGAAGAAAATAACAAAAGTCAATATTCTTTATCATGCCAACCTTACACAAGCTTTTCAAACTCAGAACGTTTTAACCTGTTGTCGCGAAAAAATTGGACTGTTATATATATATATATATATATATATATATATATATATATATATATATATATATAAAACGTACTCTACCTAAGAGATTTGTTCACATGCTATTTGACATTGCAGCCGGTGGAACACTGAATTATTCCTCTACGAAAACTGAATCCCTATCTAACCTATCAGATGGGATTGGCCAGAAACTACTGATATTCTTTCCAGGGACCTTTTTTTCAAAAGTATACACGAGGCAATCGTTTGAGCCTGAAAAAGTTGTTAGGTTTACCTACGTTATTTGGTGACTTTTCGTAATTTTTTCGTAATCATGAAGTTGTTTTAACTGCATACTTCGCCCTCGCCCTCCCCAATCCAACCTAAACAAAAAACTCCCCTTCTTCTACTCATAAACTCAGTGTGGTAACTTTCATAGCCGAAGTATGATGAGTTTGCTGTAAATGCACACCAAATAAAAGGATACTGTAGTTGCTGCACTATGACGTCATCGAATGTTCCAATAGCATTGTAAACAAGGCAGTTGCTTAGCAACACAGCGAATGTGAACAGCTGCATGTCGTTGGTTTCGTCTCCTTTCTCCACATCATGCAGTCCTTCCGTGTCAAACAAAACCAGGCAAAGCGTTGAGTCCTACAATGAATTCTCTAAATTCGAGCCCTGTTATTCTCAAGGTTTTTGGTTCATTTTCTAAAAGAAACGACCCACGGCTAACAAAGAAATCTAAACTGTAAGGTCAGAAGTTTAGAAAATATTTTTGTAAATCAAGGAAGCAAATTGACTACCCGCCAAGTAGACATATTTGTACTTACCTATTGCCGTTAGTAAGTATGGATAAGATTCAACGTTTATCGATTTGGTAGTTGCTGAGACATCGTCTGGGACAGAGACCCCGACAGGCCCAACGTCAGCGACACCACATAAACCAGATTACACTTCAGCTACCCCCCCCCCCCCCATGGGAAGGAAACTTAATGAATCGCCAGTTTTATATAGAGCTTTTGGGACGGGGGGAATAGATATTAAATATAAATCAACCTGTGGATGAGGCATTGCCCAAACCCAGATTCCTTTCGTCTTTGACTGAACGGTCGAACCGAGTGCAAACCCAGAGTTTCTCTTCAACAATCTATTCATCAAATAGGATTTTCCCGTTCTGTATTTACCTGAAAATAACGTTGAACACGGTATTAAACTACAATGAGACTTTTTAGCAATTTTCAATATGGAAGGTTGGAAATGCCAAAAATATTGATTTCTAGCCTTTCTGGCATTGAAATTTCTATCATGGACTGTTTAACTACAAAAACACACAAGAGCAATCAAAATAATAATCCAGTACCCACTCAATATTCTGAGGTCGATTCAGCGTCGAATCGAGGTAACGACGTCGATCCGACAAACCGCAACATTACCTCTGGTTGTGCTTTGGTTACTATATTGGTCTCAATCACACATCAACGTCTAACCAACGTTTTTGATGTAACGTTGAACATACGTTAGAAAACGTTATTTAGACGTTGCTATTGGCCGTAACCAAATGCAACCCCTGGAACGTCTTATCAAAGTCTTTAGTGCAACATTAAAAAGATGTGAAAATAACGTTGGATAGACACATATAAAAGAATCTTCTTCACGTTATCACCATGACAAATGACTTCGTAAATAGAAGGAAACAAGAACGTAAAATGTGCTAATTTTTCCTTAGTTTTTTTGAAAATTATCAAAGAAATCAATTTAATAAACATCCTTCCGTACCAGATGACCCAAGGATCGAGTACTGTGATGGAGAGTCACCACACTATGATGGTTGCTGTCAAGATGGCGAGACTAGTTTGTTATTATTCCGAAGTCTATGCAATGTCGATTTTCTGACGTCTATACAACATCGCTTTCTATTTACAACTTGTGGATAATAAAATGACGAGCAGTTAGAAAATATTCAAATCAGAAATGTAACTGAGTTAAAAATAGCAACTAACCCACAATAGAGGTCTATGAACTGCCACTTGTGTGACGTCTTAACAACATCGTTTTCTATTTACATCTTTTACTCAACGTCGATTTGATGTCGGATTATCGCCGTCTATCAAACGTAGGAAGGAAGGTAGATATTGTTTCGACTTCTACAAAACCAACGTCCATCTAACGTTGATGCAACGTTGCAATGCTTACTGTGTAGTGTCTAATGCGTAATACTGAAAGCAACTAACCCACAATAGAAACCACAGATAAGGGACATTTAACAGCACTGAAGAAAGATTTTGCCTCCTGGTTGATCTGCCATTCGCCTTTATCATTGGTGTGAATAAACATCATGGGCTCGGTCATCACCGGTACGATGTTTGGAGGCTGTTAAAAATATAGCATTGATTGGGGTTACATTGGTTGCAACTATAATTTTTTTACATATTCGATATGTCTATAATTCATTCCCTCCCAGCTGTTATCGTTTTATTTCGTGATGGAAGTATGTTTCACAGAGCGTGCCGAAGGAAGATATTGTTTAAAGATTAACGGTCTTTAATCCGGCATTATATTTTATACATGACTCACTCTTTCAAGAAGTGATAATTATCTCGAAACAAAGGTTTGTGTTTGGTCAGCTATGTTGTATCTCTGGCCATCTGCCATTGCAAGTGGGTACCATTTCACATGTTGAGAAATTCGGTCTAGTTCGCCAATGTCATACGTTGCTGGCAGTGCACTTTGCGCTCACTTGAGGCCCAGATCTCTCTAACAATGTACTATAATTCTTGTGTACCTGAACTACCACTTCAGTTTCCAAGTGAGAGGTCACCTTCCCGCTAGAACCAAAATCGCTCAAAACTCAGCAATTCGATTATCGATTCCTTCAGGATAAATTGCAAAATTAAACTGGCGGCACTGATAGTAAGTTGCAGTCCTCAACCATGGGCTCAAAAATACGCGCGCACTCCCTAAAAAGGGTTAGCCACTTAACTGATGTAGTGGTCGCCAAAGTCTAACGCGAAACAAAACCTGTTATAACTCACTTAATACTAAACCAGTCGCAATCAGAATTTAACTGCAGTGTAAAACTGCCGTCTTTTAAAACACTTCAAACAATAAGGTACAGTTATGCTAGCTGGTTGGACACGTGTCGCGGTGAAAACTCACTCATAATCCAAACGGATTTTGTCCGCCATGGTGTCCTACGAGCTGAACAAGGAACCCAGTGAAATAAACATTAATTATCATTAGAAATTGTATTTCAACTATGTTAGAGATTTAAAGCGAGGGTTATGCTTTTCAAAAGCATCAGGCAGATCCAACGCCAGCTTCAGATCTAATGGGCAACGCCAGATCAATCATCGACTCTGGTTTGTGATGGATAATTATATCCCTCAAATCAATGGTCTATGATCAATTACAAATAAAACAAAATTCCGTCTTGGGAGGCAAAAGTGTCAAGGGGGAAACTACCAGGAGGAAAAAGCCAGGGGGAGAGTTCCGGGGGGCAGGAAAGGGCCAGGAGAAAGGGTCTGCTCCCCACCAAGGGAACCACGGACGACTCTTTGATTTTATTTCCAAACTTGTGATTTTATTATTGGTCTGAAGGCTTTTCTCACTAAAATGACTTAATCTACCATTTAAAATACAAAAATATGGCCTTTAATGCAACCACATGTCCCAGGGTCTTCGTACAACCAAGGCAAGCATGCTTTTATATACAAAGGGTTCAAGTATACAAAGGGTTCTCAGTGACACCATTTTGATTTTTCCCAGTGACACCATTATGCTTTTTATGATTGCTAAAATAGTTTATTCTCATTAAAATTGTTAATCTAATATGTCAAACACAAATCGGGTGTACAGGGCCATCACAGATTCTTTAATGCTAACACTTTGAGTTTTTTTCCGAAAACTATTATTTTATTGATAGAGTGCTTTATTTTCATTAAAATTTTCAACGATTTAAAATTCGAATCATGTGCCACACCGAGTCCTCAGTGCCCCTTCTCGGCCTCAGTAACACTGTTGATACTGAGGACCCGTGCTTACGTAAACTCTCGCTTAAAATGCGCGTTTCAATGCTTCAAAAAAGAAAGCTTTACTGCGACAAAGACGTGAGAACAACGCAACGGAATTGTCAAATGGAAACTTTGTAAACTGAAGGCTGCGCAAGTGGCTGAAAGAGAGAGGCGCTGCGTTCAGGAACTGACGCAGGAAAATCATGTTTTTGTTTACGTAAAACCAACGGCAATTGCTGGCTGATAAAATGTTTGATCGGGTACATTGATGCTGGCTTTTTAAACGATTTTTTTCATTTTCTTAACATAATAATATTACATAGACTTAAATAAAACGAAATAAAATATAAAATTGGATGTATTTACCAACCTGTTTGAGTGATGCCATCGTTATTTTACGTCCTTTCTTTCTGTTGTAGAATAAACTACGAACGGTGTAATAGCTTTCAGTCTGGCGTTGTAGTCTCTTCTCTCTCGTTATCAGTCTTGTACTTTATCTCTCTTGTATTACAATAAAAGTGTCGTACCTGAACAAACATGTACGCTGACATTGTTTCCAGCCATGACAGTGAAGAAATAGCGAAAGGAAATACCGACAACTTTGACAAAATTTAGATTTAGCACCTTATCACCAATGTTGCAATCAAAATCGGAATAAATCTCGGAAACGAGCAGCCCCGCTTGTGTTTATATTATAACTATCGCTTTATTTTGCAATCTTTATTGAACCAAGATTCACTGAAGATCTTCTTGAAATAGAGGGAATGAAAGAAAGAAAAAAGACGAAAGAGGGCAAAGGCATTAAGCAGCGATTTGTTCATGTAATTTTGCTCAAGCACGTTTTTTTACTCTCTCTCTTTCCCTTTCTCTCTCTCTCTCTCTCTCTCTCTCTCTCTCTCTCTCTCTCTCTCTCTCTCTCTCACTATATATATATATATGTGGGGTTTCGTTATCTTTAAGCAGTGCGGAGTTATTCGGGAGGCGCATTTTGACGGGAACTAGTGTGAGGAGCTGCTGCGGACACTGAACAATCACAGCCGTTAACATGACAGGTATGATGCTTTGAAACGTCTCCATCTATCTGACAGAGAATACAGCCTGGGTGAGACAGCGACCGCTTTATTGTCGATCTCTGAGCTCAGTAAAGTTTCATTCCGAGACGCCAACAAACTGGTGCAAAATTTTCGAGTGTAACGGTTTGAAAACTGCTGTATCAATTGGAGCACACACGGACCTGGTCCCCATAGTCCAAGCAAAATTGAACGTTTTGGTCAAGGACAGAGACACAAAGCATATTTTTAGAGCAAGCAAGCCAGTAGATTGTCTAGTGAAGTGTGTTAAGGACCTGAAGAAGCTATATAAACTGTCTACTATCAAACGCAGTGAAGTTACTCAGAGACAACTTATTCCAACGGTGTCATCCGGCACAAGAAAACCTCTTCCAGCTGCCACGCCAAATGCCACGCAGTTGTTTTGTGACGACCTGTTAGCCAGACTGAATGTCAGGCATCTCCAGGATGTGCAGAATCGGGCCTTCCAACAGCGATAAACCGGGGTCCTTTCGCCTCTGCAAAGTCTTACCGAGACCGTATAGGGGGAGCCACAGCTTTTGAGACTCCATCGCTGTCAGCAGACCACAATTCGACACAGAAGCACCAGTTGTCTGCTTTTTCATGAGGTAGGCCAAGACAAACACAGGCGAGAATCAGTTGGGTGAGAGAACTTTGGGTTCTACCTGTACTTCTTTTGTGTCGTAGAAGTTTCAGAAGACGAAAAATACCAATTTCTTCCTGAGGTCAGAAGCAAAATTTGAAATGCAGAACTCTCTTTAAAAATGCAAAGTGCTATCCTGCCACCTAGCAGAGCTCTGGAACCACGCCGTCACAACACGTCTTTGTTTCCTTTTATTAAGTTATGTTAAAGGTTTCAATTCACGTAAAATCTAACAATCTATTTTCTGAATGACAAAGAAACACATAGATCAGTTCGAAAACTGAGCTAAAAGCTCTGGTGTCACGCCAAAAGAGACAACAACTGCCACCCAATAAACAATCTATAATTATTTCCGGTGTTGGGGTGGGGTTTATCCTTTAGGTCAGTTCTGTTGCTCGTTAGATCAGACTGTTTTATTGGTACGCATATATGAGGTTATAGTCACAACACATACACATATACACACAAAGTAAACACTAAGTTTGTGCATTAAAAGCTGAGATATTGCATCAAAATGAAAATAATGATTCTATTTTTTGCTCTGCCAATCCTTCCTGTAAATCCGCCCCTTCTCGTGCCTTGAGGTAACGTCCCCTTTTCATTACTTTCATCATCTTGTTCCGCTTGACAACATTAGCACGAATGCCTGTCTTGTTTCGTTGTCCATATGACTATCCCGTACTATTCAACCTGTCTGCCCAGACCCAATTCGATTATTTTCCGGCAAACTTTTCACTTTCTGCCGTAACCGCTTTCTGCCATAATATTTCCAGTCATTTTAACTAGTCTTGGTATTACTGTGCGGTGTCCTTGAATAACCTAGCTAAATGTAGGCGCCGTAAATCTTATTGACATTACATTACATTACATTACATTACCGCCATGTGATCCTAACACAAAAATAATAGATTTCCATAACGTCACAACAGTAATTCACAATTTATTACCTCAATGAGAAAATCGACAATGGAACTTAAAAATAAGATTTTTATTATTATTATTTTCCATCTGTCCAATTATGAAGTCGTAAAACCATAAGGCGTGGTCAGAAGTACGACCCCATTTTATGAAGAATTAGCATAGCAATAACAAACATACCGCCATCCGACATCTCTGCTTCTCTCCAAAAATCCATGTTATCCACTCCCTCTAGCCGGCTTTTCATTTACAAGTAACTGCATCGACTTTGGCTCAGCAATTAAAAGTTTTTGACTTGGCAATGGTATAATTATAATATAGGATTTACACAAGTCATGTGACAATATATTCATGTTGATTCGAAATAAACCAATGTTTCTAAAATGATTTAACTGACGTTTTGATTGCAAATGACTGTGACATTTACCCTTTTTTGTGTTCCGGCCAATCAGGTAAAAGTAACTTGGGAATCAACCTATCAGATTACAGCATATTCTCACATAAGTAAGAATAACAACTACCTGTTTTAATTGTGTTAATATTTTAAAAGCACCATAGAAAATGAACGTACATTTCATTGCTGATTAAAAAATATATTCAGTATTGATTGCAGCTAGTGTTCACCTAAGTAAAATAAATGAGTGCATTCTGAGGACATTAAAAAGCAGAGCTACAGGAAATTTATCCAAATTTTCGTGCCAACTGGCTAAAGTGCCACGAGCTTTAGTTAATTGAAACTAAAGCTGGAGTCAAGATATTGAATAAATAAGGTTTGAGAAAGACAGCGTTCGATGCCAACATCTTAAGACTATGTAGGACACGACGAATTGTTATTCTGCACCTTTTTATTTTAATTGAAAGATGATACTTTTATCCACTAGAGATTATCCAGAAGCTTCGTGATAAGATGGCTGCGGTCTAAGGTACGCTTGTGTCCTAAGAAACGGATGACGTCACAAAATGTTCGTAAACAAATTGAGCATTACTAGTACATAATTTTGCATTCCATCTCATAACTTCATTCACTGTTTTGGAAATAATAAAGCCGGCTTCTAGTGTAATGACTATTTGTATTATAAACGCCAATTTCTGTTTATGTTTCTTTACAATATCAAAGAGACCCAAGTTGTTTTTTACATCAGTATATATGCAAATAAATTCGATCAGAACAGCATTGCTGTTTTCTACATATCTAAACAATTAAGAAGGTCTATATTAGCCGGTTCACCAGTGCATCTTAATATTACTTTTGTGATGTGGTGAAACAATGTTTAGAATACCAAATTTATGACAGTTTAAATGAAATATAACATATAACACATAACATATTCATGGAATTAACATATTTACTTCTTTGGCATTTCTTGTAAACCTAATACACATTCAACAGAAAACAGCTGGCAAATTCGTTGGTTATCTAGACTCAGTTGCTTTCTGATCTTTAATGCAAACAACCGACTTTGCAGGTATGATGATGTTTTATTCAGAAACACAGATTACAATGATTTTTATGCGCACGTATTTTAATGGTAGTCGGGAGCAGATAAAGTAAACATAGTTTTATATCTCAAATATCGGTAAGCTATTCAATACCGAACCAAAACAATCAAAACACAACCGCATATAAATTTTGTATCAACTATTTTTTGTTTTTCAATTTAAAAAAACATGAGTTTTGGCTTCTAAGAAATAAATAGACTTTTCCATTTTAGACAATTCATTTTACGCGTAACATAAAAAAAATCTTTTATTTCTTATTTGCCTTAGAATGCTTATTTTAATTAATAGGCTGCTATCTATTAAACATTTTGTTCTGAAGAAGTTGGGAATGTCCCCAAACGTTAGCAATAATTTGAAGTGTTTCGTGCATTTGGTACCCTCCTACCAAAGTATCTAGCTGCTAATAGAGCCACTGTTGTCATGTAATCAAATGCTTTAGAACTCTATATAATACGGTTTTTATCTTTTATCAAATCAATTAAAAATATTTCTAGATTTTGTTACAACCCGAACACTCGCGTAACGTCTAAAATACATCTATATTAGATCGGCAATATCGGCAACTTCGTCGGCCGATGTATCGGTTGCACATAGGATTAACTATGGCCCGACGCATAATAGATATAGCGGCTTCGTACATCGGATATACATCGGGCCGATATATCTTTAATACGTCGGGCCACCGTCGGAAATATCCCTACAAATTCTTCGACGTCGGATACCAACCGTCGGCTATACGTCGGTCATACGTTTATATTCCGATGCATTTCCGACGAACTTCCGATGATTTTTAGACGTGTAAAATGCGTGTACGCATTTGAAAAAAAGATGGTTTCTAGCCTTAACTGACCCATTGAACCCTTACCAACCATTCATAATTCACATATTCATACATACACCATAGCATATCAATATACAACATAGCATATTTATATATTGCAAGTGAAAACTAGTACTTACCGGGATCGAACCGGGGACCTCTTGCATCCTAGGCGTGGAACATACCTCTACTCAACAGCGGCTGCTGCTGTCTCGGCAGTGTAATTAAGTGGTCTAATGTCTCTATGTTTACCTGTTACATTTTCGTTTTTTTTTGTTACCGCTGGCGCTTTTAAATTTAGTTATTTATATTGTCTTTTCCTTCTTTATGTTTGCTAAGGGATAGTTTATCGAGGCAAATGATAATTTTCAAGTATATTCATAATGCTCCACTGTTGATTCTTCATAATGTCCCCCTACAAAACGTCAATCGATAAATTTCCGACGCCGAATAAGCATCAGAAAATATGCGTTTTATAGACGTATAACAAATACGTATAATATACGATTGCAATATCGGCATCTTTTTTCCGATGTATTTCCGACGTCGTTTATACACAGGAAAATATTATAGACGTTTAAAAAAATACGTATAATACGCGTTGGCAATATCGACATCTTTTTTCCGACGCTGTGGAATATGTGGAGCACTCGTACACAACGCAATATATATATATATATATATATATATATATATATATATATATATATATATATATATATATATATATATATATATATATATATATATATATATATATATATAGAACATTGAAGTTTTCATTTCAAGTTATGTGTGAAATACACAAATTTAGAGATCCAGTGGAAATCGGTATATTTCCGACGTTTCACCGACAAATATAACTATATGTATAATATACGTATATATTTATACGCATATTACATGCTTGTAATATCTCAAATAAAACAAATAAAGTTCCGTCGGAATTCGGTATATTTCCGACGTATAGCCGATGCAGTGATATATTTGTATATTATATGATTATTGTAATGCGTCGGTTATACATCAGTAATATTTTTTTCAAAAACAAGTTTTGTTCCGTCGGAAGTCCGTCTATGTCAGACGTTGGGCCAACATATACAAATATATGTATAATATACGTATAATTAAATACATCGAATATACGTATGCAATATCCGTTTCAATTTATTTTACCATTGGTCGGAAGTTTATCTATTTCCAACGTATAACGAATGCATAAAAATATATGTATAATATATGCATTGAGAAATACGTATAATATATGAATATAATATTTAAACAAAAATAATAATTCCCAATTGGTAGGAAGTTCGTCGGAAAAAGATGTCGGCCCGACGAATATTTGCCAACATCTATTAAACTGAGGAAAATAATCATCGGGCCGACGTCGGTAACCGATGAATTTCCGACGAATGGGGAAAAATGCAAATTCGACTATTGCCAACCTATAACCGATGCATTACCGATGCATCGAAGCCGATGCCGACGTTTTAAGACCTGATTTATACCGTTCCGACGTCGGCCCGACGTTACGCGAGTGTTCGGGAATTCAACCTTATAGAGGGTTGACAAATAAAATGATATCTTATCTTGGATATAATTCATTGAGGCGCATATTGGTTACTTTCTGACTTCACTGATATCTACAAAACTGGCGTCTTTAGAAAAACTGAAATACCTCGATCTGCATTGCAGTACAAAGCCAAATTCGCGGTTTGCATTGCGATACAAAATTTGCACTCAAACGCATCCTTACTATACAAATATGAAAATGTTTTCCCAATGAAATGCGGACAGATTCTGTAGCTTAGCAAATATTTCAAGCAATAAATGCCATATTGAAATCAAGTTGAAATCATTATCTTTTGCTGAATTCTTAAACCATGCATTAATTTAGTGACTTTGGTGCTACAAATTAGTAGCCTTTCTCTGATGTCTGGCTTTTCTTTCCGGAACCTGCTGGCTGTTCCTCCTCGGCTATGTGACCAAACTGATCGCCTGTTGTGTCGTTATTAAGCGCATTCAATCTTCAAGCTTCAAGCAATTACACATATATTTGTGCACAAAGTCTTCTTCATTTTTAAAAGTGCTGTTGAAAGGACTCTTCAAGTTTTAGAACAGCAGGCCTTATTTCGTCTCACACCGCAGAGGCTTGGAATAAAAGTAGCCAAATTTAACAGTTTCAAATGAAAATTGCTTCAGATGTACAACATAGGACAATTTTCTAGAATAAAAATCAAATATTCTATAAAGCTTTGTTAAAGACATTTTTATTTATGTCAACGTGATGATCTGAATCAAGCAGATATCAGCAGAAAAAAACGTGTCAAGAAGCCCATATCGTCTGGACTGCCTCATTGTGCAATAAATCCAGGGTGAGACTGCTTCCATAGTTACATAACAATGCAACCGCCACCTGCAATGCAGCGTAGGGAAAACATAATATATGCAACAAAATAAAAACAAGGAGTTAAATTTCCCATCGCGGCTGAAATACCCTCTTTAAATTTCCTTTTTGTAGGGTTTCTAAAGTGGCATGTTTTCTATTTTCAACCCTGTGCCTGAATTTGACCGCACAATTTCGGGCTTTTTAAAATATTTTAAGTCTGTGTTATTTTATAAGTAATTCTTCTGTTATTTTGTTCACAAAAACGAGTCACGAAGACATACATATATACACAGATAAATGAGGAGATAACCACCCCTTCCCCCCATCTCCCCGTCCCATCCCCCTTCCACCCACGGCTTGCTGAGACATTACAGCAGAGTGAAAACCAGACTGGCCAGTGTTTTTGTTGAAACAAAAACGGATATGTCTCCCCCGCCCCCAATCAGTTACGTGGAAAAGAATCCTTGCTTAACAGTACTACATTGGCGAGCCCAAAAATTGAAAAAAATACATTTTTACAGAAAATGAAGAAAAACTTCGCAGGAAACATTTCCGCTACATATGGCTTCTTCTTGCCATATTTCAGCCTAATCGAACAAACTGTTTCGGAGATATCGAAAAAAGTTAAAAATCAAAAATTTAAAAAATTCGCCAAAAATACATTTTCCACGGCCTCCTCCCATCCATCGCCTGATGAGACATTACAGCAGAGTGCAAACAACAACACCTCACAGCCCCCTCCTCACCCATCGCATGCTAAGACATTACAACAGAGGGAAAACAAGGAAACCTCACAGCCTCCCCCTCCCCACCCAGCGTATGTTGAGACATTACAACAGAGTGAAAATAAGGACACCTTTCCCCTTCTTCTTGCCGCGCATATCTGCCAACTGTTTCTGTAAACTCGCCACTTCCGATGCGTTCAGTTCGCGTTGCTTCCTCATCTCTTCCATCAGCTTGTTCTGCTCTTCTTTATACAGGTCCAACGCTTTCTGCTGCAGCTCCCGATCTCTTTCCATTTGCTCTCTGAAATTTTACTACTGGAAATTTGACTGATATCAACA
Organism: Protula sp. h YS-2021; assembly: GCA_949752745.1. Classification (NCBI taxonomy): domain Eukaryota; kingdom Metazoa; phylum Annelida; class Polychaeta; order Sabellida; family Serpulidae; genus Protula; species Protula sp. h YS-2021. The sequence continues at coordinate 15,293,708 of OX457030.1, forward strand.
AATATAAACAGTTCTCATTTTTTGTTTTCTGTTGCACGGGTTTTACTCACTTGGTGGGTGGGTGGGTGGAGGGGGGGGGCACCGAAATAGGTGTGGATCATTTCGATGTCGCACGAGTTTTATTTGCTTGCCTGCATCAGAGCTCGATTTCGACTGTCCCTTCATGAGAGATACAGTGGAGCCTTGTCATCACGATATCGTTTACAAAGACATAGGGCTGAATGCGACATAACTGTGCAGCCCGAGTTTAACTGTGTTGACTGAAAGTACCAGATATAGCAGCACATCGAATATAACGACATAATTTCTCGGTTCCAGCCATGTCATTATAACGAGGTCGTACTGTATCTATACCTGTTTATGTAACAACCCCAAGCCTAATTTGACAACGTGAGCACGAATACCTGTCTCGCTTCATTTCGTCTATGATTAGCTTGTACTGTTCAGCCTGTCTGTCCAGACCCTGGTCGATAAGTTTCCGGTACTCCTTTTCCTTTTCTGCCATATCCGCTTTGTGATCCTAACACAAAAATACTTTCACATTCCGATCGCAACATTAATTCGCAATCTATTAATTACCACCATTACCACCGGAAAATCGGCAGCGAAACTGAAGAATACGACATCAATCAAATTATTTATGGAGCTAAGAAATACGACCACATGTTTATGAAGGCTTCATATAGTAATCACAAACATACCGCCATTAGACTTGTCTGCTTCTGCTCAAAATCCGCCTGCATCTTGTCCAGCATCGTCTTGTGTTCCCTCTGTTGTCTTTCGAACTTATAAAATGAAAATAGAAACATTAAACAGATGTTGATTTATATTTTTATCCAACTTGATTAACCAGCATGAAAGTGTTAACCTACAGCCCAAGTATTCACAGAAGTTAACTTTGCAGTTAAATGTACACTGCACAAGGGAAACAAGCTGATTTAGCTACATTATGCTAACACTTTTTTTACAAGAGTATGTTTCAGCATAAAAATAAACTTTGTTAGTTAACTTTAAAAAGGTCTGTTAGATTCAGTTGCAGGAAACGGAATTTGTTGAATGTACACTTTTGTGAATACGGCGCCAGGTAATCATTTTCATAACTTGTCGATAATAAGCCAAATAATGCTTTTTGTTACATGACTTAAGTGGCGTTTTGATTACAAATAACTGCAATGACGGTTGTCTTTTATGATCGGTTAATAAAGAAAAATTAACTTGGGAAGCAACTTATCAGAATTCAGCATTTTTACAATCCAAGTAAACGCTGTAGTCTCACATCCCGTCTCGTTGGTACAGGACTGATCCCCAGCACCTTGCCCCCATCCTGGAGCTGGGGGGGGGGGGTGTCGGGGGAGGGGGGTGGTATGGAGATGGAGGGTGGAGGTCTTTGTCATTCACCTGCATACGCAGCTCCTGTTGGTCCCGCTCCATGGCTTTGCGCTTCTCCTCCTCTGGAGCTGGGGGGGTGTTGGGAGAGGGGAGTGGTATGGAGATGGAGGGTGGAGGTCTGCCATTCACCTGCATACGCAGCTCCTGTTGGTCCCGCTCCATGGCTTTGCGCTTCTCCTCCTCTGGAGATGGGGGGGGGGGGGTGTTGGGAGAGGGGGGTGGTATGGAGATCGAGGGTGGAGGTCTGCCATTTACCTGCATACGCAGCTCCTGTTGGTCCCGCTCCATGGCTTTGCGCTTCTCCTCCTCTGGAGCTGGGGGGGGGGTGTTGGGAGAGGGGGTGGTATGGCGATGGAGGGTGGAGGTCTGCCATTCACCTGCATACGCAGCTCCTGTTGGTCCCGCTCCATGGCTTTGCGCTTCTCCTCCTCTGGAGCTGGGGGGGTGTGTTGGGAGAGGGGATGGTATGGAGATGGAGGGTGGAGGTCTGCCATTCACCTGCATACGCAGCTCCTGTTGGTCCCGCTCCATGGCTTTGCGCTTCTCCTCCTCTGGAGATGGGAGGGGGGTGTTGGGAGAGGGGGGTGGTATGGAGATCGAGGGTGGAGGTCTGCCATTTACCTGCATACGCAGCTCCTGTTGGTCCCGCTCCATGGCTTTGCGCTTCTCCTCCTCTGGAGCTGGGGGGGTGTTGGGAGAGGGGGTGGTATGGAGATGGAGGGTGGAGGTCTGCCATTCACCTGCATACGCAGCTCCTGTTGGTCCCGCTCCATGGCTTTGCGCTTCTCCTCCTCTGGAGCTGGGGGGGGGGGGGGTGTTGGGAGAGGGGGTGGTATGGAGATGGAGGGTGGAGGTCTGCCATTTACCTGCATACGCAGCTCCTGTTGGTCCCGCTCCATGGCTTTGCGCTTCTCCTCCTCTGGAGCTGGGGGGGGGGGTGTTGGGAGAGGGGATGGTATGGAGATGGAGGGTGGAGGTCTGCCATTCACCTGCATACGCAGCTCCTGTTGGTCCCGCTCCATGGCTTTGCGCTTCTCCTCCTCGCGTTGAAGTCTCTCCTTCTCCATGGCGAGCTCCTTCGCTTTCTTACTTAGCGCCTTCCATGCAAAGAAACATACTCAAGTAGCTGTTATATAAATGAAAATAACATGGGAGAGGTTGTTGACAAAAATAAAATAGGCGAATGGGCAAACGAACGGAAGGACCGGCGAAAAGAAACACATTGGTCATCTGACCTAGATACATTGTGACAAACGAAAAAATCCAATTGTAGCATTTTTTCAGCTGAAATGACTTTGCAATGTACAACATATTTATTAACAAAACAAAATTAACAGTATTTCGATATATTTTACGCTCTCTTCAAAAAGTAATTCATGAGGCAATTAAGATATGACTGCACACCTTATCAGCTTGAATGACAGTTGTTTCTTCCGCCTCAGTCTGTTCGAGATGCTCATTCAGGACATTTTCGCTCATGGGTCCCAGACCACGTGCCTCCTTAAACTGGCGTATCGCTTGTTCTTTCATATGCTTATATTCAGCGTAACCACCTGTATAAAAGTAAATTCATTTGAATATTTTATGTAGAAAAAAATGTGTTTACTATGTTTAAAAATGTGCTAGAAAGTTTAATCATGGTTTTAGAGTAGATATTCTGAAAATAGTTTTTATTTGTATGGATTGCACATACGTATGTTCACATAGATAGTCTCACATAGAAAGTACAGTAAAACCTGCCTACACCGGACAAACGGGGGGGGGGGAACTAGCGGATTTTGTCCGGTATATAGAGGTATTTCATGGGTCCTGTAAACCAATGGGGAAAACAGGACTGAAAATCCTTGTCCTTTATTGCCAGTTGTCCGGTATTTCAGGGTTTGTCCAGAATGAGGTTTTACTGTAGACATAATTCTGCGCTTATAAGTCCCCCTGTTCCTAAATGCATTCAGCCAGCCCTTCAATACTCCGCTCTTTAATACTGAAAAGCGGGGTTGGTTCGAGCGTACACAAAACAAACCTTTCTTTGTGAATGCGCCAGCCAGCACGGCTTCGTTGAGCTGCTTAAAGCACTGCTTTAAAAATTGCAGGGATTTGTCGCGGGAAAGGCTTTCGTTCTCCTTCATTATTGTCTGGAAATGGCTTTCAATATCACGCTGAAAAAAAAACGACAAATACACTATGTGGTTGATCAATGCGATCACTGTTTTTCACCATGATTCGTTGGATAAACGTATTCCATTGTCGTATAAGCAGATCAAGAACTTCTTTACTTTATTTCACCGCAATGGATGTGATGTAGCATTTTTCAGTAAAGAAGAAAACCAAACAAACAAGCAAACAGACAAATAAACAAGAATAAAACCACACAAATAAAAAGAAACCAACAAACAAGACTGCTTACAACAAGTTGTTCAACGAACTCGCCGCTCTCGTCGAAGAGAGCATTGTCTCTGTAGTACTGTACGGCCATGTCATGCACTCTCTCGTGAATCCTTAGCAACGGCTCGCTGTCTATTGGCATTTTGTCACCAAGCTCTGTCTCCATTTTCTACAGAACAAGAATAAAAAAACCAAGAAAATCACCTGCCCCGGTATTCACAAAAAATAACTGTGCAATTAACTGCACATAGCACATTAAAATCAGCTGATTTTGCTAAACTACGCACACAATTTTACAAGAATTTCATTTAATATAAAATCAAAACGTATTAATTCACTTTACAAACTTCTGTTTCCTGCAACATGAGCAGTTAACGAAATGTGTTAACAGTATAGTTAACTTTTGTGAGCGACTGTTACAAAATATTCTTTGTTAAAAAGAGACGGAACCGACGGAGATAATGAAATGTGAATAAACAATGGAATAGAAACGGACCTGGGTGTACAAAGCCGTTGCCTCGTCTAAGGCCCTTTTACACTCATTCTTTTTTAGCAGTTCCACTGTGGACTCGATACAGGGCACTGCTCCCTCATTGATGGCTCCCACATACACTTGAGCAATCTCCACAAAACCTGCAAACAATGGTATGACTTTTTGGAGCATTTTTAGTATCCTCTGATTTCGTGGTCCACACATACACTTGAGCAATCTCTACAAAACCTGCACACAATGGTATGACGTTTCTGAGCATTTTTAAACACAGACACTTAGCACACAAATTAATAGCCCAAGGCTTTGGGTTCTGTTAACACTTTGGGAGACATTTAGGATGGTCTTGGATAAAAAGAAATCATTTACGTGGTCCGTTGATGATGTTTCCGTCGATCATGAAAGGTCGCGCTTCGGTATAGATTGACTCTACTACCGTCTCGCATTTCTGCAGGAACTCTGGTCTTATATCTGATTCCTTCACTTCGTCCAGATGTCTATAACAATAACAGTCATTATATAGTCAATATAGTGGCGTCAGGAAGCCGATGTAAATGACACTAAAAGATTATTATTATTCGACAGAAATGTACGATTTAGAATGAAATTATCCAGATAAATACAGAAGAACTCCAGAAGCCAAGAATAACAATGATACAAAGTGGTCCATTTTCCGGGCTCATGTCATTGGCTCGGGTTCTCTGAGCGTAATTACGGTATTACGGTTCCACAGACGAGGTGGTCATATAAGTGGGCGTTACTACTGTACCTTAGCTGTGCGTCCTCATGTACGGGTTTAGTAAGGGTAAAGCAGCGGCGGCGGGGGAAGAACGCCCGGATGCAGTCACGTGGTGCGTTGTAATCTCGGTCTTTGCGTGAGTTTCCGGGACGCGGTTTCAAAGTATGCTCCAGATACTCGTCTGACGTCACCTTTTAAAAATAGGTGCATTTATAGAACAAATGGGGTTTTAATTTGCCAAGATCTATGTAAATGAGTTTGACAGTTTTTAAATAATACCATTTAAAGGCTGAGTAAAAATGTGAATATGTAACAAGTGTTTGGGCAGCTTTTTGTTTCTTCTCTTTGCAGACTCATATTCTGTTGTAGATCTCATGACTGTATACAGAACCCGCTAAAATCTCAAGAAAATAAAAACATACTGGCGATTACCTTCTTGCCATCAATTTCAAGCTCCAGGAAAAAGTCACGTAAGACAAGAAAGAACGACGGGAAGTATTTGCTGAAGTAATTTCCGGATTCCGGGCAGTCGTTTCCGCTTTTTATCTTGACGTTTTCGGTCAGTTCAGCTACAAGTCTAGTGATACGTTAAGGATAAATCTGCCATTCAGAATTATATACTCTGATTAACGAATAATTCTGAACACTTGGGGGTAAACTGTAACTTGTCGCTATAAAGCTGATAAATTGATTGTACATGCACAATATATGTTTTATAAGTCTTCTTTATCACGCCAAACCTACACCAGTTTTCAAGGCCAGAAAATTTTAACCTGTCGGTGCGAAAATGGATTGGTATATATATATATATATATATATATATATATATATATATATATATATATATATATATATATATATATATATCTTTATATATATATCACTGTCATAGGCGATGTGTGGTGTGGTTTGGTGCAAATGCATGCCAAAAACAGGATACTGAAGTTGCTGTACTATGACGTCATCAAACGTTCCTATAGCATTGTAGACAAGGCAGTTGCTTAGCAACACGGCAAATGTGAACAGCTGCATGTCGTTAGTTTCGTTCCCTTTCTCCACATCATGCAGTCCCTCTGTATCCAGTAAAAGCAGGCAACGCGTTGTGTCCTACAAAGAATTCTCTAAGTTTGATCTCATGGTTAGCACAGAAATCTGAAATGTAAGGACAGAAGTTTAGAGCATATTTTTGTAAATCACCAAAGGCTTTTTCTTTGGACAAAAGACACATTTGTACTTACCTGTTACCGTGCCTGGATATATGATTACTGGTTTAGTAGTTGCTGAAGTATCCTCTGAGGCAGACAGCCCGCCAGGCAGTTGGCCAAATGATGGCGACACCATATAAAGCAATATACACCTCTCCCTCCCACCCCCACCCCCCACAGATGGGAAGAGATCATAACGAAAGGCCAGTTTTAGATAGAGGTTTTGACACGATGGGGGAGGGGGGTGAGGATCCCAAATATAAACTGCGGCGATACAAACAAACCTGTGGATGAGGTCTGGCCCAAATCCAGATTCCTTTCGTCTTTGACTGAACAGTTGAACCAAGTGCAAACCCAGTATTTCTCTGGAACAATCTGTTCATCAAATAGGATTTTCCCGTTCTGTATTTACCTGAAAATAACGTTCAACACGTTTTCAAAAATAACATGGTTGGAACCTATAGTAAGAGTTTTTTAAACAATGGTTTCGAATATGGAATGTTGAAAAAAGTCAAAATGATGATTTCTAGTTTTTTTTTTTCATTTGAACAGAGTTTGGAATTTCTAGCATAAACTCCTTAACTACAAAAACCTAAAAGAACAAAATAAATAATAAGTCTGGTGTCTAACGTGTCCATTGTTCTAGATATAAAAAGACAAAACACTGAAAGCAGTGTTTGTTGTTGTATTTCAGTTTAATAGCCTTTTAAACGACCAGGTTTAATTGAAAACCGAGATTGACGTCGATCATATTTGAAACCACTGAACACAGCCAAAGCACTTGCCAGTCGCAGTCACTTTTTGTGACCTAACTGTTACGGTGAGTAGTACGGTGTCGTTAAGTCATCGAACCAGTCACTTTCTGCATGGTAAAAAATATCTACACAAACGAATTGATAGCGATGCCCAAAGGGACATTTTTTTGAATGGGATAACAAAGTGACTAGCCGGTAGAAAATACGACATTGAAACCTGCCATTTTCTGCTTGGTCAAAAAGTACATAAATATACGGCAATAGATACTCAATGCTTTATTTCTGAATGGGATAAAAAGTGATTAGCAGTTCAAAAATATTCAAACCAGAAAGTTATCTGAAATATAAAGAACAGCAACTAACCCACAATAGAGACCACAGATAAGGGGCATTTAGCAGTGCTGAAGAAAGTGATCGCCTCCTGGTTGATCTGCCACTCGCCTTTATCATTCGTGTGGATAAACATCATTGGATTGGTCATCAGCGGCACACTGTTCGGAGGCTGTTAAGTGAATAAAAAATCGCGTGTGGGTGCACTGGTTGTAATTATAATTTTATACACTTCCTATCTTTGTGTTCCATTTATCTCCCACCAGATGTTATCTGTTTATTCCCACTTCGATACTTCTGTCTAATTCCCACATTTAACCAGTGTTTGAAAATGGTATACTTCGCTACATATTCCGAAAGTTTACTCCTTGTTTCCGTTTCGGATGGTTTCCAGAAAACTCTGTCGGCTATTTGGCCAAGGAAGATCAGATTTGGCATACTAATAGCGTATGACGAGCCATCGTGTAATCTGCATTTTTTTACCCTGACCTTTAAGGTCAAGATCAAACTGAGGTCGAAATATTTCATACCTCAAAATGGTTCCCAGGAAACTCCTCCTAGGTTTGGCCTAGGGAGACGACATGTAGCACAGGTAAAGAGTAAAGAGACCTCTTGAAATCCGCAATTTGATGACCGTGACCTTAAAGGTCAAGATGAAATTGGGGTCAAACTTTTTTTCAAAATCCCTTATTTTATCCCTAATTTATCACAAAAAATGGCTAGATATAGAGCTGAAATTGTTTTTCTTGAACAGATATACGGTTTAAGTAGATATAAACCTCCCGATCTGAATTTTGATATTCAGGATCAATGTCAAAAGCATCTCAAAAACTGTTAGACAAAAGCTGACGATTATTTCGAAAACGGAGCGATTTTGATCTCATTTTCGAACTTTCGGGCCTAGAAGACGTCATCTAACATGAGCATCGATGATCTTGACCTTCTCGGTTTTGATCAGATTAAAAACCGGAAAATTGATTATTATCTCGAAAATGGTTAGAGATGAAGCGATTTTGAGCTTATATTTCGACCTTTTCTAACTAAACAAGGTTACATAAGAGATTCCTCGGTGACTTTGACTTTTTTGGCCATGATCAAAGCCAAAAACTGGAAGTTGATCATAATTTCGAAAACGGTTTGAGCTTATTTTCGACATTTGCACCTAAAAACGACACGTAACAGGTGCCAAGATGACCTTGACTTCCTTGGCCACGGTCAATGTAAAAAAAAACCCCGAAAGTTGACCATTATCTCGAATACGGTTAGTGATGGAGCAATTTTGAGCTTATTTTCGACCATTTAGGCCTAAAAAACGATATGTAACAGGAACCTCCGTGACCTTGACCTCCTCGGCCATGGTCAAAGCCCAAAACCGGAAGTTGACCATTATCTCGAAAACGGTTAGAGATAGAGTGATTTGGGGGCATATTTTCATCCCTATGTACCTAAAAGGTGATATATAAGAGGTACCTATGTGAGAGTGACCATTTCGGTCATGGTCAAAGTCAAAAACCGGTAGTTGACCATAGAGTGATTTTGAGCTTATTTCTTACCCTTTGGGCCTAAAAGACCATATGTAGGAAGTACCTCGGTGACCTTGACCTCCTCGGCCATGGTCAATCCTAAACCGGAAGTTGACCATTATCTGGAAAACGGTTAGAGATTGAGCGCATTTTGGGGAACATTTTCGCCCCTTTGGACGTAAAAGACGATATATAAGAGGTACCTAAGTGACCTTGGCCTCCTCGGCCATCGTCAAAGTCAAAACCCGAAAGTTGACCATTATTTCGAGAACGGTTAGAGATTAAGCAATTTGCGCTCATTTTCGACCCTTTGGACCTAAAAGTTCACATGTAGCAGGCATCTCGATGATCTTGACCTAATTGCCATGGTGAAAGTCGAAAACCGGAAGTTGGCCATATTTCGAAAACGGTTAGAGATGAAGCGATTTTGAGGTTATTTTTTATCCTTTGGGTCTAAAAGACCATATGCAGCAAGTACCTCGGTGACCTTGACCTCCTCGGCCATGGTCAAAGCCTAAACCTGAAGCTGACCATTATCTCGAAAACGGTTAGAGATTGAGCGCATTTTGGGGAACACTTTCGCCCCCTTTGGACCTAAAAGACGATATATAAGCTTATTTTCGACCCATTGGGCCTAAAAGACGATATGTAAGAGGAACCTAAGTGATCTTGGCCTCCTCGGCCATGGTCAAAGTCAAAAACCGAAAGTTGATCATTATTTCGAGAACGGTTAGAGATGAAGCGATTTTGAGCTTATTTTCTACCCTTTGGGCATAAAAGACGATATGTAAGAGGAACCTCGGTGACCTTGGCCTCCTCGGCCATGGTCAATGTCAAAAACAGGAAGTTCATTATCTCGAATAAGATTAGCGATGGAGCAATTTTGAGCTTATTTTCGACCCTTTGGGCCTAAAAGACGATATGAAGGAGGCACGTCGGTGACCGTGACCTCCTCGGCCATGGTCAAAGCCAAAAACCGTAAGTTGGCCATAATTCGAAAACGGTTACAGATGAAGCGATTTTGAGGTTATTTCGACCCTTTGGGCTAATAGATCATATGTAGCAGGTACCTCAGTGACTTTGACCTCCTCGGCCATGGTCAAAGCCAAAAAGCTGAAGCTGACAAGTCTTTCGAAAACGGTTAGAGATAAAGCAATTTGGAGCATATTTTCGCCCCTTTGGACCTAAAAGATGATATGTAAGAGGTACTTAGGCGACCTTAACCATTTCGGTCATGGTCAATATCAAAGTGGGCCATTATCTCGAAAATGGTTAGAGATAGAGCGAGTTTGAGCTTATTTGGACCCTTTGAACCTAAAAAGCGCTATGTAAGGGGTACTTCGATTACCTTGACCACTCGGTCATGGTCAATGTAGAAGACCGGAAGTTCTAAAAACGGTTACAGGCAGTGCGATTTTAAGCTTATTTTCGACCATTTTTGGCCTGAAACAGGGTATGTAAGGGAAGATGTACCTTGGTGATCTTCACCATCTCGTTTTTGGTCAATTCTGAATTTTAAGAGTTCAGGAGTGGTATTCTGCTCTGTCCTTATTTTTAAGGATATCCTTATTGATCATAATAAGGATAAAAAAGCTATTCTGCTCTATCCTCAAACTTAACAAAGTCTTTTAAAAATAAGGATAAAAATTAAAGATGAACCGTCTAATCTCTAGAATAAGGACGTCCTTAAATATAAGGACAGAGCAGAATACCACTCGTGTGCTCATTTTGGACTCTTTGGCCCTAAACAACATTACATAACAGGTGTCTATGTGCCCTTTTCGGGCATGGTCAAGGTCAAAAACCTGAAATTGACCCTTGTCGCGAAAAATGTTTTATGTAGAGCGATTTTGAGTTCATTTTCGACTCCTTGGGCCTAAGCAACGTTACATAATATATAGGTACCTCGGTACGATCTTGATCTTCTCGGCAAAAATTTTTATTTGGGATTTTTCCGCTATCTGTCTCGAAATTCACTCTAGTTTTTGTAATGCAAATATGTGCGACAGAGGGCTGGTGGAAGATGTCATTGTCTCTAGATTCTCCGTCTTTATTCCAGGGTTATATTTTCGGGTGAAATTATAGCGGGAGGAGGGGGGAGGTGTGCGCCCATGTACCAATACCAACTGGTAACAGTAGTTGAGAAACGAGAGTTCTGGAACAGGAAGTGACGTCATCAGACCACCCTATCCCCTCCCCCTCCCCCCTCCCTAGGACATACTATGTACCGAACCCCCCCCCCCCCTAGGAGGCATAACCCTAAGTCACCTGCCAATCATCATGACGTCATTAGTCACGTGACCTGTCAATCATCATTAGTCACATGACATGTCATCCATGTGTCATGTGACCCCAACCGTATATGAGGAATGGTTTCCCAAACATTAACCTTCCGACCTGAATGGCTCACTTGGTAGAGCAGAGGACTCGTAAGAGGACTCATGATCTGAAGGTTGGTGGATCGATCCCGCCCTTGGGCAGCACTTTTACCTTCTGTCTATCATACCGTCATATCATGGGGAACCCCCCCCGGGACCCCCCTCCCCGGGTCCTCCATGTGAGGACTTCCACCATCTGTCTATCATACCATGGGGACCCCCCTAGGACATGATTCAGCAGTCCTATAAGAGCACAATGTGTGCGGACATGTGTTTCATTCATGCTGTGGCTGCTGTTGGATACACATGGAAAACAAGTGAAAACAGTTGCTCTTGCTGTTGTACTGTTGTACTGTTGTGCTGTTGTTGGATATTACATAAAGAACAAGTGAAAGATTAGTTGGAATACCAATAGGAGACGAAGTGAAACATTGGTTATTCTTTGGAAAAAAAAGGAAGTGACAGATTGGAGACATGGAGACATATTGGAAAAAGAGTTGTGGTAAGTGACCTTTTCTTGGTGACTTTTGTGACTCTGTGACATCATGTGACATTATGTGACATCATGTGACACTATGTGACTATGTGACATCATATGGCTATATGACTATGTAAGGACTATGTAATTGCCTTGTGAGCATAATTAGTCTAAAGTATGTATGTCATTATCAGATCGTTCACCACACCTGCCTCTGTAGCTCACTTGGTAGAACAGAGGACTCGAAAGTAGAAGATTGGTGGTTCGATCCCACATTGGGACAAACTTTTCTTGTTTTTTTTGTTTACTTTTGTGACTATGTAACATCATGTAACATTATGTGACCATTTAACATTATGTAACATTATGTGACTCTGTGACATCATGTAACATTATGTGACCATTTAACATTATGTAACATTATGTGACTCTGTGACATCATGTAACATTATGTGACATTATGTGACATCATGTGACACTATGTAACACTATGTGACTCTGTGACATTATGTGACTCTGTGACATCATTTTTTTAAAGATAATAGCCATATTTCTATGTCTATTTTCACTGATAATATTTAATTAGTCATATTTCAATGGTTCCATTACAATAACCACACACACACACAGCATAGGAATAAGCACATGAAAGGTCTCAGAATTTGGAAAAACGATCGATAAATTTCAGAGTGCACTCGTTCAGAGCGTGGGAACCGATCGATAAATTTCAGAGTGCACTCGTTAAGAGCGTGGGAACCGATCGATAAATTTCACAGTGCACTAGTTCAGAGAGTGGGAACGATCAATAAATTTGAGAAAGAATGGGATTTTCCCTACGTTAAATCTAATGTTATGTTTTATGTTATAGTAGTGGGAAAATGGTACTTCTAAAGCACATTTAACAAATGCAGTTTTGGAAAACATATAATGTATAAAATAAGTTTAAACATTTCAACATACATCTTATTCAAATGTTTTGAAGTTATAGTAGTAGGAAAATGGTAGTTCTAGATCAACTTTAACAAATTTAGTTTTTTATAACATATGATGCATAAAATAAGTTTGAACATTTTAGCATGTTACTTATTAGAATGTTCTAAATGTTCTAAAGTTATAGTAGTGGACAAATGGTGGTTCTAGACCAATTTTAACAAATTTAGTTTTTAACAACATATAATATATAAAATAAGTTTGAACATTTTAGCATACTACTTATTTGAATGACCTAAAGTTATAATAGTGTAAAAATGGTGGTTCTAGATCAACTTTAACAAATGTAGTGTTTTGACAACATATGATATATAAAATCAGTTTTAGCATTTTACCATGTTGTAGTAGGGGAAAAATCAGGGTTCTAAACCAACTTTAACAAATTTTTTTTACACGTTTCAGACGATTCTACCACTTGGTTGATTGGTTGATTGTTGGAAAATGCGAAGTGAAAATGTGGATGTTATGTAGGAAAACTGCACCCATTCAAACATGTGTTCGAATGGCAAGCCCATTCAAAAGACGTGTTCGAATGGCAAGCCCATTTAAAACACGTGTTCGAATAATTTTTGGAACATATTACGTCGTGGTATTATTCAACAAATTGTTCAACATGTTCAACATGTTGTTCAACATGTTCAACATATTGTTCAACATGTTCAACATGTTGTTGTTCAACAAGTTGTTGTATATAAAGCTATGTTTAAAGACTTCCTCATCATTTGAATAGTGTAGGTTGAACGGAAAGGATGTATAAATGCAACATTTGTTCGAAATCTTGCAATTGGCCGCAAAGTCTTAAAAGACACTTAAAGGTGCCACTTTTCCTACATAACTATCCACATTTTCACTTCCCATTTTCCAACAATCAACCAACCAACCAAGTGGTAGAATCGTCTGAAACGTGTAAAAACAAAATTTGTTAAAGTTGGTTTAGAATCCTGATTTTTCCTCTACTCTAAAATGGTAAAATGTTAAAACTTATTTTATATATCATATGTTGTCAAAAAACTACATTTGTTAAAGTTGATCTAGAACCACAATTTTTACACTACTATAACCTTAGAACATTCAAATAAGTAGCATGCTAAAATTTTCAAACTTATTTTATACATCATATGTTGTTAAGAACTAAATTGGCTAAAGATGGTCTAGAACCACCATTTTCCCACTACTATAACATAAAAAATAACATTAGACTTCCTTCTCAAATTTATTGATCGTTCCCACGCTCGGAACTAGTACACTCTGAAATTTATCGATCGTTCCCAAGGTCTAGGCCTTTGATGTTCTCAAATTTATCGATTGTTCCCACGCTCTGAACGAGTGCACTCTGAAATTTATCGATCGGTTTCCCACTCTCTGAACTAGTGCACTCTGAAATTTATCGATCGTTTCCCGCACTCTGAGACCTTTCATGTACTTATTCCTACTCTGTGTGTGTGTGTGCGTGTGGTTACTGTAATAAAAACCATTGAAATATGACTAATTAAATATTATTAGTGAAAATAGACATAGAAATATAGTTACTATGTAAAAATAAATGATGTCACAGAGTCACATAATGTCACAGAGTCACATAGTGTTACAGAGTGTCACATGATGTTACATAATGTCACATAATGTTACATGAGACCACAGAGTCACATAATATTACATAATGTCACATAGTGTCACATGATGTTACATGATGTTACTTAGTCACAAAAGTAAACAAACACAAACAAAAAAAAGTTTGTCCCGAGCCGGAATCGATCAACCAACCTTCTGCTTACGAGTCCTCTGTTCTACCAAGTGAGCTACAGAGGCAGGTCTATTGAACGATCTGACAATGACATGCATACTTTAGACTAATTATGCTCACATAGCAATTACATAGTCCTTACAAGGTCATATAGCCATATGATGTGACATGGTCACATGATGTCACATAATGTCACCTGATGTCACAGAGTCACAAAAGTCAGCAAAAATAAAGTCACTTATTACGACTCTTTTGCCAATTCGTCTCCATGTGTATTCCAGTCAATCTGTCACTTTCCTATGTGTTTCCAGCCAATCTTTCACTTCTTTTTCCAAAGAATAACCAATCTTACACTTTGTCTCCTATGTGTATTCCAGTCAATCCTTGACTTGTTCTCCATGTAAGATCCAACAACAGCACAATAGTACAACAGTACAACAGCAAGAGCAACTGTTTTCAATTGTTTTCCATGTGTATCCAACAGCAGCCACAGCATGAATGACACATGTCCGCACACAATGTGTTCTTATAGGACTGCTGAATCATGTCCTAGGGGGGTCCCCACATGGAGGACCCCCCCCCCATGGCATGATAGACAGATGGTCGAAGTCCTCACATGGAGGGCCCGCGGAGTCCGTACATATTATGTCCTAGGGGGGGTTCATGGTATGATATACAGATGGTGGAAGTCCTCACATGGAGGACCCGGGGAGGGGGGTCTCCATCATATGACGGTGAGATAGACAGAATCGATCCACCAACCTTCAGACCATGGGTCCGCTTACGAGTCCTCTGCTGTACCAAGTGAGCCATTCAGGCCGGAAAGTTAATGATCGGGAAAACATTCCTCATAAAGGGTTGGAGTCACATGACACATGATTGTCAGGTCACGTGACTAACGATGATTGACAGGTCACGTGACTAATGACGTCATGATGATTGACAGGTGACTTAGGGTTATGCCTCCTGGGGGGTCTGATGACGCCACTTCCTGTTCCAGAACTCCCTTTTCTCAACTACTGGTAACCATACGTGTACATGATAATTTACAAGACCCTTGAAGTCGGTATACTAATTTGAACTAGTACCCCTGTGTTTAGCCAAACACGAACTACAGTTCTGAAAGAACCTCCTTTTTGTGGGAAACGCGGAGTACTGAATGAAAATTATCACCCCCCCCCCTTTGACCCTGCGTGCGACTGCGTCTGGCCTCAAAATTATCCAGTTTGTTCTGTGCTTTTTGTACATATTATGTCCTAGGGGGGGTTCATGGTATGATATACAGATGGTGGAAGTCCTCACATGGAGGACCCGGGGAGGGGGGTCTCCATCATATGACGGTGAGATAGACAGAATCGATCCACCAACCTTCAGACCATGGGTCCGCTTACGAGTCCTCTGCTGTACCAAGTGAGCCATTCAGGCCGGAAAGTTAATGATCGGGAAAACATTCCTCACAAAGGGTTGGAGTCACATGACACATGATTGTCAGGTCACGTGACTAACGATGATTGACAGGTCACGTGACTAATGACGTCATGATGATTGACAGGTGACTTAGGGTTATGCCTCCTGGGGGGTCTGATGACGCCACTTCCTGTTCCAGAACTCCCTTTTCTCAACTACTGGTAACCATACGTGTACATGATAATTTACAAGACCCTTGAAGTCGGTATACTAATTTGAACTAGTACCCCTGTGTTTAGCCAAACACGAACTACAGTTCTGAAAGAACCTCCTTTTTGTGGGAAACGCGGAGTACTGAATGAAAATTATCACCCCCCCCCCCTTTGACCCTGCGTGCGACTGCGTCTGGCCTCAAAATTATCCAGTTTGTTCTGTGCTTTTTGTAGACACGCATGGCAACACATATGACACCAAGTGCCCCCCCCCCCACCCCCACCACCCTTCCCCCGGATTCCAAATGCTCAATTTGACCGATTTACGTCATATACATAACATCTGTTTGGCAACATCCATTCAAATTGGGGATAAACAATTAAGCAGCGACAAATCGACATTGTGAAAGTGCTGTAGCCTTGAAGAAGATGTTGCAACGATGTCGTAGCTTGAAAAAAAATTATAGAGACTTAAACAAAACGAAATTAGAAAGAGTCCGTTTACCAACCTGTTCGACTGACGCCATCGCCATGTTACGCCCTTTTTTTTTTATCTCGGAATGAACTGTGAAAGTTTAATAACTTCCGGTATATTCCTATCTCGGTAGTTGTAATCTCAAGCTCACTCTCGGCCTCTTCTCTCTCTGCTACCAAGTCGTCTGTGTTTTAACTCTCCTAATGACAATGGTTTCGTTTCTAGTGGTGCAACGATACTTCCTCACAGCAAAGTACATATTGATTTGCATATACAGTCATAGTAAACGCTAGATAAAACCACATGGACGTTTTCTGTTTAAGATATGTTACAGAACTTCACAGTTTTACGGGCACTCTAGACCCGGGTACGGACACTCCCATAATTTGATAGAGCAGGTATGTGTGGCGGAAAAAACCCGCAATTTGTGAGAAAAAAATGCAAAAAGTAGAGGCATAAGATTTACTGACGCCCCCCCCCACCCCCCCGGTGACCGACCACCCTCCGCTCGGCGGAAAACTGAGATTTTGGCATGGTTTTACGTTTCACATAGATTCTGAACATGTTTCATTTCGGACCCCCGCCCCCACCCCCGGGCGGGAAATTGAGATTTTGCCATGGTTTTATGTTTTAGACAATCCTGAACATTTTCCATTTTCGGACCCCCAACCCCACCCCCAGGCGGCAAATTGAGATTTTGCATAATTTTACGTTTCAGACAATGTTGAACATTTTTCATTTTCGGACCCCCAGCGCCCCCCACCCTAACTCAAGCCTATATAGCCTACAATACATACATGAAAACTTTAACAGCGCATGACTTCAAAACTACTATAGGCCGATTTCAGCCATGCATTCTATCAAAAAATATATATATTCAGCAGAACTTTAAGATTTTTATCGACGTCGTCATTCGTCTAATTTTCAAACGAGCGCTCGCTTCACAACTACTGGACCGATTTCAAGCATTTTTCAACCAAGTGATCAATAACACTTTATCTTTTTTTATTGATGACGTCATTTACCAAAATTTTAAACGAGCATCACTTTAAAACTACCGGGTTTTTTTCAGCAAATTACTCGGCATGACTTTATCAATTGACCACTTCCATTAGCCTAGATAATTAAACTTAAAAAATAACTATGTTACATTTAATACAAAATGTTTTAGTTTTTTTTAAAAATATACTTAACTATACTCATGCACATTAAAAAGTATACACAATTTTGAAGTTTTTGTATCTTTAAAACTATTTAACATGGAGGAATTCTATTTTCGCTAAAGCAAGATTACATAAATGCTCGCTAACTGACAAAACAACAAATTCGAAGAGTGGCAACTTTTCGAGAGAGTTCAATTTGAAACTAGACCGATTTCGCAACCGAGTTGCGAACCAAACACTTGGGATACGAAAAAAATACTTATTGACTTAAATCAGTTTTTAAATTCGCATTTTGATTCCTGATTCCGTTCCGGTTTAGGTTTGCATGGAGAATGAAAATTTTCAGACATAATTAACATTAACATTATGATTTAAAATTAGATACTAAAATGAGATATTAAATAAAACCTAGCCACTTGCAAATCATTAGGGAACGCAGCCATGCTTTATAGAAAGGTCAACGATGTCAGCAGCACATGCTAATCGTTTTCGAGGTAATAGTCAACTTACGGTTTTTGACCTTGAACGTGACTCAGAAGGTCAAGGTTACCGAAGTACCTCTTATGCAACGTAGTTTAGGCTCAAAGTGTCGAAAATGAGGTCAAAAGCGCTTTATCTCTAACCGTTTTTTAAGATAATAGTCAACGTCCGGGTTTTTACGCTTACCGTGATCCAGAAAGTTATGGTTATAGAGCTACCTCCTATGTAAGGTTGTTTCGGCCCAAAAGGGTCGAAAATAAGCTCAAAATCGCTCTATCTCTTACCGTTTTCGAGATAATGGTCAACTTCCGATTTTTCACCTTGACCATGACGGAGAAGGTCAAGGTGACCTGGGTACCTCTTATATAACGTCTTTTAGGCCCAAAGGGTCGAAAATAAGCTCAAAATCGCTCTATCTCTAACCGTTTTCGAGATAATGGTCAACTTCCGATTTTTCACCTCGACCACGACGGAGGTCAAGGTCACCGAGGTACCTCTTATATAACGTCTTTTAGGCCCAACGGGTCAAAAATAAGCTCAAAATCGCTATATCTCTAACCGTTTTCGACATAATGATCAACTTCCGGTTTTTCACCTTGACCATGACGAAGGAGGTCAAGGTCACCGAGGTACCTCTTATATAACGTCTTTTAGGCCCAAAGGGTCGAAAAAGAACTCAAAATCGCTCTATCTCTAACCGTTTTCGAAATAATGGACAATATTCTCTAACGGATTTCAATATAGACAGGTCACATGAACTTGACCTTGACAGTGAATGTCGAGATTCCATCCATGATGTTACTTTACTGCCTACTGACACCGTACACGTGTTGAAACAATGATTTGAGCGCTATTTCCACCTATTTTTCGTGGTGGAATAGGTTTTTGAAAAAAAATATTTTGACCTCAATTTGACTTGACCTTGAAGGTCAAGGTCAAAAGATTTTGCGGATTTCACGACATCTCATCATCCTCTAACTCTGAGCCAAATTTCATCGTCCTACGTCAAATAGCCTAGGAGGAGTTTTCTGGAAACCACTTTGAGGTAAAAAAACTTTGACTACAATTTGACCTTGACCTTCAAGGTCAAAGTCCAAAAAAATTGCGGATTTCACGACATCTCATCACCCTCTATCTCTGTGCCAAATTTCATCGTCCTACGTCAAATAGCCTAGGAGGAGCTTTCTGGAGACCTCCGTGACGAAAAAAAAAACAAAAAAGGAAGGAATAAACAGCCGGAATTCTTTGCAAAGCATACCCATTTGCAAACTATGTGTGCAAGTGGGAACTACGTTCAAAGAAATATTTTAAACTTTTAATGTTTGTCAAGTGTTGAAGATTTCGCTTGCGAAATGCGGTTCTAGTTAAATATACCAAAATAAAGTGGATTCGTAAAATATTTAGCGAGGATTCTTTGCTCAGAAAATACGCTAATTCACCCATAGAACTTTGTTGTCAGAAAGCAATCGTTGCTGAGCAGCTGGGGATTTTCATCTTTTAACCTCTACATAACGACTTTTTGATGGATTCCCAGGAATTCCAGCGAACCTTCATGGTTTCACAAACACTAAGTATACAGTGTAGTGAAACAAAAAATAGCAGTAGTCTTCAGTCAATTCAACCAAATAACCACTGTACTCGTGACTGTTTGACAAACGTCTCGCGGAAATGCCAAGCCTTTTCTCCCTAGTATTAGGATCTGTTATGATATACAGTTGTCGTCGAGATGGACATGACACAAAAACACAGAAGAAATAAAATCTTTGGATCCCGATTATACTTTTAATAATCAGGTCCACCGCGGGTCTGGCAATAAAGTTTTATTTTTTTTCTTTCAATTAAGCCCCCGGTTTAATTTATGTGGGCGGGGGTGGGGGTGGGGGTGGATTGAGTTCACTGGTGAAGAATGGGGGATCGGGATGATGGTTGATTGGTTTGGTGGTGGAGGGGGGTCGGGGAGGGGGTTTGAGTGGTTTGGTGGAGGATGGGAGGTCGGCAAGGGGTTTGAGTGGATTGGTGGGGGATTGGGGTTGGAGGGGACGGGGGTGGGGCTGAAAATTGTAAATTTTCGCATTATCTCTGTATGGATTGCTCTTGTTAGTGTACGTACCAAGTTAGTCAATGTTCTTGAAGTTTTTCGAAATAATATTCGATTCCGGTGTAAGGAAACGTTTTGACCCCCAAAATAAATCGACTCCCCGGTCGATTTGTTTTAAAACAAACAGCCCCCCGGTCGATTTGTTTTAAAACAAACAGACCCCCCTGAAATGTTTTAACCCTCTTATTTTTTGTTGATTTATTTATTTTTTCCACATATGGCCACCTTATTACTTTCTTTAATTGAAATAAAAACTATATCCATGAAAAACAATTTATTTAGCAAGTAACATCTACATTTTCAAACAGGAAAACACTTCCAACACCACTAACATATAGTCACCAAAAAATCTGTCCAAGCTCAATAATGGCATTTCAATGGCTCAGAATAATAATTTTCTACATCAAGAGGTAGAAAATACTTAAAATAGTATTTAAAAACCATATGCACCTTTTTTACTTTCATTTTATATTTAAACATGATTTTTTTCGAGGGGGTCATTTTATTATAGGGGAGGTCTGTTTGTTATGGCGGGCTTTCCTAAAACAAATCGACCGGGGGGTCTGTTTGTTTTAAAACATATCGACCGGGGGGTCGATTTGTTTGGGGGTCAAAACGTTTCATTACACCGGTTTCGACCTTGTTGACAGTAAGCGTCGACTGACACCCGGACGGACAGACCAACAGAGTTAAACACTGCAATACATCTTTTTGGGAGGACCAAAACAGGATGCGATTTGGCTGTCACAGCTGAGTCATTCCTGCCTCTATCTGAGAGGATCTATCAAGATACCGACAGGGTAGCGGATGGGGAGGTGGGGGTGGGAGGGGGGCGGAGAATCAGTCCTTAAAAATGATCTACAGTGATGTCACAATATGTTTGCGTGTTGGTAAGGGCGGGTTTGGTGGGGGGTAGGGGGTGGGGGTGGGTTGCATGCTACTGTACCATAGCCACACGTTTTCGCACTGTTCTTCTGTACTGTGTGTGGCTTAAAGAGAAAGTTGAAAACCATCCAAATAAAATGACTGTTCGCTGGGAATTCCCCATAAGTGGAAACGCATTTTTTACCCCTCTGGTTCTGCTTTTTGCTTTTCCTCAGAATGCAAAGACTTAAACGAAAAGCTAAAAATAAACAACAAAGAAATAAGTCATAGTGATTGTTCATTGTCCCGTCGTGAAATAGAAAATGTGTATGGCTGCAGAGGAAGTGCAGATTTGAAAACAATTTCTATTAAGGTCCAAGAATTGTTTTAATTTTTTTTCACATTCAAAATTTCTCTGTTTTACATATTAGTTAAGACAAGGGCGGTGGAGGGGTGGTGGAGGTGTGATGGAGGGGTGATGGAGGGGGCGGTGGAGGGTTGGTGGAGGAGGCGGTGGAGGGGTGGTGGAGGGGGCGGTGGAGGGGTGGTGGAGGGGTGGTGGACGGGGCGGTGGAGGGGTGATAGAGGTGTGATGGATGGGTGATGGAGGGGGCGGTGGTGGGGTGGTGGAGGGGGCGGTGGAGGGGGCGGTGGAGGGGTGGTGGAGGGGGCGGTGGAGGGGTGATGGAGGGGGCGGTGGAGGGGTGGTGGAGGGAGGAGAGGGCGCACTTGAACGATACACACATGGAATACGAAGACAGACTTGATGAAAAAAACGAAGTCTTGCGAAGAGTTATATGCTTTGGTATTAGCGCACCCATGGGATTTCCATCGTTTTTTTTCTTTACAGTCGCCCGTGATTTTGCTCGTGATTTTGTCATCACAACCAGTCTAAAACTACTGGTCCAATTGACACAAAACTTTGAAATAATATAGAACTTGATCTAAACGAGTTCTGTCAATATATATATTTTTTATTGTTATGTTTGTTTCCAAGGTCAAATTAATACGCAAAGAAAGGGTATTTTCGCTGCATTTACTGCCTGGATAGTGAACGCTCAGCACTAAGCAAAAGCTTACTGTGCCCTGTTGCAGTTAACGCCTATTACTATAAACACTGTGGAGACTTTGGGGCATTGCTAAAAACTATCAAAATTTTTTTCATTATAAAGGTTGTTTTCAAGGTCAAATCAATACGCAAAGACACGGTATTTTTGTATTCTTTTGTCACTATAATCGTTGTATCTGCCTTAACTTGCGGATTATCTGTTGCGGATTATCTGCTTCATATCAATAACGTACATATTTGCAATGTATGAAATTTCAGAATGCTAGATCCAACGATAAAACCATACGAGTGGAAGCACTGATCCCAAAAGTCCCTCCCTTTCTGAATCATGCTACCAGTGTTGCGGTGAAATCAATCACACAGTTTCAGTTTTCGACGTTTTCGACACAAGAAAAGCAGTGAGTACGGCTGTGCGTATCTACCGAGCGTATCTACCAATCGAAATACTTCTGTTTCCTTTGTATAGACAGTGGCAGTCATTCAACTAGAAGCTCATTCCGCTAGCGAAATGTTAAACACTTGACAAAGATTAAAACGCAAAAATACTTCCTTCAATGGGTTATTTCTTGAATAATATATTGCAAACAACACAGCTTGAATACGTCTTATAAGCCGAGTAGTGTTTGGTTTTGTTGTTGTTTTATTGACTGAGCAGGCATACTCCGTGTTATCTATTTACGCAGTGAGAGCTCGAACAAAGCTCAGCAGCTGTGTTCTGTGATGTAGGTTAAATGCACTGCATTTACTTGCAAAAATAGACTCTTTTCACATGGCCTTTTAACAAAAAGACGAAATCAAAGACGAAAATAAAAAGTGACATGCACACGTTCAGATCAAGCTCTTCATAAGTCCCAAGTTTCATAGTCCTAGGGCCCATAGTGTCAGAGAAGAAGCAGATACAAAAAATCGGAAAAAGTGTCAAGAAGAAAAAAAAAGGACGAATTTTGCTCGCACAAATTCATATAACTCTTGCAAGCCAAAGGCTTGTCAAGTGTTAATAAAATAGCTAGGCAGGACTTGACTGGATCAAAAGTTGAAGCTGAACTCGAGGATACAATTCCATACAGTTTGTAAATCTTTCCATAAATCTCAATTCGTCAGTTTTTGGTCGATTTCAAAAATGACATATAAAGATGCAAAACTAGGTTATAAATAGTTTCATTGTGTAAAATCTCAAAGCACTATACCCAACAGCGAATGGAAACTTGCGCGGACAAAACAACAGTTTGAGAATTTTCATGTAATTTGGTCAATGTTTGATAAAATCTCATTTGATCAGTGTTTTGTCAATTTCTGTAATTTAAATAAAAATGCTCTTTATATCTATCATATTCATTTTGTACCCCAAGTTTTGAAACCGCGGTAGGCCTTTCAATTTTGTGTTTAAAACCGAAGACCAAAGTTTCGGCAGTCGGGTGGGCAAACAAACGGACAACTCTGAATTCATCCTGCATCCCACAGATCTAAATCCCATGGTTACACAGTCATCAATATATATTTCCTGTGCACGCAAAAAAGTGCACATCTAAAAATAGAAAGCGCAACCAGGACTAAAATTGAAGGCAGTGGAATTGTTATTGCTGTTCTTCAGTTGACTGCAAACAGACCACACTGTGCAACAGCATCAAATGTAGTCAGATGCGGGAACATTAATAAACTGCAATCTCGGGGGAGAAAATACAGTTGCACCAGTAACTGCGTCTGCCGCCCAGCGAGTAGTACCACTAGGACCATTTCACCATATAAAAATCATATGCTAGAAGTTGACTGAGATTTCTGTAAAGGTTCGTGCTATAAGGGACTGCAGAGTTAACAAAAAAAATAAGGATTCCACTGATTCTACTGACAAGAATCTGAAGAGTGACAAACAATGGCATCGTCAGATCAGGTGAGTTCTAAAGAACAAACTTCTCACTTAAACTACTTTGGTTAGGAAAGTTGGACAATGTCCTCAATCATACAAAATGGAAGGAAAGCCGTTTTTATTGTAATAAAGATTGAAAAGATTCTTATTTAATTGAAATGTTTTTTTACTGACGTTGGATAGACGCCGACTATCCGATATCTAATCAACGTTGCGCAAAGGTTGCAAATTGGAGTCGAAAGAACGCCAATCTACTGTTGTTATATCGGGAAAGCGATGATACAAAGACCTCGGACAATAATAATCTAGAATCGCCATCTTGGCAGCGCCAGTCATAGCGTGGTTACCCCTCTATCACAGTACCCTACAGGACAGCCACAGTCAAAGTGTGGTCACCCCTCTATCACAGTATCCTACAGGACAGCCACAGTCATAGTGTGGTCACCCCTCTATCACAGTATCCTACAGGACAGCCACAGTCATAGTGTGGTCACCCCTCTATCACAGTATCCTACAGGACAGCCACAGTCATAGTGTGGTCACCCCTCCATCACAGTGCCCTACAGGACAGCCACAGTCATATTGTGGTCACCCCTCCATCACAGTACCCCATCCTTGGGTAATCCGGTACCGCGGGCTATGTATGAAGTTGATTTCCATGAATATTCTTTCCAAATTAGGTGGAAAAAACTTCCGCGTTCATAAAATTCTCACATTTTACGTCCTTTTTTGAGGGTATTTTTAAATCGAAGTGAACTGCCATGGCTACCATTTCCGGTGAGAAATAACGTTCGGAGATTGTTTTCTGGTTGTGATCCCGACCTCTATACAGTCTCGAATTTTCGACGTCTCTGCAACGTCGATTTTCCGACGTCTAGTTACGTTGCATCAAAAGCGTTGACAAGATTTCGGAGAAAGTTACGTTTTGGTTGCGACCAAAAGCAACGTTCTGACAATGTTGCTGATCCAACGTCTATTCAACGTTGTGTCACAGACGTTGGAAAGACGCTGGTCTGTGTCGCGACCAGTCACAACGAAATTACAACCAACGCTAATGGGGTTTGGCCGGGGTTTGGCCGTGGCAACCTCAAATCGACGTTGGTTCGATGTTGAGATGTTCACTGAGTCATTTTAGAGATGTTTTACAGGCGTTTATGAATTGACGTCTAAACAGCGTTACTTAACTTTTTTTTTAAAAAAAAGTGCCGCATAGTGCAGAAAAGCGCGTGCAGTGACACCGACCAACAGCTTTAAAAACACTTTCGATTTGAATTAACACCACTTAGTCGCAGAACAGACAACTGATAAGGGCTTTATGTTGTTGTTTTTTTTAGCCTAACTGCAAAATTTAACAAGAGGCCGGGCAAGGTTTATTTGGAAAGCACTCGTCTAGCGCATTATATAAATATGCAATAAAACCTTACACCCATGCAGCAATCTAAATTTGAAACCTACAGTGATCCAAATTTCTAAGCTATAACATTAGTGTTTTTCTTCAAATTATTTTTGTCTCGGCCGGCCAGCTGCTGTATATGTTACAGTCAGTCTGTCAAATCAGCTAATCTATAGACTGGCTAAATTATTTCAGCCAATGTATAGATTAGCTGGTTCATTCAGCCAATAGGAGAAATTGGCTAAAAAAAGCTAGCCAATCTATAGAGTGGCTGAAATTTGGAAGGAAAATTTTGACAGATTGGCTGAAATGAACTTTGACTTAAAGTGTGATTAAATGTGTGGTGCTTGCTCCTGGTATGAAAGGGTACCGTAATTTAACATATTTCGGCCATGATTTTTAACACTTGGGGACAGCTTATTGTTTTATTCTTTTCCACTTTTATTATTTTCTACTTACACCAGACATCATATTCTTTGAACAATAAATAATGATGGGTATTTTTACATTCACCATTGATCTATTATCCTAGCTTTGACCGGTGCGGCACATAATTTGATTACTCTTTTATATTTAAGATAACTCAATGATCATTGAAATCAATCAATATTCAACATCTTTAATTGCAATTGATCAATTCGATTCATGTTTTGAGCCGCCCTGGATCGTGGTTCCATTTATTTAATACTACAGGAAAGACTTGAATGGCATTGTACTCTTGCTTTAAAACATTTGCAGCGATTAGTTTGACACCGTTTAACACCTGAACAATTACATTTAACAAAGCCTTGACCACCACATTTTGACTCGAATTGGACGGCTTCATTTACAGAAACGAGTTTATGAAGGTTCAGATCTTCCTCATTAAGTAGTTAAACAACGCACAAGTACCCCTCTCCACAAGTGGCACCATGACCAGTTGCTACATGAGCCCTTTTGACTACATCATAGACGTTTTCCAACTTGACGTAATACTTTGGTGCTTCCCTAGGCTCAGATTGGTTTCGAATCATGTTTTGCACATAGCCACATATGCGAATATCGGACTTCTGCATTAGACAGTATTGATTTTGGCTTTTATTTTCGGTATTTTTTGCTTCAATAATGTTGCTTATCAGAATTTCATACTGCTCTTTGGTATGAAAGCACTCTTTTTACTCTCTTGTTTTGTTGACTATTGCCTGAATAGCTCAGCTGTAAAACGAGTGTTTGTTTCAGTTGTCATAATGGAATATTGATAAAATCAGAAACGCGTTAATGTCATGTTTTTTTGCACCCCTTATGTAGCTGTAACTTTCCTGAGTAGATCCATGAATTATTGACAATTAACCAATGCAGTCATAGAATGTCTTAACCTGAATGCCACGGATTAGGCAATAGCCAATAACAAAAGAGTAAGGCACACCTATACTAATTGCAATAAAGTGATCAGCCTTAATAGCTCAGGGTAAATAATACAGAACGATTTCAAATTTGACCAGAAGCAACTGAAAACATGAATCGAGTTGATAAATTGCAATTCAAAACATTGAATATTAATTAATTGGATTATTCCTGATTCATCTTGAACATAAAAGAGTAATCAAATTATATGCCGCATTTGCCAAAGCTTTGATTATAGATAAATGGTAAATGGTAAAATAAGTCAAAGTTCATTTCAGCCAATCTGTCACAGTTTTCCTTCCAAATTTCAGTCAATCTAAAAAGTTTTTACGTATGACGTCATCTTCCGCATCTTATGACGTCATGAATATTTTAGAGCTTAATATCTTCAAAACGGCTGGAGCTAGAGATTTGGCGTCAAATACCTTATGAGACTACTTTTTAACAAAGGAAATCGTGAAAGTCTTAATGTTAGCGTCTGACGTCATAATGACGTCAATTTTTTGGTTTTTTGTTCCTGGTCTGTTTTAAAGCGGAATTTTTGTTATTAGTATACAGAACGCTTAACAGAATACCAATTGACGGATAAAAGTTACTTTAAACTCTCCAACGCCCTGTAAAACGCCCCCCCCCCCTCCCTAATGCACACAAGTGTTAAAACACGCACATCTTACGGTACAAGGTGCCTATTGTGCACACGCGATTATGTATACTGCAGATCAATACGGCTGTATGTGGCTTGTGGCCTCTCCCATAATGAAAAGTGCTGAACTGGGCTTTTTTCAATGCTGCAATCAGTGAAAAGTTGATCACGGAGAGCAAATGTATTTTTATGAAACTTTTTACAAATAACTGCGTTACAATTTGTGAATATATTGAATGCTACGAAATTGTGGTAGTGATAACTTTGTAGTGTTCATTTATTGATCACTCTTACTATTTTGTGACGATATAAGTAAACTTATTATTTCGAAAAGCTCGATAGGTGTATACTTTGAATTTGTGACTTTGACCTTTAAAATTTTGTCCGGGCTTTTACTTAACAACTACTGACAGTAGTATCGCCACATTTTGTACAGTATCGTCAAGGTTGGGATGGATTTGACCTTTGACCTTAGCAGTGTAACCGTTGCCTTTAAAATTTTGTCCGGGTCACCACTCGGTAACTACTAATGTTAGCAGCACCAAATTTAGCACAGTAAATCACTGTGATCCAAGCATGTGCATTATCAAGATTTTTTGGTAGATTTGACCTTTCACCTCAGCAATGTGACCTTGGCCTTTGAAATTTTGTTCAGGCCACTACTCAGTAACCATTAATGGTAGCATCTTCAGATTTGGTAAGTTACTCACCATGATCCAGACATGTGCATCGTAACGGTTTGAGAGGATTAGACCTTTGACTTTAAACAACGTTACATAAGAGGTACCTCTAGGTCACGGTCAAGGTCGAAAACTACTATCTCTCGGGTCTAGGCGGTCTCCCCCCCCCCTCCCGGCGGACTCCCCCCCCCTACCAACTCCAATTACGAAATTACAATCAAATACTTACTGTAAACTGATCTTTCAAATGTGATCAGAAATTTAATCTACAGATCACCAGCTTTACTGTGTCACCACCTTACTGCTTTCCTCGGATAGTCGTAATGAATGCCATCTTGATGTGATAATTTGGCTACTTTTTGGTGAGCTTTTATACAACCATTTACGTTCTCCGGACGCAAATCTGATACCCATAAATAAACCAAACTACTCCGGAAAACATCATCATCAGTAGCCTACTCTGTCGGTTAAGGCTAATAAACAATTGCAATTCTTGTGCATGCAATGAGCAGAACACTAGATCCGACGTTTCATTGATTCGGTCAAATATTCAATATATCAATCACTTAATTAAACAGATTGAAGAAACATCAATAACCCTTTGGTCTTCATACATCAATAAGGAAAGCAAGTTTGAGGGGGGAGAAGGAAAAAAAATGAGTGAAATGTACAAGTTTTGCTGATGTAAGTTAGAAAAAAATCTGTCGTGGGCGGGGGGAGGGGGAGGACAGGGGGAGACCACCCAGGGGGGAGACCGCCAGGGGGGAAATCGCCGGGGGAAACCGCCGGGGGGGGGGGAAGCGCCAGGGGGGAGACCGCCTGTTCCCATCTCGAAAACGGTTAGCATGTGCTGCTGATATCGTTGATCTTCTATAAAGTATTACTGGCCTCTTTAATGATTTGCAAATGGCTAGGTTTTATTTAATATCTAATTCTAGATTTAATTTTAAATCATAAAAGGAATGTTAATTATGTCTGAAAATTTTCATTCTCCTTCCAAACCTAAACCGTAACAGAATCAAGAATCAAAATGCGAACTTAAAAACTGACATAAGATAAGAAATTTTTAGCTCAGTCAATAAGTATTTTTTAGTATCGCAAGTGTTTATTTCGCAACTCGGTTGCGAAATCGGCCTAGTTTTTAGCCAATCTACAGACTGGCTGATTTGACAGATTGATTGTAACATATAGATGCTCCACACCATTTTCACATCAATTTTACCATTTTAATCCCTAATATTTATTACAAAAACACAGCGGCTGTGTAGCAAAAAATCGTTGAGAAGACTTATTGACATGTGAGTAGTTTTTATTTTACCAACAGCCTTTTTCAATGCTCATGACTGAACCAATGCTGTCCATGGCTGAACCCATGCCGTTCATCCTCAGCGATGAGGAAGGCAAATGGCACATCAACGATGAAGCGGGTCATCTACTCAGCTCAACAAAATGCCCATTATCTGCTGTTGCTATTGTTGGTATGTACCATGATGACGTTTGTTGATATTATAATCTGTCACTGCTGTCCGTGATTTTCTCTACTTGGCTTTTATATATGGCTAATTCCCGCGCAACTGTGCGAAGGTCGGTAGTTTGTATCAGATTCCGGCGAAAGTGTGCGAATGTCAGTAGTTTCTATCAAATTCCGGCGCAAGTGTGCGAACGTCAGTTATTTCTATCAATTCTGACGCAAGTGTGGGAACGTCAGTAGTTTCTATCAAATTCCGGCGCAAGTGTGTGAACGTCAGTAGTTTCTATCAAATTCCGGCGCAAGTGTGCGAACGTCAGTAATTTCTATCAAATTCCGGAGCAAGTGTGCGAACGTCAGTAATTTCTATCAAATTCCGGCGCAAGTGTGGGAACGTCAGTAGTTTCTATCAAATTCCGGCGCAAGTGTGTGAGCGTCAGTAGTTTCTATCAAATTCCGGCGCAAGTGTGCGAATGTCAGTAATTTCTATCAAATTCCGGAGCAAGTGTGCGAACGTCAGTAATTTCTATCAAATTCCGGCGCAAGTGTAGGAACGTCAGTAGTTTCTATCAAATTCCGGCGCAAGTGTGCGAACGTCAGTAGTTTCTATCGGGGTGCAGTGAAACAGGAAGCAGGATGAAGTGGGACAGATTTAAATGTCGTCTGCTTTCTTGGAAGACACCTAGAACGGAACCAATGAAAAGTAGTTCTGTTTGTGAGCTCTCCCTTTCGTGGGGCGCTGCTACTCCGGCCGGCGTTCACCTGTTCCTTAGCAGGGACATGAAAATGACAACATTTTGTTTTACTGAAATCTTCTTGTGTGTTTTTTTTTTTGTGTTCAGGTAAATATCGTACCGGGAAGTCGTATCTCATGAATCGACTGTTCGGAAGGAATTCTGGCTTTGCTTTGGGCAACACGGTTCAAGCAAAGACCAAAGGCATCTGGATTTGGCTACGGCCACATCCTCAGGTTTGTCTTGTTTATCTATTTGAACAACACATCCAGATACCACTCACGATTTAAGTCCAGAAATCGTGCATTTTACGGTACTTATTATTTAAATATTATATGATGTGTTAAATATTATTAGTAATTATGATTTCACTGTTTTTTTACTGTGTTGCTGAGAAGCTTACTGAGGGTGTGTTGCTGAGAGTGTGTTGCTGAGGGTGTGTTGCTGAGAGTGTGTGTTGCTGAAAGTGTGTTGCTGACAGTGTGTTACTGAGATTGTGTTGCTGAGAGTGTGTTACTGAGGGTGTGTTGCTGAGAGTGTGTTACTGAAGGTGTGCTGCTGACAGTGTGTTACTAAGGTTGTGTTGCTGAGAGTATTTTGCTGAGAGTATGTTACTGAGACTCTGTTGCTGAGGGTGTGTTGCTAAGAGTGCGTGTGTTGCTGAAAGTGTGTTGCTGACAGTGTGTTACTGAGATTGTGTTGCTGAGAGTGTGTTACTGAGGGTGTGTTGCTGAGAGTGTGTTACTGAAGGTGTACTGCTGACAGTGTTTTACTAAGGTTGTGTTGCTGAGAGTATTTTGCTGAGAGTATGTTACTGAGGCTCTGTTGCTGAGGGTGTGTTGCTAAGAGTGCGTCTTGCTGAGCCTGTGTTTCTGTGACGGTGTGTTGAGTCACGAGAACCACTTGCCACTCATGGTATTTTTATTACATGCAACTTAAATTACACATATAATGAAAGTGAAAGAACCAGTAAGACTTTAAATTGCGCCGTGATGGAGCAATGACTAATATTACCCAGAAAAGATCAAGAAAAAAAGAAGGAAGAACCATTAATTCCACAAATTTCCTTGGAATGACGTGCCTTGGCATGGTTATAGTCTGGCAGCAATTTTTTTTCGCCCAGGGCAAAGTTGGGTTAATGCATTGCTGAGGGACATTCCCTGTGAAGTTTGAAGTCCACACACCCAACAACGCCGTGTCATAGACGCATCTTGTTGGGGTTGGATGAGGCACTGTCTCTCCTTCTCTCTCTCTCTCTCCCCTCTCTCTCTATCTCTCTCTCTCCTTCTCTCTCTCTCTATGTCTCTCTCTCCTTCTCTCTCTCTCTCTCTCTCTCTCTCTCTCTCTCTCTCTCCTTCTCTCTCACTCTCTCTGTCTCTCTCTCTCCTTTTCTCTCTCTCTCTCTCTCTCTCTCTCTCTCTCTCTCTCTCTCTCTCTCTCTCTCTCTCCTCTCACTGTCTCTCTCTCCCGGATGGGGTAGGGGGCACTCATGTACTAACTGGTTACCATGCGTGCCCACCTCTTTTTAAAACGATCCCTAAACGCGGAGTGCTGATTTTAAATAACATCCCCCTTTTAACCAAATGCCCCCCCCCCCTTAACGAAAATGACTCTCCGCGAGGACCGCGCCGGATCTTAAAGCCCCCCCCCCGCCCCCCCCCCCCCCACATTCGCCACTTTGTTTTTTTTTTTTTTTTTTTTTTTTGTACAGGCATGGTAATACTTTTCATACGAAGCCGCCGCCCCCCCCCCCCCCCCCACCTGCCTCTCTCTTCTGTTTTCCGCCTCTCTCTCTCTCTCTCTCTATCTCTCTCTCTCTCTCTCTCTCTCTCTCTCTCTCTCTCTCTCTTTCGCACACACACATGCATTCTCTCACACTCTGTCACTCACACACAAACCAGACGTGACGTAAACAATGTCTTCAAAGTAAATCGAAAATAGATCACGACAATATACAGTGCATATTCCATAAACCGAACTTCGGTGTCTTCCTGTATGAACAAATTCTAAAAAGAGGTCTTAAATTAGACTTGGTTTTATGTTGATACCTCGGGTGATTGAGAAAGGAAGCACACACAAGCCGCCTCAGTTTTGATATGGTCTTAATTTAGAGGTGGTTAATCAAGAGATACTGTACTGATGTTTTGGATTTTTTTTTCACGTGTGAAGAACCCAGACAGATCATTGCTATTGGTCGATACGGAGGGGCTGCATGACGTTGAGAGCGGGGATGAAACACGTGACATGCAATTGTTCACATTTGCCGTGCTGCTTAGCAACTGCCTTGTGTACAATGCCACAGGAACGTTTGATGACATCATAGTTCAACAACTACAGTATCCTTTGTGAAATGTTTTGAAAAGAGAACATATTGTACATTCTCTCAGGATTGGTTTAAGGACCACCATATCATTAATGCAGTACGTGACTCCACGATAACAATACGGAAATTTACTTATGTCGTGCAAACCTCAGTTTCAATTCTGAAACTGAACCGTTTGCTGACAAACGAGATATTTTTAGCATTGTGTTGTAATGACAATGTTGTAACAGAAATACAGTAGCGTCCTATTAATTTTATTTTTATTTATTTATTTTTATGTTGAAATCTTTGTTCCTTACCCACATCTCAGGCTTGTAGTAAAATTAACAGAGAACATAAAGCTCAATAAGAAGCAAAATGACGAGGAATCCGGTGTCCATTTCAGCAAAGTTTTCCCATTTTTCTTCCTAGTGTTGAGAGATTTCTTTCTGGAACTGAAGATAAATGGCGAAGAGGTTTGGTTCTTCGTCTGTCTGTTTGTTTGTTTGTTTGCTTGTTTTTTTTTTTGTTTTTTTTCTGTTTTTTTTTTTGTTTTTTTTTGCATGTCGCTTCAGCGACAGTGAAGGTTACACTGGGACTCACCTATAGCTGCTAAATGAGTAAGCTGGAAAAATCAGCAATAAGAATAAAGAATAAATTGCGATCAGTCGCTTCTTACAATGTATACAGAACAGATTCCTCCAATCCACTGGAGGACGTACGGCGCAGAGTTTAATCTTTAAGCAATTGTTTTTGGCATTAAAGAGATTCGAATATATTATCTACCATAATGGAAAGCCAAATAGGTAGATAGAGAGACGGACAGACAGATAAACAGGCAGTCAGACACACATACATACATACATACATACAGAGATAGACAGACAGACAGAGAAACAAACAGATAGATAGATAGATAGATAGATAGATAGATAGATAGATAGATAGATAGATAGATAGATAGTTAGTTAGCTAGTTAGCTAGTTAGTTTGCCAGTAACTCCAGTAGCTGGTTTTTAATACATGTTTAACAGGTCACACCAGATCAGTACTTAGAACACACTTTGAAACCGAAGCCTGGATATGGAGTGAAAATTAGACAGTTCAACGCCCCTCGCGAATGCATCCGGGCCTTCTTTCCTCGCAGACGCTGCTTTACATTGCCAAAGCCAGTAGATGACAGCGAAAAATTGAGGTGTGACGACATACGATTTTGAATCAGCGTACCAAAAAAAAAAAAACAGTCGATTCATTAGCACAAGTGAATGTTGAACTAATTCTATTTTTTTGTTCTCTAAATGTTTCTCTTTCCGCATATATAACAATGCGTAAATGGGTGTTTTATCTTTGTTTTACTACCTCTCCGTACTGCCGATTGTATGTTTCATTTATTCATT
This sequence comes from Protula sp. h YS-2021, assembly GCA_949752745.1. NCBI lineage: Eukaryota > Metazoa > Annelida > Polychaeta > Sabellida > Serpulidae > Protula > Protula sp. h YS-2021. The sequence goes on from OX457030.1 coordinate 15,327,742, forward strand.
ATTTAATTTTAAAAGGCATATGGAACTTGTAAGAAACGAAGAAATAAACCCGGAATTTTTAGAAGAAAGCCAGAAAGTGGTTGAAGCGATTATATCTGAAGCCAAACCATTCGTACTGCAGGGGAACCCCATCAACGGCTCAAGTAAGATGTACTGTGTAAATATTGTATGATCAAAACTTAATGTCTCGAAATATGGTATTTTGTTGATCACATAAATGATTAATAGGCTTACTCATGGATGAGCAGTTTTAGATCAAGGTACGAGTTCGGGTTTCCAATAAATGACGTTATTTTTTTACTAAATCTCGTGTTATCACGTAGGGTTCTGCGAGATCGCACGCGTATACGTTCGAGTAATTAATGATGGCGGAATACCATGCATTGAGTCTACCGTTGATTTGATGAAGAAAAACGAATGCAGTCGGGCTCTTGATGAAGCTTGCAGTTTATACAAACAGGTCTCTATATCCGATTAATCTGTTATATCTTATTCGTTATTGTCAGACAAAATAAAATCAACAGTATGGTGATATTATCCGTCGAATAAAACAATTAAAGGACAGTGAGAAAGATGCACTGCAAAGAAAATATTGATCGCATGTGAGAGCCAATGTTTTATTAAATAAACCATGCTCAAGCGGTGGGTGCAGAGAACCAATCACAAGAAGGAATGTTGAAATATCCATATAATAAAATGACGTAGTGGTATAAAGCGCCGGGCGCATTTATTCCACAGAGCATGACCGTCGAGCTGAATGAGAACATGCCGGTGGATAGCGAGACTTTGCTGGAAGTCCACGGGCGTCTTCACGAGCAAGCTGTGCAGTATTACAGAGAAAACGCGCTCTTTGACGAGCATGGACAGTTTATAGAAAAGCTTACGGTCAGTATAAAAGTGCCACAATAATACAGGTATAAAGTATCAACCTAAGGTCAAAAATTGCAATTCACATTTGTTTGCTCTGTTGCAATTTAAATCAAACTTAATATGGACGTGTACTCATACTGATCATCATAACCATATAACTGTCACAGCGAAATGCAATTCACGTTTGTTCTGTTGTAATTAGAACAAAGCCTATTATCGTGAAAACTTCAGACTGAAAAAATGTTATTGCAGAAACGTCCTCATCGAGAGAAAGGAGATATAAAATCCAGCTAAAAGACGCCTCCATCTATGACAGTGTGTTCACTTATTGCAGTTGTCAGCCTTTATATCGCTGTCACAATTTGATTGTGTCATTTGCAAAAACATCTTTCTCTTTTATCTAATCTTTTCAATAGGAGAACCTGGAGAACCATTTTCTTTCGGTAAAGCAAGAAAATGAGAAACGTTCACAGGACAAATGCCGATATGTCTTGCATCAGTGCTTTGCAAAGCTTGCTGAAGGAGTCAGCGAAGGCCAATTCACCAATACAGGTTTTGTAATCAGTACATTTAATTTAGCTCCAGTAACAGGACAATATGTTGATCAGTTGCAATGAACAATGAAGGTTCCCTAAAACTGGATATATTGCTTTCTATATGAAGTGAATAAATCACATAACTTTCGCAGAAGTAATCAACTAGACAGTTTTCGTCACAAAGTAGTGCAAATTACACTTGGGAGTCACTAAAATATGATTCTGAAAACTTAAAAATTGAGAATTGTGTAACACTTTTTGTTCAAAGTCATACCAAGTTACCAGCTGTATTAAGCTTAAACGCAACGCAGCTTTTGACATGTTATATGCCAGTAAACATTCTGACGCCGAGAAAACGTCGATTTGAGTATGGGTCAGCAGCAGTCGAAACCGCTACATTAAATCTGTAATTTGGTTTTGTTTAGCTGGGACCATAAATCAACGTCTTTAACGCAACGTTGAATTGACATTGGATAAACAAAAATGTATAGATGCCAATGTTACATGCCGAAACAACTTAAATGCCGTAATAATTTTGTTGTGATCACGTGCGCGACCATAGATCATCGTCTACTCAACGTCTTTAACATCTATTGCACATACGTTTAATAAAATGCTCTTCATTCGTGACGTCGATTTTCGTTGCCGAAAAAACGACTTTTTTGCTTAACTGACGTCTCTGACGTTGAATATATTTGGAAAAATTGGCTATTTATGGAGTCGAGTCGTGGAAAAATATCCGAGTCACAACAAAAAATCTACAATCAAAAACAAAAATATATATATAGTCGTGTTAATGTTCACATGAAATTTAAGTCTGGTACTGGTAATGACTGGTTGCTTTGAAATTGGACGATAATCAGGACATAAGATATGGGATATTCAGAACCGTGTTTGAACCGTATTCATGAAAATTGACTTCATATATATCTTGTGTCACCCGTTGACACAAAAGGGAACTTTGACAGAGCGATGACAACTATTCCCTGGGACTTACTGTCTAGACGGTGATATGATTAATATTTTCGCGACGTCTATATGTCGCTCTTCCTACGTCTAAATAAATCGGTAGGCAGAAGTTGTGTAGTTGATGTGCGGAACCCACAGCCCCCCTACCCCTCCCAACTTATTTAGGAAACTGCAGAAAAACAACGTTTGTGAATATTTTGGCTGGTAATTGCCCCGCCGCCAACCAAGAAAAGATAAATAAAACAAGGAAAAAGCTTGTTCGTCAAATGGTAGGTTTTTTTATTTCAATGATGGCCATATGACCGTTGGTGACTTGGTATGGACGCCAGTTTTGCCATACCCGGATTTTTGTCATGTAGACTTCCATAATCATCGAAACCCCGACATTTATAAGGCGTTAAAATGTTTACTGGTATGAATAAATTATAATAGCATAATATGTGACGTTGTATCGTAACAGTCCTGTAACAAAGGGACTGATCATTCGTGGCATATTGTTTATCCTGTTTATAATATGAAAACAACTTAACAGCAATTATGGAGGTGAGCATTCCCGAAACGTGGGAGACAAGCACCTCCGCTGAAATATTTGCTGTTCAGCCAAAGGCAAAAATACAGCAAATAACACAAATCTACTCACTCTTTGTCGGCAGTGGAGAGATAAATACCTTGCTTGTACTGTTAGCTATATCATAGCATGTAACTGCCTTATAATGAGCTTCAATGGCAAAATTTCAATGTCCATTTTTGCAAATAAAATGTAAATGAATTTCTAAAACATTGAACTGGGCCAACTAGACATGCTATAGTATGTCTCTGCCAAATTTAGTGTCCTATGGAGGAAAAGGAATCACATGGAAACACCGTACCGAATCGCACGAATTATATAAACTATGGGGATGGAAAATTCTCAAGTGTAACAAGTTTGAAATAAGTGATATTACATATTACAAAAAATATTTATTTAGTTTTGGAGATCCTTTTTCTACAGTGTTTATCCCTGTATTATGCTTGGTATAGTTATACAACTAGCTGAAGATTATTATTATTATTATTATTATTATTATTATTATTATTATATTTACTCATATTCTTTTACTCTAAGATACCTGTTGGTATGATATTTTAAATGTTCACATTAAAAGTACCACCAAATTTCGATAAACCATTCCAACTTACAATCAGCATGTTGGCATGTTTTAACAGCAGGGGGTTATGCCAAGTACAGGCAACTAAAAGATCTGGCCATTGCGCAGTACAAGGAAACGAGCGGCCTGGGTCCGATGAGTGAATACGTTCTCAATCATTTCCTGCAAACCACACGCTCAGAAGAAGAGGCTATTATTCAAGCAGATAAAGTAAACAAAGTCTAATATAATATGCATATTTATCGATGTGTTAACTATGGTTGAACACTAGTCTCTGCAACAGAAACCTTGTCTTCTTTCTTTGTTTAAAATTAATCCATTTCCAGCCACGACTATTGCTATAACTGATGTGTAATTTCTAAGCTGAAATGTACTGTTTACGATTCTTTGTGAGGTGATGGGAAAGTACTTCTTGTGCTTTTGCCTGCATGTGTGTACTTTGAACATGCATCAGTATTATTACCTTTATACTTTGTCGTTTTGTCGTTTTGTTAATGAAAATAACTTACTTTAACTTCAATAAATTATAATCTTTTGAACAAATTAGTGTGAGAAATTGTCGTTCAAAACAATGAAAAAGAAAGGAAAATTATAGTTTTATAAAACTAAAAGTCATTTGCCTATGCGGCTTGGTAATATTATCGAGACCAAAGAGAGCTCCATTTCTATTGGCAAACTAGTAATTTACGAGTATGTTGAAGTTCTTATTTGCCAAGCTCGTATCTTATAGGCTCTTAATGAGAGAGAAAAGGAACTTGCCTTACAAAAAGAACAACTGCAACGCGAAGCCGAAAAGCGATCAGCAATGGAAAAGGAGCAAGCCGAATTGCGAATGGAGGTATGGGGTTACCTCATCAGTTCCTGTTTAGTAATTTTAGAAAGCAGAAATATCTACCACTTGTTAGTGTATAGCAAAAGAGCGGCAGCGTAAAACTTATTATATTCTTGTCCACATGCAAATGTGAACCAATGTCTGTTGTTTAAATGATGTTGTTCTTTATGGACCAGAGTGTGAAAAACGAATAGTAATTATTATGGAAGCGTGTCGCTCAATAACTACTCTTTGTGTCTTGAATAGTTTAAGAGACAGCAGAAGGAACATGACTCCATGCTGAGGAAAATTCAAATTGATTTCGAAGAGAAACAAAAAGTTTTGATGGCAGTAAGTTTTCCTGTTGTATTCTTAAGTATATGTCTAGGGTATGGTTTCATTGAAATAGAGAATTGTTTGTTTGTTTCTTTGGTGTTTAAAGTTCCGTTCACCAACTAAGATGGGTATATTAGGACGCACTTGCTAATGAAACAAGTGGGGAAAAAACGAAGGAACAATAAAGAAATAGTGAAAGAAGAGTCAGAAAGAAAGAAATTCTGATTAGTCGCCTCTTACATTGTGCACGGAAAAGAACGCAGTGGGTGTATTCTCAAGATTCCCCCACCCCACAGGGGGGATGAAGAATATAAATTAGTTAAAGATTTCTGTGGGGCATCACTTCAGTTACAACCAATGGAAGTTTTAGAATGTTAATTGGGTAAATTATGGCAAAGTGGACGTGTCAACAGGACCACATGGCTGATATGGCGCAGAAAGAGAAGGAATGCCAAGCACTTATGGAGCAGGGTCTAGTCCGTCAGGCCGAACAGTATACAGTGATCATAGACGAGATGGAACAAGACAGGTGATATACACTCTCCACGTTCTTGTTTATGATATGCCACAGATTTATTACTTCACCAGACAGGTATTGTCCAGCCACGCAGTGGTGACATACCTAGTATCGCTTTACAGTTTTATGCGTCCTTTTAACAAACACCATACTTTGATCTTTTAAACGCACAAGGTAGTCTACAAACAATATTTTGCCAAGACAAGATTATCTGTATTTAGGTTTCCGAGTTTGACCACATTCGTATGTTTTGTTGCACTTTCAATTAAGATCAAATGTCACCAGATCTTTTATTACAAGAACAGTCATCGTCGCTGTGTCGATAGCAGCACTATGAATATAACCATGTCGATGTCTTGTATGTACAATGTACAAAATTGCGTTTTTAGCTGATTTTAGCTGAATCTCAGGCTATTACCATAATGACACAGTAACATGCATTCATAGCTATTCTTTACTTCCGAGAATTAATTATGTTTTTAATACCCATGCGCTGACATCACGAACCATCCGCTGTTTTGTCAATATTGAAATATTTGGGTAATCAACCTCCCAAGGTTTCTTAAAATGAATGGTATAATGATGATCAAGTCATTCAAATCGATAAGTGATAATTTTTATAGTTGGGTGGTTATTTTTGTTTGTGTGTTTGGTGTTTAACGTTCAACGAGAATGACTATTATATTCCGACGCATCTGATAAAGGAACAAGTAGTGAAAATGGAAGGAACAATGAGAAAGTAGTATAAGAAGAGCTAGAAAACAGAAATTCTGATTAGTCTCCTCCTACGACATGCATGGCACAGAAAGCAGTGGGTCTATTCTCTAGATTCATGGGGGGCAGATTTTGTAGTTATACTCATCGAAGATGTGTAAGCCGTCATTTTGTAATTTCATAGTATAATGATTGCTTATTGAAAATCATGATGAATTTTCCCCTCATTCATAATTTCACATACAGAGAAGTTTCCAAAATGAGATAATGTATTCATGTATGTCCTGTGGTTTAACAGAAAGAAAATGCAGGCGAACTACGAGCTACAGGAAAATGCATTAGGAGAATATAAGCAACAGCAGAGTGCTATGATGGACGAAGTACGAAAACAACGCGAGCTCAGTAACACACAGCTGCAGACCCTGCAAAAGGAATTAGCCGGTCTACGTAGTAACAATAGCAGAGGTTAGTGCTTTGCCTTTTTCGATTTGAATAACATTTGAAGGATTATTTTACAATTTAAATGGTTTTACGATGGCCCAAGCGCGATGCTTGTGCTATGTCTTCGATTTTTTTCTGCATATGGTTAAGACTATAAATGTGATCAAATGATTTTTATATATTATTATTATATAATATTCTTCAAAACGGAGTTCTAAATTGATTGTAAGTCTGTTGCGTGTGACTAAATGAAAGTATTATTTAAACAATCCCCGTATTGCATTTGGAGAACAAATAGAAAAGTGTTGCAGCAAAGACAGCTAATATATTTAAAATTCAATATCTACGTATATTTTTGTATGTGTCCTCGCCTTTCATTTGATCTGGAGAACAGATAGAAAAGGGTTGCAACACAGACAATTAATATTTAAAATTCAATAGTTTTCCATGTATGCGTTTTTCATTTTATGTGAACAGGAGATTTTTGGAGATGCTCGGTAATGTGAACAAATACCTGGTTGGCTGACCATGTAAGTTTGTATCTGCATATATTAACTATATAATGTTTTCATGCCCATTGTTCAATGCTCTAGACCAGAAAGTTCTAGTTATATCTCACAAATTTGTCGTTTCTGTTAAAACTCGAAGAAGAGTATCCTTTTTTGCTATTTTTATATAATATTATGATAGACAAGTCATTCACATTTAATGTACTTGAAATTGCTTCTCTTAAAACGTTACCAGTGTAATGACATGAATCAATACATTAAGCAAGTTTGTGTAATGTCGGTAATATCACTGTGCAGGAAGGGAACTAACAAACAGAATGGAAAGGAATGTGGATTGAATACAGCACGACAAGAATACTTATGTCGCAGAAAGACATCAGCAAATAAAAACGTTCTTATAGTTTAGTATTGAATTAGTACATCTATGTAACTTTATAATTAATTACATCTTTATTATGTCTCCCGACCAAGGGCTCACATACAGTGTACGTTCTGTGTGTGTATGTGTGTGTGTGTTTCAGTCCGTTGTGAACAAAATGTTGTGTGCAAGATATCTTGAGAACGAAACGTCGGATCGACTTCAAACTTGACAGATTTATTCCTTGGTTAGGTCGGACGGTTCTCGTGATTAGGGCAGGTGTATGACCTCATTAAGTAAAAATCTTGTGTGCAAAATTTCTCAGCCGCTGAACATCGGAGAAAGTTGAAACTTGGTGGAATTATTGCTTGTTAGGTCCGAAAGATTCTTTAAACTTTTTTTGCGAGTAGAACGAACGAATGCGGCGTATGACGTCATCACGTGAAATATGAATATATTTTGATCAAGATCTTGTGTGCAAAATATCTCGATAATGAAAAATTCTAGCATCTTCTAATTTTATTTGGGTATTCTTTGGGTCAGTCGAACGGTTTTATCAACTTTTCATGCATATCACTTGATTATGGCAGGTGGATGACGTCATTGCATTAAAATCTTGCGTGAGAAATATCTCAGCCGCTGAACATCGGAGAAAGTTGAAACTTGGTTCGATTGTTGCTTAGTAGACCCCAAGGAGTCGATAATCTTTTTTCGCGAGTAGAATATGGCGTATGACGTCATCGCGTAAAATGTGAATATATTTTGAACAAGATCTGGTGTGCAAAATATCTCAATAAGAGAAAGTCGTATCGATTACAAATTTTATATGGGTATTCTTTGGGTCAGCCGGACGGTTCTATCAACTTTTCACGCATGTCACATGATTTGGGCAGCCATATTACGTCATAGCGTAAAAAAATTGTGTGCAAAATATCTCAACCGCTGAACATTGAAGACAGTTGAAACTTGGTGAGATTGATGCTTGGTTCTGTTTTTCGCGAGTAGCACGAACGAGTGTGGTGTAAAACGTCATCATAATATGTATATATTTCGAACCAGATCTTTTACGCGTAATATATTAATAACGGAAAGTCATATCGACTTAAAATTTTATATGGATATTCCTTGGTTCAACCAACTTCTGACGCGTGTGATGAAATTAAGAAAAGCATTATTACGTAAAAAGTATCTGTCGTTAAGCAAAATATCTTGATGCAGTCATTCCTCGGATATGTCGCACGTTTTTTGTTAAACCTTATTGAACTCTTATAGAAAATCAAGAAAGGGGCATAATGTCAACCCCCTCTCCCCCGACTCCCCATTTTTTGGGCTTTTTTTTTTAAATTTAGCATAGTTGTTAACTACGCTGGGGATTTCAGCATTTTCCAGAAGATTCTCGATTATTCCTGCATTCTTTAGAATGCTTCAGAACAGTAACAGCATTACTGTCGGTCAATTGCTATTTGTTATTGCCTGAAATTGAGTTTTTTTTGCGTTTCTCATCTACGGCTATTACATAACATGCCACTCAGTCAGGTATAAGTGTCAGTTGTGGTGCATGATGCAGTCGTTATAACTTGATAACTCCACTTATCAGGAAAATGCACTATAACCACCACGGTATTTCTTGGCCTCTGTTCTATCACATATGTAAGTCTTCCACCTCAAAACCGATTAGAAGTGGGCATTTTTAGGAATAAGAGGTGAGAAAAACCAAGGTGGTACCAAAATTTCAAACTTTAAAAGCGTTTTTCTCCACTGCTAAGTGCAGATATCAGGTTTATGCATAGACCCCTTCAATTCGGGTCAAAAACAGGCTATAAAGCACTATTTTCGAGATAAGCGTTATTTTTATTTTTTTAAATTTCTTTCAAAATCTTAAAATGTTCATAAGACGCTACTTTGACTTTGAATCCTCATAAAAACTCATGTTTGACCCAGTTTAAAGTAAGGGATTTAATACTGTTATAAGGTACGGGATTAATGGTGAAAAATCTAATCACATGAATACGTTTAATTTCAAATGTGCCCACAGTTAGCAGGACAATACATACTTGCAAGATCCATCTATGCTGAAAATTAGAGTTCCCTAAATTTAATAGATGCGGGGAAAATGTGAAACCACTTTTGCATCGTAGAAAAACAATAAAATGGGGCAGAGCTAAGTCCTAACAAGATTTTTTCCTTATGGCTTAATCTAACTATATCAAGTTTGAGACTATCATGGAGTTTCTCAAAACTAGAGACTGGTTTTCTGCGGTTCGTTTTTTATTATTAGTACAATCGTTCTACAGATTTTCTCCATTTTTGAAAAAAAAGATCCATGGGATTAGCTTAAGTTTGCTAATTTTTGCTTAAAATATTTTCTTAGTAATAAATCTGTCCTAATATTTCTTCTTATTTGTATCATTTGTTTCATACTTCTTTATATAAACTATGAAAACACAAATATGCTCAGTTCTCATTTTGTTTTATTTTACTTTGTCCGCTTGGACTCTCAAAAAAGATGTGCCTCAAATATGCCTCCTTGCAACAGAATTTTCAAATCACGCCTCGTACAGCAACTAACACAGTAAATCAAAACCAACAAAAGCATAAAAATCTAAACACTCCACATCAAATTTTCACATTACACTACTTTTTAATACTTCACTGTTCATGTTTTGTCAATTCGTTTCACAAGAGTCTTAAAGCAAGGACTAATTGGGTCTGTTTATACTAGCGACTTATTAAATGTATTTAGATTAAAAAAGTTAATTCTGAAATACTATCAAAGGTTTAATAAGTATGGGACTGTTATGCACCGAGCTACGCTTTTAATGAATATGCCGATAAAATTCAATCGTAAACATAGTAAAATCAAGAAAACACATGCTGAAAACAACTCCGTGGATAACACCTTCTCCTTCCCGATTATTTATTTATAACGTAATATATTACATGCGACATAGCAAACTACCATTCAAAAACGTAATAATACATATTTATAAATTATATTTATAGTGTAATAGCTAGAAGAAGGTGCCTCAAACAATTTTCCTAAGTCAAGGTTTCTTGTGTTAAGTCGATTTTTATTTAAATGTGCATTTATGAACGCTACAGGGAATTGTCATATTAAATCATTTTTTTTTAAATTAAGACATAGTCTGAAAGACGTTAATCGGCCTTCATTGCTTCAGTTTGGGTTGCGCCAATTGATTGGCTTTGCTTGTGTACACATTTATATCTCAAGATATTCCTTGAACTCTTAATGTTCTCATTTGCACCTTGACAATCTCATTGCTGTATGGACAAAAGAAGTACACAGCTATGGACTTTGTTCTTAAACAAAGAAAGTAATTAAGTATGGATTGTGTTCTTAAACAAAGAAAGTACACAAGTATTGGCTTAAAAGAAGAAAGTATGAATTTTACTTTACAATCTTAGACGATGTTTAAATACCACGGAAGTCTTCCAGTTAACCCAAAACCCCAAACAAGTATGCTTTGTCTCTGATAGTAATGTTCGTGTCTTAAGTATTGATTTCAACAGGATTCATTTTATAAGCGTAACTTAGAAAGCCATTCAAACAAGCTAACATTAAATTTTCAAGTTCTTAAAAGGCTATTTCAGGCGTTACTTTAAGAGAAAAAAAACAAGATATTGCCCCAGTGCTCTGTGATGTTATCAGCAGGCGTCCGCTTCTGGTGTCATCAGCAGGCGTCCGCTTATGGTGTTCTCAGCAGGCGTCCGTCTATGGTGTCATCAGCAGGCGTCCGCTTATGGTGTCATCAGCGTTTATTCCACGTCCTTTTCGTTATTTAGTGACGTTACCTTCTTTCTTCCTAGAGCTCTTTTCTTATATTATATTGCATCGCAAGTCGTCAAAGTCTAAAAATAAACATCAATTTAAAACAGAGATTACGAATTATTAGGACAATTTGTGAGATATTATATCAGGGTATTGATTTAAAAATATTAATCCATATAATATAACATCTTCTCTCACAAAGGCATTAAAGGATCTGGATGAGGAGATATTTTGACATCTGACGCGTCTAAACCGTGTAAGAGCTAAAATATTGTAAATTTTATCATGTGAATGCATAAGTAATTTTCAATTATAGCACAATACCACCTGTTGCTATGCAATAATATGATATAATGTTTTTGCAATATGACAATATCGTGTATTTTTTTAAATAATGAGATATTACTTAGTTTTTGTCCCTTCCTGTGCAGTTGATCGCGAAGTTGAGCTAGTTGTGCGCTTTGTAACTGACTTTGTTTTCTCATATCGTCAATGAGCGCCTGTTGTTGCTGCTTGTATTCCTCAATGGCTTTACTTTGCAGCTGGTAATCTCTCTCTTCCCTTTCCCTGCAACAAAAACAAAATAATAAAGTGCAATATTTCCTTGACAAAAGAATTCTATATGAACAACCAACAACGTTGAAAAAATAATAGAAATGTATAACATCGAACAAATACAAGCTGGCTGGAGAATTGCCCATCGAATATCCCTGCTAAAATTCAAAACAATGAGACAAGAAATGTAGAAAGAGTAGTATTTTGAAAAAAAATACATTAACATACACACAAACATTACGGGAGATGGACACCCCACAAGTGATGAGCATAGCCCACCGACCAAAGACGGCTGATCTAATAAACTAAAACAATTTTAATTTCAAGCATTTAGATTATTTTCACCTTTTAAAAGTCACTGTCAATTATCTTACTAGGCTTGAAACTGCAGTTAACATTTCTCACTCACTCGATCTTTGTGAACTCATTAAGTAAGTTTTGCCTGCCATAATAACACTGCTAAATCATTGTTCATTAGCATGATCATGTGTTGTTCTCAATGTGCATTGCACTGTTGCATTTGTACACATCTCACTGAGACTTACTTTTCCTTTTTCATTTCCTCCAGCAAGATTTTGTACTGCTCAGCTTGGCGTTGGTTGCCTTGCTGCATCATACGCTCATATTCCCTTTCCTTGGCCTCCGTGTCTTTTTTCTGCTCCTTTAATCAATAAAGGAAACAGCCATTTAAAAATAATTATAAAGTACTTTAACCTACTATTACATGACTGGCGTCTGATTTTTATTTGTAAGTTACCATTGCTCTTTTTTCAATTTAACCCCATTACATTACCTAAATTGTGAACGACCATTGTAAACCAAAGACTCTATTTGGTGACGTTCTACTTTAATGACTGAACGCATTTAAAAAATTAAAATCTATGTTTATTTAAATCAGGTTTCCATGTCTCCAAGTTTCCAAATTGTCAAGTTACTTCAAGTTTTCTCCTGTGGTTTTCATCAACCTCCATCGTGAATTTGCGTATTGCTGCAAAGTGCTCTTGCTGCTGCCTCTCAAGCTAAAACAATGTATGTTTTGTTATTTTATCCGTAACTAGATTTAGTCATAAATGCTGAGAAGAATTTGTTTGTCAAAAAAAAAACAAATTCAAGAGGTACACTACGCATTTCAATAAATTGTCCATCATATCGCGAATTCAAGATAATATTGATAATAATGTTGCTACATAACTAATAGTGAGAATACTTTAATCAGAACCGTAAACTCAAACATACAAACGACGAAGCATATTCAAGAGTTAAACCATTCGTTTGAATGATTCATTCATCATAATACCGGCATACCGTAACGGAATGCAGCAGTAGTCTTGTGGCATGTGTGATAAGCGGAGTGAGTGAAACAAAGGTGTATCAGCGAGGATTACCTCCTTGCGTAGTTCTAACTGCTGTTGCTCCATTACTTTTCTTTCTGCTTCTTCTTGCTCTATCTGTTTTTGTTTCCGAACCAGTTCTTTATCTTTCTCCTCAAGCGCCTAAAAGAAAGATATTTCATCGGAAAAGGTTTCGTGCTATTATTAAAGCTGTTATTATTTGAAGCTATTTTCATGACAAGTTTATGTCCGAAAAAAAACAGTGTCAGCATGAGATGATCCAGGAATAAGTCAAATCACAATCTCATCCCTAAGTGAGCTCAACCTGGAGCTAAACATCGAAACATTTTGTAGCAAATGTACACGCTGCTTATGGCCATAACTACTGGTTCATAAATACCCTTCCCTTCACTTTTATTTTTTTTGTTTATTTTTTGACCAATCAGAATTTACTTTTTTTGCCCGATTCTGTTGTTCACATGTGAACTCCCATGTCATATAAAAGCTGATTACGCAATATTTTCAGTCTCTCTTGCGTTCTGGAATACCAGTAATATAGTGCTTCACTGGTTGTGTACTTTGGGGGTGAATTCAGTATGTGGTGTGTGTGTGTGTGTGATTTCAGGTGAGCAATAGCTGGCAAGTAATGTTTTTATTGTGTTCAGTATTCCTCATACTTTGCGCCAGTAATTACAGTATTTCAGTGTATATTATTAAAATATTAGTTGTCGGTTTAAATGTTCGGTAGTTTGTATCTTCGTAAATTTAGCACATATATGGCGGTAATATGTGTTGTAACAAATAGAAATTCGAGAGGGAAGCAAAAATCCGTATTTTGTTTCGAATTAACAGGTTAACTTTAATATGTTTTTCTCTCTGTGTTGTTTGTTATTCAGCTCATCTTTTCGTCAATAAAAGCGTAAACACTACGACCTCGTACTCCTCATTGCCTTCACCCGCCGTCACACATTTAGAACGTGCCAGAACTACGACTTTCTATTTACTGTCTATTTACGCTTGTCTGCTGTCTTTTTCTCAAGAACAAGAAAACCTGACTTGCTGAAGATTAATTCTATACATTCATAGGTTGTAAGACACGAGATTATCGAGAAATACTTACGTTGTCCACTTGGATAATGGCTTCTTCTCCAGCAGAATGACTCTGAAGGAAATCATTCAGTAGCTCTTCCTTCATGAGGCCAAGATCTGGCATACCCACATAATGGGCAATTGCCTCTTCCTTTAAATGCTTATATTCGGCATGTCCACCTAGGTAAATATTATACAATATTTAGTTTAAGGGGATCCTTTATATGGCTAGGTATATTATTTTTCTGTCTTTTTAATCCAGTCTTTTTATTGAAAATTATCAAAATGATTTTATAAGAGCTAGCGTATCTAGTGGGTTACATTACGGAAGCCTTGATAAAATGCTGTTCAGCGAGATCGCATCATTCCTATGGTAGACAAACCTTTCTTTGCAAACTGTCCGCTTCGAAGAGCCTCTTCAAATTTGCCGAAGCAATGCTGTAGGGCTTCTCCACACTTCTTCCTTGAGCAATCTTCATTTTCGTTTTTGATCGCTTGCAAATGTTCTTCTAAGATGCTCTAATTACCCCCACAAATGTAATAAAGATAAATTTGCGAACAAAATTATTTAAATGTTCTATACTTTGAAAGACAGTGTTTAAATGACTTCTTTTTATTATGGCATTTTACAGGTCTTTATAAGTTAGTAAAATTGTCTTTTGAAAAACTATGTAAATTGTCTTTTGAAACAACTATGTCGGTATTAGTTATTTAACCTACCATAACTTTTTCAGCAAAGTAACCACTTTCGTCGCGAAACGCAATCTTTTCATAATGTTCCATGGCCAGTCTGTGAGATAACTCGTGTGCTTTCTGCAAAACCTCACTATCTACAGGCATGTTGAACTCAGATGACATCTTCTGCAAAAAGACATCAAATCACACTGTAAAAGAGAACAAGTCAAAGGATGAAATATAGATTAAACGCGGTGGTAAATGCTCCACATCAAAATGGCAGTCAAAATAGGAAATAATTGTTTAAACACATTGTTAATGCAGAGCTTTTGCTGACGCATTTGTCAAGAAGATATTCCGTTCTAATATATTTTGTGTGCCAGAGCGCATCCCTGTTGAAAACGCCACGTTAATCATCTTTTTTTTTTGTGAAAAGAATTCTGTGTTACCACAGTCGAGAGAAGGCAGAATTATTAGAGTGAATTTTACACAAATAGTGAATGACCTCCACATATAATCTGCCTGCTTCCTCTACCGCTCTTGTGCACTCGTTTTGCTTCAGTCGTTCGTGAGTGGACTCAATGCACGGAATGTTTCCTGAGTTTATTGCTTCCACATAGGATTCTACCATCTGCCTGTAACCTGGACAACAATGGTACAATGATATACAATCCACTCCCGTAAATGATATACAGTCCACTCCCATAAATGATATACAGTCCACTCCCGTAGTACCGACATTCGATGTACCACCAAACTCGTACTTACGCCATAAAGTGCTCAATCCCGCTTTTTTTTCCTTTTATAAATCTCCAGTTATACTACAAAATTCGCTTAACGTCATCCGCCGTCCATTTTGGGCAGCCAAAGTACCATCAAATTTCACCGAAAATTTATTTTGGCCAACGTTTCCATTCGACCGTACATTACATTCGCCTACTTTATCAGATCATCTGACTGTGGTTTAAGCAGCAGGGGTTGCAATGCAATAAACAAACTTTAACACGAAGGCTTTGTAAGCATCCGTTCGTCAAAGCTAACTGTGGAAGCATCCGGGTGCGCTACTCAAACAGTCACTTGCATTAGCGATAGTTAAAATATCAGATAAGATCGCGAATTTATCATAGCATCTCGTGGATTACGGGTTTTATCTCATATGTCAAAATCATTTCAAGATGGAAAAGAAAAGAAATTTTTCAATTTGACTGAGAAAAAAACTTAAAATCTTGGAATATTGAGAAAAAAATTCTTCACTAATTCACCAAAAAAAAAATAGAAAATTATTTCTTCATTACGATAATATAATGAAATGAAACGTGGAGAAGTCGGTGACATGGAGAATAAAAAGGGCAACTGGCAGATGGCAACACAACTCATCAGATTCCTAAAATTTTGGGAGATTTTTTCATGTTTTTTTTTTCATGTAACGCCGTACTTCTTCTGAAACGAACAATGGTGGTACAAGGAATAGACTGTACTCCAGATCAAATCAAATAGACAATTTCAGCTCCGCGATAACCTGCAAAGAATAAACGTTAAGATCGGATAAAAAGTGGAAATATATACGTATAAAATACATATAAACAGTTTAATGGGAAATACAGTGTTGTAAAGATTGAGTTTATTCGACCAAAACCTAATAGAACTAAATTAATACAAGTAATCATCAATTAATGTCATACAAGATTTCGCCTGCAATTTGTTTAAATTTTATTTTACAAGGAAAAAAAACACAAAAGGTAAGGTAATTTAGCTAAGTTATACTTTAACCACTGTCGGTATTTTAAAAATTGACGCATCTTACGTGAGCCATTGATTATGTTTCCTTCAAGCATGAACTCTGCGGCTTCGTTGAGAATATGCAACACAAGCCTTGAACATTCTTTTTGAAAATCAGCGTTGATTTCTTCTACGGGTACACTCTCGAGATGCCTGTGTATTTTTGATATTACAGAAATTTCAAAACATATTTACTTTAATATATCTATAACAATGTATTACCGACATAACTATAATTTTATTTCTGTTTTTGATAACTGTTGTAATTTGAGGTTTCGGTGTTTATCACTTATTTCTTATATTTCCTATGATGCAATTATGTCCCGTATTTCTTGGAACTGATGCCTTTGTTTTAATGCATAGTATAACTCATTGTAAATCCACGTGTAGTTTAGTCGCTTAAGAAATATGAAGCTAAGAACATGGCCTTTAATTTAATCTTAAAGAACCCAAATACACAACACATGTCGTTTACGATCCCAAGCATTGAGGGAAATCAAAAACACATTTCCTCTCTTTTTCTCACAGTGACATTATTTATGAAGGCTTTTGATACATTTCATCGACATTTTCACTTTTGCACATGGTCTTCCGACAGCAAACACGTATTCTTTTTTCATGCATCACAGTCGTTTTTCTTACCAAAAAGCTACTCCTCATACGGATAAGGGGAATTTTTTGTACATTAAGATATGTCATTTCACAAGCACAAGACGTTTGCTTGTACAGCCTCCGTATTCGTTACTATGAATTGCGGGAGGCGGAAGTGGTGAGGAAATGAAGCCTTTTCTGGAAATATATCCATGCCAAAGTAGTATAACGGCTGCTATAAAAACTCAAGGGGAACCCACACATGGTGGTGACTAAACGCGCGTTTGACTTTGTTGTAATTTGAGGTTTCGGTGTTTATCATTTGTTTCTTATATTTCCCATGATACCATTATGTCCCGTATTATTTGGAACTGATGCCTTTGTTTTAATGCATAGTATGACTCATTGTCAATCCACGTGTAGTTTAGCTTAAGAAATATGAAGCCGAAAACATGGTCTTTTATTTAATCTTAAAGAAGCCACATACAGAACAATAACAAAGAAGCTTCCGGCTGTCATTGGGTCAGCGCACGTAGTTTTAACAGATGTATTACCAAAGCAGTTAAAATAATGAAGCAAATAGTGCCTTCCAACACATTTGCAACCAACCTTTATAAGATAGAATTTTCAGAATTTCACTCCCACTTTTGTTAAATTAACAAAATATTCTTGGATTGATATTGAAAAAACAAAGGTTCTTGATCAAGTAATTGGCGCTGTAGCATAAAAAAATAAGTAAATAATAATACAGAACGGAAGGAGTTACCTAAGTTTGTCAGCATCTTGCATGGGTTTTGGAAGAGTAAAGCAAAAACGCCTGGGGAAGAATGCACGGATGCAGTTACGTGGCATATTATATTTCATATCCTTACGCGTCCAAGCCACGCCTTTTCGGGGCTTCAACGAGTGTTCAAAATATTCGTCAGCAGTCACCTTAAAGAAAACATGACGCAAATTAATGAGCAAAGATTTAACATTCCTTGTGCACGTTGTTTGATTGTGCACGTTATTTGTCTGTGCACGTTGTTTGATTGTGCACGTTGTTTGATCGTCCACGTTATTTGACTATGCACGTTATTTGTCTGCGCACGTTGTTTGATTGTGCACGTTATTTGTCTGTGCACGTTGATTGATTGTGCACGTTATTTGTCTGCGCACGTTGTTTGATTGTGCACGTTATTTGTCTGCGTACATTGTTTGTCTGCGCACGTTGTTTGATTGTGCACGTTGTTTGATCGTCCACGTTATTTGTCTGCGCACGTTGTTTGATTGTGGACGTTGTTTGATTGTGCACGTTATTTGTCTGTGCACGTTGTTTGATTGTGCACGTTGTTTGATCGTCCACGTTATTTGACTATGCACGTTATTTGTCTGGGCACGTTGTTTGATTGTGCACGTTATTTGTCTGTGCACGTTGTTTGATTGTGCACGTTATTTGTCTGCGCACGTTGTTTGATTGTGCACGTTATTTGTCTGCGTACATTGTTTGTCTGCGCACGTTGTTTGATTGTGCACGTTGTTTGATCGTCCACGTTATTTGTCTGCGCACGTTGTTTGATTGTGGACGTTATTTGACTATGCACGTTATTTGATTGTGCATGTTATTTGATTGTGTACGTTATTTTTGCACGTTATTTGGTTGCACTTCTTATTTTGTCCTTTAAAGCGTTTTTTTTTTTCGGTTTTTTTATTCCACAAATGGAATTAAACCTCATTCATATGTCGGTTTTAATAACAACTGATGGCATTAAATTGTAAAAAGTAATTACCCTTTTCCCGTCTACTTCTAGCTCAAGGAAGAAATCTCTAAGAACCAAGTAAAACGCTGGGAAATATTTGCTGAAAGCATTGCCGCTCTCCTCTTCGCCACTTTCTTTTTTTACCTTGACGTATTCTGTAAGCTCGGTCACAAGTCTAGCATTGGTCAAAGTAATAAAAAGCAGAAAATCGAAAGTCACAAAATAACTGCCGCTGGCAAAAAAAATAGACCCACAGCCATTTTTTTTTTTTTGGCGGCTGCGTGTTGCACTCACATAATTTTTTTTAATCAAAATGAAAAGAAATACTACGGATTAACATCAAATACATATGCCAGGTATTTATTTTAGGATACTCCAGTCTCTGTATGATATCATCGTCTAGCGTTCCAACGGCATTATAGATAAGGCAGTTGCTTAGCAACAAAATCAATGTAAACAACTGTATATCTTGAGTTGGGTCTCCCTTTTCACTGTCACTCAAACCCTCGGTATCCAGCAATACCAAACATCTGTTATCACCCTGAAAGTGAAATCAGTCTTGTAAATTAGGACATCCCTGTAACAGGTCGTTGCGACGGAATCAAACTGTTTCTCTTATTGCAAAACAAAGAAAGGAGAGTCGCTCCCTGTGGAGAGGATATGGGATTTTGATAAAGGTTGTGGTGGTGTTGGGAGGGGGTGGGAGGGTGGCGATCTTATGGGTATTTCCAAAAGAAATTATGCAAAACGTAATATTTTTTTAAATCGGCCAATCCAGGATAAGGGTGGCGGGAAGGGTGGGACGATGTGGCTGTATGAGTGAAAAAATTCAAAAAGTGGAGCACTGAACGAGGAAGCAGCAAGCGAGTGTAGACTTAAGGGACCGGCATTGTGTTTTTTTCTATTTCGAAAACAAAACCACCATTTTGACATGTAATTTTAGCGCTTATTTCCGGTATAAAAACCCAACAAAAACACCCAATTAAAATAATTAATTACGTTTGGATGAGGTCTTGCCCACATCCAGATTCCTTTTGTTTTGGACTGGATTGTCGCACCGAGTTCAAATCCTGATTTTTCGTTAAATAATCTGTTCATCAAGTAGGATTTTCCAGTTCGATATTTTCCTGAATAGGTAAAAGGTTTATGTTTTTCTGTTAAGCTCAAAACATTTGATCATATTTTAAATGTTTGACAAGGAAATGCCCAATGCTTCATTATTGGTCTTTACAAATAAATGTTTGAATTAATATGGAATGCCATTTTCACATTTATTAGGAAATTTTGATTTCAAGATATAATTTTTGATCTCAAAAATTACTTTCTTTATATCAAGAATTAATTTTTGATCTCAAAATATTCATTTTCTGATATGAAGAATTAATTTTTGCTATCTGTAATTATATTTTTATATCTCTACAATGTATTCTTGATCTCAAACAAGAATTCTTGATATTAATAAATATTTGCAGATATCAAGAAATGTTTATTGATATCAAAAATGATTTAATGGTCTCTAAAATTGAATTTTGAGCTCAATAATTTATTTTTCTTTTATTGATATCAAAAATTTTATTTTACATATCATTATTTCAGAATCAGACTTTTTTAATTGATATTTTGAAATCTGCAAATGATATTTTGATCTGAAAAATTAATTTTTTAAATAAAAAAATCACTCTATTTTTTTTTCATATAAAAATTCAGAAGCACACAGCTGTGAATAATAATGACTGCTCCTTGTACACAGAATCTTTCTTTTTTAATTTTTTTTTTTTACTGTGCAAAAAAGAAGCAATTCTTGAGCTCAAAAATTGTGCTGTTATTATTGATATCAACAATTCAGGTTTTCCTCTCCAAAATTTAAATAACAATTCGTTAAATTTTACATAAATGTGTTTCTGTCTTAAGATTTTTTAAGTTTGTAAAATTGATATCTTGTTCTCAAAAATAAATTTCTGTCATCTATAATTCAATTATTTATAGCAAAATATGAATTAATGAGATCTAAATTGATTTATTGATATCTTTAATTATATTTTGATATCAAAAATAAGCATTAAATGTTAAAACGGCATTTCATGATTTAACAAGACTTGGTGTGATTAATACTACACAACGCAAATTCATGCAATTTTATTTTTTCCAAACACATGAAAGTAAATGCATGTTTGTAATTTTTTCTAATTGAAATTGCAAAGATGGGGGCAAAATCCAACTTTCATTTAACTTTACGAGTGGAGTGTTGGCAAAATCTGCAGATAAAAAATATGAAGTGGGTAATAAAGTATATACTTAACCGGTAATGGAGACAATAGACAGCGGGCACGTGATACAATCAAGTATACTCAAAGCCTCAGGGTTAATCTGCCACTTCCCTGAATCCGGATCCGAGGAGACAAAGTATAGAGGGGCATCCATAATCGGCATCCCAGTAACAACCTGAAATAACAGCGACATGTGGCATCGATTCGTTAATTCAATAATTATCAAGAATATAAGACGTATCTTGCATTAATCAAATTTGGCAACTTTATATTTGAGGTTGGGATTTCGGGAGTAGCAGATGTGTTACCATGTGAGTCCAAAAACACACAGAACGGGTAAAGGGGGTAATTTTGGTGCGGAGAGCCAAATCGGTAAAAGGGGAGCAATTTTCATTCAGTTGAGCAGGGAGGGTATGAATAGCGTTGCTTAAAACCTTTTTTAAAACTTGGTATTCCTCATTTAGGGGTCGCTTAGAAACGTCATTAACATGCATGGTAACCCATCTCTGCATGAGTACCCCCTCTCCGGGAAAAGGGGGGGGGGGCACTCACGAACCAGTTGGTTACTATACGTGTCTTTGACTTTTGAAACAACCATCAAATGCGAAGTGCTAATTTTGAAATAATACCCCTTTTTAACCAAACGCGGAGTGAAAATCCGAAATAACCCCCTTCTCCCTGTTTGTGGAGAACAATGAAAACCACCCCCTGTTTTACGAAATTGGTCCTCCACGCTGACCTCGTTTTGCCTCAAAATTATCCCCCCCCCCCCACCCCAATCGCCGGGTACCCTCCTCGGGTTACTGCTACGAAGTCTTACGACTTGTAGCGGTGTCATAAGAAATAGCGACACAGCAACAGTCGTCTTCAGTACAATATGTATGTTAAGTATCGATGCAAATATACTTGCGAGTCCTGTAAGTAGAGTAGCATTTGGTATTACGCCTGCTCGGGGTGGCTTTTCATTTAGCCCTGTTATTGTCAGTACGATTAAGAAATAACTGTATTTATTATTAAGTGAATAAATGTGAAAACGTTTTAATTTGTTTTGTCAGTAACTGACCCGGTTTTCGCGCCTTCTCCAAGGAAAAACCAGACGAACAAATTATGCCTGGAAAATATGCTTAAAATGGGGCGGGGTGCAATACCTGTCCGAAAAATACCATACCCTGGTTTTTCTTCTCATTTCGTAGGCCCTCAAGGCATATAATGAAAAGGAATCACTACGCATATAATGGGAATCACTACGCCTTCTGTATGTGAGTGGGTGAGAGAGAGAGAGAGAGAGAGAAAGAGAGAGAGAGAGAGAGAGAGAGAGAGAGAGAGAGAGAGGGGGGGGGGGAGAGAGAGAGAGAGAGAAACATTTTCAAAAATGGCTCTTTGAAAATTAAAAAAAAACAACAACAACAACAAAAAGCCGTCTTTTTGCGTTGTTTGACATACTACCAAACAGCCTTTAAAATAAATGCTCTTTGATACTACACAAGAAAAAATATCCATACCAAATTTTAAACCAAGCCCACATCACTCCACTCCGCCCCCGCATAAACGCACACAGCACATTAACTTATGGCTACAACTAATACTTTGGAAACATTATTATTCTACGTAAAAAGTATGCAATAAAAACACTTACTGTTTGTTCATCACCCATTGCTCGAAAATTTTGATATGAAGATATATTACTAATTATATTGAGTTATCTCCAAAGAAGTAGTGAACATTTTCATTTACTGCAATACACAGCTCTTCGTGGCGAAAACGTGTTTTGAGGGGACAGTACCTTATTATGTGCTTAAATTAGCGCTTCCGCTTTCGATTTCGACGACAATGAACCCCGTGGTTTGGATATGTGCTCTTCTACGCCACATTATGTGCTCTTCTACGCCACATTATGTGCTCTTCAGGCACGTCAGAGGCTTGACTGAGTGGTTTGCAGCTCAAATCTTATATCACAGAAACTTCCAATCAAGCAAAGATCTTATTTCAGGTTTGAAATGACACTCTTTAAAAAACGCATAATTTTGAAGACAATTTGTGAACCCCATACCAAAAACGACAAAGGGTAAATTTTGTCTATTCAATGTGAACTGCCTTCCGGTGGTAAAGACAAAACTCAGATCATCGAGTTAAATTTCCTTAGTTAGTAGGGGAAAAGTGGGGGTCCTAAAACAGGAAGTGACGTCATAATGACGTCACGAGGTGTTTTAGAATCCCCATGGGGTTTCTAAAACCATGACGTCATTGTTTTAGAATCCCCATGGGGCTAGTAAAACAGTGACGTCATATGAACGTCATATGAACGTCATGATGACGTGATAGGGATAGTGGGCAGCCATTCAAACAGACAGCCGGACAAATGGGCAGCGAGACAAATGGGCAGCGGGACAAATCGGCAGCGGGACAAACGGGCAGCCGGAAAAATGGGCAGCCAGACAAATGGGGGAAAATGGGTGTTCTGGAACAGGAAGTGACGTCATAATGACGTCACGAGTTGTTTTCGAATCCCCATGGGGGTTCTGAAACAGATGTTTTAGAATCCCCATGGGGGTTCTGGAACAGGTAATTGATAGAGCACGCGCCCGTGTCAATGACGTCATCATGACGTTATAATGACGCCATCATGACATCATCATCATGACGTCTTAAAATAACGTCATGACATCATATTAAGGCTGTCCTAAGCAGCATAAGTCACCTGTCAATCATCATGACGTCATCAGTCACGTGACCTGTCAACCATCGGTCATGTAACCCTAGCCCTAACAATAGTTCCAGACCACTTTTTGACGTCATAATGACGTCAGACCCCTAGGAGACGTCCCTTCTACCATCTGTCTATCATGAGGAAACGAGAGTTCCACGCCACTTTTTTCAAGAACATTCTGTTGGTCCAGAACCCCCATGGGTGTTTTAAACCATCTGTTCCAGAACCCCCATGGGTGTTCTCGAACACCCTGTGACGTCATAATGACTTCAGACCCCTAGGAGACGTCCCTTCTACCATCTGTCTATCATACCTTCATAATACACATTCATAATGCACTCTATGGTTTAGGGTTAGGCTGCCCATACCGGGGCTCGAACCAGCAACCTTCCGAGCATGAGTCCGACCAGGAGTCCCACGCTCTAACAACTGAGGTATTCCGGACTAAACTAGAATGTTTTGTGGAAACATGCCATATAAGGCTATAATGCACAATCCACGATAAATTTCAGAGTGCACTCGTTCAGAGCGTGGGAGAAACCGATCGATAAATTTCAGAGTGCACTCGTTCAGAGCGTGGGAACGATCAATAAATTTGAGAAGGAATGGGATTTTCCCTACGTTAAGTCTAATGTTATGTTTTATGTTATAGTAGTTGGACAATGGTACTTCTAAAGCACATTTAACAAATGTAGTTTTTGGAAAACATATAGTGTATAAAATAAGTTTTAGTATTTTCAACATGTTCAGCAAGTTGTTGAACATGTTCAACAAGTTGTTCAACAAGTTCAACATGTACATGTTGAACAACTTGTTGAACATGTTGAACAACTTGTTGAATATGTTGAACATGTTGAATAACATGTTGAACATGTTGAACAACTTGTTGAACATGTTGAACATGTTGAACAACTTGTTGAACATATTGAACATGTTGAACATGTTGAATATGTTGAACAACTTGTTGAACATGTTGAACAGCATGGTCAACATGGTGAACATGTTCAACATATTGAACAACATGTTGGACAACTTGTTGAACATGTTGAACATGTTGAACAACATGTTGAACATGTTAAACAACTTGTTGAACATGTTGAACAACTTGTTGAGCATGTTGAACATGTTGAACAACTTGTTGAACAATTGTTGAACTTGTTAAAAAAAATATTGAACAATTCCATGACGTAATATGTTCCAAAAATAATTCAAACACATGTTTCGAATGGGGCTTTTCATTTTAATACATGTTTGAATGGCGTGCTCTTCTCACTAACTTATTTTATACATCATATGTTGTTAAAAAACAAAATTTGTTAAAGTTGGTTTAGAACCCTGATTTTTACCCTACTACACATTGGTAAAATGTTCAAACTTATTTTATGCATCATATGTTGTCAAAAAACAAAATTTGTTAAAGTTGGTTTAGAACCGCCATTTTCTTACTACTATAACTTTAGAACATTCAAGTAAGTAGCATGCTAAAATGTTCAAACTTATTTTATATATCATATGGTATAAAAAACTAAATTTGTTAAAGTTGGTCTGGAGCCACCATTTTTCCACTACTATAACTTTAGAACATTCAAATAAGTAGCTTGGTAAAATGCTAAAACCTATTTTATAATCATATTGATCGTTCCCACGCTCTGAACGAGTGCACTCTGAAATTTATCGTGAATTGTGCATTATAGCCTTATATGGCATGTTTTCACAAAACATTCTGGTTCAGTCCGGAATACCTCAGTTGTTAGAGCGTGGGACTCCTGGTCGGACCCATGCTCGGAAGGTTGCTGGTTCGAGCCCCGGTATGGGCAGCCTAACCCTAAACCATAGAGTGCATTATGAATGTGTATTATGAAGGTATGATAGACAGATGGTAGAAGGGACGTCTCCTAGGGGTCTGAAGTCATTATGACGTCACAGGGTGTTCGAGAACACCCATGGGGGTTCTGGAACAGATGGTTTAAAACACCCATGGGGGTTCTGGACCAACAGAATGTTCTTGAAAAAAGTGGCGTGGAACTCTCGTTTCCTCATGATAGACAGATGGTAGAAGGGACGTCTCCTAGGGGTCTGACGTCATTATGACGTCAAAAAGTGGTCTGGAACTATTGTTAGGGCAAGGGTTACATGACCGATGGTTGACAGGTCACGTGACTGATGACGTCATGATGATTGACAGGTGATTTGTGCTGCTTAGGACAGCCTTAATATGATGTCATGACGTTATTTTAAGGCGTCATGATGATGATGTCATGATGGCGTCATTATAACGTCATGGTGACGTCATTGACACGGGCGCGTGCTCTATCAATTACCTGTTCCAGAACCCCCATGGGGATTCTAAAACATCTGTTCCAGAACCTCAATAGGGATTCGAAAACACCTCGTGACGTCATTATGACGTCACTTCCTGTTCCAGAACACCCATTTTCCCCCATTTGTCTGGCTGCCCGTTTGTCCGGCTGTCCATTTGTCCGCCTGTCCATTTGTCCCGCTGCCCATTTGTCTCGCTGCCCATTTGTCGGGCTGCCCGTTTGATTGGCTGCCCACTATCCCTCTCACGTCATTATGACGTTCATATGACGTTCAGATGACGTCACTGTTTTAGTAGCCCCATTGGGATTCTAAAACAATGACGTCACAGTTTTTGAAACCCCATGGGGATTCTAAAACACCTCGTAACGTCATTATGACGTCACTTCCTGTTTTAGAACCCCCACTTTTCCCCTACTTTAGTTTTATATATTCAGTAGTCTAATCTACTCCCATTGTTACTTTCGGCCAATGCTTCACCGCTTTTCCTACATTTTGACTACGTTATCGCTCCCACACCACTGTCCGTCCGCGTTAACTGTGTGTTTGCCAATGCAACAAGAATAAAACTAAATATATATTCATTGCAAGCCCTGCTGCGCGAGATATATTTATTTTTTCTTCAAGGTTATGACTCATTCGGTGTTGTCTGTACCAAAAGAATTCCGCGGGAGCATTACCATTTGAAATAATAAATCGGAAAAGTGTTTGTAACAAAATTCCACTTTATTTACCCAACTGACACCTACTCTGAACCACTGCCGCTGTGCCTCATTATCTGTGCCGATATATATACTCTGGCCCGAGGGGAAATAGTTTTGGCCAACCTGTCAGATTTCATACAAAAACGGGTCTAGGCAAAAGCGCCTCCGGCTAAATCAACCTCAGGCTAAACTGCCCGCGGCTAATGCCCCCTCCCCCCGTATTGTTTATTTTATTTTTGTTTTGTTTTATTGTTCTATTTTGTAGAAAGTGTGAAATTAGTTGTTCATTAAAATTGCTTGGTTAAATACTTAGCAAAAATGTATAATTTCAAGGCGCTTTTAAGTTCTTTTGGTTTTTGTTTGTTTTTGTTTGTTTGTTTGTTTGTTTGTTATTGTTGTTGTTTTTGGAACCTGCAATTAGTATGTAACATCTCAACAATCAATATACCGCTAGGCCTCAAAGACATTGTCATTGCTGAAAATAACAGACATCAATTACTCTTTGAGTGCCTTTTAAAATGCCTTTGATTAACGATTGCAATTGACGGACCATTCGCAATTATAATTGACTATTCTGCAATGAATGACCGGAGAGGTTATTACTTCGAGTAACTAATTGCAGCTATATTAAATATGTTGTAAATTCCACTTGTATGGCATCTTTTGGTCGAGAAGAATTCGGAGTTAAATAAAATTGCAATTTCATTACCAGAAAAAATTGAAATAAAAAAGGGGCTCGTTCAGCCTAAGGGGCAATTTAGCCGGGGCGCTTTGTCCGGATCGCTTCAGCGAGAACCCACAAAAACACAGGAAAAACATGTGCCCGATGAGAAAAATAGCGCGATGTTGGAGGGGTAACTTGGGTCGGGGAAAGATACCTTAGGTTATATTTGGATGGAGATAAAAAGGGGAAAGATAGACATTTGCACTGTTATCAAAATTCATATTTATTAGCACTTGTGGTACATTATTTATAAAAAAATAAAGTGTCATGCATTACTTCTCTTAAAATGGTAGGTTGCACCCTTTTCCATATAAAATATGGAGGGCTCAGCTATTTTTAATGTAAAATCAAAGCAAAACCGAAAATTTCTATTCTTGTTGCAGTATCGTATGTATGCGTATATTATGTATGCATGTATTACGACCAGGAGGTAACACTTTAATAAAAACATTTACATTTGCACTCATTAAACATGGAATATTTGGCTTGTGGAGTAAATTATATATATATATACCACATGATGTGATCTTCCCAGCCTAGCCGCTGACACACACAACTGTGTCGTCAACATCATAAGATATCCATTAGTGCCACTTAAACCAAGAACACCAAGTCATATAGCATTTACTAAAAACAGCATAGCATATATTTAACTAAAATAGTCGTACTGTGAATGATAGTTTATGGTTGTTTATGGTTAATCAACACAGCCACATCGCAATCCGATTCTTTACGCTTTATTTGCATTAATTCCTATTCTTTTCGCTTATTTGTATGTATCACTATTTATCACAGTTTTTTTTGGTATGCATCCCCATTCTTTATGCTTGTCTGTATGCATTTCCCATTCATTATGTTTGTCTTTATGCATTTCCCATTCGTTATGCTTGTCTGTATGCATTCCCATTCTTTACATTTTGTTCATATGCATTCCAATTCTTTACGGTTTCAATCACTTTTACAACGGTTTTACAACCTACTCGTAAATTATGAATAAGAAAGAAAATGTCTCGCCATGACGTCATGAAGTCTACGATGACAATAAGAGCAAATGCAAAGGCCAATAATACTATAGCAATAGTTCCTGCATAAGATCCATACCGCGCCTCTGTCGGTGCCCCTAACTTCGTGTGTTTGTCTGCCGGTTCTGGAAAGCAGTATAGTTAGTGACGTCACAGATGCACTACACATTAGCATGTTGTCTGCCACTGCCGTGAATTATGTAGTTAGTTATGCAGTTATCATGTAGTGTTTGACTGCGATTATACTTTAATAGAAAGAAAGATGAGCAAAATTTGTTTGAATATTCAATGTTAATTTAATGCATCGATTAGTGTCATTGGCACTAATTTTGTTAACTATATAACAAACAAATGAACTGCTTGATACTTCGTGTTCCGTTTGTCGTTTATCAACAACTGAAAGGTACCACTACTGCATAATTGAACGCTGTGTATCTTTTTTAACCTTCACTTACAAAGATTGCTTGAATGGATAATGCTTCAAGAGCAGCTAAAAGTGCAACATTTTCGCCTGATTTATAAAAACAGTACTTATAACAGGGAAATATCTTAATGTACACGTTGTCACACAAACAAAAAGAACTATAAACAACCTTGACATATGACAATAGGGGGATCCCATTTACCCTCTTCATTGCATGTAACACATTTAGACTTTGATGAGCTGCCATCAACAAATTTAGCTCCTTTTGTGCATGTGTATTCTATGGAACTTCTGTAGTGCGACTTTACAGAATTCTTTGGTTGCACATTATTCCACACAGGAAATGGACTGCATTTCACCACTAAAAGTAAACAAAAAATTATTGAACGGACAACTCAACACAGATACTTTGTATTTAGCAAAATTTAATGCAACAATGTTTATGATGCAATTCTTAAATTTCTCACTGAATTTATTATCATAAATGCAGGTGGTGTTCAATATATCAAATAAAAACTAATAACTAAACCACTTTCCATCTTATTTTACATTGTTTGGATTAAATACAGCCAAAGCAAGTCGTAGGTTACAGGTTATAGGATACAACATGTCAAGTCTAAAAAAACTCACAATCACAGGAAACGTCCCTTATTTCCCACATTCCATTCTCCAAGCACCTGCTCTCACGTGACCTGACATTGTATTCAAATGTGTGGCCCTGCCTACATGTATACGTGATATATCCCGGGTACGCCACTGACGTATGGCTAGAGGTTGAATTGCCAAGTTTAGGCGCATTGACACACACCAGTGCTAAATGAATTTAATAGATTTTTACATCTTTATACAAAAGACATATCTTCCAATTAGTGCTAAATTAATTTTATACATCTTGACATCTTCACACAGAAATGTCGGCTGTAGCTTTTATAGAATAACGACAATTCGACATTTAATTTTGTGTTTATTTATACGCCTAAGTACTCTTTTGATGAAAAAATCTGACATTTTCCCGCAACGATATCAATGTAAGGTTACGAAGCATTTACTTTCCAACTAGAAAAAAAGAAATTAAATCTAACTGGTTCACATTTGTTACCGCAAAAAAGGTAGTCATTCCTTTGCTTGATCTTTACACTTGTTTTTTTTTATTTATTTACATGGCATTTTGCTATGTAATCGTGGAACGATGATTCATAGATGGTTACCTTGACATTCCAAGTTGTTTAGCTCTTCGCTCCAGTTTCCATTTTCCGTACAAATAACTGTCAATGATCTGCGTCCATCGGGAAAATGATGTCCCGGAACACAAGTGATGACCACAACACTAGTGTATGACGTTGCATTGCTGCTTATCGACGCATTCATGATGTTAATTTGCAGACACTGTAATACTGCCACAAAGAAGATCATACAAAATACGTGTTGCGTATTTGTGCAGTTTTGAACTATATCTTCTTTTTTCTTCTTTTTTTTTCTTTATTTTTAGGGGGGTAACAGACACTGTCAGTAATCACACTTTCAAAAATATGTGACATGAAGCCACTCTTACCTTCTGTAGCTGGAATCTCTCCATTCCATATTAATGATTCGTTACATTGAATTTGAACCCATCCAAGGTCACCAACAAAGCGGAAGCCGGGAGCTGGTACACAAGTGACGATAGTGTTTTGTGATGTATCATTGGTTGACTTGACAATATCTCCGCCCACTAGCAGTGGGGCGCAGCGATTGGCTGTAAATCAGACACGTGAAGGTCAGGAAGATAAAAAAACGCTTTGTTTTCATCTTTTTTTCTGGTTTTAATAAGTTGACCCTGCAAAGGCTGAAATCATTGTTTTGCTGTTTATCTTGTCAAAAATTGAATGGTTTCATAAGCATTTACATTATATACTATTCTCATGTCATCTCATCTTTTATTTTTTCTTTCTGGTGCAAAACAAAGAATCCGTAAACAAAACTTTCGCTTTCATTACTAAAAGTCGTTTTGTTAGTATTTGAGGCAAATGTTTAATCTTCAGTTATAACGTAAATCTATATTTAACAATAGAGCTTCAAAAGAAACTAAATATAGCCCCAACCTTGGCAATCGGACTCTATGCCTTCCCAATGCCCTGCCGCATTACACGTCAAGTATTTCGCTTGCTCTCCATCCGCAAAACGATAACCGTGGACGCAACTATAAAGTACTCGTTCTCCAAGAATACCATGAGCACTAAAATTACCCACAGTGTTTGCTATTTCAGGAGCTGCTAAGCATTGCACTTCTGTAACAAGAATGTACCTGGACATTTAGACCAGACATGGCATTACAACAGATCCATTATAACATCTCGCACCTGCACACTGTGTTGTAACTACACATATGTATTCAACTTTTGGCTTTAACTTCAACTTTTGGCTTTAATATACGTAAATGGGTAAAAAGATTTTACAAAACTGTTGAAAGCTGTATCATTAATAATGGGTATACCAGTAGATATTTTAAAATATTAAATGGGGTACGACAAGGAGACCCACTGTCTGCTCTATTGTTTATTATTACAGTAGGGGTAGTTGCACTTGCAATAAAAAAATAAAAATATAATAGGAATAACAATTTATAACTCTCAATCTAAAATAAGTCTCCTAGCGGATGATACCACTCTACTATTAGAGGATATTTTACCTCCCAGCAATGGACTGAATGTGGTCGCTCTTTTTCATTCAGTTTCTGGATTAAAGATCAACGTAGATAAGTCAGAAGTTTTACAAATAGGAAAATCAACATTAATTATTCAAAGTGGAAGCCTTTTGGGTTAAAATGGGCAGAAGACGATGTGGTATCACTTGGGGTAAGATACTTTAATGATATCGATCTTACTGTTGAAACTAACTTAAGGCCAAATGCTAGACTTTAAGAGGTGTGAAAGGAAATGGACAAAATTCAGTTTAACACTAACTGGAAAAATAACAATAATAAAAAGCCTAGCTATCCCAAGAATATTATATGTAACTAACACTATGTGGATTTCTGAATGGTTTGCAAATGAAAGCCAGAAAGCTATTTTGAATTTTATATGGGGAGGTAAACCCCCACGCGTCCAACATCTTGTACTAATACAAGATTCCATGCAGAAGGATTACGACACGCGCAGGGTGAATTAATCTTTTTCAAAAGCACAAAAGATCATGTGAATGAAAAGAATGTTAGAAAATAGAAATTCGTTAAGCTTTGCCTTCTTGTGCGAATACCTTCCCAGTATGGATTTTGAAGATATACCTTCTCTAACAATGGACCCCAAAAGGTTTCACAGAGGAATACCTTTTATCAGATAATGTTTTATCATTGGTTTTCTATAAAATACGAACCAAAAACATATTATGTTATACTGAAACAGCATATTTGGTATAACAAATATATTCTTGTGCAAAACTCCACCATCTTCTTCAGTGAATCATACCAAATGAACATTAAATGTATCGGCGATAGTCTTAATAAAGAGAGAAACTTAATGACTCCAATGGAGATAAAAAGTACCTTAACTTAAACATATTAAAACTTAACAGTTTAATAGTCGCAATCCCTAAAGCCTGGAAGCAAGTAATTCACTTAAATGCTCAGAATACATATGGAAAGTGGAGAAACAATACCGTCACTCTAACAACAACACTTTGAGAATCACCAGTACTGAAAATGAATTCTAAAAATATATATGGCAGCTTTATACGAGAGCAATACGTACTTCCATCCTGTGTGGAACGATGACAATTTGACGGAATACAGTTAAACATGGAAGACTATAATCAGATATTCACTAAAACTAAATATCTTACTAGAGTGGTTAGGGATAGTATGTGGAACACGTTTACAAAAGTTATGTGTCTAAATATATTGTCTCAAGATTTGACAGCTCAGTTAATCCGATGTGTAACAATTGCAAAATAAAAAATGATATCACTCATGTCCATACATTGCACAAATGTAAAAGTATATTGGACTCTATTGGAAAATTTTATACTAAAAATAATTTTAATTTAAATGTATTTGCCTTTGACACAAAGAACAAGATGCTTGGATTAGTAAAACGTGATTGCATTGAAAAAGACCTTCAGTTCGCCATTGATTATGTCTTGTTACAGGAACGTATATTCATACATAGTTGCCATTGTAAAAATCGGAAAATATTTTTTACTGAGTTTTTAATATTCCTTAGATCTAAACTGCAAATTGAAAAACGATTAAGAAAAAAAGGAAAAAAGAGTGACCGATACTTTAAATAAAATTGATTCCTTGTTGTGAAGAGTGAGATACGTGTGTGTTTTGGGGTTGTTAGAACAACATTTTCTTTGTACATGATTATTGTATCAGCAACAACAAAAAATGTCATTTGCAGTAATCATCAGTAACTATCAGCTTTGACTGATATTGTTAAATATGTACGGGTTATATCTGAAATGGCAATGAAAAACTACACATGTGTTTTTCTGTGCGGTCAAAATAAGTAAAAGCTTCTCATAAAATATTTTAGCATATACTAGACAAAAAGCGATTTAAAAAGATCAGCTCCATGACAGCCGGCTGCTGCAAAAAGACATTTTTATCAATTCCAACTAATTTTTAACAATTCAAATATAATTAATATAATTAAGACTTAATCATGTTTCATTGCCTTGAGCAAGAGGAAGCGCAGTTATATATTCTGTTTTTATTTTGCCCATGCTTTGCGATATGAAAGTAGCTGGCTTGTTACCATAGCAATCTGTGACAGTATCATTCCATTCCCTTGTCTCCTCTGAACAAAGGATTGTTTTGGCAGTAATGTTGCCATGGAAATGATATCCATCATGACAGACCATAACTACTTGAATTCCCTGAGCTTCCAGACTTGCGGTGATTGTAGAGTACTCGATGGCCGGTAAGTTCGAGCAGACTATTTCTGTTAACAGTATGAAATCAATACTCCACTCTTTAAATGTTTTATTCATCTCTGTACATGCGAAATAACTGCAGAGATATTTGGTATGCACAACAGATTCATAAAAAGCTTTTGCCAAACCTTTTGTTTGCTTACTATCTTAAATGTTAACTCTTCGTCTTCTTATCTTGGGAATGGATATTTAAAAACTGCTTGTAGTATTAAAACTTGGTTATTGCACTAACCCGAGCATTTCGTGGCAATATCTGTCCAATCGCCATCCAAACATGTTATGACTTTAACATTCACACCATCAGGGAATATATAGCCTGGCAGACACGTGACTATGAGGTCAGTGCCGGAAGCAACAGACTGTCCACTTATAGAAGCATTATCCACCAGAGGCGGAGGTGTGCAGTCATTTTCTATAAAATATTCATCTTTTAAAATGGGTATTTCATATGTAATAAGTACCAATACACTTAGCAGATATATACATGTTTTTATTAACATCTTACACAAAGCATCTTACGCTATGAATTAAACGGGAGTAAGCAAACTACATTTAAGGAATAAAAAACGAAAAAACGAGAGAACTAATTATGTTTTTGATTCGTAAATTGGCTACTTTTAATCTATTTTGTTGATTAGATATAATATAAATATATCTTTTCAGTATATAATATATAGATAAATATATTTATCAAGCTATAAAAAATTCTCTTGTATATTCTCCGACCGATAATACCAACCGCTGCATGATGACAACTGCGTATTCCATTGTCCTGTTGCTGTGCACTCAACTATGTTTCCATAGTAACCATAATTTGATGTACACGTCTGTGTTACAGAGGAACCGTACGTTGTTCTGCCAGTGCCATAACGAGGCAATGTGGAACATGAGCGGGCTGCCAAATGAATTTAAATTCTTATCCAAAATCTACGATAGCAAAAAACTGTACAAAATATCGGGATCTAAACTTTTTATCAAACTTTTGTCAACTCGAAATAGAAGAACGTTTTTTCGTATTGTTATATATGGTTCAAGAAGCACAGTTTATATATGTTTATAAACGTTTAAATCAAAAATCACTTTTCCAACTTTTAGGAATTATATGATACACTTGTTGTCAGAAATCTAGATTTTCGCCTTTGTTTCTTGATCACAGTTCTCTTTTCAAATGCTTTACAACTAATCTATTTGTTTCAATTAAAAAGTGTTTACTTGTACCGGGGACTAATCTGTTGCTCACGGGACATACACAAAGTACGTAGCCATGCAGGGGGAGGGCCTGGGACTGTACGTACGTTAATGTTATATTCATTGATGCTTTAACCCTTACGTTCGCAATTTGCTATAGTTCCCGCCCATGTCTTATCACTTGCACAACGCACTGAGTGAACCGTAGCCCCATCAGCAAATTGGAAACCCACATGGCAAAAATAGCTGACGACACTATTATAGGAGTTGTCCAGCGAACTTGGATAACCATTTTCAATAGCAGGCACTTCCATACATAGCTTCACTATATGGCAAATCAAACCGATTGCTTTATATTTCAGTGTGAATATATTACCTTTTTATTTTCGAAATTATTAACAAAACTTTTACTTGAAGTTAAGTAATTTGACTTAAACTGACAACAATAATTCTGTTAATAACAGAATTAAACTGTACATAGCATCTGAGAATCAGACCAATGACGTTGTTTTATTAAAGAAATAAAAATATACAAAACACCTAATAAATAAGATTTCAAGTCATATTCAATTAAATCATATTCTTTATCTTATCTCAGTAATTATGTTTTAATCAGGGCGTTTCCTTCTACTGACAACAAGAATACGCACACGTCAGTTTGCCACAGCTTTATTCTGTGGTTGCTTTGTACCTATGCAGTGAGCAGGCCTTTTAGTCCATTGTCCTGCTTCTATATCACACTGGCTCTCTGTTGTTTGACTCCCATCAGGAAATTCATATCCCGTATTACATACATAAGTTATGAACACACCAGTAGCGAGTTCTCTGTACTGCAATAATGCATGGTTGACTACTGGTGCATCAGGACATGTCAAATAAGCTACAATGCAATTTTTAAATGGTAACAGACACATTTGGTTAACAAATCTCACAGTATATCATACGTTGCCGTATTGGTTATAATTACCAACAAGAGTTTTAAATTATGTCCTCCCTTCTGCAGTAAACTGTATTTTTATGCATCGTTAAAGAAATTAAAACTTGCTATTCTTTAGCCGGTTACGCGGCCAATTAACCTAATAGTAACTGTTTTCTTTTTATTTTGTACAACGGGTCATAAAGCTCTTTTTGAAAACACATTGTCTGCTCTTTTCAGGATGTGAGTGTTTATTTATTAGAAATTAAGGAGTCATTTGAATACTGAACTTGGAAAGTTTGTTTTTCATTACTGTCATAATAATTCATTAACACATTGCCGCCATATTCTTTGAAGAGTATATGGACATGAATCGTTTTTATATTGAGATTCGATCAAGCAGCTTGTTCTGGTATGCATCGTTTTTATATACTGAGAGGCGATCAACCGCTTTTAACATTAAACAAAACCAATAGATAATATTTTATAAAATTTAATCATTGTACAACTTATTAACAATTTTCCTGCAGTTAAACAGCAACAATTCACTTACTTGGCACATTAATAGACTCTTGAAATCTTGCTAGCCCAATGTTTACCACATCAGATGAAAAGCTGCTTGTTACATCCCCTGAAGATAGACACGAAGAAAGAAATACTTCATCTCTCTCTCTCTCCCTCTCTCTCTCTCTCTCTCTCTCTCTCTCTCTCTCTCTCTCTCTCTCTCTCTCTCTCTCCCTCTCTCTCTCTCTCTCTCTCTCTCTCTCTCAAAAATTAAATAAACTCAAGCTTTAGAAATTTTAAATGACATAATTTCAAATCTATATTTCGCAAAAATGTAAACGCTTTTGGTTTACATTTTCAACCTCATTGTTTTCCTAATCCATTTCACCTACCTAGGTAATGACGACGACTCTTCTCATCAACAAGACACTTTGTATGACCAGTGACCGATGCCTTTATTTTTAGTTTGTTTAACCTTCCCCAAGTCAACGCTTACGCCTCGGAAACAGGACACTTTTTAGTAGCAATTTAATTGTTTAAATAAATATCTTTCTAGTATCAGGATAACTCAATATTTGCATGAGTGTTCCGAAGCAAAGTGATCATATCTTCAAATAAGCACTCGCCTATTTACAAACTGGCTAACTGTTTACACTAATAAAACAGCAAGATGACAAAATCTCTGTACTGATGCACTGAAATTCACATTGTGTACAAATAAAAGAGCAGACAAATTTCAGTTTGTTACAATGATATGACTGACCTTTAACTTGCCAGAAGTTTTGCGCTTGCGTTTTTTTCTTTAATTGCTTAAACTAAAGGGCTGCATGTTTTCAAAACTTGAAATTTTACCAGGCAGAAAAATCCTATTCATACCTTGTGACGATATCTCACTAACAACCCCTTCTGCTCCTGTACCTACGAATAGCGACTGAGATTGTGTTATTTCTGTTTGAACAGAACTTTGTTGCAATGTTGTAACCTGTGACCCAGACAGCATTGGTAACTCAGTGATGACATCTGGTAGAATGAAGAGTGAAATTTTGCAGCGACATTCTTTTCAATATAACAGACTCTTTAGTGGTATGAATGAACTGATTTAATTCTGCAGTGTATGTAAAGTTAGATGGATGGATGGAGGAAAATATGTTCATGAATAGTCGTTTAAGAAATATATCTGGTTTCACATGACTGTGCCATTTAGGCTCGGTATCTATATAATTCTAAATAACATTTTTTCTATGTTATATTCTCATATTTTATATTCTGTTTTGGACACAAATGGAAACACATATAAAACACCGTGCTGCTGACCAGTTGTGATACCTTCTGCCATTGAATTTGTACGTGTAGTTGAAGATCTCATTTCCGTTTGAAAAGAGCTTCGCTTTGATGGAGCAGTATCTGTTTCTAACAGCGTTGTCGATGCAGTACTGGTCTCCGGTGGCATGTGTAAATGCGAAATATTTCCAACTTCTGGGTGGAAAGATGCTGCATCGGCTGTTGTGGTGAAGGAGGTAGGCGGATTTGATCCGGAAACAGCTGATTGGGTAGTCTGTGTAACCGGATACGGTTCAGTAGTGTGAATAATTGCAGTAGTCTGTGAAGCAGTGTTGACATGTGAAACACCTTTTCGTCCAGTTTGAGGGATTGTACCTTCTTGTAAAGGGGTTTGAGTGTTAATACTGGTGGGATCTCGTGGTGTAATCTCAAATGTTGCAGAAGGCTGAGTTGCTGCAGAATGTTCCTGAGTAATATATGCGGTTGTGGTGTCGTATCTTGTAGTCTCAGTGAACGTGGAAATATTCTGAATAGTTGGATTACCTGTAACATCTCCAAAATCGTTAAGCCGCGATGAAACATGGGTTTCAACAGAAACATTTGTTTCTTCGGGTACATAAAAGGTTTGGCTTGCTGTAGAGTTTAGTTCTGCGGCTGGAATGATTTCCGCACGTATTGTTGTAGCATCTGTCCTTAATGAAGTACTTTTTACATCTAACTGCGAGGAAACATAGTTAAATATTTGGGTTCTACAATGTCTTCCAGTATATCCACTTTCACAGGAGCAAGAGTACGTATTTATCCCGTTCTCACAAGTGCCATGTAAACATCTGTTTGGTGAACAGTTATCTATCACAGTACTACACTCAGTGCCAATATACCCTGGGTGACACAAACAGGTGTTGTTAACACAGTTACCGTGAATACAAACGTCAAGTGTGCAGTGTCCTATTAATATGTTACATTCTACTCCACTATAGCCTGGATGACAGTGACATGTATGGTTAACACAGGTGCCATGAAAACATGTGGTGTTAACACATCTCTCTGTTCAACAAAAATAAATGGGGTGGCAAACTGCAACATTCAAGAATGTGTAAAAACTAAATCTAATATTATTATTCCTAGGTAACTGCCCAATATGAAAACTGATTCCTCTAATCAAAACTGCCCCCTTCCGATACCTCTCTGAAGGTATAACTTTGTTTTCAGGCCAAACAAAGGTGTATAATGAATTCAGATCTGACAAATTTGTACACTGCTGTTTGAAAACTGGAAACTATCTATTTATTATTTATGTAAAATAATCAAAGTTGTCAACTAAATATAATGCATTTAAAAGTTCAATGAATTGTAAGGTAAACCGAACGAAAAATTTCATGTAAATATTGGGAAGCCTTCGTTTCTGACAGTGTTTTATTTCTAAAACGCAGGGAAGTTTGCATAAAGTAATTTTTCAGATACTAAAATGCGTGTGCATGGTTAATTTTCACGTTAACGAGCGTGACACGTTATACATCATAATTTTTAAGTATACTAAATTTTACGAAATTATGCTGGTATCCAATTACCAAATTTTGTGTTCTTGATTAGTTTTGTCCCTCTGCTTGTAGCAAAATTATCATTGCTAAATTATTAACACTCTAAAATATCAAGCTCCGACACGGTATAACTATATTACTCATAATAAAGTATTTAGGTGTTGCTTTTAAGACGAACATCCAAAAGAAAGAACTACAATGGAAGATAAAATTCGTATGTTGCTGGATCATTCAGTTACTTATTTAGTCTCGAACCATATATAATTTGTTAATTAAATTACTAAAATCAATTCCTTATTTAACACTTTAGTGGTTTTGTATGATAATTATTTCCTTTGTCTCTTTTGCCAGTCAACCAACGCGAAACAATAATTAAAGAGAAAATAAAAACACCGAAATATATCTTTTGTATCTTTATATATTATAATACCAAAACCAATTTCTATTTTTTAACACTTAAAATTAGTGGTTTTGAATGATCATTATTTCTTTTAATTGTTTTGCCACTCTCAACCAGTGCGAAACAATAACTAAAGAAAAAAACGGGAATCTAACTTCTGTATGTTTGAGGCACATTACATCCAGTGAATGGTTAAAGTATTGTTACCTGTTGTTGTTATTTGTTCACACAAGACCATCGCCTCCTCCGCCACCTGGGCTCCGTACCATAGCTGTTGATCTAAATCTGTTATAATATTGGATATAATTTAACTATGTTTCATATGCTCACTAAAGTAAAATATTATCTGGCACTTTACTTTAGAATGCCTACAATTATTTTATAAATAAACTGTAATAAAAGGTAACTTGTGATTAAAAGTAAAATTCTGTGTTTGAAAATCTCAACCTCAATCTACAAAATACTTCAACGTTTAATTAAACATTTCAATCTCCAAACTTTGACAGCAAACAAACTTGTTTTGTTGGATTTTTGTTGATTAGTGTAGTCTTTAGAAGACTGATGTAACACGTACTCATCATAGCACCCTCGTCGCCATGTGCGGCCTTGGGTTCTCCGCTTTTGAAAGACTCGTACATAACAGTTTCCCCAGAGGCCCACACAGCGTTGCTAGTACTTGACGTCATGCCAATATGATAATAACTAATCATACTGCGTAAAACAAAGTCGCCTATGTGATTTTATCAAATAAAACAAACTCTTTCCTATATGACTTCATCAAATAAAACAAATTTTAGTTGCAATTTTCTGTGCAAAAAATATTGCTAGTAACGTTCAATAACTGAAGCTAGATAATGAAACATCGGCTGTCTAGTGCCTTTTGCAATTCAATGATCCAGTTGAAGTATAAATCTGTGTGACTGAATGATATATCTGACAATTCCTCTTTAGGAGAAAAGGTAATATTTGAAATGTATCCTTATTTTCCTTGATAATATGCTGGGTCCTAACACTTTTCGATCCCCTCATCTACTTTGCTTCCTTAACTCCTTCCTTAACTCGTTCTCCCTTTTCCCCAAACGCCTCAAAGACACTGAAAATAAATGTTTCATATACCTCCATATATACAATCAGACGAATACAAAAAAAAGCATCAATTTTGAGCTCACCCGGGAAACAAGACATTGTGTATATCTTTAACAGCCTGGTCTTTCTCGGCAGTCTCCAAACTGATTATTCTGTATCCAGACACGTCTGCGCAGGCGCCCGCTGCCTCGAACTGTTTAGTTGTATTGTTATGAATGGCACACAACCCGCTGTCAGTCAAAGACAGAACTGTCTGGACATCACAATTCGCGCACGTTTGCTCTGCAAAAGTAAGATCTTCATAACACCCAAAAACATGCAGGCAAAAAAGAAAAAAAAAGAAAATCGACTGTAATCCATTACAGCTACTAGAGTTTCATACATGTAAGTTATTAGTGCAGTATTCCAGTGAGGCTTTCTGTGAAAGGCGCCAGAATAACTTCATATTGTGAATCATGTTTATCATTTCAGTTGTGGTGCAACTTTCCGATTGTTCCCATAAACCAGATAAAATAACAATCTTTTTCAACTCACAAGTTGATAATGTAAATGAAATGCTACATTTTAAGAAGGTTAATTTATACTTTATTGAATCCGGCTTCGTCCAAGAAGTGATATTCCTAACTTACTTAATTTATTAAAGATAAGTCTCGCTTACTGATGTAAGTTGCAAGAGCATACCTTCACAGACAAATTACTAAACTAATAAACATATATAAGAAGGGAGAACTAAAAATCCTTAAATATTTAAAGAACTTTGTTGTGGCAGTTTTGAACCATCAATGCTCATATTTTTTTTCAACTAATATTCCATAACTAGACAATTCTTTTATTAGTTGAAATAAGCTACCCTTTTACTTAAAGCTGCCTTTTGCTCGTTTGTGGCAAGCGAAGCAGTAAGAAAGGACATCTCTGTGTATCAACTTAGCGTCGTTGTGTTAGTAGGATGTTTATATTCTTGCGGACAGCTTCGTGCAATGCATTGTGGGTAACTGAGGGCGAAATTAGCGATATTTGGAGTTTTTTGCACTGTTTTATACCAACACAAATTCTTCGATATTTCCGTTGAGTAATAAAATTTTTCTAAACGGTAAAAACTATTTAAAGAACTAACTTCCTGGCATATGACAAGTAGGCCAAAATGCATGCAATCGGCCCAGAACAAGAGAAATGCCCTGTTATATTTGGTATAAAAGAGTGAGAAAATATGCTTTTTGCCCTGACGCAGGCACTGGTACTTTTTGATCACGTGATGAAAAGGTTAATTCTCATTGGTGGATGTAAGGTTGTGACGTGAACTTGTCCGCAAGAATTTGACGAAACGATAAACAAAAATCAAGTGTTTTGCTTTGTTAGACTACTGTCAAAGTTTGTCCGCCTCTGTATGCAGCCTCTTACATTCAGGCCCCTATCGCTACCTGTTGCTGCAACCTCAAACAACCTTAATTTCAAATAACACTATCTGTCTCTGCCTAGAATGTGATGAGCATTAAACTAAATTCCGAAATAAAACAATATTTTGTTTTAGTTGTAATACTGCTGAACTACTTACCGACGCCCTTTGCAAAAACTATGAATACGACCAACAAAATCTTCCGAGTAGTCATAGCGTTGATGATTAGCCAACTGTAGGGGCTTCCTGGTCCGTTATGAATTAAATCTGTTAAAATATAAAGCAACAAGTATTAACGTTGAAATGGTTGGCGAGTATAGGAAATGTAAAAAGGAAATTTACTAAGAAGACTTAACTAGTGATGGTAATGGCCTTATGTTTGTGTCGGCCACTGTGACCAAAATCCCACAGCAAACACCACAAATAGTTTTCAAATAAATGATAAAGGCTGACCGCGCCATGACACAGATCAGTAATTAATCTCGTCTGCAGGTTAACCTTATGTTTCCATAGACTTTGCAACGAAACCAGTATGAGATCAATGTGAGTAATTGTGACAAGATTTTTTAAGGACCATGTCGAACACTTCTGCAGTCGGTGTCATCGCAGCCTAAGCTGTTCAAAAATTGTATCTTATTTTAATCAAATACGTTTCAATAAAACTTCAAACGAAAACTTAGGTTAAGATAATTCTGAGACAGTTAACAGTTTCAGTGGCTGATTTAAATACTTTCGCTGAATCAACTATTTAAACGTAACAATGTGTACCAAATGGCAAATGGCAAAGTTAGGTGTAATATACGTATATTAATGCCATTTTGCTCATCGATAATGCGCATAAAATACGCATATTTTCCCACGTAAAAATTTGTACGCATTTTACATGTAATTCCCACGTGTTTTTTCCCACGGATATTAGACGGATTTCACGCATTTTTTAAACTTATTTTATATGCATTTCAGAGTTTGGCCACCAATGCAATGACCCAGAGAGCAGTCCCACATGTATTATGCAAATGAACCTTTATCACTATAGTGCAGTTATAAAGTACTCCTTAAAACAATTTTCAGTATAAAAATTTTAGTGAAATTGGTATTCCCATGTCTAATTTTATATTATACTTAGAAAAAAGGCAGCCCTCCACGAAAATATGCAGCATTTAGCAAAATTTAAATATATTATCGCTCGATGGCGGCTGTTTCCGGTCTGCGATAATAAGCCCACATAGCCAGACTACGTATAATATGCGTATATTTTCCCATGCATTTACGACATGGAAATTTTCACGCATTATATACGTGTATTTTACATGGGAATACCCATATGGCAAATCCCACGTAAAATATATGCGTAATACATATATTACATATAATATGCATGGGCGAAAAAGCGTGTAATAAACGTTCTTAAATATGCGTCTTATATATGTGAGTAAAAATGCGTTTAATATGCGTTTCAAATATGGGCATCTTTTTTACCATTCGAAATATATGCATAATATGCGTCCCTAGATACGCGTACAATATGCGTAGGAAAAAATGCCTATAATATGCGCATTGAAAATCGGCACATATTTTCCCGCATATTTTATATGTGTAATAAACGTGGGAAAATACACGTA
The DNA here is from genome assembly GCA_949752745.1 of Protula sp. h YS-2021. Lineage (NCBI taxonomy): Eukaryota > Metazoa > Annelida > Polychaeta > Sabellida > Serpulidae > Protula > Protula sp. h YS-2021. The sequence continues at coordinate 15,371,509 of OX457030.1, forward strand.
TAATATGCGGATTCAATATGAGCATCTTTTCCCCACGGATTTTATAGTATAATATATGGTTCTAGAAATGCGGATGTTTTTATACGTAATGTATACGTTTATTATGCGTCCGAGAAAAGATGCCCATTTTACCCATGCATTTTAGATATCAAATACGTATAATATACGCATACTATTTTGTAGGGTACCCAACCGGAGAGAGAATTTAAAAGAAGTTTAATTTGAAATTTTTGTTTCAGTCGCACATCAGAGATCTAAAGTAAATGAACAAAATGAACATAAGTACAGTTATACAGTGAAGACCATGGGATAATCAGTCAACAAGTTTATGAACAACATGCTATACAAATCGTAATAAAGGCAACTACTTTCATAAATACAAATCCGTGGGAGGGTTTTTAAGTTCAATCCACAAGTGTGTATGGCTTTATTATTTTATTTGCGATTAATATTACATTGATTCAGAATAAACAAGAAAAGCATTGTTGTAATGAACGTATAACGGTATACTTGTTATCAATCTTTAATAGCACTCTTTGGATTTGAGTAGAAAACAAGAAATCGTATTCTAAAATTCCGAGACAAGACTACAGCTAAATGTATGTTAACTGAGCTTCCAATGAATTCTTCGCCCCCGTCAAGTATTTAAAACTCGCCGCGCGACTTTCCCGACAGTCCCAACAAGATTGGGCAAGAAGGTTTACATGGAAAGTGCTCCCAGCAGCCCGAGGTGCGGCGAGTGTAGAAGACACAGAACAGGCTGTGTTGAATTCTGTACAAAACGCAAAATCTCCTTTCTTTGACTGCAGATTTCTGAAGCCGGAAGTTTTGTGCGAAGTACTTGAGAAAACAACTCAGTCAAAGTGTATTAGTAAAAAGATGAAAAATATGCCAACTAAGTGCCAAAATATTGAAAGGCTGCGATCTTTATAGCGATCTTTATAGCACGAATTCAGCAAAAAAAATCGTAAAAAGCTTGTTTTGGTGACTGATCTGTCAGAGTTTACTCTTATGCGGTAATGGTAGGTTTTTGCGTCGTGTGCAACCTGCTTCCCTTCTCACGAAACGGTTTCCCACTATAAATTACCAGAGGGCTTTGCATCCATCCAGGATAATGATAACAAAGAGCACCATTGTCATTTTTTACAATGAAAATAATCCATTGCCAATTAGAGAAACGGATTATACTGCACTTCAGAAATAATTGTTATTGACTTGAAAGATGAGACAGCGTCACAAGGTCACAGTTGACTGTGCTTGAACCTCCATCATTATCATCTTCCATTTTATCTATTTATTGTTATTATATATGTGACAGAAACACGGAAATTCAGAGCGTGAAATATCCGATTTTGTTGTGTTGCCTAGCGACCATGCGTGTTCTTTTCATTACCAGGCCATTAACACCTGCCATATTAGATGAATATATGAAGATAATAATAATTCGATATCGCTATAGCGTCTTCTACTGATGCTGAAATCGCTTAACCAAACAATCTGTGAGGGTTGTGTTTACGGGGGAAGGGTAGGGGCTGTTGGGGAATGGGGCACTTTGTTGCGGTGGGGGCGGTTGGTGGTGATGGGTGGTGGTAACCGGTTTTGGACCTGTCACCGTTCGAGCAGAGTGCCAGTTTAATTTTGAAAAGCGAAGTATTTTCATTCTCTTCCCTCAAAAAAAATGGGTACTCCGCACTCAGCATAAAGGGGGTCCAATAATTGTCCATATAGTTCGAGAGTATGCAACGAAGTCACCGCAGAAACTTTTGTTTTAATTTAGTAGTCCATATTTAGTGAGATGGAGAACCATGGTCACACAAGGAAATTTTTATGCCCAGACATCTGTTTTTGCGTTTGATTTCGAAAAAGTCATGGGTACGCATGCTAACAATTTGTAGGTGAACCCACCCCACTCACCCCCACCCCCAGGGCGAAACTCCCGCCAGACAGTTTACGTCACGACCCAATCTTAATGTTGAACAACTGTTGTAGGGAAGTGGAAAACACTCTCATATAACATCCTGGATTATCTTTACAGGTATTGGGTTCTGTTGTCTTATAGGTTATCAACCAATCAGGTGGCAGGATCAATGCGGTCTATATTTTCGTGTATTATTGCTTTTGTCTTAAGTGTCCCGTGTAACTTGGGCAGTGAATTGGTTCGCTCTTGGTTTCTTAACGTCTAATGAACACTATGCCGCCTTAAAGCATTTAGACGACGCGTAGTGTGGTTTATTCTACGGCCGATCCACATTCCGCGTCTTCAGTGTTATTACCGCGTCACTTAACCTCAGTCTTAATTCACTTCCATTATAAGGAATACGGGAATTAAGACCATCCTTTCACCAAGTAGTCTTCTGGTGTGCTTGCCCCTTTTGAAAACAAAAGGTTAATTCTGAGCTTTCAGCGTGTAGTAACTCAAACAGAACGCTCCCATTTGCATTTGTTTAGTGACAGAGTCAAACAATTCAGATTCTAACTGCACTACAAATTCTGACGTATTGCACTTGAAAATATGTAAATGGTTGTTTGTTGCATCGAGGTCCTTTGCACTGTGGCATGGTAGTCAATAGGCATTTCAAAGTGATCACATGACGGATCTTATTTTGCCCACGCTTTTCCTGCACAGGCACCGCTGGATCGACAAAAACAGTCACACAGCCACCTCATTCTCAAGCCAAATAAAAAACATGTGTTTTGCTGTTGTTTTCCACATGTCTACACAACACAGGGATTTACATCCTGTAGAAGGATTTATCTATTTTGTTCCAAAACCAAGCAATTTGCGGCTTTCACCCATCCCGGCCATTTAGCTTTCCTGTCAAATGACCACCAAACAGCTCCAAGATGAAAATCTAGACATATGCCAGCTTTGAGGCCTACATTCTTCCTTTACTTGCAAATTGAATTTAGGCCAGAAAGAAAAATGATGTTGTTGCTGATTCGAATATTTAAAAAAAAAAAAAAACAATGCGGCCAGTGGATTCATTTTTATTCCATTTATTTATTTATTTTAGAAAAGTAGACGCAGCTAAGGCCCAATTTTTTTTAATTTCTGGAAATTTTAACGACTCAGCAAAATACGGACGCGAAAATCCAAAGACTCATATTTATTTTACTTTTAAAATTTTTACACCCAACCTGGCCCACTGATTTTTTTATTAACAATTTTAGAGCCAATTTTGTGTTTGCGATTTTAGTACCTGGCAGGAAATTGAAAAGCAGGATTATTTTTCTTCCTTGCAAAACTTCAGAGGAACGAGATATCCGAACGATAACCATATTGAAAATATATTTAAATGAATAAAAATGCGGTCTTTAAGTGACTGAAAAAATCGACCGCTTTTTATAAATTGTGTAAGCGCGTAAAGTTAACTATATGGTTTGATGTTTACATCAGATTTCGGTTGAGACAAACAAAGTTTGAAAGCAGAATGTTACATACCTTAAAATTAAAACATTACGGCATGTGTATCCAGAATTTATTTCACCTGGCTCCCAAAGTTGAGTACTGGATCTCGAGAGTGTGCATCTGTTTCAAGCACTGACTGAAGATTATTTATACTGTGCTGGGGTTTGGTATATTCCAAGCTAATCCATTCATCTTTGGTAATAATAAAAAAAAGGTTATACTATACTATTAAATATACTTGTCAACAAATAAATTATGTGATGTCATTATTTGAAATTTTTGCATCACGTCTGACATCACCTACTGAATTGAGGATATCAATAAATCTTTTGAGGTTATCACAAAATATTCATAAATAGAGAATAAAACTTGAGGTTTTAAAATATATTAGACTCAAACATTAACTTTTTTATATCAAAGTCGTATGGTAATGTTATTATAAATTAAGCCTATTTTTCAGAAATTTAATTATTTATACAGTTGTATAATTTTCAACGGAAAAACATTCCTCATTTTTAATGATGCTATTTATTCTTTTAGTGACGTCAACAATTAAGTCATCCACAGAATTGCCGAATATCCCAAATTAGGTCCAAATAAAAAGTAACATCAAGAATCAAAAGTCAGTTTCTGACATCTTCCAATGACATTTCTTACAGCGAAAATGATAACCAAACGATAGAAGTGTGTCAATCACTTGATTTTGCTGTGACGGCTTTGAACCCAATGTTCATGAGTTTTGCCGGGGATTAAGAGACCCACAAAGGCCAGTCATCAGTTATAAATTGTCTGTAGGTCTTAGCAATAGCTACGTCCGAGTAATGCACAAGGAGGCCACAATCTGGTATTTTTATGTCCCATTACTCCAGGTTTTCTTCCTATTTCTAAGCCCTGTCAGCCCTCGATATCCTACCCTCCAATTCTACTCTCCTTTCAGTCCTCGATATCCTACCCTCCAATTCTACTCTCATTTCATTCCTCGATATCCTACCCACCTATTCTACTCTCCTTTCAGTCCCCGATATCCTACCCTCCAATTCTACTCTCATTTCAGTCCTAGATATCCTATTCTCCAATTCTACTCTCATTTCAGTCCTAGATATCCTACCCTCCAATTCTACTCTCCTTTCAGTCCTCGATATCCTACCCTCCAATTCTACTGTCATTTCAGCCCTTCATATTCTACCCTCCTTTCGGCCCTCCATATTCTACCCTCGAATTCTTCCTTCTTTTATTCGTTCGTTAACGAATCTTTCCTAGGCGTAACTTTTGAAATGTTTTCAGCCTCAGACATCTAGTTACAGAGAGCCAGGTCACTGACACCGGATTTTAAAGCGAAGATATAGCGATGTAGCCATAAAAAGGGGCTAATTAACCAGGACAACCCACAGAGAATACACCTGGGTAATTTGCAAGTCCGGGTGATGTCTGGATGCATCGGCAATATGGATTATGCGCGTGTTATGGCTGTGTAATAGCTTTCCCTTTTCTCTTACCTGCCTAGTTCATCTTTCTTTAACTTAAAAAATCGCTGGGAAAATAACAAGTATTACTGAACTCGATGACGCCTGCGAGACTTCGCACAGTGTCCCACCTCTCCTTACAATCGGAAGAAAACACGGTTCATAAAATTACTTACTTTCCTGGACAATGTTCACAGAAAGGGCGGGATAATGGTGCAAACAAGCACCTTCTAAACAAAAGAAATAAAACAAACAAAACACACAAAAAAACAAACAAAAAATCGCTTGGTCAATATTTTTTCCAGTTCATTTCGCCCATCGTCCGGTTTGGGGTGAATACTGATAAACAGACCTATTTTTTTTTCAAAGTAACGCCCTGTGTCACTTCATTAGCCAAAGATGCTCTTAACGCATTACTATTCTTTAAAGTCGTATTGACCTGTTTCTTTTCCGTTAATCCTGACAGTAATCCCACGGATAAAGATCTTGGTTAATGCTTGACACAGCAATAATCCCTCCGGTTATAGATCTTCTTGGTTAATGCTTGACATCACTTTGTAGTGGCATATCGATTAACATATGAAATAAAAAAACAACAATACATAAAATTACTCATTTTATGAATGCTGGTTTAATTGAAGGTATCTAATTTCTGACATGTTGGAAAAAATCTATCCATTTATTTACCAAATCCAAGTTTCTTAATTATATATATAATCTTGAACTAAGCCATTGACACAACCAACAAAACTGTGGATTAAACCCCCGACTCAACCTCTCCCCCATCACAGCCCCGGGGCGACAGCGAATTATTCTAACAGAAGGAGATAATTTCCTCTTTATTTGATTACTTATAACAAAATGTTTACTCTAGTGCGTAATGATATCGACAAATCTAGGCTCATGCCTCGCTGTATATCATTTTAGTACTCGTTTGAGTAATGAACTTAAAGTTTTAAAGTTTACATAAAAAATAACGCGCTTTTAAGAGAAAATTTAGCACTAACGTATGGTCTCTATCCCTCCCTCCCTCTCTCTTCCTACGACAACGGTAAAATAAATGGCACAGAGGTTTACCCAACAACTGGTTCTCATTTGCCCGTTTTTCTATTTTGCCGTCCTGTTTTTCTGAATAGACCCTGGCAAATAAAAGAACTGTGGCACTGGGTGCCATTCGATTCGCGGACACATTTATTACATCAACAATATAAACCAATCGTCAGATCACATGACCAAACCCTCCATATCCTGTAGAACCGGAAACCGCACTCTCTTAAGCTCATCAAAATAATTACATGGCAAATGGGCGGCGACTGACAGTCTTAAGAGCGTTGGGTCTTTTTTCAAGAAGTAAATGTAAATGCTATGTCGTGACAGACCGACTGAATTTTTCAAATCATTGCTCTTTCAATAGATATTCTCAGCAAGAAAAATTGAATTTCTATGAGGTATGATAAACCGGTTGGCGTATAATTACGGTTATAATGGGCCTTATGAAGGCCTCATGAAGGGATCACAGACATTTCACCCAAATGCCATTTCAACTAGACTGGTCAGTGTTTTTGTTAAAACAAAAAAACGGATAATGTCTCCCAGGCCCCCCAATCAGTCACGCGGAAAAAATTCCTTGCTTAAAAGTACAACACTGGCAAGCCCAAAAATTTAAAAAATCGCCAAAAATGCATTTTCACAGAAAATGAAGAAAAACTTCGCAGTAAACATTTGCACTATATGTGGATTCTTCTTGCCAAGTTTCAGCCTAATCGAACAAACTGTTTCGGAGATATCGCAACAAAATGGCCGAAAAACTGAAAAATAAAAAAATTTATAAAAGCGCCAAAAATACCCTTTCAACGGAAATGAAGAAAAACTTCGCAGTAAACATTTGCACTTTATGTGGGTTCTTCTTGCCAAGTTTCAGCCTAATCGAGCAAACTGTTTCGGAGATATCGCAACAATATGGCCAAAAAATTGAAAAATAAAAAAATTTATAAGATCGCCAAAAATACATTTTCAACGCAAATGAAGAAAAACTTCGCACTAAACATTTGCACTATATGTGTGTTCTTCTTGCGACGTCTGAGCCATATCCAACGAACTGTTTGGGAGGTATCGCGTGCCAAAGTGAAAAAAAATTGCCAAAAATAGAATTTTTGAAGGAACGAAAAAAAATAATAACACGGGCAGCATCTAAACATGTACCCCAGTAAGTATGTTTTGAGAAAAATCGACTTGTTAATATCATAAGAACTCACTGCGAACAGACGGACGGACGGCAAGACGGACACACCAAATGCTATGTATGTCTCCCCAAGGGGGACAACATATAATTAGCCATGCCAATTAGTTAGCTTAGGTTAGAACTCGACATATTTTAGTGTAGTTGTGATCAGATGCGAAATGTTGAAAAATAAAGACAGCAGTTTTAAGATTGTGCGTTTGTTTTTTTGAAACCAGCCAACGCGTCGTCGGGCCGGTCTTGTCAAATCACTTTTTGTCCGTCTGAACACTGCTTGCATTTAAGGCATGTACACATTTACCTTGTATCTGTTTGCATTTAAGGCATGTACTCATTTACCTTGTATCTGTTTGCATTTAAGGCATGTACACATTTGCCTTGTAACTGCTTGCATTTAAGGCATGTACACATTTATCTTGTAACTTTTTTGTCAATAGCTTTCTAAAAAGCTTGGGTGAAACGTCCTTGAATTTGGGTGAACTGGCATTTGGGTGAAACGTCTGGACCCCTTATGAAGACCCGCAACATCTCTATTTCTAAAGGCCTGTTCACATTGCTTAAGTCAGAGGTATAAAGCAAAGTTTCTTCTTTTTATACTCGAAATGTTTTAGACGCGGCCGAGTCACGTCTTTTTTATATAATATCTGTGATTTGTGTGACCCAGGATGAGAAACAAGGCTATAGTATTTTTTTTGTCCAGGTGTATTTTTTTCTCTTCTGACTTTTGACTTATGCCTTAAGCTCTTAAGTTCTTGCGCCACACCACAAAACATACAGAAATAGTTCTTGTGTTAAAGCTTTTGATTTGTCTGACATTTAAAAACGCAATGGATGCCAGATACGCACATGTATCTTTTAGCTAATGCAAACCACAGCGAACCAAAACATTGTGTCCCGAACGGCCGACGATATTCTGTTTATTTATCGTGACGTCATGACTCAATGATTACGTCCTCTTTGAATGGCTACTTGTACTTCAATTAGACTATTGTTCAGCTGTAAATGTCAGCTCAAATAATTTTGGATGAAACCTGTTCTGATTTTAAAATAAATACTATATTTTAATCTTTTATTAATTCTTTATTTTTTTGGCAATCTCTTCGGTAAGGTACAGAACTTGTAAACCTGTTCTACCAACCAACAGTGTATCTGATTTTCCATACTGTCATTAATTATGTTGATCTTTTCTTTTACTGTATACAGTACAACCTCGTTTATGTCGTTATATCCCATATATCGTTGTAACTGCCATATTTAATCAGGGAATAGCTTAAGTGAGAACATAAAATGATGTCGTTACTGGAGCTATGTCGTTATAACCGATGTCGTTATACAGAGGTTCTACTGTAGCTTTTGACCGGAATAAAACAGATTATCCCCCGTGGAACGGAGGGATATATTTTTGAACTTTTCGTCTGTCTGTCTGTCCGTCTGTCTGTCCGTCTGTCCCGCTTCAGTCTCACGCGCCTACAGGCCACATAAATTGATGGGATTCATTTCAAATTTTGTACACGGCTTCTCTGGACTCTTTCGCAGTTCATTGACCAAGAATTTCTCGGATCGGAAAAAAATGACAAAATGGCGGACTTTTGAAAATCGGCACTGGACTTAGCACATATACGGTAGTCTAACGCGCCTACAGGCCACATTGATACATGGATTCGTTTCAAATTTTGTACATGGCTTCTCTGGACCCTTTCGCAGTGCAATGACCAAAAATTTTCCGGATGGGACTTAAATTGACAAAATTGCGGACTTTTGAAAATCGGCACTGGACTTAGCATATATACGGCAGTCTCACGCGCCTACAGGCCACATTGATAGATGGATTCGTTTCAAATTCTACACACGGGTTCCTTGGGACCTTCCGCAGTGCAGTGACCAAGAATTTTTCGGATGGGACTCCAAAATGGCGGATTTTTTTTAAAATCGGCGCTGTACTTAGCGTACCTACGGCAGTCCCACGCGCCTACTAGTTAATGGATTGATTCGTTTAAATGTTAGATACTACCTCTACCTATCCTTCCACTTTTAAATTTTGCGCAGTCAACACGCAACAGCCTTACACACACCATATCGCCCACGGGGGGATAGACGATAGTTAATATTTCTACACCAGTGTCAAAACCAGAGGTCGAAAACTCTTAATTCATTGCTAAAATTGCGGCAATTCTTACAAAATATTTAACACCCAGTAATCAAAACTGCTATATCTTTCGCATATCCGTGTTCAAAAGTTCCAACATTTTATCAAGCTGTTACCGGGTGTAATCACAAAAGACAAGATACAGTAGATAAAGGGATACGGAAAAGCAGTATGAAAAGTTTCTTCGACTAACAAACATAGATCGCGTTATTTCGCGAGTGATATGCACGACTATCTTCATGGCTGACATTCTCTTTTGATATGTCAAACTGCTGCAAGCTAAAAAGCTGCTTCCCACATTCTTCAATTATACGCAAGTTTTTAACAGCTACGCTATCTATTTTTAGTGCGGCACTACACACTACAGGCCCGAGATACACAAGAATAACATGACCTTGATATTACAATGTTAAATTTTTGTCATGAATAACATGATGAGTAACAACAACAAGGATGTCCAAGGACATGACCCAGCCGAGCTACCAAATAAGTAAAGAGACAAAAAAACTCTGAAACGAATACTGTTAGGCCAAAAAAATGTAGAACTTTATTTCTGAACATAACTTTTTCATAATTTTAATACGCAAAAACGAGTTTTCCCGGGTGGAAGCTACCCAAAAAGGGCTGCTGGAGAGATTGGGTTTTGACAATTCACGTATTTACCGACATTTACACAATTTTACAAAATTTTTAAAATTCCAACTTTTCGGCATTTTTTTTCTTTTTTTGTCATTTGCAAAAAAAGCAAAGTCTAGGTGGAGAAGCACCTAAGAAACTTTCGATTAAAGTTTAATAACTATTTGAAAAAGTCTGAGAGAAAATGAATGATTTGAAAATTCAGTTATTTACTACCATTTATTCCAGTTTTTGCCAAACTTCAAAGTTCAAAGGCCATTTCTGCAGTTTTTGACGACCCGCGAAAAAAATAATAGCCTGGTAGGTGAACCCCTCACGAACATCCCTCTGAACGATTGGAGTAAAACTGCAGGAAGAGTAGCATTTTAAAAATGGGTCAAAACGGGCACAAAAAGTGCCGCCATTTTGTCAGTTTTTCGTCAATCGTCAAAAAAAGTAACAGCCAGGCGGGGTACCACCAAGGAAACATTCCTGCATAATATCAAAACGATTGGAGCAAAACTGTAGGAGGAGTAGCACTTAAAAAAAAGTTTAACATACGCACATACGCACACACATTCAAGCCCCCTATAGTGATAAGACTAACCCAGTCCGACAAAGTCATCTAAACAAGGACAGAGCGCGAAAAAGTGAGTCAACTGCGCCCCCTTGTCCCGAAGACAGAGGCGCCCTCTGTTAGTTATTGCTGCAACTAAAGGCAAGGCGCCGATCCTCGCCTTCGTTTTGAGCTAGTGAACTACTGCACACTACAGTAAAACCTTGATAAACTGTCATCGCCGGGACCATGGAAAAACATTTCGATTTAATCAATGTGTCAATTTTGGCGATATATATTACATAGCATGACGGTAGTCATGTCCGTTGAAAGATGTCGCTTTATTCAATATGTCGGATTAATCGACGTTGGTTTCCGTGGGGTTTACTGTATTTTAGAACTACCAATATTTACCAAGCAATAACATATATGCTCAGTTCTGACGATAACCATTAGGCTTGATGCTGGGTTTCAAGCATTTTCCCCTTCAGTTTTTGAAAACCACTTTCTTGTACTGAAACCTGAATACTTCACAATACTGAACAATACTTAACAAGGAAGTACCCTGGCCAATACAATCTTTGGGAACATTTCAGCATAACTCAGTTTAATCACGAACAGAGCAACAATTTTTCAGTGGGATCAGGAAAGAGTACACAGAAATGTATGCCTCTGTGACTCTTAATTACCGTTATCACTTACGACACTAACAAGTCGATTAATGACCGCTAAAATATGCTAAAATAACAAGCCTTTATCAACAGACTCCCACCAAAACTCCATAAAATGCAGGAAATGGTCCTAAAACATGGCAAGTGCAAGTTCAAATTAAAAATTTTCATTAGATTAATTAAATATAATCAGAATTATGATTCTTACCATTTAAAAGATTTGACACATCACCGTGACAATATGCACGTCTATTCAAGTTTTAACAGTGCTAAAATATTTGTTCCAACGCGACCGTTTTGGTGGGATTCAGTCATTAAGAAAATTAAAATCTCCAGTTATAAGTCTAACAAATTCTCAACTGTTACGTTATCCCGACTCTGCCTTGACGTGGTGCTGGAATCTACCCTCGAGTCAGATGGAATCTTACTCTTCTCACTTTCGTAATAAGAGAATGACATCTCGTTGCTATGGAATGGATTGTTGCTACGCGACTTTGTGTCTGTTAGCAGATCTGTCAATGGCTGGTCTAGTTTTGAATGCTGCTCATTCTTTTCTACGATACTGAACACATCTGATAACAAATCCCCTTGGTTACTTCGCGTGTTGCTATGGTAACCCGTAACTTTAGTTGTTTCTCCGTGGCCAAAGCTGCTTGGTCGGGAAGCAGGGGTTTCATGCACGCCCGAGCTTAGCACTTGCTGGTAACCACGTAAATCTTGTCCGTTGCTATGCGACTGAAGCTGGTTGCTAGACTCGGTGAGATCTAACAGGTTATCACAGACTGGTGTTTTTGATTTGTTCGGAGAACGCAGTAGTGTCGTCTGCAACTCGGCTTGATACTGCTCAAACACTTTGATCTGTCCGCGAAAAAAACAAGAGCTAACCCATATACGAAATGTTTTGTTCTTACATCAAATCAGTAGTCGGCTTTACCCATAAAAAGGAGGTCTTTCAGAATTGCACTCCGCGATTGCTTAAAAAGGGGGGATCATTTCAAAATTAACACTTGGCGTTAAAAATTGATGAACACGCACCGTACGCAGCTGGTACGTGAGTGCCTCCCACCCCCCCCCCCCCCCCTCCTCCCTCGCGGTTAATTCCAAGAGTGTGTTTTTTTTTCTTGTTAACTTTCAGCTAAAACCTAGCGTAACTTAATTTATAAATAAGACATAGTGTTAAAGGTTTCACAACTATTCAGTGCAATGTACGGCATCAAAAAGAAATCAAACAGCAGTAATGATAATACACCCATTTATGGCTGTGAAAATGCCAGCGACGCGTCTTGCACGAGGACACAACGTCGCAGCAAGGGCGCTGGCAGTGGGAAATCGATCCAGGACGGTGTCAACACACACGTGCCGACGGAGAAGCGCTATCGGAGCGCGGGGGGGGGGGTGTGGGGGGGGGGGGTTGGGTTGGGATTTGAATGGCGCAATGCACGTGATTTCTAAGCAAACGCAGCATGGGCTCACCTTGTCCAGCAGCTGTTGACAGAGCTGCAGCGCCAATGTAAACAACACGAGGACGTCATTGAGCCACGGGACCGAGCACTCCCCCTGCAGTGAAAGCGAGTAATATATTCCTTAACTGTCTGAACTGGGACTTACTCGGACAGCATCGTCAATAAATCAAATGCTGAAGAGACATTCAGTAACAAATCGAAATATAGAGTGCTTTTTCTGTAAATACCAACCCAGATTTTAACTTCAGCATCAACTTTTAACTGACTCTATATGTAAAAAAAGATTACGGAGATATTTGAGCCCCTGCAGTTTGTCTTCCAATCGGTGTATACTCTGCAGCTTTACCTGAATTCGAGAAGAGACTTCGACTTTTTGAGCAGGGCTTTGAGCAAGTGAATATACAGTGAGGATGACTTTCTGAGCCTGGACATAGAAGCTCACCGCCATCTCCTTCGGCAGTGGGGGCTTGAAACAGTTCTAAAAATAGCACAAAAATCTACCAATACCTGACAGAATCCATTATAAGAATAGAAGGAATAAAACATTCTGCTGGATTCTTTATTGTTTTACTTTCGTTGTTAATACCTTGTGTCTTGTTTTAACTTAACACAAACAGGATGCATCTGCACATTATTTAGCTTAATTCTCACTTGTAAACTTCGTTTGCAACTGGGTTTCAGTTTTTAGTGTTTTTGGAAGTTTCTGCCCTTTTTTCTTTTCTTTTTTTCCGTTTGGGTGGTTTCCAGAAAACTCATCCCACAATTTTTGACAGAGGGAGATGAAATTTGGCACATGTGTGGGGGTGACGAGGTCTCGGTGAATCCGCAAATTTTTTTTGGACATCAAAGGTCATCTCCTTCGGCAGTGGGGGCTTGAAACAGTTCTAAAAATAGCACAAAAATCTACCAATACCTGACAGAATCCATTATAAGAATAGAAGGAATAAAACATTCTGCTGGATTCTTTATTGTTTTACTTTCGTTGTTAATACCTTGTGTCTTGTTTTAACTTAACACAAACAGGATGCATCTGCACATTATTTAGCTTAATTCTCACTTGTAAACTTCGTTTGCAACTGGGTTTCAGTTTTTAGTGTTTTTGGAAGTTTCTGCCCTTTTTTCTTTTCTTTTTTTCCGTTTGGGTGGTTTCCAGAAAACTCATCCCACAATTTTTGACAGAGGGAGATGAAATTTGGCACATGTGTGGGGGTGACGAGGTCTCGGTGAATCCGCAAATTTTTTTTTGACATCAAAGGTCAAGGTCAAAGTCATTTTTTCCATAAAATGGTTTTCAGGAACTCCTAACGTTTGAGCCAGCGGAGCTTTATATTTGGTACACTTATAGACAATCATCAGGTCTTGATGAAACCGCAAATATTTTTTACCTTGACCTCATAGGTCAAGTTCAAATTGAGGTCTAATATTTTTGAAAACATCTATTAATCACGAAAAGTAGCCATAAAAGTGCCCAAATCACAGTATGAACATATAAAACGTACTCATTAGTTGGTAACCTTTCATCCTAAATCTTGACCTTGAGGGTCAAGGTCAAAGGTCACGTGACTTCATGTACCGCTAACGATAGGCCGATTATCTCGAAAACGGTTTCTATCCTTTGGGCCTAAACAACATTACATAAGTGACACCTCGGTGACCTCGACCTTCTCGATAACAGTCAAGGTCAAAAACCAGAAGTTGACTGTTATCTCAAAAAAAAAAAAAACGGTTAGATACAGAGCGATTTTGAGCTCATTTTCGATCCTTTGGGCATAACTAACACCACAGAGGAGATACCTTGAGAGAACACATGTCATAACACGTGTCAGAACACCTGTCACATCTCTCTTTCTGCATTGCTTACCAGATACGGATTGTTAACCAGCTCTTCTATTGTTTTGCGTTTTGGCATGGCAAGGCACGAGCGCCCTCTATTGAGGCACGTCGTGACGTCATCCAGCAACTACAAAGTCACACTCAACTGCTGAGTTACGCCTCACAATTGCAATGTTCCTGATGTCATTAGAAAGTGTCATTAGAGCTTTAAATAACTTTTAAAAATAAATTATCAATAATTTTATTAGTTTTTTTATCAATATTAGATTTTAGCACATTTTGTTTGTAAGTGCTATATTTCCAATTCAAATGACGGGGAAAGCATGGCTGATTTTACTGATCGTTTCAATTTAACTTACATGCAAAATTTGTTGAGCAGAAAAGGCGTGACCAGATTCGTCCAATCCATCGACCAATGACAATGCGCGTAACAAGTTGTTATTAGCATCTTGGACCTCAGGTTCAAAACAAAATAAGAATACTTCAGAATGAAAACTTGAGCAGTAGCAAAGAGACGGTAAGGAGAGAGGAAGAGGGGTATGTTCTGACAAATGTAACGCCATATACCACGGACAGGTGTACCGTTAGTTGGCCACAGCTCCAAACAAATCCTGCATAAGGCCAGGAAGGAAAAAAGTCTTCACCGGTGTTTTTTTTTTTTTTTAATTTTATGATATCGATGACCTGGAATTGGCCAAAATTCGTGTTTCGTTTTTTTCCTCGCAAAATATGGTCTAATGGTTTTATAAAATTTTAATGTTTCATAACATTGATCTCACCCCTTTATACGTTATAGATGCAGATAGTACCTGCTGTAGTCGCCAGGGGGTGTCCGGGTAAATGCGGCACATGACCGGCACTCCCTGCGTCTTGGCTAATTTCATGGTTAACTCCTGAATACGCACAACAACGACATCTACTGCACTTTTAACTAACTATTTTTAACCATTCTAAAATATCAAATTACGGCATGGTTCTTGACAGATTATACCACCACATATAACCC
Organism: Protula sp. h YS-2021; assembly: GCA_949752745.1. NCBI lineage: Eukaryota > Metazoa > Annelida > Polychaeta > Sabellida > Serpulidae > Protula > Protula sp. h YS-2021. The sequence continues at coordinate 15,386,910 of OX457030.1, forward strand.
AAAAGGAGCTAGAATATGTACAATCAGATATAAAATTTCATTGGAGCGTGCGATTTTTATGTATCGGAATTTTTGTTAAGGAATGCACAAAACACTACAATCTGCTGAAAGGAAAATTACTTCACACAAAGAACAGTATAAAAAAAACCAGAGCGGGTGAAAATATGAAAATAAATAACTCACGGCTTCACAAATGGTCTCTCCCATCAGCGTCATGACACATTTCACCTGCTGTGTGCCCCTGAAACGAACGAGGAGATCAACACATGAAGCTCCCTCAAAACAGAATGGGAAAGACGGAGCAGGACCGGCAAGTGAGGATGGGGCAGGAGGGGGGAAGATGGGAAGGGACGGTTAGTATTCTGATTGGGGTGGGGGAGGTATTCAACGCCACAGTTCATTCCGCGGCCTTTTTTTTAACCAAACCTCTGAAGTTTTACCAGTAATTTTCAACACCAAAAAAGAACGGTTTGAAATGCGATTAGCTATTTTCACCTGCATTCCAGTTGAGCGTTGTCTTGTAGCCTTACCAATACTTATTAATTTTCTGTGAAATATTTTGATTTTCTCCGTCAGCCCCTTGATGTTGTGATCTATTGGCATCATTAGATGATACCAATCACGCGTGAAATCTGTAAGGACTCATTGATTTCTGAGACACATCCTCATTTGTGGGATGCTCTTAGTCTTTAAAGGCAGTCTAGAGGCTATTTATACTACAAACCCCACTCACGTTTGACTGGACAAAATAAACTTTTCCGGTTTCCCCAAAGCTTCTGCGCCTAAAACAATAACAAAACTAGACACATGAGGCGAGACTGTTCATTTGCCTTTCGGAAGACGCTTATTGTTTCCAAAAATATCTTTAAAACAAGCATTATTCACCTTTTGTAATTATATTTCTCTATTTTAACTCAAATAAAAATTAGAAATTTAAAGTTGCTATTTCAACTCAAACCACATGATGAACTACACAATTGCAATTCAAATTCTAAGACGGTATGCAACTAATAATTGCAATAACAAATTTTACCTGGATTTATTTGAACTGGAAAACTTTTGCATGCTTCCTGAAATAACAAAATTCTACATTTATAACATTTCTAGGTCACACTTGATAGGCCTTTCATTTTTTTTTTTTTTTTTTGCAATGAAAAACTCTTCCTGGTTTGGTATTCAGCACAGACGTAAAATATGAATGGAAGGCTCTTTCTTCACTTTCCCGCCCATTTAACGCCCCGGGCCATGCGTGTAATGGCACCATTATGCCATTACATGTGGCTAATTTCCCCCCATTTATCGCTTATTTATGACAAAGCAGCGCGTAATACTTGCAATAATTGCCCTAAAAAGCCTTCCCTTGGAAGAAGACGATACAACTAACCCCCTCTTCACAGACGGGCTCACGCGTTATACTCCACTGACGCATTCAGTGACTTTCTTCCGCACATTCATTTCTTTAGTGTTCAAATCCAGAATAAAAAACAGGAACGATTTAAGAACAATTATTACTACACGGTTACACAACTGCATGGGCTAACCGACCGCACAACTACGTGGTTACACCACTACACGGGCTAACCGACCGTACAACTACGTGGTTACACCACTACACGGGCCAACCGACCGCACAACTACGTGGTTACACCACTACACGGGCTAACTGACCGCACAACTACGTGGTTACACCACTACTGGGGCTAACCGACCGCACAGCTACGTGGTTACACCACTACACGGGCTAACCGACCACACAACTACGTGGTTACACCACTACACGGGCTAACCGACCGCACAACTACTCGGTCACATGACTACGACTGTTTTTGTGCATAATTAACTCAATTTTGTTGTGTTTCAAACACCAGATTAACTTCATGTGTCTTCAAAAGTTTACTGAAGAGTTTCACAAAATGGCACTAAAGCGGTATGGAGAGGCACGGGAGGGGGGTGTGTGGTTGGTGGAGCAGTCTCAGGGCACTCTTTGTAAAGTCAGTTACTTTGACGGATTCAGCATCATGCCTGGCGAGTGATCACGTAACTGTCAGAAAAAGAGGCATCGATTTCCGTTGCTGCCCAATGTTTTGTTAGCGGAAGGGTAAAGACAGTCTAACCCCACTAAGAAAATTCTGCTATGATCAAAACTCTAATGGAACCTGGTAGGGATTGCGTTAGCACTTCCAGGATTTCGCTCGAAATATCCTTTATAGAATTCTCAATTCCCTCAGCTGTGTCTTTCAAGCTGATAGCCATCGCATTGTTGTTCTCGCAGTTCAATAAGGCAGCATTGATTTATTGGGTACTGATTTCAGTTCCCTCGATCACACACAGCTCCCTGACGCTTTGAACCCATATCTGTAAGAGCAAGGAATTGCCACACACAATGACAGCCCCAGCCCAATCATTACTTCATCTCCTAGAGAAGCAACTCGCTAACAATAATTGTCTACAATATTATTATTCAATGCAAGCGCCCCCCCCCCACCCCAACTAGCTGACAGTTGGGGTGGAGGGGGGGGGGGTCACAGATCTAAAAAGGTTCCTATGCCCCTAGAAGTCAAAAGCGCCTCCCCCCCCCCCACCCCAACTAGCTGACAGTTGGGGTGGGGGGGGTCACAGATTCGATCTAAAAAGGTTCCTATGCCCCTAGAAGTCAAAAGAAAAATACTGCAAACAGAAAAATAGCAATACACCATCCAACAAAAAGGGGAAACTAATAAATTATACTACTGAGGTACTCATGGTCAGTATTATGTGCAACTATAGTACTGAGGTACTCACGGTTAGTTTCGCGTGTAACTATACTACTGAGGTACTCACGGTCAGTATTGTGAGTAATTATACTGCTGAGGTACTCACGGTCAGTATTGTGAGTAATTATACTGCTGAGGTACTCACGGTCAGTATTGCCTGTAATTCGTGTAGCGCATTTTGTACTTCCTCCTTCAGTACCCATTCACACTCTCTCCGCTGAAAATAAATTTTCCATTACTAATTAACTTTTTTTATCAAGTCGGGTAAATTTTTGAGCTACGGCAAAGATGAAAAAATCCGGTGTTAAAAAATATGGTTTTAGCATCACCACCTCAACACCCCCACCCCTACATTTTCCACATTATAATCCGCAAATTTATGACAAAAAATATCTGCCCCATGGATAGATGTTCCTTGGTATGGCAATCGCTAAAGTAACGATTATTTAAGAAATAACTTAAATAAAGTATTTCTAGGTAAGATATGAACAACAACTTGAACTTGTACACCCTTAAAATGGTTACGGGACTAACAGTGCTTCAGTTCGGTAGCGGCAGCCCTGGAAAATGCCCCATCTAACGGCGTTAAAGTTTTAACGGCTGCGATTTTACCAAGCATTAAAATCTAAATGTAGACGATAAAAAGTTTTAGAAATGTTGAACAAGTTTAGTCATCAACCAAGCTTTAATCAGAAGCTGAACTCAAAATATTGACATATTTTAGGATGTGAATTAGCATGCGTGAGTTAAAAAAAAAAACAAATCCAAAAACTATTCAAATTTTTAACGTCTGGAAATTTTCTAGGAGTTAAAAGGGCTATTTGAGGCGTTAAGTTAACGCTCTAAGCCATCGATTTCGCGAGATATAGTAGTATCTAAACTACAAAACGCACGCTGAGGTATATATAACTTCCGACATGGCTAATTTGGACTATTTAAAAATGACCTCACTTTCTTTCCTCTTCAAAATATTCTAGATAATCGCCTAACTTTCTCCAAAACATATGTCATGTAACAGATGTGCAGGGCTGGAAATCAGCGGTGGTCTGGTGGTCCGAGGCTACCGGATTTCGCGTCGAACCACCAGATTTTGAAAGCTGGTGGTCAGATAGACCACCAGAAATTCCAGGGCTCATTTTTGCTTCTTTTTTTTTTTTTTTTTTTGTTTCGAATGAATACGCATAAAGTAGGCAAACACAAGTGAAATCTCCCTGTAACAGTAAGTGAAGTACATTTATTCACTGTGTATTGTACAGAGTATTGTCAGTTAAACAATTCAACATAGATACAGACAGTCCTTTTGATGTTTTAACTTGTCAGTTATTTACTTAACTGTGTAATTATAAAGCCATCTTTAGTCGTGATGGCTAGTAGTACTGTGTCACAATTTTTTGCGAACCCTGTTCAGAAATATTTCATGCAGTTTGAGCATTCTCTAATTCTTCCCAAGCGGCCATTTCTTCTATTTCTTCGGTATTCTCTTCCTGTTTAGGTTTGTCAGCATCTAGGGCCGTCATGTTTTCGTCGAAGGGACGAGGTCTTCGAGACCGAACCCCTTTTGTGTTCCATAGCTCTATGGCCTCCACTGGATCAAACTCTTTAATGTTTGGAGTTTCAAACTGAACGGTCATGAGATCACTCAAATGGCTGTCGCAGAGACTTGCCCTCCAGTCAGATTTTGTACGCTACACGGCACTGAAACCCCTCCCAGCTTCAGCTGGAGCAGCAGGGAGGGCGTTGCAGTTCTGCTATACATTCTACGAAAAGTTGAGTTGGTAAGTTAAATTTTACCATTCTATATACCCTAGTACATTTATCGACGCTCATTATTTTACATTTTATAATTTAAAGTTGATTTTTTTCGTTAGTTCTGCTTTTTTGTGACTTTTTTAATTCATTACACTAGGACCGGGGAATAATGATGACCTCTGAGACCGGTCTAAAGTGGTCTCAATTTCCTTTTGCATAGGACTCTATCTCTATGCAGAAGATAAATATAAGGATCTACAGCTGAAACACCAATGTCATCGGTAACTCAAGGAATATGATTACAAGATAAGTAGCATAAAACTGAACATTGCATCGGTGTTGGTGAAACGGAAAATGTGTCAGGTGAATATGAAAATAGTGTTTGCACGTGTTATACCATGTTCAAGTGCAAAATATAAGTCGTACAATTCACCACAATGTTCTTATTGTAAACCACGCCAGTATCTGCAGCTAATAGCCGAATTTTGCCCGCAACAGCTGTTTTCTTCAAGGACGCAAGTTTTATAATTTACTAATGGATACTTACTATATTTAAAAGAAGAATGTTCGAAATATTTTAGGTCAAAATTATCACATTTAAGTTACAGCAGATCCAAAATAGTAAGCTGAAAAGACCATCTTCCGTGGTTGAAAACAAGTTTCTCTCGTTAAGTATATATATACATATATGTATTTGGAGCTGAATAATTTAGTGGAAAGTACAAACATTTTGCTGTTACCAATTATGATCTGCTGTACGAGTGGCAGGATAACGAATGGTTAACGTGGATTGAAACTGGCGCAATTAAAAAGAGCATCTTCTGTGGCTGAAAATAATTTTCCTTTGTCAAATATCACAAAATACGGAAAATAACGGTCGCCAAATTTGCAACTGGCGTATTCGGTGCAGTCGGAATGTAACATTTGTCACCAATTTTATATTCTCTCACTCGTAGGTTACTGACATGATTTAATCGGATATGATATGATCGGATCTTTTCGATGTGCAAGTTTTTTTTTTTGTTTTTTTTTTTTGGGGGGGGGGATAAATTATAAAGAAGTGATAAGGGGAAAACATAAAAAATATCTATTTTTTTTTTCAACATGCACACTTTCGATTTTCGAAAAATCATCATTTGATCTTTTACAAGGAGAGAAACATTAAATTGTACAGCACATCGAAATTGGTAAATCTGAAAGTGTGTTATTCCACGTTTATTTGCAAACTAGAAGCCACATAATTCACTATAAAATTCTTACTATATGTCATGATAATCTTCTCTTCTTCATGTTACGATGTGCTGTACAATCTGAACGTTCCATGCCTTCTAAAAACGTTTTACATATTATTCAGCACCCTTAATAGCCAACATGTGAATATATTTCTGGAAAAATGGAATTTTGTTATTTCCCCAATTGCTTTCCATAATTTCTTTATATCCTATCCCTTCTGAATTCAGTCCAAACGCAGAAACGTGAAAGTCTTGACCACTAGTCCCAGCGGACCTTTCTATCTTCATGGCACAGAAAGGATCACAGTCACTTAAATAGAAATGGCCATTGATCTCAATTTTCGAGGCTCTGGACTGAGAAGTACCCTGGCGCATTATTTTCGACCTCAGCGAAACTCCCAAAATAGAGTAAAGCGTGGTTTTGCAACTGTGGGTTCACTGTTGTTGTGGACGATAATGAGGGATTCGATATCCTGATCTCAGGAAAACACATATTTTTCTCAGTAAAAAATTTTGTTACCGGACCATAAAACTTGTGCGCAATTTATAATTGGGCCATTTATGTGATGCATCCTTTCTAAAATAACGCCGTTGGCCAAAGTCGTGCGCCGAGATTTGAAAATTGACATCAGCGACATTTCCTATTATAGGAACTATAGCTCTTGCTGTCAAAGGAAGACCGCAAGGACCACTTGAGTACGAATCCGCTTATTCAAGTTTGTTGTTTCTTGACTCGTACGCTTAAAAATTATGAAATATCCCAGCTATTCAGCATGTAACTTTATTTTGTTCAGTCATCAAACGGCCATCGGGTAATACCAGTGGGTTGTATTATCGGTAGCAACCCTCGTACCTGATCAAGTTTTTGGCTTTTGATGGACGATAATACCGGGTTTAGAAGTCATATGACTTCAATTTTGCTGTGGAACTTTTGTGCGTACTACAACAATTTTATCGGTTCAAACTCGAAGCAGCTGATTTAGTAGCCCTATAACATAGACAAAAAAGCATTTTTAAAACTTACTAGAGATTTTATTTCTTCCTCCATCTCCCCTGCCATTATTTAGGTCAGGAAAGGTCAACAAAACATTGCCGGGGACCGTATATTTTTTTTTAAACAACTCCCGAAAATTCTATATTATATGGCAATAAATGTCACTCGAGAATTCTGTCGTTTTTTAATTAAGATTATCAAGCGCACCTTTGATTTATTATGAACTTTATCGCGTGAAAAGTAACGTCGAAAATCATTATGCATTTTAGGTTTTATTGTATTTTACAGTTTAAGGTATGAAAGCAAATTGTGCGTACACAAATAAACACCAAGTTCCGTCACAGGCGTAGGAAAGTTTTTTTATCTTCATATCTGAGTTCAAACGACTAAGTCCATTATTGTCAATTTCAGATTAAGATACTTAGTACCGTCTGAAAAATCGCTTTAGGGCGAGGAAGTGCTCTTCCCCGCTTTTGGCAGTTTTCACAACAGCAACAACAAAAATATGAAATATTGTATGGAGAAAATGCAGATACTTCCGCACATTGTAATAACCCCCATTTAAAACTAAGTTTAGAAATCGAGGTGGGATTTTACAGGTGATAATACAAATACTTGGGGCCATACCAGGACTAATGAATTAAAAATTATTGGTCAAACATTAAAGCACACTTATTAGACTAATCAATTCACTCATGCTTTAAGAACTTGGGAAAACTAGGATCTTTTACATTATAGATGAACTTTGCCCACACGATTTGACATAAACTTCATGCATGCACATCATCATCCATTAAGGAAGGGAAGTCCTCATGACTGCTTCATGTAACATCTTATCTTACCCTACATATTTTTCTAAATAATTCTAATTACCAGGGTCTCTATCTATGGACTGCATGTAAGGATGTCCGACATGATTTTGCCATGTCGACAGAAGACAGAAATAAGAACGACAAACAACAACGAACACACAAGTTATGTTTTACATTATTTTTATATTACGTTTTACCAGTTTGGTCAAGTGGAACACATAAACTAGAGATTCGCGGTGTCTAGCAAAATGTGGGATTTTCAGATGAAGAGAGATTTACAGAAAAGTTTGAAATTTTCAGAACAATTTTACACATCAGTTCAAGCAATAACGTAATATGGTATTTTGAAACCGAGCCAATGGTGACGCTTCAGCTGAGATCCTAACGGTACGAAAATACGAAGACATCGCGTACCAATATAATAACGACCTAAGATGCTATCGTGCGCACTGTTAGGTAGCAAGATGTTTGCAAAACAGTAGCTGTTTGTGAAGGATATAAGGGCAAGGCCAACAGAGAGATGCGCAGCGCACTGACACATTTGCTAGAGACCGCTCCTTTGTAATAAAAGGATATGACGACGCTGCTGAACAGATGCCTAGTTGATAAGAGTCTTGGACAGAGCGAGAAGAGCTGGTCGCAGTCTGAAAAAGCTCTGCAGTTCCAGAACCTAACAGGTGCTTTAACCACAGTCACACCACGAAGAGAGCGTCGTCAGGTGAAATGAACAAACAACTAAAAAGAGGTGTGATTGTAAACTCATAATACGACTGTAGGAGCAAGATCAATTGCAAAAGCAAATGCAGCACTGTCATTCGATTACAAATAGACAATTTATCTGTTGTCCATGAGCTTAACGAGCGAAAAAAATAATGTTATTTGTAGATTTTTTAAAGCTATGAACACAGATTTCAAAATCTTGACCCTGTCAATGAAAGGGAAGTAGCCTTGTCCAGTGTGAATTGGTTTATATATATTCAAGTTACTGTTATACTCAGGGTGATTTGCATGGTAATGTCAGGAATAACATTTTGATATCCATGCTTTTCAGATTTTTCCTAATCTTTAATTTCAACGCTGTGAATCTTTTAAGATGTGAATTTAGCATTCCAGTGAAATCCATACAAGTTATGCAAATAGTAACCCTGTGTAATGTATGTTGAAAATACCTAACGCCTGTTAAATTTGACTCGAATAAATAAGCAAACAAAAGATGAGCAACAGTTCTTTCTTTTCAGACCGGTAATAAAATTACATCACAAACTTAAGCACAATTTGCAAATGTATTGAAAGGTAGAAAACAGCCGACACAAGGATATATCCTATTTACAGCAGCACACAGTACAGCAGTTTGAAACAATGGATCAAACTGTAGCACAAGACTCACAAAAATGAAGCACTTAATTCAGTCAGACATTATAGTCTCCCTTCATCATGATTTGAAAAATGAAACAATATATTAAGTAGATGGCTTCGGATACTTTGCCTGGAAAAATCCCTAACATTGGATGAATTTAATTTATTTTTCAATTACTGTTTGAGATTCATACATAATTTTTTGTGTAAACTTGAAAAAATACAAAATTGTGCATCTACAACATACATTGTTTATTTATATGACATATCAGAACACAATGATCATCAGTTTCTCAGTTTTAATGAAATTATTAATTTTTACTGAATTAAAAAATAACAGAACCTTGCACATCAATTGGTGTAAAATATCAAAATCTTCGTCCAAGTTGCCCAAAATCACTGAAGAGAAATTAGGCAAGTAAAACCTGGTTAATCCGAATAGTATTAGGACTGACAAAATGTATCCGGATTTGCAAGGTGTGCCGATTATTGAGGTTATGCCATACCTGCTAGATTTTTTTTACTAAAGGAAGCATTATTGATAATGTAAGCAATCTACCATTCCCCGTCTATCCCCCGGTTTTATTACCCTATATTTTACCCACAAGAGGTAGAGCTGAGTACCCCATTTTTCGTTCTATGCAGTTATCATTCAATCAAATCACAGAACATGTCTTTTTAAGTTTAATTAAACTAAATGATCAATTGCATAAATTAAAACTGATCAATATGAACTAGAAACACAGACTACCCCCGCGTTCGACCATTATGGTCTCTGTATGGTTCTGTATGACCCCATATATATATATTTTATATATATATATATATATATATATATATATATATATATATATATATATATATATATATATATATATATATATATATATATATATATATATACCAACCCCCATTTAATGAAATCGGTTATAACGAAGTATCGGTTATAACGAACAAATTCGCTGGTTTCAACTTTTTTTTTTTGACTTCAATGCATAAAATTCGTACTATCCGATAATCGGTTATAACGAACACATCTGGACCAACGCCTTTTTTAGCGTAAAAGTCAACAGCGAATGCTGTGTTGTTCTATTGATACATCAAACATTACTAATTCTTAAGGACTAGTCGCCGCGCTGTTAAGGCAAATAGAGAAATAACCCGCTCACGCCCTGTACCACTAATACCTAATGTGAATTGCAATTGTTGGCGTCTGCGCTTCTCCGTCACGGGTTGCTTGCAAGCAATACCAAAGCATCTCCCTCAAACAAAACTACCCAGAGTAGCTAATGCCCATACGTAGCACAGGGTTTATAAAAGGCAATGAAAATTGCAATTGATATCAGTGCTCAAAATGGCTACGAAGCGAAAAAGAGCTGGACATTCTTTAGAAATTAAGTACAAAGCAATTAAAGGAGTTTTACGAAGTTACCAGGGAGATCTTGAAATAGATGAACTATTTTAGCAGACTAAAAGCCAATTAGTAGTGTGAGTTAACAATCTCGAAGACAGAAAGCACTTCATGTTATTATTGGTTCAGCATTTACTGAAGAAAATGTTAAATATTAATATTATGTTGTCGTGATTTGTTTATTTTGTTTTGGTGATTCGTTTGAACAAACTACAATCTAAAAAAATCGCCAAAATTCGAAAAATGGTCGGATATGAAAAAATATATGGGCATTATTTGTACGTCGTAGGCAACCCTGCTCGTTTTTTTGTTTTTTTTTGAGAAATCGCTGCTGACAGACGAAGATACATTGCGAAATGTTGAAGTAAAAAATTTAAAAAAATCGCAAAATAGTAGGATATGAAAAATAAATATATGGGTACCGGGAGTTTTCGAAAAGAAGCTCCCCCCATATAAAAGCCCCGGGGCTCTTACTAGGAAACTGTTTCCCAATAGAAGCCCCAGGGCTTCTATTTGGAGTTAAAATAAAGACCTGAAAAATCGTTTCCTAATAAAAGCCCCCGACCTTCCCTGCAAGTCTTTTTAAAACTCGTGTTTACTCGCAATGCAGACACGGTGCACTTAATCCTTTGATATGAGGCACCCCTAGACATGTTCTGCATCGTTGCTTTATCCTGTGCATTGCACAAGGCGAACACAACCCCCCCTCCCCACTGCCACCTTTACTCCGGAGTATTACTGGAAATATAACGGGCTGAGTACTGAAACGGGCGGCGTGATGTTGCCCGTCCTTCCCTGCAAGTCTTTTCAGAACGTATGTTTACTAGCAATGCAGACATTCTGCACTTAATCCTTTGATGTGAGGCAAACCCCTAGACACGTTCTGCGTCGTTGCCTAATCCTGTGCTTCGCACAAGGCAGCCCCCCTCCCCATTTTACCAAACTTTTTTAGTTACTGTTTTTTTTTTGTGTGTGTTTTGTTATTTTTTGTGCCGATATCCTCAGCATGTAGCGCTTTAATAAGAGATTGATGGTAAATTTTCTTTTTTCAATAAAAACTTATCGACAATCCCCCCCCCCCCCCCCCCCACTATCTAAAAAAAAATAGAAGCCACGGGGCTCTAATTAGGAAACTGTTTCCTGATAGAAGCCCCGGGGCTTCTATTTGGTTTCTAAATGAGCGCCTGAAATTGGCCAGTTTCCAAATAGAAGCCCTGGGCTTTTTTTCGGAAACCCCCGGTATTACCTGTAGGTTATAGGCAACACGTGTGTAAAACTTGGTTGCAATCGGCTGCCTCGTTGTTGAGAAATCGCTGCTGACAGACGAAGATACATTGTGAAATGTTGAAGTAAAAAATTAAAAAGAAAAATCGTCAAAAATCGAAAAATAGTCGAATTTGAAAAATAAATATATGGCATTATCTGTAGATTACAGGCAACACGTGTGTAAAATTTGGTTGCAAATGGCTGCCTCGTTACGGAGAAATCGCTGCTGACGACATATGGACGGACAGACCAAAAACAATATATGCCTCCCCGATGGGGAAACATACAATGACCGTATAATCAGGAAATTTGAAAAATATCAGTTATAACGAATATCGGTTATAACGAACACTTGCCAGGTCCGACAAACTTCATTATAACCGGGTTCAACTGTAGAAAGATGTCGTGCGGTGTTATTAGGGAAGCTATATATATATATATATGTTACAGGGAATCTGTGAAATTAGGGATTTCATGAAATCCCTAGTGGATTCGTGTAATAATTTGCTCAATCAATTTCGATGTTTTTAATGAGAATTTTCATGTTTGAAATGTAGTATTAAACCGAAATTAATAGTAGATTTTGAATTAATATACTCAAAGCACTCGATTGACAAACTGTCATTCATGTAATACTTAGTACCTGATATTTTTTCTCTTATGTAACCTATGTCACGTTTCCCGCCAAATTCTGTTATTTTGGATGCTACTGTTATAAATTCCAGTTCCTTTCGATGTGAAAAGGGATACACAGTTTTGAAGAACCACTAAACAGCCTTCTTGAATGGATAATTTTTCAAAATAGTTTTATAATCAATATGAGCTTATTCATTACACGAATTCCCTAGGGATTTCATGAAATCCCTAATTACACAGATTCCCTGTAACATATATATATATATATATATATATATGGTCTGAACGTATATATATATGCATGTGGTCTGAACAGAGTTCAGACGGGTTCCGAACGAAAATATAGTGTCCCGCCTGAAAAAACGGGCCTGCGAGCCCCAACCGAACAAAAAACATCCAATCCGTATTTTCAGCGTATGGTTGCACAAGCTGGATTTTCGATAAATTGCCCTGGCGAATGGAAACTGTGCCTGGTTATATTAATTTTTGATGTTTGATTTTTCATTTCAACATTCCATCGATTTCAATACCACATTGCAATCAACGAATACATTTCACCAACAGAATTCAGGACCCGTGATATTTCTAAGATATGGCCGGATAGCGCCTCGTTAACTGAAGCATGGAAATTATGATATTCATATTCTTCAAATTGGCCCAGGGCCAAAAAACTGCCACACATAAATCGTTTGCACAGCAAACATAAAAAGCATAGAGTTCATACGAATAAATGAATACACAGTGCAGTCCTGTCACTCAATAGCGACACGTCGCTTCATTCGGATTTCGGTGCTAAAAGGCAAACGGCCGTTAAGAAACCTCATCGGAATAGGGCACCAGTTCATCAAAAGTACCGGTCAGCAACTTATATCTTCAGGAATTTATCAACATTGCAGGAGGCGGTTAGGGTCTCGGGCATCAGGAACTTCGGACCGGGAAAAATCAAGAAAATTCAAGGTTTTAATGTTCGCATTGATTTTATTTTCCTATTTGACTTTTTGGAAGTTTTTTATTGAAGCACATGATAAAACCCCGAATACTCCTGATATTACATACAGTACACAGCTTGATTAGCAGTACCGAAATAATATTATATTAGACATGGTTACATAAAAAACTTTCACTTTATCACATTAATTTATTCCCACAGACAATACTGAAAATGACCTTCACACAATCGAATCGACACACAACTTTAATTAACTCAAATACCCGGACAGCACAGAGTATCACTCCGAAAGATCACAGATTTAAAACATGCTTTACCAATCAAACAACCTATCAGTTGAAGAAAAGTGTGATTTTACTCAGCACATTACTTTAAATCATGCAAGCTTGAACAACACTGGTTACAGTGAAGGATCGAGTAAGCTGAACCGAAGAGCTTCTAAACCTAAAGATGCATCCAATCACTGACATCCGCCAGAAAATTATGCAATTGCATCTGAGAGGTTAATGTGTTCTGTAGCGGTGCGAGATGCTCCACCAATGGACAGACTTCCAGTCTCATTAATGCGCTTAGGCACTGCTGTGAGGCATCCCACTGGTCACCTATACAACGCGATGCGGTTGCTATAGAAACACGCATCTTGGAACCCCGCCGTGATTGCTGTGAACAGCTGCTCAATCACCGTCGAGAATGTCTTTATGAGCCTGGAGCATGGCACGCACTTTGACCAGGAGGTCCTACAACACACAAGTAAAACACATAAAAAAGGGTGAGGAATCATTCGTAAAATGTGATTCTTACAAGGAATGTATTTTTTATCTGATAAGTAACTTACTTCGGAAGGTTTTGGCGATTTAATTTCTCCCTCGGAAGTGTGATCAGGCGAACTGCTTCTTGTACTACTTCGTGATATGTGATTTGATCTAAAAGCAAAACAATAACACTGATAAAAGAAAACTGAAACTACAGCGCAAGCAACTAAATTTGTACCAAAAGTGACACATTTTTTACTGAGACCGAACAGGTCTTCCTTTGAAAAAAAAATGAATACTACGATGACGAAAAGAAAGCCTTTTTTTGCCACAAACAAAAAATGTCCCCAAAGCAAGCGTACGTTTCAATGGCGTCTTTGCCGCCATTTTGTTTATCTTGCACTTCCGGTTGCGCCTGCTCGCCGTCCGACGACTCAGAGCTCACAATAATGCTCTCCTCCTCCGGTGGGGGCGTTAGCTCGGGTATAGGCACCATCTTGCCCTTTTTCCGGCCGGGGCTCTTTCGGCGTGACCTGTCAATAAGTGCAGCTCAATTTTGCCCAACTGAAGCTCATTATTATGTGGGAGGAGCCGAATTCACCGACAGCACAAAGCACGGTTTACAACAAATCACCCTGGCATTGCTATTCCTCTAAACAAAAAAAAAAAAATACTGGAAATTCAGAAAAGGAGAAAAACACAACCAAAACAAATTTGCTGAAAAGTTGCCGAACACGTACCTTTTGGACCTCTTTGATTTGGACTTTTTCGATTTCAATCTCGACCTCGACTTCGAACTGGATCTGCGCCTTCTTCTCGAGACCGACTGTGACCGAGATCTCCGTGACCTTGACCGTGATCGATGCTTTGAGCGTTTATGTCGTAGTGGGGATGTGCTTCGAGACTTCCTTCTTTTTGAGCTTCGCGGAGACAACGACCTTTTTACAATAAATGGTTAACGTGTTTAATAGTTTGCCACATATTTCTAAACGGAAATCGAAATCAGTTCTCGGTTATTTACAGCGATATTTTTATGCTTAGCGCCATAAAATATTACAATATAAAAAGTTTCATACTCAAATCCGACAAATGAATTCCTCCATCATAACTAACTGCCGTTTACTAAACTGCCAAAAAGACCTTTTCGTCAGTACTAAAATAGAATCACCTTCTTGTTACACTGTATGCGGACGGCAAATATGGCGATTTCCGTCTGTGGCGCGAGTTTGACCTTGACCGTCGTGTTCTTGACCGAGAACGTTTCGCCCTTGAATGTCTATAGTGCTTAGAACGCCGTGATTTTGACCTTGACCTAGACCTGGATTTCCTTTTAGCCTTTCTGCGCGGGGGCGTTTTCGAACGTGACCTTGATTTTCTCTTAACTTTTCTGGGCGGCGGCGACCTTGAACTTGACCTCGAACTAGATTTTGACTTGGAACGTTTGGTCACTTTTGGAAGAGCTTTCGCGCTCGGCGATTCCGTGCGATCTCGGGAAAGTCTATTGTCCGGGGCAGGAGGAGTATCGGCCACCGAGCTTGTACCGGACAGCAGGGCACTCGGCATGGGGCTATTTGAACGACTAGTGTTGCCTCCCGGAAGTGACGTCAAACTGGCGACACTGCTGATACGTGACAATGACGCTGCATCTGAAAATGTTAAGCTGCCAATTTCAAAGAAACCATTGACAAAGTATGAGTCTCTAGACTGAAGTAACATTCAAACTAAGGGCACATTAGTATTCTGTATTATATTGTATGCTGTATCGCAAGCTAGCTCTGTGTGAAAAAAGAAATCATTCAAGGTTTAATTTAGTTAATGACTCGTACCACTTTCATTGGGTGTTTTCTGCAGCAAAGCTGCAAACATGGCTGCCTTCTTTTTGCGCTCCGCTTTCAACTTCCCTTCTTCCTTTACGGTAGCTAGCTTCTCACGGGCAGCAACGGCGAGTTTGTTCTTCAAGCTTTCCTCAGCTACATAAGAAGAGAGAATAAATTCAAATTAACAGCCCACAAAAGCAATCAATCGTTTCTGAGACGTGTCTTGTACCTTTTCACAAAAATAGAGTGCATGTGCAAGGGTAACCCGAAAATATTCCATCAACAACGTAACCTTAACACAGAATTGCTATTTATCAAGCGACTCACACACCAATCATGTTTCAACAGTTAATTGCAACAAGCATGCACTCTTTTACCTTAGAAGAACAAATTCAACGTACCTTGCTTCTTCTCATTCACCGACGACTCGCTCTCCGCCGCGCTGACGTCATGATTCGCCTCCGTGACGTCACGACTGCGCTCCTCCTCGTCATCAGTATCGGCTAAAAACGTGCGCTTTTTTGCAACTGCCGGAGAGTCGTTCTCTTTCGCTTTAATACTGAAACTTACACCTGATGAAAAATAAAAACACACAACTATACTTAAAATTTGAAGTGCTCTCGCAAACAAACAGCGGGTTGACAAGGTACATCTGAAGAACCTTCAGGTCTAAAGCGTGGGCTGGTTTTTCAGACGTTTTATATGACCACTCGAAATCTGTGCTCTACATACTGAAAAAGAAATCACGCTATTTTAGTTTTTAGTTCAAGTGATGGCGGCAGTTGGCCATTATCAGCTCTGCACACTAAAACCTGCCCTCAAAAACAGACAGCACAGTGGGCGGCACATACTTTTCGCTGCACCAGGATCCAAAGACGCGCTGTAATCAGGCTCGGGTTCGCCATTCGCTTCCCGCCGTAGTCTCTCCCGCTTGTACTCGTAGTACGTGTGGTGCGGGTGCCACGAGTTGAGGAACCGGAACCTCTCGTCGTTCTTCTTGCGCATCATCAGCTCAAAATCGGCGCCATTGCGCACCACATAGATAGCCATTTTGTCGATGATAGGGCGCACTTCCTTTGACGGCACTGTGATGTGGTCTGGAAGGTCTAACTCTTCATCTGAATCACTGCAAAACACAAAATCGACAGTTGCCTCTGCTCAAAGTCTTTAACCTATCGCTTGTTCAAAAAAGAAAGGCCTTGATTAGACTTAACTACCACTAAAACAGCCCAGTACACGCACTTGACCTCGTATATTCTGGGCTAGCTGACTAGCTTACCCCTGGAGCGATTCTTGGTCTTCTGCCGGGGCTGGGGCCCGCTCGGGCTTGGCTGTCTCCTCGGGTTTAGCAATCTCGCTCTTCTCCTTTGCCCCAGTCACTTCGCCGTTATTGGCATGGCAACTCTTTTCCTCCGCTTCCAAACCCGGCTGAGCCGCAGCATAACTGTCGTGCGGATAGCCGCCATAGCCAGCATAATGCGTACCGTAAAAGGCAGGGTAATCGAAGTGGCCCTCACCGTAATGCCCATAGTACTGATTGTAGTCGTAGGCATGGTGTGAGTAACTTGGGTCGTACCGTGCTTGACCCGGTGGATGCAGGGGCTCTGTGCCCGGGGGAGGGGGCTGATTTGGCCCTGGAACGGTGACAGGGTCTGACACTGGTGCTTCCGGCTGGGTAATAGGAAAATTTCTGAAAACACGAACAATACGATATTTATACACAGTGACTCAGCTTTCAATGCAATGGTCTGATTTCTGTTCTTTTTTTGTTACTATTTTTTTTCAATTCATAATTTTTCTCAATTTTATACGGTTTCAACTACTGTTTTGTCTTTTCAACCGCCGCATTTCGGTAACTTACTCAGGATTTAGAAAGGATGGTATTGATGGTGGTTTGGGGAGTTTACTCTCACTGATAGCTTGAGGATCGCTTCGTTTTGTTTCTTCCACAGGTTTCTTAGCTTGTCTGTAAAAAGACGAATAACCATCAAACATTTTGAAATCAATACTGTCAAAACATCTTTCCAGCGCAATCCCTTGTGCGTAGCCTGCAGAACGAAAACATACGCGTTCACAACTATATCCGCCATTGCTGTTTTCAAATTCACTCTAATGATCATAAACCATATGTAAGGTTCCCGTGCATTTGCTCAAAAAAAAAGTCCAAGAATTTTTTAGACAAACTTCCAGGACTTTTTAGACAAATTTTCACCTTGATATAATACGATAAAAGGTCATGTCCAACCACAAACAATGTCAATATATTTATTTTCAAATGGAAAGTTTACTCGCAAACAATAAAATTACCACTGTGAACTCAACAACTTCAACAACAAAACGTTCTAATAATGTTAATTAGTTACATTTTCAATTTTCAGGACTTTCCAGGACTATTTCACAAAATTCCAGGATTGTCCAGGGCAGCGGGAATCATGCATGTC
This sequence comes from Protula sp. h YS-2021, assembly GCA_949752745.1. Lineage (NCBI taxonomy): Eukaryota > Metazoa > Annelida > Polychaeta > Sabellida > Serpulidae > Protula > Protula sp. h YS-2021. The sequence goes on from OX457030.1 coordinate 15,405,078, forward strand.
GCTGACCTTTATCGTATGCATCGCGTGAATGTAATCGCTACCTACAAAACTACATCAGCCCGGCACCGATGTTATTCTTACTTGGGCTGTGGCTGGGGGGAGTTCCTGCCCGTGTGTTTGCTTAGGTTATCCAGCAATTTAGCGTAGGCTGTGTTCGCGATTTGCCCTGTTGGTAATTTTGCCGTGACAGATTCCAAAAATTTCTAAAACAAAATAAAAGGAAAGAAGCATTAATTAAGGCCTTTGATAAATTTTAGCACTATTATACTCATACTTGACCCCCGTTTATTGTAAGAACTCCGTTAATTACTCTAACTTGCAGCCCTTAGAAAGTGCTTTATTCAACATAACAACACAACTTACGGCTGGCGACTGTCTGTCTGAATCTTGATTGCCCCCCAGAGTTGGATGGAGATATCCATGCTCGTCTGTACCTTCTGGAAAGAGGTAAAACTGACAGAAACCCACAAATTTTTCTTGAGAAATAGCAAGCAAATCAATCATAACAAATGACCCCTTGATGCAAGTTCCCCCGGTATATGGTATTTTTGAACAATTTCACTTCGAATGAATGGACTCATCTGGCAATCTGTTCATTTTATAATCCGCAGTTTCTGGCAATGAAACTCAAAAGCAGTAAACCCAGCACTTTCCTTTGAATGGTTTCCAGACGAATTGGCCTCAAAACCACACTGGCCTCAGACAGATTGCCCCAATTATCCATTAAAACTTAATTAAGCGAAATGTTACATGTAGATGACAGTCTAACAGGAAATGGCATAATAAAAAGCAAAACCTTTATAACGCAAATTATATATAGGAAATGAAAAGAAATGAAAAATGGTGTGTATATTGTCAGGTGATATTGTCCTAAAAACTTGCGACAATATGGAGAATACTTGGGGCAATTTGGCCCTGATCTTTTTGAGGGCAATTCGTCCCTTTAAACAACTTCACACTCACCACTGCTTCTTCGAGAGCGCTTCTTATTGTAAGCTTCCTGCGGCCTCGGTTTGTACTTCCCTTTCTGTATCATTCTCACCATGTGCTTATAGTACACATTCAACTCGTGGCCGAAATTTAAGAATCCAAACTGCGGGTTGTTCTTCTGCTTGGCCGCTATGACAATCTCCATCTGCGAGCCCTGGGTGCTGATAAACGCAGCTGTCTTTTCAATCATGGCGTGCATCTTCATCGTCGGCGGCTGAAAAAATGGAAAATATATTTTTTTTTGGCAGAAGTTGCGAAAATCATGTGGTTCCCACGACCGATTCCTTCTCTTCTCCTTAACACAAAGTCTCCCCCGCACCCTATTCTTCTGCTGTAGAAGCACTGCCTCCCCCCACCCTCCCCCCTCCGCCAGCTTCGGAAAAAAACACGAGCACAAGACAAGATGACTCACCAGATTTACCCCTTTAGGAACCTGAAGTTCTGGAATGGCCTCATAAGGGTCTTCCTCCTCCTTGTCCTCTTTCATTTCTGAAAGTAAACAAGAATTGATGTAATTTCTATTTTTAAAATGAAACAGAATTTTTTGTAAGAAATAACCTTGTCGTCTAAAACTGGGCACACACGATGACCTAAAGACTAAGACAAATTACAGAAGAAGAAAAAAAGCTATCGTACAGAGCACAGCGCCAATGTAATCTTAAAATTAGGACAACGTCAAAATAAAAATTACTTGCACATTCCCACGATAGACCATCTATACACCAAATATCATGGGAAACGGATTTTCAGAGCCAGGGTAATATCAGGCGACGGACGAACAACATTTACCTCATGGGCTGAAGCCCCGATTGAAAGGCTAAAAACACACACATACAAACCTGACTGAGATTCCACTGGCTGTGCAGATTGCTCGTAGTTGAATCCAACAGCTGCATAACCGCTATCTTGTCCAACTGCTTCATAAAGGCGCTTCATTTCCTCCTCTGAAATAAAAAGAGCACTATTAAATAATTATTTAACTGTTTGTGCTGTTAATAATAAAATTACACAGCCACGTCACGACACTGAATAAGTCTGGCACATCCGCTCCCCCCGAACCGTTTGTTCCTTTGAATGCCCGTCTCGCGCTTTTTGGCGAATCTCTGGAAGGAAATAATCTTTACCACTACTTGACGGTTTTACAAGAGCCGATGGACAATAGCCAAATATTTCAAAATGCATGCAGCAAGCAGTCAAGTGGTGAGCACACTACTTACAATTAGGTAAACCACTTCAAAAACCAACCTTCGTACATCTGTTTCTCCAGGATGTCACTCCGAAGTTCCAAATACCTTTCTTCATCGCACGCCTTCTCTAGAGCCTTTTCTTTCTCAGACAGGACGAAGCTATGGGAGTCCACGAATTCCGCATCATATGGACGCAGATCATAAAGATGGCCCCTTCCATCATACCTGTAACATTAACACATGCAGTTACCTCCAAATTCTCCAAATTGAAAGTATCCTGTCTCCCAGTTCGTGTTGAACATTGCCCAAGCTGAAATCGACACTGAAAGTTATGCATTATAACTTGCATTGCAATGCCCATAAACCTATTGTCATTAGAATAAAGCCTAACTCTGAAACTTTCTACACAATATTGCCAGGTTTTACAATCTAGCAACAAAATTCAGGCGAAATTGTTTTGAAACTGTACTTAACACTTGCACTATTAATGCACTCTATGTACCGGACAAAATGGTTTTCAGTTTCCTTTAACTACTTGACAATAAACACTGACAAACTATCACACAAAACAAAGGACAGTTTAAAGGTATCTAGTTGTTCAGCTTGGAGAAGTTTTCTATGTTAAATAAGTCTTCACTGGTATCCTGGCAAACTGCACCACATTCCTGAAATGCAGAATGTTAAAAAAAGTACAAACCCACATTTGATCTAATGTTTAGATCATACTAACAAACCTGTATATGACTGTTGAGCCTGGCTTCGACCAGCAATGTATCTCCGTCAGTTTTGGGGCAACCACGCGATTGGATAGCTATATAGCAAAGCACATTTTAACACTGGTGGACGAGAAAAACTATGACAAAAAAGGATAAATAAAAGAGCCTCTTTGCAAAAGGAGCCTTTTCACAAGACTTTGTTCAGATGGCCGTAACTTTCCATGCCCACACATTGTGTCCTTATGAAAAGATTGAGTGTCTTTGGTAAGGTGTTTGGAATGTACACCAATTAATCTGTTTCTGGTGGCGCTCTGAAAGATAAGTCAGGCACAAAATCTGTGGCCCTGCCAAGACACCAAAAGGTGCCAGTGATAATGCTGAAATAAAAATTTGATTAATGAAATCGAATTTGAAATCGAAACCTTTTACTTCATTATCCGAGCGTTCCAGTGGTGCTCACCGACCTGTCAATCATTATTGAGGAGTCTCCCATCCAAGGAATGAGATGCTTTCCACGGTCGATAAACATTGCCCGTTCGTCATCCCGAAAGACTTTTGATTGGTATCCAAAAACAAGCAAACTCTCCAAATCACTTGTCTTCTCGGATTCATCTTTATTTCGTCTTCTAAGAGTCATACTGACATCTAATATGACTAAAAAAACACATCGTACTCAAAACGAATGACCAACAATGGCGGCCAACATGCATTGTAGGGGTGTAACATAGAAAGCCATTTATGTATTTTAACAATATGTAAAGATTCGCTAAAAATCACTTTTCAGAATTTTAGATTATAACTATCTACACTCTGTATCTTTGTAAAAGTCCTAACAATACTTAAGGAGCTGGCAACGTCAAATATGCACAAAATAACCCCCCTAATAACAAATGAGATGGCTCCCTTAGGTCAAGTTATTATCAAACCATCATGAAGGTAAGTTTTGTCTTTTTTTAGCTGCTCTCTATTATAAACATATGTTAAGTATAACCTGAACATGCTGACATTTGAGGTTTTGTGGCAATGAGAGACCAATAAATGCATATTTCATCCAACGGATGAGCGTCCCTTTGTATGATAAACAATTTCAATAAAGATTGGCAGCCTTTAGTAAAGCCTTGAAGCGTTGCTCTCGAAATATTATTAACAGCAGGTATATGTCGTTAGTGAAAATATCTCTCCTTAAATAAATTAATAAATAAAGTTGGACACTGCAGTTTTGGCGTTAAATTTATTATTGTATATAAAATAGGCTATAGTTACAATGAAGCCGGTTCAATGGCGTAAATTTATAGCTTCCAAATATTTTAACAGATTATTTTTATTACTTAGAAAAATGATATTTCAGTCCTGCTTTTGTTTCTCTCCCTTAGTCCCGATAAAGACTTGTGCGACAATTTATTGTCAAGCTTAACACTTATGTGCCTAATGTAAGGCCGTCATAATGGGTAGGTTTTGTATGAATCGAAAGCACAGGCGGCCCTGGGGGTGTAACAGCAGCTGGATCTCTGCGGGCAAACAGCAGCGTGGTGCTCTATGCATGCAAGTAAATCTTTGTCTGTTGTTTTGGACAGTGCATTTTTTTTTTGCTCTAAAGATTCGGTATATATTTTTCCGAACGTACAAATATCGTGCGAAGTTGCTTTAGGCATGGACACTCATCTCTTTTAAAAAAGGGTTGAAAATTGGACAAAACTCTATGTTATTATTTTCTTAAGTATATTATTACTAGAGTTCGGCCTTGATTGCTAAAACCAATTAGAAATGTGTTTTAGATGCATTTTCCTATCTAAACTGTTGGGAGATATTTCTTAAGATACGCATTCTCATGTGGGGCGAATGACGAGGCAAGGGCTAGCGACGATGTTAATTCCATCTTCCTGCCTTGCAGGACCATGTGTGTGAATAAAAATTGTGAGCAAGCGATGTGTGAGCAAATGACCGGCGACTATTACTCTTTTAAATCTTACCGCCAACAACATTTCGGTGGATAATACAAAACCTGTAAACGGTGACCTGCACCATCCCCCTCCCCTATCTAAGTCATCTTTCCCCAACTGCGCATATTTGCTGTTTTGTTCCATGTTTTATAAATAGCTATATATATGTTGCACAAAAAAAGTTGAAAATAAGATCCACCCCCCCCCCCGAAAAAAATGATAATAAAATAAAATAAATTAATAATAATAGTAACGGGATTTTAGTAAGGGGTTTGTTGAGAGTATCAAACTTTTCTTTTATTTTCGAGTGCCTATGGAAATCCTCTGAATAATGCTACAGAGTTAATGCAGTATTTCGCTAATTTCTCTGTTACACTGGCACAAAAATATCATACAGCATGAAATTTATACAAGACGACCAAAGTAAGAGAAGCATAAAAATATGTGTTTTGACACAATTTCAATGCATCGCTTGTAAATGAACGTATATTTGTAAGGAGAGGGCCGGCGAATAGTTGTTTTATGCCTGCACAGATAGGGCTCTCTGCTCTGTTTCTTTACGGCGTTGTGTATTAGGTCTGTTGTCATCACATTTGTATCTTCGTGTTTATTTGCTTACATTCTGTTTGAATCTCCAATAAAGAAATGTCACAAGGCCGGCTGAATTTTCCCCGGAGAATCCGTCCGTAATTAACAGGAATGAAATTGGTCAGTCACACAGTAGCATATTCAGTGTACAAAGAGTTATGACCACTGCAGTGCTCATAGTTACTTCAAAATGGAGGAATGCCCGGAAGCAGCTGTGTTGTTGACAGAGAAAATAAAACGCTGGATCCGAACTGCTTTAACAACTGTCACACTTGAAGATGACTTGAGAGAAAAACTCCGACAGTATACCTCGAATAGGCGGAATACGGACGATAAAAGACCAAAAACAATTCCATTTTTGTTGGTCAAAGCAGTTCATGAATGCATTCAAACACAACAAGGTGTGTCACTGTTCTTTAAAGTGTATTTCATGACTTTTTATTCATGAACACAGTTGTATTAATGCCTTTATAAACATAAATTAGTTGGCCAGAAAGTTTCGTATGTTCCATTTTAATTAAAATGCCACGATTAACATGCCACGCCAAATTGGCGAAGGTGAATCTGTTCACCTTGGCAAATCTGTTCACCTGGGCCAAATGGATTTCATCTCCGCCATGGCGAAATGCGAATGTCTTATGTGCACCCCTGCAACGGCCTGATCTTTTTGCTTTATTTATTTAATTATGTTGTTTGGTGGGCAATGCAAGTACGCTTTTCACCCTTTAAGCTCCTACTATATGCGCGAAATTCTGTGTCGTGATGACACAGTAAGTCGTAAGCCGACGTACACTTTCAGCACCTGGCGAGGCCAACGAAAAAAAAAGAAATATCTTGCGAGTGTACATATCAATATACATTTGCCAGAACAGATAAATATAATAAAAATATTATGCCTGTTGTAACCAAAGTGCAATATTTTGGCGTATCTTCTTCTGGCACCTTAAGTGTGGATTGCCTTATGATGAAAAACATCATTAAGAGTATAAGCCAATTCGCACTTTCGGGTGTTTCCGGTGGGGGTGTTGTTTCGACTGCAAAGTTTTTGGGATAAATTATGAAGAAATGATAAGTGAAAAACATCAAAATTCTAATTTTCTTTCAACATGCACACTTTCAAATTTATAAAGCCATCATATGATCTTTTAAAAACTGTTTTACATATTGTTTAGTCCCTTTAATAACCAACATGTGAATATGTTTCTGGCAAAATGGAATTTTGCTGATTTCTGCGGTTTTTTTACTATCATTTCTTTATATCCTTATCCCAAATGAATTCTGCCCAAACACAAAATCTTTTCGGCAAAAGTCAAACTGCGAATTGACTTATTACGGTCTGAGTGTGACAAACTGGCAAAGGTAATGGGCCGCTATTTTATTGATTCCATCGCTTTGACTAATTATTTTGATTCAAATTGACGCCAACAATACGGCGTTACGACAAATGGCAAAGTATTAAAGGTCCATGTAACGATTTTTCTTCCTTATCCAGATAAACAAATGGTTGTATAGTAATTACGACTTAAAATTTCATTATTAAAAACAAGGCATTAATAGCTGCGAAAATATTTTGCAACCCTTTCTCAGGCGATCTGTACTTGCACGAGTTGTTAGAAGGCAGCGATGTATATTTACCGCAACCAGCCATTCCCGAAAGGGTGAGTCTGAATGATTGTTTCCGCTCCGGTTCGCCGTTCACTCACTAATTGTGCTGTCTGAGTAATTGCCTTTTCTTCATCGACTTGAGTGTAGCGCGCATTTTATATAACGTACATACAAATTTGTAGGTTTTCCGAATATTCGGACGATTTACCATTTTGCCCCTCGATGTGGTTTAATTCCAGTTTAGTTCAGTAATAGCCAGGAACTCCAAGTAGCCTTGAAAAACAAAAGGTGGCGCAACACATGCAGTATTGATTCATCTGTCTTAAAACCATGGATTGTTTATTTCGTATTTTATTTTGTATGTTCCTTCTGCATTAAGACATTGTATTTTCTATTATTGTTTATTTAAGAATCCAGAATTGCAAGCCAGAATAGAGAATTTGAAAGCGGAGCAAGCAAATCGAGAGTATGCGATGATGACCAAAAACGTCGATCTGAAGGTAAAGTTTTTTTTATATTTCAACTGAAATGGTACACTTGAAAACATGGGATTTTCCCCCGACCTTCTCTGTTGAAAAAAAAATAATAATAACTTAATTCACTGTGTCATATATTAACTGTCGAAATTTGATGTTGTTTACTGCTTTCTGTTGTGCTGTTTTCTTTCATTTTTGATCGGTCGCTATGGTTATTTAAGTACAACTGTAGTCAGTTCGTTAGTTTAAGCCGAATATAAAAACATTGTGGCCAGATTGGGGGGCTTTATAATAGACTAAGAAGCTGGAATTTTTACGGATTACCTTAGCGGTACTGTACTTCTTCTTCTCCGTAGTATTTTTAAAAGGGTTTAAATAGAATTGATTGTTTAAGAAAAGCGTTATTTTTATGACATTCCCCAAACCAGTTTGAAATGGGGTAGACGTAATGTGTGCAGCCAGCAAATGTATTGTCGTTATTCGTTTCAGAGTAAAACCGGTGAAGGTATCGGCACAATCGGACAAGAAGTAAAATCACTCAACAGACATCTTATTGCCGTGTTCAATTTCCTTCTGACTGTGATTGGTTCGTTTGTATTTGCTTACAAGGCGACTGAATATTCAATGGAAAAGCCCTGTTTCGAAATGGTAAAATTATGATGTTGTATAAAGCCACTGCCTGGCAATTATAGCTATGTGAGATAGTCTCTATTGTTTGTAGTTTGTAGTTGTTCTATCTTCTAAGTCAAGTTTCACTGAAGCGAGGGCTGCTAGAGATTGTTTACATCGAAGAATAAAAAAAAAAAGTCAACAGTTTTTGTTGGTGATGTGGTTAATTTGCTTGAAAACAAACAAATAAGGAAAATAGCAATGTTGTTATTTTATTTCAGCAACTGTTAAGCGGATTGACTGTAGCAACGGTTGTCTTCTTTGCCGATCTATACTTTATCATCAAAGTCAACGTGTGACGTCGTTAGCCAGTGACTACGGTGACCTTGGGGTATACCGCATTAGTGCATTGTAAACGTGTTCTTTGGGTTTTCTGAATTTTATGGTACAAATCAGGAATCGTCGAGGTCTTGGAACAAGGCCGTATGCGATCCTGCCAAGATGCGCCATCTTGAAACTAGCAAAAAGGGGAGGGGGGCGGGGGTGGGAGGGTTGTAGTAAGCGTGACGGTCTGGGCTGTTCAAATTCATTGGCACTCAATAAAAGAAAAAAAGAGTCTCATTGTACAGGTGTAACTGAAAACCATGTGGTATTTTTTTGCGGGGGGGGGGGGGGCGGTGGTGGTGGGGAGGTTGGTGCGGGGTGGTAATGTACTTCTGTTCAACCTGGGGTTCTAGAGCAGGGAACCCCAACGTTATTGTTATGTTTCTTTTTTTTTGAAGCATTGAATTAAAGTAGTTTTTGTGTCTTAGTCTGCGTTTGCATTTAGTTAATCCATGTCTAGTCAAAGTATGTTCTATTCCAGGGACTGGTGATGCAATGTACAAAAATGGTGCAGTGCGAAAGCTGAGATATAAATATAATAAGTGATGTGTTCTGTTTCTTTCTCGTCAGCAATCGATATTCTTAATGATGTTTTATCGATGTTACCATTTTAATATTCAATCGATTGTGAACTTGAAACGATTTGCGTTCACATTTCTAAAGTTAACAAAATTAAAAAAAAAAAAAAAACATAACTAACAATTTGGTATCAGTGGCGGTATAGCTTGTTAAGTCAGGATTGTGTTCCAATGGAACAAATATTAAAATGCTTACTCGAGTAGGAATTGGTCGAGAAATGGTGCAATGTGTATTTTTGAACAGTTGCACCGTGAAAGTAAAGAAAGTAAAGTTTTTGTTGTGTTATAATCTTGACAGCATGAGAAGTATTGTTGCTATTGTTAACCTTTACAGTGCATAGTGTAAATAAATATTTATAAGACAGCTGCATTTTGTAATTTTTTTCCGGTGTATTTGGGATGGCTGCCAGTCCGTCCAAAGTTTGGTTCAGGTCATTTATCGGAATGTTACTCAATAATGTATAGGCGCGGATGCAGCTAGATGGACGGGTATTCGTGGGTGGGGGAGGGGGTGCACATCAGATCCAGAGATCTGTGTCCCTAAAGAGAAACAACTAAACTTAAAAAGAAGAATACTTGTTATGTAAGCAACTCAGTGAGCATTGGCACATGGCTAAGTTCAAAATGAAATTTATTCGCAATTCCCAGTTGCAGCTATGCCACATGTATACCTGGTATAATGTGCAAATGACCCAAAGTTATTATTTAAACCAACACCATATTAAGAACATAACAATATCACACACAAACAATCTGGGTGGGGGGGCACGGGTTTAAAAAAAAACCACAAATATTATTCTTTCGTAATTCATGAATGGTCTCCCACTGGAATGGTTGGGTTTCATGGGCTTGGCACAGAACTAAACAATTATTACATAGATTTGTCCAGTTCTCAATGTTAAGGTGGCATTCACAGAATGCATAATGTATAAAAACTCGACCGGACGTATATGATACATAATAGCCCAGAAGAACGAGATAGAATTTAATGTTTTCGTCATCCATTAAACGCCAAGCTGTAAAATGGCCTGCGCGTTATTCAAAGGAAATGGAACGTTTTCCTCAAAAATACTTGTTCTAAAACGATATACACCGCTCTTCCGAAGCTTGCGAATAGCAACCTTAGTTCGAAAAGGAATCGTTTTAAAATGCGACACCCAGTTTTTTTGCTTGTTCATTTGGTACAAAAGAGTTAACCAACAACAATCCCACGCAGGTGTTCTCGTATTATCAGCAACACACTCGGCAATTATGTCTCGTGTAAAATAAGCAGGGAAAATACGCATTTTCATGATGAATACGTTTCAACATAATTATTCGACACGGAAGCTTTCATAAACCATCATAAAATTGACTAAAATGCGAGCCTCCCCACAAAAAAACTGGATATCAAGTATATTCATCATGAAAAATCGTTGAAAATAATATCCTCACAGCTCTTAAATAAAGTCTTCTGCTACGTCTTTTATTCAGTGGAATGTAGGTCTCTTGTAGAGCACTGTTGCTTCGCAGAGTCGGCTCAGTTTGAGACGATTACTGGCACAGCTCCTACCATTTGATTTTGCCCGGAATGTACTTGTCAATCAGCGACTGGTAATAAGGTCGAAGTGTTTCCATGTCGGGAACCGAGTCAGACTTCGAATACAGATCAAATTGACTGAAAAAAATAGAAGTTTTTTGTAAAGGTTTTTCTTGACCCACGCTGTCATAAATTATTCAAACTATGCAATTTTAAAGACTCCAATAAAATCGCCAGAAATGGAATGCGATGTGAACGGTCATTGATACGTCTTGATCTCATGGTGTCCATTTACGACTATATCTTATGTAATTTACGTATACATTTACGTATACATTGCGTGAACAGCTGAGTTAACTCCTCGGGGTAGGGGTGGGGGGGGGGGGGCACTTGCTATCATGTGTTACCATGTGTGTCCAAAAATTTTAAAAAAAAAACGGAGAATGGGAGTTAATTTTGAGGCCAGATGCCGTCCCGCGCATTCCGCGTTTCACTTGTTTTAAAAAGACGTAGACACGAATGGTAACCAGCTGGTAAATGAGTGCCCTCCCCCCCCCCCACTCCCCCCCCCCCCTCCCGTGAGTAAAGCAGACGCACTTGAAGCATTTGATCCACTTGAGCATCTCCATGTCATGGTTGTCGCACAGGTACACGTAGTCTTCTCCCGTATGCCACGGGTAGAATGAGTGGTACCTGCACACAATTCAAACGTTACATTCATCGCGACCCCATATTATGTCTGCGTAGGCATTTTGAGAACACACCCTCTCTTTTTTGTCTTTATTAATCGATCTCAATGAAACCGGATATGCCAACATAATGGTTGTTTTCCCGAGCGTGTCGAGACAAGCGATAAGATATTATAACAAGATACTTCTGTGTGTATTTTAGGACTTGAATGCTTTGAATTACACTCCGCAAGAGTTTATGAGACTATTTTCACCTGTGTTGTGCGGTTTACGGAATAATAAGTTATAACCCTGCATATGTCCTTTGAGTTTCAAGCTTTCCCAAGCGTGAAAACATTAAGAGCTTTATTTGAGCTGTTTTTATCCAAGCTCATATATTAGCATTGGTGGAATTGTGAATCGCGATGACTGAAAATAGGTGGAGTGAAGGATCATACGGCCATAAAAGCTTACGCAACTGGATTTGGACATTTTATGCGTATTATGTAATATTGGTACGCTTGTGTGTGTGTTACTCTTAAATCTGCCAATTCTCTCATGACGTCACGCCTGGACTATTTACCTGATTATATAAAGTGCTTCCTCTGGCAATGTGCATTCTTTATGGTTTTTCAAAACCCAGTAGAGATATTCTGTAAGCAAGTAATTCTTGTTATGGCAGATTCTTTTACAAATTCTCGTAATATATGATAAAATATTTATAACCTATCACGCAGATATCTAGTGATTCAATTTTATCAAATAAAATTCTGAGAAAACAATTAAATTTAAGTTAACGAAATTAATAAAAATGACAAACCGTCGTGTCCCCATGACATCATGACGTTGCGTAAACCGCAGTTTTCTTTATATATGCCCAGTTTTGTGCTGAAACAAACAACATCATTGTATAACCCGTCCTACTGTCCCCTCCCCTACCTCCCTCTTCCCCCCCCCCCCCCACGTACACAATAATTTTCGAATTTTGCCACTCCACCTTCCTGTACGACCAATTTGTGGCGCCGTCCATTAACTGTAACATTAGCGTGAACACGGGCTTGGACACCCCCCCCCCCCCACCACCTCGTGTGTATGAATTTGATCTGATTTGACCTCCTGCTGAACTCTGTTTATGAAAAAAAAACTCCTTTATGGGTGGCTCCTTCATTAGTAAGTAATAAAGAAACGGGTGCATGCAGTCACCGTTAACAAAATAATGCCCTGGCCTTGTGACCGATTCACACGCTGCGCTCTCTTCTTATTACTATATATATATATATATATGTATGTATATATTGTTTATCTTAGTCCATCGTTGAGTTTCGGCTTATTTAGCTCTGGCCCGCTTTTTACATTATAAATGTTGCACCAAACAAATACTGGCGCAGAAATGAAAAAAAAAAAAAAACGAATCTAGAGAATGCGGTCTGAGCACTGTGTTGCTCCATCCCCCCCCCCCCCCCCCCGTGTATTTTCAATTTTAGAGTTGTCCTAGCGCAAGTTAGACACCCAACGCGAGAAGTGGGCCAGAGGTATGCGATAGACAACTGCCCCCCCCCCCCAATAATGACAAAATAATCATAATAATCAAAACCATCCAGTGATGCATATTGCAAATCGATCACAAGAAAGTCAAATTTATATTTAAATGTTTGATATTTTTAATTTCTAGACATCAGAATATACACCTTTTTTTATATTAATTTTATTTTCAACAACATGTAGATCTGTCATTTTAAGGTAAAATCAAGCTTAGACACATTGAATAGCTCAGCGTATTTCTTTTAAAAGCAGTGAATCACTTGTATCGTGGATCTTGCAAGTCTGGATTGTCTTTGAAGTTATCTTTTCCAAAGACGATTTTCTCCGAGGGAGCACATCCGGTCACAAATGTGTCCCCAACTACACACCACTGTAAACGAAGCCACTATGCAATACGCTTTGACGATGAGCATCTAATAAACGATACAATTTCGATTTCTTTTAAAACGAATAATGATATTTTAGTGATTTTTTTTTTCATGTTGCAAAGAAATATGGACAGATATATGAATAGCAATTGAAAGTATTTTTGTTGCACTCAAAGGGTTGTTAGGGTTGAATTAATGGGGATAATCCTCACCTGGGGTTCCCCATACAAAGCCATCATTTTGCCTACGTCATGCACGAGGCCAGTGAGTTGTAGCCACTCATTATCCGGGTACTTTTCCCGAATTCGCTCAGCCGTTTGATAGCAGTGTACGATATTTGGCACGTCCACCTGACAATGAAAAAAAAACAATATATCTCATTTATATTTTTTATGTTTAAGGGTGGAATTCTTCTTATTCTTTTCTTTTTTTATTCCGGTTTATTCCATTCAGGTTGTTCGAAACATTTTCTTAACTAGATTGATCAATGCACAGGTACTTTAGCGATCTGTTGAAACTCCTAGTGACTACTTTTCGACCACATCCCCCCCCCCCAGTCCTCGAATTCCCGCTCTCCCAGTATCAAACAATTCCATTTCCACACCCATCTTTATATTATATTTCCCAGGGAACCCTTTAGAGTGTCACAATAGAGCCAGTTATTTATAATTAAAATATATCACGAAGGACTCTGAAACATGAAACATGAGTAGGAAAAGTTGAAAATCTGGATTTTTTAACGGTGTCTGTCCCGAATGTTGAACACTTAATGACGACCTTACGATCTGGATCCAACGAAGCAAAATCTCTGGTCATTTTCAGAGACAGCAGATTCAATCATTACGTTTCATGTAGGGTCCGGTGTACATACCTTTTTGTTTGTTTGTTTGTTTGTTTTGGCAATTAGCATTTAGAATCAAACTCCAGAGCATCTTCGAGATAAGCGGTGATGCCATTTTGGGGATCATCTAACAACTGTAACTTTTGGGGGAAAGATTTCAGCAGGTATCTTGAAAACGAAGAAAAACGAACGTATTTATAGAGAGTAATAGTTACATCAGGGTCGCTTTCGTCCATCAATGCGTTGATTGTCTCCAGAGCTTCCATCACAGTTTTCTCACAATGGTCGAACTTTGTCCACTCCTCCAACTAATATCAAAAAAAAAGAAGAAAATCCATAATGGAAGTGATTTCAGACAATGTTGTGTATTTTCTGTTACTCGAAATTATCAATTTTGTTGCTAAGGAAACTCAAATTCCCTAACCCAAAGCCTTTTATTGAATTCACTAATTAATTTGCTATTTCTGCAGTTTTTTTCATTGATTGTTTATATTTCTTACAAATAAATGACCAACATTTTACAAAAACACAATACACGGGACATTTCACAATAAATTTCTGCAGTTATATTTCAGTTATTAACGTGGGGTGTTTTAGATGCCTGAACTGCAGTTCTACCACATAGATGCCACGAATTGCAATTCTACTCGACAGATGTCACGAATTGCAATACAATGCTTCTATGTTTCTCTTGTAGCTGTCTCCTGAGCATTGAACGAAGGAAGCTATTGACCCTTCCGTAGGAACACAATTCAGCGATCAGAATAACCAGTCGATAAAAAAATGGGACGATTTAAAATGTGTCTGTTATATATTTACAACTATATCAGCACATGTGTGCCATCGTTTATCAAACAACTTAATGTAAATACCAGAATCTAGTTAAATTACACAAAGTCTGTTTTCTTATTTTGTCTTATTTTCTCACAAAAAACTCCTGAAAGTTTCTCTATGCGATCGGCTGAGTTTACTGAACATGTTAGCATTGCTGTAAAGTTTTATGAATACGATCTTAATAAATAATACTAAAACCAAGAACCGGTCCCGAACAGGAAACAACCTACCAGAACCTGAACAAACCGGTTTGGAGAATTTACACAGTTCTCCTTTTCCACGTCACTTAGTAAAATAAACAGTTTCGTCATTTTTATGACACTGTACTGAGAAAACACAAAAAATTATTACACGAGATTTGAGACACTGAATAGGGAAAACTAATAACAGACGAATATGTCATTTAGTGTCACGTCAACACGCCTACCAGTCTCTGTGTGTTAAAAAAGAACGATGCGATATTCTTAACGACTGATAAATTGTCTGCAAACAAGGGAAGGGTCTTCTTGAGCAGAAAAAGCAAGCATATAGAGTTGGTGGTTTGGTTCAAGGTCCTAAAATGTAACATGAGTTGAGTTGTTCAACCTTTTAAAAAGCAAATCAAAATGATATATTTATTATTCTATTTACAATTTTGTTGATATATGTTAAACCGTTGAATGTTATCTGAACTTTATGACCGCCGAACACAAAATAAATAGATCCAACAAATGGGACACTTGCTAAGATAAGAGTAGATAAAAAACAACAACATTTCTTCAAACATTTACATGCATTGATCATTCTTTTCAGTAATTTTAACATTTTTTTCCATTTCAATTGAATCTCCCGCACAGTGAAACGAGAATTAAGCAATGTGCCTACGACCCCTGATTTCCCGCGTCTCAAAAAAATAGAGCAATGACGTCATAACCGTTCCTCAAGCCTTAACTGCTATATAGAACCAGTGCAGGTTTGCCCTTATTGCCCGAACTGAAAAAAGGACACCTCTTCATAGAAACATCAAACCAACTGCGTAAAAATCAAGTTAGTCACACCACGCAAGAACCCAATAATTTTGTTGGGGGTGGGGGGGGGGGTTAAGAAAGGTTCGTGCTAGAACTGCATCCAGCGCACTGGGCAACATTCAGAGTGCCAGTAAACAAATGCATTTTTTTTTTCACTTTTTTGTGAGAACTTACAAAAGAGAAACGGTCGGGAAAAGGCCTGAGCTGGGAATCGTTTTCTATTTTCGATTTCCATTTGGTTGAAATGTTAAGTTCGCATTGCCATTTGGTTATAAACATGGCCAGTTAGACGTGACCATTTGAAGTAAACAGCTCACACACTCTATATATTAAGATCCTCAGCAACACAGTAAACCATGTTTGTATGCTTGTTGCTAGGGGTGACAATGTGTAACGTACGTCGTGACCTCACGCTGCCAAGATAGTTATTTATAATACCAAAAAAGTTTTGTCACAAAATTTTCGAGTGCTTAAAAACAAACTTATAGCTTCCCAGGTTAGTATTGTCAACATCTCTTAAATGCCTTATCTTTATTTTAACTTCTAATAATGCAATTCAAAATACTAAAAGTAGATCATTTTGGCTTAAGTTAACATAGAGTGGCATGTTATAAATAGAAGTAGACCCAGACTCGCTGTTGAGAATACCCTAATGTTATTGAATTGCGTTGGGGGCTCCTAATTGGCCCCGAGAACTTAAAAAATAAAAAAAAATAAAAAAACCAAACAACTACAACAACAACAAATAAAATGATAAATAAAATAATAAAAGACATGTTATTAATGTGAAAGACTGAGATGGTGAGATAAATGAAGAAAGTTGTGACAGTTATTGACCTTTCATACTGTGTTCAAGCACCTATGAGGAGTTGGAGAGGCGGCGAGGGAGAGTGGGGGGGGGGGGGTGCTTCTGCAACCATGGTTGCCCATGGTTTCACGATGGGCAAGGGACACACATTTTTCAAGAACCAAAGGAACAATCACTGGGATGATAAAAAAGGGTGCAGTGGCATTCATCGTAATTATAATACTACTAAAGAGAATAATAATAATAATAATAATAATAATAATAATAATAATAATAACAATAATAATAACATTAATAGTTAAGATAATAATTATTAAGTGTGTTCAGCGCAGCCAGATTTTTTTACCTTGAAGGTTAATTTAGTTTTGACTCGGTTCCCACCTGAAACCCCTTTTATAATGATCGGGCGTTCTATATTCATAAACGCTACGCGGGGAGCGGGAAGGGGTGGGGTAGGGGCTGCCAGTGACAAGGGCATCAAAGGACAGTCCTTACCTTTCCTTTGGCAAAGGCATACGTCTGGTTGGTGTGCATCAGTGTGTACGTATTGTGCACCATGGTGTAATATTTCGAGTTGGAAGATGTAAAATCTCTGAACTGAGACTCATCCTTCTCCGGGCGGAATTTATCTGATGGGTCTAGGATCATCACGTCCTGTTAATATAACGTACAAAGCAAGACTTGCCGCGTTGTCTGGATCAATTATCTGTATTTCAAATGTAATAAGGGTGAAAAGTCCTGTTCCCCCCCCCTCAAAAACAAAAAATCCAGAGCTTAGATATGCTTTAAAATCTCTCTCCCTCTCTATCTCTCTCAATATAAATATGGACATTTTTCTGAATATGATTTAAGGTTACTGCAATATTTAAGACTTTTTTGTTTTATTTAGAAGCGGATTCCAACTAAAAAAGCTGTTTTCATTGCACCATTCATTGGAGCATGGAGCACTATTCCGCATGTACTTTGGAAGCCAGAGACCCAAAACATGCCTATTAAATGCGCATATACTGACCTTTAAAGGTTCGTCTACACCGTTGCAAAAATTATCTGAAGGCTCATGTTCCATTTTGCTTTAATTTCCAGCGAATTGAAAAATATCCTGATGTTATTTTATTTTTTTGTTAAAATGATTTGCAAGCCCTTGTGTCACACACAGTCCGCAGCTCCAATCTAATATTAAACGAATCCAAAACTGTTTACTTATATAAGGTCGATGACACCAAATCTCGACACACCCTCGAATACAGTGCTGTGATTCGCTGTTACAACCACACAAATGAACCGGTAGGTATGTGTGGGACCGTATTGCTGTTCCCGTTCTTTTTTTACTTCCTGCTGGATGGCATGAACATTCAGGTCACTTAGGCTGAAAAAAGTGAGTCTTGTTTCTTTACCCAAATTGTCGGAATAGGCCCAGGCCGACTCGTGATCTCTTACTTTTTTCTCGAAAAAAAAAACAAAAATAAATAAATAATGAAAATAGAGGCTTTTATTTTCTAAGAATTATTGTTCGCCATAAAACAAAATGTTTTTTGTTTGTTTGTTTTTTTTATTTTTTATTTTGATCAAATAGTTTGATAAAACGTTTATATTCTATTGAACAAAACTTTTATATCACTTATTTATATATGTACACTTTATAGCTTTTCAAATTATGTTAACAAGAAAATGGGAGACCATAGGTTCTAATGGAAATGATAGATAAATCTGTGCTACGAATTAGATTTTTTTCTTGCTGTTGCATCCGGCTTTCTTTTTTTTTTTCTTCTAATTTTCAGGAAGATATAAAATGCACCGTTACCATCCGTCTAACGACAAGTTTTGTCCAAGCCATAGCTCTGAAGCAATTAAGTGGAATAAATTTATAAATGAAACCAGCAAAAATCACCATGTCTACATGTAACTTTTGCATTTCGATTGTCTAGATTTAAATCCGGATCCAGGGGTTGTCCGGACCATATTTCTGAAACATTTCGAGAATCAATCACCAATCGTCGATACAACGTTTGGTATTTTTTTATCAATCTAGATCCATGGAGGAAATAATTTTAACCCTAACTGTATCACATTCGCGGGGGATTCTCAGTCACCGGTTGATCTTGTTTACTTGCATTTTAATGACCCTCCCAAAAGATCAGAAGCAATTTTAATTTTATTCTTGGTCTTCAAGTTATTTCTAATGTACGTAAATTTGAAATTTGGGGCAAATACATACTCTGGGTATAAAAAGAAAATGGATAAAGATTATCAATTTCGTTTGGCTACCATTTTGACATACCAATAAGGCCATGTTTGACTATGACGTCACAACAGATATCGTGAAATTGTTGCGTCACAATCAATGCTGCATTTCGGTTTCGAGGCAACTACGGAGATGGTGCGCTTTGAGCTTGGCAATAATTAAAACAATAACAAAAATAAATAAATAAATAAATTGAAAAAAATAGAACAGGAAAAACTTGCGGCACGCAAATATGAGAAATCCAGAAATGATGTGATTAAATAAGAGGGGATAGCTGAAGTCATGGATTTAACTGATGCCGCCCTCAAACTCTTCAAGTTATGTTTTGCAGCAAGCATGGGGCTACGTGGCAACGATCAAAAACGATGTGGATTAAAGGTCGTCAGAGACGATCTCACCAAGTCGCTGGGACCCTTGGTATGTCGCTTTTAGTAAAATTATTAGTATGCGATCTTTTACGCTTTTTGATAATAACTGTCAATCTTTTCGCTTTTAAAAACTACTCGTTAAACGTTAAATTTCGATCACTTTGCCTTTTAGGTTTCGAATTTGTGATTAAAAAAAAAACTGTCAATGTCGGCGACAGAGAAAAAAGGCTATTTATTGCAGAGGCAAGTTGCAAACGAAATAAACAAAGTGGACAAGTTCGGCGTCTCTCTGCTTGCCGAGGACAAGGCGACGCTACAACAGGCCCATGACACACTTGCCAAACTTCTCGACATTTACCAGCCCATGCTGAAAGGCGCCGATGAGAAACCATGGGCAAGGATTCCCAATTTTCACAAGGTAATTGTGGCACAAATTTCACTTCTCAGTTTTGATGTCTTGCATCATCTATTTTCGATAAAATGTATCCAGTGACTCCAGCGACTTTTCCTTTTTCAGCAAATGTAGCAAACAACTACGGCAAAGAAGAAACCAAGTGTTGTGTCTCATCATAAATTTATGTGAAATTCATCCATCCGATCGTCTTTTTTCTATAAAGAAAAGGCAGGCCAGACCAAATGATCAGCAAACGTTGAATAAAAAATATTTAAAAACTGTAGTTGCTGTTATTGCTCATTGTTATATTTAATATAACTATAACCCGAGCTATAACCAACGTATCAGTTGACTCATCTTTCCTGGTTGTGTAGCCTTTCAATTTGCTCCATTAAGAGAATGAGGTCCAAAGATGTTGGTACTGATTTTTTTTATTCTCAGAAGGGGAGTTTTACCGAATCAGTAACTTCTCTTATTATGTTGTTTGCAACTTTTGGAGTAACCATTATTATCGAAATCACCGTTACAGCACTGAGACCAAGCATATGGCTGTCCTTTATACTCTCCTTTTCATCATCCATTTATCAAACCATTTTATTGAAAAATAATGTGTAATATAGGGAGCAGCGTGGCAAGCGTCCACGGAAATCATGGAACTGAAGCAGCAGGTTGACCTTGCCTGGATCGCAGCAAAGCGGGAAGCCTACGGACCACTACACCTACAGTACACGCAAACGTAAGACATAAACATATCATCCAGCATTCCGTTTTTTTCGGTATCGGGGAGGGGGGAGGAGGGAGGGGCTTTAATTGCCCTTTTACCTAACAGGAGCAGCTTAACCTCATATATGTGGTCACCCACAGAGGTTCTCATTCGACTGAACAAAGATTTCAGGTGACTATAATAACTTTCAGGATGCATCGGGCGATTTCGGGTACAGAAACAAGTGGGGAGAACACGAGATGTGACGTACAAGCGTTAGCTTAAACAAAGAAATGCAAATAACACAGCTTAATGGGGGCGGGGAGGGGGGGGGGGTAAAGTCAACGGGCTAGAATTCGTTCCATGCATGAGATATCGAAGACGAGATAACTGTCACGGTAAACGTGGAACACGCGCAGTGACGGGGGATAACAATATTAGTTGTACATATAAAAAAATAAAGAAAAAAAATCTGAAAAAAGCAATACATAACATGCCAAGCCTTACAGATCAGTAATATGGACAATGAAGTGGAGTGTAAATATAACTATTTGGCCACTAGGAAAGACCAGAAACTGGATGCGCTAGAGATTGAGATGGTTCTGCTCGACGTGAGCTTTTCAGAACCTCCGGCTCCAACGACACCACAAGGCAAGCCATTTTTACTTCTGCCAACCACAATGCCAAAGGGCAGGCCATTTTTAGCTCCACCAACCACAACCCCACGAGGCAGGCCATTTTTAGTTCCACCAAGCACAACCCCACGAGGCACGCCATTTTTAATTCTGCCAACAACAACGTCCCAAGGCAAGCGCTCTGGTCTTTCATCCGCAAAAATACAACGAAGTCAAAGCACATTTATTATTTTTAAAAAATCCAACCTAGCTTTTAGTCATATTAATGCAATCAAGATTTTATTTTATTCACCCCTGGCCGCGCCAAAAGGTGGGGCTATTATTTTGAAATACTGCCTTCTCTTTGAAAATATAGTCACACACTATATTCAAATCGATTTTCAAGGCAATCCAAAGAAAAAAAACCTAAAACATTTTCAGAACTATATCCTTCAGAATAAAGCGCTCAGTTCAATCAACATTACAACTTATAAACACGTAATCGAAGAGTAGTACGGGAAGTACATTTTTCTAGTCGCCGTTTAAGAAATAAATGTGGCCTGTAAATTATCTCATGTAGTCTTCTATAAAGAAAATATATAGCGATGCTGCATTTATGGCATGGTTGTTGTTGGTAGCACGGGACAGAAAGCCAGCGTTCGGCAGAAACCAGGACGTGGACGACGTGGTCCGGGAAATCGAACAGCCGGACAGCCTGAGAGAACGAGCAGGACTGCAGCCTCTTCACGGTTTGACGTTGTTACAGGGCTTTATGTTCACGACTGTCCGGGCAGGTGAAAATAGCGTCGGGCACGTTGATTTTTTGTTTTTCAAATTGCCTACCCGACCGAGCAAAGTACAGCCGAAGTACGGCTTTCCAAACAGATCTGAAAAACAATATATGTGAGCCTGTTTCAATGAAATTCACACAAATGGCAGTGTTTGATCTTTTTGTCTAATTGTATGTACAGCTGTACTGTGTCAAAATGGTCGGGCAACTGGTATTTGTGGTGAGACAGGAAGATTCCGACATCACCTGCCCCACCCAGCCCGTACCAAAATGTCGCCAACGTAAAGCCCTGGATGTACCATTGCTGGAAGGTTGTGAAGTGGAAAACAATAGTTGTCTTTTAAACTTCAGTAAAATATTACTGAAATAAGCTTTTGTTAGTGGGATGGATCCGCAAAATGAACACCAAGAACTACAGACGGCCACCCGAATTTCTTACAGGATTTTGAAAAAAAAATCAAAAGATTGAAATATGTTTAAACGATACATTCAAAATACTTTAAACTAATGTTTCAGATGATGTGGATAAGGAAGGAAAGACACTGGCAGATGAACAGGATAGGACAAAGCCCGTCAGTCTAAAGGAGCAAGTGGCGGGAAGCAGCAAGACAAAACTCATCGTTGGGGCTGTCGGTGCACTTGTTGCCATTCTAGTTATCGTGGGCATTGGTACGTTTTCATCTGTGACCATATCTGGAATCAGGTGGAGAATTTGCAAACTGTAGTGAAATAAACGTTAGCATCCACTCGTCGTCTGAATGAGGACATTGCCGACTACACGAGGCCTTTATATTTGTACATAGATTTATATTGCATCCCCTCTTAGAATTATTATGATGAGCAAGGGGTCATCCACGAAGTGCGTACGCACAGAAGGGGGGGGGGGGGGGGTGGGGCTCACGGTCGGTGCGTACGCACTGCGTACATGGAGAGATAGGGTTCCGGGCTGCTGCTTACGTATGCATTTTTTAGCCATATCTCAAACATATCTTTCTATAATCAAATAACCTAATACATCGATTTACAAACTAAATATTATACTCCTTTTAGTGCGATGGCTATTTTATTCACATTTTAATGTATGTTGGCATGTACGTTTTCAATTTTGTGAGTACTAATTTTTAAGCATGAATTCCTTCACACAAACACCGTTTTCTCACTTATTGGCCGCTCTGTGATGTACAACACGTGATACGTTCGAGTCTGCGAGTGTAATTTGCATATTTTAAATCTAGGCACTTTGACAACCAGGAGAGTGAAGGAATACTAACTACGCAATTATTAAATTTTGATAATTTTTATGGTAATAAAAGTGGATACGGGTTTAAAAGATATATATTAATGTGTAATTTTTTTAAACAGCAGTTTATTTATTTTGTTACTGATTAATTGGCATTATAGTTTTTAAAACAAATTGATATTTTTTTCCATATAGCACAACATATTGCTACGCGCGTACAGCAGGGAGTGATGGGTGGGGGTCTAGGCTACTGCTTATGCACTGCCTACTGCCTATTGGGGAGGAGGGGGGTCTAAAATTGGCGAATTTTTGCGTACGTACTCTATTAACAGTAGGGTAGAAATAAGAGTTCTACCACACATTTGTGGTAGAACTCTTAAGAGTTCTGCCACACAAAGTGTGGCAGAACTCTTAAGAGTTCTACCACAAATGTGTGGTAGAACTCTTATTTGTATGTGAAGAGTTGTGCGGCAGTGTATCGGGCGCAGATAGAGTATGACGAAAGAAAACGTCATTTGATGCAAGGATTGCGATAGCGATATAGCGAGCGAAAGTGTGTTTCCGGTGAAAGGTCTTGAAACGTCTGGAGTGAAGGAGGGTGTGTGTGCGGAGACGGGGTGGGGTGAAAGGGTGTGTGTGGAGAGAGACAGAGAGAGACAGAGACAGAGACAGAGACAGAGAGAGTTATAAGAGTTTTATTTTAAAAAGCATTTCCCACACATTCTCATGCATACACATAGCGGTGAAATTCCTGTTGATGTTGAGACTGAAAATCCCTCCATGTTTCACAGAGGAAGGCCTGGTAGTCGACATATACCTCTTCCCATAAATCGGCATCCTTCTTTGAGAAATGATAAGCCGCCAGGCGTTCCTCAGTGAAAAATTCTTTCTTAAACTGCATATTTTTTCGACACGTCTGCTCTCTACAAAAAGTTTGAAAGCTCTGCAGGCAATGCAGGCAATGCAGGCGGAGATGACGAAATGTGTGAAACGTCAGACCACCCCCCCACCCCCCCCCCCCACCCCTCCCCAATCGCGTTTTCGCCGTTGGCGTCTCGAGTGAAAGAGGCTGCTTACGGGACACACTGGGGGAAGAGTATGTACACAGCAGCAACACTTGCTTGACGTTTGGCGTTTTCGCCGTTGGCGTCTCGAGTGAAAGAGGCTGCTTACGGGACACACTGGGGGAAGAGTATGTACACAGCAGCAACACTTGCTTGACGTTTGGCGTTTTCGCCGTTGGCGTCTCGAGTGAAAGAGGCTGCTTACGGGACACACTGGGGGAAGAGTATGTACACAGCAGCATTATTGCTTGACGTTTGGCGTTTTCGCCGTTGGCGTCTCGAGTGAAAGAGGGGCTGCTTACGGGACACACTGGACCACGGTCTATTGAAACGTCAGACCACCCCCCCCCACCCCTCCCCAAAAAGCCGAGACGTCTCGAGTGAAAGGGTGTGTGTGCGCCGAGACGGTTGCCGCATTGCAAAGCATGTCAGACCACCCCCCCCACCCCTCCCCAAAAAGCCGAGACGTCTCGAGTGAAAGGGTGTGTGTGCGCCGAGACGGTTGCCGCATTGCAAAGCATGTCAGACCACCCCCCCACCCCCCCCCCACCCCTCCCCAAAAAGCCGAGACGTCTCGAGTGAAAGGGTGTGTGTGCGCCGAGACGGTTGCCGCATTGCAAAGCACGTCAGACCACCCCCCCCCCCCCCACCCCTCCCAAAAAAAAGTCGAGACGTCTCGAGTGAAAGGGGGGTGTGTGCGCCGAGACGGGGTGGGGGGGGGGGTATGTGGTGTGTGGAGAGAGAGACAGAGAGAGTTTTTTTTGAAAGAAGGCGTGAGTGTCTCGAGTGAAAGGGTGTGTGCCGTGCCGAGACGGGGTGTGGGGTGTGTGGGGTGTGGAGAGACAGAGACAGAGAGTTTTTTTTTTTTTGAAAGAAGGCGTGAGTGTCTCGAGTGAACGAGGGTGTGTACGCCGAGACGGGTGCCGCATTGTTGCATGCATTGCAAAGCACGTCCGTTGAAACGTCAGACCACCCCCCCACCCCTCCCCAAGCGAGAGACGAGAGAGTGTGACGAAAGAAAACGTCATATGATGCAAGGATGCTGCTGCATGGATTACGATTGCGAGGGATTGCGAGCGAAAAGTGTGTTTCCGGTGGAAGGATTGGGAAAGGTTGTAGAATGGTGCAATGGTAGAATGGTATGGGGGGGGGGGGCTTGTGAAAAAAAAAAAAAGCCGAGACGTCTCGAGTGAAAGGGGGTGTGTGCCGTGCCGAGACGGTGTGGAGATAGAGTTTTAAAGCATTTCCCCATTCTCATGCATACTTTTCCAAACAGAGTTGTTCTCGAGTGAACGAGGGTGTGTGCGCCGAGACGGTGTGGAGATAGAGTTTTAAAGCATTTCCCCATTCTCATGCATACTTTTCCAAACAGAGTTGTTCTCGAGTGAAGGAGGGTGTGTGTGCCGAGACGGGGTGGGGTGAAAGGGTGTGTGTGGAGAGAGACAGAGAGAGACAGAGAGAGACAGAGAGAAGAAGGTGTGTCTCGAGTGAAAGGGTGTGTGCCGTGCCGAGACGGTGTGGAGATAGAGTTTTAAAGCATTTCCCATTCTCATGCATACTTTTCCAAACAGAGTTGTTCTCGAGTGAAGGAGGGTGTGTGTGCCGAGACGGGGTGTGGGGTGTGTGGGGTGTGGAGAGACAGAGACAGAGAGTTTTTTTTTTGAAAGAAGGCGTGAGTGTCTCGAGTGAACGAGGGTGTGTACGCCGAGACGGGTGCCGCATTGTTGAAACGTCAGACCACCCCCCCACCCCTCCCCCCCCCCAAAAAAGCCGAGACGTCTCGAGTGAAAGGGGGTGTGTGTGCCGAGACGGGTGCCGCATTGTTGAAACGCCAGACCACCCCCCCCACCCCTCCCCAAGAATCTCCGAGACGTCTCGAGTGAAAGGGGGTGTGTGCGCCGAGACGGGTGCCGCATTGCAAAGCACGTCAGACCACCCCCCCCCCCACCCCTCCCCAAAAAAGCCGAGACGTCTCGAGTGAAAGAGGGCTGCTTACGGGACACACTGGGGAAGAGTATGTACACAGCAGCAACACTTGCTTGACGTTTCGCGTTTTCACCGTTGGCGTCTCGAGTGAAAGAGGCTGCTTACGGGACACACTGGGCCACTGGGAATCGCTACCAGTGCCACTTGCTTCACCGTCTCGTTTCGTTGGCGTCTCGAGTGAAAGAGGCTGCTTACGGGACACACTGGACCACGGTTTATTGGGCCACTGGGAATCGCTACCAGTGCCACTTGCTTCACCGTTTCGTTGGCGTCTCGAGTGAAAGAGGCTGCTTACGGGACACACTGGACCACGGTCTATTGAAACACTGGCGTGTGATAACTTTCGTTATGGTTGACCGATTTGAATGAAAATTTCACCGTTGGATTCAGTTTGATGTCTTAGTTTACAGTAGTTTACATAGGTGGGTTGTTGGAATGGCGCGCGCCCACCATTCAAACATGTGTTTGAATTATTTTTTTAGGAACATATTACGTCAAACTATTGTTCAACAAGTTGTTTAACAATTGTACAACAATTGTTCAACAAGCTGTTGTTCAACATGTTGTTGAACAAGTTGAACATGTTCAACATGTTGTTGAACAAGTTGAACATGTTCAACATGTTCAACATGTTGTTTAACATGTTGTTCAACATATTGTTTAACAAGTTGTTCAACATGTTGTAGTTCAAGCAATTGATGGAACAATAGCAGTCAGTTCAGAAAAAAAACAAGACATATGTTGAATAGTTTTATTAATACACTTAACTACACACAGCTTAAATCTATAACAATATTATAACATTTGTTGATTTACAAAGTCTTTATTATAAAGTTTAGTCAAATAAGTCTATTTTTCTTCATCTGCTTCACTCTGTTCACTGTCATCCATATCACTTTCTTCGTCGCTGCTTTCATCTTCCTCCTCCTCATCTAGAAGCTCTTCAAAGAATGCATCGTTTCTTCTTATAGCCGCCTTTAGTGCCTTTGAATACTCGTAATGTTTTTCATCAACAAAGTAATTAAAGTCTTCTAAAATGGTTTGATAATGTTCGTTTTGTTCTAGACGTTGGGCATATTTGAATAGTCTCATAAACAGTTGTTTAAGTCGATGCTTATAAATGGGTCGAAAGTCATCACTTGCTATTTCACGCGCATCTTCAAACCCTTGTTCTTCATATTCTGAAACCTTTTCTTGAAATTTGGTATGATATTCATCGTAGACTTCTTGAACCATATCACACCAAACAGAGTCTGTTTCTGACTCACTTCCAGAGTCTGTTTCTGACTCACTTCCAGAGTCTGTTTCTGACTCACTTTCAGAGCTGCTGTCATCATCAACCTCACCACAATGTTCCATATGTCTGAACAAAGCTTCTTGACTGTTGTATAACGCACCACATTCTGTACAAGCATGTGCATTCTTTTCAGTCATGTTGACGCTTTGACTTTCCATAGAAGACTCATCTAAAGTTTCAGTGATAGGTGGTTTTACAGGGTTTTCCATATCTATCTCCAATTCTTCTTCTTCTGAAGTGTGAGCATTCTTTAAGTGCCTTTTAAGACTTTGTGGCCAATTGTAAGATTTCAAACAAATGTTGCATTTATACATCCTTTCGGTTCAACATGCACTTTTCAAATGATGAAAAAGCCTTTAAACATAGCCTTATATACAACTTGTTAAACAACATGTTGAACATGTTCAACTTGTTGAACAACATGTTGAAAAACATGTTGAAGAACATGTTCAACAAGTTCAACATGTTCAATATGTTGTTGAACATGTTGTCTACGCCTAGGGTTAGGGTTAAGCCGCTTAGGGGAATCTAACGTCATGACGTCTTTATGACGTTATCATGACATCATTATGACGTCATCACGTCATCATTATAACGTCATAAAAACGTCATTCGAACAGGCGCGCGCTTTACCAAAAAAAAAAACTGACTCAGCAGAATTTGTTTCTGTTTGATAGGTATGAAATGCATGTCTCACTCTTCCTTTTATGTTACTTCGATGTAATCAAAATATCGTGTGTAACTTGCTCAAAAATGCCAAACTTGTTAAAATTGCTAAAATTGCTGACTCAGCAAATCGACCAACTTGTGCAACAACATGTTGAACATGTTGAACATGTTGTTGAACATGTTGAACATGTTGTTGAACATGTTGTTGAACATGTTGAACATGTTGAACATGTTGAACATGTTGAACATGTTCAACTTGTTGAACATGTTGTTGAACATGTTGAACAACAGCTTGTTGAACAATTGTTGTACAATTGTTAAACAACTTGTTGAACAATAGTTTGACGTAATATGTTCCTAAAAAAATAATTCAAACACATGTTTGAATGGTGGGCGCGCGCCATTCCAACAACCCACCTATGTAAACTACTGTAAACTAAGACATCAAACTGAATCCAACGGTGAAATTTTCATTCAAATCGGTCAACCATAACGAAAGTTATCACACGCCAGTGTTTCAATAGACCGTGGTCCAGTGTGTCCCGTAAGCAGCCTCTTTCACTCGAGACGCCAACGAAACGGTGAAGCAAGTGGCACTGGTAGCGATTCCCAGTGGCCCAATAAACCGTGGTCCAGTGTGTCCCGTAAGCAGCCTCTTTCACTCGAGACGCCAACGAAACGAGACGGTGAAGCAAGTGGCACTGGTAGCGATTCCCAGTGGCCCAGTGTGTCCCGTAAGCAGCCTCTTTCACTCGAGACGCCAACGGTGAAAACGCGAAACGTCAAGCAAGTGTTGCTGCTGTGTACATACTCTTCCCCAGTGTGTCCCGTAAGCAGCCCTCTTTCACTCGAGACGTCTCGGCTTTTTTGGGGAGGGGTGGGGGGGGGGTGGTCTGACGTGCTTTGCAATGCGGCACCCGTCTCGGCGCACACACCCCCTTTCACTCGAGACGTCTCGGAGATTCTTGGGGAGGGGTGGGGGGGGTGGTCTGGCGTTTCAACAATGCGGCACCCGTCTCGGCACACACACCCCCTTTCACTCGAGACGTCTCGGCTTTTTTTGGGGGGGGAGGGGTGGGGGGGGGTGGTCTGACGTTTCAACAATGCGGCACCCGTCTCGGCGTACACACCCTCGTTCACTCGAGACACTCACGCCTTCTTTCAAAAAAAAAACTCTCTGTCTCTGTCTCTCCACACCCCACACACCCCACACCCCGTCTCGGCACACACACCCTCCTTCACTCGAGAACAACTCTGTTTGGAAAAGTATGCATGAGAATGGGAAATGCTTTAAAACTCTATCTCCACACCGTCTCGGCACGGCACACACCCTTTCACTCGAGACACACCTTCTTCTCTCTGTCTCTCTCTGTCTCTCTCTGTCTCTCTCCACACACACCCTTTCACCCCACCCCGTCTCGGCACACACACCCTCCTTCACTCGAGAACAACTCTGTTTGGAAAAGTATGCATGAGAATGGGGAAATGCTTTAAAACTCTATCTCCACACCGTCTCGGCGCACACACCCTCGTTCACTCGAGAACAACTCTGTTTGGAAAAGTATGCATGAGAATGGGGAAATGCTTTAAAACTCTATCTCCACACCGTCTCGGCACGGCACACACCCCCTTTCACTCGAGACGTCTCGGCTTTTTTTTTTTCACAAGCCCCCCCCCCCCCATACCATTCTACCATTGCACCATTCTACAACCTTTCCCAATCCTTCCACCGGAAACACACTTTTCGCTCGCAATCCCTCGCAATCGTAATCCATGCAGCAGCATCCTTGCATCATATGACGTTTTCTTTCGTCACACTCTCTCGTCTCTCGCTTGGGGAGGGGTGGGGGGGTGGTCTGACGTTTCAACGGACGTGCTTTGCAATGCATGCAACAATGCGGCACCCGTCTCGGCGTACACACCCTCGTTCACTCGAGACACTCACGCCTTCTTTCAAAAAAAAAAAAACTCTCTGTCTCTGTCTCTCCACACCCCACACACCCCACACCCCGTCTCGGCACGGCACACACCCTTTCACTCGAGACACTCACGCCTTCTTTCAAAAAAAACTCTCTCTGTCTCTCTCTCCACACACCACATACCCCCCCCCCCACCCCGTCTCGGCGCACACACCCCCCTTTCACTCGAGACGTCTCGACTTTTTTTTGGGAGGGGCGGGGGGGGGGGGGGTGGTCTGACGTGCTTTGCAATGCGGCAACCGTCTCGGCGCACACACACCCTTTCACTCGAGACGTCTCGGCTTTTTGGGGAGGGGTGGGGGGGGGGTGGGGGGGTGGTCTGACATGCTTTGCAATGCGGCAACCGTCTCGGCGCACACACACCCTTTCACTCGAGACGTCTCGGCTTTTTGGGGAGGGGTGGGGGGGGGTGGTCTGACATGCTTTGCAATGCGGCAACCGTCTCGGCGCACACACACCCTTTCACTCGAGACGTCTCGGCTTTTTGGGGAGGGGTGGGGGGGTGGGGGGGGTGGTCTGACATGCTTTGCAATGCGGCAACCGTCTCGGCGCACACACACCCTTTCACTCGAGACGTCTCAGCTTTTTTGGGGAGGGGTGGGGGGGGGGTGGGGGGGGTGGTCTGACATGCTTTGCACTGCGGCACCCGTCTCGGCGCACACACACCCTTTCACTCGAGACGTCTCGGCTTTTTGGGGAGGGGTGGGGGGGGGTGGTCTGACGTTTCAATAGACCGTGGTCCAGTGTGTCCCGTAAGCAGCCCCTCTTTCACTCGAGACGCCAACGGCGAAAACGCCAAACGTCAAGCAATAATGCTGCTGTGTACATACTCTTCCCCCAGTGTGTCCCGTAAGCAGCCTCTTTCACTCGAGACGCCAACGGCGAAAACGCCAAACGTCAAGCAAGTGTTGCTGCTGTGTACATACTCTTCCCCCAGTGTGTCCCGTAAGCAGCCTCTTTCACTCGAGACGCCAACGGCGAAAACGCCAAACGTCAAGCAAGTGTTGCTGCTGTGTACATACTCTTCCCCCAGTGTGTCCCGTAAGCAGCCTCTTTCACTCGAGACGCCAACGGCGAAAACGCGATTGGGGAGGGGTGGGGGGGGTGGGGGGGGTGGTCTGACGTTTCACACATTTCGTCATCTCCGCCTGCATTGCCTGCATTGCCTGCAGAGCTTTCAAACTTTTTGTAGAGAGCAGACGTGTCGAAAAAATATGCAGTTTAAGAAAGAATTTTTCACTGAGGAACGCCTGGCGGCTTATCATTTCTCAAAGAAGGATGCCGATTTATGGGAAGAGGTATATGTCGACTACCAGGCCTTCCTCTGTGAAACATGGAGGGATTTTCAGTCTCAACATCAACAGGAATTTCACCGCTATGTGTATGCATGAGAATGTGTGGGAAATGCTTTTTAAAATAAAACTCTTATAACTCTCTCCGTCTCTGTCTCTGTCTCTGTCTCTCTCTGTCTCTCTCCACACACACCCTTTCACCCCACCCCGTCTCCGCACACACACCCTCCTTCACTCCAGACGTTTCAAGACCTTTCACCGGAAACACACTTTCGCTCGCTATATCGCTATCGCAATCCTTGCATCAAATGACGTTTTCTTTCGTCATACTCTATCTGCGCCCGATACACTGCCGCACAACTCTTCACATACAAATAAGAGTTCTACCACACATTTGTGGTAGAACTCTTAAGAGTTCTGCCACACTTTGTGTGGCAGAACTCTTAAGAGTTCTACCACAAATGTGTGGTAGAACTCTTATTTCTACCCTACTATTAACGGCCCCCAAAATTTAATGACTTTGTTCTGTACTAGGGCGCAAGGTTTGTGGAGGCAAGAAGGAAGAAGCCCAGCTCCCCGCCCTTCCCATGCACGGGGCCTTCCCTCCCATGAAGCAACACGGCTCGAAAACATCGCACACGTCACACAAGCGTAAAAAGAAACGACGCTCACGAGATGAGGAGTCCGGATCGTCGCGAAGATCTGCACTGTCTGAAGACGACTCCAGCTCCTCTGGCTGAGCTAAACCAAACCAAAGCATACCCCCCCCCCCCCTCCGCCCGCCCCCATGAGAAACTAGACCATTTTATAGACCATATATCATACGGCTCAGAAAACGGCTCCCACTTTTATGCTTGAGTGGTGGATTACATCGTAACTGCAGTTTAGACAAAAATTTGGAATTCAGTGCAATATGTATGATTCAAAAGGGTAAAATTTGGTTATGTGAAACACTGCCACGACGAATTAACTGTTCTTGGAAGAGACTTGCTGTCATAATTTTAGACTCGCCTTCCACTCCCCCTCTCCCTCCCCACCTCCCCGCACCTCTGTGTTTTATTCCACTGACTCGACCGGTAGCCAGACCAGATACACACGACAGGAAAGAGAAGAGCGGTTATATATTTCTGACTGGTTATCAGTGCTGCGAATAACAATAAATTAAACTCTTTGCTTTTTTTTTTTTTTTTTTGTCTTCTCCACTCTATAACACATGGTACTCAATAATTCCAGACTACACCTGCACTGCTCGAACAAGGGGGTTTGATCCAAGAGCGGGGGTGGGGGTGAGGGGGGGGGGAGAGGTTATGAAACTTGGAACTGTCACATCAAAGCCAAACCAACCAAGATAACTATCACTCCCCCGACTCCACCCCAACATATTTGTGACCGTTTATCGTTTATTTAATTCCCCCATAACCTTTTTCAATGCTTATTTTAGTCCAATGACAACGCTCCTGCATGTAAATAAATATTTTTCTGCCAGCTTCTGTCGATTGATTGTATGGCAAACTTCATGTTACGCTATCCCCTGTTTTACATAATCGACACATTGTAATGATCTTATAGCATGATGTCTGTTAATCTACCGGAATATATATTATCCTTACTCAAAGGAATAGATCTCGTAACCCTATCTAAACACAACCAACTACAATATGGAGTGTTAAACGTGTATGACTTCATTATCAAAATGTTGTTTTACTTAGTGATACTGTTGGTTCAATTTCTCTGTTTTGTTCAACTGAGAAAAAGATACAAATTGTCGGCAAAGTGGAATGGTGTACTTGGATTCGTGATAATATTTGTGCTACTCAGTCAAATTGGTGAGTCGCGAATAAACATCATTGTCTTGAGGATTTTTGAGAATTTTATATTTGTGATTTTAGTGGCCCGAATAGGATCTGGAAGTTAGTTTTCTGGCTGAAGTGATTTTTAACGGATATTTTTTGCTTGCATCCCCCACACTGTTTAACTCACCAATCAGTTTCACCAAGCCTCCATCCGACATTATGATTTTAGTGACCGAAATAGTGTTAAGAGATTTTTTTCTAGTTGCAAGTTAATCACAGTTAAGTGCTGTTAGACAAGACAAGTGCCTCATCGGGAAAAGTGTGGCTATGTAAAATTATAATCTGTTTATATTTATTTCAACGACACTCCTATTTGTTTCGGTCTATGTTATCGCCCTTTATCTCACAATCCATTTGACTTTCAGTGGCACTTCACGAGAAGCAGAACGCATCCACTGTGCATAGTCTCACATCGAAAGGAAACCAAACGACAATCGACTTGCGCGCCAGTGACGTAAGCACAAGGGCAACTCCCCCCCCCCCCCCACCTCCAATATCCGACCACCATTAACACGATTTATATCTCGTTTTACTCAGTCTAAAAAGTGCTCTTTATGAAAATGCTTTATTATTTTACTACATAGCACTGCTTTGAAAACAATCCGATTTTAAAAAAAAAATCACGATTTTTAATTTTTTTTTATTTAAATCGGATTTTTTAAATATTTTGTATTTAAATCAAACTCAAAAAAATGAAAGCGGAAAAAATACCACGCTTTTAACAATTTACTGCAGACGTCATTACGCTCTTTGGTAAGACATTTCCAAGAACATTTACATTAACTGTTTAGTTATACAGAAAACTGTTCACAATATAAAATTGTTCATTTACTGAGCGATCGGTAGCAAAAACACGATTTATTGATTTAAATCATACCAGCCCTGCTAAATAGTGGGGAACAGGCCCAAACCCCCCCGACCGAAACCCCCCCCCCCGGCCCTAACCCCCCCCCCCCCCGACTAAAACCCCCCGGCGGCCTAAACCCCCCGGACCCAAACCCCCCCGTTTCTCTGGTCTATTTTATATATTGTAATTGCGATACATCCACGTTGTTAATTACACTTCAAATGCCCATTGAAGAGAGCACACGGCATTTAAAATTGCAATTTCCGTACCACTGAAGGAATTGATCATCACTACAAAAGAAACTTCATACATCCATTGATTATAGCACTCAGTTTTTGAAATTGCAATTGCTCTTACGATTGATGAGTGTGTAAACATTAAAAATTGCAATTCATATGCCCGTTGCGAGATCAGTCGAGTTTACAAATTACAATTTCACTTGAATGGGTAATTTAGTGACCCAGATTGCTGTGAAAAATCATGCTACCATCACATCTGGAATACATCACATCTGCTAAAGGGAATTCAAAGAAATTATACCAAGAGCTTTTTTACGTAAAGTAAATAAATCTAGCAAATGGCTATGTTTCGTACGAGTGCAAAAAGAGGCGCCAGAACAAATTACCATTACACATTTTCTTTGAGAACGGGGGGGGGGGAGGGGTTTGGGTCGGGGGGGGGTTTAGGCCGCCGGGGGGTTTTATTCAGGGGGGTTAGGGCCGGGGGGGGTTTCGGTCGGGGGGGGGGCGGTTGGGCCTAGACTCTAAATAGTGATATTAACTAACATTATACCAGTCAAGACACATACAATTTGTACTAGATAGATAATGTCCATGAAGATTTTATTGCGCTTGGTAACAACGATACCGCTTACATTCTACTTAACAGCCAGTGGATGTTGATTATGACGTAGCTGCGAAGTCGGGCCAACAAGTGAAAGTGCTGCTCGTCACCTACATGCGTAGCGGGTCTACCTTCCTCGGATCCATGCTGCGGGTATCAAAGGCTTCATTACTTGTGTTGCACCTCGAATACATAATGCATTTTATAAGATATCTGTAGGAATACGTAAACGTTTGTGACGTTAAAAGTCTTCAACAGCTGTTATCGAAGTTCCGCCGAACCAGGCAACAAGGAATATTGCACAATTTAATTTTTGCAATTCTGTACTAAGCCACCACAATGAAATCACTCCTCGCAGTTATCTTCGATCATCGATTGTAAGGAGTACAAAGTCTCTCCTTTCCGTTCATCCACACTGCAGGTGAACGACAAATCGCAGTACTGGTTCGAGCCGATAGATGGCGTGTACAGAAGCCTGTACGGAACGGCGGGCGGCATTCTGCCCCTAGACATAACGCATTACCTCAACGGATCAGCCAGGTAGACAGACCCCTTCCACTGCTACACTACTCGGTTCTCTCTGCAGCCCTCCTCCCCCTATTTACCTTATTGCCGCGTGAATCCGGCCAAAAATGGTCAGAAAAAGTGCAAGGAGGACAAAATGGCCCGACCAAGTGAAACAGAATTTAGCTGACATTAATCAAGCAAGGCGTGATAAAATTCGGTGTAATTTTAACCCCCTAACATATCTTGGTGCCATTATGCAACAGGCCATTTGTGGGCCGGGCCATTTCGTCCCCCATGCACTTTTTGGGGCCATTTTGGGTCGGCCCATTTTGGGCAGACGCCAGAAATAAATACCGACAAATCTAAATACCTGGACTCTGGGGCAGGTTCAGAAATACAGAAGTAGCATGGAAATAAGGCTGTTCTTTCGACAATTCCGTTCTAGTCCATTCCCATTAAGAAGCTCGGACTATTTTTAACAAGTGCTACAGAGGTTTCATTTCCGAGGTTCAACACCCGTGTGCTTCAGTGCGTCAATTGCGCAAAGCACAGAGTAAGAACCAACTTGACTACGTCTCGAGGAGTACGTCTATCCCCCGTGGGCGATATGGTGTGTGTAAGGCTGTTGCGTGTCGACTTAGCAAAATTTAAAAGTGGAAGGATAGGTAGACGTAGTGTCTAACATTTAAACGAACGAGTGGGCGCGTGAGACTGCCGTAGGTACGCGCCGATTTTGAAAAATCCGCCATTTTGCCAATTTAAGTCCCATCCGGAAAAAAAAAATTTTGGTCACTGCACTTCGAAAGGTCTCAAGGAACTGGTGTGTAGAATTTGAAACGAACCCATCTATCAATACGGCCTGTAGGCGCGCGAGACTGCCCTACACACGCTACGTCCAGTGCCGATTTTCAAAAGTATGCCATTTTGTCAATTTAAGTCCAATTCAGAAAATTCTTGGTCATTGCACTGCGAAAGCGTCCAGAGAAGCCGTGTACAAAATTTGAAACGAATCCATCTATTAATGTGGCCTGTAGGCGCGAGACTGCCGTATATACGCTAAGTCTAGTGCCGATTTTCAAGAGTCCGCCATTTTGTCAATTTTTTGCCGATCCGGAAAATTCCTGGTCACTGCACTGCGGAAGGGTCAAGAGAAGCCGTGCACCAAATTTGAAACGAATCCATCCATTAATGTGGCTTGTAGGCGCGTGAGACTGAAGCGTGACAGACTGACCGACAGATCGAAAAGTTCAAAACTATATCCCTCCGATGCACCGCAGATGATGATCAATCGGTTTATTTTACACTTTTCAGGGGTCTACCAGCATCAGAAAGAGAGTATATAGTCAATACACTAGTCAACATCTTCCGGTGTCATTGTGACGGAATTCCGCACGAAACGCTGCTCCACTATTACGTACATCGCCACATGCGCGTGCCGGCGTACAACGCATGTACCAAACGTGCCGCTTTCAAAGCCTTCAACCAAAGCGTCTCTCACGCGTCAGCACTCGGCAAATCACTACCTTCGCGGCTCACCATCTGCCCATTTCAAAACGTCAATGACCGGTAAGACTATCCCCGTTGTTTTTTGTTTGTTTTTTTTTTATTCCTACTACTGAAACACCCTTGGCATAATAAAACACAAGAAGACGTACACTCAAAGCCAAAGTACTTGTTAAAAATTTTTATCACCTCATTACCTTAAATTACCTTTTTCCTCTTTGTTTTATATTTCAGACTCGGCACTTGCAGGAAATGGCTGTTATCCAATGACCAATCAAACCACACCCTGAAGACACAGTTGGAAAAATTTCGACTGAAGAAACTAATTTTTTCAAAGACATGGCACCAGTGTAGGACGATATTTTACGCTAGGTGCAACATTTCGGGTATACGCGCTGTGAAGGCTATTCGCATCACCATGGATATTGCTCAGGACGTTCTACTGCGCGACCCTCAGATAAAGATCGTCCATTTATTGCGCGATCCTCGAGGCATAGCCTCTTCGCGTCTAACCACCGGCCTGTATTCAAAATCAACGCGTTTTATATTAACAAACAAAACCGGCAAAGCCAGAGACTGGTTACAAGATGACTCAAACAAAAACAGGCTACTCGCAACGGAGGCTCAAATGCTTTGCCAGAGAATGAGTCGCGACATAGAAATAGGAAGGCAGTTAAAGGCGAAGTATCCCAAGCAATTTACACAACTGACGTACGAGGCCGTAGCGTTAGACCCTCTCAAGTATTATAGGGCACTGTACGACTTTCTGGGACTTGGATATTCGCAGAAAGTGGAAGATTTTATTCATAAAACAACACACGCAAAGGCGGATGGTCAGCTGTGGAGCGTCGTTCGACAAAATGCCACAGAGACCGCATTTAAATGGAAGACCAAACTCAGTGAGACAGCAATAAGTAACATTACTGAAGTGTGTGATAGTGTTTTAAAACACATGGGTCCAATTTTGAGCTCATTAGGCATGTGATCGAATCTCTTATTTTCAACGGAAATAAGAAGAAAGAAATAAACAGAACAGTAGATGGCACCCTGTCCTGGTATTCATAAAAGTCGACTGTACACCGCACAACTACCGGAGCAGTTAACGGGAATGGCTGACTGCACAGTTAACTTTTGTGAATACGGCCTCTGAAGTTGATTCTTAGTTGTCAGAAGAGCATTGAACAGTAGTTTGCATATTAAAATGTTAACATTTTCAACACATTAGCCTGCTGAAATAGCCTTGTACTAGAGATATGGAAAGAGTGGGGGCGACTGAATGGTCTCATAACCCCAGAAACCGCTATTTTTTTTTTTTTTTTACCGTACATAACACAACTTTGGCTTTCACCAAGGTTCGCTATCTGTAACTATTCAGTGTGTGGGACTCTTACTTTCCTCCATCCTTCCGACTCCAGTGCATCAACAGTTCTCCAGCAGAACATGCGAACTAATTTCGCAAAAAATTTCTCGCACACTTGCAAAAATATCACATTCAAAAGGACTGTTATATCTTCAGTTTCAACACAGATCAAAAGAGTCAACAAAAAGCAGGGATATCTGTCACATGAGAAAAAAAAGAGCCATTTATTTTCAAACTTTTAGCAAATCTGATAAAATAAATACAACTCAAGACCCACCGTTTCAAGACTAACCAGTTCTCTTTTAGGAACTCGGAATATCAGTTCTGCTTCCAGAAAATACATTTTTGTAACATTTTTATTCAACGATGTGACTATTGCTACAGGGAAAATTAATGTTTAAAACGGTGCCTGCGTTATCAGTTATTTATATAAAGGATCTTTTGGTCATGGTGTTTTTATTTTCACACATAAAATGCTCAGAGTTAATACACTGAATGAGCCTCCACTCCCCCCCCCCCCCGCCCCCGCCCCTTCACCCGTCAATGACCTAGCCACACGCTTGATTACCACGATATGCTGACAAAACATGAACTCTAGCGGTGTGCAGTCGTTTATTTGACATCGCCGTTTCCATCAACCCCCATCTCAAGTGAACACATAAAACATTGAACCTTGAAAAACTGGACATCCCACACACATTCAGGTGCCTGAGATCCAAAGAATGTCATTTAACCATATTCTGAATGTTTTTGATAAGGTGTAGAATACAGTAACACAATGATTCTAATAAACTTTTTGTAAATGCAAATAACGAACACGTGACTATGCAAGCCAATGGAAATTCAGCAAGCTTGTGAGTAACACAAACTTGACATGAACACTTTTTGTGGTTGAAAAAAAAAATGATGAGGGACAACGGGATAGCTGATGTCCCGAGAAATCCCCAACAACACATGCTATCAATGAAAACCACATCCTCATTAAAATATAAAACACTTTGATGTACAATTTCAGTGTAACTGGCGTGTAATATTACACGAGCTAAAATAAGACGAATGAAACAACTATCCTAAACTATCAGCTAAGAATAAGATGCTGCTAAAATCTTGCGATATCCAATTAAAATCCCGCAAAAGATTAAAATGTACATTAAAATGTTTTAATTTAATAAACAAGCACTGGTTACAAACTTAAAAAGCTTAAACATTCTCATATCTGTTAGAACTTATTTCAAAAATTTAAAATTTTGGCTTATGACCAACAAAGTCTATGTGCAGCATACTTTGGTAGACAGACGCGCAAAAAATGGCCACAGAATAAATACGGTGACGCGAGTCGTTCATGAATGACTAGGTATGCTGCGAACACAAAGTGGTGTAAACTTTTTTTTTTTTTTTACAATAAACACATAATAGTGTTTAACAACGCCGACCCTGTGCCCCAACTAAGGACAACTCAAAAATACCCCTTAGTCAAAATTTTCCAGAATTTTGATAAATCACCGGAAGAAAATTTCCAACTGCTTTGAGGTGTGTGTACGTATGCGTAGTCACGCTAGTCAGACGAGTCATATGTGTATGTATGCGTAGTCCCGCTAGTCAGACGATAGTCATGTGTACGTATGCGTAGTCACGCTAGTCAGACGATAGTCATATGTGTACGTATGCGTAGTCACGCTAGTCAGACGATAGTCATATGTGTACGTATGCGTAGTCACGCTAGTCAGACGACAGTCAGTCATACGCCTGAAGGCAATCTGTCAAGCTGCAGGCGAGTTCTTTCTGCGGAATGTAGTGTGCATACCGCAGCAGCGGGTTTGCCTTGGTGTGAAATTTCAGCTGTACCTGTATCAACAAAGAACAGATCTCACGGGTTTCCATAAACTAACTGACTGACCAACCAAACAAGCAACCAAGCAATCAACCAACCAACAAACCAAAGAAAGAAGTAGAGGCGTGGTGAAAGGCGACCAGAATACAACAAATACAACGTCACGACACTGTGCGCTGTGATGAGCACAGAGTACAAATGACCTCGCTGAGTGCCAAACCTTTTAAAAACTGCTCTTCTTCATTAGTGGTTTTTTTACGGAACGGTTATAACTGCTGCTATAGTGACAAGGCTTTACCACTACAGGGCGACTTATTGCTTTTAAAACAGTGTATCTCAATCAAGCCAAGTAGCTTTGGTTGTTTACGTCACTGATTTCACACAAGTCAATATCTGAGCACATGTCAACTCTAATTGAACGTGATGACACTCAATAATTTATTCCGTGATCGGCCAAATTTCAGTTCAGCTGACGGACTACGCTGGAATTAATTCTCCAGCTGCCTTTCGGGGAGATCAATGTTTTAATATCGGTCAGGTCGAGGGTGGGGGGGGGGGGGGGGGGCGGGATTCCTACATGGGGGGGGGGGGGGTGGCTTGGTCTTTTAAATGATATGATGGTACGAAAGAGCTTGTGCATGGTTTGTTTTACTTCAACTAAAACAAATCTCGGGCCCCACCCGAAAGAATAACGGCGGACGCCTAACCGAAATTTAGGTAAAAACTTGCGCACCCGAATTCTTACCCTTGGCATACGTCTGCGAGACAAAACGCCGTCTTTAACCTCTAAATATGGAGCTCCGGGTAGGCTACTAATTAAATATATCAATGTTTTCTTTTCAAAGGCTCTGCGAATAGTCTCGGCCAAAATCCCGCACATTTCCGGTAGAGGCATTGGCACACGCATAGTGGCAGCACAAAATGTAGAAAGAGTAGAAGCACTGCATTGCACTCTTTGTTTACGCCACACTGAAATAGAATTGATCGAAATAATTATAACGCTCTAAACGTGTCTGCCATGTGTTTCATTCGTTCATTTCAAAAGACATCCAAGGTTGCTGGAAAGTTTTATTATTGGTATTATAACACGCACCAATTGAGTAGTGCACTCCCGTAAAAAGAAATGATAAGAAACCGTGCTCTAACCGCGTACAAAAGTCACAAAGCCAATTCACAGAAAAACAATGGGCATGACTCCGAGTTACTATGACG
The DNA here is from genome assembly GCA_949752745.1 of Protula sp. h YS-2021. Taxonomy (NCBI): domain Eukaryota; kingdom Metazoa; phylum Annelida; class Polychaeta; order Sabellida; family Serpulidae; genus Protula; species Protula sp. h YS-2021. The sequence continues at coordinate 15,446,332 of OX457030.1, forward strand.
ATGGCTTTGTGACGTAAAACGTTTTCCTTTGCATTGCGCAAGTTGCTATGCGACACTCGTGTCGCAGGACAATACCATGAAAATTTTTCGAGCAAAATCTCGTTTTTTGGCTTTTTTCCGCTATCTATGAATCGATTTTGCTTGTTTGCGTTATAATGGGGATAGATCCTGGTATAGTCGTGTTTTGAATGGGATTCGAGCACTTGTGGAAGGCTGCGCGGTTCGTTCACAGGCCTTCCACGCGTGCTCGAATACCATACAAAGCACTCAGATCCATGAGCTATCCCCATATTTGAAAACGATTATCTGTCAGTGACAAAAATTAAACTCAAACCCATTTACAAACGCTTTTCCTTCTTCGTGAGGTTTCCCCTTTCCCTACCTATAACGTAGTATAAAGTAATCCAGTGTGTGGTATTACGTGGTGTGTATAAGGCACTGAGCATAACGTAACGTGTATCAGGTATTATCTAATATACAAAAAGCGACGTAATGTAATATGTCAATTGTATGGGGTAGTAATAAATATGTAATAATTATGAGGTAGTCTATGTGATACTGTGCAAGTGTATAAGGAAGGTGGTATTATTTTATTTGTTTTACTACATGTCGTGATATCCAATCTGTATGCGGTACCTGATATTATGTAGTGTGCACGTCGTTTTGTTTAACGTGCATAAAAAATGTGTGTATGAAAGTATGTCATGCGTCCAAGGCTTACAAATGCAAAATAAAATCTGTTAATGTTGTAGGAATAAGGATATCTAGTTCGTACCACGCACGGCTTACGCATTCTTCACGGCGTCAAAGATTTCTCAATAGAAATGCTACATGTTCACTCTAGTTTGGGAGACTGTGATCATCTGTTCACTGTTGCTGTTCTCATAGGGATGGAAGACCAACAATGCCAAGAAAACAGGGATTTTTTAACCCCGAACCTGAGACCACCCAAAATAATTGAACCACTTTGGCTCAGTGCCGCGTAGATTTCGATCAAGGGCTTCTACTGTACTTGCCTCTCAGTGCATTTTTAGATACGTGCATTTTCAACTTCGAAATAGAATTTTCGATAAACTGCGTACAACATTTTGTAGTAGAAAAACCCGAATAACATAAACCAGCCATTGAGACTGAGAAATACTTAAAATTGCCCAAATGCCGACACGTAAATGGTTTTGTCGTAAGAACCTGAGGCCTCTGGTGCGACCTTCACCCCGTCCTTCCGTGCACTATTTAATTGCTTCCGCAGTTTTGGTTTGGGTAGGGTGGGCGGAGCATTTTTTCTCTTTAACGCGTCGTTTCTCTTATCACAGTCTGCAAAACAATGAAATACAGCTGAATACTTTCAGATTTTACCAGTTTACATCACGCTCTAGTCTCATCGAAACGTCAATTGATCTTAGTTAAGACATAAAATGACAGATTTCCCCAGCAAAAATCAAACCTTGCGATTTAATATGCAAAGTTTTCCTAATTTCTGCCGCATTCAGGAGACCACTATATTCAAAAGTCCACAGTTTTCAACACCACGGGACACATTTTATCTATGAAGAACCAATAATTAATGTAGGTGATAATTTTGTTTGGTACCTTAAACAAATGTATGCTTTAACCCCAAAGATATCGCTTCGGAACAGCCACTTGGTTCTGACCCGAATGACTCGTCACCTGTTTGCTGGCCAGCCAGTGCACACGTCGCCACTGCTGCATTCGTTTCAGCCTTCTCTTTTTGCTTCCGTTTCCTGTACTTCCGGTATGCACACTGAATAACTTTTGCACAGGTCACTCTATCTTCCAATCTTCTTCGCAGAAACCATGTGCGAATTGCTGGAAAAAAGATTTTTCAGTGCACATTGTTTTTCTATTATACAAAATAATTTTGACCAGCAAAATTGTCCGCCATTTAACCACCCAAACATAAAATACATTCGAAACCAATACGTGAATGATACTCCACAATGCTTATTAATCACATACCTCTTTGAATTGTGACGACGGCTTCTTTCCGTTTTTGATATCTGTACTTCCGCCAAGCGCACTGAATAGTCAAGGCCCTCTGTGACATCACTTCCTGCCTCCTGAATTCTAGTGTCTCCACCTACAAGTGGAACTCTTCAAATTGACGCTACCTCTTGTTTTCATGTAAAAAAACTGAGCAGAAAAATCTATAAAAAACAAGTAAGTATTTGTGAAACACAAGCAGGCTCCAACCGCCCCCCAAATTCATAGGGGTATAAAGCGGTGACGGACAGACGGACGGCAAGACGGACACCCCAAAGCTATAGGCCCCAATCCGAAGGGTTGGGGCCTAACCACAGATCTAGCTGACGTATTTCCAACATAAATTTTCCCGCATTAAATTACACAGCGTCGAGTTACTGCGGTACTTAAAAGCGATCTCAGCAATGTGAAGCAATACCAATGTTCCTCACTTCACTGTACAATCTGAGACAATGTTCCTCACTTCACTGTACAATCTGAGACAATGTTCCTCACTTCACTGTACAATCTGAGGCAATGTTCCTCACTTCACTGTACAATCTGAGGCAATGTTCCTCACTTCACTGTACAATCTGAGGCAATGTTCCTCACTTCACTGTATAATCTAAGGCACTGTTCCTCACTTCACTGTACAATCTGAGGCAATGTTCCTCACTTCACTGTACAATCTGAGGCAATGTTCCTCACTTCACTATACATTCTGAGGCAATATTCCTCACTTCACTGCACAATCTGAGGCAATGTTCCTCAATTCATTGTACAATCTGAGGCCATGCTCCTGGTCATGACCTGGTTCCTCACCTGGTCATGCGTGAGGAACAGCTTGGTGCGGCCGAACTGCGTAACGGCAGTCGCCTTCTCGCTGTACTTTCGTCCGAAGGCGCCGGCGAGAATTGTCGAACACAGTCTGCGTGTGTAATCCCCACTTGCCAAACCTAATAAAAATTCCAGTGTCAAAATCCCATCCATTCTTGTTTTTTTTTTTTTTTCTCAGCGGTGACCGCTTATACATAAAATGTGACATTTCTATACCAAGTACACATCTCAGCGCCTGAAAACACGGTACACTTCATTTCTTATATTTTGTTCATTTCAATACATTTCTATTTGATAGCAATCTGTAATTAGGATGAAACGACTGCCAATCTAATTTGCGGTTTAATTTAAATTTAGAGGATTTCGTCGGACAGAACGTAGAACAAATTTCTTAAACTGAGGCGGCACATACGGGGTGCACATATCTCACCCGCCCTGCGTCTCAGTCGCTTTTTATCGGAAGTGTTGCTCCCCTTCGGCGTGGTGTTGAGGTGTCCGTGGTACAGGACATGGAGGTCGTCGTATGGTGCGCCACCTGCCGGCGTGTTGCTGTTACCGTGTGCGCAGCTGTCAGCCAGGCCCGCGACGTTTTCTCTTGTCCGCGCATGCGTGTTGCTAACGAATTCGCTGTTTGTGTTGTGACTGGCATGCGCGTGTGTGTTGCTATTGGTGATGTCTTGTAGCGGGCCGCGCTTACCTTCACGTAACAGCATGCCGTACCGCTTCAAGAAATCTCCGTACAAAAGCCTAAGAACAGCAACCACCAACAACACCTTAAAAACTTGTGCCACAATAAAATACTCGATTCGATTCGGCTCTCGTTATAAGCTGATATACGACACATCATTTAAATCTCCAAATCTTATAGGAAAGGCACTGAAATTCTGAGTGTGTCATGGAGGGTTGGGAGGAGGGTACCGGGGAGGTGTGCTGTTTGTTGGCCTTGTGCAACGGACTAATGGAGGAAGGGGGACCACTTCTCGCAGAAAAAAACTCTGACTGATGGCGGCCGTTTCAAATCGGCTTGGACGGGGCAGCGGCTGGGGCACGGGAGTGGGTTTGCCTACCTGGCAGGGAAGGCACGCTGGCTTAGTGGGTTTGCCTACCTGGCAGGGAAGGCACGCTGGCTGGGGGGGGGGGCGGGAGCGGGTTTGCCTACCTGGCAGGGAAGGCATGCTGGCTGGGGGGAGGGCGGGAGCGGATTTGCCTACCTGGCAGGAAAGGCACGCTGGCTAATGGCTACGGTCTGCACGAGGCCGCACGCCTGCAGCTGTTTGATGACGTAATCTCGATGGAAGCAGCTGGCGCGGTTCTCAGAATTCGGCTTGAGGCAGCGGATGAAATGCGCCTCTGTCTCCTCCAGGGTGCTCATCAGGCTGTCCAGTGAACCCTGTCCAAAAAACACCACACCTTTTCACTGGCATTTTCACCTTTTCACCTATTAATACATTTTTGTTTGTTCTTGTTTTTTATTTATTATTTTATTATCTTTTATTTTGTTTATCCGTACTGTTACAGGTGTATACAGCACAGTTTTGTTAAAGAAAGAAACGAAATATTTCTTATTTGGTCCGTGGCTTTTCTATCAGTCCCTGAATGACATAACTGCAACTAAATGAATGAGTGAATTACACGGTACAATTAACTAGGTATGGATTGTTTGCTTACCTTGAATTTACTGAGAACCGTTTTCTTTTTGGCCTTGCCTAGCGGCGTGGAGCTACTATGGGCACTGTTCGTGATGAGACCAGCCACGAATCGATTGTCACTCGAGCGCAGCAACTCCGTGATCTCGCACGGCACGTTGTCCTGATGAGACATGCGAGAAAACACGTGACGTGCACGCAAAACATTGCTAACAGAATTCCCAACAGCAGAAACTCGATGTTCTGTATACTTTTCGCAAACACCTTTAATTAATATATATGACTGTTACTGCAGCATCTGTAATTCGAAGGATATGTTTTCTACCTTGCAAACAAACAGTGTACGACACGTCAACGATTTTGCAACGGCTCTTGTTCACTTTTAAAACTTGATACAAAAAGGGTTACCTTATTTTTATAAAGCAGATCTTGACACAGATATGTGACCGGCTGTGCAAAGTGTACGATGGTGAACCCTGGCTCGGTCACGTGTCTCCTGTAATGCTTGTGGCTACCCAAGGTGTCCACCAGGCGCTCCGCTAACGCTTGGTTGTCGTGTGCGCGATTCAAATGGCACTCCTGTCCACAAGAAAATACCCCTCTTTAATTTTAATACAACAGGCACACCGAAAGCTCCAGATCTGCGTGCGAGGATTTTATTATTATAACCACAGCGGGGCATTCAAATACATGATTGTAAAAAAAAAAATAAATAAAACTGATCCCTATGGGTGAATATTTTTTAATGAAAAGCTGGTGCCCATCTTGCCTCGTTTAGGATGGAGAAGACACCGGGGTGATCGTCCAGCAGCTGTAGGCACGGAGCGTTGTCTTCGTACTCTGTGCGTTGCCATGGAATCGCCTCCACTTCGTACTCCTCCTAAAAAACAACAAGATCCCATTTTCTGGATCAGCTTTTTATTTATTTATTTATTTGAAATTTAAAAGTGGACAGATTATTTTTCGTTGAGAACGAGTCGCAAATCTAGAAAGTATACTCAAATACCATTATACCTGGATATCCTTGAGGAAATGCTGAACAAAATGCTGCTGCAGCTTCTCATTTGCATAATTTATGCACAACTGCTCTAGACTGTTCTTCTTGAAACTTTCAAACCCGTAAATGTCAAGTATTCCTAAAACCAGGACAGATCTGAGCTCAAGGCAATTATGAATGTTCATTAGCCCTGGGCAAGCAAGACCTTAAACAATTTATAAACATTCACGATCACACACGTAAAACATCACAATTTAAGCACAGGAATATTCCTTCGGCCGAGACTTAAAAAAAAAATGCAAGTAGTTGCATTTTCAGAATCATTCAAATAAGACTAAAATGGAAATAAAACACGGTCCGGCTAAACAAAGGTCGACAGTTTTCACTTTCAAAGAGAACAAAAAAAAAAGTCACAAAAGACTGCATTTTAACAGAAGTCAAAGCATGGCCACTTACCTATAGTAGCATGAGCAGGTGGGCCTTCAATGTGACAATTGATGTAATTCAACAGCCAGTCAAACAGGCTGAAACAAAACGCAATGTGGTAAATGATGCAGCACAACAGCCAATCAAACGCGTTGACACAAGCCAGAATGCATAACAACTGATCTGTACCGTGCACAAAACAATAACTGTAAAAATACAAAAGTGAAAAGCTTTTGTCATCAAGGAGAGTGGCAATGGTATTCAAGATCTGCAGCTCGATCCCAGATGATGCGCATGTCCTCGCCAACCATGCATCCCATACACGCGCGCTGCTGCTCAGGTTATCTGCATACTACTGCTCAGGTTATCCGCATACTAGTGCTCAGGTTATCCGCCTACTACAGCTCACGTTATCCGTGTACTACTGCTCAGGTTATCCGCATACTACTGCCCGGGTTATCCATTCTTCCATGAAAAGGTGGCTTGGCACTGTATCTTTATTTAAGAATGAGTGATAACCTAAAAATAATACTTAGAATTTCAAATTTAATAGGATGGGTTAAGATACGTGACAGTAACACCAACATGCCCCCCCCCCCTCCCCCCAACACCTCTCCACTCCATTTCCCCACCTGGCGTATAGTAATTTAGCCAGCGAGTCGCGCCTCAAGGCTGCCTCCTGCGAGGAGCACGGCTTGTGGAAGACGCTCTTTCGCCTCGCGTGTGTCGCCGTGATCTGACGCCGCGTCAGCGTCGATTCCAGTCTCGTGGAAGAAGTCCCCAGCAACTCACACGTGCGCTTCAGTACTTCTAAAACATTACAGTATTCATTGATTTTTTTTCTGTCATAATACCTCACGATATTTCAAAATTACCTTACAGGAAGTGCAAAAATTAAAAAGTCAACATCTAGGAAGGAGAGATATATTTCTTTAACTTGTATGGTGGTTGTGTACGTGTCGTGTATAGCCAATGAACTTCACTAAATTGACAAAGACATCGAATCAGACCCGAACTCCCCCCTCCCCCCTCCCATGGAGGGATATTGAAGGCAAAAAGGAGGCGAAGGTGGCGATATGGAGTATTTGTACCTTGTTGATCTCCACTGACGTCACATATGTCAGAATCTTCAAAATCGCTGGTGAAAACGAGGCTACACAGCAGCAACAGGCTCACTAAAACCTGCAAACACAAGAGCCCGCATGTTAGATTCCTACACCACATCGGTGGGAATCGAGGCTTAGAGCAGAAAACCTCAGTCAGCGACAGAATCCAGGGCCACGCAGCATTCAGCTCAGCATACTGCTCTCAGTGTGCTGAGTAGTATACTGAGCAGTATGCAGGCACTAAGCAGGCAGTCCAAGGACACTGAATCCCAGCCAATTATTCCGTGGCATTAGACAAGGCGGTCCATGGACACTGAATCCCAGCCAATTATTCCGTGGCATTAGGCCAGGCAGTCCAACGGACACTGAATCCCAGCCAATTATTTCGTGGCATTAGACCAGGCAGTCCAAGGACACTGAATCCCAGCCAATTATTCCGTGGCATTAGACCAGGCGGTCCATGGACACCGAATCCCAGCTTTATCGAAATATATAACGGCAGTTTATTCTTAAGACCTGGCAAAAATGTAAGAGTTCAAACGCATCACATATTAAAAATAGACATTCACACCACAGTAAACACAAGTACTAATATTCTATCACTCGTCTAATTTTTCTTATAATTTTATTTCTTTAAAATCTACTTTTGATGTTTTTATAGTAAATTATGTTTACGTCTTTTTATGGTACAATTGTGGTACTGTTTTGGTACTACCTGGTATATATAAGTGAGCTGTGTCTCGGTGACCCCGAAGTCTCCCAGGCCCTCCAGCACCCCTTTCAAGTCCGCCACGTCTTTTTCTAACCAAACAGCAAAATTTCACAAACTAAACATAACTAATTCTTTGGAGACATATATTACGATTTTCTCGGCACTGATATCTACAGCTCGCACTTTATCAAACAGACACAGTAAAATACAAAGGATGTTCCACACTGTGTTAACTATGAGCCAGCTTGATCAGTTGCTTTAACGGCGCGTACAGAAAACATGTTATGCCATTCTACAATGTTTATTTATTTCTCATGCCATTCTATATTATTTTTCAGTGACATAAATATTATATTTACCTTTACATCTGGCAGAGCAATCTGCTCCAGGAAATGCCCGGCTTAAGTCACGTGGTAAGCAGTTTCCACACAGATCTCTCACACGTTTTTGAGCGCCTTGTGACATCTGCCAAATTATTGAAAACAACAGGTGGATATTACTGTGGTCCGTCGTAATCATTATTATTATTTATTTTTCTTTATTTCAGCATTTCATTTGTTTAATTTTCACAAATTTCATTATCATTTCAAACCATGCTAATAAGTAGAGACCATGAGAGCCTACCTGATAAAAAATATGGAAGTTGCATTCTCCGGCGGACTGATGTACGATTCGCGTTTTCTCCAGTAAGAAACTTTTTATGGAAGCGCCAATCACTTTGTAACTTCTAAGGGAGAAAAAAAATTAATTAAGTTAATAAGTTAAATTAATATAAAATACACATAAACAAAGTTATAATAAACTCTGAAATTTCTTCTCATTCTCAATCTCTCTGCCGTAGAAATCTACATTAAGGTAACCTGACTATACATACACACGGCAAGCAACACATTTGTTGACCTCAGAAACAACCAGAAATAAAGACAAATAGGTTCAACGCCACACTAGACGTGAGCAGGAGCCCTAGCCATACCCATCCCACGCGATGCTGTTTCGCTAATACCATCGTGCCCTCAGGCAAGCAAATCCCTACAGATGGCTTGTATTACCCATCATAATTTTGCAACAGACTCATCCGCAGTTCTTAATGAAGCTAGGATTTTTTCCCTAATTGTGGCTTGCATCCATACGCTAAAACTCAAAAATCGAGTTGTTCCCAATGGACGGGGGGATTGTGCACCCCTATCTTATAAGCTACTGAGGTTAAATTCTAAATGTCAGTGAAAAAAACACTAAATTCCAGGAACAGTTTACATTGACTCGAACCAAAAACTTGTTTATTTTATAAGGACAACGGCCCTCGACAATTTTAATGGACAAAAAAGCTACACTAAATTACTCTTTCACACAAGCTTCATTGCAGATAATAAAACATCAAGTGGCATTCCAGTGTGCTGAGACACCGCCGCTGCGGAGTAATTACCGGAATAAGGGCCTTAGCATGCCTAGCAGAGAACGGGCACGTATTCACAAAAAACAAGCATTGTGGGAGATAAAGGAAGACTCGATGGAACCCCTCTCTATGCTACAGCGAAGGGTGTGATTTGGGACAATAAGGGTGACTTTTGTACCTAGGGCTAGACCAGTTTGCCGATAATAAAGTCTGCAATGCCTCCAATCTGTCCGATCACGTTTTTTTCATGAAGTAAGATGTATTGAGGGTCACTTTTTCCACCTAGGTCTAGACCAGATTCCCCACAATAAAGCCCGCAATATCTCCAATCTGTCCCCTCGCGTTTTTTTCATGAAGTAAGCTGCTACAGTTTGTATGCCACACTTTGGATGAAATCAATCTCAGTCTGTCCCCACTACTAAGACAGTTGGGTGTTTTTTTTTTCGTATTTCTCCTCAGTTTTCGAATTCCCTTATTTCGTTTCTGTCACAGGGTACAGATATGAGATATCGCAAAAACCCACGGAAATCAAGCCTAGACAAAGGCTGAGAGATTCACACTGAAAAGTTCCAAGAACAAAACAGCAGTTCTGAGTTTCTCAAGTACGAGAACACAAAATCATCGTTAATGTACTAAATCAAACAGGCCCGACAGCTTTTAGACGAATCCCTGATAAGAACAGATAATGACTGAAATTACCGAAGTGAGAATGACTAAAATAACCACATGGTGTTAACAACAGGTAGTTAAGAATAGCACAGGGTAAGTCTCAAAAGTATCGCTTATCATTTATGAATACCGGCCTACACTCGGACTGACAGCAATTATTATCCGCCCTTTTTCACTGTTCTTTTATTTTGAAATGTAATCAAAATATCAAATCTGGCTCTGGTAAAAGAAGTTCAGTTTTGCGATGTTCTGACAGTTTCTAACTACTTCACGTGACAATGAACAAGTGCAAATTAAAAAAAAAGGGATAAATCCTCCACGATAGTTCACCATGCACTCACTAATTGCCAAGTCAAAAAAGTGAAGGAATTACGTGCTGTGTTTGTGTGGGTTGGCTCGGCATCTCTTATATATATATTTTTTGCGGTTGTTATTACTTTTACTAGTAGGGTTCACTTAAGGTTATTCATGACACTATATATATACATGGGGCTGAACAGACATGGAACACTTAGGGAAGAACGGTGGAAAAACAAGTGCCTCATATGAAACCAAGTCACGCCACGAAAGCGTGCTCCGTACTGTGCTGATAATGAGACGAATTAAGGTGACACGAGGCTAACCACACCACAGCGGTTATTGCTGCCAAGTGCACACATCAATTCATATTTGTACTACAGTGAAACCTGCACATGCGGAGCGTCTTCGGAGCCAGCGAAAACGAAGAAAAATAGGAAATGAGATGAGAAAGTATGCTCCGTTATTGGGATTCCTTAATGACAGGCGTTCTCTAACGAAGTTTTTATGGGACTGTTCATTATTCCGCAACATCGTGGTACCGGACGTCTGTATAAGGTTGTCAGTCTGGAGTACAAACTCCTTTGTTAATTATTCACAGTTCAACAGAACACCATCGCATAATACGCAAATGAAGCGAACATTAGATGCTAACCGGTCAAAATGCAGTTCAATGTATTTGCCAAATCGCGAGCTGTTTTCATTTCGAAGCGTTGACGCATTCCCTGAAGAGAAACATATTCACCATATTAACATCAACAACATTGCATTAAGCGTTTCTCGCACTTCCCAAAGTGTCTGTAATACAAAATCGTCCTTATGCCAGAAGTACCATATTTTGAAATGATTTCTTCTACTTCCGTTTATTTTCTCATTTACTGATTTCTGATACACCTTTTAGGACACTATACAACAAGCAAACGCATTTATAATGTATTTCAAATGTGCTCTGTATATTACCGAATGCTTCTAAGATTGGATTCGAATCCAAAATTCTTTTTTCTATAAAGCCTCCCATTCCATCGCTGGACGATCTACAACAGGAAAATCAAGTGAAGAATTCTTCGTATTTCTCTTTATAAACTTGTTCAGAAGTGATTAATATTCACCAACCCTCATCCATCTCACCCGCCCTACGCCAGCATGTTGTTAATTACATTACAGCACAACCAATAAAATCGTGTTTATCATTGTTTAGAACGTTTTGTTTCGTTCTGCAGGAGAAAGTAAAGTATTTACCTATTGTCTAGCTGTGATACTGTCACCAGGTACTGCAGAAGGTGTCTGGCACTCACAGTCTACAAAACAAACTGCTCCATAGTGAAACTAGAGCAGTGTGCATAGCCCACATATTCACCACAGGCCTCCCATCAGTTAAACACGGCCATCAATAGTCAATCAAGAGCTGAAATTTTCCAAGTCCAGCTGGACGAACCTGGCCCATTTACAATACTGATCTGTGTTTGTTCCCATAGAAGCTACATACCAAGTTTCAATAAATTCCTTGAGGTTGTTCTCGTGATATCGTGTTAACAGACTCATTCCGATGCTAAATAATTTCCAGATTTTGATAAATTTCAAAGTGCATTTCGCTCAGTTTCCTTGGGCCAACCTAACCTATTGACAATACCAATCTTTGTTAGTGCCCACAGAAGATACACACCAAGTTTCATTAAAATCCTTGCAGTTGTTCTTGAGATATCGTGTTAACAATAGTCAATGAAGAGCTGAAATTTTCAAAGTCCAGCCGGTCCATTTTCCTTGGACGAACCTGGCCCATTTACAATACCGATCTATGTTTGCTCCAATAAAAGCCACATACCAAGTTTCATGAAAGTCCTTGCAGGAGTTTTTTAAGTTATCGTGTTAATAAGCTCTTGATGACAGACCGACAGACAGACAGACCGACCGACAGAGCGACACGCGGTCGATCGCATATATTCCCCACATGTATTCTACCTCCGAAACTTCAAGCATCATAAAATGCGAAAACCTTTCAGTCTAACAATTGGTGGTTAATAAAGGGAGACATTTGAGCTGTAAAGAGAAAAAAAACATCCTTTCACACCACAACAGATATCTCAGTTTGTTTTACTGTATCACAATAAAACCCTGCAAATATAAAACGAATAAAATTAATGGCTCTGTCAAAGGTTTCTCAATAAAATATGCCCCCATTCAGTGTAGTTACTGATCCCAGAGTGGCTCTCGTTCTGCCTTACGACTCCCTTGTCACAAACGCTGTTACATTATCTGGTGCAGAATGTGAAGCTGAGTGTAAATAAGGCGCTGTGTGGCGCAAGAGTTCATTAGCCCTCACGCCTGATCATCCACACAGAGAAGAGCGTGCTCTAATTATCCACGTGAGTAGGAAAGGCTGCAGGAAGAGAGAAGGGGAGTAAGAGGTAGTAATAGGGGTTGTGGTGCTGTCGCCATCCGGAAGTGCAGAGGAGTGCAGGGAATAGGGGGGGGGGAGTAGGAGGGGGGTAGGGGGTGCTAGGGAGGTAGTTCACCTTGCCCGCGCCGCTCTCGCCACTCACAATGATGCTTTGATTGCCCCAGCCTCTACGCAGGCGGCTGTACGCCTTCTCCGCTGTGCAGTACACGTGAGGGACCGCCTGCCAAACAAGCCCAAATTATTTCCTCAATTTCTGGATACAAACCTAAACATTAAAAAATAAACACAGTACCGTGATGGTTAAAGAACTGGCTTTATTTGCTTTATTTTTAAGTCTCATTCAAAACAAAGAACATGTTGCAAAAATCCTACTCACAGTTTTTGCTTGATCATCCTGAGCAAATGATTGCACCTTGTGAACCTCTTTTATGACGTCATCGCCATAGAGACGCATGACGTCACAAAAGGGATTGACTGCAACAAGCACGGACCCGGCCTGCGTGTAATATGTGTTGCTCAAATAACGCTCTTGTAAGCATGTTAGTACTGAAAAAGACAACGTCATCAAACACGGCACTAAAATCACAACCAGACAAATTGGTGTCGACTCAGCAGATACGTTTATTCTAATTACATCAACGCTGAAATGCTGGCAATTTTTGTGAGGGGGGCAACACACTGCTGCATTATACATGCCTATCTTAGCCTTGTATCCTACAAAGCCTCTGCTCTCTACTGACACTCAATTATCATTTATTTCGTTCTAATTATGTACAGAACACGGCGCGAGGGCACTGGGGCACGATATTGCCAATGTTATTAGGGATTCAAGAAAGGAACGATTAAAATTTCAGGTATATATTTTTTTCGAAAGTTAATTAATTAATTCTTCCCTCACAGGAAAAGAGTTCGAAACAAAAGACGTATTTAAAAGATGTTCGACTCGCTCGGCAAACACAAAAATATGTATAATCCAGTCATCGAAATCCAGTACAGCAGCTAGAGTATTGGCGGGGTGTGTCCAAATGAAATTTCGAAAATATGATGTAACACTTGTCCTCTTTTTACACTTTCTGCTTTCTTGATTGTTGTTAAAAACATTTTCCTCAAATTACAGAGTAAATGTTTAATTTAACACACTTAGTAGTTTGCAATAGGGGATTGATTTGCCGAGCTATATAAACGGAATACCTGCAGACAATGAAAGCGGCGCAATCGCAGTCAGATCCTTCACGTGACCAAAGTCGGCTATCATGTCACGTGATCCCATGCTTTCATCTGAAATTCAGAAAAAAACACACACATGGAATTCCACTATGTTGACTATAAAAGATAATAGAGCCACTTTAGAGGACAACTTCACGTCTGCAGTTACCAAGTGCCTTGAGAATTTCAATCACTTCTAAAGACGACTCAGCACTGTGTCAAAAACAAGGGGTGAAGCAGCATGTGTGGGCTGATCCGTCGTTTAACAGTCATGACTAATAAAAACGGGAGCTGAAATTGCATTTGTTGTCGCGACATCTAAATGGCTGGCTTGATAAAGAATCAATCGAAACCGGCATAAACAGGAAATGGGATACGCATACAATCATCCGACTCGTACATCTATGTCGACAAAAAATCAAAACAGAAATATACCAAAACCTTGGCCCAAATAAGCCCATAGGTGGTCCGTTTAAGTTGGTTTTCCAGGAAAAGCGGCGGCATTTCATAAACTGACGACACTCCATTGGGCTTTAGGTTATCAATCTGCTTTTTGCCAGTCTATTTTGGTGCTGAGAAAAGATTCAGAATTACACAGTAGCAGGGTTCGCGTTAGCGGGGTTTTTGTCCACTTTTTGGGCATTTTTTTTCGAAATGACTCACTTTTTTCAGAACCCACCGAGTCTTTCTGAACCCAAGTGAGTCACACTGTCCTTTTTGACACACTTTCCTGAGAACATAGCGCGAACCCTGAGTAGATAACTTGTCGGTTTCTGACGTCAAAGAATGACTTTGTCCCCAAAACGCTATCGATCCGTTTTCGAACACTGACCTATTACACTCCGCGTAAGTAAAAGCATATATCAGTAACACAGCGGTAAAATCAAAAGCAAATCCCGGCTTCTTATGCATGTAGTTGTGAAGAATATGTTCATATAAACCGGCTCGACGCAAAATGTCTATCAATTTTTCGACAAAGTAGAATCTTGCTTATTTTTGTTCCACAGTTTGCTCACAAGTATCACGGCAAAAATTGTACATGTTAATCAATATTTCGCAAATTTTGACATTTTAACTGTGAAGTTTCAGAAGCCAGGGGTTCAAAGTTTTCGAGAACTACTTTGCACGCCTCCGCTTTGGAATGCAAAAAGTGGGTCAGTGAAACTGACTATGCCCCCCGCGGCATACAATCCCAGTATTTAATTTTGTTACAGGGCAAAAAGTTTACTTTTCAGTTCGGGGTCCCCGAGGGGTCCCGAGGTAAAGTGGTGGGGTCCCGACATTTTCAGGCAATACAAAAAAGTTAAATTCTATAAAATCAATTTTATTGCAACAAAAAAATAAACGCAATTAGTGATATCATGCAAATCACAAAACTACTACTTCTAACAACAAAAAAGAAACACTGAATGATGCTACATTAAACAATGAAAAAAAAATCAATTATTTTCGATCTTAGCGGTGATACTGAACAGTTGCAAGAGAACACCGTCATTTTCTGGGGTCCCCCGGGACCCCAGGGTCAAATTCCAGGGGTTCCGAGCCGATTATCAGGGGTCCCCGGGACCCTGTGAACTTAATGCCCTGTAAAGTTAGGTTGGACTACAGCCCTTAAGCAATTCGTATCATATTCGTGAATTTTAAAATTCCAGCTGGGCCAGTGTCCTTGGGCTGACCTGGCTCATTTACAATAACAATTCTTGTTACCACCCATACTACCTATGTGTATAACATTTTGCCAATTGATCAAAAAATGTAGGCTTGAGTGTGTTAACAAACTCATTCCAGTACGTAAGGGTTGTGAAAATTTCTGAAGTTCAGATGAGCTAATGTCCTTGGGCCGATAGGGCTCATTTGCAATACCGACCTTTGTTGGATCCAATACTTCCTATATGTAAAATATTTCAACAATCGATCCAGAAATGTAGGATTGAGTGTGTTAACAAACTCATTCAACTGAGTAAGGATTGGGAAAATTTGTGAGGTTCAGCTGGGCCAATGTCCTTGGGCCGACATGGCTCACTTACAACACCAAACCTTGTTGGTTCCAATACTACTTCTAGTTAAGATATCTTGTCAATCGATTCAGAAATATAGGCTTGAGTGTGTTAACAAACTCATTCAAATGAGTAAGGATTGGGAACATTTGTGAAGTTCAGCTGGGCCAATGTCCTTGGGCCGACATGGTTCATTTATAATACCGATCCTTGTTCGTTCCAGTACTACCCATATATACAATATCTTAACAAAAAAAGGTGTCGACAGACGGACGGACAGACAAACCCGAAAACTATAGTCCCCCGGCGGGGGACTAATAAGTCCTTATGAGTTTAAAAAAAAACAACATTTTTATCTTATTCTGTATACATTTAATCCATCTGTAAATATACCTTTTGTGACTTAGCTCTTTTTCTGCGAGGTGGGAAGGAAAGATTGGCGGACAATTTGTGATTTTCCTTCCTGAGTTTCTTCTGTGCTGCAGCAAAACATTACTGTGCAATGTGAACGTGGTGGGAGATGAAGACTGGGCGACCATTTATGGTTTTCATTACATTGGGGTTTTTTGTGCCTCACGGCAACTTCACATGTAAGGGGGACAGGTAAAAACGCTTGTAACCCTTACCTACTAAATTCATAAAGCTTGAAATTCACACAGCACCCTATACAATAATTAAAGGGATAAAGGAAACCACGGTAACGGAAAGGTGAAACTAGCATTGAATGGTCAACTGGCAACTGTGCCGAAACTTCTGACTTCCTGGTTGCATGCATTACTTAATGTTAGACATTTTTGGATACATAAGCTTCAGTTACTTCGTTAACATCATCTTACAGCCAATGAATTAAATTAGATAATTTGCCTTTGTTTACATTGATGTCAGCATGTAAACGGATGCTTTTCAGGTTTTTTTTTCCATACTGATATAGTAATTGAGAGAACATATATGCTTATACTCGTCACATGAGTGCAAGCAACCAGATTGCAACAATCAATCAGTTGCATTTCTTTTTGCATTATTTATCAGAAAGATACAAAAGAAAGTTTCTAGCTATGAATAATGTAAAGGATATCCTGATAAACACGAAACTTGTCCGTTACACCTGAAATGTGCTATGCTATCGCCCAAAAATTCAGTTTTACCTCGCTGACCTCGTGACAGTCCTAGATGAGTCTTCCTATGACAGCAAGAGTCACAGTTCCAAAACAGAGAACTTACCATTGATGTCAATTTTGTCAAACTCGGTACAAGACACGGACTAATGCCGTTGTTTTAGAAAGGGTGCATCACAGAAATCCCCAATTATAAATTTTTAGGTCTAAGAACAATTTTGTACTGAGAAAAATAGATGTTTTCTTCAGATCGGGATACAGATTACCCCATTATCGCCCATAACACCAATGAACCTACAATAAGCCAATTCCTATTTTCGGATCTTTCCCATGGAAGTATCGTTTTGACTGCATATTTTCAGTTGAATTATAAAGAAATGGTAAAGTGAAAAAAATCAAAATTCTAATTTTCTATCAAAATGCATTTTCATAAATTAAAAGTTATCTTATGGTCTTTTAAAAAGTATTTTACATGGATTATTCAGCATCTTTAATATCAACTTGTGAATGTTTCCGGCAAACTGGAATATTGTTGATTTCTCTGTCGTAGGAAGATAGAAGGCGTAAGCTAGGACTAACCTCGTAGTGGAATCCAAAACGCGAATTCACTTACTGAAACAAATTGAACTACAGATACTTGCCCTATATATTATTAAACACTGACCAAATTGCGAAATGTAAGAACGCTGATCACTACCATCGTGAACTCAAAAAGATCCATACTTTTGCCTGGTCTATCGATTACGGTATAGGCCAGTTTACGGTTTCGAGTGCCCATGCTTAGTGGAGGAAACCAGTGGCCGTATTCACGAAAGTGTAAGTTTAAACTTAGAGACAATCTAAATGCAAAAATGTACCAGTAAACCACATTCGCGTTGGTTAAACTTAGCGGTATTCACAAAATGTAAGTTTAAATATATATTCAAGTATAAGTTCAAAATTGTAAGATTACTTCGGACTACACTTAGATTTCTAAGTACGATCCAACGCCATATTTGAATAGTTTAATATCTGAGTAAATAAACTGAGATGTTCGTGAATACGGCCACAGGATTCCAGTGGGGGAAAATACACTTAAAGTGTATTTTCTCTATCTATAAGGTGTCAAAACTGGAATGTGGGAAAAGTTATTCCTGACATGTAATAATGGGTTTCGAACACAGAAGAAAGCTACGGTATAACTATTTCAAAGAGATCTTAATGTAGTTCTCCATGTAGTTCTCCATTTTTTTCTAAATTTCTCTGCGTTTATGTTTATTAAAAAAAAGCCAGTTTTGTGTAGATCTCGTCGGGGCGGGGGCGGAGAACAAATGGTTCCAGTAGATCCTAATTGTGAAATGAAAAAAGAATATCTTCCGTAGTTCTTAGTCCTAGATGACTCCTGCTTCCCAGCAAGAGTCATAGTTCCTATAACATAGCTTGTCATTGATCTGAATTTTGCAATCTCGGCGCACGACTGCGGCTAATGGCGTTATTTTAGAAAGGGTGCATCACATTAATCACCCAATTATAAATTATGGCGCATAACTTTTATGGGCAAATAACAATTTTGTAATGAGAAAATAGATGTTTTCTTCAGATCAGAATATAGAATCTCCCATTATCGCCCACAACAACTGCAGTTGCAAAACCACTCTTTACTCCACTTTGGAAGTTTGGACGAGGTCGAAAATAGTGCGCCAGGATACTTCCCAGTGTGCTTTTAAAGAAAAGGCATGCTACTCAGAACCTCGGTGTCCTAAGATCTAGAGCCGAAAGATCTAGAGCCGCGAAAATTGAGATCAATGGTCATTTCATTTATAGGAACTGTGACCCTTTCTGACCTAGGAAGACAGAAAGGGTCCACTGGGACTACCGTAGCTCCAAGAAGCGGTGCGCTAAAAAGTTTCCGGGCTAAAAAGTTTCTGACAGAGATATATACGATGTTATACAAGTCAGAGCTACTCGGAGCTAGGACTACCGTAGTTCTCAACAAGTGAGAAATAATAGAGTCGAAACTTTCGAAACGACTCGAAAGTGTTGTTACATTCGCAACTGACTTCTTTAGTGGAGTTCGACTTCAAAATTTTGTTGCTACCCACTTTGATCTACTGTAACCAACTTTATCTCCTTTCCCTCCTGTAAGGAAACGCTTATTTTTATTTACGTAATTATATTTTTTGCAAAGCAGACGAACTTTCATGACAACCAAGAGTATGCATAACAGTTTCACGCAAACATTTTCAATCATCTTATTATGTACCTTTATTGATCTAGTATTATTTTCATTAACACTTCAGTGCGTGACGTACTGTCATTTTGCTAGAAAACGTTAAATTGATGGGCGAAAATATAGAATTAGCGCTAAGTAACAACGAGTTTTTAACTTGGCTGGGCTTATGTTTCGCTGGAGGTCTGCGTTCTTACCCCGTTTGAACGCACCTCCAGCGAAGTGTGTGGGTGAAGGTGTGGGTGTGTGAGGGTGTGTGACGATTTTGTGATATGCGCATAAATTTCAAACATTAGAGTTATAAACAGTACGAAACTTTTGTGTGTACATTATGTTATCTAAAAAAATCAATCAAATTTTTACAGCATGTAAGTTTCAACGCAATACAGGCAATGCAAATAACAACAATTTAACAACATATACTTTGAATGTTTTATTTTTTTTTTTTTTTGTAATTTTGAGAGCTACTGAATCTCATATATCGCATCAGTATATAGCTAAAACAGATATACCGATGGCACCTAAATAGGAACCAGCTTGAAAATGACAGGATGTACAAGCCATGAGCAACAGAACGATTGTGACATCAACAATAAAATTGCCATGACAACAATAATAGATTTCAAAACTCACAACAAAGTATTTTAATAAAAATTGTAAAACAAAAGCTGAATGGGTGAATATATCACTTCAAAATGAAATTAATACTTAAAATTATAATCTTAATATTATTGTTATATGCAAATAAAGGAGATGGCGGAAATGACACATATCCGGTAAGATTTATAAGGAATATGACAGGCAATGTAAATAAAAAATGTAAAGCTAACTTATTGTGAAACAGAATTTTTCAAAATTCTGAATAGCATATGCACCCATACCGTCTGATAAATCAGGTATTTAAACTTGATGAATAGACTCTTTTGGTCACTCGTATCTACCTATCACACTAGTCTTGAAGGTTCTTTTAAAGATGTCTGAAAAACTTTCATTCTTAATTTCAAGATAAGGAAAAGTTACATATGGTTTCATTATATATGACACAGAATTTTTCATTCAACTAATCCTGTAGACATTTAGACATTAATAAAAAATGGATGAGCCTCAAAGGTAAACGGTATTATTTTATTGGTTCATCGCACAACTAGTTTCGGTGTTCCTGCTTGGCCTGTTCAGTAAATCCAACTACTATGTTTCAGAATTTTGTAAGACTTTCTATTAGTTTGTATTTACACCAATTACACATTAAAAGGGATTTCAACACATTACAAATTATGTAAAACGAACTTTATACAATGTTTAAACGCTTTTTGCTATTTTGTTCCTTCCATTTTGTATTTGAAACAAATCAATACAATTTGTTTTTATAATAAGTCACAGAAAGTATTCATATTTTAATTTAAATCAAACTTAAAGTTCAAATACGAAATAACTTTCAAAATTAGGTTCAATTACATTTAATGACAGTTGATTTACTTCGAAATATATATCTAAATTTTTAAAGTCAGCGCACAATAATTTTCAAAATATACATCCATACATGCAAAAAAGAACAGAGTTTATTTTTCTGCAGGATCAACACGCAGACATTTTGCGTTTTTAGCAATTATGCTGCCTTTAAAATGGTGTCTTCAAAAACTAAATGCATTCACTATTAGTAAATTCACAGAACAACCACGGTTTATTGAGAAAGTAGGAGAGGGTGACGGTTAGCGTTGGACTTGTAATCCAAAGGTCCCGAGTTCGATTCCAGCTCGGGTTGGTAAGCAGGGGATTGAATTTTGCTCTAGTTGCCTTAGCTAAGCGAATGCGGTGGGTTAGATTACCTATCAAGAAATTCAAAATTAACGCCCACTGAGGCTTTCGATCATCCCTTAATAAAAAGAGAAAAAAAGAAAGTAGAAGGGAATGGTTGTGTTTTGCATTGAATAGTATTTGTGTTTCGATGTCGGAAATACAGCATATTGCTTAGAACATAAGCTCCCTTGCTCAACGGCTATGGAAAGCTTATGAGAATAATAGTAAGAGCATGTGATAAATTTTAATATTTTCAAAAAAAAATTATACTCTTTGTCTGTCATCACTCATATATCAGAACTGAAATGTTATTCTATAGCGAGAGCTCGAGACAGCAGCCAACACATCAATACGTATAGAATAAATGCATTGTAAGTTCACCAGTTCTTATACTGTTAGTATTAACAAAAATTGTTAATACTGTCATATTCGCACGAAGATTTTCAAAGTCGGGTTATGTTGCATACAAAATATCAAACAGTCATGAAAAATGTTCTCTGTATACTATCATTAAATTAAGGTCATATTAATGTTTTCAAAACCCTGCAAATTCTTTGTTTCTATTTGAAACAGAATGCAAAGCGGACGAGTCTCAAATCAAGTTATCTAGACAGTCAAAGCCCATTTTCAAACACAGAGTATGATGTGCAACTGCGTCCGACTACTAAGTTTCTTGAAATCATTGAAAGGTAAGTAAGAACCAACCATAATTTATATGCAACAACAGTAAAAAAATGATGAAAGTAATGAATAAGTGTATCTTGTGACTACAAAATTAAAAAAGAAATAATAGATGAATTTAAAAATTGCAAGTCACCACTACAGTGTTAAAATTCATTTTCAATAATTTTCTAACACTCAAGCAAAATATTCAGCAATAAGAAAATTAAATACCAAACCAAATACCGATGTGATATGTCACTCACTGCTGTAAAATCTCAAGTGCACATAACTGAGTGCTAGATGCTTTACGTTACAGAACATATCCCTTTTACCAAGTACAATATAAATGAAAGTTTCAAAATTTGAAATATATAAATTTATATTTTAAAATTTTGTAATTTATGATTATTATAAAAGAGTGGTTTCAGCAAATGCCGTGCATGAAGCGTGCTGTATCTATAGAAGTAATAAATTGCTCATATACTGAGAAAAGCTTTTGCATGTAGCAATTAATATGGATTCACTTTAAAGTAGTGATTGTTGCAATTCAGACTTTGCAACATTTTAAACTAAAATAAGTGACAAACAAAGAGGCTTTCAGATTAAAAATATACAAAAAGAAAAAACTGGAACCTCATTTCGTAAACGAAATCTTCAATACTTGACAAACATTAAAAGTTAAAAATATTCCTTTGAACGGTTGATTAATTCTTGAACAACATGAAGTTTCTAAACAAGTCGCATAGTCTGTAACACAACTTAGTAGAGAGCTAATAGCGCAGCACGTATGCGGCTTATAAGGTTCAACAGCTTAGTTATGTTGGCTCAACGGCTTTATTGATTGAACGGGCTATCACTTTTCTCTATACAGGCACAGGTCCGTACCACCCATAACCTGTGCTGTTTTGCTCAACCGTTACTTTGCTTTAAATGCGCTGTATTGATTTATTCTAAAATCAGCTGTGCTCGCATGGCGTTTAAAGCGTGACAACGAAATCATAGATGAAAATAGGCGGGATACACACCCTCAGATCACGTTCTACATAGGTACAAAGTTTGTTGGTCCTAGGGCCTGTAGTGTCAGAGAAGAAGCTGAGACAAGAAAATGAATTTTTACTCTTAAGAAAAAAAATAGCTTAACGGCTGCCCGCACAAATTCATATAAGCCTTGACCAAGTCAAAGACTTGTAAAGTGTTAATTGCAAAAAAAAATTACAGTAAACAAAATATGAAGTTTTACTGAAACCACAAATAAGAAGATAAAATGTGAAAGCAGGAAAACAGAGTACGGTTTAAAAGTAGTATCAAATATAAACATTCTTATTAGCAAAACTGAGCTTGTTCAATATTTTTTAGTTTAATACAAACACTTACTTATCCGGGAAAACACAATTAGGAAAAACAATTGACTTTGGTAAATCCAGCTCTCTTAAATTTTGAGAAAGGAAAAACAGTTGTTACAGTTTTTAGTGCAAATCTCTTTTGATTGCAGGTGACTTTTCTTGAGCAGTTATTTTAATGGCATGCACCCGTCAACATCAATTTTTACATTCAATCAGGGAGCAGATGGCCAAAGAACCATATGTTGAAACTAGAAAGTACCTTATGAACACACATGAAATGACTTAATTTTTTTTACATAGTAGGGGTTTGCATCAAGATGCATCGGATCAGCAGAGGAGCCTGCTGCTGCGGAACGATCAGATAGCGTCTCTACGCCAACGAATACGTCGTAGTCACAGTAAGAATACTACAATAAAATAAAATAAAATTGAAAGTTTTTGTGCTAAATTGAGCTCTTAAGCCGTTGATTTAAAAGCATTTTAAGTTGACATAAATATGTGTCGTTGGTCAGGCACATTAACTGTTAACTATGTACTTATATGTTTACCTCTAAAAATCCTGAAGCTGTATATAATAGCATCAACGCAGTATTCACATATTGTAAGTAAAGACATATTGACGTAAATTATCTTTTTGTGATCTGAACAGCTACTTCTTTGAGTCCGTACATGATTAAGCAGTTAATTGCAAGGAGGACTAGAGAAATGGCCATCCGGCAAGCCGCGGCACGTGCCTCACTAAACATGGCACAGGCAGCAAAGTCAAAAAATAGACCAGAAAAGAATGCTGCAGGAGTTAAACCGGCAACAAATGTGATACCTCCGTCAAGCCATGTGAAATCACCTATAAGGTACAGACAATCAAACACCATTTCTCGTAAAGAAGCTATCCAAAGAAGTGGAATCACAGCCACAGGAATCAGTGCTGCAAATGCTCGACCACCTCCTAGGATGCCTCGTCCCATTGCTACAGTGGCAACCAGTGAAGGAAATAAGCAAGCACAACCTAGAATGATATCTCAACCGGGGTCAAATGTAGGAATTAAGGTTGCTGAAATAGAAATCGATGCACGAAATAATCATGCACAACATGGAATGCCCTCTCAACCCGGAAAGAAACTAGGAGCCAGAATTGCTGCACAAGGACCAAGACAAGCTGTTTCTTTAACAGCCTTAAGGCACCGCATCATTACGAAGCCAGACCATAGGACTGCGGCGGCAAACACTAGAACAGTAAATAATCCAGCATCCCTTGGAATGCCCTCTCAACCGCGGCTAAACCTAGGAGCCAGGATTATTCCACCAAAACCAAAAGAAGTTGTATCAACTGCTGCGTTAGGGCGTCCGGTCAAGACTAAGCCAAACGAGCAAACGCCTCAAAAGAAGCAGATAACCAGTACTACCATGTCACAGTTGAGTATTTCTCAGGCCAGACGCGGAGCAGGCCGAGGACAATTGGAATTTCAAGCCAAAGATGAGCATGAAAAAACAAGTCATGCATCTGGAACTACCTTAGCAATGAGCAATGTTGCTGTGGATAATACCTCTCTGTTACTTGGTGGCGTAGTTTTACTTTATTTGCATATTATTGTACCGCGTGCGCTTTATTTTACTTCTAATTTAATTTAATTTTGTTCTTGATTTTTCGTTAAATATTAAATGCCAATCACAAGTTCTAATATTTTTTATTTAGTTTGTTACGCTTTGCTAATGGTAAACACTTTCGCCTTGAGAGCATTACTTCCAAATTTAAGTTATGACCTCAATAAGAAAAGAAATATTTTCTATACTTTATCATATACTATAAAGCCAAAAGGCTGGAAATTTTTCATATGTTATATCACAATATCTTGAAATTATCTTTTTGTCTTTTGTACAAAACTGTTCCAAAAATGATATTCATTGTAGCCGCCAATGAAACAAGTGAAGGTGTTCTACCCAAAAGCAAGACCGCGCTGGCAGTTGGAGCAGTGGGGGTGCTACTTGTCATTTTATTAATTACCTGCATAAGTAAGTCATTTAATTGCAACTAACTTAATGTTAAAAAGGATATGAAGTCTATCGTTTTAATACCCCAAATGTTTTCTACCAATTGTTTTAGCTATTCTATGTCACTTATTTCTCGATTCGTAGAATCTCATACCGGATGATGTTGAAAAAGGGTGGGAGATTTAATGAATATCTCTGCACTGTCTTTAGTTTGTTTGTATTCTCAGTTGTGACTTTGATACAGGCTACAAAGTTTGTTGCGGCACGAAACTGGAGCCTCGGCGAAACGCAGAACCTGAGACACAACTACACGGGCCAATCAAATCAGCCAATTTGTCTGGACGTCAAAGCAAGCGCTTACTGTCTGAAGGAGAGTCGGACTTTTAGAGATGGATTTCGTCGTTAAGAATAACCAGTACCATACTGTGGCATTGCATATAAGATTAACTTTGAAATTGACCTTATCAAAATTATACCCAGAAAAGTAGAATCTGTTGTTCTTTTGGAGTAAAAAGTGAAAAACTATTTGTCTGTAAAGAACCTTTTACAGTAATTTGAAGGATTTCATTTTAGTTCAATTTGTTGAGCATAGATTAACCTTATCATTGCTGAAAAAATGTAAAAAAAAGATAAGATATAGTGAAGCGTATACAGTCTAGATGACAATGAGTTATGATAACAAGCACGTGTGACTAAAGCTGTTTCCAGATTCTGGGATCTCTTGTTGTCAATTTAAGCAAACTGTTTCTCTGAGATCTCTCTGCCATATCTTTTTTGCATTTACTCACAATAGCTAGTTATATCATTTATTATCACGTAATGTTCATTGGATTGTCGACTTTCCTATATTGCATTGAACCGTCTCCAAAACCTTACTAGAGACGTTCATATTGTTGTACTGTTTGTATAATAAATTGTTTGAAAGGCAACACTTATCTATGCATCTCTTGGATAAATACCAAAGTGAAAAGATTTAAGAGTTGTTATTTTAATCACGCTTAAAGGATAAAACAGTGTATTCTGTTGTCCGAAGTTGTATAGCAACAAAGATTTGCAGTTTTAACACCTTTAACTGACATGAAACAGGATTCTCTGAAAAATAATCTTTTATGAGCTAAGAATAGACGCTTAATATTTAGGAAATTCAAACTAAGTATAACAAAATCCTCACAATTAGACCATTAAACCGACAGACGACTTATCATGTGATATAACATATTGTTCCTGCTTTGCAAGTTAATTCATAGCTAAACATTATATCTAAATTACCTCCTTAAAACTTCTCAGGATACGTCACTGTCTCAAGAAAATATTTTCTCTTCGGCAGTGTTATCTTAAAACCAAATATAAATAAGGAACAATCATTTAGAAATCAATTGATAGGTTGTCAGAGCTATTCTGAACACGCTATTGATTATTTGAAATATGACGAATGAGGTTAATAAATGTTTCGCACTGTTAGTTCACCTGGGTGGTGTTGCTGTTAAGGTGCTAGATCCAGTTTGAATCCGTCAGGCGACATTTTAAAAGAGCATTGAAATTACAAGCTAAACAACACTTAAAGCCAAGGACCCCCTCCTGCTGCATAAGAAACCATAGTGCAGGGATATCAGTCAATTAGGCTGTAGTTCAACATCAGAGTTGAAATTAATATCTGTTCGCAAATACGCCAAATATAACGGAAAAATGACCACCTATGTTTTAATAATGGTTAAGTGCTAAGTTTACTACATATACTGGAGATCTGTGGAGCAGAACAGTATTGCTAGATGTAAATAATCACTGCCTTCAAAATCTCAGAGGAAGATTTTTTAGGATAATAAAACCGGATGCAGGTGACAAGGACAGTAATCTCAAATAAAAGAACTCTTGCATAATTTAAGACTCAAACCCAAGTGACTCCCTTTCATAACTTGCGACTCCTTAGACGATTAACTTAAATATGCAGAATCTTGACACTTCTCTCTTCTTTTTAGTTTTTTTTTTACTTCTCATGTTTTTATATTCTATTTAAAGAGGACAAAAAAATAACAATAGGAAGAAAAGTGAAAGACAGAGAGAGTGAGAGAGAAGAAAAGTGAAAGACAGAGAGAGTAAAAGAGAGAAAAAGGGAAAGAGACCTGTTAAGAGAGAGAGAGAGAAAGAGGTAGAGAGAGAGAGAGAGAGAGAGAGAGAGATAGAGAGAGAGAGATAGAGAGAGAGAGAGAGAGAGAGAGAGAGAGAGAGAGAGAGAGAGAGAATTTGCAGTTAATGTTACTTCTGCCACTACCAAAAAGAGGCGGAAGACATCGAGGCAACGAATGGGTGAGTGACAGATAGGGAGAGAGAAAGAGAGGCAGAGTGAGTGGGAGTGAGAAAAACAAAAAGAGAGAGAAAAAGAGGGGAAGAGAAAGTGTGCCTATATCAATGACACTTCAGTCACTGCTGATCAAAAGAGGAGAGAGAGAGAGAGACAGACAGACAGACAGACAGACATGGACAGAGTGAGTGGTTGAGAGAAAGAGATAGATGGATAGATAAATAGATCGACAGACAGACAGATAAACAGATAGATACATACAAAGATAAACAAATAGATGGGGAGAGATAGAAAGATACATATATACATAGACAGATAGATGGTTAGATGGAGAGAGAGAGAGAGAGAGAGAGAGAGAAAGAGAGAGAGAGAGAGCGAGAGAGAGAAAGAGAGAGAGAGGGAGAGAGAGAGAGAGGGATCAGTGCCAAAGTAGATAGAAGTACTGGCCTGAACGTTTGAATTTTCAAAATGAAATGGATGGACGTTTTAATTTTAGAATAAAAATCCCATTGCATAAAAGTATAAAAAATATGATTCGTTTCAAGAATATAATTTTCTGTTGTCTTCAAAAATAATTTATTCATATTATTCTAGCGTATTTTGAGTGAGCATGTCTTTTAATGACGAAACAGGCAGATTTACTTTAGTTTGAACTGAAATACGTACAATTTGGATATGCTTTTAAACCAGGAGCACACAGAAACTTGTTCTCTAAAACATGATCTATTTCTGTAATAAAGGGAACTCCAGCCGTAATAAAGCGCTCCCACGTCACCGTTTGTTAATAAAAATGTACTGTTTCGCAGAGTTCATCCTGTGCTTACTTTATAGAAGACCAGTAATTTAAGTGAGTGTTCATTTCCATAACAAGGATTGGCTTTGCCATAACGCCATTTTTTCAGTTCTCTCTTTTTTTGCACTACTTTGTATCAGTTTTACATTATTTCTTTGATCATTATGAATTCTGTTTTGAGGGGTAAGCGAGTACGATTGATAAAAACTATGATGAAGAAGTTGAAGTGATAAAAGATGCTAATGTTTAAAGTGGTATGATTAATGTCATATTATCACTAACTTTGACTCAGAAAAAGGTAGAAAGAAATGTGCTTTCAATATTACCTAAGCACTATTCAGTCACAAAATACTTCATTCAGTGAAATATTTCATGCCGTTTTTTGGTAATATTGGTTCAAGTAACACTAATATTGTAATATTGGTTCACATCACCTCACCTCGTTTGCAATTCGAATAAACGGTCCTATGCATAAAGCATTAATAGCGCTGTTGGGGGTGCTGGCTTGTAAATCTGAATGGGACTAGTAGCAATACTAACTTGTCCAATCTGAATGGCGCAAGTAGTACTACTAGCTAATATACTCTGAATAGTGTTAATGGCACCACTAGCTGATACAACCGGAATGGCAATGGTGGTACTACCAACTTATACAATCTGAATGATCTAGTAGCACTACCGATACAACTGGATGTTACTAGCAGCACTGTTAACTTATAAAATCTGAATGGTACTAGTAGCAGTGCTGTGTTAGTAGCGCTTTATGAATGTGACCCGGTAATCAGAAGAAAACTTATATATAAGTATAATCCAGTAAAGATTCTTTTCTGGTAAAACTTTTGTGTGTGTGAAAACTTTTTCAACAGAACATTTTTTCATGATCACATAAATAAAGATTCATAGCGGTCTTGTGTTGCAGGGTTCCTAATATTGTACAAATATGCACAGCCAGAATAATGTTATTTTTAAATATCTTCCCAAATAAAAAGGAGGTTTTTATTTCTTCTATTTTCCATCAAAAGTACAGGAAAGGGTAAAGAACATGACATTGTAATGTATATAAGCCGAGAATAGTGAGACTACTTTGCTATAAAAAGATGGCCATAAAAAGCCTGCAAGAAGCCCGCCTGGCTTTTGGTTTTTCAGGAAATATCACACTGACAACTAAATGGCTTTCTGCAATTTTCCTATGACAAGATAAGAGCGTCATCACAATATTGCCCCTTTGCCATTGAAAAGTAACGACATGCTTAAGGTTTATTCAAGCGACATGACGTAATCGATATGTTGTAATAATAATAATATAGAAATAGAACTTTTGTTCTACTACTCAAGGTCTACCGACTTTTGGTTTTTTGTTTATACCAGGTAGGAAATTAACGACTAAGACACTTTAAGTACATTTGTATATAAATTCTGTATATGCTTCTGTATTTACATTCATGAGACATACAAAAATATAGCATTCCTTCCTTAACATCTCTCTCTTACCTCCCCTGCACCCGATTGTTTTCTCTCTCCCTCTCTCTCTGTCTCTCTCTGTCCCCTCTCTTCGGTGTCTATCTGTCTCTCTATATCTGAGACGGGAAAAGGAGCGGCATCCCTTTCTTTCTGTCATTCATTTATTCATTCATTCATTCATTCACAGGAGAGACGTGAAACGTAGATTAGGTATTGAAATCTAAAGGGTACAACATGAAAATATATAAATGCATTTTACCCTGTCGTTTCCTAATAAATCCATGCCTCCCGTCACGTTAAGGGAAGTTATACTTTATCATTTCACGTTTTATTTGAAGAATTTTATGTTTGTTTAATACACTGGAGGACTGGCACAACTACCGAGAATTCTAAATGTTGTCTCATAGACGGAACCTTCCTTTTATCTCAGGTAAGACGCTATTGATTTGTTTTCATCGGCCATCTTGTTGAAAACAGAGAACTGTGCCGCCACTGAATTTTTATCGATCAACTGAAAAGACCGTTAGGAGGCATGTAGAGGGTATCAAATTTTGCGGTTAAACATCCGTTTGAACAAAAACTGAATATTCATCAACTGCCTTTAACTAATAATAAACCAAGGCTTTTTATACTACACGCAAAGAATGCCACCATAAATCCTACTTTAGTTGTGAAGTACTCTTTGTCTAACAATTGCAAATTTTCTGAAGGCCAAAAAAAGAACATGAGCAGAATCTATGGCACTACAACGTGCCTATGCACTGAATGTGTCACTGAAATCAGTTCTACGATTTAGATATTCCATAATTTAAGCAACCACCTGCACAATGGTCCGAAGTTTACAGGAGCCGGTGATGTATTACCTGTGGGTGAGATTCCGATTAGTTGTAATACTGATGTTCTCTATGCGGCGATCAAATATCAGATAATACTGAAACAGTGGTATTACTCGGGCTGAGGTTAATTATAGCTAATAGCCTAACACAGTGCGGTCCGATAAAAGGGGAAGATATGAAGTGATGGATTCATATGATATTGTAAAGTCTTGTTAAAATCCCCAAAGAATGAACATATATGGCAATGTGCGGTCTTGTCACTGACTCTACCAGAGCAAACATAGACTTGCAATTGTTACAAAAGAATGCGCTAACGTTATCCTTGGACAATTGATAATAAAGTAATGTAGCGCAGCAACGCTAATATAAAGTTTGATAATAAAGTTAAAATAGTAATTTAATCTAAGATTGATTCAAAATAGATTTGGAATAAATATGACGAGTTTTTTTACCAACACACATCATACCAAAACTTAATTCCCGTTTGTCGAGATGTCTCAAATCTGAACAAGTATATATGCAAATGTTTGAAGTGCTAGTTTTTTTCATGTCGATAGAAATGTTGGCTACAAATGTTATAGTTATAGACTATGGTGTTTTTGTGAGAATTTTAAAAAACGTTTTGTTTGAATTGTTGGCTACAACCATTTGCGTTCTGACGTAAGGCGTGATTTGTAAAAATATGAAATAACGTGTATATGTTAAAGGACAAAATGGGTTTAACAACACAACAAAATTTGGCGCTAAAATAAGTCAGAAACTGAAAAGATATCAAAGATGAAAAGTACAATTAATCAGGGCAAGTGTTTGCAATTTACTAAGTTATAAAGTATAAGTTATAAGGTCAAATTCAGTCTATAAGTATCAACTTTCATTTACCTCTTTTTTAATAATGCAGTTTAAGAGATACATTTTAAGACGTTTTTGAGTTACTCTGAAAATATTTCTTCTGTGGTAAATGACGCAGTTTGTGAATCTGGTATCAGCTAAATGGCAAAATGTACTTTTTACCTCATCGTCTATTTTTATCATTCTATTAAAACCTAAGGAGTTCAGATTTGATTATGTAACATGTGGGTTTAATTGTACCGTGAATGTGAATTGACTGTGCAGTGCATATGGTTAATTGCGGGGTCACGAAACAAGTTCATCTATCATAATCATGGACCATTCTAAACTGAAAACTTATTCAACACTGCTAACGCACAAAAACATGAACTTGAATTGATAGAACGTTTCTTTATTTTTGCTGAAGTGTAATATAAATGTTCATCTTTATCTTACCGACAAAACGGTTACATATACAAATATATTCTTATAAACACACCTTCAGCATATGTCATAGGCCAATGAAAAAGTAGAGATTTATGCCATTAGCTCACAATTGCAAGTACTTTGTTATAACAACCAAACATGAACAATGACGTCAATGAATGTTTTTTACTCTTCCCTGCAGCACATGATGCCATAATTAGAGACAATTATTAAACTTTGTTTAGCTTCAAAACATAATCTTGAAAACGACTGAACAAACTACTTCTGAAGCCAAACAGGTCAGAGAACTCTTGCCCCTTGCAATTATTTTTCACCTAAATAAGAGGATCTCTCTGTTTGTTAATATTCAATTTGCATAACATATCTGATGAGCTTTACAACAACTTTAGACAGTTCAATCATTTTATGGTTTGCAAAAACTATTCAGAAAACTTAAGGCTACTACACTTAACCCTTTAACCATCAAATGTCTATAAATAGTTCAAAACTTTACCGTCTTTTTAAAGAAATGGTAAAAAGATACAAAGGACAATGAAATCCGCTAAAGATCGGGCGTGCCGTTAAATAAATCATAACTAACAAACATTCGCTTTACTGAGGTAACTGGAGAAAAAATCGCGTCCCTAAATACCACTCCAAGTCGGAATCGAATCCCGATTATTGGGTTTGTGATGCCTTGTGTTTTCAACACTTTTAGTTGTCTCAGAGTATCTTAGAAAAAAGTTGTTTTATTTTTTATTCAAATAAGAAAATGCGGGTTTTCCATTGTTTGGTGTTTTATTTGTGGTGAGTAATAGAAAATGTGTATTGAAGTGCTGAAAAAATGAGAGTGCCCTTTGTAAAGGCGCACCTGACATAGAGATATTGATCAAGATCCAAGGCTTCGTGAATTTCTTTCTTTACATGACTGAATTGGGCAAAATTGCTAGAAGCAAAGAGCACCAGACTGCTAAACCATTGCTACATGTTATCATTAAGAACCTTTCAAACTAAGCCTGGTAACCAATTTCCTGCGACATTGGGTTCAATTACCAAAATAAAAATTCAGTTTTAATGCATGTAGCCTTACTTTAGCTTTTATGAAGTTTTAATATAAATATCTACTCAAATAATGGCTTGCTTAGAAAGACTTTGAGAAACAACATCGAATCAACATATGGAACATTGAATCAGCCCGTGTTCAACATATTTATGCGTGACTGAAATACTCTACTCAAAGGTCTGAAATTAATGGCACATCACTAGGCTTGTGCCTGTCTGAGTTACGAGCCAGTTTGCTCTTCCAGACAATTTAATGTATGTAGCACACTGTAAGGCTCTTGTGTCAGACTGGTGATAATTTAGTTTTCGAACTGGTGCCTATTCATGAAGTTGCGAAATGAAGTTTCCCTCTGTTTAAATTGATTGGTGTTTGTTGGTTTGAATAATCCAGTTGTAGTAACAGAAATAAACGAATCGTTTTCATTAGCAAATCAATTTCTCCAACTCATCAGAAAACACATTATGAAAAATAAACGTGTTCTGAACTTCATTAAAGTACAGACTCGTGTGAGCCCATTATGGTAAAATCTCATCCAGCAAATTATTTTTAAAATCTATAAAAACAGCATTGTTAAACAGTTAATTTATTCCTAAAATAGTATGCTTACGACTATTCTCAGTATCACTATTTAATGGGTTTAATCAAATTTCTGGCATTTTTAAACAGGTTAGTTTGTTAAGACCAAACGGTTAATTTATTCCTAAAATGGTATGCTTAGGACTATTCTCAGAATTACTCTTCAATGGGTTCAATCAACTTTCTGGTAGGAAAATGCCCCGAAGTCAAAACCAGACCATCGAATGAAAAAAAAATAGCCAATGTAGTAACAAAAATTAATCTTGCAATTTATTCATCTTTCTGCCTCATTTTTTGCATTGACATTGAATGAGAAGGCCTGGTATTTGCTTATATCATTTGACAATAAATTTTGAGTTGCACAATGTGAAACAAAATTGTCTGTAATGTTCAATACGAAGTGTCATTGCATTGATATATTTTGTTTGGGTGAATATCAAATAGTAAACAGTAAACTGAGTAAAATGTATATAACTGTTGTATATTTGTGCACTTGAACAACTATTTGATTCAGATACGTTGCTAAATACACGTTTAAGAACATCTTTGAGAGTGTATCTCAAATATAGTGTCCTTCTAAAGGAAAGTGATTAGTCTTGTTTAAGTAAAACAAAATGGTCTCAAACGGTCTAACACGAGCAACCACACATGAACACAGCAGCTCCTCTCTTACATCCGCTACCATGCAGTTACGTTAATGGATAAGCTCAGTAAGATTTGAAATAAAATATTAACTTTATTTTGAGTAGAAACGAGACAAATTTCGAGGGACGAAACATGGTTAAAGTAGTTTATTGGTAAAGCTGTTATGTCTAATGTGTAACTTTATTTTTATCGTTGCTGAGTCAATGTCACACAAACCACATTTATTGGATAATGGTGAAGTAATGACATGAATTTGTCGAGCCGAAAGATACATAGAGGGCTGCATATTATAAATAATGCAACTGTCTAAAGTGTGATGTGGCAGCAAAGGATGTGATATCAGGTCCCAAGTGGTTGCATCAAGGTTAACGATATATATATATATATAATTATTAGCAGTCAGATTATTCACTTTGGCTATACTGGCCAACAAATTTTTTACGTTTAACTTTAATATGATACTTCGTCTTGCGGATAACCAAACTTTTACTGTAATATTGTCTCTAAGATATTGTTGTGGTATTCTACAATAAGGGACGAAAACAGCTTCACCTAGCTTCAACATATAATCGTGAAGATGATAAAAAAATAGTACAAACAAGCCAAGAATCCAAAACCACCAGATTTATTTTTATAAATATTTTATTTTGAATAGTAGTATTAAACGTAATTTACCCCCAAATTGTCTTGTGATACTATAATAAGAATTGAAAGTATTTTTCGGTGATGTGATAAAAAGACAGATTTAATTTTTAAATCAAAATGCCTATATGTTTTAAAAATCAACAGGCATTCTAGCATTGTTTATAAGGGAATACATTGGGGCAAAACATGAAGTTTGAAGACTAAAAAGAATAAATGAAGATCATATAATTAAGTGTGCATAAACACATAGTCTCATAAACAGCGATAGGAATCCCTTTTCTGTAGTGATATATCAGAGATGTCGCTTTGAACAGTTTGTGTTTATGTTTTGGAAATAGCAGACATTTGTTCAATTAAACTGATTAATGACTGCATTGTAACAATATTTCTGAAGCATGTTTGTGGATGTGATTCTTTTGGAGAATAACGGGATTCTTTGTTCATAAAACCCAAATGGCTGTCATTCTCTAATAAACCTTTCCAGTCATAGAAGTAAATTTGAATTTAGAATGCTTTGGGCATCAAAGAAAAGGGTCTTATTTCAATGACGGAGGCCAGCACCGACGTCTGGTGCATGATATGCTTTCATGTAAATTTTACTGACTATGTTTCCTTCTTTTAAATAAGAGATACTTAATGAGAAATGACACAGCAATAATGTAATATAAAAAGTAAAGCAGAAGTCATTGGGAAAATGGGCCGAAACTCATAAAAATGTGATTAAAACAACTCAATCAGACCAAGCAGTATGAGAATTCAGTGAATACTAATTGAATCCCCAGTTATTGCATAGAAAGTCAACAAAAGATCCCTGATTAAAGGGCACTTTGAAGCACGAAGTTACCGGTTATTTTCATATGAGATTCACAAGGCTTTTGAGTTTATGGTAAAATTTATAGAATATTTCCTGGATCCCTTTTTTACAAATAAACTTTTTGTTAAATCAAATCGCAAATAATATCAATGTCTGTGTTATTACATAAAAAGCTAAATTTTCGAAAATGTCAACAGAGTAATAATGACAAAACATATGACATACAAGAAACAGCCGTTTCAAAAAAGGTACAGTCACACCATATTTATTCAACTGACTGCAAATACGAAGTACGAATCAAAATGTAATATGTCGTACATTTTATGAAAACAATGAAGCTCAGCAAATCATTTATTGTATATAGAGAACTAGATACAGATGTAGAAGTTAACTCGTAGTTCGTAAGCAATAAGAATGAAAATATTCTAAGTTCTGAAAGAAGAGATATTTTGCACAGTGTTTAGCACCTACATTGTATGGATGTAATATAATGCTTGTTGTTTTGTTGATATAACATCCGGCCTTTATCGTACCGGAAATATCAATTTGATCAAAGGATTGTATCTGTTTTCTTTTGGAAAATATCCAAATTTTGTTGCTCAATTTACAACGTAGGTAATCTGATTATTAGTACTATATACATTGAACGATTTAATATAACTCATGGGTACAGTAAGTCGAAACAATCGCCAGGCTGCAGTATTGTTGTTGACGGAACTTTAGTAATATCGGTATTGTAGAACAAACACAGTATAAACTTATTACCTAAAATTTTAGTGGACAAGTATTAACACTTGGCTACGACCAAATCATGTCTCTTTCTATCTTTCGATTTCTTCCCATTTCTTCAAACTTTGTTAAAGATGGAAATGGAGACAATTATTCAAGTTAATTAAACTTCAAAGTATAGTCACAAAGGCAAAGGGACAAATCGAGCCTAAAGCCAAACAAGTCATGAGACACGAGGTATTACACTTCACGCAATTATTCTGGAATAAATAAAAAGCACCACTCCTCGCTTTTTATCTCTGCTGGCAGCACATCAATATCAGCTAAAACTCTAGAGCTGTTTGACTTTTTTTACATCGTTTGGCCTTACTGAATCATAAACAAAGGACCTGATTTGTTCTGTGACTTTCCTTTTTTTGTCCGGCGTTTTGTCTTTAGTACCACTAAATAAAGAATCTTGACCAGAAAGAAAAAAACTGTTAATTGTCACTGAATACTACACGATGTTATGACATTTGTCATTATTTGCTGAACAACACTGCAAAATAACAAAGCAGACTATCAGCGTGGTTTCTTTGACAAACCTGTTTACTGTAACTCCATTCAATATTTATAGAAAAATGTGATACATCAAACAAGTTAGAACCTAAGACACATCAGTTTTTGGCGTGGCAATTTGTTTTCAAGTAAAATTTTTAGATTTTGAGAAGGCAGCTTCAAGATTTAATTGAATATGATGAGTTTGCTTACTTGATACTTGATTAAACGCAAAATAGATTGCAATTATAAGTACAATAACTAGTTTATTTTCTAAAAATACAGTTTATAGAACCTCACACATTCATAACAGCAGAGCGAGCTTTGTGAAAAAAAAAACCAATTGCCTATACTCTGAAAGTTATTGATTAGAACATTGTCTTCAATGAACAATTTACCATCTGAAGGTTGCTGTAACGAGCTACATTATAGCCCTGAGAAAAACCACTTCAATATTATTTAGACATTCACTTTACCACGTGTATCTTATTATATTGATGAATCGCAAAATTAAGTATTAAACTGTCTTCACTTACTGAGAAATGAGGCCATGCCAACATAATTACTGTATTTAAGTACTGGTAAAAGAATGCCTTTTTTATTTTAACGATCATTTATACTAAGAACTGAGAATGGATCTGTAGCCGTCAGGACTTGATGGTTTCTGGGGCTGAAGGAAGGTGATCTATTCTGATTTACATGAAACACATTATTTTGTTTTGAAAACAAGGAAAAAGAAATGACTCCTTTCCATTAATAACTAACATTCATTTTTAAAATGTGTATTTGTTTTAATGCCTTTCTCATTAAAAAATATTTAAGGTATAGAGTATTTTCTGTGGAACAGTTACACGGGTAGTATTTTACATTTATTTGGAAATCTCCTGATTTTGTTCTGATTATTGTATAGGTGCACATTGCCAACCAGAAGACAGAACTTCTATGGCGTTCTAACACTTAACATTTCACTTGAGTGGCAGCCATCTACAAAATGAGCTAAAACTTACATATAACATTCAAGGTTTTCTCAGATGCGATGAGTGACAACTGAGTTAATTATAGCCATTAATATATTACTACACAAACTGAGAAATTACTTTAATAGATTTTGTTGCTAGACTAACAACTATCGTGATAGGTGAGGGTTTATTATGGCTATAACAGCTAGGGACACGTTATGGACTTAATGACACCATGCATTGAACGTGTGATAGCAAGCCTTGAAAGTAACCATGGTAACGTTTGGTCTAGGGCGTACCTTTAGCAAAAAGGCTTGAAAGATACCTTGGAAATGCTGTATGTAGAATGTTAAATATCATGACGTGAGGGGTGATCATAAGTGTGAGGGAAGAATTTTATTTTCCTATAAAATCTATATGGTTACCTTTCAGCTGAAATTCTCTTTTTCGTTCTGAAAACTGGAAATTTTATACGAACTGCTAAGCTCAAAAAGAAGCTCAAATAGTTTTAATAGGTTGTTTATATTCGTATTTCTTTAAAAAGTTTTAGGGTAGTCAATCCATCGTTACATATGTTTCGTTTCAGTTGGAAGTACTTTTTGCGAAATCTAAGATTTAAAAAGATCTTTCAGATATACCCAAATAAAACACTGATCTCAGAAAATTAAAATATAAGTCAGCCTACTTTGATAATGATTATTTCATAATCAAATACATTCAGTAACATAAAAAGTATTTTAATTTTTTTACTTTTAAATGTGCATATTGTAACCACACTCAATCATAATTCAATTATTCATATTTGTTATCTATATATAATTTTTACTCTACGGCAAATGATTTCTGTAAAGTAACAGGAAGAAAACTCCCTAGTTGCACTCGGAACCTATTTCGTTAAAAAGAGCGTGGCTTTCATTCAAGGCGCAGCATTTCCCATAAAATAGGGTTTCTTGTAGAACTTCAATCCTTATTTAGTTTAAAGTGGGGTCATGTTTTCAAACTTAGCACTCCACGTTTAGTGTAATTTTACGTGAGGTGTGATTGTTCGTGAGTCCTCTTCGGGAGTAAAACGAACATTGAAATAAATGGACGTTATATCGGGTGAATCCGTTCTTAACATACCTATTTCTGTACATAACGGCTATTTAGTGACAATATATTGATATTTTATTATCAGGTAGTAAAATACTTGTATTTGTATTACCAAATTGATCATAGGGAGCCACAAAAGGGTCTCTTACATTGCTAATAGCAAATTAGAACTCCCTTCTTGTATGCTTTAAGCCTGGCTCCGTCAAATGGGTTTCATTCATGCTTACATATTTGTGTACAGGTAATTGTGATACTTTAGAATTCGCGCACGGTGTCTTGTGCGTCTGTATACAGCAAAATCCCTTGATCCTGTCAACAGTACAATTGTGCATCTCCGTATGAGAACACTGCACTGTTGCGCCTGCACTGTTGTGAACTTACATAAAGAGATTACATTGCGCCTCTTATAATACTTACTTATTAGCACAAGACACTTTGTGTACATTTGACTAACTTTTTGTGCAACCAAAGAGCTGAAGAACTTGTTGAAATTTAGAAAAAGTCTTAACATTAGCATGCACATAGATGGGTAATAGCTACTATATAACGTCTAACACATCGGCTTTCATTTAATTTACTTAATAGTAAACGAAAAGGTTTATATAACAGAAGCATGGTGGAGGGCTCAGATGCATTGTTTTGTAGTATTTTATAACTTCTATATTAGATAATTTGCATGCTTCAAATTCCATGCAACGCAAAATATTTCTAAGTACGCTAAAGTGTGATAATGCAGATCTACAGGTAAGGAAATAGCGCTAAAGAGAACATACAATGAAAAATCAGTGACGAGGTATAACGACATTATTTTATATATTATTTTCTTGCGATTTCCGTCAACCATTTGACTTGTCATATCGATCAAAATTCCATAACTTGTGTATAATAAACTACAGATGCTCTATGCCCTACTAGTTTCTGAAGTAAATTTACACAACAAAAGAATTTAGATGAGATAATTGCTGCAATACCCAGAGCTGTACTTGTATCCTCTTCAAATGGTCTAACTGTCCAAACGATTGACGGCACATGGCAAGTCACGACCTTGCCTTTTAGACATTGCGTCCTAGTTGTCTTGACGGAAGTAGCTTGACAATGAATTCATATGAATAATGGTATGTGTTCAGAGACATCAAAATGCCAGAGCAAAAAGCCTTTTTTTAATTTAGTACCCGGCAGGCAAAGTAAGCATAGATCAATCCGAGTTATATTTAGATGCCGATCAAATTCAAACTATTTAGATGCCGATCAAATTCAAACTTATTATATTACACTGCTTTATTAATTGTTGAAAGAAATGACTAACAGACGGCCATCTTTAAGGCTGCACATTTCTAACAACCCAGTAATTACATTCAAACAGTATACCAACTATAAATGAACAATCTGTATAAAGAGAGCCGAGAAGTAAGTGGTTTTAGAATAAAAGAAAAACAACAAAAAATTTGGGAATATATAAGGGTAGTTGCGCCGTGAAACTATCAGTAAGAAAAATTACAAATCTTCAGAATGCTGTAACAAGAAAAACAGGCGTGTTAGATCTCCCATACAACTCATAACATTCTACGCAAGACAAACACTCCTCTTGAGCTCATAAATTCTTGTCTCATGGCAATAGTGCATACTTGTCTGTGAGCTATCGTCCTGAGGATTGCTAATGAGCGAGCTTTCTAAGACTGCCTGGCACAAATGAAGCCCCTGTTGTCATAGCAACAGGCCTCTGTCACCTTGACAGGGAAATCACATTAACAGTGACGTCAGTATAAAGAAGACAATTCTCTCAAGGAATATACTTTTTATAAGGCAATATGGCTCCTTACACACTTATAATTTATTCTATATCTAAAACAAGCACCAAATTCTTGCAAAAAATTACAAAAATGTAAAAATACATTCCTGCAAAATAAAGTTTAAAAGAAATTCGGATTTTCTTGCACAAATAACTCCAATACAGTTCATAGACTTTTACAGAGATGTACAGTATATTTCGTCCTAGGAGTAAAAAAATGCACAGAATGGATCTTATTCTTCACACGGAAAAAGAGTTTGACATCAGCTTAATGTTTGTTTGCATATACTTGAGAACCCTGGGGCAGAACTAACTTGCAAATTGGAACCACTTCACAAATAGCATCATTTTTTAAGAGTTTTATATTTTTGCACAAAGTCACAAATAGGATCATCGAGGAAATTTCAAGAGTTCCATTGTACTTTTTAATCATCTAATAACAACAGGAGAAATAAGAGGACATAGATCGTCTTCTACATGTGTAAAGCCACCAGTCTATTGCAACCAATACATGTACATACTAATTTGGGCCAACATCGAAAACCATAAATACCCACAAGCTCATAAATCGTATCTGCGCCTTTGAAAACCTTTCATGTGATGCTATCAGATTTACTTTAAGTATCATCGCTCATCACCTAACGTATAATACTGCAATTCTGAAGGGGTTCTTAAAGCGACAACATTAATCATTAGAGTCGGATCAAGCTGATGAATCACAGAAAAGTGACAGTAACTACATCTAATACGAAGAAATACTACCATTTAAAGATAGAAGAGTGGCAATATCCTATTCAAATATTGATTAACTCAAAATCTTTGCTTATTTGCATATCAACGGAAAATAAATAATGCACAATTTTGTTTATTTTAATTAACAGAAAAAGGCAACATTTTAGAGTTCTTTGGTCCTTCAATGTCCCTTTGCCTTTTGTTTAAAACACAAAATAAAAGTTTTGAAAAGGACTAAAATATTCTGTTTAAATAGTTTTTAAATCTAGAAAATTACACCTATAATAACATGAAATGGATACGGACTTAATTAACTCAACACAAAAATATTCAACAAGGACATTCGAAACGTATCTGAGCAAATTAAACCTGTAAGATTAGAAGGGTAAAGGGCTGTTTGTAAAGTGAGCTGACAAGGCTGGAAGTATCACGTTCCTTATCCCCCTTGAACACCACCTTTCAGAACATCACTGTAACTCTATTTTTAATATAGCAATAGGAAATGCTCTCATAATGGATGCGTTAATTTAGCGCTAAATGGATTTTTTTCGGACTCATTAATGATATCAAGTTTTAATTATGTTTAACAACCTTGTTGTATGATCCCTCGGGTCTTCATCATCAGTACACAAATTAAACTATGCAAACTTTCATTATTCTGATTTTGGTCAACCACAAAATGATGTCAAAAAGAAAAAGTGTCTGTAAACTATTTCAAAACATGCAAGCTTTTTTGCTTATTAAACAAATGTTCGCACTATTCTTTATTAAAGAGCACAGTAGGCTAAACCACAGGCTAATTAACCTGAAACCTTTTCATGTATTATATTCAGAACCTGGTCTCCTTTTGGACTATTAAAAGCTACTTCTATTTTTAAAAGGGGTGCTTCATGAATATGCTAATCTGAAAAATCTGCAGTTCACGCTTTGAGAATAATATGTAGAATGTCAAAACATAAATTTGTTGGTGCTTGCGTATCTGTTCTCTTCTAGTCTGTACAGAATAAATCATATAAATCAATGACTTATATATGTTATGTATATAAATCAATGACTTATATATAACTAGAAAACTAAAATCAGTCTGATATAATATGGTATTTCTAGTCATATTCAAGTTTTCACATATTCAACTTTAAATGAATGTCGATTTGCGAGGCAAATTAAAAAATGCATTATTCGCCGAAAGTTCAAAATAATGGCTCCATATAGATTATTCAACATTAGTTTGTAACATAATTTTGGCTGCGGACTGAATTTTTGATTCCACAATATTTGAGCGCGATTGATTATCTAAGTTCTGGCAGTCAAGTTCTGTCCTAGAAGCTCGCCATAAATAGCATATAATATGAGCCTTTTTATGTGAAATAACATATGAAATACTGAGGTGCAGCTTTGTCTAATAGCAACCACCGTCACATTTAGTAAAACAACACATGTCTAACTCATTTAAAGGATATAGCTGTGGTATATATCATAGCATGTTAATTTTGTATCTTCATATAAACAAATGCCTCACAACGAATTTAGAATCAGTAAATTGTACTGTAGAAAATTTCGATATATGGCTGGTGAAATTACCAATAACAAAATGAGGAAGCAAGATGCCTGACTGTTTGAACGTCTGCCTTTACCAACACTGCTGACTACATGAGGCCTACAAATGTTGAATTGTAAACTGAGCAAATTCATTTCCTCTACTTGTTTGCTAATAAAAACGTCCAATGGCAATAACAATACTTAACTATGGATTTCTGACTGTTTCTCGGGTCAAAATGTTAATATTCATAGTTACAAAACACATTATTTGTTGCAAATTCTACTGTTATTCTGCATTGTTAATTTTATTAGTTGCATATTTTATCCAAAGCATTTTAAAACATACCACATGACCATAGAGCCATTCTATTCTCACAATGGACATGGAAGAAAGAGAAAATTTGCCTACAGAAGTAGAAGCACTTCAATGTTTAAGCAGCGCTGCTTTTTTTGTAATACGAAGCATATTTCATATATATATATATATATATATATATATATATATATATATATATATATATATATATATATATATATATATATATATATATATATATATATATCTCTCTCTAAATCTATTTTAGGCATTATCGGGACCAGGCACCATATATTATATAGATGGCATTAGCGGGATCATATATATTTTTTTATTTTTAATTTTCTAATGTATTTTTTTATAAATTTTGAGTGGTTTTGATCAAAAGTCAATGTAACAGATGTAATATAATGCATAAAATAAATCTATATTATATATTATATTATAGATATATTATATAAGATATAAATTCGATATTTTATGGTGGTCTCGCTAATGACTATTATATACAATATATAATATATACAACACAAAGTAATAAAACTTTAAATATATCAAAAATATAAAATTTTGCGAAAAATATTGGAGTGCAAATGATGCCCTAATGTTAATTCTGTACAACATTAAAATTGTAAGATTTCAACAAATATGTCACGCATAGTACCGAGGTCAAACTTATCGGGACCGGTTTTTTGGTCCCGATAATTTCCCGGTCCCGCTAGTGCCTAAATTAAAGGACAATCGGTCCTGATAAGTTACAATTAAGTTTACTTAAATATCTAACTCACTGAAACGTTTCAATAACTTTTTAAATTAAGTTAAAGCAAAATCACGAGTAAATTCAAGTGTCGATTAAATTTAATAATAAAATTTCTATTAAAATATTCCTAAAAGTCGTTCAACAGTTAATAATATCATTACATTCAAGTCATGGATATTGATTTGCGAAGAGATGTCAGTCATCCTACTAGGTCTAGCTATTTATGCAGACAAAGGAACGCAAAGGGATGCTAATTATTTCCTGAACGGTGAACATCTCACGCAGCAAATTAGGTTTCTTTAGAAACTCAAGACAAACGTGGTTTCCTTTGTCAATGTTTAAAGGAAGACAGTTAATTAATTTACACATTGCAGCTTCTTGAGGGGGGCACATAAAGGCTTCGAAAAGGTTTTCCTTTGATAATACTCGGAGACTTAAAATTAATTATGTTTTAAATAACAGCACAAGACAATCTTTCCACCACATTTTCATACATACATTGACCACCAGCATGCCACGCTTTTAAATTGTTTAGTCTTTTATACATCATTGATACATTTTGCTTATTTATTTCTTCTCTTTCCACCTCTTTTATATAACATTATTTTTTTCTTGCAATTACTTGGACTATGATATCGTATTTTTTTTCTGAAGAACTATGAATTTCAGGAAATCTGTAGGTTACTATTCAAAATCTCGAACATGACTAAGATATTATTTTACTCTATGTGCATCATCTGTTTCACTCAATCACCGAACT
This sequence comes from Protula sp. h YS-2021, assembly GCA_949752745.1. Taxonomy (NCBI): domain Eukaryota; kingdom Metazoa; phylum Annelida; class Polychaeta; order Sabellida; family Serpulidae; genus Protula; species Protula sp. h YS-2021. Next base: position 15,490,711 of record OX457030.1, read on the forward strand.
CTATGGCGTTGCTTCCAATTTTTGCAAAAGCCATAATAGTTTAAAAAGCAATTACCTTGTGAGGAAAAAAATAAATACTTTAAATTTCTTGGAAAACACGTTACATGAACATATTAAGCTTGTCATCTATCTAGCAATATATCAATTTCTACTTAACATGACATAAGGAGTGGTATGAAGATACTGAGGAATTTAACTTTTTAATGATACATCACATACTTTTAAAGGTTTTTTTTAGATAAGAACTTTGAAACCTATTGAAACATAATTAAGTTTATTCATTTAAGCCAGAGATATTGGTACAAACGTGAGTGAATTGTCCTTGGTGGCTTGGTGACATATGTTAAGTTTATTCATTTAAGCCAGAGATATTGGTACAAACGTGAGTGAATTGTCCTTGGTGGCTTGGTGACATATGTTAAGTTTATTCATTTAAGCCAGAGATATTGGTACAAACGTGAGTGAATTGTCCTTGGTGGCTTGGTGACATATGTTAAGTTTATTCATTTAAACCAGAGATATTGGTACAAACGTGAGTGAATTGTCCTTGGTGGCTTGGTGACATATGTTAAGAAGAGCGTGGAATAGTGTGGATCTCCTTAGATATGTTAAAGATTGAAATACACAAACAGCACCGTAATTTACGCTATGTGACACTAATATGATAACCATACACTCGTCCTAGTTATTTCTTGTCGCTACAGTCAGAATATGGCAGACCATGTGTTGATCAACGAAAGTTTAATTCTTTAACAATGCATGCACTAAAATAGCAAATAATTTACTTATAATTTAATTTAGTAAGTATTGCAGAATTTAATTTAGTAAGTATTGCAGACACCGTGTGACACTTTGAACAGTTAAAGAGTTACCGTACACCCGTTTGCATGAAAGCACAAAAAGGAAACAGAAGTGTCTGTAAACTGAAAAAAGAAATTTCATTTGCATGAACAGCGATTTCTGGAATCCAAGAATAAAGTGCCCAATTTTATGGTTGTCGACCAGCATTTGAGCAAAAACACCAAAGCAAACCGCGGTAAGAAACTTAAGCAGTTTCTAAGGCAGCAGACACATTTGTTAAACCAAGCATAAGTAAGAAGGCGACCCAGTATGTAAAATAACAAGTATTCTTGTCAAAGCAAACATCAGTAAGCAAGTAAAGCAGTGCCATTGTGAATCTATACAGACAATAATCTCCTTACTTTAAAAAGTTAGATTTTATGACCATTAGTAGAGCCAGGTGCCAGAAAGATCAATTTTGTTCCATTTTTAATAGAGTTTAGGGAACGGTGTGGCCGAGTGGTTAAAGCCGCTGTCACAGCCAAACATTATGGTGCTGTAGGTCATGGGTTCGAATCCCGCTCATGGCTAGGAATCACAGCATTAGTTACACCCCTAGGGATATCGATATGCTTGTATAGTTTTCTGCCTTTTCACTTAGGAATATTGTAAAGCACCAACTTGGCTGCATCAGATAGGGACTATAAGAAACACTGTATGAGCACGTTGAATTAATAGTAATTTTGGGTTAAAATAAATATGACTGTAATGTATGTTCGAAACTTGATGTAAAGCGGTTTGAGCAGTTGCTTCAACTGGAAAGTCGCTATGTAAAAACCCACCATTATTATTATTATTATTATTATTGTTATTGTTATTATTATTATTATTATTATTATTATTTCTTGCGAATGCAAATGTCAGACTTGTATTGCATTTAGTCGAACCACATGTTTGAGAAGCGCATTATTGTTTAAGCCGAACCATTCGACAGCACATGAATTATAATGCTGTGATGGCCTTGTTATTCCTTATAAACGAACACAACCAATCAAATAATTAAAGAAATTCCAAAACCTTTTGTTAAAAGTTTTCTTCCTGCATCTTAAAACAAGGAGACGTAGCTTAAAATAAAAAAAGAATGACATTTCAAAGTAATGAAACAAAAGAAATCCAGGTTAGTCGGAAACAGTCTTACTCTAATTTGAAACCGCAAGAAGAGTTTTTACATTAGCAAGCAAAAAGCCAAATAAAACAGTTGAGAGGGATCATAGTGAAGCCTATCCTGTCGAGTTTTATATCCCTTTTGGTACTACTGTCCTAGATGCAGTAAAAACTCTAGACGCAATATAAATTTTTACGTAAGATGTACGATTTTTTACTTCGCTTAGTATCAGAAGATTAACTCCAATTGCTGTCATATCCAGTGAGGCAAGGATTTGACCAACACACTGTAGGATTTGAACAAAACTAAAATACTTGAGAGTAAACTTTTTCTATTTGCTTAAATTTGCAGCAGCGCAAACGAAAAAATAATAAATGCTCGGCCGTTAGCGGGGATAGGGCTAAAAGAATATGCAGCGGAAAAAATATCACAGGAAAGCGGCTTTTCTGCGGCCCAATAGTTTTAGATGAATTTCGCTCATCTATACAGCAATTAAGGCTGGCTCATCACCTTCCTTCCCCAAAATGCCCCCTCTTCTACTTTCATTAAAACTAGGTCCAACCCTGGAAACTGCCGTGGTTATTAATTTCGTAAGAGCAATTTGTCATTTTGTGGTTTGGCAATCGATCAAAAGCAACTGCGGCGACAATTCCCATTGAGTACTGTACAAAAAAACAAGGGTGACCTTATCACAATCCAGTTGCAATGTGGCTTCTATAACTCTTTGCTTAGAGAAAGTGAGCGGCTAAAGTATTTAACAACTGATTTGCCAGGAGCATCGACGCAACATGAAGCCAAGACTGAGAGAATATATAGATGAGTTTTGGTTAGCGTGTCTATTGTGACATTCTTTTTCAAAGTTTCTAGATATAATTACATTTGCTCGCAACGTCGAATCTTTTTTACTTAGTGAAACATTTGCACAACAAAATTAGATATTTTCTAATAATGACTTATCATCATATTATGAAATATACTCAAGTATATGAAAGGGAAGCTTAGGATCACATATCTACATTTGAATTTTGTCGTAATGCTATTATTTACATGCCAAAACTTCTTGTTACTTGCTAAATATTGCATTACGTACGCAGTAAAAAGTCGCAATAGAAACCGCGAAACAATCCTAATATTCTGTAGAAACCAATATGACAAATAGCAGTGAAAACTAAACGGTTACTCGAGGAAATTACTAAATATATCCACTTGGTGTTTAATGGCAGAATTACTCAAACAAAACCTCATCACTGCTGCTATTGATGTCATATACAGCTAGTATGTGACATTCTTTACATTTACATTTTTCACATTTTCTCTTCCTCTTAATTTACTTACATCTTTATATAAAGTCCCTCGGTATTACCTGAAATACCTTGCAAATATGCATATTGCCAAAAATGTTAATTCATGAATCACCTAAGTTTATAACTAAATATATTGCAAGACTTGAACCAAGCAATCAGAGAACAAAATTTCAAATCCAATTCTAGTTGACATTTACTTTCAAAACTGATAAGCAAATAATATGTAGTCACTCGTAAAATATTATTCTATTGCAATTCGCATTTTAATTTTATTTGTAAATTATTTGTAAATTTGGGACATATGGCCCGTAACAACTATATAAACGGGTAGAATAAGGTGTTCAACAACTTCGGTTACTAGCAGTTACAGCAGCAAAGCTATTTTAAATACTTTTACGAGCAATAATAGAAAAGTGTTTTTTAAAATAAAAATTGATGTTGTTTCCTTTTTTCTTCAAACCGTCATGCAATTAATTGAGTTAACGACAGCTTGTGCTACAACGTATTTATATCAACGTGTCATAAAATTTTCTTATTACCAATCATTCTGACAAAAAAGAGCCTCTAGACAACCATAACAGGAAGTTATTGTAAGAAAGATTTACCCTCTCATTAAATCGTCATATTTTCGAATCACTGAAATTACTACTTGCAGAAGATATTCCTCAGTCACGTCCACACCATGGTAACACATTTACTTAACATATGTTGGAATGTTAGTTGTTAAACAAAGTTTGTTTTTGTTTAGCAGCAATACTATCCTTACTGTTAAATCTCAAAAAGATATTATTGTTATTGCTATTATTATTACATATTTGTAAACAACTGAATTACCCAATAAGTTATTATACGTGTATGACACACCACGCATAACATAGCATGGGCATTTGCGAAGACGATCGAAGAGAAAGTAAGTACAGCGAAACCTCGGAAGCAGAACCACAGGCGGGGCTGAATTAAAGTGCTTCTTTTTCTGGGGTGATCATATTTGCAATGGTTGTCATAATTTAAAGAACCTGTGGCGGGAGTATTGAAAAGTATCATATCTGTTAGGTGATCCCATATCCCGAGGTTGCCCTATGTATGAGAAATAAACTTTCTTTCAAAGAAAATCACGAAAAAATATTTTGTAGTGTGAGGGATGAGGGGCTATGGAAAATCGCAATTACCGCTGAACTCTTGAGATAGTGTTAAAGCAACAATAGAGTTAACAAAGTGAATGAGAAACTTTACAAAAATGCGTCATCGGTGTGCGAAAGAAATTGCTTAATTGACGTTTACTTATAGACCAAATGATAACATCAAAGTTTCTTTTATTAATTAGCTGAACAAATTAGCTTTTCAACAACCACATTTTTACAACAAAAAAGCGCCTACCGATCTGGCTAGTATATTTTTTTAAATTATGGTTAAAGTCCTTCCATCATAACGTGGTATTAAATGTATGTATGTTTACATAAGTGGCTTTCCAAAATAGTTAATTATCACATAATGACATTAAATTCTAAGTCGATACTGATTTATTTTTATGCTCATCGCCAAACAAATTCGAGATAATCGTCTCTAAACATAAACAATCATCTTGGACAATATTGGAATTTACCTTTTGTCTCAATCAAACTTATTATTTTCTTATTTTACGTTTTCTTCTTTCACTATCTCTCATAATAGAATTCATATTTTCCAGTATAATGCAAAGAAAGTTGAAAGGTTTCCAAGGTTCGCATAAAACAGTCGACATAAATTTGTGTTTATTGTTAGTCTATATTTAAAAAAATAACCTGTATTTGTCATGTGCGAACGTATTGCTTCAGGAAAACTATTCTGAGGTCTTTAGTTATCAGGGCAGCTAATCAAGCAAGCACATGAAGGTCTCCAAGTGAGCCACAGACAAAAGAAAGTAATGAACTGATCGTGATAAAATCAGTAGAAAACACGCTGTTGAGTTAAACAAAGACAGTAGAAAATAGCGCCTCTGACGTAAGCAAATAGCTCTGACTTGTAAAGGAATAGCCTTGCAAGGCATGAATGGCAGGTAGACCTGAATAGGTACATACAAAGAAAAAAGCTAATTGTTTACCAAGTCAACACCTTCGACATAATAAAGGAAATCAAACTTGTGTCCTGCAAAACACCTCGGGGCAATGTGCGCAGCAGTCATTTAATGTCAACACACAATTCGCAGTTTCCAGAGTAATTATCGTTCTGAATCAACCGTTTAATTTGGTATACCTGCTTTCTGTTTCATTTCTCAGTGATTTGTTACTATCATTGATTAACAAAAAACGTAAATCAAGGTTATGCATTAAAAATAAGTAGGAATGAAGATAAAGATGTCAACACCTTATTTATTATGTAAGACATGTATAAATTTATTAAATATGATAAAATGTTGTCATGGCGTAGAAAAAGCTGCATGTATCAAACACATGCATCATCCAACCCTACCCCCATGCTTTGATATACCTCTGTAACTTAGTTGTTAGCTGGTCTGTTTTCTGAAGCTGTTGTTAGATTTCTATGACAATTGAAATCCATAGCAGTTTTTAGTAAGAGTTTCAAGAAATAGAATACGCAAAATGCGGCAAAGATTGCAAATGAGTTACTAAAGAGCTTATTTTTAAATAAGGTTTAATTTAATCAATGTCTCAAAGCAGAAAACATTTTATGAAAATCTAACCTTCTAATGAATTGTAGGGAAAGGCAATTTACGGTGATGTAGTGACTAATGTGACAAAAGTCTCAGAAAATATTTCAATTGATCTCTATGAAGGTTGTTACGATGATCATAGTGATGACCTATAGCTTCAAAAATAAATAGTTCTTGGAAAACAAATTGCATTTTCTGTAGCTTTTGTGGCTAAGTGCCTTTGTGTTATTTCCATAAAATGCATCAGTGCTGCCAACTATAGGCTTGAATTATTGCGGGAGAAAATTAGATTCAATTAGCGTGTCCTTGACAAAGTTTTTAGACCACTCTCCCCTTGCATGAAATTAAGGAATTGATTTTATCCAAAAAGATCGTTTTCTCTCCTTCTCTACCAAGCCAAATAACGTTTCTCGGAAACCAATTTACTGTACTTTATATAACTTCAAGCTTCACTACTTGCTGTTTTTATTTGTGTTTTAGTATTCTATACAATTTTATACAATCACCTTGTCATGTTCTAAAGATGAATTGTTGCATCTTGCCCAAATTCTTTATTTTGCATGTAGTTGTTTGGTCACAGTCATATAATCGTGCTTTTTGACTAGTAGTCCTTCACACAATTGTAAAAACTATTTTACGATTTTAAAATCTCATACAGTTAAAGCATATATATTGTAAGTGTGTAGCGTTCTACTGTTTTGAAAATCACCAAAAATGAGGAAATAACTGTGCCGAAATTGATACAAGCCTATGCTTTTTCCGTTAAGGTATAGGAGGTTGCCCCAACAGGTTATTAACACTTGACAAGCCTTTGGCTTGCATGGGGTTTCTGAATTGGTGCGAGCAGCCGTTGGTATCTTTTTTTCTTGATAGTAATCGTGATTTCTTGTGTCATCTCCTCCACTTGCACTACTGGCCCTAGGGTCACGAAACTTGGGACTTACGTAGAACTTGATATGAACGTGTGCATGACACTTTTTATTTTCGCCTTCGATTTCGTTTTCTTGTTTAAAACTCCATGTGAAAAGAGTGTATTTTTGCAAGTAAATGCGTAGCACAGCACAGAACACACAGTTGCTCAGCTTTATTCAAGACGTATTCGAACTGTATTGTTTGCAATATATTATTCAAGAAATAACCCATTGAAGGAAGTATTGTTGCGTTTTAATTTTGGTCACGTGTTTAACATTTCGCTAGCGAAATGAGGTTCTAGTTTCTATTTAAAATGCACAGGATTTTGTCTTACGCTCTGTGGTAATGTGCATATTGGACATATGTAACGCTGTATTATTTCACAGGTGATCAGAACAAATATTATAGATGTGCAGAGTTGTCCTATTTTGAAATCGACAAATATTGACGAAGTGACACTGTAGAAAGATGGTGCACATGTACACAATTTGCACCAAGACTTCAGTTATGTCTGGGCAAATTTTCAATAACTACGAGGCAGACCCTTCTGAAACTTTACACAATTAAAATATGTTTATCACAGATGTACAACATTGTATCACATTTAAATCAGCTAGAAATTGATGAAACAGTTCTTTTTGCCAAGAACTGATAAAAGTTATTCACAATTTGCATTAACACGTAGAATTTTGTGCACTTGGGCACTTCGGTACTAAAAGGCCTAACCCTCAGAAATACAGACTGGGAATATTACACTGCAGTTGTATTATTTTGGAATCAACCAAAAAATCGATGAAATGGTATTTGGCAAAACTTGATAAAGTATACAATTTGTGCGCCTAGACTTTTTAGTACTCACATATTCCTTGGATTCTGCAGGTGGATGCATGTGTGCTACATCCACTAATCCTACAATTCTTCGTCAATAATAAGTATAAGTGCACATCTTGCTGCATTGATTTGGCCATTCTTGTTATTCTTCGTTGTCAACCAGAAATCTCTCATACAACTTTTACGCATATTTCGCTGAGACCTCTGGATCTCCTATGCATATATTTGAACTTCATAGTGGCATTCTCTGTCTCACCTACTAGCCATGGTGGCATTCTCTGTCTCACCTACTAGCCATAGTGGCATTCTCTGTCTCACTTACTAGCCATAGTGGCATTCTCTGTATTCCGTCTGTCTGATCTTGCTAACCAAACTGGTCCCTTCTAGTGCTAAGCGTCTGTTATGAAGAAACTTCAAATATATAACTGTAGCTCAAACAAGAAAAAATATATCACATTCTTGTTATTCTTGTTATTCTTCGTTGTCAACCAGAAATCTCTCATACAACTTTTACGCATATTTCGCTGAGACCTCTGGATCTCCTATGCATATATTTGAACTTCATAGTGGCATTCTCTGTCTCACCTACTAGCCATGGTGGCATTCTCTGTCTCACCTACTAGCCATAGTGGCATTCTCTGTCTCACTTACTAGCCATAGTGGCATTCTCTGTATTCCGTCTGTCTGATCTTGCTAACCAAACTGGTCCCTTCTAGTGCTAAGCGTCTGTTATGAAGAAACTTCAAATATATAACTGTAGCTCAAACAAGAAAAAATATATCACATACCACTCAAGATTGTAGTAATTATGGTCATGGCCTTTATGGGTGGCAAAAGCAAAACACTGACAACTTAACGAACAAATCTGACAACTTTAAAAAGTTTCATTGTAAAATTGCTTCAGAAGAGCAGGACCACGACTGCACCTAAGCGCAAAGTAACGCGAATCTTGAGTAATTAAAACAAAACTTTAACATGTTGGGATAACATGTGGCCTCCAAAAACTCCTGCATTCAATGTAGCCTTTTTGCTTCGTTAGGAGCTAATTCGTTGTGCTAATTCTATTAAAACATGGTTGTGTAAGGTTTATTCACATTTGTATGTGCTACGAAACACCGAAAAAAGGTTCACCAGATAGTTTAAGCCAGTTAATATAGATGTTTTTGCTCAAGACTAAATAAAGAAATTTAAGTGGGATTTTAGATGGTTCAACTAAGGAAAGATCAAAACTTAAAGTCTTAAGCAGCTGCTTACATCCAGCCCGCGATGTCCGAATAACTTATTCGCTCATCTGACACAGAATCAGGCAAATTATGGCCAAATGAACTTGCCTGAAAATAGGAACAGGTTTGAAAGATTTCCGACTCCACAGTTCCGAAGCATTCAAGGAGATCATCATTAATTCCAATCACAGAATGTAAGTTTTGATTGAACTGAATGATCAATAGCATTGAGTGAAACTGGTCAACTTGAATTGAAAACAGATAATTATCACGGTATATGGAAATTACTGTCCGTTACAATTAGTCCAGTTGACAGTTCAACAACACCGTGTAAAAACCGGAAGAAACTTTATTTCTCGTTTAGTAGCCCGCTTATGCAAAAAATAATAACAAGCGACCCAAACATCCCACTATTAAAAATGATGAAATTGACGGGAGGGGGAAGGGTAGATGATTGTGTACAAACAGTGAGGGTGAGGGGCTCAATGCGACATTATTTCTCAACATATCATGCAAACAAAATTTATACACTAATGTTTCTCTTTTTCGTATTTTCAATTTCGATTAACAATATAATCATTTTCAATTTCGATTAACAATATTATTTAATTAATTTCTCTGACAATTTAAATGAAGAACTCCAGGCACTTTAACAGATAATCCACCTGGGACTAGACGGGACAGTCGTCGCTGGATTAGACAGTTGGCAATCAGAAGCAGCCAATACTTGTTGCTGCAGCATTCTTATTGGCATTATATGGGAGACACACAAACCAGCCGTGAAAGACGGCGCCATTGCTTGTCCAAATTCAATTACCTGTCAAAAGGACTACGCTTCAAAAGGACTACACTGTAGAATGTGTACACGGGAAAATCACTCACTGCAAAAGGAATTCAGTGCATGATGTCTACTCGGGGGATAAACTTTGAAAACGGACTGGCAACAGGAATACACTGCATAATGCCTACACAGGGAAAAAGACTTTTTTTCTATATTTATTCTTAATTCTTCGGCTACATTTTTTTCAAGACAAATTTAATTTTGACTACAACTACACATTACTGAAATATTTTCCAGCACCCCAGCAAACAACCGACGTCTTTTTTGGTTGAAAAAAAAGGTTGTATTTTGGTCGCGACGACTTCACAACCATATTCTGACCTATTACTCTAAAATCCGACTTTAAAAATCGAGGAGACGTCGGTTTTCTGACGTCATTCCGACGTTGCAAAAACGACCAAAAAGCGATGAACATTATTATCGCTCACCGGAAATGGAAGTCATTTTGAAAAAGAGGAAGAAAATACGTAATTTTTACATGAAAATTTAAGAATTTTGATGGCGCGTTGGTATTTTTCTTCCTAGATTGTAAAAATTTACATGGAAAATGCTTTCGTATGTATTTCACAACAGCAGTTGAATAATTAATTATCTATTAATTATATAACTATAGTCAGTTTCAGGTCGGAATCCGACGTCGGTTCCAAGTTCACATACAACCTAAAACCGACTTAAATCCGACGTCGGATTTAGGTAGGAACCCGACGTCATTCTGACGTTGAAAACCCGACGTCGGTTCCATTCCATATACAACCAAAACCGGCACGTCAGTCCGACGTCGGAAACGTCGGGTCACGACGTCGACCCGACGTCATTCTGACGTCTTAATTTTTGCTGGGACGCAATTGCAAAAAGAACTACACTACATTTTGTCTAAACGAAAAAAACATATTTCTATATTTATTCTTTATTTTTCGGCTACATTTTTTCCAAGATAAATTTTATTTGAGATATTGAGAAACAGGGATAGAGCGGACACTCAGATGCAATCATTGCGGATTTTTTAGTTAATAACTCATAGATCAAACCCAATGTTATATGACAGAAAACAAAAGATTAAAGACGAGATCACAGTGTTTTACGTTTATTCAGAAAAGGGCGGTTGTGAACTATCAACAGGAAACAGCTTTGAAAAAGAACGACAAAAAAAAAGAAGAAAATCGACTAAGTCTTTTTACCCCCATGTAGACATGCAGTGAAGGTCTTTTGCAGTGGGTGGTTTTCCTGTGTAGACATTCCTGTGCAGACATTTGAAGCCTAGTCCTTCTGACAGGTTACCTAAAAATTACATGGGTTATCCACACAGTAAAACCTACAATTGGGTCTAAAACTTGTGTCCGGTGTCAAAAATAGGAAGGCATCCATATTATCCAGGTTATTAGTGCATAGAAACCAATGGAAAATTAAAAGGTACTGAAATATTTTGTCCGAATTAGGAAGTTGTCTACATCATATGGATTTGTCCGGAGGCAGGTTTTGTTGTATTCAATGTAGCATTCTGAAAGATAACAAAAAGTAAAATATTTCACATAAGAAAAGCTTCATGACATGAAATGAATGCGGAAGTAATTTACCAGGCTGGACAGAAAGGCTATTAACATGATATATCGCTCGACTGCCATGTTCGTAATAAATCAATACGCTCCATGACGACCAAATGTGCAAAATTACTGTGTCCTTACCGAAAAGCAATATGGCGACGCCACAGTCAGAGGACAACATTGCTCAGGTCACAGAAATAATGGCATTTAAATAAAACAAACGTTTAGTCTTAGTTCATTCAAATAAAAGCCAGAATAGCAGAGACTCATATCAGAAGAAACCGGCCTTGTAAACCAAAGGAAAAAGTATTCACAAAAATTAATTTATTATACAGAGACGCACAAATAGAATCTAGAGAGAGAGAAGATGAGATTTGTTCAAATAGAATTTAGACTCATTTGATGGAGTGATGAGAAAGCAGCTGTTTTAACACACTCTGCGTGGAATCGATGCTTTCAAGTATTACAGCGGAGCAAGGGACCATTCATTATTTCACAGTCGCCAGTGCCATGTAACTGGCAAAAGGGTATTTCAGTAATACAGGCGCCAGAAATAATGTAACTTAGGAAGGGATCATTCATTATTTGCAGACCGATGCTCTAGAAGAAGTGTGACAGAGAATGAGTTAGTTTTATGTAAATGTTGCATCCTTCGTTGATTCCTTCACCTTTAAATTTTCCTGCCCACTGGTTTTCTTTTTTCCTCCAAATACGTAAATACGTTATGATTCGATTTAAAAGGCTATTGTAACAAATTCATAGGTGAGTCCCCTCCCACCTCCCCTCCTGGAGGATGTAGCCCTTAACTTAATGATGTAGAAATGGGGTACTATTCATTAAGCAATCACCGGTTTCACTCTTACAAGCTTAAGTATGGAGCTAAATTTTGCTGAAGCTTTTTAGACAACTAACTATGAGTTGTTACCGCTTGCTGTGAGCCCTGGTCATATATTATAATCTAGATTTGCTGCAGTGAAACTGTGTTATGCCAAATATTTTCGAGACCCTAAAAACAAGCAAAAACCGCTAGGAAGTGGACATTTGGGAGCGCAAAGTATTTTTTAAAAAACCGTGGTAACAAAAACGATCTTTTGAAGTTAATAGCCTGAACATATAAGAACGAAAGCGGATTTTTTAACACACCCACCAAACTTACATCCGTGCTGTTTTTAAATTACGGAACATCCTTTTATTTCCCAAACGACCCTTTTTAAATACGAATGCCAAAAATTAAAATATATCAATTCATACAGTAGACAATTTATCGATTCAGAAGCTGTTTTAACGTCAAGATGCTGCATTGTTGTTTCGAATTTGGAAGCCATTCAATTAATTATCTGTGGGTTATTATTTGTTGCTCGGCTTTTGCAGTCGAAATACTGCTCTCCCCGCGCTTTTACGGCTGCCTACCTTTTTTTCAAGTTCCGTTCCCTGAAGTGACTGGTATGCAGCTGCTTGAGAGTTCCAACTTCCTAAATTGCAGCCGTTTCAAGAAAATATCAGAATGAATACCCCCCCCTCCCCCCCTTCCCTCGGATACGAAAGGAGTCTGCCCTGCATCAAGATTGGACCATCGATTGGTACCTTAAAAACGCGCTCGCTCACTTCAGCCTGTGTGCGTCTCTCTCTATCTAAAGCTGTCCTGAGAAACGACTCGCAAGCAGAGAGCGTGGTCTTTTGCCTTAAACAGTAGCAATCTGCAACTCATTTATAACGCCAGTAAAATAAGGAATAGGGAGCTTTCCGAAGACAATAATGCAGCTAAAAATAAGTTAAATAATGTGGGAAAACAACAAAAGAAGTTCGAACGAAATTGGTATTTGGACATTTTTATACTTGGCACTTTCATATACTGTAAAATATAAAACAGTACAATATAATGGGATATATCAACAGGAAAACAAAATAACACTGCTGCAATAATAACGAAAAAAATATGTGGTCATCTTAACGACAAGCTTTAAGCGTGGATATGATTTATTTGTAGAAATAATGGAGAGGTGGAGAACCAAGCACATGCTGCGGTAAAGCGACACCAGGCGCCCGAAGCAAGAGACACGACCAGGAGCCAGCCCAGGTCCTGTGCTAGCACCTGCCACAACCAGCTACTCCATATGTTGAAATAACATCTAGGCACCTGTACCAACAGTCTAGGTACAGTCAACAGTATTAGACTGAATAAAAAAACGAGTCCTGGTTTTACGTATAAAACTTGTGTAATACAAGAAATGGACCATTTGCTCACACCGAAAGAAGGAATTTGGGCGATCTAACGCTAATGAACTCAATCTCAAGTTAGGTGGGAAATGTGTTAACTCAATAGGTAAAATGATTGGAGCAAATGCGTCCCTTGACTGATACTTATGTATACTTATATATACTTATATATATTATATATACTTGACTGATACTGATACTTATAACTGATGTACAGTTGTAAAATACTTTAAATCAATTCGTCACTATCTAGATAAAACAGTTAGACTAAAATTTTTCAAGCTGCTGTCGAAATCAAGGTTGGATACGCTAAATGGAGAGAGAACGTACGGATAGATTCTTGACAGCTGGATGGATTACGCCTGGACTTTGATTGAAAAGAGAGCAGTGATGTGATTGATCATCGTACGTAACTGAGTGGGAGAAAATTGATCATACTTATTTGTAAATTACGTTTTGTTGTAAAATAAATAGAAAAGGGAAAAAATGACGGATATTTTATCCTATAAATATTCAAAAACTGTTTCGCTGCTATTATTGCTTATTCGTTTGTTTGATCTAAAAGTCTCGTTTAATGTGAAATTTAAGTTTTAAAATTAAATCAACTTCAGGATAAAAACTGTTGTTCATAACAACTCATTACAGACAGGGATGTGTACTATGAAACTCTCCTAACAGCAACTTGTGCGTCACACATGACGTCATTTCTTAATAAGAAAATCTAAACAACGCAAACTACGTAAATAAAGAGGGATAAAACTCAGACAGAAATAACTCGTTATAAAACAACACAAAGAGTGAAAATAAGCCGAGAAAAACGAGTCGGAGGCAATAAAGCCAGACCCGGACAGCTCAACCAAATAGCACAATTTATGAAAATGGGGCTGCAATATTGCCCTCGTATTATTCTGTACGTGAATCAATTAGATGCCAACTGATAGACTATTTCCCTGTCGCTAAATGGACATTGGGTGAAACCCAAGCAGGCGCGCTTTGTAATGAAGTATTGCTAACGACATTTATTAACAGTCGCTGCGGCGAAACACTTTGGTTAAAGCCACGGCGTAGTAACATCGCTGGAGTTTTTACCAAAAAAAACGTACCAGTTTCTTACAATTGTCCTGAACATTCAAGGAACGTGGCTTGCAGTTTCAGTATCTATGGTGGCTGTGTTATTTTATTTCTCGCATAAATAAATAGAAAAAGAAATAAAAGAGCAAACGAGAAATGCTGCTGTGTGTGTAATCAACAACAACACAGATGTTTATTTCTAACATTGGCTAATATAGTCTGGTATCGACAGTGACTGCCTTTTGAAAATTGATTTTCGATACCCGGAAGCAACAACAAACCATCGCTTTTCTAAATTTATTGATAAATAGAACTATTTACAAGGGACACAGCGCAAGCTAACTTATTTCCGAACCGCAATTGTATAAATATACAATTTAAAAAAAAACGCCACTTAAGTTTTATAAACGCTTGCTGTCTAAGTAAATTGCGCCGCAATATATTTTAATATCAAGAGATAACCATAAGGATTATAGATAATAATCGTGAACTAGAGTGACATTTTAACAAGGACTTTTACAAACATTCTTTCATGGCGAACACGTCAGTGGTGAAAACGTATACTGCAATGGCAAAGCATAAGCCACACTGACGGCGGATTTGTGGCAATGAAGAAGGATGATTACATTACCGAATGGTACACTACAGGATATAGTAGAATGCAAAAGGATATTCAATAATTACAAGCACAAAGAGTTACATTATAATTTTAAGTTACAGTGTCTTCGAAGACATAAACAAGTTACGAACATAGTCTTGTGGATGATATAATGAACAAGCTCACAAGTGTCCAAGAAGATTACTCTCACAACTTGCCATCTCTACCCCATCAGTGTTCAAACCATAAGGATATTAAACAAGAACAAGTCGATTTATCAAAGATGGAAGAGATCTTTGAGCCACGACCAAGTTCCTCTAATGAGCACCTGGAGACAGGCGATGTTGATGGCCCAGATAGTGCAGAAATGCACTCGCCAGCAGAACACCCTTTGCCAAAGCAACACCTTTCTCCAAAATCTATTCTCTCCACAAAGCACAGAGAACCAGAAAAGAATCAAATGCATGATGATTCTGGCGGGAATCTGACACAGAATAACAGCCGCAAAGTAAATTGGGATGTTGATGCGCAACCCCAGAGGAGGAAACTCGTTATCCTGCCTCGAATTGATCAATATCAGAGGCATCCGCTGCTGCAAGAGAAGTCTGCTTCGGGCGTGTCTGAATTTGAGGCACTTACTAATATGCTTAGAAAACAGAAGACCGTGGATATAGCAGACGAGGATGCGAATACCTTCGTAAATAAACGCGGACTGTCGATAGATGGCACAAGGCCGAAAAACAATAATATGGCCGCCATGGCCAAAAAACAGATGTCACTTGATTCGGCACTGGCTATGAAGGTTTCAAATGACGATAGTGATTCCCCACCATCTAAACCACGCCTTGAGCCACGAGGTGCCTTTTGCGAAAAGAACCCTTTGCTGGAAAAATCCGCAACTGGCTTAACACAGCTAGAACTTTACTTGTTAGAAAAGGAGCAACAACTAGAGTCTGAGAGTAAGTCTTCGAGTCACGGCAGTAACACAAATGGCGCCAATATAAGGCGCTACAGTGAGCACTGTGCGCCGAGGCGGGCTTTCTTTATGTCGCGCCTTGGCAGCACGACCTTGGAGCCAAGGGTCAACCAGTATGAAAAACATGCCCTGCTAGAAAGCCGTGATGAACAGGGCTTGTCGCCAATAGATCATTTTCTCCATGAAAAGGACAACTTGCTTAACACGAAAACATTAGTTATAGAACAAGACGAGGAATCTACAGGTTCAAAAGGAAAGTGTAGCGAAAAATGTGTGTGCAAAAATTCCACTTGCACTATTTGTAAGCCACACCACGTCTCACGTGACACAGTGACACGTGACTGTTCAAGTTTAAGTGATTCACCCAGCGTAACTTCCGACGCCCTCAAATTGAAAGATAGCGAGCCTGTAAATGAGCCTTCTGATGTCATAAGAAATCTGAGACCAAAAATTAAGAAACAGAATCAAATTGTTGATATTGTGGACGAATATACTCCAGAGAATACTCCAGACAGCCAAAACGACGACCCCAAAACCATTCCATTGTTTGATAATTACGAAACAGAACAAAATGGCGTAGGCAAAGGCAAGAAAGACAATTTATGTCTTGAGAACAATAATGAAGAAAAATCGAAAACATTCAATGATGTTTCAAACACGAACATTCCATTCCATGACCAAAAGGATAGTAGGACTAATGACCTGTCCCGTGACACGGCCCACGAGAGCTCTAACTTGGACAAATCTGACACGGAAAATGTCGATAACAATCTAGAAAATGACATGGATTTACGAGATCTCCCTTTACATCCGTTACTCATGAAAAAAGAGTCTAGTCGCGAGACCGTGATAGAGCCAAAGGAGTGCAATAAACGAGTGCATTTTGAACAAACGGCTTCTGAGGGTGCACAGGACATAACGTCCCCGCACAAAGACGACACTACATTAGTGCATAGTGGCTCGCCAGTAAATATCCCAGACAACAATAAACAGGGCACGACATTGTTGTGCTTTTGGCCAAGAAAACATTCTAAAAATGAAAACGAAATGAATCAAAATATTGCGTGTGCTCAAAATGAATCATGCGAAGAGGGACGAACGCTGGAAAAATTGAAGGACAACAAAGCTAAAGAAAGTCGCGATGCTTCTTGTGTGTTGCTATAAGTGTGTGTCAAAAATAAGTCCTTGTGAATACCTTCCGATTTGCCAAAATTGTAACTTTTTTCTTGGTATTTTGCATTCATGAAAATTTGAGGATTTTGTTAGGCTAATGATAGTTGTAGTGATACAGAGAGCCCTATTTATTATGTCCAGGGAAACCGTCCCTTGACGAACACCTTTCCAAAGTATCTGGTTCCCGTGTTTGTCCCCCGCCCCGGCTAGGGCGAAACGCCTTGTGCCCGTCCGTCTGACCGTCTGTCCGTCCGTCCGCAATCCTGTTCGTCCAGGGTGTATCTTTGTTACCACTAACCGTAGACCAATAAAACCCCACAGGTAGCAAGTATATAGCGTGTAATTGTGCAAAGTTAGGTTATTTTTCGATTTCTTTAAAAAAAAATGTAATCTTTGCGATTTTTTGTTAACTTGGACTTTGTCGTTTTTAGAACAAGTTTATCCAGGCTAAATCTTTTTTAATATTCAACGTAGACAAATAAAACTCTACAGGTAGAAAGTATATAAAGTATAATTGTGCAAAGTTAGGTTATTTTTTATTTCTTCAAAAAAATGTAATTTTGGCGATTTTTTTTTTTGAAAATTTGGACTGTCGTTTTTTAGAACAAGTTTGTCTAGGCTATTTCTTTGTTACTGTTCAACGTAGACAAATAAAACCCTACAGATAGAAAGTATATAAAGTGTAGTTGTGCAATGCCAGGTTATTTTTTCGATTTCTGTAAAAATGTAATTTTGGCGATTTTTCACAATTTAGATTTTGTTGTTTTTCAGACAAATTTGTCCAGGCTGCATCTTTGTTACTATTAACCGTAGACCACTAAAACTCTACAGGTAGAAAGATATAACGTGTAGTTATGCAGCTTCAGTTATTTTTTTATTTCTTTTAAAAAATGTAATTTTGGCGATTTTCACAATTTGGATTTTGTTGTTTTTCAGACAAGTTTGTCCAAGTTGTATCTTTGTTACTATTCACCGTAGATCAATAAAACTCTACAGCTGGAGAGTATATAAAGTGTAGTTGTGCAACCTGAGGTTATACCTCTGTTCTGGGAAAAGCTCGAGAGCTTCTGGATTCATTACCATTCATTAAATTCTCTTCTGTTATTTGTGGTGACTACAACCTAGATAAAGTGCAACGGGAAAACTTTCCCAAATGATGTCAACGTTCAATCTAACGCAGTCAGACTTTGGTCCGACTCATAGGCACGGCGGCCATCTTGATTTAATGTTCAGTTTACGTCCTGTGGCCGATATTGCTACCTTCCCTGTATGTTATGCAGACCATCAGTACCTCTACATGTGGATATAAACTAGCCCACAAGCTGTGACTTTGCCACGGTAGGAAGCACTTCGTATCTATTAATTTCCATTTCCATTTCAAAATACCTTTCTTACTCAAAGTAACAAGCATGTTGGGAACAAAGCAATGCGTAAGCATGCAAATGAAGAAAATACTTGTTTTATCTGTCTTTATCCAGGCCATAAATCTTTGGAACTATGCCTTAAAGGAAAAAATATATATAGTGTAGATGAGCGCGGCGGGGGATGTGCAATCTACGATTGTCTTGTTAGCCTTCAAATCGCCATCTTTGTCCTATATTCACTGTTGTTTGTCTTCTTAATGTAACAGGGCATAGAATGATGCTCGTATTTGTCTACATAAGAGTACCACTGTAATAACGAGTTCTGTGTGGATAAAAGGTTCTTAAAATTTTCAGACATAAGTTGTATGACATAAGGTAGATGTCCATGGAATCGCCATATCTGTTGAATACGTGTGCCGTGGCAACATATCTTGTTTACAAAATGTGGGATTTTTTTGCTTTAATGCTAAAAAGCACTCACAATGTTTTTTCATCTTATTTCCCTTTAAGTTAAGCTGGTTCAGGTTGGTCGCATCGTCTTGTAGGCAAATCCACTACATGCAGTTATGATGGAGCTTCACTCTTGTAAAAACTACATAAATTAATAAGTGTTATCTGGCTATCTAGTAAGTAATATCGGTCTTCTTGGAGTCTTGGGGTGCAATTCGACAGAACTGCTCCTCTGGCTGTGAGAGTGAGACAATAATGATGAAGTGTATCTCGCCATTATTTCTTAACTTCGTAAAACAATGTCCTGTAAGATGGCACATTGGGCGGACCATTTAGCATGATTGGCCCATTTTTACACCTTCTCTTTTCCTAACGAACCACTTACTTGGTTCTCAGTGGTTAAAATGTTGAGCTCAGTCATTCCAATCCCTATTTGAAGTCATGTATTAAATACGCTTATGTTTAAGTGGTTTCGTGCGTTAACCAGAAGAACGCCATTATTTCAATTTAAATAACTGCTAAATGCCTAGAAGTACTTTTATATGTTCGCTGTCCCTGTAACTTAATATTGATTTAATAAATGTATTTAGTTCAATTTAATATTGTTTCTCATTCTTACAAGGGAGCTTTGGTGCCTTCAACCAAAGAGTACACCGCTTTCCCAACTAAGAACTCTTCTACAAACATATGAAAGCCGTTTTCCGTTTTTGTGGAAAATTGTGTTTACAGTCCTATGACGACAGGTGGATGAATGATGTGAAAACCATGTTCCGTATATTTGCTCATTCCCACCAGGTTTCTGATTCCTTCACCAAAACCTGTCCAACCAGTTGATCTCATAGACCTTTAAAATGCCTCCAAAATATCTCTAAAATATTACTACATTCATATCCTATGACGGAAAACCCATAATAACGGGGGCAAATGTCCCACATTTTTGTTCACTCCCAACGATTTTCATGTTTTTGATTTCACAAAATTCAGTGTTTTACGTTGTCCGCACGTAAGCACAAGTTCAAGCATATACGCACGAATGAACGCTCAAAGTAAAAAAATTTATGTCCGCCCACTCCCACCTCAAGAGTTATAAACTGTTGTGTACACTAGCAAAAACTACAACACCCAAACGAAACCTTACAAAGTGAAAGAATATATACTGAAATGTGCAACGTCAAGTTTTCAGTTTCGCCGACTAAAAATTGTCGAAATTATGGCCGTCTGAACTTAGGCAATTTTTCGTGTATTGCACTGTCATACAGGCGACTTTGTACGCATCACTTCAACATGAACGGTTTGATATAAGGTGTTGAATATAAGGGCGCTGATGTAGGGCTTTGGATCTGTGATGCCTATGTTTTAGTTTACTGACAAATAAAGCACCGTATCAAGAGGTTGCCAAGACTGTCACCCCAACACTTGCACACCCATGAACAGAACAAGCTACAATATGTTGAATGTCGCAGCAACGCAATCAATGCAGGTATATGCTTGAAGTTTGACAGAAGGCAAAGATGCATTTATTCATATTTATGCAGGTCAAAGTAAACAAAATAGAAAATTATACGTTCGGGTATATATACATGTAACATTAATACACTCTTATATAGGAGACACCCAAGTACATGTCAATAAAATAGAAGAAAGATATGAAAAAAGAAATATAATAACGTCACAAAAACAGTTATTACTCTACGTTCGTACGTTCTATCTCTCAGTATTCATGTCATGTGATTTGAATAGTTTGGTAGATGAGACATAGAAAATCTGACCATTTTTCTATGAAGTCTGTTTCCGTGAGCACACTTCTAAATAAGTTTTTGGCACATGAACGGTCTTCTGCTCCGCATTGCTACACATATTCCTTCAAGTAAGACATTGTGTAAGGCTAAGTCCGAAATTCCAAACAGGAAACTGTGCATTTATGTTGCTGAATATTTCTGCATTTTTGCCAAAACTACGAAATAACAATTTAATTTCTTTTATCCTTTGAGAATACTCTATAAGCGCATGCCATATGGTATCTGCTACAGTGTTTTCACATTTGTCACATTCACTGTTTGGCATTTTCAATGGAAAAACATAGCTTTTAAGGTCTTTACAGATTTTGTCAGGATTAGATGTTGAAAGGCGTGTTCGTCTAATTTTCCATGGCCAGCCATTTCTGCATGGGGGTTTGATTCGTATATCTCTTAAATGAGTTTTTGTTAGGAAACTTTACACTTTGCAGCTCCAAGATCTATTCTGGAATCGTTTCCAGTCGTAGTATAGAAAAGACTGGCGATAAGAAATGTACACATGGCCTTTTAACATCGGTCCTTCATAAATCCCAATTGGTCTGGATGGATCAGCTTTGGCATTACGTTTCAATTCGTTTGTATAAACATTTCCTACATATTTTATTATCCATGTTCAACGATGATAATGGATTCCAGTTTTCAAAGTAAGTTTTTTCGTTCTTACTTCTCTCTTTTTGTGATGTCAGTTCCCGACTCTATTGAACAGAATTGAATTGAATTTTTATTGACTAGTTATTTTTATTGAACTTCTCTATAAAGGGCGCCCCAAACTTAATGATTTTTGTATATTATGTCTATTTTGAGTAGGACAGATAACAATTCTAATTTATTCGCAATAAGCACTATCGCTGTGTCCAATTTCCAATATCACAAAACATATATGTACATATATGTAAACGTAAACAGGTAAACTTGAAAATGTACCACAGGGTAAACAGTTACATCATATGATTTATATATATATATATATATATATATATATATATATATATATATATATATATATATATATATATATATATATATATATATATATATATATATATATATATATATATATATATATATCTGTCTATCTATTTATCGGTCTATCTGTCTATTTGTCTAACTACCTACCTATCTATCTATCTATCTTTCTATCTATCTATCAATCCATCTATCTATCTATCTATCTATCTATCTATCTACCTCTCTTATCTATCTATCTATTTTTATAGCTAGCTAGTTAGCTATCTAATTATTTGATGTTTCTATAGACCTCAAAAACGCCAAGTTATCACGAACTAATGATAAAGTGCAAAGTCAGGATTTCACCATATCATGCAAATTGAAAACGCATAGCAAAAAGAAAATTGGAGCATATTAATAACTGATCACGAGTTATAGTTACGACCATGTTTTATCCAAAAGTGATTGCGAAATTAACCGTACAGTAACTACATGATTTCATGACATTACAGCAAAAATAAAACATTATTTATGAGTTAGCTTTATCGGTCAGTAATAAATAAAATGAGGGTTAACAATCGTGCAACTACATGACTGGTTTGTGCTACAATATTAAGTACTAAAAGTAATAAGATAACATTCTTGCTGCATTCTTTCAACGAGATGTTTAAGTGCATTTTTTAAATAAAAAGTTGAATGATTCAAATAACATAACATTCAGGAAAAATGCTCATTTTGTAGGAAAATTGAAAAGCCTGAAGTCTTGGTGACAGTTCAAGAGCTTGCGGGTTATAAATCATAACGTGCCATGAAAATACATAAATGATCATTTATTAAATGTATGTGAATGTTGCACAGTTAGTTACTTAGTTAGCCAGTCAGTTAGTGAGTCGATTAATTATTTAGTTAGCTAGTTAGTTAGTTATTTATTTATCTATTTAGTTAGGAAGTTAGTTGGTTGGTAAGTCAGTCAATTAGTTAATTAGTTAGTTACGATAGTTAACTAATCATAGTTATTGGGCATGGAGACTGCCAATCGTGAGAATCAATACTGGGAAGAATGATGGCATTTATTCAAAAGATCTAGCCTCTTTGATCTAAATAATAAAAGCTGGCTTGAGATATAGTGGACTATACGTTGAAAATTTGGTCTCAATGAAGATTGAAAATTCATAGAAATGTTTTTCTTTTCAAATCATTCTTGGACCTTCAAAAACTTCTAATTTTGATTTCGATATCATTTTTGTTCTTGAGATTTTAGACAAATCATCGGAACATTAATAATCACCAGATACATTGATTTTGAACAACTCATCTGATGAATCGTCTCTAGATGAATTGCCCGTGTACAGGGCAAACAAACTATCTGAGCACACATTATCCCCTGGTTCCTTTGCTGCATGTAGTCATTTCTACAATACATATTTTATCGATGCTGTTATCCTATTGCATTAATTGACACACTGAGAACATATTTAAAGACTAAAATCCATTGAACTGTTTTTGAACTTAGTGCAGTAGATGGTGAACTAATCCTACTCATCTATCTAGCGCTGAATCACTTCTGTTGAGATTGGTTATGACTGCGAAATCCAGTAAACCAGCAAACATCCGACGTCTTTTGGAGATTGTAAAAGGACCTATGCGGTCTCTCCCCCCCCCCTCCCGGCGGTCTCCCCCCAGCGGACTCCACCTACCAGCTCCCCCTGGCGATCTCCCTCGTAGACTGACTCCAACCCCCCCCCCCGTCCTTCCCCCCCCCCCCCCCCCATGGCAGATTTTTTTAGTCAGTAAAACTTAAATCAGCAAAATTTGTACATTTCATTCCTTTTCTAATTTTCAACCTCACCTTTCATCTACTTACACAATTATCAATAGCAAATGAATCTGATTTAAAAGCGAATTACGAAATTACAATCAAACACTTACTGTAAACTGATCTTTTAAATGCGATCACGAAATTTAATTTACAGGTCACCAGCTTTACTGTGTCTCCCAAAAAAAATCACCTTACAGTTTTAAGTTATAAAATCAGCACAACAGTAGGTCAGGCATTTCATTAATTCGAAAATTCAATACATCAATCATTTAATTACATAGATTACAAACATCAATCACCCTTTGATCTTCATACATCAGTAAGTAAAGCAAGTTTGAGGGGAGAGAACTGAAAAAAGGAATGAAATGTGCAAGTTTTGCTGATGTAAGTTTCAAAAAAAAATTGCCGTGGGGGGAGAAGGACGGGGGAAAGACCGCCTGGGGAGGGGGGGAGATCGCCAGGGGGAAAGCGCCAGGGGGAGACCGCCCGTTCCCTTGTAAAATGGTTGTTATTTGGTCATCACGTCAATACAAAAAAAACTTAAACTTTTGGAACATCGTAAAAATGTCTGGCTTGGTCGCAATGTATATGGCCGGAAACCGACGGCTTGTCAATCATCAAGTACTTCGCTGATGTGCACTACGTCATTAGCTTTCTTTATGGCCTTGAGTACTTAAGAATGTCGCTAGGAAATATTCTCCGTGCCGTTCATATGTTGTAAACAATGCTTCGTTTTTTGGAAATCGGTTATTTTTATGTCTTAATTTATTATTTTGTTTCGAAATTCAAAACATAGTTTAAAAATAGCTTTGGAATTCTCCACAATTCGCAAACATGTTGCATTTTGAACGAAACCACACATTTTAAGGGTAAAAAGAATATTTATGTTTATGTTTATGGGCATACATAGCAATAACTGACATTTTCGAAACTATTTATTAACCTAACACGTCACTTTGACTACATTTGCAATAAAACCTGGACGCTGGGCCATGTATCAGTTAGTTTAGTTAATTCTGTCACAGTCAGATTTGTTAGACACAGCGAAAGCCAGAGTGTGCTTTTTTAGTTAAGAGATTGAGAGAGAGGCTGTTGGATGATGTTGCACAAGGTGGTCAAGAGGTCACCACAGCAGATTTGACCTTTGTGTTCACATATCATTTTCGATCAAAAATAGACGTCGAACTGAGGTCGGAATCCCGACGTCAATCTGGCGTGAAAATTCGACTTCGATTCCATTCCACACACAATAAAAACTCGATACGTCAATCCCACTTCAAAAACGTCGAGCCACTTCAACCTGACGTCATTCTGATGCCAAAATATTTGCTGGGAACTTATGCCAACCAATTTACTTTCTACTCACTTAAGTTATCACCAGAATGTAATTGCAATTTAGTGCAAGTGCGACATTCTTGTTTTTATCAAATTGAATTTAATTTTACATTTTTGCATTCTTGCTTTATGTATCACTTGAATGTATTTGAAATACCGTTAAACTATATCAGATTTAGGATACTCATAAAAGCCCTTGCTGGTTGAATTTCAGGTATAAAACCTACATAATAAAAAGGATTTATTTGTCTGCCTGTTTGCAAAAGTTAACTGCACAGTTAACTGTACTCCTAAAAGCTGTATCACGCTGAGAATTTTAAATGGGCTTTTGTTTGAAGAATAGGTTAGATTTATTCATTTACTTCCGGATGTTCCGGGTGCAAACGGAGGAGTTAACGAATTATATGCAGTTAACTTTTGTGAATACGGCCATTGGGGCTTTGTTTGCACTGAGCAGTGGGATACCCATAAATTTCGGTAGCTGCTCAACTCAACATATTGCACTAAGTCTATGACAATCTCAATAAATTCTTGCTTTATGTATCACTTGAATGTATTTGAAATACCGTTAAACTATATCAGATTTAGGATACTCATAAAAGCCCTTGCTGGTTGAATTTCAGGTATAAAACCTACATAATAAAAAGGATTTATTTGTCTGCCTGTTTGCAAAAGTTAACTGCACAGTTAACTGTACTCCTAAAAGCTGTATCACGCTGAGAATTTTAAATGGGCTTTTGTTTGAAGAATAGGTTAGATTTATTCATTTACTTCCGGATGTTCCGGGTGCAAACGGAGGAGTTAACGAATTATATGCAGTTAACTTTTGTGAATACGGCCATTGGGGCTTTGTTTGCACTGAGCAGTGGGATACCCATAAATTTCGGTAGCTGCTCAACTCAACATATTGCACTAAGTCTATGACAATCTCAATAAATTCTTGCTTTATGTATCACTTGAATGTATTTGAAATACCGTTAAACTATATCAGATTTAGGATACTCATAAAAGCCCTTGCTGGTTGAATTTCAGGTATAAAACCTACATAATAAAAAGGATTTATTTGTCTGCCTGTTTGCAAAAGTTAACTGCACAGTTAACTGTACTCCTAAAAGCTGTATCACGCTGAGAATTTTAAATGGGCTTTTGTTTGAAGAATAGGTTAGATTTATTCATTTACTTCCGGATGTTCCGGGTGCAAGCGGAGGAGTTAACGAATTATATGCAGTTAACTTTTGTGAATACGGCCATTGGGGCTTTGTTTGCACTGAGCAGTGGGATACCCATAAATTTCGGTAGCTGCTCAACTCAACATATTGCACTAAGTCTATGACAATCTCTCAAGGTCACCACCGTAGCTGCAAATAGCAAATGCAATTGTAAACAAAAAAAATGTGTTGTTACAGCGTTCTGACCCTCTGCGATATAATATCGTGTTATGGATGGATTCTTATTTGTCCATTGGCAGGATCATGTTTTGGAAAAGATATTGTTATACGGATAATGTTTTTCGTATTGGTTCAAGCTGTCACTTCGTCTCATGTTTCCAAAGTTGCTGTGAGTATTCTGGACAGATACTGAAAAGTCTTGATCCGTGCATACTCGGAAATATGGACTACTTGCTGGAAAGCTACTCGTACAGGGGTGCCTGTACATAACGGCGAACAATAGATTCAAGCTCTTACACAGTGAGAAGCAAAAGAGTTGGGTCCGTACGTAATGGCAACGCACAGATCACAGTCCAGACGTAATGACAAACCACGGAATAGCTTAGACGCAATGGCAAGCCATAAAATAGTCTATAACTGATGACAAACCGAATCCAGACGTGATTGCAGAATCTGCGGAGTCGCGAATCCAGATACACGATGCCAAACATCGTATTATTACCCACGACAACAATACACTATTGCAAAAGCGCCATTTTCTAAAATTTATTTATTTCGTCGAAGTCGAAAATAATGCACCATGATTCTTCTCAGTGTGTTATTTGGAGAAAAGGTCTGCTAATTTGAACCTCGGTTCCCCTAACCGTGCACCGAAGGTCCTTTTTCAGATTTGTGCATGTTTGACAATGGAAGACGTTGAATGCTTGTGCATCAGATATAAAATTGACACTGAATAGAAAAAAAAACGAACAGAGCAGAACATGATGTATTTACATTTTTGTGTTAGGTGTAGAGAACTTTCTAATGCTATGTTGTATAATTTCAGGAAATTCCAGAGAGCCTTGTAAGCTTGTTCTGAAAATATTTTCACGTTTTTTTTCAGGCTATACAAGAAAGTTTTGTCAATTTAGTATTGTTATCGTGCTGCGTAATCTGCCCATATACATTGATACCGGAAGCACTAATTTGGCTAGCTGGCCATGTACTCTGGGTTTCAGAACCACTTTGGCAGGTTTGTAACATTTTTTCACAGTATGATTTTTCTTTTATTTTTTTTGTTTAAAATATTTTTGTGCATTCCAGATAAACATTCGTGAGCTTGCGTCTGCATAGTTTCCACTCATGATTTACCAATTAGGTACACTGGACACTTCAGTGTTATAGCTGTGGTTAAAGCAATGTTTACACTTAGGACCGTTGGACCCAGGGCTGGTAAAAATCATGTTTTTTTTATTTAAAACTGTTTTTTTTTTTACTTTTTTTTATTTAAATCACCAAGGCAGCTAGAAAAATTAGACAACAAGGCATAGGATCTTCTTTTATTCGATTAAATGAGTTATGTTTACAATATCTGTTAACAACCAAAACGGCGCATCTGTTACTAAGATACTGCTGAATTTTACCAAGAAAAATATGTAACATTACTGTCATTAATTACTAAATTTTAAATCATATCCAGAGTTCATATCAAGCAAATTACAGTCACAGGCAAATGTAATCCATGCGTTAGCGTTCTTGAAAATGTTTTTACAATGTTTCTACCCCTGAATCAGGGACCCTTATCCAAAGACCGGTAGCAAAATGCGAGTTTTCCAGCCTTTTCAATACCAAGGCTAGTGCGCAGAGATCCACAGGTGAAATTCATAGTACTGAACTGTCTTTCTAATCCTGCACTATTTGCAATTGTCGAGATCAGTTGCAAGGCAATTTTTCACAACGATTCGTGGAATCCCTTCTGTGTACCTGCCGTCCAACAGGTGGACGGTTCATCGTCGTTACTGAACAACTTAAAGTCGAACGGTGATGTTCCCGCTAGTAGGAGGGTGAGGGCACGTTCAGCATCAGTATTAAGTCTTTATATTCGGACTACTGTTTACATAATTACGCGATATATTAAAGTGCGTTCTTAACATCCGACTCAAAAATACTCTCGAAAGTTTCCCTGTGGACTATTATTACCCTTTGGCCACAGGTTAACTTCCCTGCATGTACAAACTGTTTGCTTAAAGGCCAGTCCAGTTGTTTGAAGTACGCTGTTTAAGTAGAGGATTAAAATCGTGATAACAACTTAGCACTGCGCGGCACTATAAACTGATTCAAACCAACATATATAGCAATCAGATACAAAAAACTAATATCAGATAATAAAAATAAAAAAGTGATTTTTTTTTAAATTTATGACACCTTGATTTAAATCAAGTGATTTAAATCATACGAGCTCTGGTTGGACCTGACAATCTTTAGGAGTCTTAGAGCGTCATGTTTGTTTTGTTAAGATACTTGAAGTGGTTGGGGTGGTGCAGTGTATCATGGCAATTACAAGCGGCATTCGAGAAGTACAAGAGGAGGATTTTGACGAAGACCGCCCGTGTTCCTTCTACGTAAATCCTTTTATTTATTGTATCAAGCAGTAATATCGTGAAACTCATTATCACTGCTAGTACAAGAAAGTGTATGTACATTGCCTCTTCACATTTGGTTGTGGAACTTATTGTTTGTAAATCAGGAAAAAAAGTCGCACTTTAGCTTTAAATAAGCATGGTAAGCCGATGTCATCTCAGCAACATTCTTTTATAGGGAATGATATGTATTAAAATCAGCACATGTTGCACTACTTTTTAAAAACTAAAAAGGATTTCAGACAAGTGAACAGCAAATATATAAACCTGCCAGAGTACGAAATTAGACTATCTTAAAACTTCAACGTAAAAAATACCTACATTTAGAGAATTAAGGTGTACAGTTTATTTACAAGTTTATCAATCTGAAAGTAATCTACATTAACTTCAGGTATCTTTACCAGGGATTACCGCAGTAAGCAGTACATTAGCGGTATGGTTTATCTGGACCATGACTTTTCACATGAATCTCCCTATATATTTGTTCACGTGAGTACATTGGAGTAACTATGTAGTTGTTGCTCTTCAAATCTATTTTGAAGAGACGGGAGGTAGTAAAGTTTTAGCACCGTGTAGCATGGCCGGTACATATGTTGGTGTGCGCTGGCTGCTCTAGTTTTTAGCTCCTTGATGTAGCGCTATTAGTTGTTTCTGTTTATTTTGGTAAAAATTGAGAGAAGTAATTTTTTTTTTGAAATTATCGTAAAAGTGTATTTCCGCTTGTGAGAATGCTGTAAAGTTGGGAATGATGCTTTTCACTTTGTAGTCCATACTTTACGGGATGAGAAGGTCTTAATTGGAAACGGGTGGGTAATGAGCGCTAGAGCTGGTGGTCGTGGTTAGTGGTTAGGGGCAGGGACGAGAATCAAGGTGAGGCGGGGGGGGGGGGGGGGGGGTAGGGGCGTGGTAGCATCCTTGCACATTCCTATTCAAAGTTGTTTGCATGCTGGAGATTTGTTGTCATTTTTCCGTTTTTGTATGCTTCAGGGTGCTGGTTACACTTATTTGTATAATGGTTTTTCTGCACTTTATAGCGTGTACTACTGGAAGGCGTAAGTAAACCTAAAATTTTATCCCGAAAACAGTAATTTCCTCTTTTTAAGTTGAAAACTGATTAATCATCGTAGGTCTTCTTTTTAAATAAAATTTCCCGTTGTGTCGTAGATGTAAAATGGTCTTTGTATTATATCAAAATAATGGGAACCGGACAAAATACCACCGGAAATAATACCACCGGACATAATACCACCGGACAAAATACCATCGGACATAATACCACCAAGGAAATGAAAACTAGGACAAAATACCACCAAAGATATCTTTTTATTATACAACGTAACAACGCAGATTCGGTGGCGTCCAGTCATGCAAGAAGCTCAAATAAGACGCGAAAAGGAGACGGCTTAGGGATTATACAGATACATGCTCATGTGGCTCAACATGCAGCGTAACAACCCAGACAGGGTGGCGTCCAGTCATCGCGGAAAAGACTCAACATGAGATGCATGACGGAGACAGCTTAGGTATTAAAAAAATGAAATGCCGTAGGTGGCAGAGAATAGGAGTATATACTCCGCTATGTCATTATTGATAAGGAATTACCATAGCGCGAGATTTTTCGCATATAAATAGGGCACTAAAACGAGCGGAATTTAAACCAATATCAACAGCAATAAACCACGACAATAAACTAACTACGATCTACAAAAAAATGGAAATAATTATCTCCCAAAAGGGAGGGCAAAAGCTTTGCCATAATGGGCATATGAAATGTAGAGACTTTAAGAACAGTTAGAGTAAAGTAGAATGTCCTCAGTGAATGTAATTTTACGTTTGTTTTAGTTACATTCAGTTATGAATAGTTCCGGTGATCAGAGAAAGCAATAAAAGATTGTGGTGGTATTTTGTCCTAGTTTTCATTTCCTTGGTGGTATTATGTCCGGTGGTATTATGTCCGTTGGTATTTTGTCCGGTGGTATTATGTCCGGTGGTATTTTGTCCTACACCCATCAAAATAACCCTGCAGATGTTAAACAGTACTCAGTGAAAATTGGTAAATATATTTTCGGTGGTATTTTTTCGCGAAAGAGTAATTACTGCATCAGAGTCCCTAAGTAATGTGTACAAATTGTTTGATTTGGCAGTTGAGATAAGTGATGTTGCGGTGGTAACCTCTTGTTGCTTCGGTCTGTTGTACTGCGTCACTAAGCAACAAGAAATAGAGGTTATCCCGGCCATACTCCCAGATGATTTATTGAGGTATGGTCACCTTGATTATCCCCCGTGAAACGGAGGGATATAGTTTTGAACTTTTCGGTCTGTCCGTCTGTCCGTCTGTCACGCTTCAGTCTCACGCGCCTACAGGCCACATTATTAATACATGGATTCGGTTCAAATTTTGTACACGGCTTCTCTGGAACCTTCCGCAGTGCAGTGACCAAGAATTTTCCGGATCGACCAAAAATTGACGAAATGGCGGACATTTGAAAATTGGCACTGGACTTTATATATACGGCAGTCTCACGCGTCTACAGGCCACATTAATGAATGGATTCGTTTCAAATTCTGCACACGGGCTCCCTGGCACCTTCCGCAGTGCAGTGATCAAGCATTTTCCGGATGGGACTTGACAAAATGGCGAATTTTTCAAAATCGGCGCTGTACTTAGCGTACCTACGACAGTCTCACGCGAATACTGGTTAATGGATTGATCCGTCTAAATGTTAGACACTACGTCGACTTACATCCTTCCACTTGTAAATTTTTTTTGCGCAGTCAACACGCAACAGCCTTACACAAACCATATCCCCCACGGGGGATAGACGTACTCCTCGAGACGTAGTCAAGTTGCTTTTGAAACTGATTATAGGGTAGCGTTAAAGTTCTTTTCACCTACCTGCTATTACATGAGCGTTGTTTTATAGCCTGGGAGTTCACATTCGCGTAATTGCTGGGGATAAAACAAAGTAGTTCAATGAAGACTGAAAAGACATGTAAACGTGAATTTAAGGGCTATAAATGGGCCAGTAGTGATCCGATAACTAAAAGACAACTATGTGCATAAGAAAATAGATCATGATTTCAGATCCGTAGCAGAATCTTCTTACATCAGTCTGCTCATAAAAACGATCACTTCTGGTTATGGTAAGAGCTTTTCCGCTTCTTTTTCAAATCGAAACGACAAGGACTGTATTCATAAAGTTTACCGTTAAGTAAACTAACTCGGTTAACTGTTCAGCCAGCACTTGGAAATTTCAGTTATATGATAAATTTTAGTCTTTAGTGAACAAAATCCACCTAAAAGGATTGCACGAGTTGGCCAGATGAGCTGTGTCACTCTTTTTGGGGTATAGTGAACTGTGCAGTGAACTTTTGTTGAAATAATCTTGTAACAGCATTTTTGACATAAAATGTTAAGTTTCAGGCAATGGGTTTCTTCACGTTTTCTTTTGAGTCGCTTTTTTCACAAATGTTTTGTTTATGTATTATCTGTTAGTCTAATTTAATTGATAGAACGTTGCGGTCTTATTGACTTACTATTCATTGCAGGTCAGGTAGCTCACGCTGGTTGGTTTATGTCGCACCTGTTCAGTGCTTTGTTCTTGTTTAGCGCGTCGCTGCGAGTCTGCTGTGTGTTGTGTACCCTTGATATCTTGTGTTGGGCTAAAAGGAAACTAGCGAGGAATTATGATTGGGTAATATATTTGAAATTTGAATCCGAATAAAATGCAAAGCAGAAAAAGCAAATACTATTTTTGAAAGAAGCGCTTACTATTCAGTGATGTTGAAAATCGGAGTTTTAGTACATAATTACATTTTAACCGAATTGATTAAAAAAGGCATAGTTTTTGCTTACTTTTTCGTATGAAAGTAATCCATGATTTGATGAATTGCTTTGCTTTAAAAGTCCATTCAAATATTGTCTATTTTTCTTTCTTTTTTTTAGGAATTCCTCAACGACTCAGATTTAGGAGACGACATAGAATGGACTAAATACTGGAATACAATGCATGTGAAAATTGCGATATGTTTTGTTTACACACAGTTCCTTCTCAATCATTTACAGTTGGTGTTCGCCGAAGACACACTTTGGCCAGTAAAACTGCTGACAGTTTTTATTTCAAGCGGGAGGTTAATTCAGATAGCCATATTATTAGGTTACTATGTGTACAGTGTTAGATACAGAGAATACTTGTACTGATCAGCGTAATGAAATGTTGTAAAAGAAAACGAAGCTCAGGACTTCAGTATTATATAAATATGCCCTGGCAGTCCATGTGTAGTTCAGCAGTTTTCCGAAATGACTGACCAACACCCGCCCCCCCCGATCCAAACAGATTTTTCAGTGCTTTAATGGGCGATGAAAAATAGAACTGGATGATAACTGTTAATAGCAGTGAACAGTTTAATAACTGCAAAAAAAAAAAAAAAAACAAAACAAAAAACAAAAAACAAAAAAAAAAAACAAAACAAAAAACAAGTATGTCAGTAAAACAGGGATCGTTTTCGCCTTTCTCAAAAAGGGCGGAAAATTGTTGAAAGGGAAATTCCCCCGCAAACTAAAAAGCAGCTGGGGGCTCGGGGGGGGGGGCGCTGTAAGCCCCCCGAAAGCTCTAGGGTTTCAGACACTCTGAGAGCAATTTTTGGCGATTTTTTTGGAGTCTATTTTTTGGACTAATTCGTCATCTTGTTTTACCAAAAACTTGTTGGCCATGATTAATTTTCATTTCAAAATGTCACTCAAAATAAATCTGTAACATAATAAAGAAGTATATTTATATCCAAAGGAATAAAACAACAATTATGCCTTCCTTCCAAGACACGATTGGGGCTTTATTTCTTGGAGTTTTGGACCACGTTCTAAGTTGGTGAAGCTTTGAACAAATCGGGGATCTTCTCATTTGATGTCCTGCAAAATAAAGTTACAATACAATAGTTATTAGGCTATCGCCGAAGGCGAAAGCCACAATGAATTACACAAATGGCAGAGTGAAAGGTATTAATAAATGTGAAAAAAAAATCATAACAATGCGAGCGCCGAAGGCGCGAGCCGAAAAAATCACATGATAATGACATATCAAGAAAAGGCGGAAAGCAAGTTGACCCCCCCTGAAAAATGCCTAAAATATTATTACAGAATTCAACTGATCTCGAGGACCACAAATTTCGACTCAAAAAGGGCGGAAAGGGCGGAAAAAAAACGATCCCTGGTAAAACTGACTGTCCCCCGCAGGCGTGCAGTCACAGGATTTCAATACAAATATATGAAGGCAGTCTCCAGCAATCAGAAGGCAATCTCCAGCTATTTTTGTCAGAAATTATTGAGTTGGTACAAACCTTGCTAGATTAATTTACAGGATACACAACGATAATAACAAAATGTTTCAAAGTTTTCTCATTTTCCCAATTTTTGCGAAAATCTCAAAATAACCCCTCGTTGCCCAGCTCCACTATATAATCTTTGCATGTGCAAGAGAACAATCGATTCGCTTCAATGGTTACGGCGATATGGCGCCGACAAACACCCACAGAATAGGTCATTTCCCATTTCCCCAGTTTTTGCGAAAATCTCAAAATAACCTCTCGTTGCACAGCTCCACAGCTCTTTGCATGTGCAAGAGAACAATTGAATCGCTTCAGCGGTTACGGAGATATAGCGGCGACAAAAATGTCGACGGACGGACAGACCCGAATTCTATAGTTCCCCGCTTCGCGCTACGCGGCGGCGCAGGACTGAAAAAAAAAACACTGAACCTGGTAGTCCTACCGACAAAAAACATCTACTTCGTGCTGTGACGCCACGCGAGTCGGCTTGCGTTTCTAGAGTATACTGCCCTATCGGAATTTTCCCCAAGAATTAATCACATTTTGAGTAGGTCTTTCACGAATAAGTTTTAAGCCAATCCGACTTCACCTTGAACAGGCTGCATCCAAAAAACCTGCTGCTCACATAAAAAAATAAAAGAATCTCATACGCGTTTTATTGTCGTTTATTTCCTGAAAATAAATGGTACTTTTTTTACAGGGAATACTGTATCATGTTTATGGCAGTTGTCATAACCCAATCAGCAATGGTTTCGCGTAAAATAAATGCAATGTATTTCTTTTTTTTCTTTTCTTAAAAAAACGGGGGCTTCTGATTTCTTTCGAATCTGAATAAATACTTTTTAACACATTTTTCATACAGCCAATTACACAAAAGTAAATTCATAACGCAACTTCACCATAAAAACATCACTTTGCAAGTCCCTCCACAGAACATCAACACTTTTTGCTGTAGGAAGTCAGCTGAACAGCCTCTCACACAAACCACCTGGCAGAACTGACAGATGAGACAAAGTTTTACACGATAGTCAATTTTTATTTTACTACACATGCAAACTGGAAATGCGTGATGCAGGACACACACCAAAACAGGACACCTAGATCTGGAACACGAAAACTATGGCAATTTTAAAGTACCGTACAAAAATAAAGTTCGGATAAATTGTAAGCATGTAAATTAACTCGCAATATGAACACCCATTTAACACATTACAAAAAAAACTTGTCACATGAAAAAAACGGCCCGAAGTTTCACGTGCTGAACAATACTTCCTGTTTTTAACAAAAGACTCGACTGCTGCAAAATGAACATCATACGACATCCTTTTAAACATTTCCACTAACCCACCTCGGAAACGCGCAATATTTACTGGTTATAAAACTGGACAATTCTTATACTCCTGATGCGAGTTCCGCACAATATTTTACAAGCTGTTTTATCGTTACTCGAATGCCACGACATAACTACATCATACGTCAGTGTCGATCATCCATCACATGCACACGTCATTACAATCAACACCCATACGTCACAAGGACTGACAATTACGTCATTTCCATCCACACTCATACGTCATCTGGATCGACCTGTATTGTTATCTTTTCATATCTGCGTGTTTTTAATAAGTCCGGGGATTCGCTGCGGTCTCTATAATGTCTTTGTTCGCGTTGCTGCCGCCTGTACCGCGCTTGACGACTGTTGCTAAGTGAAGCACCCTGGTTACCAAGTCGACTTCTCAAGTCGGGTTTTTGGTTTATTTCTGCCGACTGCATCCTCTTCCTATCAATCATTATTACATACGAATGCAAAAACACCTGAAAAATTGCTTATGGACTATTTTTTACGAAAGAAAAGGACAAAATATTAGAATACGAAACACTGTCACATGATCACGTAACATCTGCTTGAAATAAGGTCATAAATACAAATCAACGAAAATATTGCCCATGGAAATTTCCTTGGCTAAATAACCTTCATCACAGTGGAAAATAGTTTTTTTTCCTCTTTAGAAACTTACAATAAATAAATAAATAAAAACGCGGGCACACTACCGTTTGGCCAGTTCCTCCTCGTCATCAGCATACATGCGCATCTTGCGCTTTTCTGGAATCTGACGTAATAATTCACCAAGCTCCGCCTCCATGTCAAGCTCCTCCTATGACATATTTAAAATTTTCCATGTTTAATTAAGTTTTCATTTCCTTCACACTTGTTTTACACTTTGTGAAATATCAATACAAATTTACATACCTACACCAAATACGCCATTTTAAAAACATATTGTTCATGACTAACCTTGTCATCATCCTGCCACCGGCGTTTGATTGCTACTTCTGGGTAGCTAGCCTGCGGGCGGAGGTCACGTGTTCTTCTCGACATCGTCTCCCGCCCTCTGACGTCACGCTGCTCGTCGTGTCCGTAATCTTCTTCGCCAAAGTCATCTTGTTCTTCTTCATCTAAAACAAATCAACCTGTGCTTCTAACAGACTGCTTTCCAGTCCCCCAGTTGCAAAGATTCTGAAACGGCTATTATCTATTATGCATGGCATAATATTGGGCAAATCAATTTCACAATAAAATGATACTGAACACCTTCAAGTACCAAAATTGTCAAGTGACAAAGTAAATGTAACACAAATATTTTACAAAGTGTGCAAGCGAAAGACGGAAGGGTACAGCTCCGAAGTTTGTGATATTGGGGGAGGGCGGGGATTAGAAACGTGGTCCACCTGAAGACCAAGCACGGAGTCGCCTGTTTTTGAAGAAATCACGTGATTGTGCGTGCTGACTGATCACTCTCTGAGCTTCCTCCTCCACAGCCCTGTACCTCGCCTGCCGAATTCTCTGCTTCCTGTTTGAAGAGTTGTAAAACACGCTAAATGGATTATTAGCCATTTTTTTCTTTGTATTTACAGAAATGTTCTGTCTCGTTGTTTCAAATATATTACGTAGTTCTCCAAGAGACATACCGGCTGTTCGAGATCAGGCCCGTGGCGCCGCCATAGTTTGGGTTGCCATAGCGCTGATAATAACGACTCCGCCTCTCTGCACCCTGAAGCTTTCTATCCGCTGTAACATCAATTATACAAAAGCTTTGTCATCTTTAAAGTTTTATAGTTTTCTCCTCAGTTGGGAGGTATCAATATTAACAGTATATATGCCCTTCGCCATTTTGCTGGGTGCATTTACTTTCACTTTAGTTGACTCGCTTACTGAAGCACTAACATTATACAAACTATAGAATGGATATATCTCACACGGCGAATGCCAAAAAAAAAAAAAAAAGTTATCAGTAAAACTGATGAATGTCTCCCGCCACGAACTATGGTCGAATCGAAAAATAATTCCACCTCGCACAACTTCAATATATATATTTGCACTGTAGCAACAATCAAAAGCCAGGGTTGAATAGCGGCTGAGATATCGCGTGCACAAAGTTGCAATGTAGGCAACAGAAATACTAAAACATTGCCTATTTTCAACAAGTCGCCATTTCGTCATTTTTGGTCGAATCGAAAAATAATACGACGTCACACAACTCCAATATATATATTTTCACTGTAGCAACAATCAAAAGCCAGGGTTGAATAGCGGCTGAGATATCGCTTGCACAAAGTTGCACTGTAGGCAACAGAAATACTAAAACATTGCCTATTTTAACAAGTCGCCATTTCGTCATTTTTTGGTCGAATCGAAAAATAATACCACGTCGCACAACTTCAATATATATATTTTCACTAGCAAAATCAAAAGCCAGGGTTGAGTAGCGGCTGAGATATCGCTTGCACAAATTTGTGCTTCCAAGTGTCGCCAGACGGACAGACCCGAATACTATAGTCCCCCGCTCCGCGCTACGCGGCGGCGGACTAAAAAAAAACAAGTATGTCCAAGGACATGACCCAGCCGAGTTACCAAACAAGGAAAGAGAGAAAAACTCTGAAACGAATACTGTTAGGCCAAAAAATGAAGAACTTTATTTCTGAACGTGACTTTTTCATCATTTTAATACACAAAAAACGAGTGTTCCCGGGTGGAAGCTACCCGATGCTGGAGAGGTTGGGTTTTGACGATTCACGTATTTACCGACATTTACACAATTTTACAAAATTTTTAAAATTCCACAATTTCGACAATTTTTGTTATTTTTTGTCCAGGTAGGGAAGCACCTAAGCACCTATTCGTGCTTAATATCAAAATGATTGGAGCAAAACTGTAGGAGGAGTAGCATTTTAAAGAAAAAGTTTAACATACATACATTCAAGCCCCTATAGTGATACGACTAACCCAGTCCGACAAAGTTGGCTGGGTTGAAAAAAAAAACAACAACAACAAAAACAAAAAAAAACAAAACAAACAACAACAAATATTCACCTTTTGTTGCGAATCTTAAAAATAAGTACTGATTCTGGGGCAGTGGATGACCGACTCTCCACCGCCCTGGAGGAAGTATTCTTTTTGCTCTCAGTAATCGTGCTTTCCTTTCTTCTATTTCACTGTTGTCTGTTTCACTTTCATGTTTCCTCTCCTGTTAAAAAACCAATGTCAAAATGATCAAGAAAGTGAAATAAATTTTATTTCATTCCTTTTACTCTGGCAATTTCTCCTTTCTTCGCAGGAACTAGAAGCTCACGGGTTAATTACTTATCAGACATGAAGTGTTCATTGGTTAATTTTTGGCCAGGCAGAAACCCTTTGTGGCTTAAAACGATAACAAACCTCTTCTGTGTCCATTTCTTCACCATTTTCCTCAGCTTTAGGAGCATTTTCCTTTTCTGGCACTTTACTTCGTTTCTTTTTTCTCCTCTCTGATTGTCCTTCTTCTTCGTCGGAGCTGAAACGGAAATTTGCTTCACGTGTCGCGCCGAGCCTCAACTTAACTAATTTTTTTTCCGGATTCGATCGAGGCCTGAAAAAACCCGTCAATGTACAGAAACAATAGCCGTTGTGGTGACAGCTCATTTGGTTAGATCGTTGGTTTAGTAATCTCTGGGTCCCAGGATTGATTCCAGCTCGGTGTGGTAAGCGGGAGTTTCGGCAATCCCTCAGGAAAAAAAACAAACAATTATAACTGTTATCCCGGAGTGTTCTTGGCACATCCTTCCATTTGTTGGACGCACTTACCTAAGTAAATCCAGTTCATCAGGGTCACTTTCTTCCATTTTTTCTTCTTGTCTTTCTTCCATTTCTTCTTCTTGTCTTTCTTCCTCTTTTTTCTTTTCTTCGTCTACTTCATTTCCTATGTTTGGAAAATGGAATTAGTTCATACCAATACAAAATGTCAGTACCGTTTAAGGAATTTACGAATCTAAAAAATGGGACCGAATAATTTACATAATCCAGTTTTCTGCTCACTTTTTACGATACGTTCAGCATTTACATCTGAAAGGTACTGACCATGATGGAGTTCTCGTCAAACGATTTACCGCAGTTCATCAAGAGACAAACCTTTTTCATGTGTTGTCTTTTCTGTCTGAGCGTCTAGTAAGTTGGGATCGTTTGGATCATCACTCGTAAACCACATTGCCCGTGCAGCGGACTTGTCATCCGCCCATATCACGTTACCTGTTGCATTGTATTCATATTTATATCAAAAGACACTAGGTTTATAATTATTAGTAGTGGAGTTCATTAAGTATCACAGATGTTTCAGTATACTGTTAAAACATGAACAAGCACAAACTTACACGAAGTGTCGTCAATCCACTCGATGTTCGACGGAGCATAGAGTTGAAAGTAGGCAAATATGTCATTAGTACTCATGTCGTCACAGCCACGCAGGTGGATGGCGTCCAGGCGTATGCCACGCTCACCTTTTGTTTCTCGTGAAATACCCAAACTGCAAACAAGTAACCGAACAAACAGCACCTCAGTTAAGAGTACGTATTTCACATAGATTCTCCAAATGTTGTAAAAAAGCATTTGTACCTAACACTGTCTGTTTTGTTGTGAAAGTTTATTTTAATACAATAATTGTTTGATATGATAGCTTGGAAGACCTTTCATAAAGCTTTTTAATGTTGTCTTCTGTGAGTGGAACAAACTGGGCGGATTTGATGCCAAATCGCTTTGCTCTTTCTTCTCGCTTTTCCAAGTTTTCCTGGAATATAAATAAATAATGTGCTTTTGAAAAACATAAAATATTATGCAACAGAAAAGCCATTTTAGAGAGCACTGACTCCAAACGGAATTATAATTCACTGTGTCCTTGAAACTGGGTCAAGGTCAAAACAAAAATAACGTGTACCTACCAACTATGATCGGTCATCCACATAGCAAATATCGTAGGGAACGGATTATCAGGGTGGCAGTAACAGCCGGCAATGGACGGGCAGAAAGACGAACAACATCCAAACATATATTCTCCCTCCGGGGTCACAAGCCACGGTTGGGGCTAATAGGTGTTTACACTGCTCGTATTATTTGCCTTATCAATTCGACAAAAATATATTACAGTTTGTAAATTTACGCAAGAATGGGATTTTGATCAATTAATTCTCATTCGTTTGCAACAAAACAAACGAAACTGGATAACGAAGCTAACCTTTGACGTAGGATCAAATCCTAGTTCGAAATTTCCACTTTCTTTGTTTTCATACTTCTTTGGTTTCTGAAAAATGAAACGGCAAATATTTAATTTATCCAACCTTACTAAGAGATTGAATTTTTCTTGATCTTGAACTGACTTCTGTAACACGGACAAAACTAAACCACACTATCGGTATTCCGAATAAAGTGAGGCAGGATCCCCCGTGTAACACATGTCATTGGAATGTTAGTAAATTCAATGAAATTGAATACTCTACATTACCTAACTTTTGCAATCCGCTTACAAAATATATATATATATATATATTTGAGAAGTCGTACTTTCGACAATTTTTGACCGATTTCAAAAATAGTACGACGTTGCACATGCACAATATACATATTTTCACTGCACAAAATTTCAGAACGCTGGATCGAACAGTTTCCGAGAAGTCATCTGGACACAATCTACCTCCGTGCAAACAAGTTTCTATAATAATATATATTTTTGACCAGTCGTATTTTTAACAATTTTGGACGATTTCAAAAAAGACGACGTTGCACATATACAATATACATATTTTCACTGTCTAAAATTTCAGAACGCTGGATCAAATAGTTTCGGAGAACTCGTCTGGACAAATCCGATCTCCGTGCAAACAAGTTTCCATAACCGTATGCCAAAGGAAAAAGCTATATAACACATACTTTCGGAGATATAGCCAGGACACGAAGCCGCAAGAAAGAGGTCAGACAAACGGACAAGCTGAAACCTATATCCCCTCGTTACACGGGGGATATTAGGCACAAAATCTCGTTTTTTGATTGTAGTGTTG
Source organism: Protula sp. h YS-2021 (assembly GCA_949752745.1). NCBI lineage: Eukaryota > Metazoa > Annelida > Polychaeta > Sabellida > Serpulidae > Protula > Protula sp. h YS-2021. The sequence continues at coordinate 15,532,179 of OX457030.1, forward strand.
TATTTTGACCAACCAGGTAAACAACTTAAGTCATAACCAATACAGATTATATTTCTATACTTCCTCCCAAGCAAAACAAGTATGTTACTTTCTTAAAATAAAATTGTAAGGATTTCTCCCATTTCGTTTAGAGACCATAACTGAGAGAACATCGTGGATTTTTAATGATTCCAGGCAGCTGTACTGAATTACTCCAAACAAATAGATACAACTGAAATAAGAGGCTGAGCCAAACATGCTCAATACAAGACACAACAAACTTCTATGATACAGGCAGCACACACAGGTAAAAAAACCCATAAAAGTATAAATTACGTTTCTAAGGTTAGCAATACAAAGAAGGCGACGTGAACTAAAAACAGATGATCAGTTCGGTCGGTTCTGTTAACTTTTCTTGAACAACACATACTATTTATTGTACGTCACAGTATTATGAGATATACTTGGTCAATTATAGGGCTGTACAAGAGAATCCGGCCCCAAACGAACTCGGCCCCAAATTTCAGGAGAACTCGGCCCCAACGCGTAGGAGAACCCGACGGCAACGTGATAAAAATGCGAAACATTTTTTTTTAATTTGTCAACTTAGGTAATACGAGTTTAATAACCATAAGCTTAAATATTCAGACTTTCAAAACAAATAAGTATAAAAGCGTACTATGATGCTATAATTACGCAATCTAATTGCAATCACGAATTCTTTTAACTTGGGCAATATTCTAACAAGCCTTTAATTACAATCAAGACTATATTTAACTAGTTCAATCACCTCTTTTATTGGCTTGTTACTGCTGTCAATAACTGTCAAAATGGTGACTGACCACTTCAATCACTCTTTCATCGCTTTTGATTATTAATTGCATCGCGATTCAACTTGGGCGATTACAACACATCTCAGGCGAATTGCCCTATTTTCATTTTTGCAATTAAAATCCAGTTTTTTATTTCATTACATTTCATATCAAAATCCCGGCATAATTTGATTTGGGGCCGGGTTCTCCTGGGGCCGAGTTTGTTTGGGGACCGGGTTCTACAGAAAATGATGGCGGCTTCTCCGGGGCAGGGATCTTTTTGGGGCCGGGTTCTTCTGCTACCGCCATGGATATACAAGACAAAAACAGGTAAAGTAGGTTACACTGTATCTGGGAAAATTTTGGTTCTTTTGTCCTTTCGATTTGGGGTCTGCTACTTGTACCAAGCTTAGCCCAATAATTACTAGTCCTAGATGACTCTTGCGGTCTTACTATGAGAACAAGAGTCAAAGTTCCTAGGAAATGTCATTCATGTCAATTTTCAAATCTCGGCGCACGACGAGGACCAACGGCGATATTTTAAAAAGGGTGCATCACATAAATGGCCCAATTATAAATTATGGCGCACACGTTTTGTGGTCAGATAACATTTTTTACTGAGAAAAATGTGTTTTCTTGGGGTCAGGATATCTACTCTCATTTGTGAGTTTTGCTGAGGTCGAAAATAATGCGCCAGGGTACTTCTCAGTGTGCTTTTAAAGAAAAAGCCTGCCAGTTCAAGCCTCGGTGTCCTTGAACGTGCGCCGAAAGATCCAGAGTCTCGAAAATTTGCCATTTCTATTGCAGGAACTGTGAGCCTTTATGTCCTAAGAAGATAGAAAGGGTCGCTGGGACTGAATAATTACTGGTAAAGATGTAAATAATCAAGTCATCGCTCATGCGCGGAAAATCAAAGTTCTATGATGTTGACATGGACGACTGGCCATACTTTAGTCACGCCAAACGTTTCTAGGTCATCAAAATCTACTATGAGTGCTGGTTCTTCATCTGATGGAATCGGTGAAGCCATTTTGCGATTTATTGCTGGTTGTTTTGGATCTGAGTTCTTTCTCGGCAATTTGGCCTCAACGCACAGTGGTCGTTCATCATCACTTATTTCGCCTTCTTCGCTTGATTCACTACTGGATTTATTAATTTCATCGGTGTTATCAACACATATTTTGAGATTTGGTAAATTATCTTTCCGTAAAGATTTTGTCTTCTTTCCTTGGAAAGCCATTTTGTGTAATACGAAGGCTAAATGTAAACAACGTTGGCGTAGCATCAAGACTTTTGGGGGATCATAGATTTCTTCTAAAACAGTAGCTGTTATTCAACAGCTAACCACTACGGCGATTCAGTCTGCTGTGTATATCACCTTTTTCACTCCATAGACTCACTGGGGATTTCGCAAAAATAGTGCTCACAAAACAGAGGAATTTCCTTTTAAATATGCATACGCTCTGTGTTTTACATCACATACATATTTTGCAGAGGTCAGCTGTTTTATAACAACAACACAACGATTGTTGTCCACCAGCCACCACCTACAGCGGTTGGGCTGTTGTGTATCGGGCGCTTGTGTTCCTCGATCCACTTAAGATTCACCGAAAATAGTACAGTTGTTTGCAATATCGCAACTGTCTTTTGAATTTATTGCTTTGTATTCATGTATGACAGAATGAGTTTTGCAGAAGCTATCTATTATGTAACTTTGTCAAAGCAGGTACTAGATAACTACAAATAATATTTTCACGTTAAATCGTTATATAGATCATGAATTCATCAAATAAGTTAGTTTGTTTCTTCCAAATCCTCGAAATATAGGTTGTATTTTTGCTCTAATTGAGAAAATTTCAAACCCTCTGATTACCTTCAGGGTATTTTGACTAAATTTATGCTCTACTATAATCTATCAATATCACCGGAACGGTTGCACACCTTTGTCTTATTTATACTGCAATTCAACAACCATATGTGTGAGCCTGTCACTCAGCTGAGATCGTAACTGTCATTAACTTTGACATTATTAGGCAAACACTAACGAATTGAGCTAAGAGTTATTTACAGTTTCATAAGCTTCCTTATTCTTTCGCAGCATAACGAAGATTTTTTACTGTTAAATTAAAAGATTCGTGACTCCAAATCTAAAACACGAATTTACATGCCGTTTATTTTACGTTGTTATAAAACAGCTTACGTCTGAGGAGATCTATTTGCTATGTATGAAAACAGTGACTGAATATTTTAAACGGAAGTTTCTATATTTCATGAGTATTATTTTTGTAGAATCCTCAGTGGGCCTGTGGAGTAAAAAAAGTGTTATACACATCAGACTGAACCCACATAGATGTTAGCTATTGACAACAACGCGTTCATTGATGATCCGCTCCATGGGTTAATACATGCTCCCATCGAAAAACACACACGAGTATTGGGCGATAATAACAGGTTAAGATAATTTAGTTAAGTATTTGAAGCTACATGTGAATATGGTTAACCGTAAAAGAAAGGTAAGCGCGCTTGTCCGTACATTTGTTTTGTTTAATCACAATACCTGATAAGTTTATCAAGTAATATTTTCCCCCGCCATTAGGGACAGGTCCTGTACTCGTTTATAGGCAATAAGCCAAATCACACTTTGGGTGTTTTGAATAAAATGCGCAAGAATTTTGAATTTCGACTGCGTGGGAACCGGGTAAAGAATTGAAAGAAATTATAGAAAAATATGGAAGAAATATCGCAAAAACAGCTCATACTCGGAACATAAAAGAAAATGAAACTTGAAACCATTTGTTAAAACTTTTAATAAGTTTTTAAAATATCAAACGGGTTGTTAAAAACCCGATTGCTCTTTGGTGCAAGAGAAATTTGACATTTAGGCGAAATCTCTCTTTCATTTTTTACCCGGTTATTTTATTCGAAACGCAGGAATTTTTGCGCATTTTTATTGGGAACGCCCAAAGTGTGATTTGGCTTATAAGACTGCAAACTGGACGATCTCGCCTTGGATGGCAATGAGAGATTGGGAGGTTTCACCGAAGAGCTCTAGCGGGAGGCCATCAGATTGATGGAGGGGGACAGGGCGTCTAAACTACCTCCCTCCCCTTCACCAGCAGGGACGCATCTACAAATAGTTCTGGATTACTCTTGCGGTCGTATGACACCAAGAGTCATAGTTCCTATGAAAGCACTGGCCATTGATGTCAATTTGGGGAATATTGGCCCAAGAATGTTTTCTTGAGATTGTGACATAGAAACCCATTATCGCCCACAAGAAAACTGAATATACAGCTGCAAAACCATTCTGTACTCAAGTTTTGGAGGTTTGTCCAGGAGTAATGTGCTAGGTTACTCCTCAGTGTGTTTTTTTTTAAGACAGAGCCTGCTGGTTCAGATCTTGGTGTCCTGGAACGTGCCCCTGAAAGATGCACGGCCTCGAAAATTGAGATCAGTGGGCATTTCCACTACAGGGCCTGGTACCAGGGCTCATCAGGATGACTGTTAACAGACAGCACAGGGGGTTCTGATAAGGGATGAGAGCGAGACTGACGGGACCAGTTCGTCCAGTAGGACGATCTCGGCTTATATGGTAATGACTGGGATGGGGAGGTTTTGAAAAGGTTTTCAAGCTCCAGACCATCAAATTGCTGGAGGGAAGGGGGAAGGAGGCAGGCGACTTAAACTGAACTATTCCTGTCTCCAGAAGGGACGCACCAGGGTGGCTCTAGACAAACAACACTAGTTGTCCTCTTTAGGATGACTGTGAGATTGACAGGACCGGTGGATTGTGTGGATGATATCCGCTCAGATCTGATGGTAATGAGTGGTATGGGGAGGCTTTACCCAAGTGTTGCCGCAGTGCCATCCCCTACCGATTGAGAAACCGGGGGCCGTTGGGTTAGGTGCAGCCAATCAGCCTTGTCGCAGCGCAACCACTTGCGTTGGCGATTTTGGTCCGGTTGACAGGACGGATCACCGTGAGATCAGTTACAGTCAGTCAGATCAAATCACAATTTTACAGTTGCGACATGCTCCAAGTCTCTTCAGTAATTTATCAACTGCTGTGAAAAAATAGTGAACACTCATAGTCCAGATTTATGTCAGAAAGGGAAACGAATTGAGCTGTGGGTCGGGGAGGTTTTACCAAAGTGTTGCCGCAATGCCATCCCCTAGCGGGACTATTTTGGTCCGATCGAGAAGCTGGGGACCTTTAGGTTAGGTGCAATCAATCAATCTTGTCGCAGTGCGACCCCTTGCGGGGGAGATTGCGGTCTGGTTGACAGATCGGAACAACGTTAGACCAGCTACAGTCAGTCAAATCAAATCGCAATTTTACAGTTACGGCATTCTCCAAGTCTCTGCAGTAATTTATCAACTGATGTGAAAAAAGCACTCATAGTCCAGCTTTATGATACAAAGGGAAACGAACGAATTGAGCAGTAGATCGGAGCTGATTAATTTTTTAGAAGCTGTTAATATTTTTAATGTGTTACTTGATACCAAAATTGATACCGAAATTGAACTAGTAGAGAAGAACGAATAGTTACAGTAGATCGAAATAAGTGAAATGGAAACGAACATCTCCCGTTGCTGAAAACAATTTTCATTTGTCAAGTCTCCCATCATAAGGAATATTTGATTTGAAAGGATTGCCAAATTTGCACCTGGCTTATTAGTGGAGTCTTAATTTAGCATTTTGTTGTCACAAGTTATGATCCACTTTGACCAATTTTATCTCCTTTGTAGTTGTAAAAGTTATTTTAACATGCGAGTTCTCAATTCCGGCTCTGCCATTCAAAAGGCAGTAGTTTTTCACCTCGGAGTTATGCCCACCATGAAGCGGAATAGAATAACATGGGCGCCAATGAAGAACAGTAACAAAATCGTGATTTCTTAGGAAGAGCAGATCATTTCCGTCTCCTTCCTTGAAATGTATTTTAATCTTTATGTGCAAGATTGTTCACCAATTAAAAGGGTATGTAGCAAAAATGTTCAGAAATAAAAGGCCATGTTGTTAGCCTTTCCCATTGACTGGCATGTGTTACACCCCTTGTTTCAATATGGCAGAAGGAATTGTGAAACGATTTATTTAATTATATAACTTCTTCCAGTTACCCAAACAACAAACTGTGAAAGAAATGCCGTATCCATGAGATAGACGCGTATTTTAGTTTTTGAAAAAATGGGTTAAATTTCTGTTCAATTACCTCTACAATTACATGTATGACAGGAGTTCAAATTCAGGTGTTTCTCGGTGTTAACCCCCGGTGTTTTTATCAGTCCACGAAAACAGGAAACAGGTTCTATGATACAATTAGCCCCTAACCGGGGATTTAGCCCCGGAGGGGGAATATAGGATTAGATCTTGTCCGTCCGGCCATCCCAGCTGTTACTACTGTCCTGATAATCTGTTTCCTATGATGTTTGGTGAAAAATGGCCCATCACAGTGAGTATGTACACGTTTTCATTTTGACCTTGACCTAATTTCAAGGTCACAGAAGCTGCCATCTTGCGGCTTCAATTCCTATTGGTGGCTGTGCTCTACGATGATGTTTTATAAAACCTGTCTCTCGATCTATGTCTATTAGAATTGATTTCCATGCGCCTTGGTACCTGAAAAATGAGAAGGATGTGTATCGAGTTCCAGCAGTGATTCTTGCCTGCAGGCTTTTTAAGCATTTACCTATATGGCTATGTTCTTTTCCTACGGGGGTAAAAAACAACGGTTGTGTCAAATTTCGGTGGGGCATGTTTATGAGGCAAGCATAGCCTAATGTATGCTGGCACATCTAGAAACAGCAGTGGTAAATAAAACTTCCAAGCTAAAGTCTGAACAACGTGCGGGTTTTATTTTATCAAATGGAACAAAGCCGAAGGAAATTGTGCGCGTGTCGCTTTTTTCACAGCAGTAGCTAACAAGTAACCAGGTAACATGTGATTGGTTGCAGTATGAGAGTGGCGCCGCCACGGCTTATATGAGCAGAAATCAAGCGCTGAAAAAGTTGCAGGTTACTCTGCCAGACTTCAGGTGAACAGCAAATATATCAGTCAATAACTAGATAAATATCGTTTCAAGGTTTGAAAAGATATAAATGTATGTTCTACTTTGAGTTGAAACAAAACTGATAATACATTGTGTATATGGTAAAGGGATAGTTATGAGGCTATGAAGATCATTGTGAAAAATGAAGTAATTTGTATGAAAATATTTTCAAATTGAATAAAGCCAGAGGTAAAACCTGAGCGTGCCTATCCGCATCGGGAGTCTTATTTTACTTGTACAGTACCAACAGCCCCCAACACTACAGTCCACGTGTAGAAAGAAATAGTTGCTTATTTGTTCAGGGGAAGACTTGAAGCCAAAAGCACCTGATTGAAATCAGTCCAAACTGAATGTTGTCCCCACTGCGTTTAATTATTTACAATATTGATTTCCTCTGCAGGCGACTGTGCATCCTAAAGGGCATCTACCCGCACGAACCCAAGAACAAGAAGCAAGCGGGTAAAGGCAGTACGGTGCCCAAAACGTACTACCTGGCTAAAGATATCCGTTTTCTCCTGCATGAACCCGTGCTCACCAAGTTCAGAGAGTTTAAGGTATGGTATGGTGAAAGTAGTAGTTTGTGTTATTGGAAAAGTGCGTGAAAAATTGCAAAATTTATGGTAAGCAGTTAGTCAGCAAAATATTAGTTTGTGGGAAATCAGAAGTGCCATTTTTGGCGAATAGAATCAATCCTGGGCAGTCGGCATATCTCAATGTTAGCTGACTGTGTGCCTAGATTAGTCAACTGGTTCTTTTTGTAGGAACTACTTCGTGTTGTATGTTGATGGCCTTGCTTGTTCAGTGTTTTAATGACACTGTTTGGGAACTAGCCCGGCGGGACCTATGTGTGACCGTTCAGCTTCATCGCCACTCTAAGCAGCATGAAGCAATTTCATAATAAGTATCTTTGCTTAGAGCTTTGCATTGTAACGCCCGTTATTTGGTATCCACTTACCCACAAACAACAGTTAAGTAACTACGCCTCCCCCCTGCCCCCCCCCCCCCCATCCCGGCGCCACATCAGGTTTATTAAAATGTGAATTTAACTGATACACAGGCATTTATAAAGAAAATATACAAGGCCAAGAATCGGAAGGAACGCGATGACGTAGCGCGACTAAATCAGAACAAGCCCAGAATAGAACTAGACCACATTGTCAAGGAAAGGTATGGATTTGCATTTGATTGTGTTTCTCTCGTTTCACGTTAATGTAGTGGGAAAGTTGCATCAAGTGTGGGGCACGGGGTGTGAGAATATTTAATGATGTGTGACGTGCACATACTGAGGACACTGGATGACGTGTGACGTGCATGTAGCCTGTGCATTAGATCACGTCTGACGTACGTGTGGTGAAAATGTTTAATTGTGTGTGCCTTGTACATGGTGGGGACACTAGATCACGTGTCAGGTGCATGTAGCCTGTACGTTTGGTCACGTGTGGTGGAAAAAATTTTATCACGTCTGACTAGCACATGGTGCGGGCTACTGGATCACGTGTCACCTGCCTGTAGCCTGTACGTTTGGTCACGTGTGACGCACATGTGGTGGGAATATCTGATCACGTGTGGTCTGAATATGGTGATCATTTGATCTTATGGTTGAAATACTTAATCAGGATCGGCAAACAATTTGGATTGGTTTTTCAGTATTGTTCGATATTCGCAATATGTTGGGAAAGGCAGTTAGGCTTTCCCAATTTGAAAACGAAATAAATATCGTTTTCAAGTCCGTTAATTTTTAAAGTACGTTAATTTCAAAACCCGATTGCTACATTCCGCTGCATGTAAGTCACGGTAATGTCTGATGCGGTGTCAGGCACTTATTTCACGGAACGGCGGAGAAGGTATGGCTGGTTCGAATGCTTATTTTGCAGGTACCCGAGCTTTATCGACGCCGTGCGGGATTTGGACGATGCTATATCTATGTGCTGTTTATTCAGTACTTTTCCGCAGTCGAAGTACACAAAGAGTTACATAATACAACTGTGCAGACGCCTATCAGGCAAGTAAAAACTAGACACAACCTTGAAATTGTCACAGGCAGAAATTTTCTGTTATATAAATACAGCGATTTCTATTGATTTGTGTATTTCGGTTTTTGTCTGATGGAAGTGGGAGTGCCTGGATGAGTGATCCAAATTTTGAGCAAAGCCTATTTTTGAGAGGTATTTTTTTTTTGTTTCAGTTGAGTTCATGCATTATGTGATTTCTTCAAAGTCGCTACGAAAGGTGAGCTGGTTTCAATACAGTCGGCTTTGAAAATGGCAGCAATTTTTTTGCGTGATATTGAAAGCTTCGATTTTTTCATAAAAGTAATGAGTAATCAGGATGTTCGTCTTTATTGTTATTGCGCTACCGAGGCGAAACGGACGCGCATGAGGCACTAAGTCACGTGAGCTCTTCCACCATAGCATGGCTCCGAGCCTGCATGAAACGGACTACAGAAATATACCCGCCCTTGCTCCATGTATAGAGGGGCCTAGTGCTTGTTTATAGGACTTTCGTAATGTGTGACATTTGTATCCACTTTGCAGGTTTTCGTATCCATCAAGGGCATTTACTTCCAAGCAGATATTATTGGGGAGACGGTCACGTGGGTCGTGCCGCACAGTCTGGGCTTTTGTGTGAGTATGATTTTGAAAATGGTACGCGCGAAAAATAGATTGTTTCTTGCGCTGTTTTCTGTTATTTTCCAGTTCTTTCAGAAAACATGATGTGTTCCAAAAAAGTTCAAATTTTATTAGTTGAGAAGACAGGTTTTTCTGTGAGGAAAACTTAATAACAGTTTTCAAAATAGAATGACAGATGCGCGTCGCTGATTCGGTCTCAGTATTTCTAGCAAGGCTACAATTGCTTTTCAGGCAGTATGATGGTAGGAGCAGAGAGATGGGCAGAGATATTTTGAACAGAAACAGAGATAAGTAAAAATGTATGCCACACTTGATACTTGATTGTAGAGCTATGACATATTTTTGTTTATATTTTTGCAGCATCCCGGGGATGTAGACTACAGAATCATGGCCTGTTTTGTGGATTTCTACAGCACGATGTTGGGATTTGTTAACTTCAAGCTGTACAATATGTTAGGACTGCATTACCCTCCTAAGGTATGCAAGCTGACACTAGTAAATAAACAACACCTCCCCCTCCCCCTACCTTCCCACCGATCGTTTTTACTGCCTTACACTGCTGGGAGGTAAGGTTTTCCGCTTGTTTGTTGTCGTACATGAACCTTGTAGATTTTAGCCTTCTAATACTTAAGCATAGTGTCTTAAGTAATGTCGGATGTGTTATTTCAGCTACAGTTGGAAAATGAGAAAGAAACAACTGAGGGAATGTGCTCCATACAAGAGCTTAAAAGTGAGGTGAGTAGGAAACAGGCAATCGCAATAGGATATAAATATCGAGTTTTTGAAAAGACGCAAGGCGGTAATAATGCTCAAAATGTATTATATCCACCCACAGTAAAAACATGGATTGCAAGTTGAAGCAAAAGAAGAGATATTTTATGGAAGACTTTTGTATGAGCTCCCGAGTAAATACGTCTGAAACATCTGAATATCAAAGAACAAGGTTTTCATGTTGTTGTAAATGATGTGCATTGTAACTTTACTGCTCTAGTTGTTGTAACAATGTGTGTGTTACCTCGCAGAGGTTATCAGCGCTTACCCAGTGCCTAGAGGGCGTTATATCTACTCCGGAAGAACAGGAACCGGAAATAGACCATTTCCCAGAAGGCGAGGTGAACGCACCTGTGTGTTTCTGTTGAGAGTTCTCTCTAAAGATAATATTAAATGATTCGATATACATTTTACACAGTAATTCACTGAAAATAGCCAACATGCTTCCTGTCCCATATACAATTGATTGGAACAATTGAATATCAAAGCTTGAGTTTCAGGTATATCAACGAAAACAATTTAACTCGGTTTTAAAAAATGTTACATTACACTATGCTGTCTTGTTCTATATAAGTGTGTTTCATCACACCAACTTCAATCTAACGGTAGATACTCTCTGGGTTGGTTTACAGAACTTGAAATTCAGTCATTTCGTTTTGTGCAGGGCGATGACCCAGATCAAGTGGAAAAGGCGAAACTCGAAGCAGAAGAATTGAGAAAATTTCAGAAGCTCTTTGCTAATCTTAAATTTTATCTAAGCCGAGAAGTACCCCGGGAAACACTGACTTTCTGCTTAAGGTAATACTTGTAAACTCTTCAGTCAGATATAATTGTATAAAATTTACTGTTGACGTAAATAAACATTGGTACCTACACCCTTCTATTTTGGTTTATTTGCTGTTTTTTTTTTTTTTCACTGGTCAGATCGTTTGGCGGTGAGGTGTCGTGGGACAAGACGGTTGCTGTTGGTTACAGCTACCAGGCGGACGACGAGACGATCACACATCACATTGTTGACAGACCGGCCAAAGCCACACAGTATTTGTCACGGTGGGTAGATATCTCGTCTGAGATCTGAGTCAAAAATAAATAAATAAATAAATGTTGTTGGAGAGTGTTGAAATACTGTGTGGTAAGTTGTTCTTCATATGGTGTTTGCTTAAATAAATAAATGCGCTGCGATATGTGACTTAGCTGCAGATTAACCAGTTATTATCATCATTTTTTCAGGTATTATGTGCAGCCGCAGTGGGTCTTTGACTGTATCAATGCGCGGCGATTACTTCCCGTTAAGGACTACTTTCCGGGAGAAGTTTTACCGCCTCACTTGAGCCCATTCGTTGAAGAACAGGAGGGCGACTATGTACCGCCAGAAAAGCGCGCACTCATGGGCGAATCTGTCGACGGTTCAGGTGCAGAATATAGCGAAACTTTCAGTTTTATAATACGTATACTATTTTACTAACCGTTATTAACACTTGACAAGCCTTTGGCTTGCAAGAGTTATATGAATTTGTGCGAGCAAAATTCGTCCTTTTTTTTTTCTTCTTGACACTTTTCCCGATTTTTTGTGTCTTCTTCTCCTCTGACACTATGGGCCCTACGACCATGAAACTTGGGACTTATGAAGAGCTTGATCTGAACATGTGCATGTCACTTTTTATTTTCGTCTTTGATGTCGTTTTCTTTGTTAAAACGCCATGTGAAAAGAGTGCATTTTTGGCAAGTAAATGCGTAGCATTTAACCCACATCACACACAGTTGCACAGTGAGCTTTGTGCGAGCTCTCACTGCGTAAATAGCTAACACGGCGTATGCTAGATCAGTCAATAAAACCTTAAGTGAACAGAAACCAAACACTACTCGGCTTATAAGACATATTCAAGCTGTGTTGTTTGCAATATATTATTCAAGAAATAACCCATTGAAGGAAGTATTTTTGCGTTTTAATTTTTGTCAAGTGTTTAACATTTCGCTAGCGAAGTGAGGTTCTAGTTTGCTTTTGGGGTACAGTTCCCCTGGAAGGAATTGCGAAAGATGTGAACATTTTTTCAATTTAGTAACTTTTTGTTGGACTTGAGCCACATCTTAATGGGTATGATTAAAGCTGCTTGGGCCATTGCAGGGGCCTCCGGAAGCGACAGCAGCGGGGCGGAGAGTGAGGGCGAGGAGGAAGACCAGTCTGACGGTGACGCTGAAAGCGAGGACGAAGGCGACGAACAAGATCGGCGTGAGTACCCAGTATCTTAAGTACCTTCTGATAGGTATCTACAGAGTTTCCGCTGTGTGCGCACGCTTTATTTTGTTTGAGCTGGGATGGGGGAAAAAGTCAACTTGTCCCTTTGCCACTTCGTACCTGTGCCACTTCGTTCGTGTTTCTTTGCTAATAAGAATTTAATACAAATATTCTGCCTTGTTTTTGGCGCACTTATTTTTTTTATATATATCTTTTTTCACCACAGAGGTTTGCGGCTTGGGCATAGTTGCCAGCTACTGCGGTTGGGCCATCCTTAGCTTATAAGCGCATCGCAAGGAATCACGATTTTCTGTATTTGGCAAAGATTAACTAGATGGTTATGTACATTTTCAAAAGCAGAGCCCAATCGAATTTCACTGGTCGAGTTTTCTAGATGCCGTGCCTTTGACGAAACCCTCGGGTTTAGACAGCGGAGTACTAGAACAGCGAGAAATTCGCATCTACTGCGCGTGAAGCCAGTGAATATAGATGAAAAAAGGAAACTATTAAATATTATTATGATGTTTTACTTATATCCATTTTACAGTGGCACAAGGGATGTCTTTTTTTAAAATAGTTTACAAATAAAATCGTATTTAGTGTATGTCCTTTGTGTTGCGGGAGACAAACAGACACGGCTAAAAAGCGGTGTCAGTTTCAGTCCTGTCGGTGTGACCATTGCCGTGGAAGCGACCCTCCAGCAACATTTAAAGCAGAGCTTGAAGTTGCGATGTCGGCGAGTATTTTCAAAAGCATCTTTCATACAGATCAACGAAATTTCTTTCAGCTAAAAACCTTATAGGCCAGCTGATGCTTTTGAAAAAAAAGATGCGTAACAGTGAAAGTGAACTGCTTTTGACCCATTTCGCCATCTCAAAAAGGCTATTCTTCCAGCGAAGAATCGTGGCACATAAACGAGGGCAGAGCAACTTTTCAAGCTGTTTATTCAGGCATTGGAGAAAGGCGGCACAGCACTGCTGGGGCAGGTTCCACCTGTCTTGGCCTTAATGTCGAGGCAAAAGGAAATTTTTATTAAGGTTTTATGTGTATCGGAATAGTGTGGCGCAAAACACAGCAAATAAGGCTAAATGAAAATTTATTTTGTGTTCTTTTGTTTCAGAATAATCTGCAAAATGGCTCTTCAAGTTTTTTCCCGCAATGCTTTTGTAACCTTATTAAAAAACAACTTGTTATTTAGACTTATTGTTACATGCCGCGTGGAAAGATCTTGTCACAAAAACGTGAAGTGTGTCACTGTGGGGCACGAAAATGCGCGAAGCTGTACACAAGGTGCGGAAAAACGGTACGAAGCGGCGAAAAAGGGGTGGCAAAGATGCGAATTGACTTCAGACTGCTTGATAACAAGCGCTTGAAGAAGATTGTTGTGGCCTTTCTGGAGTCTAATCATATGTTTTTAGTAAACTTTTTTCTGACTTGAGTTTTTTTTCATTATCAGAAATTACAGAAGCGGAGAGGCTATACGCCGAGCAGCGACATAAAAGGAAGTTGATGGAGGCAGGCGAGGAGGAGGACGGAAACAGTCGTGGTGCAAGCAAGAAAGTCAAACTGAACGATAAAGAACGTAGAAAGGTGAGTACACGGGCTTAGATCCCAAACTGAAATGTTAGGAGAACGTGCGTCTTCAGGAGTGACCGTGGAGTCAACGTCGTAAAAAAATGGTGATCGTGGAGTCAACGACGTAAGAAAATGGTGATCGTGGAGTCAAGGTCGTAAGAAAATAGTGATCGTGGAGTCAACGTCGTAAGAAAACAGAATGACCGTGGAGTCAACGTCGTAAGAAAACAGAGTGCTCGTGGAGTCAACATCGTAAGAAAATAGTGATCGTGGAGTCAAGGTCGTAAGAAAATAGTGATCATGGAATCCACGTCGTAAGAAAACAGAGTGACCGTGGAGTCAACGTCGCAAGAAAATAGCGATTCAGTTGCTGCCCCTCTGTGTAGTGAGCGTATTGCCGAATCGCAAAGGTTTTGTTACGCTGGTCATGTAGTTGATAAAGGTTAAACCCTTACAAACTCTGAGAACGTAAGTGTTAATAAACTGCTTAACGCTATATCCAGTGTACTGAGTGCCAGCCAATTACAAATGGCCCAAGGCCACGCAGATACAATTGCTTCTTATTATTGCAGTTTTTACTCTTTCATCAGGTCCATAAAAAAGTGAGAAAAAAGATGTCTGAAAAAATTTCCGTCGTTCGTTTTCAGGGGCAAATGGTGGTGCTGAGCGGCAAAGTAGAAAAGGATGATCGGCAGAAAAGGTTAAAAAAAGAGAACGACGAAGAACGAAAATTAGGAGAAATGATGATTCCTAAGAAAAAGCGGTATATGTACAATAAGATTGTCGACGGGCAGAAGCGCCGAAGCAAAGAGGTACGGCAAGATATGTGTGTTTATTTATTTATGTGTTTTTATTTATTTATTTATTTATTTTTCACTATTATTGGGGTGTTGGGTCAAATCGGCCCCTTGCCAAGTCGGCCCCTTGCCAGCTCGGCCCTTTTTGGTCAAGTCGGCCCCACCAACTCGGTCCTTCGTGAAAGTCAACTCGGCCCCTCAGTCCTTTTTTAAGTCGGCCCTATCACATATACTTTTCAAACTTAAAATGCAAAAGGCAATGATCACTGACAAAATGTAATTGAAAATTACAGGCTTTTTTCGTATCTCATCTCGGTTGATCACAAGTATGCAGATTTACTGTGATGAAAAATACTCCGTATTCATCAGACAAAATGCAGTTAGTGATTACAGGACTTCTGTCGGTGTTTAATAGGGTTGGGTATCGCGGCGCATTCTGTATCCCGATACGTATCTCGATATTGGTTGTGTATCGCGATACATATCGCGATATTTTAAAATTCTTAAAAAGTGAAAAATGCAACTGTTTCATGGCTTTATCAGGCATTTTAATATCCAAACCAATAGCTCCCCTCCGGGGGCCTCAAGCCCCCCCCCCCCCCCCCCCCCCGGTTGGGGGGGCTTATCAATTCACTTTATAGTTGAAGAGATACGGCTTCGACAAAATACCGCGTTCTGGCTGAGTTCCAGCCAGTAATGTCACATTTTTGACAATTTCCCATTTCATCAATTTTTCGTCGATTTCAGAATATGGTGTGTAAAATGACGAACAGCAGCATTGCAGATATCACTCGATAGCAATTCACTGCAAAGTTATCGAATTAAACATACAGTGGAAAATATCGAAAAATATCGATATTTCAAAATTCGTATCGCGATACGTATCGTGAAAAAATCGCTTTATCGATATATATCGCCACCCCTAGTGTTTAATCTCAGTGATCACAAATAAATTATCTCCGTTATCACAAATATATAATTTGCCTCATCATGGCCTCAACAGCAATTACAGTTCACATGTATTGTACACACCACAGTTTGCTTGTTAAGTCACAGAATGATATTGTCTGAGTTGTCAGTAACTAAAAGGAGTGAATTAGGCTTTTACATTAAGTATTTTACACATCACAATTTGCTTGTTAAGTCAAAGATATTTTCCATGCCGTCAGTAACTTGTAATACACTCGGATTTAGTGGTAGAATAGAAGAAAAAACAAGGGCGAAATTGTTTGAAATTTGTCAAAATCGGTATACAAAAAATGAAGTAATTAATTTGTCAACAGGACAAAAGAGAGCTGAATTTCTGCTGCGCTGGTTGCCAGAACGTTGACTACTCAATGCCACTTCTGAATACTGAAATTCAAAATTAAATACATAGCTTTTAAATGTCAGGTTGAAAGTAGTGTTTATTTATTAGTAAATGTTATAGCACATTCTTTTGTTGAAGTGTGTTGTTTTTCCAGGAAAATACACAAGGTAGAATTACCCTATGTGTTTTATCTGAATAAAACCTTTTTAATAAGGGGCCGACTTGACTTTCACGAGGGGCCGACTTGGGGCCGACTTGACTTTCATGAGGAGCCGAGTTGGTAGGGGCCGACTTGGCAAGGGGCCGAGTTGACCCAAGACCATTATTAGCAGACAATTGAGTGGGTGTCACAAATTTACGAGTCTTTTAAAAGATCAGTATATACATTTATGTAAAACCGTGGCATCATTATTCTGCCATTTTCGTTTGGTTTCAGGCGAAGGTTTTGGAAGAAAAGAGAAAACAGCATGATAAAGAACAGAGAAAGCTGAAGAAAAAGTCCAAGAAAACCGCTTCGTGACGCCTGTCCGTTTTCGATGAATTCTAGTTTTCAGAACTTTGGAGGAGTTGGTTAAATTGATTTAAGGAACGTCCGTGGAGTCCGCGAGATTAGTGCTGGGACTCAACCATTGGGCTGGTTGCAAGGCATGCATTTAATTTTCCTTTTACGATTTAAAGATTACAAAGTAACTCGTATTAATTAAGATCAGAAAGGAGACTGGATGTGTGGCTGAGAAGGGGAGACATTATTTGAAAGAAAAAAAAATACCGGTCGTATGCTTAAGCAATAGATATCGCAAACGGTTTAGTATAAAACCATAAGATGGAGCATCTGGGTTTCGTATCAAGTCCTGTCGGGACCGCTGTGCTGAAGGAGTTCTGTAGCCGATTTGTGTGTACTTGTTACTGCGATTGTCCCCTAGACATTTTATTAAGATTAATAAACGTTTGATAAAATATCAAACTACATCTAGAAATGTGAATTTTTGTTAGAGAAATTCTCTGTTAATACTTCGACCTGGTGTAGGCCTACAAAACATAAGAAATAAAAACAAAACAATTTTAAATCAACTTTTATTTGCATTAGAACGGGCATGGTATTGTCATGTATGGCGTAACTGTTTTGCATAGCTGTCACATTTTCTAAGTTCAAGGGTAACAAGATCAATACAAGTGCGCAGAGAACTATGTTTCTCAACACCAACCCAGCTCTGATTTTGTGCAGTTTTTTTTTCTCACATTAAATTTGATTTTACCCATGATTTAACTAAATCAGTTGTTTTTTTTTTTTTTAAATACGTGTTACAAAAATGGTGTATTATTGGATATTTGTTTAGTTAAAAGCATAAAATTACAAGGTTATGTAGCCCCTACAACAGGTGCGCTTCTGCTCGCATGCTTTAACGCATGTAAATGTTCACTTAATTTCAATACGTTTCAAGCCCGTGCACTTCTTTCAGGTAAGCCGTGAAGTGTCTGAACAAATCAAAAACACCCCCACCATTTTGCACCTTAGAATTAAACTTCCGAAACCACAAATGACTAGAATATACTTCAGTTTGTAAAACCCAAAAAAAAAAAAACAACAACGGTTTTCATTAATGCTGTTGAGAACTCGTTTCATTTCTGTAATGACGACATGGAAAATTCTAAACTATAGTTTTCACCAAAAAATAAGGCATATTCCCAAACTCAGCTTCGATTCTTTCAAATCAAGTTATTTCACTCTCAATTTCTGTGAAATTGGTATTTTTTTCTTATTTTTTTTCATTGTACCATTTTTCATCGCAAACAAAATTATTGACTATAGACAACAGACTGTATAATAAATACTGCAAAAGCAACTAAAAATATCAGCAGCACATATCAATACATACTCAAAATAAGGTATGTTAATTAACATCAAACAATTTTGTACAATTCAAAGAAATGAAGCGTAAACCTTAACATTTCCCAGCGTGCAATTTAGTTGTACAGCATTTTATAAGGCGCAAACACTGTTTAAACCACACGTGAATTTTGAACACAAAACAGCGGACATTCACACGTTTCAGAGTCACGTGACAAGATTTCTGGCTCGATCCCACCTCGCATTCTTTTCATGGTACTAAAAACGGAACACGCGTATTGGTTCTTGGCTGGTTTTTCAACCCATCTTGTTTCTACACAGCGACGGCGAGTGAAATCCACTCCTATAAGCGGATTCAGTTTCGTCCACGATACTGACGCAAAAACAGAACGCCACTTTTTTGGGATAAACATACAAGTAGAGAAATTTAGAAGCATAGAAATCAATGGGGAAATACATCAAAATCACTTTGAAATAGATAAAGAGCTATTTCTGAAATGGAAAACCATTTTTATATCATAAATAAAGCTTCCCACATTCCAATTGAGTTCTGAGACCTTACCGACACGTCCTGAGACAAAATTAACTTTTAATAGATTTTCCTTACTTGTTTCTCTATGTTTTTTCCATTGTATTCCTGCGAATTCCTTCTACTGAACATGCTCACTTGATACCGTTAACTGGCTTACAGGACACACAGAAAAGTTATATAGAGCACATACACTGGGCAAAGTCGCTCAGTTAGAACTCGTGCAAAACGCCACAGCTAACATCTAAAGCGCTCACAACCATGAACTAATAATCAGCATAACGTCTATCAGGTCCTGCACGCGTTGTGAGATCTGGTATTATCTACTCAACTAATGAATTAAATTACTAAACCACACAAATCAAGGCATAAGATTTTTTCCTCTTCACAGAATTACTGAATTTACAAGTATATGCAGTTTTAATATCTGGGTATATCTTTAGATATAGGTTACTTTTAAGTAAAGGATTTTCAGGACTCGCAAGGCCGGAACTCGTGATTAGTTTGCGTTCATAAACATGCTGTTGTTTTGTTCATGGCGTATTACTCAGCCACAGAAGCAGTCACGTGGTTGATGGCGTCACTGGAGACGGCGGCGTAAACACCACAAAAAGATACACAAAAAAGCGCGTATTAAGTGTGACCTTCAAACTCTTAACCAACTGTCATAACGGAAACAAACACTGTACTGTGAGAAATAAACTACTAAAAGCGCGTAAACAATTTTTTTCACACAATCTTTAAACAGTATATGAAACTAGATGTTGTATAAACTTAAGAATTAAAATGTAAACGGTGGCCTTTATCTTTACAATTACATTCATTTGTAACTTTGTATAAAGTAAAATAACAGCAAACCTGGTTCGGTATACTTCAGTATAAAAGGCATTTTGAACTTCAAAGGCAAATAAACAACAACATTATGTACAACTGGTATAAAAAGGGGATAAACATGAATTTTCCAGCATGTTTAAAAGAAGGCAAGTTTCGCCTGCGAAAATGAAAAGATTTCATACCCTTTTCCAACCAGTCAATTTCACTACTTGCACTCGATAGTGTGCAAATAGTGCGAAAGGTGGTTTGGATAAAGACCGCTTGTTTCTTCTGCATACACAAACACTCCTACAGCACTACATCTTAAACCGGATTACCAAACTCGTCACACTCAAACAACACTTCCTCCTCAGAATACTGCTCATCCTTTGATGTTTCTTCACTCTCTCTATCCTCGCTCAATGTAGCAATTGGTGATTGACTAGCTGTCGCGCTCTCTTCACGACTTGTCAGGCTGCCGGGGCTGCTTGCTAGGCTCGCCGACTGGTCCGCAATATAACCGCCAGGTGTCGCCACCGACTCGGAGATGGACGAGTCGCCAGTTTCCGTCGAGTCAGCGTGACGTAATTCACTTATTATCGCCTGCCAGGGAACATCTCGCCCAGCGGCCTCCACAGCAACCTTCTCACAACCAAATTCAGTCTCCGTGGAAGCTTCTGCATCTCCTTCACCACCATCAATATTCTGAAGACCAACATCCGGGACTTCTTGATCTCCTGCTTCTTTAATTTCGTCATCGTCTTGATTTTCTTGCTTATACGGATCAATGCCGTCACCTGGCTTGGTTTGTTCAATTGACGCATGTTCAGCGGCAATTTCATTTCGATCACGTGACTCCTCGACTGCATCACGTGACTCCTGTTGTTCTAATGGGGCTTCGATTTCCGGTTCGCTGTCAGACAGGTGCATAAAATCCGGCACATCTTCCTCCAGTAGAAATTCGGCATCACTGTCGTCGGAAGACGGTAAATGGTCATCATAGCTTGGAAGCACCTCACGTTTCGAATAAACTGGTGGCGGTTCATCAAAAGTGACCTGAATTTTGGGAGCTGGTGGCAGGGGTTTTACAGTTGCCGTTTTCTTGCCTTCTTGGACAGTGCTCTGTTTTAACAGAACCGAAGTTTTTGTTTCTGTTTCATCCTCACTATCGGTTCCAGATTCAACATCAGCCTTCTGTTCGAGCTCTGACTTTTTATTAGGTTGTTGACTTCTTGTGGACTTCTTCGACCTCTTTTTTCGCTTACCGGCTTCGGGTATTTCTGTCACATCGGGTTTACATTCGGCTTCTTCGTCACTCTCCGAAAGCTGCCGAGCTTTGTCGGGACTGAGCTCAAAATCTAGATCCCCGTTGTCCACGGCGTCCTCGTCGTCGCTAATGTCGTTACTGTCGTCATATTCGCTGCGGTCTTTGATTAGGCCACTGCAGTAGATTGTGAGGAGCACAATGAAACCGGCAAAAATCAATTCCCGGTACATGTTGTATTTATGCAGCATGTATAAATACGCGAAAATGGTCTCCTGCAACAGCCATATAACTCCTTTAAATATGCCCTTCACGCAGTAAACTAGTCCGCCCGTAATCGTTTTTATTATAGTGGCAACTGCTGTAACAATGTGGTAAATAAATCCCAAAATAATATAAAAAATATTGTAGATTGTAGTTGCTATCGAAACAAAAACATTTGCCAGCATGATTGCTAACTCGCTCAGAAAATTCCATAAGATTATGCTTATTATTTTGATCCAATCCCATGTAAATGCAGAAGCAGCATAGAGCCATTTGAGACCGTACTGGTTGAGGGCTATGTGCATGAACCGACCCGTAGTTGCCACGATTTGACAGGTCCAACTCCACAGAAACTGGCAGGCCGCAACTGTCCCGCTGTAGGTCTCCTTTGTGACGTAACAAGTTGTGTTGTATACAAACTGCGCTGACGTCACAGCGACCTCGATTGTTTTGCGTGTTGCTGTGCTGATTCCGTATGCTGTGTATTCATACGCCATCTTACTAAACTGCCATGTTGTGGTGCTGCTATAAACTACCGTTTCTGCCGTGTATATTGTGGCCGCTTTCGTGTATTCATACGTCGTTACACTTCCCGACCCAATCGCATGTGCCGTTGCTATGCTGCCATGATACGTTGCATTGGCAACAATTTTAGTTCCCTCCCACAGCAGCACACTGCCTTCTTTGGAGCCGACCCACAAATTGGCTAGAATCAACTTCGAAGTTTCCCACAAAAAGACTGAAGCTTCGTACGAAGCTTGTCGAAAGTTGGTCATAAAATAGAACATGTACTTCATGAACCTAATGGATCCTTCCTTTAACGCAACCGAGCCGTGTTCATACGTATAAGCAGCGGCCTGTGCAGTGTAATTAGCGGCTAGCTTTGAACCAATCACTGCATACTCCGCACCAGCCTTTGAACCGATTACTACATACTCCCCTGTGACCCTACTTCCCAGCACAAAGTAGTGAGAAATAATACACACTGCAGTGTACACATAGGACGCAAAACACTTAGTTAACATCCACAGAAACGCAGCAGTTTCTTTAGCACCATAAATGAAATAGTCAAAACCTAACTTACTACCTGCAACAAAATATTCGCCTGCGATTTTCAGACCAGTCCAAGCGTATTGTGAACCTATTTTACCATAATGCAGACCTTGTTCACCGACTTTATTTAGACCATAAACAGTGTACTGCAATACCGTTACTGTCCCATAGTATAAATATTCCAGAGTTATACACAAAAGATTCCATGTTTGCTCAATAATCGCAAGCAAGAGGTTCCATAGAAAGGCAATAAAATGGCAAAAATTCACCCAGACCGCGTCCACCCTTTGCTGTGCTTTTTCATAATCACCCCGATAGATGTCCCTCGTACATAACAACGTGAAACCCAAAACAAACAAACACAGCAGAAATAAACAACTGTATTTAACCTTCTCCCAACGGGAATACTCTCTGTTTCTCAAGTACCGGTATGTCTCTGTTGTCCAATTTTTTGTATTTGTGTACCTCGTATGGACTGCATTTTTGGTGTTGGTATAGCGAGTGACGACAGCATTTTTTGTGTTGGTATACCGAGTGACGATAGCATTTTGTGTGTTGGTATAGCGGGTGACCACAGCTGTTTTCGTGTTGGTGTAACGTGTGACGACAGCATCTTTAGTGTCCACTGCAAACTTTATGGTGTTGTTAACTCGAGTTTTGACGCCGGTTTTGACACTGGTTGCTGTACCTGTGACTGCGTTTGTAGTCCTCACTGCCCTGGAAATAAAATATGATTGACTGAAATACTGAATGGAGGGGATTTATGCCATTTCTGGCAAAGGATAAATTCTGTGATGGAACAAAGACAATTTATGTGGTAATATTTTACAGTGATATTTTCGGTTTAATACGCAAACAATATGAAAGGATTCTGCCTGTGAAAACACCGACGTTCTGAAAATCCTTCACTCCAACATGCCAAAGCCGTTCGAAATCCAGTACAAACAATTTATCTGGATGTATTCTAACCAGACTGAAATACTGCACACGATACTCACCTATCTACTACTCCATTTTTGATTCCCACTGCGCCGCCCACCACGGCATCCCGCCCGTTGCCAATGCGCGTATATATCGCCGTCTTGGTATTGTCCACCTTTCTATAAACCGTATCCCGGGCATCGCCAATTCGCTTGTAAATACCATCGCGAGTATCGGCGAGTTTTTTCACAATAGCTTTTTTCGTGTTGTCTAACTTCGTGCGTGCCCACTGCACAGGTCTTGAGAAAAGTGACCCCATTGTGTTTGCCCTCCACGTCACATTCTTCTCTTTCTGCATCAAATATTACCACCAACATTTATAAACATAAATATTATGTACTATATTGATGTATTAAATACAAGTCCAGGCCACGATATTTCAGCATTTAATTGCCCGGTATACCAGTAAAGGTCGCAGGACAGTTCAGTCAGTCCATGATATTTCTGCAAACGATACATTCCGTGATAGAGAAAAGACAGATCTGTTTAAACTAAACGATGATAAAACTGAGGTTTTACTCATTGGACCTCCACATCAGCTTCAATCTGCTAGTTCCTTAACCATTCGTACCGGAGAACATGTGGATAATTCATTTGGAACTGCGAAAAATGTTGGATGTATTTTTGACAATTCCCTCTCCATGGTTCCTTTTATCAACAGGAAAATTAGTTCCTTGGTATTTTATTTAAAACGCACACGTAAAATACGAAAATTCCTATCCCACAGGGCAGCGGAGTCGCTCATTAAGGCATTTTTAGTTCCGGTTAGACTATTGCAATGGATTACATTTGGGGTATCAAAGTATCAAATGCACAGTTTTCAACTTTTGCAGAATATGGCTGCTAGAATTATTTTACGGATTAAAAAAAAATGACTACATTTCTGGTATTCTTAAAGAACTACACTGGCTTCCGGTGGAGAAAACAACTCATTTTAAAATTTTAGTTAATACTTTTAAAGCACTCAATAATTCTAGTCCTAGCTATGTGTGAAATCTTCTAGTCAATTACGAACCTAGTCGTCGTCTCCGATCATCGGATAAATGTTTACTGGTGGAAAATAGAACTAGTAGCAAGTAGAGATAAGGAGCATTTGCCAACCGTGCTCTTGTTTAATGGAATTGACTTCCTATGTCTCTTGGGCCTGCCACCCACAATCACTGTTTTTAAAAAGCAACTTAAGACTTAATTGTTTATACCAGGGTTCGTGCGGAATTTTCTTGAGCAAATTTCAGGAGTTTCCAGGAGATTTTAGACCCAATTTCTAGGAGTTTTCCAGGAGATTTCATAATTTTTCCAGATTTTAGTGATAAGGAAAGAAAACAAACGTTTTTTCATGGCCTCCCAAACTCCATCCTTTCCACCTTTTTTATTTAATCTTTATCCGCGCGGTAGCAATGCTGTTGTTTACATCCCACAACCTAACATGAAGGTCCATTTGTTTCGAGTTTGTAAAAGTGTTCAGACTCTCGTCAAATAATAAAACATTCGTTTGATTTGACTGCCTTCATTAAACACATTCTCACATATGCGGCAATGCCAAAGTTGGCAAGATAGGATGTTTTTTGTTCCCTGCATGAAAACTGGTTAACGACTGGGTGATATTTAAACATCATGCGAAACACATCTCCTACATCCTCACTGGAATGGAAAGAGCTATGCTTGTCTATTGTTCGAAGTGTCCACAGAATTTCTGATTTAAGCACGTCTTCCTTCCTTCAGGGCATAATCTGAAACTGTTACTGAACAGCCAGGTACAGGTTTAGGGGCCTCATTTGAAGATTTGTTTGTAGCAAATGACATCTTACTGGCAGAGGAAACTCTTAAGGCTTCTTGATGCTTTTTCTCTTTCTGGCGACTTGTTAAAGCGGTTTCTCCGGTCATAATAACAATTCTGAAACTGCGAATGTTTATGAACAGGGAATGCTTATAAATTAGAACATAATTCCTGGTGCACATGCTGAGACTAAAATCCTATCAACTTTCAAGGAAAGCAAAAATTAAAATAAACAAATAAGAAAAAATACAAAAGTTGGTTTTTCCCGATACCTTTGAAATTTTGAGTTACCAAGACTTTTATATGGTAAGGCAAAGAACAAGCAAACAAGTAAGTATTTGTGAAACACAAGCAGGCCCCAACCGCCCCCCAAATTCATAGGGGTATAAAGCGATGACGGACGGACAGACACCCCAAACCTATAGGCCCCAATCCGAAGGGTTGGGGCCTAAAAAGCAACGAAGTTTTAAGGTCAAAGGTTGAAAAGCAAACATATAAAAGATAAATGCAGCGTCGAGCAAAAACGTATTATGTTTCTTAAAATTAACTTCCATTTGGTTGTGCAAACCGTTTAAACAGTAAAACGTCATACCAAAAGCCATTTCGTACTTCGAAACTTTCCACTGGAGTTGTCGTTTCGACTGCAAATTTTTTTTTTGGATAAATTATAAAGAAAAGCTGAGGGGAAAACATTAAAATTCTAACTTACTTTCAACATGCGTACTTACAGATTTTAAAAAGCCATACATGAGTTTTTAAAAACGATTTTACATATTATTCTGTTCCCCTTAGAGCCCCCTTGTGAATATATTTTAGTTAAAATGCAATTTCGCAATTTTTTTCTGTCATTTCTTTATATCTTTATCCCGACTTGTTTCGATCGAAACGCCAAAATATTCCGACAAAATTCGAGATGCGAAACCGCTTATTATTCTTTAACCCCTTGTTTTCACCTGTGACGCGTTAGATTAATAAGTAACATTACTCTGTCAACAGTCGGTCAACTGGAAGGAAAAAGAAGGATCTTTAGAGTGTACAACTCTTTGCACAATTGCCACAACATTGGCAAAAAAAAAAAAACAACACTATCCGAAAGCATTTATTATCTGCTATTACTATTATTATTTATTCATGATATTCATTTGTCTGTCACCCATAAACGTCGCAGTGGCTGAATGTCGGTTTTTGTCTACTGTGCAAAGTATGGAGAATTATCCAAGCTGGCCTAGATTACTTGGAGAATTCCATACCCGACTTTAATTTGTACCTTCATTGTAACACCACAGTTGTGTGAATATGAGTTACAGAAGACAGAAGTGGTTAGGGAAGATCACAATTGGTGACAACAAAATGTTACCAGTAACCTACGACCGCCCGCCACTTTTGGGTGGTTTTTTAACGGGTGTTTTTTTTTTTGTTTCGGTGTAATCGAGTTCCCCACTGGAATGTCGGAAGTGTAGAATTTTAGACATGTTTCCAGATAATTACAAAGCAAACTGTGGTGTTTGTGTTGAGTTATAGCGAAATTAAATATTTTCGGACTACTTTAATCCGCTATATTATTTCGTCATCCCGAAATCTAAGAACTTTGTGTATTTATATATTAGATAACTACATAAACAACTAATATTAAAAATATTAAAAGAAAAAGTATACTAAAATGCTGAACATGAACTGGTTTAGGAAGTGCTACCATTTAAAGGGGTATTGTTTTATTTAGCCGACCTCTGGGGTGATAAATGACATTTTCGAGATAAATTTTTTTTCCTGGATGGCGAATTTGCATGAACACTGGCGAAAGACCCAGGTTACTGGTACATTCAAGCTCCACTAAATAATCCACCTGCTGGGGATGACCGTTGACTGACGTGACTGGTGCTTTCGGTCATCCCTAAAAGCCAGCTGCAAATTTGTAAATCCTGTCGACTCAAATTTACCTTATTTTGCGATACTTTACAAAACAAATTGTTTTCAGGGTTGGGTTTCTACCAGGTAGAAACCCTTTTTCCCCTACCGTGGGTAAAAACTAGGGTAATAACCCGGGAAAAAGGGTTTTTACCCGGTAGAAATGGTAGAAATAGGGTAGAAACCCCCTTGACAACAACTTACCACAACACCTTTGGGTATCTATCCGATCTACTTGTAAGTTTACATCCATATTTTATATCTACAGTTCATATCCACAAACAACGCGATTATAAAAATATTGTAACACAAAAATTGTCTAGCTAACAGTCTTTATACAAATCTAAACATTCTACTAAAATGTGACGGGTGC
Source organism: Protula sp. h YS-2021 (assembly GCA_949752745.1). NCBI lineage: Eukaryota > Metazoa > Annelida > Polychaeta > Sabellida > Serpulidae > Protula > Protula sp. h YS-2021. The sequence goes on from OX457030.1 coordinate 15,559,143, forward strand.
ATTTAATAATCCACTTCTTTTGCTCCTCGGAGCATGCGATAACAGAACACTAATTTTGATGCTTTGTCGTTGCCCACTCTGTTTCTGACTTTAGAATGAATAGCACCAAAGTTCGAAAATACTCTTTCGATTGAAGCTGATGAACATGGCGCAGATAACAGGTCAATAACTGTAGTAATAAAGTGTGCAGAAATGCTGCTATTTGCAGCGCCTTTCCACCAAGTTATTGGGTTAACTTGTCTTGCCGTATCCGTGAAATAATGCCCAGGGAATGGTGCAGTTTTGGCCTCAAAGGCAATCAGCGTTTCTGCGTTTTCTTCACATTTGTTTATGATAAATTGACACGCAATATCATTTTGCTCATTTGTCAACTTTTCTCCCAAATATTTCGGATGTAGTTTGTAAGCCGTCAGATGCTCTGCGCTAATTGCTTGTTTAAATCGCCGCTCTATTGCTGGTTTATTGTGGCTTAAAACTGGATTTTCAAGCAGTGACAGCCACACGTGACAGGCATCGGCGATTGAAGTTTGATCAGATTGAAATTTATTTTCAACGTTTTCTAAATTTATTTAATTTCCACTAAATACATTCAAAAGATTAACTGTGTTTAGAAGCCTCAAAATACAATACTTTTGATTTCACAAAAATCATGTATTATATAGACCCTCTTAAGATGTTTAACTAACAAACGGATGTGACCATTTCTAACATCAAAGTAGTATCGCGCTGATGTTTACCGATTACTCCAGGGAAAACACATCCCTTTGTCAGGTATTACTTCTTACATAAATAGTCTGTTCGTTAATATCACAAGACCATTGCATAAGAGCAACTGCACAGCATACATAAGAAGAAATATTTGACAAAGGGATGTGGCTTCACGTGAGTAAAGTAAACAGTGGTGGTGGATATGAATTGCATGAAAGAAAATTACCAACAGTACACAAGTTTGTGTGCAAAGATCTGAGAAATAAGCGCCGCCAACTCCATGGTAGAAACCCCATGGTAAAAACCCTTTTTACCGTCCGGGTTTTTACCCGGTAATTACCATGGTATTTACCCACTTCGGTAGAAACTTGCCAACCCTGATTGTTTTCAACCGTGGAAGATGTTATAAGCCAATTCGCACTTTGGGATTTTTCCGGTGGAGGTGTTGTTTCGACTGAAACTGTTGGGGGATAAATTATAAAGAAATGATAAGGGAAAAACATCAAAATTCTAAATTTCTTTCAACATGCACACTTTCAAATTTATAAAGCCATCATATGAACTTTTAAAAACTATTTTACATATTATTCAGTCCCTTTAATAACCAACATATGAATATATTTCTGGCAAAATCGAATTTTCTTGATTTTTGCCGTTTTTTTCCTATCATTTCTTTATATCCTTATCCCACCTGAATTCAGCCGAAACGCAAAAACTTTTAAGCAAAAGTCAAAAGTGCGAATTGGCTTATTTTCATGTCACCAATTTCGATGTACTTCAATCATTCGTTCTATGTACTCCCCCCGTAGGCTGGAAACGAAACTGCGAAACAACTGTTAGACCCTGGATTTGTTTGTTTACTTATCAATAAATATTCAAGCTCATTCGTGATCCTCTAGAGCACTGGAAATGGTCATAAATAGAGAAAATCAATGTCCGCCATAGTTTTGGAAGATACTTCCATGTTGTGGTATACTCGATACTGGAAACGGTGACGCGGTACAAAAAATAGTGCCTTATCGTCTCTGTTTCATGATGTTTCGTGCAAATATAATGTAATGAAGTTATAGATAATGTATTTATCAATGTGTTACATAATGTTTGAAATATAAATAATGTTGATAGACAGCTTTAAAAGAAATGTATAAATAAGATATTCCTACGTCACTGTGTTTACGTCAGAATGACGTCACTCGGGTATATAAATACTCGGGATATTCTGCAGTTCAGCAGAGTGTAATGGGCAAACCCAACTAAGACACTCCAAACTCCCCTCTGAGGAGTTAATCCACAACAGCCTAAGCTGAGCCACAAAGGCGAGAATAAGGGGCACACTTTAAAGTCTCCGCTGAGATCAGATAAGTGTACAGTATCCTCGTTGAGGTCGTCCCTTCTCCCCACTTCTCTGCCAGGCTACTGCATGTGGGTTTCGATGGTTCCCTGTCCTGGTCGGTGGCATCGGGCTGGGGGTTGTTTACTAGTTGATTAGTTCGGGGGTTTGGATGTCTGTGTTTTAGTATTAGTAGTTGATAGATTAACTCTGACGTATGACGCTCCGTGTAACGTGTAGGGTTTAAATTGCAACGCTAATTGTAAAATATTGTTCGTTCTTGTGGAGAAATAAATAAATTAGATAACAGTTATCTTCTTCGTTTATGCCGTAAGGCGACTAGTTGGATTTATAGCCCACATCTACTGCACTCTCACCCCTCTCAAATAACCTTCGGTTGGCGATAAAGTAATGATCAACGGCAAGGTTACAACACAACTTACTGAAGTCTAAAGCTCTGTACTGAGCCAAGACCAGTACTGTCCGCAACTTTGGTAAAACAGGAAGTCACGTATAAACAATGAGCGATAATAAGGTTTGTTAACAATGCATCCATCTTCGAAAGTAGAAATTTTTTAACTAAATCTTTGATTCTATTTGTATTTATTACCTATATTACATGCAATATCTATCATGAAAACTCACATAACAAACACAAGCATCAAGGGATCTTTTTTTACAATCTAATCTTTTGGAATTGTTTTTTTCAGTTCATTATTTCGATAAAGGGGGTACTAATCATCCATCAATCAAACTGAAGAAAAGAGAGAACTAGTTGAATGTTGCATAAGTACGCCTAAAACAGTTTATAGTTTGGGTAAATACATACATATTACGTAAAATGTAGGTAAAGTGTAAAACAAACGTGCTCTTTAGTTTGATTTTCAAATAAACCTACTTTTTTTATCTCTTTCTGCCACTTGACTGCAGGAACTAAAATTGACCGGAAATGAAATTTCGTATAGTTCTGTTCTGATTGGAACCAGTTACACTTGCAGGTAATATTTGTGTTTAAAAAAATACCGCTTCGGGTATATTCTTTTCGTTGTAAATAACTTTTCAAGAATCGGACAACAGAACACATTTCCGGGGCCAACTTTTCGGTTCTGCTTTTACTTGCGGTTAGGATTAAGAACCGCTATGGTTAGATATTTGTTAATTTTATATGAACAAAAACAGTTATGAGTGAACATTTTTATGAAATAGCAATTAAGAACATTTTAATATAAAATTCGTCAACCTTAGTAAGTTTGAAGATTCAGAAACAGTCCTTTCTTCATTGAATTTTATTCGGCGTTTCCATGGCTACAACTATGGACTGGCCGATTTAATTACTGATGATTGATGGGCTGTCAGAAGCGAAACACTGCCTATTTATAAGTTGCGTTTTGTACTTTTATAAGCCAGTAAATGCTCTAACTCACTGCATCTGCAATATGTTGTATTGTAACAAAAAATGTCACTTTTTTTCAGAGGGTCCTCTTGAAATATATGTACTGTATGCCTGTATTCTGTTGGGCATGATTATTTACCGGTCTAATGACTGGTTCTAGAACTACCTGTTCTTTTCATATTTAAATATAACCAGTTATAACGGACCGTAACCAAAGTTACTTCCATTTAAGAACCTAACCACACGTGACATCACATGACATTGTAAACAAAAGAAAACCAACATTTCTTAACACCTTTAAAAAATTTCTTTTCATATAAGTATAGCAACAGGGGAGAAACGTAAAGGAACTGCGTACATACAAAGTTTATATTTATGGCGTGGTTCGAACACAGACATTTCAGTTTTAATAATGCCGTACCACATTACCTTTTCAGAAGCAGTAGTTATATAATGAGAGAGCCACTGCATGGATACCAAAAAGTGGATGAGAGAGCCACTGCATGGATACCAAAAAGTGGATGAGAGAGCCACTGCATGGATACCAAAAAGTGGATGAGAGAGCCACTGCATAGCAACGGAAAAGTGGATGAGAGAGCCACATCACTTTTGGAAAAGGGAGCGAAAGTGGATGACGAAAGAAAACGTCATTTGATGCAGTTGGAAGGATTGCGAGTGAAAGAAAGATGTTTCCGGTGAAACGTTGTATGGGGATGTTGAGAGGGAGGGGGGGGGGGGGGGGTGAGTGAAACGAGACGGGGTTGGGGAGAGAGGGTATAAGAGTTTTTTTTTGCGGCCGCCGCTGCCACACCTTGAAAGAAAGGTGTGGAGACGGGGTCGAGAGAGAGAGAGAGAGAGAGAGGTCCACCGCCGCTACACCTTGAAAGAAAGGTGTGGAGACGGGGTTGAGAGAGAGAGAGAGAGGTGCACCGCCGTTGCGCTACACTTTGAAAGAAAGATGTGGAGACGGGGTTGAGAGAGAGAGGTTTGCCATAAGAATGGGTGGCCGCTAAAAAGCAGCCGTGAAGGGATATTCAGAGCCGTCTATCTTCTTTCTTCTTTCTTCTTCTTGGTCTTCCTCTTACTGTCAATGTCTGCTGCCACTGGTGCTACTTGGCCGCTGGTGCTGGCTACGCTATTGCTAATTTCACTGCAGGCACACTTTCTCTTGTGTGCTGCGACCCCAGCCCTGTGCGAGTCGAAAGCTTCACCTCGGACACAGCAATAATAATGTTCATATGCCATGGCTGCTGTACATTGCTGTTCATGCAGACGCATAGAAGCGCCTGCAGGAATAGAATGATGACAGAAGTCACAGGATTGAACGCCGTTTAAGTTGTCCACGAGGAGCATAAGGCTCTGGAGACCTGTTTGGTTTGAGGTGGTCTCCAGTTTCGACTGCCTAGGATTGAAGCCGTAGTCAGTGTTGAAAGGTGCCTGCGTTGATGTATTGGAAATGCTAGCGATAGCGGCCGCTAGCTCATTATCAGGAGTTGATGTTGTTGCGACGATGTTGTCGGGTTGTTGTTGTTGTGTAGTTGGTGTCGCCAACACCTGAACATCACCTGCCTGCGGATGGGCTACCAGCGAAGTTGCCAGCACGGTTGAGGCAGTAAGCACAGTGGCAGAAGTCACTTTGGTAAGAGGAGCCGTTGTTGTTGCTTCTTGGCAGGGCGGCGATGGGGAGCTCACTGGTGACGGCAGCGGTGAAAACGGCAGCGGTGGCGGTGGGGAGCTCACTGGCAACGGCAGCGGTGAAAACGGCAGTGGTGGCGCTGGCAGCGGCGCTGGGGAGCTCACTGGTGGTGGTGGTGGTGAGGAGCTCACTGGCGGCGGCGGCGGCGGATTCTTCTTGTTTAAGTGTTGATGGCTTTCTTTCTTGTTTAAGCGTTTATGGTATTCTTCAGCCGCCCTGCCAAACCGGTTGAAATCTTCTTTTGGACGGGTCTGAAAATCCCTCCACTTTTGGTAGAGGAACGCCTGGTAGGTTACAGCTATTTCTTCAAAAAGGTTTACGTCTTTTCGGCTGAAGTGGTACATCCTCAGGCGCTCCTCTGAGAAAAATTCGTTCTTGTATAGCAATCTGCTGTGTTGAGAATGGCAGCAGCAAGCGGAGACGAGGCGCTTCTCGTAGAGGAACGCTTGATAATCTATGTACACTTCTTCGAAAAGGTTTACATCCTTTTCGGAGAAATGATAGGTTATCAAGCGCTCCTCTGAGAAAAATTCTTTCTTATGCTGCATGTTTGCTTGTGCTCGTCTCCAAGTCGCGTTCGAAATGGCAATAGCAGCAGCAGACGGAGATGACGAAATGTGTGTATGTGACGAAATGGTGTGGAAGCCAAACGTCAGACCACCCCCCCCCCCCCCTGTACAGCGCTCAGCGCACACAGTATGTCGACGACGACCCCCCCTACCACGAAAGAAGAGGCAAAAATCATTTCCCAAACAAAAAGAAACTTATGTGAGGGGGGTTTTAAAAGCATTTTTCACACATTTATCTTGACGAAATGAATGGTTATGTAAACGAAATGCCATTTATGCAGTTGTTAGCGTGATTAAAAGAGTTGAAATAACGATGGCTTTAGCGGTGGCTTTTAGCGGTGGCTTTAGCGGCGGCTTCCGCGCTGAAGTGTAGAAAAAAAAACGACCACCCACCCCCCCTCCCTCCCTCCCTCCCTCCCTCCCTCCCTCCCTCCCAATTTCAGCATCAAAACTCATATATAAGGGTCTTTAGCGGTGGCTTTAGCGGCGGCTTCCGCGCTGAAGTGTAGAAAAAAAAAACGACCACCCCCCCTCCCCTCCCCTCCCCTATCACTAAAGAAGAGTTAACCCCCGCGCTGAAGTGTAGAAAAAAAAACGACCACCCACCCCCCCTCCCTCCCTCCCTCCCTCCCTCCCTCCCTCCCTCCCAATTTCAGCATCAAAACTCATATATAAGGGTCTTTAGCGGTGGCTTTAGCGGCGGCTTCCGCGCTGAAGTGTAGAAAAAAAAACGACCACCCCCCCTCCCCTCCCCTCCCCTATCACTAAAGAAGAGTTAACCCCCTCCCCCCCTCCCTCCCCCAAAACTCATATATAAGGGTCTGATGTCGAGTTGTAGTCAAAAAATCATGGAAGCGCTGCTGAATACACCTCCTCTTTTTCCAGCTATCAACGTGGACGATTTGTTTGGGTATACTTTTGATGTCATGCCAATATTACCAGTGGAAGAGATAGATGCATTCCTGGAGCACATGACAGAGGCTGAAAAAGACTTGGAGGAACTGTTAGACATTCCATTAGACGGCACAGTACAGCCAATGCTAGATGATAAGGAAGCGTTAGGTGCCACTACTACTGCTCCGTTAGATATACTTCCAGTGCAGCAAGGGATACAGCAAGGAATGGAGCAAGACATGCCAGATCCTGAGGGCCCCGACTACCCAATCTGGGTTGCACATGCACTTGTCAATGGTCGAAACACACACCGCAGCACAAAGTTAGATGCTCATTTGAAGCAACTTAAGGAAGAAGTGAGCGACGACAACGACGACGACGACGACAACGATGAGTCCAGCGCTAGCGAGCCCGAGGAGGGAGAAGTGTTAAGTGATGATGAAGAAGGCAAGCATTTGAAATTTGAATCGAGTAAGACCATCCTTGTGACTGAGAAAGATGTGTTGCTGTTGAAAAGAAACTTTCAAGCCGTGCTTCCTCTGATTGATAGCAACATTTTATGGCGTTTATGTGAAGAAGGCTTTTTCAACAAGCATACGTACGCGTACCTAATGGAAGAAATGAGCTCTGTCATGATGCTCATGTTCATGCTAGAAGGAACCCACGAGGATGTTCCGGAGTCAGAGCCAAAGATTACCGAAGCCATGACTCAGCGTTTCATTCAACTGTTTAGACTCTTTCATGAGGAGCAGTTTAAGGCGTTGTGTCTGCCAGAGCCGAAGTGTGTGAATGAGGGTCGCGATTCCAAATGTGCAAAGGTCATGCTGCATGGTTTCAAATACCTTGAAGAACGCATTCAGGTGTATGATATGATGGCCTACCTCTATGAAAAAGGACATTTTACCATGTCAATGCTGTTTCAATGGATACTAGGGCATCGGACCCCAGGAGACTTTTTAGTGATTGTCATGAGACAATCTTTAACAGGTGGTTTACCAACAGCCTTTCTGGATGGTGTCAATGAGAGGACTCCGCGATTTTACAAGCATCTCATGAAAACTTACATGCAAAAGGTATAAAAGGGGGCGGCAGCGGCAGCAGCGGCAGCGCGCAGCAGCGGATCACAAAGTCTACAATCCTTCACCGTAATGTCATTTCACAGATGTGCAGAGACCATGGATGATGTCTTCAAAGTGAATTATGCTGACTGGATGTTTTCAAAGCTTCCTGCTTTTGAATCGGAATGGACGGAGCAAGTGAAGAATTTGCATCAGCATTGGGAAGCTGTTGGAAAGACCATTCCAAGTGATTGTTTCATCCACTCGTTTCTACGTGAATGTGAAGATCTACATATACTATCAGCTTATGACATTGATTCAGCATTTATCCATGCGAATACAATTTGGGCAGAGGAGCTCATGTTACGTGTAGCTGCAAGAATCATTTTGTTTTATGATGATAATGTTTCATTGATGACGAATGTATCCGACCTTGTTCGATTCAACCATGGACGAGTGGAAGTGAATTGAAGGGGTCCATGCATAAACTTGATAACTGCAGTTATCAGCAGTGGAGTAAAACGCCTTTAAAGTTTGAAATTTTAGTAACAAACATAGGTTTTTCCCATTGCATTTTTCTCAAAAATGCCCACTTCTAATCGGTTTTGAGGTGTACGACTTACATATGTGATAGAACAGAGGCCATGAAATACCGTGGTGGTAATAGTGCATTTTACTGATAAGTGGAGTTATCAAGTTTATGCATGGACCCCTTCAATTCAAAGCTTTGCAAGCAGTTTGAAAAGCTTGACTCAGCGGATGGTTGGGTATAAAAGGGGGGTGTGTGGACTTCATCAGTACAGTGTACAGAGTACAGTAGTGTAGCAGTCATGGAGAACAAGACAACCACCAGCAGCAGCAGCAGCAGCAGTTTTAAAATTAGTGCTAACTTAACCATTACTGTGGAGCATGGACAATATGGACCATTTCTACGCATCAAACGTGGAGAGAGATGGTGTGCTTATTCCCCATCTTTGTGGAAGATTGTGTGTCAGAACGTGAAAAAATGCCGCGACATTGGCTTCAAACTGTACTTAACGGAAACAAAGTGGCTTGAAGTCATTTCATACTTGGACATGCGCTATGTGAGCTTCGTGCGTACATCACGGTTTGAAGGGAAAGAATACACACATCACATCAACATGAATGATGGTGAATGGGAGGCACTGCTTCAGGAGATGGATCACATCGACTCCGCCTTATCGGGTGAACCGTGTGCGGAATGCCATGGTAAGAAAACGATCATCAAGTTGCAAAAGGATGATCGGATGAAGGTGTCAAAGTTATCCAAGAAAAGACTGGCTGAAGTTCGGTTGGAGAATATGAATGTACAAAATCAACTTGGACTTACCTGTGACTATTGCGGTGCTTGCGGATATATGGAGGATTATTATTGCCACTGCCACAAGTACAATTGTCAGATGTGTGAACCAAGCAACTTCTGTGGCAAGTGTGGAGTACTTAAGGTGTGTGAAGCACAGTAGAAGCCCTCACACGCACACGCACAGCAAACAAGATGGACGCATGTTTTAGAAAAGCTTATGTTGACTTGATGATTGCTAAACTGGCTTGCTGCGGCACTCCAGACTATCAGCTTTATCACTTGGACGCTTATTGGGATGTTGTACATCACAGTCTTGATGTGATTGAACTACATTCACGATTTCTTGGAGAATGTGACAGAATTGGAGTAGAAGAAGATCCTGACTTTGACTTTGATGCTGCCCTCTATTCTGCTCGCACTGGCGTGGAAGTATATTTCACCGTGGTGGATTATTTGAGAGATTGCTGTGGACTACAAGAAGAAGAGGAAACTGAGCAGCCTTGTCAGCTTTGTCAGGTAAGCCAAACCCTTTTAACAACCAACAACACTAACAGCAACAGCTAACAATGTTTTTCTTTCTAGCAAATTTAATTGTATGTGAGTGGTTTCAACGTGAACAAAGAAAGAAAATGATAGAAGAGGTAGCAGATATATTCAAACATATTGTATTGCAGGAAGAAGGCATGTTAGAATAAACCAAAGTCGCCATGGAGAATCGTGTACTATTTAGCGGTCACAAGGATGTTCTTTCCAACATGTTTCCAGCACGCCTTGAAAAGTATGGACATACATTCAACTCGAGTGAAGCGTTGTATCAATATGAGAAAGCCGTGTTTCATCACCGTCCGGATATTGCTTCAGCTATTGTGTTATCCAGAAATGGCTATGAAGCAAAACGTATCGCCCAAGTGATAAAGCCATGTCCTTTATGGCATACAGTGAAGAGAAGCAAAATGCAAGAGGTGTTACAAGTCAAATGGAATCAGTGTGCATCGTTTCGCAACAAGTTAAAAGACTGCAAAGACAAGACTTTAGTGGAAGCCACCTATGATCCTTGGTGGGGAGCTGGTGTGAAACATGTGTCATCTCGTGGATATTCTGGTCAGAATATCATGGGAAAGTTGTTAGAACAGTTGTGTGTGACGGGGGGTATAAAAGAGACTGTGCCTCCAACATCATCTTACTTGCCGTCGTCGTCGCCGCCGCCGCCACCGCCGCCGCTCACCAGTCCGCTGCCGCTGCTGCCGCTGCTGCCGCCGCTCACGGGTGTGGAGACGTGTTTTTGTGAACCTATGAACTTGACAGCGTAAAGAGTGAAGCTCTCAAGAGTATACAGACATGGCAGATATGACACTGAGACAATATATTGTGCAAAAAGCTTATTGTGAAGAAATGTTATCCGCTGTAAAAAAGTTTGCATGGTTAGTATGTCCTGCTTGCCAACATGAAGAGTGTCAAGAACATACTTGTTATTTTGCATGTGTCTATACATATTGGAATGAAGCTAAATATTATATTCATTTAGATAAAGTGTTAGAGAATGCAAATCAACGTTGTGAGAAATATGGTGTAGATCCAATTACACTTGATGAACTCAGTCAGTGGCTAGTATTCATTGAAGACCAATGGTCTCCAGTGATTCACACCATTGTATCTATACTTGATTTGTAAAAACTTGTGAGTTAAGCGATGTTGGTTGAGTTAAATAATAAAGCTGTTTTTGTTGAGAAGGTGGATTTTTTTGGTGTTTGGCCTCATGTCGTGATAAAACCGTGTTTACCCCACGAGACGACCTCGTTAAAAAAAAACAAAAAAAAAAACTTCACATATCTACTGCCTCTCCACCACCCTTCCTCCTTTTTGATCTTTCACTCGAGACGTCAAGTGCTGCGCTGCTCATGTTGTTGCTTTTCATTCGGTGTGACCATGTCGACGTGGAAAGACTACTTGACGAATATATACTTCAAACCTGGACAGCCCGGGGCATTTGCTGGTCCTTACAAACTGTATCACATCTTAAGAAAGCATGATCAACCAGTGACACATTCGCAAGTGAAGAAATGGCTACAGGATCAAGACGCATTCAGTTTACTCCAACCTGTCAAATACAGGTTCAAAAGACAACGTGTGATTACACGGGGCATTGATGACATGTGGGATGTGGATTTGGCTGATATGGGAAACATAGCTCCCTATAATGATGGCACACGCTTTTTACTCATTGTCATTGATGTGTTTTCCAAATATGTGTGGGTGCAGCCACTACCTAATAAATCACATACCAGCGTCATACAAGCTTTTCAAAAGATTTTTCAGGACACGCGCCGAAGACCACGCACTCTAAGGTCTGATAAAGGAACGGAATTTAAAAACAGATGGGTCAAAGCATTTTTGAAGAAGGAGGACATTCATGCTTATACCACAAAGAATGAAACCAAAGCCAACTTTGCTGAGAGAGTCATTCGTACTCTAAAGGGGATGATGTATCGGTATTTTCTACATAATCAAACTTACCGTTACGTAGACATCCTTCCAGACTTGGTGTACAATTACAACCATAGGCCTCATGGCTCCCTTCCGAATAAGTATGCTCCAGCCGAGATTCGTAAAGACAACGAATCGAAAGTGTGGAAGTATATGTATGTCGACAAACTCAAATTGAAACCGAAGAAGAAGAAGAAGAAGTATAAATTGAACATTGGCGATCATGTTCGCATTTCCCACATTAAATATGTGTTTCAACGGGATTATCACATCAAATGGACGCAAGAAGTCTTTATAGTCACACATCGTTGTAAGAAGCAAGGAATCCATTTGTATCGTGTGAAAGACTTTTTAGACGAAGATATTGATGGGCATTTCTATGAGGAGGAACTGCAGAAAGTGACCAAAGATATTGAATCTGTCTACAGAATTGAAAAAGTCTTGAAAACCCGTAAAAGGCGAGGAGGTGTGAAAGAATTACTTGTCAAGTGGTTAGGTTGGCCAAGCAAGTTTAACAGTTGGGTGAAAGAAACAGACATTCAAAGATGAAGCATCCCTTTACATGCTTGGTCTCTGGGCCTACAGGCAGTGGCAAAACGTCTCTGGTGAAGGAAATTCTGGAACAAAAGTTGATTCACCCCTCTCCGAAAAGCATTTTATGGCTCTATGCAGCAGATCAGCCTTTGTACAAGGGAATGAAGGGCGTGACATTTTACCAAGGCATCCCAGATGACATTGAAGAGCGCTTTAACCCGAAAAAACCAAACCTACTCATCATTGATGACTTAATGACCAGATGCCATAGCGATGAGCGTATGACACGTCTTTTTAGTGTGGGTAGCAGTCATCAAAATCTAAGTATCATCTTTATTGTGCATAATTTATTCCATCATGGGAAAGAGATGCGAAATATTAGTTTGAATACCCATTATATCATTCTGTTTAAAAATCCGAGAGACAGTCAGCAAGTCAGTACATTGGCGCGGCAAATGTATCCTGGAAGATCTCAATTTCTCATAGAAGCCTATCAAGATGCTACCAGCAAACCCCATGGTTATTTATTCATTGACTTGAAGCCGAAGACGAATGATCAACTGCGTATTCGTACAGGCATTTTACCAAAAGATACCCATTATATATATATTGATAAAGCCGTGTACGACCAAGAACCAAGTCATTTAACCATTCGCAGTCAAGATGTCTAAACGCATTCGAACGAACCAGCCTTTCCTTCATTTGCTTGCACGCAGTGGGCCTAGACGGCGTAAATCCTTGCTACAGCAAGCTACGAAGGAGGAATTAACGAGCTTGTTTGAAATTTGTTTGAATATATTGCGAGGACATTTACCCTTAAGCTCAAAACGGTATAAGGTATTCAAGCGTGAGCGTCATACCCTACGTACTCTGGCAGACAAGAAGATATCCCTTCGACGAAAAAAGAAGTTGGTGAATCAGAAAGGAGGATTCATTGGAGTGATTGCTAGATTTGCATTGCCCTTGTTAGCCAAGTTGCTGTTAAAATGAAGCATGCTATGAAAATGGTTCTCATTCCTGAACATGAATACAAATTGTTATTGGAAAAGAAGGGGAAACATGGTGGCGACATCAAAGCAAAAGTCAAGACACTTTTACGTGGGAAACGAACGCGTGAAAAGGCCATGGAAATGTCTCAACTCCTTGGCCGCCATCTACGAACAAGTCAGTCCCAACAACAGCAGCGGCAGCAAAAACCCTCACCACCACCACCGCCACTAGAAAAGCTAGTGTTAAGTCATTTTCAACCGATCTATCATGGAAAAGTACAACAACTTTTAGCAGACCTGAAGAAACATGGTACGACATGGACAGAGAAGAATGAACTTGTGTTGAAAACGGGCGATGTCATTACAAATTCTAACATGGTTGATTTGATGAAAGAAGCATTGGTAGCGACAAGAAGAAAGGAACGCACCATACCACCCCATGGCTGGCATCCGTTTATCCAGGAAATTGTCGATGCTAATATTCCAAAAACGACGTTTAGTAAAAAGACCACTCGTGAAGACATTGCAACAGAAATGAACCAGCGTCAGCAAAGACAGTTTCCGATAGGATGGGAAAATTTTTAACATGGTTGAAAGAGCTATGGTGTGGTGGTGGCCAGGAAGAGAAACCGACTATTCCTGTGAAGATCCGATGCACAAGTGCGTGTTGTGAAGGAGAAGTCCATCAGCATGATGATGATGATGATGATGATGTAAAAGAGGATGAGACTTTGCATACTTGGTCGAATGGCGCGCGCTATCCTGAGGTATATAGGCAACGACGACGACGCACCCATACCATTTGAGAGGGTTCCCTACCATGGAGTCGACAAGCTTTTACATTACTTTGCCGAGCAATGCGAGTATGAACTATTATCCCAACAACAAGGCTTCGAATTATCAAATTCGTATGCCTCGAACCATCTACCTGAATGGAAGATATGAAGTGGCTTTAGCTGAAATTCAATATCCGCATACATGGACAACGATGAGACATGGCATGGACTATTCTATTCAGTATCGACAACAACCGCTGACAGAGACACTTGACACTATCAATATTATAGATCCATACCAGAGATATGTCAGGCAGTGCATGAAGAAGCGACTAATTCTATGAAAGATGACCTTAAAGAAGCTATTCGGATAAAGTATGATAAAATTAGACGACGTGTTTTTCTTTTTCTAAATTATGGTTTTGAAGTGTCCTTTTCCGCTGGATTAGCTGAGATTTTAGGATTTATCCCAGATCACTGGTATACTGAAACGTGTACAGCTGACCATAAAGCCGATGTGAAACAGGGGTTTTATACACTGTATGTGTATTGTAGTATTTGTGAACCACAAGTGGTTGGGGATTATTATGTGCCTTTGCTACGCTCTGTTGGGATACAAGGCCATGATGGCGACATTGTTATGAAAACGTACAGCGAACCGCACTATGTCCCTGTAAACACATCCAAATTTGACATGATAGAGATGAATATAAAGGATGACACAGGCCATACTGTTCCATTTCAAACTGGAAAGGTGATCTGTAAACTTCATTTTCGACCAAAAGCATTATGAAAGCCTACACACACGATCCGTCTGCATATCGCAACCATTTTCTTCGTCAAGTGGGTGGAGAATTACCAGGATTCAAAGGAGCGCGAATACAGTATGGAGATGGTATTGGTTCAATACTGGGATCATTGGCTCGTAGGGCTATTCCACTACTTAAGGCTGGGGCTAAGATCGTTGCGCCACATCTTAAGAAGGCTGCAAAGAATGTTGCGAAAGATGTTACGGGTCGAGTAGCACAGCGTGTGTTTGGTGGTGGTGATGTCCATAAAAAGAGAGTGCAACCGACGAAACGTGCCAGAAGACGAAAAACAGCTAGACGGATAACATCAAAAAAGCATAAAAGAGATATCTTTTGAAAAAATCATGTCTCTCATTCACAATCATTCGTGCGAATGCAGTCTTTCTCCATTGGAATGGTTTCACGTACCGCCGACGCAAACTGCTGTAGAGAAAAGTTATAATGTCGACTATCAACCACTGACTACCATTAGAGAGGGGGCTCCCATAGAATTCTACATTCCTGCGAGTACAGAAGAATATCTGGATTTAAAGAACAGCAAACTTCATATTGTATGCTGCATTGTAAAGGCCGATGGAACAGCGTGTGGCCCAGATGATAATGTCTCTTGCATCAATGATGTGTTTAATGGGTTATGGTCTAATATTGAATTGTTTCTGAATGATCGGTTGGTTTCGCATAGTAACAACACCCATGGCTATACCAGCATTATCTCTCATCTCATCCATGATTCGGAAGAAAGTCTCCATTCTGAGCGCTCTATGCGGCTCATGTACAAGGATACTGCTGGGTCGATGAATAGTTATGAGGTGAAAAGACCTAATCATGAACACTATGTATCCGGGTTTCATGTCAATGCCGACGGTGGTGATCTAGCTGAGCAAGGAAACAATGGTTTGCATCATCGTTATTTGCATACGCGTCTCAGCCGTGAGTTTATTCTCGCAGGTGGTTTGAGGATAGATTTGTTTGAGCAGGATCGCTATCTTCCGAATGGCATCAGTTTGAAGTTGCGTTTCCATAGACAGAAAGATGAGTATGTATTGATGGCTGCAGATAATACCTATAAGGTAGAAGTGAAAGAGGCATTTTTAACCATTCGCAAAGTGAGGGTGAGTCCAGGGATTCAGCTAGGGCATACAGACGCATTGCTGAAAAGTCCTGCCAAGCTCATCATCACTAGAAAAGAATGTAAAGTCTTGGCAATTCCGGCAGGATTTCGGTCTTTTGTGAAAGACAACATCTTTTTGGGTCAATTGCCAAATCGTATTGTCATTGGGCCTTTGGTGGGTCAGTATTGAGGAATCCATATGATTTCAAACATTTTGATCTGAACTATATGCAACTGTACACGGATGGTGAACCAGTCCTATCCAAACCGCTCAAGCTTGACATTACACAGAACAAATACCTGAACGCTTTTGAAACGCTTTACAAATCGTTTGATCGATTGAATGGTGAGAAAAGTTCCATTATAAAAAGGGAAGATTGGCCTAGAGGGTATTCTTTATTTTCGTTTGACTTAACACCGGATTATGATGGAGCTGATCATTTTCCCCTGATCAAACATGGGAATTTGCGGCTAGAAATGAACTTTGCTAGGGCTTTGCAACCTACCATCAATGTCATCGTCTATGCTGAATTCGACAACATTATTGAGATCCGTGCCAATCGTAGCATCCAATTCGACTACCAGTCATGAACACGAAGCAGATCGAAGCTATCCTGAGCCATGATGCCGCGACCAAAGACTTGTTTCAAGGTGTGTTTCCCATGGACCAGTTACCACCGTCTTTACAACGCGGTGCCTATGTCATCAACACCGACGATCATGATGAACCAGGAGAGCATTGGGTGGCAGTGTATTATGACAAAGACCCTGTGGAATACTTTGACTCTTATGGACTGTTACCTCTCGATGAGCGTTTAGAAACATTTTTAAGAAATGACTATATGTATAATTCCATCTCATTACAAACGCCGATATCATCGGCGTGTGGTTTTTATTGTGTATATTATATATGGCATAGAACTCGAGGTCAGAGTATGTTTGAGATTGTGAATATATTAAAAAGAAAGGATGGGGATTTTATTGTAAAGGATTTTGTCTATAGACATTATAAACCATTGTTTTATTAA
This sequence comes from Protula sp. h YS-2021, assembly GCA_949752745.1. Lineage (NCBI taxonomy): Eukaryota > Metazoa > Annelida > Polychaeta > Sabellida > Serpulidae > Protula > Protula sp. h YS-2021. Next base: position 15,575,846 of record OX457030.1, read on the forward strand.
TGGTGTAGTTAAGCTGTAGTTAAGTTGTTGAAGAATTGTTCAAATGTTGGAAAAAAACTCTAAGTTTCAAACTGGTCTTGTTTATTGGTGTTTTCTCCCCCTCTTATCTACCAACTACTTTTTTACAAGTTCTCTCTCAATACATTGATCAATGCATGCCATTCATTGCAATTTAAATTAATATAGGTATCATAGACATTACACCCACGTTTGTAAATGCTATGAAAGCTTACATAACACACATCACCAAACTTTATCACTTTAACAGTTTCATGTTCAGACAGTTTGAGTTCATATCCTTCTTCTATGTCCATCAGCCGCATCAGCCGCATCAGCCGCATAGGCTGTGTCACCTCAATGGATTTGGTACCACGCTTGAGTTGTATTCCATCCTCTTTGAATTCAAGCAGAAGATTCTTCCCAATCCAATGCGTGTAACAGCGCGTTCCATTCCGCTGTGCTGAGGGTGATGATGTCGCAGTCTTCTGTAAGCTCGTCATATTGGCGAAATTGTACAAACACGTCTAGACCGTTCTCAGTCACACGCACATCTAATTCATTTGAGACTGCTAGGAAAAAGCCGGGTATTCTCAACTCGTCTAGGTGATCCTTCAACACGGATTGGTCCTCAAGCGATAGGACGAGATACTGTCCAAAATGCCGTAGCACAATGTCATCACATAAGTTTCTCAGATAGGAGAACCCATAGGCCATGGGTTCATAATCCATCAAATAGTCGTCTTCCATCGCGTCCATGTATTTATACTCGGATGATGTCGAACAGTGGATGCTGTATCGCTTCGAGGAATCGTAAGGCTGCGCGCCAGTTCTTGATATCAAAGAAGATCAACTGTGCATAGGGTGTATCTGGCACAACTCCCTTATAATCCTCTGGATAATCCTGTAAAAGATTTCTACAGAATGTCACACGTATGTTAGAATTATATTCAGCCACCGTCACTTCCAGTTTATTTTCAAGTCTGCGTTTAAACCCAGCTTCAAGCGGTATGTTTTTAAAGTCTTTCCACACTTCAGGTTTAAACCGATAAGCAGAAATTCTCTGAGAACCCATCATCACTTCATTCTTCTCATTGACAGTAAGGTAAACACCATTGTTTAACATGAGTGCATTCATGATTGTTACCTTGGTATGACTGGTCGTCTTGTCTGCGAAGCCTTTTATCCACTTCTTTCACCTGCTTCTTCAGCATTTTCCATTCAGGTATGGTCAGCAAGATACCCTTTTTCGTCGGACGGTTCCTTCCAGTCCCCTCATCTCTCAGGTATTTCCGAATGTTCACCACACCTTCATCGCTTTGTTTCATAATCTTGATATACTTTCCATTGCCTAGAGAAAGCATTCCATCCCACGACTGTGGTGGTGGTGGTGGTGTCGTCTCCACTTTTAATTTCTTGATAGTGGTGGTGGTGGTGGAATTGTTCACGTTCAAGTCTTTCACTGTATCTGCTAGAGTATCCATATCCGTTATATCCGTTGGCACAGATCTCTTCATGTTCACCCTCAACTCACTCTGAAACTGAAGTTTGGTGAAAGTCATCCCCCCCCCCTTTTATACTGTTAAACTGCCGCCGCTGCCGCCGCTGCCGCTGCTGCCTTGTAATGCCCATGCGCCAAAGTGGAATAGCCATCATTTAACACGTATCGCTTATCATCAAAGGGGGAGAGAGCTACTTTCCTCAACTTCTCCGAGAAAATCTGGTGGTTATGACTTCGAATGGTGTGTCCTGTCACCATCATTTGCGTTTGGTTGAACAAACTGTCTTTATATTGCTGATGTTTCATACGTCTTTGACACGCATGAGTAATCCCTTTGGCTGTACGTTTTTCTTTCCCACCATACATCATACTGTACATTTTCGGCCGAAGTCCAACAAACTCTTCAATGGGGATACCTGCCGTCTCATCTTTCATTTTCCCAAGCACTTTCTTGTTCACGGTGGAATGCAAGAAATGATCGGGGGGATAGTCACTTGTGTCGAACAAGTCAGCATCTTCCTGCATATCCTTGTAGATATCATCCGTTTCTATGTCATAACATAGACTGTCGGTGTCACTGAACAACAGCTTGGCGTCAGGATACTTGGTCATGATGTAGTTGTAATGAAAGTCAAACATGAGCACTTTGCTGAGGTCAAGAATGGTGAAGCCGACTTGAATGGGCTTATCCAGAAGCAAATCCACTTTGTGTAAATGTACCGCGGTCAAATCGTCATTGAAAATTCTAAATTGGTGGAATGAAGGTTTGGCTACAAGTTTCTTGAACCGCTTTTCCTGGTGAACGAGTTCCACTTTGATGCGCTTTCTCACATTTTCCATGGTTTTGCCAAATACAGAGTTGTTCATCAATTTGAAAAAGTCTTTCTCAAACGGGTTCTTAGCCAACTTTCTCTTTTCCGTGTTCAACGAGATGTATTTCGCCAACCATTTACTCTGTGTAAACATGATAGCTCGATGCACCTTCGTGACTTTCAATCCCAGTGACACATATTGCTGTAAATTTCTATAATGAAGTACATAGTTCTTCTTGTTACACAAGTTGGGAATGAGCTTTTCACTGGGTTTATCTTTCATGTTCAACTCTTTCCGTAGCTTCTGACTATACTCGGATAATTCTCCCACCTTCACACATTTCCGTTCTGGAGCTACTGGGTAGTGATTATGACCATCATGGATTGAATATGGATATTCCAAATCCACCTCTAAAATGTATCCAATCTCATCCTCTTCATCCACTTCCATGAAGTTAATGGATTCTGGCTCGTTCACCCACATAAATCCACTTTCTGGCATACTTTGTGACATGGCCCAGCCGTACAAGTTGTTTGCGTCGAGGTACATCAGGTAATGGGTTGGTTGCATAGGGTCATACTCTGCTACGTAGGGGTTATTTGCTTTCGCATACTTGTGTGTGATGACAGATATTCCTCCACGTAGACCTTGTTCAACCATTTGGTACATGTCAATGTCATTGATCAATTCCAACTTCACCTTTGTCGCTTTTAACATCGCATCCCACGACAGTCCTGGCGCTGTATAGTAGTGGGCAGGATCCAATTCATACGTGTTAAGACACACTTGACGAAAATTTTCAAACACGTCAGCCAACAGCAATACATCCGATTTCAGGTATAAGTCGTGGTATTCACCAAATGTAGTGCAGTGGAATGTCTCCCACACCTTCTGTGCATGCACATAATCCTCATCGCTAATGCCTTCTTCACTGAGCAGACTGTAAAACTTATCCTTGGACGGCAGTTGTGTTTCAGGAAACTTGGATGGCTCATCCACGTAATCGTAGGGGTACACTCCCTTTCTCAACAGTAACTCTTGCTGGTCGCTATCGTGAATGTGAGAGGTCATGTTATAAAAGGTATCTTTCCCTTCTGCCGCCAGGTTGGATACCAACTTCTGTAGAGAAGTACCCATGAACTGATAACTGTCTGTAAATTTCAGATTGCTCATGGTGAATGCAATATATTTCTCAACGGTGTTGGGAATAACCGTAAGCGTTTCATCTTTGAATTTGCCAATTTCCTCCATGATCAAATGACTGTCATAGCCTCGCAAATTGTGGAAAAAGACAGGGATGATAAACGAATCTCTAACACCCTGCTGATCCTTTCGAAATCGGAATTGCAAATTGCATTCACTATGTGCAGCACCGCGATATCTGCCATTGATATGGTCATGATCTCTCACACAATCTGCTCCTAGAGGCTCATGACAAATGTAGCAATCCACAGCAGTCCTGAAATCCTCTTTGTCTTCACAAGTCATGACCAACTTCTTTGGCTGCTGTAAACCCTGCACAATACGATCACGCTCATTCACCATATGGTCTAAAAAGACTTTCACAGCATTGTCTCCTCGATACACGACTAGGGCACGTGTGTCATACTGGCTCACAACCACATAGGCGAAGCTGTTTGGACGATGATGTTGGTACTTGTCTCCTTCTTCATGCTTTTGCGTGAAACATTCAAAGTCTGCATAAATCACAAAAGGTGCTCGCTGTTGTTTGGCTACATTCTTAAACTTGATAAACGGTTCCTTGGGGAATGATAAACGTTGCGCTCCATGCTTGCCACACACTTCGCGATGCTTGTCTAACAGATCTTGTCGTATAAACCCGTGAAGGCAGTTGAAACAATAAAATGCACTTCCATTATGCTTTGATCGATAAGCCATCAGTTTGCTGAAATTCTTGATGAGACAGTAATGTCTTGTCCTGCCATTGCTAATCAAAAGTAAGTTGATTTCTCTCGCGCTGTTGGCGCTGTTGGTGCTGTTGGCGCTGTTGGCGCTGTTGGCGCTGTTGGCGCTGTTGGCGCTGTTGGCGCTGTTGGCGCTGTTGGCGCTGTTGGCGCTGGTGTTTCGACTCAGTTGTATCGGAACAACAACATCCTGTTCATATCCAAACACGTTGATGGATACATCATTCTCCTTTTCAAACTTTGGAATGGCCGTAATCAGTGTGGAAAATGTCATGCCTTCCACCTTTAATTCGTTCTCAAATGGCTTGTATCGATGCACACGCTCTGGGTTTGCATCTGTTGAAGGGTGAAGGTGAGCCAGTACCGACCATAAGAAACACTTGTTGTCTTTATTCTTAATGTTTAACACACCTCCTGTATTCTTCACTTTCTTCGGCAGGTCCATATAACAGCTTGCTTCCAGAGGTGTTGATGTAGCTGTATGCACTTCAATATACAGGATGTTATCCAACACCCAGCCAGAACCTTGTCGCTCATGTTCATCAAACTTGGTAAACAATTCTTTATAGGCTTCTGGCAAGTCCTGCTCAATATCCCCTGGATTGTAGGCTATATATGTTCGACTGCTGATAAAAGCATTATCCACTTGTTCTACCATCACCCCTTCAGCATTCGCTGTCATTTTCTTGAAGCGTGCATGTACGACAATGTACCATTTCATTCCATCATTTAACGTTTCTCGTAAATGTGCCTTAATCCGATTCTCTTGTTGCCGCATTTCAAGTAATAAATCCGATCCATCTTCAGGCTCAAACCGTCTTTCCTGCGCGTTTTCACCAAGACTCACTCTTCTCCCTCTCCCTACTTGCACTGTCTTTGGTTCTTTGCATACATGTGTGTCAAACGCACCCATAGATGGAAATATCTTAACACATCCATAGCAAAGGAACGGATCAGGTCTGATAATACTATCTTCCAGCGTCTTTTGTCTCTTCACTTCTATCTGCTGAATAAGCTCTTCCCGAGCACGTTTCAACCTTGCTTGTTTCGTAGCCATCCTTGTTGTCGCTGCTGCCGCTGCCGCCGCCGCTGCCATCAACTGTTCTGATGTTCTCCCCTCCCTCCCCTTTTATACGCGGACGGACTTTAGTTACTGTAGTTAAACTACAGCGTGGCAGCGAGAGAAAAGAGCTCTTGAAGTTTAAAAAATCATTTTATTTACAACTATTTCATATTCATATATTCATATATTCATATATTTATATGCTTTCATATATACATTCGAAATATGCTATTCAAACACTAAAACACTAAAACACTAAAACACTAAAGTTAAAAGTTAAACGTTAAAAAAAAACACTAAAACACTAAAAGTTAAAAGTTAAACGTTAAAAAACACTAAAACACTAAAAGTTAAAAGTTAAACGTTAAAAAAAAAAAAAAAAAAAAAAACACTAAACCACTAAAGTTAAATACTAATGATTTTCAGTCACCATTTTTTCCACGCCAAACTCTCCGCAGGGCTTTACCAGCACGTCGGCTCACCACAATCGCACTGGTAGCGATAAAACTGATTCATAGTGAATGGTCTCTTGGCACATTTAAACGGATGCATGTTGTAATATCTAAAGTTTTTTAATGCTGCTCCACACCACCAGCAATCCAACAACGGTTCGGGTCCTGGCAATAGTGCTGTGAAGTTATATGACAGCAGTCCGCCGCAGGTCTTACAACAATAATGCCTGGGTGCTTCATGCTTTACTGGACAATTATGCGGCTGTCCATCATACTCCAGTAAGCAGAAGCATTTGAAACATTCAGTTGTCAGTGTGATCATGCCGCGGCCTTTCTTCCACACCCTGTAATTGTGCCTCTTCTGCTCCTCCCCCACAGGTGTTACAGATGACGGAAAATGCAAAGTTTCCTCTAAGGCATACTTCATCTCTGCCTCCACCTTTGCTTTCTCTTTCTCTTCATTCAATGGTGTGCGAATCATCACTGCCTCATTTGGTTTGAACTGACTTAGATCATCTATGGCATCTGCTGACGAGTTCATCTTGTTTGTGTGTGTTAAATGGCATCTCCTCGACTCACTTATATAGTGAGTTTTGGGGGAGGGAGGGGGGGAGGGGGAGGGGGGAGGGTTAACTCTTCTTTAGTGATAGGGGAGGGGGAGGGGGGGTCGTCGATACCCTGTTCTTGGGGCGGGGAGGGGTGAGAGCTGTCACTCTCGAGAGGGGAGGGGGGGGGGCTAGTACAGCGCTTCATCAACGCTTCGGCGGAAGCTGTTATTTTAAATGCCGTAATCACATCGACAACTGCACAAAATGACGTTTACACTACCATCCATTTCGTCAAGAAAAAAAAATGAAACCTAACATAAGTTTCTTTTTTTGGGGAAAAAAATGATTTTTTAACTCTTCTTTGGTTGTAGGGAGGGGGGGGGGGTCGTCGTCGACACGCTGTGCGCTGAGCGCGCTGTGGGGGAGGGGGGGGGTCGTCGTCGACACGCTGTGCGCTGTACGCTGTACAGGGGGGGGGGTCGTCGTCGACACGCTGTGCGCTGAGCGCGCTGTGGGGGGGGGGGGTGGTCTGACGTCGATCGGCTGCAGAGTATATAATGCCCTCCGCGCCTCTCCAACTTTTACCATAATCATCATATAACTACTATCATGGAGCTCTATTTTCATTTGAATTGTGAGAAGAATATCCAATCAGTTGATAAGTGCGAATTTGAACCACGGCGCCTGCGAGAAACATCATACAGGAAACACTTTGCACAGATGCTGCCTGACCCGAAGAATATTGAAGTCGTTAGCATACCGGTTACTTTTGACCGTAGCATCACGATGGGAAAGCGAATCGAAAACATTGAGGATGGCAAATTCAACCACGCATACATGAGGATGTATATGCTGGGAGAACAAATACCAACTACCATCGAGGAAGAAGAATACCCGGAATGGGCAGACTACTTTCTGAGACGTGATTTTGCGACCTGCCCCGGATGTAATGTTCTTATGCTCTATGACAAGAGCATAGCTCTGGAGTGTGGACATACAGCTTGCCTCCATTGCTCCCTGATGGCGGCTTTTCTAGAAGCCATTGCAGGAAACTATACCATGCAGTGCCTCACCTGTGGTATCAACTCAGACATCTTCCTGTTTGGCTCTCAACAGGTATTTTAGTGTTTTAATAGCATATTTCGAATGTATATATGAAAGCATATGAATATATGATTTTTTAACGTTTAACTTTTAGTGTTTTTAGTGTTTTTTTAACGTTTAACTTTTAACTTTAGTGTTTTAATAGCATATTTCGAATGTATATATGAAAGCATATGAATATATGAATATATGAATATGAAATAGTTGCAAATAAAATGATTTGTTTGGCTCTCAACAGATGGCACAATGCGGCCGGGAGACTCGCGATATTATCAAGTACAAGTAAAACACAACTAAAACCATGCGGAGTGTGGGAAAAAATGGTGACTGAAAATCATTAGAACTTCTTTTAGTGTTTTAGTGTTTTTTTTTAACGTTTAACTTTTAACTTTAGTATTTTAGTGTTTTAGTGTTTTAATAGCATATTTCAAATGTATATATGAATATGATTTTTTAACGTTTAACTTTTAACTTTTAGTGTTTTTAGTGTTTTTTTTTAACGTTTAACTTTTAACTTTAGTGTTTTAATGTTTTTAATAGCATATTTCCAATGTATATATGAATATGAAATAGTTGTAAATAAAATGATTTTTAAACTTCAAAGAGCTCTTTTCTCTCACGCTGTAGTTTAACTACAGTAACTAAAGTCCGTCCGCGTATAAAAGGGGAGGGGAGAACATCAGAACAGTTGATGGCAGCAGCAGCGAATGTGTGGGATATGCTTTAAAAAATTTTAAAAAAAACCGTCTCCCCGCCTTTCTTTCAAGGCAAAGCGGCGGTGGCAAAAAAAAAAAACAGTCACCCTCTCAGCATCCCCATACAACGTTTCACCGGAAACATCTTTCTTTCACTCGCAATCCTTCCAACTGCATCAAATCACGTTTTCTTTCGTCATCCACTTTCGTCATCCACTTTCGCTCCCAAAAAGTGCAGTGGCTCTCTCATCCACTTTTACGTTGCTATGCAGTGGCTCTCTCATCCACTTTTTGGTATCCATGCAGTGGCTCTCTCATCCACTTTTTGGTATCCATGCAGTGGCTCTCTCATCCACTTTTTGGTATCCATGCAGTGGCTCTCTCATTATATAACTACTAGAAGCACAGCTAATGTGAAAACACATGCGCTGAATAATGGTCGGGATAACCTGTTCTTTTAAGAGCGTAACTAAAATCAGAACCGGATGTTTTGATTCTTCTGGTTCGGTCCAAATGTAACTCCAAAAAGAATACACGGAAAAAATCTTTGGAGGTTTGTGTTTCTTTAGGAGTTTTTATTGTATATCTTGCATGTAAACTAGGTAATAAATACAGATAGAATAAAAAAGTTTTTGAAATTGTTTCATTTTCGAAGATGCATGCATTGTTAAGAAACTCGTATTATCGCTTAGACTTTGTATTATCGCCCACCCGGGTTTTTTCTTAGGTTGGGTGTAAGGGCCTGTAATTCATGTGTACGTACAGGTTTTTCATAGAAAGGGCTAAGAAAATGTTAAAAAGGTTCAGATGTCGCTTCTAAGTTTACTAAAACGCCCAGGACAGGGTTGTTGACATCTTCATATTTACTCCTATTTTTGTCTCCTCTACGAGTAGTCCCAGTGGACCCTTTCCGTCTTCCTAGGTCAGAAAGGGTCACAGTTCCTATAATAGGAATGACCATTGATCTCAATTTTCGCATCTCTAGATCTTTCGGCGCACGTTCCAGGACATTGAGTTTGGGAGTAGCATGCCTTTTCTTAAAAAGCACACTGAGATGTATCCTGGCGCACTATTTTCGAACTCTGCCAAACTACCAAAGTGGAGTAAAGAGTGGTTTTGCAACTGTATATTCATTATTGTTGTGGGCGAAAATGGGAGATTCTTTATTCTGATCTGAAGAAAACATCTATTTTTCTCATTACAAAATTATTATTTGACCATAAAAATTGTGCGCCATAAGTTATGATTAGGTTATTTATGTGATGCACCCTTTCTAAAATAACGCCATAACGCTTTCTAAAATAACGCCGACGATCAATAGGTCTACAAGCATACGGTTGGACAAAACGTGTCCACTAGACCCATGTGAATATCTCGAATTTCTTCTATATCAGGGATAGTTAGCTATCGATCCATACTTATTGGCCACCGGACAACAGGCCACCACATAATTGAAACAAAAAAAAACCGCACATGTTGCCACCAAATAATTTCTTAGAACATGTGATATTTTATTGAGTATAAGTATTCTTAGATCAGGGCAAAAAGTTAACCGACCTCTGAAACCAGGGGTCCCGAGGAAAAGTGGTGGGGTCCCGACATTTTCGGGCAATAAAAAAAGTTAAATTCTATAAAGTCAATTTTATTGCAACAAAAAAAAAAAAAATAAATAGACGCGATTACTGATATCATGCAAATCACAAAACTACTACTTCTAACAACAAGAAAGAAACACTGAATGATGCTACATTAAACAATGAAAAAAATCAATAATTTTCGATCTTAGCGGTGATACTGAACAGTTGCAAGAGAACACCGTCTTTTTTTCTGGGGTCCCGCGGGACCCCAGGGTCAAAGTCCAGGGGTCCCGAGCCGATTATCAGGGGTCCCCGGGACCCGTGAACTTTATGCAGTGTAGATCATACCATATTTTGCTATTGCAATTGCAAGGCTTGTTTGAAAAGAACCAGATTTTGAACGGAAAAGAAAATACATTGAGAATACATGATCTTATTAGAACAAAAGTGTTGATGGGGATTAGGGATTAAGATTATATGCAGGGGGTTTGTTGTTTAAACAACAGTTACTTCGTGCCATTTCAGGGACTGAGCTGTAGTCCTTATGTGTTCCACCCAACTCAAGCCGGATTAGGATGTTTTGCTGAGTTTTTGAGTTCTGCAGGCTGTATGCCGGTGTTCTGACCGTAGTTTTCAAGGAGAAGAGGCAAGAAGATGTCACTATGTAACTCATGGATTAAGAAATGTTTCTTTGATTTCACCGCTGGTCAGTTGTCCGGTGGGCAGTTTGACCGGTGGCCACTTGTGTGGTGACCACTAAGTTCAGTAGCCAGTTATTCCGCGCCCAAAGCGTCGACCAATCCTTTTTCATTGGTGACAAAAAATTGTAGGACAAGTGGCCATCAAATTAAATGAACAGTTCTGAATGTATTTACCAATTTTTTACACGAAAACTGCACAGTTAGTAAATTGCATATATGTGTGAAATTTTTATATGCCATTTCTCTTTGCTTTATATGTAATTTCAACCCGTTGCGGCTAGAACTTAATCCATGTGATTAAAATGAGACATTTTCTTGCCTCTCTTCCTTTACAATAGCGATAAGAATGTCAATCAGTCTACAGACCTGAACAACTGCAGTACAAAATCCCAATCTAGTTTTATTATCCCCCGCCGTCCTAGCGGAGGCGGGGAATGTAGAAACGCCTCATGTCTGTCTGTCTGTCAATCCGTCCGTCTGTCCGTTATCACTTTTGTCCAGGCCATATCTCCGTAACCGTTGATCGCGGGCATACCACACCTTGGCAAATGAAAGAATATATAATGTAGTTTTGCAACGTTAGGTTAATTTTTGATTTCATCGAAAAATGTCAAAGTTATGGACTTTTGAAATATTTGGACTTAGTCATTTACTTAGGGTACCTTGTTCTCTGTGACCATATGTCGCGGCAGGGGATGTGCAATCTACGATTGTCTTGTTGTCTTGAGTTTGAGGGAAAAGATAAGACTCAGTCCCCAAAACAGCAAACACCCGGCTTAAAGTCCTACTTCCTATTACACGTTTGTTTTAACCAGGTTGCGTAATGTTTGTGTTCAGAATCTTTTTTTTTTTTCCTTCAAAACACCCTTAGCATTGTAATAGCAAAATATTTCTAATTTAAAACAAACAAAAAGAGAGTAAAAAACAAAATATTTTTCAAGAAACATTCCTTTGGCCTCCTCTTGTTTGGGTTTTTTCACACTCGCCGTTTGAAAAACGCCAAAACTCTTACCTAAGTACTGTTTCGGTTTATTGCATGAAAAATCCCTTTGTTATCGAGATCGCTTTCTTCTGCAGTTATATAAGATTGAAACAGTTGAAACTAGAACCGCATTTTGCAAGCGAAATCTTCAACACTTGACAAACATTGAAAGTTAAAAATATTTCTTTGAACGGCTTATTATTTCTTGAACAACATGAAGTTTTTTTTACAAGCCACCTAGTCTGTAATACAACTAAGTAGAGAGTTTATGGCGCAGCACGTATGCGGCTTATAAGGTTCATCTGCTTGGTTATGTTGGCTCAACGGCTTTATTGATTGAACGGACTAGCACTTTCTCTATGCAGGCAGAGCTTGCGTAACGCCCATAAGCTGTGCTGTTTTGCTCAACCGTTACTTTGCTTTTAAATGCGCTGTATTTATTCTAAAATCTGCTGTGTCCGCATTGCGCTTTCAGCATGAAAACGAAATCGTAGACGAAAAAAAAAAAGGCAGGATGCACACCCTCAGATCAAGTTCTACATAAGTACAAAGTTTTGTGATCCTAGGGCCTGTAGTGTCAGAGAAGAAGCTGAGACAAGAAAATGAATTTTTACTGTCAAGAAAAAAGCGCAAAAGTCGCCCGCACAAATTCTTAGAAGCCTTGACCAAGTCAAAGACGTGTCAAGTGTTAATTAAATAACAAAGTGTAATGGGTAAAAAAGTAATAAATACCGATATAAAGCAATAACAGTGTGAGGGTGCACGTCAAAACCTTATTTGTTAGATCCTAAAGGGATATAAAACTCATAACAGTGAAGAAACAAAGCAAAAATGGTTTTAAAATGGCAGGTTTTGTTAAAGAATTCGGACTGGCTCCAAAACGGTGGGGGTACCATGTCAATACCATTTCACAGCTCCTTTACTACCCCTTCGCGGCCCTCGCAGAATATCTCCAGCAGGTGAAGAGGCAAGTTATGGTCCTTATCTTGCCTGATTTGTGAAGAAAAAAAAAAAACAATTTAGAAATAAAAAAGATACTGATTTTCAAAATACCATGTGGGACACAAGCTGGTCATAATGGCTAGAAATAGTGAAGACACGGGATAATAAAGTCTTAAATAACAAGTTCGTAAATTACAGGTTAAAGAACCAGCGTGTTAGTTCCAGTACGTATGAGTGGCGCGCAGCTTGTAGCAGCTTTAGCCAGGGTGGGCTATCCTGGTGTCGAGCAGTTAGATGGACCTGCGTTAGACTGGATGTTTGAACTGCCCAGCGTTTCACCGTTATTGGAATGGTTGTGTGAAGAGATAGGCCCGAGCAATGTCCTCTCAGAATCCGAGCGTAACAGGCAAATTTTGAAATATTTTGTGGTTCTAGTATTTAAATGTCATTTTGTTGTCATTAAGTATTCATTGAAAAGGGGTTGGGTTGGAGGGGGTGAAAATGGATAAGAGTTGTTCACGTGGGATGATGTTTGGTGTGATGGTCACATTGAATATTGGACTTTACACTTAAACATTGCATTGCATTGCATCAAAATATCCCCACTGTGAAATCATTTTGCTGAACGCCCGTTTCAAGCTTAACTTTGATTAATGTGTAAAATTGATGTTGTATCGGTTGAGTTCTTGATGTCTACTTTTAATGTCGTAAGCCAGAGTCGGTCGTGTATGTGTTGACTTAAATTCGTGTTGCATTTGATGAAATATCAATTCAGGGATATGTTTTGGTTTTTATGGCAAACCAGGTGTGGATATGCTTTTTTTTTAATTTAGCCTATCCACCATGTTAGAATAATGTTTGAATGATTGAATACGACAGGTTTGAAGAACTGGAGAAGAATGGAGTGGTCATACTTGAAGGGGATCAGCTGGAAACAGCTCTGCAAAATGCATCATCAGTACAACCCGGCCTGTCACAAGAAGTACTCCGGTATGTGTGTATTATAGCAAAAAGTCCCGTAAGTAAACGCCTCATGTGGTGAATGCCTCATTTATCTAACAGATAAAAAACTACGTTTCTCGTTGTCTGTAATGTCGCTCTATGTTTTTTTATGTCAGGAAGACGTTTTAATTTGGCCGCTGTTAATGTGTAAACTTTGCAGACAAGAAATAGATAACCTTGAAGAAGAAGTGCGCCTGATGGATGACCGAAAGAATATTTTGGTACATCACAGGAATAAACTGAGGTGAGTACAGTACAAGATCCGCCATTAATTATAAAATATTCAGTATGTAATTGTCTATTACTATTATACCTGTTCCGTAAAATGCTGGGCATAGCTTATCACGGTAATGTTTAGCTTAACTGTAAACTGAAATCGAAGTATTAAAAGTTGACGTGCATAAATGTGCATTTCAGCATAAGTTGTTGGCTGTGTTTGTTTGTTTGTTCATACAGCCTGCACCAAGCGGCATTGGCTGAGAAGACGGTGAGACTGAGCTCTGTGGAGAAAGTCGCTCAGAGCGAGTACAGGGCTGCTCTAGAGCAGAGCCACGAAGACAACGCTAAGGTACGCGTGGCTGTCATTTGGCGGGACGGTGAAACAAGACAAAATCTTCCCATATTTTGTATTTATTATTTTATTTTTTATTTATTATTACTATTAACCGAAGGCATGATTCTTGTTTAACTGCAGTCTTTCATTTCAAAGCTTATACTTGCTTTTAAGAATATCCCTCCTTTGGAGAATGCCTTCGACGTGTCGTGCCTGTATAAAAATTGAAGCGATATATTTCCAGAAATCACCTTATGTGAATCCCTTTCAGATGAATGATTGTTTATCTGGTTTGACCAAAGCGGTTTGTGACATCACTGCATTATACACTTCACCTCCGTCACGTCCGGGTGAATCAGCCAATGAACGAGCAGTATTCTTATCGCAGTGCGACCTTGACAATTACCATTCTGTTGAAGAAAAATTCACACAAGAGCTCACCGCTTATACAAAGAGATTATTCTTTGAGGTAAGCACTTTCTATTTTCAGTTTCCTTTCCTTTTAACACTGCGGACTATCGAAATGAATGGCAGTGCGATTCATAGGGACTAGTGACTTTAATTAAAGTTAACATTGTTACTTTACTGCATTTAATGTTGCAGCTGCAACGCCTGCATTTTTTAAAATTGATAAAATTATTTTTGTGCCTTGAAATAGCTTAGGCTTTGATTAAAGACAAGCTCTGTTACCTACAGGGTATAGCCGAGATGTCGGGTCAAAACGAAACGACACGCTACGACGTCCTTGACATTAGCAATCCGGAATCGTTGCTCGTTACCACTGAAAAGGAAAACGTCAGGCTGGACGAGTGTAAAGAGTTAGCGAGACTTCACGCCTTGTAAGCATGGAGGTTTCTATAATCCTCTCACTAACTCTCTTCGGATTGATATGTATATCAGTCGAACATGTATTTCGTAGGAAAAAAGAATGTTTTTTTTTTTTCGTCGTTAAAATCTCCAGTCAGCTCTGCCGCATGCGAAGCCTCTACTGCAGAGAGTGTGACCTAATCATCATCATATGAACTATGTGTTGTTTGCCTCAAAATGACGCTGTAATAACAGGTTGTTATGTATAACATAACCCTTCCTGATGCAGTTACCACAGAGTGGCGTGTTTGTTTGTCAGCTTCCCAAAGAGTGAGAGGGAGCGCTTGAACGCCTCGCTGGTAGAACGTGCCATGCTGACGTCATGCGAATTCATGGAGAGAAAACTGGCGGCATTTAAAGAGATCCCGTATCCAAAAGAAATAAAGCATCTTAGGTAAGTATAAGAAAAAAATCAGTGCGCTGAATACTTATGAGTCAAGGTTTATGTACTGTTTATGTACTGTTATCTGCAGGGCAGAGGAGAAAGTCGGCGGGGCGGTGGTTGAAGGCCTTGTAATCTATGTGTACATGTCAGCCACACATGTCAGCCACTGACTCAGCCCAGACCTACCAAGTCAATGGACATGCACCGAGTTCAAGGCCACGCGGTGTGAACCTGGTGCTCTGTCGTCACACACATCATCATTCTGTCAGTGTAACACCATATTCCATACACGACACATACGAGTACCTGGATGTTGTTGTATTCTGCAGAGAAAAAGTACAAGAAACAGAATCCGTGCTCGCCGT
This sequence comes from Protula sp. h YS-2021, assembly GCA_949752745.1. NCBI lineage: Eukaryota > Metazoa > Annelida > Polychaeta > Sabellida > Serpulidae > Protula > Protula sp. h YS-2021. Next base: position 15,591,318 of record OX457030.1, read on the forward strand.
TTTGAAACGGGACGAAGCGCAAATGACGGAACAGGAACTGCCCCAGCTGATCAAAGACTGCGCCGCAACCCAAGTGACCAAGATCCTGAGCGGCGATTATAACCTGAAGATAAGCCGACAAGACTACTTCATATCCAACCAGGAGAAGGTGTGTAACCGTAAAGTGGACCTTTTCCCCTTATCTGTGTAGCGTAAAGATATTGTGGAATAAGACGATTTAATACATCAACCATTGAGGATATATAAGTTGAATGTGTTTTCTCAGGTGATCGGCGAATTGGTTGTTCAGCGAGCCCGGAATGAGTTCCTCACGATGGCCTATGAAGTGGAAGAGCGTTGCCATAGAGATATTCACAAACTGCTCACTGCCACGAACCTGTTACTGCAGAGAAATCAACGCGACTGGAACAACAGAATGGTATAACCTTTGTACTAGGTTTATGTAGACCGGGATAGTTGCTGTGAATTTATTTTTTTACTGGGTGAACAAAGTAATATTTTCGCCTTTCAGGCGCTGATGAAAGACCCGAGTCTTCAAGCATCGCGGCATCAGCGTAGTACCGTTGATTCCAGGGACAGCTACCTCATCACCGTAAACCAAATGCTAGGTATGTTGGTGAAGCACTTAAGTCTGGGCAGTATCTTCTTTCAGCTCTGCAATCCCCCCCCCCCCCCCATCACGTGCACAACCCCTTTATTTAGTCAGACTGAACAACGTGCAGATTGGGGAAGGGAAGGCTTGAAAGAGAAATGTTAGTCTGATCGGAGCTGTTATCATTATAAATTACAAATTTATGGTGTTTCTTACCATAGTTATTTGCTTTTAACAGGCCCTGCCTCAGGACTAGGAGGTCAAGGTTCACAAGAAGAAAAACAACACTTATTTCTGACTTATGACGCTGTAAAATCGCGAGCTACGGCGCTCAAGCAGCAGGTTTCCAGTCTCAGAGACTCGCTGACGGCAGCCAATGGCAGTCAGGATGACAGACTTGCTGAGTTGTAAGCATAAATATGTAATTTCACGCTGAAACTCATAAACGGTGAAGGCAAATTATTCGGCATTGGTGATACAAAGTATATCAAGTATATCAAGTATTTCTGCAGTAACAAGGTGGATTTTTGCCCTTGATTTTTTTTTTTTTTTTTTTACTGTTGCAGAGAACGTAATGTGGATGCTTGTGAGGAGCTGGTATACTGCGGGTCGAGTACCTCGGAAGGACAGCCGAGCCTGAGTCCTCAGCCAATTGGCGACGCGGTCACGCAACTAGACACGCTGCTGAAAAATCTGGAGCAAGTCGTCGTCGACGTTATGAAGGACGTGGACACCAAGAAGAAGGTAACACACGTCACAACGTGACGCAGTGCCGTTTAATGGACTAGTAAAGTGTGGTGAGAGGCAATGGCGTCAAGTTTTGATGCATCAGTACTTTATGTCCCGTTTCTTTTTTTTCATCTTTTGAAATTTAATGAAATGGAAAAAAAAAATTAACGTGGATGCCACAGTTGTAAATAATGCATAAATTCTGTTGACGATGTGGATTGTAAAAACTAGAGTGAATCCCGCTACCTACGCAAGTCAGACTTTTTCCTAACCTTGTGCTTTTTTAGTTAACTGAATGTTTGACGATACATATGAAAATTTTTATGATTAAAAGGCAACAAGCAGTCCGTTCCACACTACTATAAACTTAGCTATATTTCGTTTCTTTTTTTTTTTCAGACAATAAAAAGTGACCCGCTGCAAAGCTTAGAAAGAGAGCTGATGGTTTGTTTTCATACGGACCAGAAACGACTACGGCGAATCATCGACGATTTAGCGTCTCGGGTTCAGGCAAAAATGGTCACGTGACGCAAGGAACAATCCAGCCAACGGTGATTCAGCAAATTGGGAGGGAGCATGGTATTCTAACAAGTCTGAATCGAGACTGGGGTACCGAAATACTGGGCTTTAAAACCGGATTACTGGAATACTTGTTACTAACCCATCTAAGTCATAAGTACAGGCTATTTGCAGCTGACAGACAGAAAGACATGTAAGAAAATGGTTGATTATATTTTCGGTGTCGTGTACGTATTACGCGCTGTTTATATACTCAAGTAATTACGATGGGCAATACTTAAATTTTACATGGCGAAACACCCATGCCAAGAAGAGCGAGTTTCGAATATTTGTCCCTGAATGATTGTTTTTCAGGTTTTCAAATGTAGCGCAGAAGCTATTAAAGTGGTGTCCTGTAATATATGCGTTTGCTGTCACGGCTACCAATGTCGTTGATAAAAATGTGTTGAGTAAAATGTTATAAACGGCAGTCAGTGTTTTTATTTCGGTTCTTAATAGCACATGCGCATGCCCACTCGTGGGATAGTTACACACGCCTTCAAACGTTCCCAGTTTTTTTCGTAGTATTCCTAGTTTTTGGGCAGTTCCTAGTTTTCCTAGTCTTTTTCGAAATTCTTAGGTTTTTGTATAGACCCAAAAAGAGGTTATCAGAATTTGTCTTTTTCGGTGTTTTTTTTTTATTTCCCATTGAGAAGTATAGGGAAACGTGTCCTATGAAGTGAACTTTCCGCATGAAAAATAAGAGGCTTGAGTTTCTAAACACTTTTCCCTCTTAAGTTACATGTAAGGTGATCATGCAGTTAAAAATCATAATTCTGAAAATTGAAAAGAAAACATGAGGAAAACCCCTCAAATTTGTTCCTAGTTTTTCCTATTTTTTTTTTTTTTTTTTTTGAAAACAGGTTCCTGGTTTTAAAATTTTCGCGGACCGTTTGAAGGCCTGAGTAATATCTTACAACTGTTTCTATGGTAATCATTCATTATTTTACCCGTCGCTTCGAAGTTTTCTTCAAGCCGCAGTTCACAAGTGAAGCCGTGTTGTTTTTTAAAACACAATAAACGTGTGGTTCCAATCTTTATTTTCCTCAAATATGTTAAATTTAAAGATTTTATGTCAAATTTATTGTTTAACTCAACATCCAAGTCTTTTCTTAAGATCTACGGCGTGACCTAATTAAATATAAAGCACGTTTAGCTAGAATTTTTTAATGAATCGCGCCGAATAAAAAGACAGTTTTTAACATATTGTTCATAAAAACAGACACTTAGTTCAGAACGCAAGGCACAATACTGACATTTTTAAAGAAGCTTTACGTCACGACTGAAAATCCCCAATACATAACGATGCATTTGTCCCACCAAATCCGAATGAATTAGTCAACGCAATACGTCTGGGACACTCTCTCCAACTTTGCTTGACTAGCGGTACAAAATTCAAATCGCTACAGTCTTCATCTGGTTCGTAACAATTTAATGTCGGTGGTATAGTCGCTGTATTACACGCCAGCACGGAGAATATAGCCTCTACACTCCCTGCAGCGCCGAGTAAATGTCCTACAGCTCCTTTAGTTGAAGAGACGGCCATGTTGTTGGTATGGCTGGAGAAAAGGTCACGAATAGCCCTGCATTCGGCCGAGTCCCCTAGAGGCGTCGACGTGGCGTGTGCATTGATGTAGCCGATGTCGGCACTGCTGATTCCCGCGCCATCTAACGCCTTCTTCATACATCTAAAAAATATTTAAACAAAAAAATTAAAACACTTGGATTAAATAGACTTGATATGGTAAAACATGATATTTTCATATTAAAGGGTAAGCGGAATTAATTCTGAATTCCCTCATAGCTGTTCCAACCCATTGCATTCGCATGGATGAGGTAACGAGTGAAAGTCAATTCCTTAATTGCAATCCCCGAATACCGCATGGCATTACGAGCCCGTTATCTACATTATCATCAAATCATCCTCAAATATATTTTCCGTCTATAAAACGATCCGGCTGTGGAGCACACAAGAGAAATACAACACATTTTTAAATGAACCCTTAAAGATCACCTATAAGCGCCACTGCCATCTTCAGACGGAGCCGTAATGTGATTGGCGTCAGCGGATAGCCCGTATCCCAAGATCTCGCCGTAAATTCTCGCGCCACGAGATAACGCGTGATTCAGTTCTTCCAACACCATCACTCCGGCTCCTTCACCCATGACAAAACCATCGCGTTGTCTGTCAAAAGGACGGGAAGCCTGTTCTGGGGTATCGTTGAATTTTGTACTCAGAGCTCGCATTCTTGCAAAACCTGAAAAAGAATTATTAGGAACATAGTGTACGCGTCTGTACCGCATGAGTGAAGACTTAATATCGTGTTGAGAGTGACTGAAATGCTTGAGAGTTGGAAGGGCAGTCGTAATTATCCCTCATCCACGGTTCGTCCTGGAGTGAGACTCTGCTATTACGTGCAGGGAAAATGGTTATAAAAATCAGTGAAAGATGGTGAGCTGTGAGAAGTGAAAATAAAGGCCCTTCAAAGATGAAAATGTTTGGAGGAAAACTGAGCAATTACGCACCTGCTAGTCCTAGAGGACAAACTGACGCCTCGGTTCCGCCACAAACCATGACGTCAGCATCGCCGTAAGCAATAAAGCGCGACGCGTCACCAATTGCGTGCACGCCTGTTGTGCACGCCGTCGATACGGAGTGATTAGGCCCCTAAAAGCACGACGTTCCATTTACAAGTAATCAATATAAAAAGCTCACAAGAAATGTTACTTTTGAAACCAGGCAAAATTGGTAAAGAACGGATATAAACTGGAAATCGAGAACCAACGAACATATTTTGACAGGGTGTACAATCAGAAACTAGAGTGTTTATTTGCCATTACCCAGATACTCTTTACACTCTTTTATGAACCAAGATGTGACGCGTTTTGCGACGAATGGAGAACTACAACTAAGTTACTTACTTTAAGACCATACCTAAGGCTTATATTGCCAGCAGCCATGTTGATGAGTATTTTTGGAATGAAGTGAGGAGTAACGCGTCTGTACCCACGCTGCCGCAGTGCCATGCCGGTCTCGACTATGTCTTCTAGCCCTACCATTCCCATACCGACCGCCACACCTGCATATATTTAAACAGGAATCTATTACCATTCTGAATATGGTTGCAACGGCCAGAGTAAGCCCATAGAAAAACTAACACATTATAAATTCAGATTTTTTTACGGGTCTGCATGTGCCTACATGTAAAATGAACAACAAATTCGCTGCCGCGGCATCTATACCGGTTCTCTCTTGCTGGGGCTCCGTGGCTGGCTTCCATCCCGCGTCTGAAAGAGCCTCGGCTGCCGCCACCAGAGCATAACACGAAGCTAACGACATTGTTCGCTGATCTACCGCCGACACATGATTGTCCAAGTCCAACAGCCCTACACCGTCTCCCCGCGGTACCACGCCAGCTACTTTACACGGAATGTCATTGTATTCTGAAAACCAATATCAAATAACCAAAGTCACATTACATTTTGCTTAATGCTAAAAGTTATGTTTATTAATCTTTGACCTTCTCTAGTCCACATACTTTTTGTCTTTGTCTCTGGCATACTCAGGCCTTCCAGCGCTCCTCAGGAAAAAATAGGTTATTTTTATAGGTCCTTAGTAAAAAAAAGTTTTTATAGGTTTTTTGGCGTCAAAAAATAGGTTTTAATAGGGTATTGGGGCGTCCAAGAAGTATTTTTTTGTAAGATTTGACGTTCTAAAATAATAGTTTCAATAGCTTTAAGGGTTTTAAAACACATTTCAACTTATAGTTATATTTCGACTTAAATAGTTATAATTTTACATGCAATAAATATATTAATTTAAACAATACAGATATTCTAAAAATGTGGTAATATTTTGTCCAAGAAATGCACAATATTAAGAAAAAATGAATAGGAAAAAAATGAATTGGCAGTTTAAAAAAAATAGGTTTTAATAGGTCATTTTCGCAAAAACAAAAATAGGTTCATTTTGAAAAAAAAAAAACAGGTTTTTTTAATAGTTTTTAATAGGTTTCGCTGGAAGGCCTGCATACTTTTTTCATTTACAGAAACACTGGATGCCGAACACAGGAGGTACTGTGCCTGTGTAGCTCCGTACCTGGCCCTTGCAGCTTGCTTATCCCACATTCACCATCAGTCAACTTCTTCCACACATACTGTGTCCCTACACCTACGCAATAAACAACATGCATTTTCATCGATTATTTGGCGCTTCACCATTAGGACCATTTGCCCACCCTAACCCCTGGTGCTCTATATTTCGTTCTGGTAACCTGTTTGCCATAAGTTGATTCATCCAAAGTTTTGTGCACAGTTGAGCCCTTCTATACAAACACACGTAATATAAATTCACAAAAATTACTTAATTTTGTGTTGCTGGTCAACGTAATCGGAGAATAAAGAGGCTCCGATACCAAATTTGACTCTTCTCGACATGTCTTATACAAAAGTCTGCGTTTGAAATAAGGATATTATTGTTCGCTTTATTTGTTAGTTGATCACATAAGCGGGATTTTATTCCAAAGATTCAGCGCATGTAGAATGCATACAATCAAAAGTGGCAACTACGCCTCGCTGGGTTTACTCACGCAACATAATGCGGGAGCTGGGAATCATAATCGTTAGATTCGTGTCTCCAAATACGAATACCCTTGTTCAGTTCTCAGCAGCCATACTTATAACGGCACTTAACATCGCACTGCATGCACTTACTGACATACCTAAAGACGTGACGAGTCCAACACCTGTGATAACAACTCGCCTTGCAGCAATATTGTGTGCGTGTCTCAAACCGCAAAAATTCGCAACCACACATCTCGCTAGCAGTGCTTTTCCTGCCATATATACGTAACAGATGTGGCTGCTGTTGGGAATTCAAACTTGATCCAGAAAAAATTCTGGATGCCTGTTGAGGTAAGAGTAACATAAACAAATAAGCGAGACGAAACGGATAGATAGGGTGTTTAATGTGTGTATTTAAGAGGAAAGCGAAGGACATTTCTGAAATAGTTTTGAATCTGTGTCCTAACCCACCCACCCCCCCCCCCCCCCCACACACACACATACGCAACCCAGTTAGCGGTTTAAAGTGCACATTCGTAGTTCAGAAAATTAGCATGATCCCAATGTGGTGATAAGTTAAAGAAGCATACACTGTATTAGGAAAATGTATGAAAGTTCAAATTTCCAAGTAGTTTTTTTTCCGTTATCATGTTAAAAATTTTTGGGCACTTCACTATGGTCACATTTCCTGTATTCTTTTTGGAGTTACATTTGGACCGAACCAGAAGGATCAAAACATCCGGTTCTGGTTTTAGTTACGCTAGTAAAAGAACAGGTTTACCCGACCCAAAAAATGTAAACAATTCAAATGGAAGGTCGAAAAATGGATGAACTGAAAATTTTTGTTCAAGCACTTGAAACTTCCAACGCCATGTTATTATCCATATTTGTTTAAAAAGCCCTCTTGATGGGGTACATAAATAGCTCAATAACCGAAAATAAACAAAGAAAACAAAAAAAAAAACTCTTACAGTTTGGCAGCCATTTTGACATTATCATGTCATGTCACGTGATGTTAGGAACTTAACCGGAAGTAACCTCGGGTACGGACCGTTATAACCGGTTCCATTTAAATCTGAAAAGAACAGGTAGTTCCGGAACCAGTTATTAGACCGGTAAATAGTTATGCCCAAAAGAATACACGCATTACCTTTAAAGGCCGGAATGTAAACAAATATTTGAAACTAACTTTTCTGCACGTTAATGAAGAAATAAAAGATATACAGCCCATGTATGAATAATTGGGACTGATATTCAGAATTCATGCCTCAGAATATATAAAGTTAACCCCTATCAGCAGAAAAGTGTAAGGCTTTGTAGTTCTGACAGAGAGACATGCGATGTTATTTAAGTCAGAGCAGGCCTACCGCTTACAATGCTGATAAGACTTTAAAACAGAATATGATAGGTGTCTTAAATTGTCAATTACCACTCACTAGTGCCTTGTCCTAAAAAGCTCGTACTGCCTTACTCTGCTGTCCTCGGAAAACAGAAAGGTTTCGCTGGGGCTCCTCACCAAATCTCGGTGAATGGGCGATAAATAAAGTATTTACCATTTTTTTTACACTACATACATATTCGTCATATTTTTAACAACGGACAATTACCAATAAACCTTTCGTCATATATATGTGTAAAACTTAACTCCACGGTTATATTTTACTCAGATACTCGTTGTAAGAAAAACTTTCCATATGTTTCCATTCGAAACTCGTCCGATAAAACTACGTGAACAGCGATAATAAACATATTGTCAATACTACTAACAATTAAAAAAACGGCTGTACGACAACTGTGTGGCTTGGGGGCGTCCATAATGGGTTGAAAAGAAAAACGGTCAGGTTTCTGTTGCGTGTAGAATAGTGGCAAATATTCGCTTATCAATTTATAAAAAAAGGGCGACTCCTCCAGCCTCAAATCAGATGCAGAAAAGTTGAAAAAAAAAAAAAAACAAACAACAACAACAAACAAACAAAAACAAAAAAGCTGAACTTTTTCTGAATTTATTTCACTCTTTGTCTTTAACAAGTTTTGCACACTTTCTACCTTCTTTCTATCTTCTAAAATTAAATAAATCTGTCACTGGTTGTGATCTGCTTAAGACTAAAAGGGTCTGCACGATTCTGCATAAATGTGCATAAAGCTGCCCTTTCTTGTCTCGTCGAAGGGAGAGGGGATATGCTTTGGCGATCCCGATAGGGCATAACCGCCAAACAGTGACCAAGCAAATTCGCCAGTCGGAGGAATCCGGGCAATGTCATTGCAAATCGGTTATAAAGAAATGATAAGTAATATATTAAAAACACGAAGAAATTAGTGCTGCTTTTGTGAAAAAAACGCCCAAAATAGGAACAGATCTTAGGTCACTGTCAGCAGGAAGAGCAGGGGACTTATTTTTATACTGCTAATGGACCCCATTTTTCGAGGGCTTTGTCCAAGTATCTAGCATGTTGGGCTTACATTCTAAAAATCCGTTAATATTTATTCAAAATATTTATAAATAAAGGATAGCGACAACTCTAAGATTCTCACACTATCTCCATAATTAGTATGAAATCCTGTACTGAATGTTAAGTAAGAAATGGCGATTACATTTGTTTTCCAACCGAGATATTTCGCAATTAAATATTAAACATTGTCATCTTGCATTATACATTTGGTATTTGCGATCAGGCATTAAGCATTTAACATCATAGGAAATGCTAAATTTTAAATGTCAGTTCTCAATAATATGGTAATTTGAGAATATTTTTTTATTTTTCAAAGCTTTACAATGCCCGAAGTTCCAGTATAAAACATAAAACAGTAAAATGTTAAATGTAAAAGATTTAACACTGAAACTTTTCGCGCAGAAACAAAAGAATTCTGCTTTTGGTAATTATTACTTAGTAACAGTTGTAACTTTGATCGACCAATTATTTACAAACTTCAATTGATTTTCAAAATACCTACATTAGTGAAATCTGAAGAACATACCCATTGAAACTTGTCTTTACACCCATCCACACACAAATTTATAATTAGAATTAAATTTGGGGTTCGAATACTCTTAAAAGAAATGTGTTTGATAACTGTCATAGGTTATCATGTGTAATTTTATATTGAAAACTGTTGGGCAAAATGGAGAGCAAAACGGGTTAAGAAAAATCGTTCAGTAAACAGCTAATCCGGGAAAATATTTAGTGAGCCAACTCTGTATATAGCTAGTCCATCATAAAATGGCCTTGACCTTTGATTAAGTTTACACTGGAAACAGAAGTGGTGCTTGTTCAATCAACACTTTCATGGCATTAGATTTCTTAAGTAGTCGATCAGATTAGATAACCGTGTTTGTACAGAAAAAAGTTATCAACATGTATATTGTGGAGGCCCTTTCACCACGCCGTCAGTCAGTCATGTCTGAGGACGCAGTCTCTGTGGCGGATAGCTCTTACTCTGTATCAAAACACCAAAAGGAACAAGTTGAAGGGAATTTAAAACTATATGAGCCGAAACTGTAAGTAATTAGACATTTTAAAATAGTTTAATTTGTTATTTATCGACACTCCCTAAAATATTTGGTGCCAAATTGTGTATAAACCAGTTCATACTTTGGGATCTTTCTGATGGGGTGTCGTTAATATTCAAACTGTTCAATTCGCACTTTGAACAGTTTTTGGATGATACCCCCCCCCCCCGCCAATACTCCCCCCCCCCCACCCCAGACCATACCGGTCGTCATGAATCGGGAGTGAAACATTAAAAGTTAGCTTCAGCCTAAGCTATTCCTTATTTATTAAATTTAAAAATGGACTTAGTTGCATAAGCCGATCATATTTAGAATTTTATCGAAGGTTTTGTTATTTCGAACGAATTGGGTTGGAATAAACATTTCAGATAATGAAAAATAAACCTTCAGAAAAGTTAAAATTCCATTTTACAAGAAAAAGTTTTTAAAGTGGACCATATAAGGGGCATCATAATTCGAGAAATATTTTTTCTTGCTTTTTACATTTGAAAGTTTGCATATTGAAAGAAAATTAGAATTTTGATGTTTTTTTCCTTGTCAGTCCTTTATAATTTGACGCCATTGTTAAGTTCCGAAAGTACGAATCGGCTTATTATTGAGCGATGAGGCAGATCTTGGCAATGACGTATGAGTGCACCAAGAATTTTTCGAACTTGAAACAAGTTATTAATAGCATTTGAATTACTAAAAGGCTCGATTTTTTTTCGATGCAAGAAATTTGACATTTAAGTGAAATTTCCCTCATTTCTTTTATTCTTTACTTGGTTATTTTGCAGTCGAAATATGAAGTTTTTTCTTTGCGTTATTTCGGAACACCTGTAGTGTGATTTGGCTTATATGGCTGCAGAAACTATAGTTTTCTACACAGTTACTCCGAAAAATACAATTTTTCTCAACATTTCTTTCCCCGCATACTGTCCAAGTAGTTTACACTAACAGAGGACCGATATTTGTGTGGGAACTCAGGTTGAAAATTTTTACCTGGAAAAATGGAAACAGATTTTACGTATGTCTGCGAGATCTATAGATGTAAAGTAATTTTCGTGAATCTAAGCCTTTAACGCCCCCCCCCCGACTTTATCCCCCCGAGTGTCCTTACCCCATGCCAGAACTTTACCCCCAGGCCTTAACCCCACTCCCCACCCCCAGTCTTAATTTTCATGATGCAGCCGTTCTCAAGGTCTAAATGACATTATCGCAGATTATGTTAAGTGTTAAAATTCAGAATGTTTTTAATTAGCAAATACTGTATTTTCAGCCTTGGTTAAAGAAAGCTTAAACGGAAATTAACCATTTCTTCTGTTAAAAATTATTCAACAGAATTTCTGTTTGATTACCTACTTAAATAAATCTGTTTAAAACGCTGAACAGCTGATTTGGGCCCAGCTGTTTATGTCTCAAATGGAATGCGTTTGCTGAGCGATGGTGGAGTAGGTGGTGGTTCTTAAGTAGAATGAGGAGAAGCATATCATTATATAAAGCATGAAAATATAAAGAGTTTTAACAACAGATAAAAGTACCTTTTGATTTTCAGAGAATGTGGGCGAGAAGTGATGTGTGTGCGGTTTAGTCCTGACGGCAAAGCTCTTGCTGTAGGACAAGCAGATGGCATTATTAAGGCAAGTGTCTATGATTTTTTTCTTAATGAAACTGGATGCCTATTATTGAAATCTCAAATGACTTGCCTCTACGTTTTGATTATTTTTTTTTTTGTGCTCGTACTTTCAAAAGTCGATTTATTGTAGTGAACACGAATGTATATAAACTGCAGGAAACCAGGTCTGTAATAATTATTTGTCTACTCTTTTAGTTTGAAACTATATGCAAAATGATTTTATTTGGAACACCCACCTGTTTCTCACTATGCCAGTTCTTGTCTGACAGAATGACTTCATGGAATTCCAGATTTGTTCACTCCAACCGACCAGTGTAATGATCGCCGTAATGTTGTAATTGAACATCAAAGGGAATAGTGACTTCACTGTAACTGACATGCATGATTATTGTAGTAGAATAAATCTTGAATTAATTTTTTTTCAAAAGTGTGTCCGTTATATAGAAATTTCTGAAATTCTGAGGCTCAATTCGGCTTTAAAATACTAACCTGCTTTTTAGACCAGCCGATTTCGTCGTCTTTTTACATCATTGGAGGGGCATCTGTCGTCTGTATGTACGTATGTAAACTTTTACTTAAAATGATCCTTCTTCAGTACATTCCTAGCTAACTCCAGGAAAACAGTCTCACTGTCTTGACGTTTTACGTGAAGGTAGCAGGCGTTACTACCTACCTGGTTATTACTTTTTTTGTTGCTTGGTGAAACAATTGGCGAATATTTTTGGGAAAAATCAAAATACTTACAGTAAAAGAGTCTTTCTGAAGCTCCAGGAAAATAGTCTTAGTGTCTTGAAATTTCAAGGTAAGGTAGCTGGCATTATTTCTTACCTGGCTAGTTTTTTTTTTTCTTTTTTTTTCTTTTTTTTTTTTTTTTTTGGTGATTGGCAAAAAATTGGCGAATATTTTGGCGAAAAAACCAAAAATCTCAATAAAATCTTAATGTATATAAGGAAAATACCCTTATTGTCTTGTAATTGTATATGACAGTAGCATATATTACCACCTATCTGGCTATTTTATTCACATTTCACCAAAAATTGGCATAAATATTAGCCAAAAACCAATATGCTATGTAGTGTGCATAGTGCCCACTTGTCTGCTACTTGTTTTGGCGATTCGCGAACAAGTAGCGGAAATACTGGGGAAAACCAATCTGTTTTTCGTAAAATCCTAAAATTTTCTTGAAAAGGCATCTCCAGGGGTTTTCATTGAAACATTCTAAGATTTTGGTTTGAGGTAGAGTGCATAAATTTTCACCTGGATGTTGCTTGTTCTGGCGATTCGCAAAAACGTGGTGGATATATTGGCGAAAAACCAATTTTTTCCATAAAATCTTAAAGCTCTGGAAATTTTAAGTAAAAGTAGCAAGTATTATTACCTGCCTAGCCATTACCTTTTTTAGACATTGGCCAAAAAAAATTGTGAAAATTTTTGCGAAACCCCCCTCTCCAAAACAAAAAACAGTAAAATCTTAAGGATCTCTAGTAAAATATCCTCGTTGCATGGTAATTTTAAATAACACTGAATCACATTTCTAAAGAACTGTTTTTTTTTTGTTTTTTTTTTGCGAGTTCACCAAAATTGGGGCAATGTTGGCCGAACATAATTTTCTTGAAAAATTACCTCCTAGGGTTCTCATGGAAACGCTCTAGGATTTTTGTAGAAGGTAGGTACAGAAGCGTCCACCTGACTATTACTTGTTTTGGCCATTCGCCAAAAATTGGCCGAAAAAAAACAAAAGAGAAAAAAACAAACAAAAATCAGCAAAATCATAACGAACTCTAGGAAAATAGCTTCATTGTCGTGACCTTTTAAGTAAGGGTAGCAATCATTGCTACTCACCCGGACATTACTTGTTTTTCATGATTGGCCAAAATTTGGCGGAAATGTCTTTAAACTTTAGATAAAGATAGCCATCGTTAGTACTTACCTGGCTATTACTGGTTTTCGTAATTCGTAGAAATTGGCGGAAATGTTGGCGAAAACATTTATATCGATATAAATGTATAGATGTATAGATATCACTGCGTGCCCTGCAATTACTTTCTTGGTGAGTGACGCGTCTTTCGTAATATATATACAAAAAAATCCAGTATAATCTTAAGTCAGACCAGAGAAATGGCCTTACTGTCTTGAAATTGTGGTTAAAGATAGTGGTCATTGGCACCTTCCTGATTACTGCGTAATTCGGAAAAAATGGCGGAAATACTTGCCGGCCAACCAATTCTTTCTAAAATCATTACTGATACTAATGAGACCGAAACATGTGGCTATTACTTTTTTTGGCGATTTGCCAAACATTGGCGGATATTTTGGCGATGAACCATTTGTGTTAAAATCTTGACTGACGCCAAGTTTATAGCTTTAGTGTCTTGAAATTTTGGTTACAAGTTACACTTATATGTCATAAATCTTGACATAAGCATTTGTGAGCCGGGTCATTGTGCATGGACAATTTTTGTTTCAGAAAGAACCGAATATAAAACACTAAACACATCCTTATGTGTCTGCAGTCATTGAACAAACATTTATGGCGCCCGGTGTGAGTCATATGTGAAACCCGTAACCGCGGGCACATCTGGAGGCCTTTGAGAACAGAAGCCGATACCTCGTTGAAAAATGTGTACCTTCTTTCAGTATCGTTCAAATACATGATTCTGATTGCGAAGTGTCGTTATTGCGTCCTTTTCCCGTCGAATAAACATTTGTGTGTGATGCGACCCAAGTTTTAAAAAAAAATGAAGAAATGGCTTTTATTCCTCTGCGAAAATAAGTTTACTTCATTACAGTGGAATCCGAATCGTTTGGTTTTGGGTTGGTGCCTTTTTTACTGATATCAAGTTGGAAATAAGCAGTAGTGAGTCTGGTATTTATGGCGTAGTGACTCTGGTATTTATGACGTAGTGACTCTAGTATTTATGACGTAGTGAGTCTGGTATTTATGACGTAGTGACTCTGGTATTTATGACGTAGTGACTCTGGTATTTATGACGTAATGAGTCTGGTATTTATGACGTAGTGACTCTAGTATTTATGACGTAGTGACTCTGGTATTTATGACGTAGTGACTCTGGTATTTATGACGTAGTGAGTCTGGTAATTATGACGTAATGAGTCTGGTATTTATGACGTAGTGAGTCTGGTAATTATTACGCCCGCCGACGTCTACTGCCAGACTTTGAAGTGTCAAGTTGCTCGCTTCAAATTCAAATTTCAAATGAAAAGCTCAGAGTCAGTTTGTTTACCCTGTCGTTACAAAATGTAATGTTAGAGAGCAGAGTGCGCTGGGGTGGAGGAGGGGGGGGGCATTAATGGCGCATGTAGTCATCGTTTTGAAAGCAGCAGCTGGATTCACAGTCTCCGCGCGATTCATCTATTTTTTTTTCGATTTGCATCCTGTTGACTTACTTGATGGATTCGGTCAGGGTAGAAAAGGAATTATTCTATCGATTTTTATTTAAGTTCTATTTTATCGACTGTTTCAAAATTCACCCTTGTCAAGCTCTTTTTAAAAGCTAAATGGTATACAAAAAGGGGACTTCCTCATCAAATGTTGTTCCTTTACTTGAAACATTTAATTCTGAAAGAAAATTGTTTAAATGAAATTCGCAAAACGATGCGGATGCGGATTCAGTATGGTAACAACAATTAGCGGCCAGTTACAGTGCCATTCATCATCCAAAGTAATACGTCACCATTACCTCGCATTGTCAAGTTTGGATTTGCTAAATTACAAAACATACTGTTTTATTACTGAAGCATTGGATGATATGTCATAATACGAAGTGCTGCGTTTCACGTTATCTGACAGTGTGATAAGACTCACCGATAAAACTCGTGTGGCAATGGCCAGCCGAACCAACATCACTGATGTTGCACCAGCGTGCAATGGGAAGTTGAGGAGGCGTTTTTATGCTGTTTTCCAACCCAAAAAAATCTGAAAATTTAGTGTTCTTTTTTTTTTTCTTTTTTTTTTTTGCACAATAAAGCTAAGTTTGTTGTATGGTATATGTGACACATGTGACATGTGTTTTTTGTTTGATTTTCTGACAGATCTTTGACCCAGACAAGGAAAAACATTTATATTCGCTGTCGACTCCAGACGACCGCCTACCTGTAACCTCGATCAACTTCAAACCTGCCAAAGACTCGAAAGCGGAACATCAACACATATTAATCGCAACATGTGGGCCTTTATTTATGTTTCATTTTATTATTTTATTGATTTATTTTATTTTTGTTTATTTTGTTTATTTATTTATTTATTTATTTTTTTTTAGGGGATGGGGGTAAACCCATGAGTTTGCATGTGGTAACTACTTGATGAAATAAAATACATAGATTAGAGATTATTCCGTGAGAAATAACTGGCACTCTGTTTGACCCAAAATCATCTACATTTTGCCGCAGGGCTTTTTAAGTAGGACTTGATATGGCGTTGCTGCTTGTGAACAGTTTGTGTACACAGAGCGTTGAATGGCTACAATAATATGTCCGTACAAATGGCTTTTTTTTTTCTTTTTTTTTTTTTTTGCAGTTTGGCTTAACGTATGACTGGTTGCTCAAGTATTTTGTTAAAACATTTGCTTACTGTCTACATTTAGTCTCAACACAGTACCTGTTCTCTACAGTACAGGCTGATTGTCTACAGTTTGTCTCAGTACATGGCTTGTTGCCTACAATACAGTTCTTATCTACAATTTTTCTTGACGTATGTGTCGTTGTCTACCATTTTTGTCCACATGACTGGTTGTCTACAGTTTGGCCGTGCGGTTTGCGAAAAAAAAAATCGCCTGGATTTTGGGCGGGGGGAGGGGGGGAGGGAGTTCTGGGATTCTGACTGCGCATATTTCTCATTGTGTGCAGTTTGTCTGTACATACGGCCTTTTTTTTTCTCAAATTCGTCCGTCTGTTGAGCACTTGTACACAACTAACACGTCGCTGGCTATAACTGATGTAGTGGACGAAAGTAAAGGCAAAGGGAAGATGTAAGCTATAATAAAATATATTAACGGCAGTTAAAGTACCTGCGCAAAAATCTGTATATCTCTTTTGTTAGAAAAAACAGCCACCTTCTGTATTTATGTGCCCAGAAAATCAATCCAGTGTTTACGATAAATAAATCTTAACTGTTCAATAGAGTTAATATAAGTCTATAAACAACCGCGATGACGAAGAAAAATATCTATTTATGAAAACATAGTGTCAAGGACAGACTTCCTTGACTTCTATGAGGCTTTTATTAAGATTAAATGATCACTGTACTAAATGTGTGCAGTGTCTGGAAGCCACAACACTGACCCAGAGATCTCGGTAAACGGAAGGACTGTTGTTATGCCCAGAATGCTCTGTATAGGGATGGGCCAGCTGACCATGGTACTATTATCAGGGTGGCCACCGACCCTGAAAATCAGGGAATACAGCGGAAAAATGAATCGACATTTTCCAGTCAGGGAAAACTCAGGGAATTTGGTAATTCCGGCAAATCTCAGGGGAAACGCAGGGAATTTAATTTTTGGAAAATTCCAGGTTTTCCAGGGTATTTCCACGTAAATTTTTCTTTTACAAACTTGGATGGATTTAGTAAGAATTCGTTGAACGTTGTATTTTTCTAAGCGTTTAAGAGAAATAGTGTGATACATAGTCGATGATTATTGTTTTTTAACCAAAACATGTAAGTGTTGGAATTCTGAAAACCTGCGGCTGTCAAAATTCATTGTGTGGAAAATGTCTGGAAAACACAGGGGATTTCATTTCGGATTCCAGGTGGCCATCCTGATAGTTGTGGTCCGGACCATCGCGGACATTAACTTTCTCAGGGCGGGCGGGCGGAGGGGGGGCGCTTTCGTTATGAAGTCTTATTTGCACCACAAGCATGTACTCATCGACCCACATTGAGATATATCTCGAGGAGTGTAATTTGGTACATGAAAAAAAAATCCTGATGATGTCTGGCCGGTTTTGCTGTTGCCAGGGTTTGTCTGAGAAACTGTCTCTCTGACCCATTATGTGCTTTGATCTCGGCTGTTTTATGCATGAGCCAGGCATATTAACTAATTAGACAGGTTTGTCGTTAGCAAATACACTTAAGATATCAGCCACATGTCAACATTTTTTTATGTTGCTGTTAAAAGGACAGAAGCGCGTTTTTGCGTGTCTTATTGACTATGCATTACTCCGTAAACCCTCCACTCCCCACCCCCCCCCCCCCCCGTAGCTAGCAGGAGTGGTTGTAGGGTGGTGCGGCGAACCCCCCTATATCTAGGGCAAACGACGTTCTTTTGAGATCTATTTTCCTCTATAACCAATGACTCTTTTAAACTGAGAAAATTATTTGTACTTCGGCCAGCTACTCACCCTGGCTTAATTGATTGTATCCCTGCTTTAGAAATTCTTGTTGGGATATGTAAATGAAATGTTGAATGGGAGTATTGATGTCATGTAAAAAAAATTGAACCCCCATAGTAAGTGTAATCCACACCACAATATGCCGATATCCAAAGACGTGTGCATTCTGGATTTGCGTAACAATTACCTGACCTGAATTATTTATGGGAAAACATGTCTATTTTTGCCCTTGTTTTCGCTATCGAACGTGCGACTGTAACCAAAGCCTAGATTTGTTTTTGTAAATATTTATTGCAATGTTTTGCTTAAACCGCTCAAGAAAAAATAGTTATTTTGATATACTCCAGTTGTCAGTCCAATTAGTCAAAAAACTTACACCAATCCCTTTCATTTTCATATTTAAGAGATTTTGTGTTTATGACATAAATATAGACACATATATATATAAAGACATGGAGGACAGAAGAAAAGTGTAGCGGATTTTGTTTTCCTGTGGCGTTCGAAAGTACCAGGATGTAAAGAATTTTATTAATTTATTTTCATAGCCGTTAATGGTAGCTTTATACTGAAATCTTTCAGAACGAATGTACATTTATTTACCGAACCTTCTTTGTGATTCTTCAACATTCATCGTAAAAGCCTTAGCACTCATTCACTCTTTTCGTTGGCTTCGGAATAAGTTATAAAAATGATATAAAACAGTATAAAACCACCAGACCATTCACCGGACACTGACATTATGCTGAATGATTCTCTAACTAAATTAGAGACCTTGACATTCGATGTCGGAGACCTCTGTTAGATGGGCATTTTTTTTTTTTTTTTTTTTGTTATAGCAGTTCAGCCTTTATTGCCTTAGACTTTTGCAGTTGGACTTTTTTTTTGTTTGTTTTCTGGGTTGGCAAAAATTTGGTTTTAAGTTTAGAATGTTTTCCAATTTAGAGTGTTTTAGCCGTAACTCTTCAGATTAGGCTGTCTGTGCCTTGTGTCCAGGACGAATCGGTGCCCTACCCTCCCACCCCCTTCCCCGGCGGATCCTGCAGTTTCAGAACGCTACGACCCGAGGGCTTGTTCTCTTTTGGTGTGATACAGCGTTCTCTTTTTATGCATTTTGTTCTGTCGTGGATGGAAATTGGTATTTGCCCAGGACTAATCTTCGAATATTTCTGTTCTGTTCAAAACTGTTGTGTATCAGGATTAGTGGCGACGTCTTAACATCGAGACTAACATCATCTAAAATGTCTTATTTAATTAATGAAACTAAAGTTCTGTCGCAATTCATGTGTATGATAATGTCTATATTCCTGTTGAAAGTAATACGTCTTAATATTATATTATAATTGTTACAGTTAATACTGTTCGTACTATATTACTGTTATTAGCACGAATGTGGTTGCTTTTTGCAGATGCCTCCGGAGCTGTGAGGAATTGGCATTACACGTCAGGAGAATGCCTCGCCACTATTGCAGAAGGAAGGCAGACCTTATCATCGACCATAGACCCCTCAGCTTCAAGGTAGAGTGCACTCAAATTAGAACGTCATGTCTGAGTTAAGAAGTTCACATCATTACCAAAGAATCGGGGATGCTGTTTATTAAAGTTTCAAAAGGTTTCTAACAAGGTGTGGTGTCAGGATAAAAATGCAGTTCTAATGTCACGGTAAACCACATCTCTTAAAAATATTCTGAAGTGAGAGAGGGAATATTTGTCCATTTTACCGTTGCAGAAAATGCAACTAAATTGTTCAGGGAAGATTCCAAAAATATCTTGTTCAATAAGAATTGTGTGTGTTTATGATCAGCAAATGTTCTGACCCTAATGCCACCTTCTGAATTGTCACGTGGTCCATGTCCAAAACGTCATAACGTCCTGTGTCAACAAGTGATGATACTGGTGCTTGACGTTATCATTCCTTATCAGTTGTCATCACAAGAATACCACCTGTTATCTATATATTTTATTTTATACATAAAGGTGGATAGTTATTGGACAAGAAGGTACGGATAACCTGCAGAGACGTGGCATTGGAAAGATATGACGAGCTACTTTTTGTTGCAGGATGGTGACGTCGGGCGGTGACCCCAAGATAAATGTCTACGACCTTGAAACGCAGAAACTGCTGCAGACTTTAGAACCCAGGTTTGTGCAAGGATTCTCATGTGTTGTCAGTTTCATATGCGTAAGGGGTGAAAGCTGCATGGTTGTTACACTTGCTCAAGTCCTGTACTCCTCGTGAGATGACTGTATTAATGTATTTGTTTTGTTTTTTTTTTTTGTTTTTTTTTTTGTTTTTTTGTTTTTTTTTTTGAGGATTGGAGAGATGGGGAGGAGATGACCGAAAGACTCAATGGGGGATAATTCTGAATTGCGTGTTAAGTGATTTGTTTTGTTTTCAGTGACTCGCGGGATGTTATGGACGGTCATAAATTGCGCGTGTTTACAGTCAAATACCATCCCCTTGCCGACCACACGTTTGTCAGCGGCGGGTGGGACAACACGGTGCAGTTCTGGGACGACCGCGTCCCGCATTCAATCAGGTTTACGTTAAATCCCGACTCCACCCCGCTCCCCCTCCCCCTTCTCCTGCAACACCAATTCAGTATAGCATTTGGATTAGTCAAAGCGAAAGAAAGGCGTTACTAATTAGTGAAGACTTAAGGCTTGTGAGTAATTGTTATCAAGACTTATCACAGGGATAAACAATAGAACTATTTTCTTGCTTTCAGGAAATTTTACGGGCCACATATCTGCGGTGATGCTCTGGATATTGATGGTGCACATAGCCACATAATCACCGGCTCGTGGAGAAAAGATAATGTGTTACAGGTGCGCGGCTCCAGGGATGGGGAGTGAAGGGGAGGGGAGTGGGAACGGGTGGTGATAAAGGGGAGAGAGGGAGGGGGTAGCATGCTGAGTTTTCAATGGATGTGGTGGAAAAGTTTCACATTAAAGCTTTCCTTATTTGTGCGATCTGGTTTGGGGCGGGGGGGGGGGGTAACGTGAAGGGTGTTGTGGGAAAATACGACGAGACAAACAGAGAGATGGTGACCGTTTTGATAGGAGAACTTCGACGAGAAGAGGCATCTGCGAGATATTGCGAGATATTGCGTTAATAAATGCTATTCTCGTTTGCAGATCTGGGACTTTGGCTCTGGAGAGTTGATCAAAGACGTTCCCCAGGACCCCATGCAGGGCAGCTTGGTAAGACTAAACAAACAATATACGACTTCGTATTAGCCCCCTCCCCCCCCCTCCCCTTATAGAGAACGACTATTTTACGCGTATGCTTGTGCATATCTTACTAATTGTTTTTTTTTTTTTTGTTTTTTTGTTTTTTTTTTGTTTTTTTTTTTTCAAATGAGAAAACAATAAAAGGCAGTTCAGATTGCAGAATGAAAGGGCATTAAGCGTAATAACCGCATATAAAATTTTACTTCTTATAACCACAGATTTACAAGAAATAACCACACAAAAACGTATTAGTGAGAATTTGCTTTCAGTTATATTGCTGTCAGTGGCTGGGTAAGGACAGCATAGTGTGTGGTGGAGCGGACAAAAATATGGCGAGGGTGATCGACAGGGGAACGTTAAATGTAAGTCATTTGTGCTGGAGTTGGGTAAAACTGAGATTCACTTGTTATATATATATATATATATATATATATATATATATGTATATATATATATATATATATATATATACAGCAGAAGTTCATTATTAATGGCATCGATTAATTTTTTGTTCCTAGTTCAGCTTTTCGCTGTTTTAAAGCATCGTTTATGGAGACATATCGGCTATAACAACACCATTACCAGATCCCGGTGATGTCGTGAGAGCGTGGTTGTTCTGCATATTGATTCGGATTTATAAAAATTTACAAACGACAGGTTTGCACAGCACAGCTGCATTTATGTCAAAGTTTCAAGTTATTTTTAGATCGGTTGTTTACTAAAGTGAATTAAATTAAAATTAGCTGATCTATTTTTAGACGGTGGGGCAGCTGGTACATTTACCAAAAGCTGTGTATTGCCTGGACAATGACCGTACGGCCAAGCCGAAGATAGCCGTAGGCGCCGCGTCTTCTTGTTACGTCATCAAAGTAGCGGAGAGAAAGTCGTAGAGGGGAGAGGAGAGGCCCGAGCACAGGACAGCGGTGGATCTTAGTGCCCCTTTTTTTCCCTGTGGCATTGTCAACGAAGCGCGAATCTGATGCAGTCATTCACTATAAAATCTCTGAGTTGGAAAGAAAAATCGCGATTAGCGGACTGGCGCTTGTCGGCGTTATAACTGTATCAATGTAGATCTGGGGCGGGGATAGAAAAACAAAGGAGACGTTATAATCGTATCATTGTTGTTGTTCTTGAGAGTTTTCCGTTCAGGCGCCTCACATTATCTGGTGCGTCAATATGTAGTCATTTAGCGTCAGGGATCATAGATTTGTCTTGTATAGAATAAACAAATGTCTAGTTTATTTGTTGAATGCTTTAGAAATTTTTTTAAATTTTTTGCCACTCGTTTCTTTAAATATTTTCTGAGCCGACAGTGGTGCTTAAGTGTGTCTGTCTTTTAGGGTTGCTTGAGTCGTTCAAGGTTTGAAAGTAAGTTAAGACTAAGGTTGATTTGACTGACGGAAGTGGACCTCCTTGGCTGAGGCAAACTTCCTGGTAAATTGAGTGATTGTTTGGTTGTTGAAAACCTGTAGCTGCTTTCCATGATTCCCATGATAATTTAATTTTTAAGTTGTTGCTTTTGAATTTTCCGTCCAGGTCTGTTTTCAGTCAACAATTTGTAAAACTGAAGAAGCAAAGCATGTGAACGCCTGCGCATGCGTGGCTCCCTGCCCGTGCTGCTCATCATGCGTGGCACCTTGCCCGTGCTGCTCATCATGCGTGGCGCCCTGCCCGTGCTGCTCATCATGCGTGGCACCTTGCCCGTGCTGCTCATCACGCGTGGTGCCCTGCCCGTGCTGCTCATCATGCGTGGTGCCCTGCCCGTGCTGCTCATCATGCGTGGTGCCCTGCCCGTGCTGCTCATCATGCGTGGTTCCCTGCCCGTGCTGCTCATCATGCGTGGTGCCCTGCCCGTGCTGCTCATCATGCGTGGTGCCCTGCCCGTGCTGCTCATCATGCGTGGTTCCCTGCCCGTGCTGCTCATCATGGGTGGTGCCCTGCTCGGGCTGCTCATCATGGGTGGTGCCCTGCTCGGGCTGCTCATCATGGGTGGTGCCCTGCTCGGGCTGCTCATCATGAGTCATTTCCGTCCCGCTTCATATTCTGTGATTTCCCCGTGAGCTCATTTTATTAAGCGCATGTGATTAATTAAATATATGTGTGTGTGTTTATGTGTGATTGATAAAACAGCTTTTTTTTATTTTTTCGGCGTAAGTAAAGAGAAGGCGATGCGTGTATTCATTTATTCGCTAAAAAATAAGCACCATTCACGCGTGGACGCAAAGCGTTGCTACAAGGCATGCGAGATATAGACATGTGTTGTAAGCGTTGCTACAAGGCATGAGAGATATAGACATGTGTTGTAAGCGTTGCTACAAGGCATGAGAGATATAGACATGTGTTGTAAGCGTTGCTACAAGGCATGAGAGATATAGACATGTGTTGTAAGCGTTGCTACAAGGCATGAGAGATATAGACATGTGTTGTAAGCGTTGCTACAAGGCATGAGAGATATAGACATGTGTTGTAAGCGTTGCTACAAGGCATGAGAGATATAGACATGTGTTGTAAGCGTTGCTACAAGGCATGAGAGATATAGACATGTGTTGTAAGCGTTGCTACAAGGCATGAGAGATATAGACATGTGTTGTAAGCGTTGCTACAAGGCATGCGAGATATAGACATGTGTTGTAAGCGTTGGGCAGTTTGGTGATTTACCACGATTAAAACTTCCAATGTTATTTATTTCATCAAAATAATGCCTTGTTGCTTTAAAAGAAAAAAAAATTGTTCTTATTTCACTTCAAATGCAACAAGAATAAATAAACTCATGCAGCGCTTAATAAATTTGTTTCTGCATATTATATGTACACATGCCGTCAGTTAACATGAAAAAAGGTAAACTGGGACACTAATTTACTTTCGTTCTTTCGTAAAAAAAAAGTCTTGACGAATCTACGCTGTCAAATTGTCCCTTTATCTCGTGCTAAATATTTTTTCTCAAAATGTTGTGTATTTCTCTATGGCAAACAAAACATGACTCAGAATAAATCCTTACTCTGTCAACTTATGATAATAACGAGTTGTTGGAAATGTTGTTGTAGAGAGTTTATATTTTAATTGAATTTAATATTTTAATTGAAAATTTAAAAAAAAAAAAGGAAGAAGCTGGTTGTTATCCTAAAGCAATATGATCTTGGTTATATTGGCAATAAAACCATCGCTGTTAGTAGACAAGATTTTTCTGTCTTTGAACAGAACCAGACCACACAGACTCTCTCTTGACACGTGTTGTGACCAGAAAAACGCTGTCTTTTGTCCTCACATTCCTGTGATCAGAAACCCTTTTTTAGCCCTGGCACGTGCTGCGTCCAGAAAATCTCTTTTTTTTTTTTTGCCCCAGCATGTGCTGTGACAAGAAAAACGTTCTCGCTTGCCTGACATGTGCTTTTGCCCTTGTTCAATTTTCTGTAAGTTTCCCGCTTAAGCCCCTCCCCCAACTCCCCCCTCCCCCCCCCCCACCGACCCCCCTAAGATCTTGCTGTCCGTACATACCGCACTCATACAGGGCAATGCCATCACTTAAAAATAAAGGTGTATTGCCTGTGTGAGGAGGGGTGAGAAACCACAAAAAGACTTGTGTCATACATAAATGTCATTCATATACAAGCTACGTGTGCACCCAGGCGGAAACTGATCACGACACCCGGAAGTTTCAGGTTCATTTATGTACATATTTGTGTTAATATTAAGGCAGTAAGTTATGCTAAGTATTTAACCCCCCCAAAAAAAAGACTGAAAAGAAGGAACAGTTCTTGTGTAAAAAGTAAAATATATCTCTAAAACTGTGTTTGAAATCGAAAGAGACAACATGTCAAAAGACTTGTTGGTTTTTAGACATCAGCTGTTCTTGGCACAGTTGACTTAAGCGACGGAAAACGTCACATATAAACAGGTAAGCGGCAATCTCTGTGAACTTTATAATAAACTTTATAAGTAGAGGTATTTTCATGTAACATTCGCCGTAATATTCAGCACTGACGTCATGGCCACCTATAGGATGGAGCCAGAGAAATCCTGCTTCCGCCGTTGTCTAATTCCGGGGATTCTGTACTATTTTTGGTGGGGTTGTAGTGTAACAGCACTGCATAAGACTGATCATAACTGCTGGAGATTCTCATATGTTTAAGTGGTGTGCCGAGGCATTAAGTAGTCACAAAAAACGTACCAGCCAGTTTGTTTGTTTGCTTGTTTTTGTTTTCATTTTTTGTACAAATGTATATTACGAATTGGAAGTATTGGTTGTTTAAATAATGAGTTAATTTTTATGAACAGAGAAAAACATATGCATATTTGTTCCAGTTAATTGTTTTACATCTGGCTGTGATTAAAAGACCGGATAGTTTTGAAATTTATGCTGAATTTAATTTTAGACAAAATAAAACAGGAGGTAGAAGTTTTCTGGTTGATAAAGCCAGAAGGATGGTACGGTATTTAGAGGCGACTGCCAACTACTTGTACGGTTGGGGAGGCGACTGGCTGGAGGATGAGAAACCCATTTACACAAAGCGCATGCGCAAAACAAAGATCTTCATTGCAGGTAAACACTCGATCGTGAAGACTCTCACCTCTGAACCGATTAACTCAGCAACTTGGCCTTTCAATACTACATTATTTACTCAAAAAATTTGAAACATTCATTTCAACGATCTCGCTGACAGTTTATGTGTCTATGTACAAGCAAGGCAATAGAGAGATGCATCCAACATAGAACTGGTTTGCTGCGAATGTGTTTCTTGAAAAGGTAATCCATTCTGTAATGCACAATTAGCTATTATTCCGCTTTTAAATCTCTGAAAAAATCTCTTTTTTTCTGTTGCAGGGTTTACAACGTTTCTTACTATAGTGAATGTAGTGGCGGACTGGTACAGTTTCTCCTTCTTCGCATTACAGACGAGGCACAAAATAATCGAGGAAAACTCCACCGTGACCGATACCGTGTTTATTCTAGTCATTACTCTGTGTACTGTCAGCACGGTTCTGTGTTTCGTCGAGCTCGTGGCTTTTGTTTTACAATTTAAAGATGCACGAAATTACGTCACGACAAAAACACGCTCGGAGTTATTGGAAGAAAGTGTTTCTTACTTACTCCTTATTGTTGAAAACACTTTTATTCCGCTCACGTTTGCCGTGGGATACTTCCTTGGATCATGTGCAGTTACAGCCCAAATTCGCTCTTTTCCCGCGCGAATTTCATTGGTCGCCTGCGGTGTGAACGCCATCTGGCGACTGGTCCAATCATTTGCATATTGTTGCCATTGCAAATATGACTCCTGTGGATTTATACTGTGCCAATGGCTGAGATACATACGCAGCTTTTTCCTAATAGCCAGCCCTGCTTTAGTTCTTCTACTGTTGTCTGTTTCTTTGTCTCTGACAACGAGCGTCAAAATTGACGATTACATGAGAACTGTCGAAGACGGCAGCCATTACAGTGATACAGTTAATGGTGCTTATTTATATCAAAGATTCGCAGCGCCATATGAGATCGTACGAGGCGAGAAAGAAGAAGAATGCACTTTCTTTGAGTCCCGAATTCGAATTGCAACACCGGAAGTGATCAAAATGGTTCATAAAAACACGCACTATGTCAAACTTCCTTGTGATGACGTCAGCGAGTTTTACGAATCTTTATTGCGTAATAAGCACAGGTCTCTTGCCGTGACGTACGACTGTTACATCACCATAGGCATAAAAGATAGCGACTTCCGCGCCGGGCGAATCATAAACGCCGGATATGAACTGCGTGACCCATATTCATCCACCTGTGTTTCCGACCACGTGAATCTGGAATTCGATTATTTATATGACGTCATGGAAAGCCATAAAATCGACTTAGAATTTCTTTTTACAAATAGAACAATACGCGGACTTGTAAATGCGTTTTGCGATACCTCATGTACACAAACAACACCTCAGTATTCAGGAAGTATTTTAAATTTGAACTGCTCTGCGTCTCCTTGTGCAAGTAACGCAAACGCGTCGCGCAGTGACGAACTAGGACACATATCGCCCTTACTTGTGCCGGAGCGTGAACTGATGTCTCTGTACCCGTGTATGCCTCAGGTTCTTATAGACGAGTCGTTTGAGTTACCCCTCTGTGAAAAAATCAGGGACGAATCTTCACGAAATGTGACGTCAGCAACATTGGCTACGTGCAAAGACCCATATGTGAAACATGTGCCAAAAAGTGTACGAAAAGAATGGATCGAAGAAGAAAAATTGACATAGTTGATATTTTTATCTTTTGATCGTGTTCAGAAAACAAAATGCCGGTGCGTTTATGGATTGGTGAAAATGGACACTGGTTTCATCTTAAAATTGCATCGTTGGGTCTAAAGTTTCATATTTATTAAAGATAACTACGGATATTTCTTTCGTTAAAACAGGGGGAAAATGCACGAAAACAAGACGAGGACTTTTAGTATGGCGTAGCGATGGTTGCATTTGAAATTCTATATCCGGAATGTGTTTGGAAACTGGTATAAAAAGTATGCTTTGTATGCTTCAATAAAAAAAATTAACGACCACGCAAGTCGTTTTTTTTTTTTGGACCATTGCATTATTTTGTTTCCGAGAGTCTTATTTGAAACTATACTTTTATGGGTTTTTTTTTCAAATCAATAACACATATTGCCTAAAATATTTGGCTGTTGTCTCACAAATAAACAAGATTTTTTCCTTTACTTCTTTTGCTTTTTTTTGAAATTTTTTTGTGATTTTGCACAATTCGTCACTTAAAACTCTTGAGAATCGATTGGCATTCATCCATGTAAAATGCAAGAACTGAGAAGCAAATTACATTATGTATTTCTTACATTTTATTATATAATTTATTTGACTATAAATGTAGCCACACGTTTAGACCACGCCACAGAGGTATGCAAATGGCACTGACGGCCAAAATAATTCTGAACAACGCCGAGTTTGCTGACGGCAGCAAAACCTGGTTTATTATGCCCTCTTCTAAGATCAGTAGTTTCAATTAAATCACAATGGGCTATTACATGTTTCAAAGAAAACTTCTTCAACTTAGTGTTTTGTTTGCCGGTTTTATATTTTTTAAAGTTTTTTTTTCCATCTTCAACACTGAACCAACCTTAGTTTAATCGTGTTTCCTGTAGCATATTACACACATAGGGATATCATAAAATTAAAAATAAACGTGCACTTTTGTGTACACAGTCACTGTCACACTATTTATTTATCAGACACTAGTTCAGTAGTCACTGAAAGCGCAATTCAAAAGCCTTACTACAGTTTACGCCGCACTGTTTTAGAAATGACACTACATTGAGCATAAGCATTGGACAATCTACACAAAACACGTACACACATACATTGGCAGCATTCCTTGACACCGTCAACCACGCAAGTAGCACCAAGACCACGCACACCACTTAAGATTCAAGATTCTCGCCCGTTTTATTGCAGCCCCGACACCCCGCCGCCAACCATCAGTGTTGCTGTGTAAACAGGTACGGGCTGTAGTCAATCTCGTATGTGCACTCTGATTATCGTAGATTTACAGCGTTAATCTCGTACTTTCGCACATAGATTTACACATGATATTGCTTGCCTGCTTGGGTGATGTGCGCCGTTTCGATGGTCTTCCATGATTGACACAATTGACAGAGATACAAATATTGTATTAAATTGAAAAATACATACATTTCTACACTGATGCCTTTGACACTCCAGGGGAACAATTCTTCATGTTCTTTTTTTTTTCTATTTCCGTTTTCAATATTTTTTTTAATATATCCTGTTTTTCTTTCTGTCTGATACATTTCTAAAATTGGGGAGAGGTAATCATGCACAGTACGAAAAAATATTTAGGGTAATATTAATTTTCGGGCAGGAAATATATCACGTTACTGCGTCTACTCTGTTTGGTCAAGTAAAACTTGACAAATATACGGACTGAGTACTCAGTACTTGTATTCAGTACTTGTTAACAATCACAAGACTGACAAGCGTGCTCACTACATGTAACAGCAGTGAAGAAGCATTGACGCAAAACAGCATGCAACCCAGCATGGCTAAATATATTCCAAGCGATCACTATTTACAATACAGTTTACATAAACTTTGCAAAGCTTAACCTAAAACTTTTTTTTTTTAAGAATTCCTTTTCAAAGCAAAGGAAAGATGGTCTGATCCCAAATGACAAAAACATTTAGAAGTTCCACACCTGAACAATATCAAAGTTTTAAATTAGAACCTCTAAATTACACGTTTTTAAATAGCAATGTTACGAACTACACGTCTTAGTTAACACATAATACTAAAGTAAATAGTTTACTACTCACACAAACACACAAACAATTTCAGTCACGATGTATTTCCACCTTGCAAAAAACTGTAAAAAAAAAAAAGAGCGGGGAAAACTAACGAGAAATGTTTTTTTTATCCTTCTGACATTTTTTTACAGGAGTTACAGTTGTAGTCAATTTTGAAAATGACAAACAATACTTTTGAAACTACAAACTCTCTGCCGCGCGCACTGGACAAACACTGCCAGGTGAGATCAACGGATGCAGAAGCAAAATGTCTCACCGATAGAATAATTTTAGCAAAGAACAAACCAAAATTAAAGTTAAATTTTTACGTTAAATCATTCAATCTATCAATTTGATGTTGTGTGAAAGCCTGTGTGACCCTTCCATAGCAAATAATAACAAGTGAAGAAACAACGAAATTGTTATCGCTACCACACATGAAATAAGTTTCTTTTTAATGGCAAAAAAATTGAAATTAATACAGTTACCAATAATTTGTCATTCTGTATTTTCACAGTCCCAAGTAATCACACCTGCTGAGACTACGTGTGTAGCCTCTATACTTGACAGACGATTCGTTTCCGCGCACATTTCCAAATAAACTGAAATTATAAGGTCTTCTAGGTAAAAAAAATGCAACCAATAACATATTTGGTTATCAACATTCTGGAAACATAAAACACCTGAAAGTGTGCATGATATCAAAAAACTGCAAGACCATAAATGTGTTGGCGTTCTTTTGGTTTCCATGTGTTCTTTCTTTCTGCTTGATTTCACATTTGTACCACAACAACTTTCAAAGACTTTGTATTTATCTTTAAAGAACTTAAATAACAGCAATTCTTCTGCAAAAAAAGTGGAAAAAAACTTGTCTCTTCAAACTAAAAAAAAAATTAACGTATGTTTTTTTAACATGATACTATGTGAAAACTATCTGATTGGCTACCTCATAATGACGTCATGACACAACTGAAGCAGAACACGTGATTTATAGGAATGTAAACTCAAGAAAAAAAAAATAATAATAAAATGTTGCAGATTACTTAAAGTAATACTAAAAAATGAACTTAAAACACTCTGTTATTTGAAATAAGAATATATCAAGCAAATTAGACTATTCCAGGGAAAGACTAACGTAGACTTAAGTAGGACAATTCAATTTCTATCATTCTCAACATGTTTCAGTAATACTGAACCTGATGAGTCTATTCCGTCACGGACTTTGTCTTTAGCGCCTTATTCTACTAAAACCAAAAAAATCTACTGATTCTTATTTGCTCGATATATTCTTATTTTAAATAACAGCGTTACTTTATTTTCTAAGTTGTCTTTTCACATCAAGAAGCAACACGTCTACTTTTTAAAGTTTTCTAAGAAAAAAAATAGTCGTTTTCAGCACGTTTTGATCAACTTTTTACAGTAACTTTTGTCAACAACAGAAAATGAATGGTCCCATGAAACGCGTTGACGTAACAAAAACATATTTCCTTCCAGATAAAACAAAATCTTAACATGCTACAAACACCATGTCTAAATAAATAGCAACACTTATTTTGGTACAGAAAACCTACTTTTAGTGCGCACATTCTAAGCGCCCAGCACACGGAACTACTTTTTTTGATGTTTTTCTAGGAAAAAAACAATTGCGAATCCTAACTACATTGAATGACAAATTAGCTCTTCACCAGTCATGGAAAATTTCCATGACAACACACCGAATATAAACTTAATTGAAAGGAACTATTTTTTTATATATTTACATTCAGAAACACCGGTGACAAGGAAATAAAGGCTATAAATGGCCTTATCAGACTGTGACGAACTGCAGAATTATATTTCTGTATATATTATAATCAACACTGAATCAAATGCTGATTATTTTCTCAATATTTTACAAATAAACACACTTTTTGTAATCTTTTTTCTTATTTCTCTCTTAGCATGAAAAAGAAATATAATAACCAGCTTAAACAATTACAAAAGTGACAACAAAAGACCAGGTACACTGTATCGAGAGAGTGTCAGATATTAAATAATTAAAACATATACGGGTGCATTTGTCAAACAAAAAAAAAACTTAAAAAATTGTCATTTCCAAATTTAGCTGTAATTCAACGTCATGGCGAAAATATGCATTGTTTTACACTTTTTTTATTGACTATTCAGTCCTGTCTTTTTCATGCCTTACTTCTTGTATTCAAAGGTTAGAAAGTTTATCTTTCGGACACACCCAACGATGAACCAAACGATGTTCTTGATTCACATATGAAAGACGTGC